>CM048748.1:273121746-274405080 GCA_026315105.1 Locusta migratoria
TTTTCGAAATTTCTTTCACTAAATTTCTCCTCGGAATGGGTATGTATTTTGTTGCCACCTACCCACATAGGGAGACATGACCCTCAAAATAAAATAATTCCATTGTCAAATCGATGTGATGAATCCTCTACCAGGCACTCAAATGTGATTTGCAGAGTAAATATGTAGATGTAGATTTTACCTTGGCATGTCGTCATGAATAGGGTGGTGACAAAAAGGGCATGTGGCCATCCTTTAAATTAATCATGCCAAACGAGTAATTAATTACGTGACACTGTTCAAGCGGAAAAGAATGCCCTGTATAAATATACTACCTCGACATTGAACTTCTGCTGTCTGAGCGTGCCAGCTATATATATTTATATTTCGTTTGTCGCCAACTTCAAATATGGCTGCTACGAAATTTTAAGTGAATAGGTAAAGAAAACATGTCTAGATTAAGCACCCATAGCAACCTATTACATCTCATCTTTATGCAAAAAGCGTGTGTCCGTGTCTTTGTGCGATTGCATGTTTGTATGTTTGTATAGCATACAAATCGACAGTTTTGTTCCAGTCTTGGTGAAATTTTGCCCACATGATCTTCAAACCAAGAGGAATGTCACTGTGAGGATAAGGATCACGTAAAACACATAGTTCAGAAAGTATGACGTCATAAGCAATTAAATGCTCGAAAAACTTCTGCATCATACGGCAGTGTTGCACATCACCTCCTATACTACTGAACTGATTTCAACTAAATTCGGTGCACATATTTCTTACCGTGTAGGAACAACTGCTTTAAGGGTAAGAACAACCAACGGCACGTAGTTCAGGAGGTATGACGTCACAGACAATGAGATACGTAATAAATCGTACACACACGCAAAAGGTTTGTTTGTAATGCATACAGATCTACAGTTATATTTCGATATTGATGAAATTTTGCACACTTGACTTTCCAAATAATAGGAACGTCTGAATAATATTTCATACGATGCATGACTGAGAGTAACTTCGACACCTTTTTACCGATCACAATGAAAGTTAACAGATATACGCATACATTGTTTCATAGGCGATAGAGAGAAGATAAAGTAGGACATAGAAAGGAAGGGAAGGTAAGCAGGGAGAGGGGGGGAGATTGGCTGCAATAGGGGGAGAAGGAGGAGGAGGTCAACATCGATGGAGGAGGACAGAGGCAAAAAATAAAAATTAAAAAGTTCAAATGTTTGTAAACCTATTGGACCAAACTGTTGTGGTCATCAGTCCATAAACTTTCAAACTACTTAAATTAGCTTAAGGACAACACACACACCCCAGCGCCAGAGAAGACTCGAACCTCCGACGGCGAGCAATCGCGCGCTCCGCAGCGAGGTGCCTGTCGGGCACTACACCATGACACAGAGACAAAAGGGAAGAGGACAAGTGCTAACTCAAGACAGGAATAATAAATACCCTGGCAACGCCATGTTTTCAACTAGTTTTCACATGTAGCTCAAAAGATATTGTAAGTGAGGACAAAATGATGAAAATTTGTTTGTCGAATTATAATATGGTGGACAATGCAAAACACATTGACGGTACAGGCAAGCTGTAGTTGTATACTCAGAGACGTGAGTTCTACAGTACATCCTTACATTCTGTCACTTACCTGTTCGCGGTGATGAATAAATAATACAGTTAGCCAACCCGGAATTTTATTTTCGAAGAAATTTTGCTCAACTTTCTCCATTCTTTTCGCTTCCTTCATCCTGCCCGGCACCCCCTCCCTCACCATTACTTTTTTCGTTCTTTACCGTGATCATTCCGGGCACTGAGAAGTGCCTTAATGAAGATTTGGTGACTATAATCGGAGGCACGTAGGAAGGCGGCCAGTTTTCAGCCGTTCTAAGCGTCCCCCTCCATTACGGAACTGTCAGCCAATAATATTCATTCTCTAGGCGAGTGTCTGACCGCGAGCTACGACAATGGCCCACAGACACCACTGTTGGCGCTCAGCCTTAGCTCCATCCCTCCACGTTTCCCCTTATCTCTCCGCTTCTATGTGCGGAAGCGCCTTCCTACATGACGCCAACTATAGTACACTTTATAACTACGATGTGTATGTGTGTGTGTGTGTGTGTGTGTGTGGGAGGGAGAGAGAGAGAGAGACTGACAGACAGACCCACAAACAGAGAGAGAAATGGGACGGAGAGGGAGACACAAGGAAATTCAGTATAAAATGAAGGCGTTGGCTCAGCAAGCGAGATTAAGTGTCGCTCCCTGGCGCGCGGCTGATCCGGTATAGCGGTCGTTGAGTCCTCAGCCCGCGGCGAGGGATGAAGCAGTAGTTACCCACCAGTGGCATCTTGCCTGCCGCAGGCTGTTAAAACGTCTTCTGCCACAAGCCTGCTGACAAAAAAGGGTCCAGCACTTAAAGGAGAAGAGCTAACAGAATGAAACCTCATGATTTGATTATAAAATAGAGTCATTTACACAAAAATAATGGAAGAAATTTGACACTCAAGCGCAAGTCCCATAAACATCGATTCACACACGCGATTTAATTTCTTTGTTAGGGATAGAAAAGGAAATCGGCCGTGTCCTTTGAAAGGAACCATACCGGCATTTTACCGAAAAAGTAAATCAGGATGAGTCGTCCACATGAGTACGAAAAGAAATCCGTTAAACGTTGTTTACAAGATGTATTAATCAAAAGTGAAGGCCGTAAACTCCACAAAATACCTAGGAATTAGTATTACTTCAGACTTAAATTGGAAAAAACACGTAGATAATGTCGTGGGAAAGGCGAACCAGAGACTGCTTTTTATTGGCAGAACCCTTAAAACATGCAACAGAACTACAAAAGAAACTGCATACACTACACTTGTCCGTCCTTTTTTCGAGTATTGCTGCCCAGTGTGGGATCCTTATCAGCTGGGTTTGACGGAGGACATCGAAAGATTCCAAAGAAGGGCAGCTCGTTTTGTATTGTCACGATACAGGGGAGACAGCGTTACGGAAAAGATACAGGATCTGGATGGGAATCATTGCAACAACGGCGCTTATCGCTACGGCGTGGGCTACTTACGAAACTCCAATCGCCAACATTCTCCTCCGAATGCGAAAATATGTTGTTGACTCCCACTTACATAGGTAGAAATGATCATCAGAATAAAATACGAGAAATCAGAGCTCGAACGGAGAGATTCAGGTGTTCTTTCTTCCCGCGCGCTATTCGAGAATGGAATGGAAGATAAATAGTATAACGGTGGTTAGATGAATCCTCTGCCAGGCACTTAAATGTGATTTGCAGAGTATCCCATGTAGATGTAGATGTAGAACCATCGTCCTCCTTAATTCCAGTCCAGTTTGTCTGCGTCTCACTTGGTACAGAAATAATGAGTACAACGTTAGGCACCCTACGGCATGATTTTGTTGGGAAGGTTGCACAATGCCATTGTATCCTCTTTGTAGGTAACTTGGGAAACCACTGACGTGGCTGGTCTTTGATATGCTGCATACTAGTACCAGGATGCGCTTCATTCTGCATTGGTCTCACACACGTTCTGCCGAGAACATATGTGAGGATCTGGCTCCGTGAGCACCTCAACAAAACTCATCTCGCTTACAGAAGCACGTAGTAACCGTGCACGAGCACTGTCCTATTGAAAAGTGTATTGATGGTAATGTTGCAAGAGAAGTAACAGAAAAAGGAACCAGGGTGGACGTGCCAGTATCTACGGCCAGCTGCCGCCAGTGTCTCATCGTCAGAGCACTAAATAGCGTAATTTAATTTGTGTGCATCTTCATTACCAGTCAATTTCTTTAGTTTTGTTAGTGCTTCTGTTTTTAAGAAGTTTATTCTCGCGCACTTTGTACATTTCGTTTGCACTGAAAGCTACATAATTTAAGTATTAACTGTATTTTTTTATATTTTTATTTCTTTCTTTCTTTATTTTTCTTGCTCTATACTTATTTACCTCGTGTTTCGCTTTTAGAAAGCTTTTACTCTCGCATATTTGATGATAGTGTGCTCCACAGATATTCTTGTTTATTTTGAAAACAGCCAAAGATATTTTCGTTATTTTTGACAGTATAGTTACCACTGACAGCAGTTCAGTCAGCTGCCAGTCGCATTTATTAAAGTACTAGACTAGTTACAAGTTGATTATTTAGTTTTCTGCTCTTCACAGTTAATTGTATCGATAGGATGGACAGGATGTGTGCCTTTGTATGCGGACGCAGGAGGAATTAGCAGCAGTTCGCGAACAGCTGAGCGTGCTTCAAATATCTAGGCGTATCGTTGCAGAGCGATATGAATTGGAACGAAGATGTAAGGACAGTTGTCCGTAAGACGGACAATCGGCTTTACTTTACTGGGAGAATTTTGGGAAAATGTACTTAATGTGTGAAGGAGACCGTGTATAAAACGCTTGTACGACCACGTCTTGAGTATTGCTCAAGTGTTTGGGACCCGCAGCATATCAGTTTAAAGGAAGACATAGAAGCAGTTCAGAGGCGAGCAGCTAGGTTCGTTACTGGTAGGATCGACAAATGCGCGAGTGTCACGGAAATGCTCCGGCAACTCAAATGGGGATCGCTGGAAGAAAAACGACATTCTTTTCGAGAAATTCTGCTGAGTAAATTTAGAGGGCCGAACTTTGAAAATGAGTGTAGAACGATCTTCCTGTCACCTTCTTTTCGCATAAAAGTAACATAAGAGAACTTAGGGCTCGTACGGAGGCATATAGGCATTCTTTTTTTCCTTGTTCTATTTGGGAATGGAATAGGAAAGGAAATGCCTAGTAGTGGTACAGTGTAACCTCCACCACGCACCTTACGGTGGATTGCGGAGCGTATATGTAGATGTACAACGAAATGCTTAACATCTTTTTATGAAACAAGTACGCTGATATGGCTACTCATCAGCTGACATCCAAATCGGGATGATGACGATGATCGTGTGGCATTTATGTCGTTAGACCCCAACGGCGGTAGTGTTCAGCCATCATGTTGGTTCTGCCTGCCTGGTGCAAGTCTTCCGCGACTTGCGTGTCAATGATGATGAAGTGATGATGAGGACGACACAACGCCCAGTCCCCTAGAGGAGAAAATCTTCGACCCGGGCAGGAATCAAAGCCGGCCTCCCTGCGTGGCAACCTACCACGCTGTCCACTACACCACGGAAGTGGGTCATATCAGGATAAACAAAGATGTGAGACAGTGCTGGCACGTGAGCTGTTCGCGGGCACTGCAGGCACGAGCACAGTGTCTCCAGAATTTTTTTTTTTTTTCATTTTGGGAAAAAATTGTGGGGAACTTTTGGGGAAATAAAAAACGTTAGGAAATTGTTGGGGGAAAATACTGTACTGGAGAAATTTGGGGTTAAATTTTTATTTTCGGCAGTGTCAGTGTTGCGTGGTCATGTTGGCAACTAAATGTTCCATTTACAAGAGTAATTAATTTACTGAGCAAAAAAGGGTAGATACAAGAACCTGTCAACCACAGAGCAGGGAAAGCATTAATTATTTACTTCATGGTCAACACGAAAGATTATTCCCCATATTCTATTGCGCTTTCAAAGAGCATTCACTGGTCGTTAAAACATTAGCACACTACACTGCCACTGCCGTAAGTAAGATTTCACTTGTTTGGTGGCACCTGTGTATCAACCGCTACAAGATGTCACGCCTAACTTTGCTAATATAAGGTAGTTCATAAGCAGCTTGTAAGTTTAGGGACCATCAGCAAGTTGGTGATGGGAGTTTTGTGCTTGCCATTATCGAATTGAAGTGTGGTGAGAGCATTCTCCATAATTAATGTAATAAAAAACAAACTGAGAAATAGAATGCACACATCCACAGTTGATCACATACTGAGTGCGGTACAGTTTGAAAAACGAAGGGTGTAATAAATTCGAGCCAAGCACTAAAATGCTTATGCAATTTAAATTAGAGGATGTGTGTAAAAATCAAAACGATGTTGATGTCAAGTCGTTTCTGGCATAATAAATAGGTTACACTGATGTTACTTATATTTCATTTCAGTATAAATGACAAGAAACAGTGTTGGCTTTTGTAAAGTAATTACAGCAGATGACACAATTTCATTAATTGTAGCATGTAACTTAATATTTTTGTGATAATAAATCAGTCTAATGTGATTGTAATGACAATTCGTATTTTGTATTATTAGAAACTTAAGTAATAAAAAATTAAACCTGCTACCGTAATTATACTTTTATCATTCACTAACAGCTCTCTTATTTATATCTAAAGTTGTTATACTATCTAATGGTAAATCAGTAGAACAATGAAGAAAGAAAATGTGGCACCCTTGAAGCAGGTTTTCTATTTTTCTTGCCAGGCTGTATGTTTTCATCGATAAATAAATAACTTTGTTTTATGTACTATAATTTTTGATACATAAGATAATTTTATGGTACTGAACACGTAGTTACACCCCTTCAAGTTGCCATTACTGACAATAAATGTTAATTTGAAGAAAAAGGTAGTTTTAATCTATTTGGAGAAAAGTTACCAAAATAGTGTCATTTTGGGAAATTTTTTTGTCTGGTATGGGGAAAATTCGAAAACTCAAACTGGAGACACTGTATGAGCATCAGCCGCGCGGGCAAGATGAGCGCGCAGCTCGTATTCTTTTTCTCGCGAACACGACCGAAGACTGCCGACGATACACGATCTACAGCTGACATCTGAGTTTGTAATCATGTTAAATTACATTGTAATTGTTTTAGTACCATATTAAAATGAATACTGACGACACAAGTGTATTTAATATCTATTATCAGAACATAAAGCAGTTGTGTTCTTTTCATATTCTTGTCAGTCAGTGAATTTTTGTTTTTGATATTTAGCTGTAATCTATTCGTAACGTGGTGTTCCAGAACGCTCGACTATTCCCGCGGGGCAACACGGATTCAGAAAATATCATTCTTGTGAAACACAGCTAACTCTTTATTCACATGATGTGATGAGTACTATCGATAAGGAATGTTAAATAGATTCCGTATTTCTACATTTCCGGAAGGCTTTCTTTCGACTCTGTACCTCACAAGCGTCTTCTAATCAAACTACGTGCTTATGGAATATCCCCACAATTGTGTGATTGGCTTCGTGATTTACTGTAAGAAAGGACGGAGTACGTTGTAATTGACGGAAAGTAATCGAGCAGAACTGAAGTGATACCTGGCGTTCCCCAAGGAAGTGTTATAGGACCCCTACTGTTCGTTATTTTTATAAAAGATTTAGGATACAATTTGAGTAGCTCAATTAGGTTGTTCGCGGATAATGATGTCACTTATCAGTTAGTAAAGTCACTAGAAGATCAAAAGCAACTGCAAAATGATTTAGATACCTGCATGGTGAACCTTAATAATAAGAAGTGTGAAGTCATATATATGACCACTAAAAGAAACCCGTTAAACTTCATTTACACCATGAATCAGTCAAAACTACAGGCCGTCAATTCAGTTAAATACCTAGGAGTAGCAATGAGAAACAACTTAAATTGGAAAGAACAGATAGAAAATATGGTAGGGAAAGAGACCCAAAGACCACGTTT
Organism: Locusta migratoria; assembly: GCA_026315105.1. Taxonomy (NCBI): domain Eukaryota; kingdom Metazoa; phylum Arthropoda; class Insecta; order Orthoptera; family Acrididae; genus Locusta; species Locusta migratoria. Next base: position 273,129,295 of record CM048748.1, read on the forward strand.
CGTTGGCAGAACACTTAGAAGATGGAACAGTTCTACTAAAGAAACTGCCTACATCACTCTCGTGCCTCCTATTTTGGTGTATTGTTGCGCATTGTGGTATCCCCAGCAAGTGGGACTGACAGACGATTTAGAGAAAGTACAGAGAAGGGCAGCTCGTTTTATATTATCGCGATGTAGGAGGGAGAGTATCACGCGAATAATGAACGAGTTTGCGTGGAAATAATTAAAATAAAGGCGTCACTCGTTGCGACAAGATATATTTGCGAAATTGCTTTCACCAACATTCTCTTGCACATGCAAATATATTTTCTTAGTACCCACCTACATAGGAAAACATAGGAAGACATTGGAAGAAATGAAATAAGAGAAATCAGATCGAAAACAGAAAGATTTAGGTATTTCTTTTTCCCGCGAGCTATTAGAGAATGGAGGTGTACAGAAACATAAAAGCGGTTGGATGAACCAACCCTCTACCATGCACTTCAATGTGACTTGCAGAGTATTTATGTAGATGTATGTTTTATTGTAAATATTTTGCAACTGAAATGGTATCGACGAATAAAAAGATTCATTTCCAATAGACGGGAATTTCTTATTATATTTAATACCAAAAATATCTTATCTTTATCATAAAAAATATTAAATTGAATTAGCAACTGACGAATATGGCGATGAATATTAACAATATTATGATAAATCAGTTGCAAATCAATGTAAGTCGCTAAATCCAGAAGAAAATTTTTATAACAAAGCGTGTGAAACTGCAACAAATTCACCAAACTGTTCATGAAATGTGTCTTTATCAGGATTTATTTAATTCGTAGTTTGTAATGCAGTATTCGTAAAGTGCGCAAATGATCTTCCTGAAAGTTGCGCTATAAATAATAGAAAAGTTCTTTTATAAGACCTAAATTGTGACAAACTGATTAACAATTAGTTGATGAGTGCATCAGAAAAGTTTTACTGAAGAAATTCATGTACTCTGTAAGGTCATTAGAAATGTAGACTACAATATCAACAGGTCAGCATTTTCGTTTTGAACATCTCCGCCTTAGCCACTTTAGACCCTATAATTTCGTTCCATCACGAACTACTGTTAGTCTTCGGCACCGAAGACACTAAGACCACGAACTATACTCCGTTCACGAGAGACAGAATGTAAACACAGCGAGGCATGAGACCAGGGGTTCTCAAAACGGGGACGCTCTCTCAATGTCGCCACATCAGATGTAAAGCGTTTGTGTGTGTTATGAGGGTTGATATTACAAGCTGACTAGAAATTTCATCTTAAAGGACCAGTTTCTGAATAGCAGGGTAAGTATTAAACTTTCGTATTCTATCTCCTTTCTCATAAGTATCGCGCAAGTGTAAACTCATTATGTCATCCTACATTTCGAATCCACGCAAGAAGCGATCAAAGAAGATATCAATAAGTTCTTAATGTGTATAAAGCGGAGATATTGTGTCCGGAACAATACATGACAGATGTTGTTATTGTTGTCTTCAGTCCGGAGACTGGTTTGATGCAGCTCTCCACAATACCCTGTCCTGAGCAAGCCTCTTCATCTCCACATAAGAATGGCAACCTACATGTGCCTGAATCTGCTTATTGTATCCATCTCTTGGTCTTCCTCTGCGGTTTTTACCCTCCACACTTCCCTCCAACGCTAAATTCACAATTCCTTGATGTCTAAGAATGTACCCTACCAATCTATCCCTTCTTTTAGTCAAGGTATGCCAGAAATTTCTTTTCTCCCCAATTCTGTTCAGTAACTCCTCATTAGTTACGCGATCCAACCACCTAATCTTCAGCATTCTTCTGTAGCACCACATTTCAAAAGCCTCAATCCTCTTCCTGTCCGCACTGTTTATGGTCCATGTTTCACTCCCATACAAGGCAATACTTCATACAAATGCCTTCAGAAAGGAGTTCCTTAGGCTTAAATCAATATTCAATATTAACAAATTTCTCTTTTTCAAGAACGCTTTTTTACCCATTGCCATTCTGCATTTTATGTCCTCTGTACTGCGACCATCATTTGTTATTTTACTGCCCAAGTAACAAAACTCATCTACCTCCTTTATTGTTTCGTTACCTAATCTAATTCCTTCAGCGTCACCAGATTTTCTTAGACTTCACTCCATTAGTTTTGCTCTTGTTAATGTTCATCTTATATGCACCTTTCAGCACACTGTCCATTCCGTTCAATTTCTCTTCCAGGTCCTTTTCTGTATCTGACAGAATTACTATGTCGTCGGCAAAACACAATGTTTTTAATTCTTCCCCCTGAACTTTCATTCCTTCACCAAATTTCTCCTTGCTTTCCTTTATAGCTTGCTCAATGTACAAATTGAATAACATTGGAGAAACGCTACAGCCCTGTCTTACTCCCTTTCCAACCACTGCATCCCTTTCATGCCCTTCAACTCTGACAACCGCTGTCTGGTTTTTGTACAAGTTGTAAATAACCTTACGCTCCCTATATTTTACTCCTGCTTGCTTCAGAACTTGAAAGAGTTTATTCCAATCAACATTGTCAAAAGCCTTCTCCAAATCTACAAAAGCTAGAAATGTAGGTTTGTCTTTTCTTAACCTATCTTCTAGGATAAGCCGTAAAGTGAGTATTGCCTTCTGAGATCCTACATTTCTCCTGAACCCAAACTGATCTTCCCCGAGGTCGGCTTCTACCAGCTTTTCCATTCTTCTGTAAATAATTCGTGTTAATATTTTGCAACCATGACTTATTAAACTGGTGGTTCTGTAGTTTTCACACCTGACTGCACCTGCTTTCTTTGGAATGGGGCCGGCTGCGGTGGCCGCGTGGACTGAGGCGCTTCAGTCACGGTCTGCACGGCCACTACGGTCGGGGGTTCGAATCCCCCCTCGGGCATGGATATTTGTGCCGTCCTAGTTCGTAAGTAGTTCATAAGTAGTTTGTAAGTTTAGGGACTGATGACCCCGTAGTTAAGTCCCATAAGCTTTACAAACATTTGAACATTTTGGAATGGGGATTATAACATTTTTCTTAAAGTCCGAGGGTACTTCACCTGTCTCATACATCTTACACACCAGGTGGCTGGTTCTCCCAGAGACTTCAGTAGCTCCGAGGAAATATCATCTACTCCAGGGGCCTTGTTTCGACTTAGGTCTTTCAGTGCCCTGTCAAATTCATCTCTCAGTATAGTAACTCCTGTTTCATCCTCATCAACTTCTTCTCCCCTTTCTACAATATTGCCGCTACGTTCATTACCTTCATAGAGCCTCTCTATTTACTCTTTCCACCTTTCAGCTTTCCCTTCTTTGCTGAGAACTGGTTTTCCATCAGAGTCCTTGATATTCATAGAGCTGTTTTTCTTATCTCGAAATGTTTCTTTTATTTTCCTGTAAGCTGTATCTATTTTACCCCTATTTATACATTCTTCTACATTCTTGCATTTGCCTTCTAGCCACTTCTGCTTAGCCATTTTGCACTTCCTGTCAATCTCATTTCTTAGTCGTCTGTACTCCATTGTGCCTGTTTCATTTACTGCATTTATATATTTTCTGCTTTCATCGATTAAATTTAGTATCGCCTGTGATATCCAAGGATTTTTTTGTACGTCTTGCCTTCCTACCTATTTTGTCCTCTGCTGGCTTCACTATTTCATCTCTCAATGCTACCCATTCCTCATCTACTGTTGTATTTTCCCCCGTTTCTGTCAACTGTTGCCTAAAGCTCCCTCTGGAATTCTTAAGAACTTTAGGTTCTTTCAATTTATCCAGATCCCATCTCCTTATTTTCCTACTTTTTTGTAGTTTCTTCAGTTTCAGCCTACAGTTCATAACCAACAAGTTATGGTCAGAGTCTATATCTGCCCCTGGGTATGTCTGACAGTTTAAAACCTGGTTCCGAAATCTATGTCTTACCATTATAAAATCTATCTGGTATCTCCTGGTTTCTTCCACGTGTACAACCTTCTTTTGTGATTCTTAAACCAGGTGTTTGTTATAACTAAATTATGTTCAGAGCAAAATTCTACCAGGCGGCTTCCTCTTTCATTCCTTTTGCCCAGACCATATTCACCTACTATCTTCCCTTCCCTTCCTTGTCCTACTACCGAATTCCAGTCTCCCATAACAATTAAGTTTTCCTCTCCCTGAATTGTCTGAATAATTTCTTTTAGCTCATATATTTCTTCGATCTCCTCATCATCGGCAGAGATAGTTGGCATATAAAGCTATACTACTGTGGTCGGTGTTGGCTTCGTATCTATCTTGACTACGATAATGCGATCATTGTGTTGCTCATAGTAGTTTACCCGCATTCCTATTTTCTCATTCATTATCAGACCTACTCCTGTAATACACCCAACTGATTTTGTATTTATAGTCCTATACTCGCCTGACCAGAAATCCTGTTCCTCTTTCCACCGAACTTCACTAATCCCCACTATATCTAACTTCAACCTATCCATTTCCCTTTTTAAAGTTTCTTGCTTCCCTACCCGATTAAGGGATCTAACATTCCACGCTCTGATCCGTAGAATGTTGTCTTTCCTGCTGATCACATCCTCCTGAGTAGTCCCCGCCCGGAGATCCGAATGGGGGACTATTTTACCTCCGGAATATTTTACCCGAGAGGATGCCATCATCATATTTCCATACAGTAGAGCTGCATGTCCTCGGGAAAAGTAACGCCTGTAGTTTCCCCTTGCTTTCAGCCGTTCGCAGTAACTGTGTGGCAAAGCCACATTAGCTGATGTTACAAGGCCAGCTCAGTCAATCATCCAGACTGTTGCCCCTGTAACTACTGAAAAGGCTGCTGTCCCTCTTCAGGAACCACACGTTTGTCTGGCCTCTCAACAGATACCCCTCCGCTGTGGTTGCACCTACGGTACGGCTATCTGTAACGTTGAGGCACACAAGCCACCCCACCTCGGCAATGTCTGTGGTTCATGGGAGTGGACAAGACAGATATTGTTACAAAAACAGCTGCATCTGTGGGTGTTGGTCGTTCCGCAGTTTATCGAATGGTAAGTGATTACCGGGCCACGCCCTCTTTGAAGTCTCGGAAAAAAAGCATCACTTTACAGAAAGTGTTGATGACTTCCACAGAAATATGATGAGAGGGAAAAAGTACATGAATTATTGTTTTGTTGACATAGTTGTTACTGTCGTAAACGAAAATGCAGATTTGGGCGATTTCAGAGATTGTATGAATTATTAGAAGAAATGAATTTTTAATTTCTGTGGCGTCTAATATGACTGCTATATAGCAAAACACACAACCGCTTTACATCTGATACAAAGGTTTTCATTCAAAATTATTAATTTATCCACCAACATCCGTAAAGTTTATATTCTTTTATTTAACGATAGGTTTCGATATTGCATTGTAACACTCTTTAGGCCCTATACAAATGCAAATCAGTGTTGTATCCATAACATCATGTTGTACGTATGTCAATCAAAATACAAAGAAGAATTAATGTAATACCGCAACCAGTCGCTAAATACAACAACGTAACAACATACATCAACGGCTGTTGATGGATAAGTTAATAATTTGGAATTAGAACTCGACCAACAGCCGCAGTCGCTATTCCATTAGAACATGGAGCTACATCGATTGATACATGGGTAGCAACTTTGAGCGAGCGCCCCGTTTTTGTCCACCCCTGGTGACGCGCCCCGGTCTGTTTACAGTCTGTCCCTCGTTTCGGTGAACGGAGTATAGGAAAGCTCGTCTCACCGCATACTTTGTTTGCGACGTAGGCGGTGAGTTGTGTGGGAGGTAGGGGGGGGGGGGGGGGACTGCCCGCGATCAAGCACAGCGCTAGTACTTCTCTACACTATCACGCATCCGTCCTGTACGTTGCAGCAGTTTAAAGAACCAAATTAAGTTACAGCTCAAGAGCGTCACTCATAGCAAGCAAACGCTGCCACAAAAATTCCAACCTCCAGGCTTTTAAACCCTTCAAGACCGATGGAACGAGAGTTTGAATTTACAGGTGGAGTCAGCTGAAACGTAAGGCAATTTTCATGCTTGTAAACGCAGTACTGGTGCGTCTACCTCAGTTTGCGACTTATTTAATGACTCGCCCTCGTAAAATAAACGAAGACTGATTCCCGTCAACTACAAACTTTGAAATTCACGTGGGGCGCACGTCCTTTTTGCATGGAAGGTAATCATCTGATAATTAGCCAGTGTTACATCTCTAAAGTATATGAACCTGTTGTTGTTGCCCCCCCCCCTCCCCCGAAGCCTTCGGATTCTGTTGACTGACATACTTCAACAGGATAATGCGCGATCACCAGTGGCATACAATGATCAAGACTTCCTGGTCACCCAACGGATTGCTTTGCTGTCTCGGCCTCCTTGCTCTCCCTATGTCCCACCTGCCGAAAACGACTGGTTGATGGTTGTGGAACGACTGGCCCGACATACGCCGCCCACTGCTACACCAGATCAAGTTTGGGAATGAGTAACCATAACATTCACTGTTTCACCCTGACAATACATCCAGAGTCTGTTCGATTCAATGCTGAGCGGTGTAGCAGCGGTTTTAACCATCACTGTCGCCAACACTGAATACTGCTTTCATCATCTTCCTCATTTAAAATGCGTCTGTATTTTCAGACATCTGATCTTTGTGTTGTTGTTGTTGTGGTCTTCAGTCCGGAGACTGGTTTGATGCAGCTCTCCACAATACCCTATCCTGAGCAAGCCTCTTCATCTCCACATAAGAACGACAACCTACATCTGTCTGAATCTGCTTACTGTATCCATCTCTTGGTCTTCCCCTGCGATTTTTTCCCCACACACTTCCCTCCAACGCTAAATTAACAATTCCTTGATGTCTAAGAATGTGTCCTACCAATCTATCCCTTCTTTTAGTCAAGGTATGCCAGAAATTCCTTTTCTCCCCAATTCTGTTCAGTACCTCCTCATTAGTTACGCGATCCACCCACCTAATCTTCAGCATTCTTCTGTAGCACCACATTTCAAAAGCCTCAATCCTCTTCCTGTCCGCACTGTTTATCGTCCATGTCTCACTCCCATACAAGGCAACACTCCATACAAATGCCCTCAGAAAGGACTTCCTTAGGCCTAAATCAATATTCGATGTTAACAAATTTCTCTTTTTCAAAAACGCTTTTCTACCCATTGCCATTCTGCATTTTATATCCTCTGTACTGCGCCCATCATTTGTTATTTTACTGCCCAAGTAACAAAACTCATTTACCTCCTTTATTGCTTCGTTTCCCAATCTAATTCCTTCAGCATCACCTGATTTTCTTACACTGCACTCCATTACCCTAGTTTTGCTCTTGTTAATGTTCATCTTATATGCACCTTTCAGCACACTGTCCATTCCATTCAATTTCTCTTCCAGGTCCTTTGCTGTATCTGACAGAATTACTATGTCATCGGCAAAACGCAATGTTTTTAATTCTTCCCCCTGAACTTTTATTCCTTCACCAAATTTCTCCTTGCTTTCCTTTATAGCTTGTTCAATGTACAAATTGAATAACATTGGAGAAAGGCTACAACCCTGTCTCACTCCCTTCCCCACCACTGCATCCCTTTCATGCCCTTCAACTCTGACAACCGCTGTCTGGTTTTTGTACAAGTTGTAAATAACCTTACGCTCCCTATATTTTACTCCTGCTTGCTTCAGAACTTGAAAGAGTTTATTCCAATCAACATTGTCAAAAGCCTTCTCCAAATCTACAAAAGCTAGAAATGTAGGTTTGCCTTTTCTTAATCTATCTTCTAGGATAAGCCGTAAAGTGAGTATTGCCTCCCGTGTTCCTACATTTCTCCTGAACCCAAACTGATCTTCCCCGAGGTCGGCTTCTACCAGCTTTTCCATCCTTCTGTATATAATTCGCGTTAATATTTTGCAGCCATGACTTATTAAACTGATGGTTCTGTAGTTTTCACACCTGTCTGCACATGATTTCTTAGGGATGGGGATTATAACATTTTTCTTAAAGTCTGAGGGTACTTCACCTGTCTCATACATCTTACACACCAGGTGAAACAATTTTGTCATGGCTGGTTCTCCCAGAGACTTCAGTAGCTCTGAGGGAATATCATCTATTCCAGAGGCCTTGTTTCGACTTAGGTCTTTCAAGGCTCTGTCAAATTCTTCTCTCAGTACAGTATCTCCTATTTCATCTTCATCTACATCCTCTTCCCTTCCTACAATATTGTCTCGAAGTTCATTTCCTTTGTAGAGCCCCTCTATATATTCTTTCCACCTTTCAGCTTTCCCTTCTTTGCTGAGAATTGGTTTTCCATCAGTGTCCTTGATATTCATAGAGCTGTTTTTCTTATCTCCAAATGTTTCTTTTATTTTCCTGTAGGCTGTATCTATTTTTCCCCTATTTATACATTCTTCTATATCCTTGCATTTGCCTTCTAGCCACTCCTGCTTAGCCATTTTGCACTTCCTGACAATCTCATTTCTTAGTCGTCTGTACTCCATTTTGCCTGTTTCATTTACTGCATTTTTATATTTTCTCCTTTCATCGATTAAATTTAGTATCTCCTGTGATATCCAAGGATTTTTTGTAGGTCTTTCCTTCCTACCTATTTTGTCCTCTGCTACCTTCACTATTTCATCTCTCAATTTTACCCATTCCTCCTCTACTGTTTTATTTCCCCCCGTTTCTGTCAATTGTTGCCTAAAGCTCCCTCTGAAATTTTTAAGAACCTCAGGTTCCTTCAATTTATCCAGGTCCCATCTCCTTATTTTCCTACCTTTTTGTAGTTTCTTTAGTTTCAGCCTACAGTTCATAACCAACAAGTTATGGTCAGAGTCTATATCTGCCCCTGGGTATGTCTTACACTGTAGAACCTGATTCCGAAATCTATGTCTTACCATTATAAAATCTATCTGATATCTTCCGGTATCTCCTGGTCTCTTCCACGTATACAACCTTCTTTTGTGATTCTTGAACCAGGTGTTTGTTATAACTAAATTATGTTCTGTGCAAAATTCTACCAGGCGGCTTCCTCTTTCATTCCTTTTGCCAAGACCATATTCACCTACTATCTTCCCTTCCCTTCCTTGTCCTACTACCGAATTCCAGTCTCCCATAACAATTAAATTTTCTTCTCCCTTAATTGTCTGAATAATTTCCTTTAGCTCCTCATATATTTCTTCGATTTCCTCATCATCGGCAGAGCTAGTTGGCATATAAACCTGTACTACTGTTGTCGGTGTTGGCTTCGTATCTATCTTGACAATGATAATGCGATCACTGTGCTGGTCATAGTAGTTTACCCGCATTCCTATTTTCTTATTCATTATCAATCCTACTCCTGTGATACCCCCAACTGATTTTGTATTTATAATCCTGTACTCACCTGACCAGAAATCCTGTTCATCCTTCCACCGAACTTCACTAATCCCCACCATATCTAACTTCAACCTATCCATTTCCCTTTTTAAATTTTCTAATTTTCCTACACGATTAAGGGATCTAACATTCCACGCTCCGACCCGTAGAATGCCAGTATTGTCTTTCCTGATGATCACATCCTCCTGAGTAGTCCCCGCCCGGAGATCCGAATGGGGGACTATTTTACCTCCGGAATATTTTACCCGAGAGGATGCCATCATCATATGTTCATACAGTAGAGCTGCATGTCCTCGGGAAAGGTAACGGCTGTAGTTTCCCCTTGCTTTCAGCCGTTCGCAGTAGCTGTGTGGCAAAGCCACATTAGCTGATGTTACAAGGCCAGCTCAGTCAATCATCCAGACTGTTGCCCCTGTAACTACTGAAGAGGCTGCTGCCCCTCTTCAGGAACCACACGTTTGTCTGGCCTCTCCACAGATACCCCTCCGCTGTGGTTGCACCTACGGTACGGCTATCTGTATCGTTGAGGCACGCAAGCCACCCCACCTCGGCAATGTCTGTGGTTCATGGGAGTGGTACAAAATGTTATCTTCCAAATTAAGTTGACTGTGACGATCCCGTACTTGTAGCACTTTCAAATTCTAGAAATATAAACTTATAAAAACGTCCTGACTGTGAAATTCAGTGATGGATCGGTCGCGCGGCCACAGACCTGATTGATAAATTGGTACGGGTGATCAAAAAGCCAGTATAAATTTGAAAACTTCATAAGTCACGGAATAATGTAGATAGAGAGGTAAAAAATGGACACACATGCTTGGAATGTCATGCGGTTTTATTAGAAAAAAAAGGTCCGACAGATGGCACTTCATCTGATCAGAAAATCAATAATTAGCATAAAAAATTAAGACAAATCAAAGATGATGTTCATTACAGGAAATGCTCAATATGTTCACCATCATTCCTCAACAATAACTGTAGTCAAGGAATAATGTCGTGAACAGCACTATAAATCGTGCCCGGAGTTATGGTGAGGCATTGGCGTCGGATGTTGTTTTTCAGCATCCCTAGAGATGTCGGTCGATCACGATACACTTGCGACTTCAGGTAACCCCAAAGCCAATAGTAGCACGGACTGAGGTCTGGAGACCTGGGAGGCCAAGCATGACGAAAGTGGCGGCTGAGCACACGATCATCACCAAACGACGCGCGCAAGAGATCTTTCACGCGTCTAGCAATATGGGGTGGAGTGTCATAATGCATAAAAATCGTGCGTTCCAGCAAATGTTCATCAGCCAGGTTCGTAGTTCACTGAAATCTGGTATGAGGTTCATGAGCACATGAGCACAAAAAGTGTCGCGTTCGGAAAATAACGCTAACTTTACGGAATTTAACTCTAAAAATAGTAATCATTTAAGGGATAACTTTATGACTTTAGTTTTCTTTTACATTAATTAATACATACCGAAATTATTAATTATTTTAAAAATACGCGGTCTGTTTTCACATTTTTCGTTCGATTAGAAATATAGCAACCCCAATACGAATCTATGGAACGAACAGCTAATCTAACATAATCTGCTGTCACGTATACATGTAATTGTTTTCCAGCGATCAACGTCAGTGTCTGCAAGCGCAGCAGTGCGGCCCTCGAGTGTAACAGCACAGACTATTTTGGCGTCAGTGTTTCATTTCACTCCAAAGATGGTATCACGGTCTAGGCCGAAATATCGAAACAACAACCGGAATTTTTTGCGGCTGTACGTTAGGAATTTAATGAGTATTACGTATTTCAATATTGTTTAATTGTTGTTGAATTAAACATTGAAATTTAAATTGTCTTTTCCGAATGAAATAACTCAACTTTTATATGCCCTATCAAAGTTCCATTTACAGTTCAACTTCCGTCTACGTATCTAATGAAACTGAGTGCTTGTGGAATATCGCCCCAATTGTGCGATTGGCTTCACGATTTCCTATTAGAAAGCACACAGTTCGTAGTAATTGATGGTAAGTCATCAAGTAAAACCGAAGTGATATCTGGCTTTCCCAGGGAAGCGTTATAGGTCCCCTACTCTTCTTTGTTTTTATAAACGATTTAGGAGAGAATCTGAATAGCTCCCTTAGACTGTTCGCGTTTGATGCTGTCGTTTATCGGTTAGTTAAGTCAACAGAGGATAAAAATCAAATGCAAAGGTTACGTTTCATTGGTAGAACGCTTCGAAGATGCAACAGTTCCACCAAAGAGACTGCCTACATCACACTTGTGCGTCCTCTTCTGGAGTACTGTTGCCCATTGTGGGACCCTCACCAGGTGGGACTGACGGAAGATATTGAGAAGGTTCAGAGAAGGGCAGCTCGTTTTGTTTTATCACCTTACAGGGGGGAAAGCGTCACGGAAATGTTACACGATTTGAGGTGGAAATCATTAAAAGAAAGACGGTATTCGTTTCGGCGAGCTCTATTTACGAAATTTCAATCACCGACTTTTACTTCTGAATGTGAAAATATTTTGCTAGCACCCACCTACATAGGGAGACATGACCAACCCAATAAAATAAGAGAAATCAGATCGAAAACGGAACGATTTAGGTGTTCTTTCTTCCCGCGCGCTATTAGAGAATGGAATGATAGAGAAAGGTTATGAAAGTGGCTAATGAACACTCTGCCAGGCACTTAACTGCGACTTGCAGATTATCTATGTAGATGCAGATCAAATGGAAGTTAAGTTGGCAAAACGTCATAAAAGTCTGTTATGTAAGATCATACGTAAAGTTTCATACACTCAAATGAATGGAAATAAGTCATTAACAGTGGCGTATATAGCATACGTTTTCGGGAAGGGGGGGGAGGAGATATAAGATTAATGTAACGATAAGTAATTTTATATAATAATGGAAAGTCCAGGTTGGAATTAATAATATAGTAAGGACAGTTTACAACTCACCGCAAAGACGTGGCGATGAGCTGCGACAGGCACATACTTTCAAAGTGTTGCATGTGTGTGTCTTTTGTATGTGCCTGTCGCAGCTCGTCGCCACGTCTTTGCGGTGAGTTGTAAACTGTCCTTACTATATTATTGATAAATAATTTTAAGTAGACACCCCATGATATTTTGTTTTGCTCTTTATATTCAGAGGATAATCTGCGCGGAAGACCCTTTTATTTCAAGGTAATTTATTGTTGACATTAAATCATAAAAAATATAGCTAATAAAAATAACACCCCACTCCCGTCACCAATACACGGAAGTGTGACTGCCTACCACGGCGATGCCTTTGCGCATCATTCATCAAAATGAATCAGATGCCGTACTTATTTTTTTATAGTCATTATTTCGGTCGTGGTGTGGGAGGGAGTCAGACCTCCTCGGGCCCCGCCCTTATATACACCACTGATCGTTAATAGTCTTTAACTAAATAAACAAGCAGGCTATTTTGAATTTCCTGCCACTTGGACCAAGAGTAGGGTTGCGATGTTATATCAGAAAGTAACTCCCCTAGACCTGCTCTAAATATGCCGCTGGCGTATCACCCTACGCTGTGTCCTGAGCCAATTGATAAAGTTGTTGCTTTGTTGTTATTATTATTAATAATCATCAGCTGAAGCATTAGCACTACAGTAATATTTTATAATGTACTGACATTACAGGAAACGTAGACATTTCCTCTCCCCCTTCTTCCAATATTAGAAGACATGTTGCTCCTTTTCGCTATGCATCCTTCTTGTACATTTTCATTAAATAATGATAGCATTTCTGGAGTAAAAGGATAATATTCAACGATATGTTGCATGTAACTGAAGCTGCTATCATGATCCACGATATCAAATACACTCCAGAGTTCAGCAGTTCTTATACTATTTTGCTCCTTTTTTTACGTTTTAGTAAACACGGATAATGCTATGGTCTTTTTCACTTATCGTGCATTTTCCTCCTGAGCTGTAGCTGTAGCGTGTCAATCTAATTCACTTTTACCCACAGCTAAGTCCTTTTTGCAACGTATACAGCGGTCTTATAAGGATCTTTAGTATTGGCGGACCACCCTTTAAAATTCGGATCTTGGAGCCAGAGACTACAAATGTCTACTTACGCCACGATTTTACCTCTTTTCATGTTCGCCTCTAATATACCTCTTATATTTTAGGTGTTGATGGTCGTGACTTGTCTTCTGACATATTAACACGGCATTAAGCAGAAAAATCACCTTGGTTCTGAACATATTGTCGCGTTGCAATGGAAGCAGGCTTGACTTGGAAAGCAACTGAACACAGCACTCAAAGCACGTTTATTACGAACTCAACATACACGCAGCACTGACTGCCTGTCAGGCAGAGTGCTCTGTTATTTATACGCAGACAGAATTTACCAGAAATTAGAAGAACAGTTAACATAAGAAACAAGTAGAATTTACAAGTGAACATAATTAAGATGTAGAACCTTCTAGAATTGTAGATTACAAAGAAATAATTTTTTGCCGGTGGGCGGGATTGAACCGGCGACCTTCTGCTCCGCAGTCCGTGACGCTATACCCCTGCGCCACGCCGGCAGTTGGTGCTCGTGGTCTCTCGCGGCTCTGAACTACAACATTAAGGAACTAACTGTTCACACACTGAATCTGCTGTAACTGTGTAACGGTGGATTGGAACGGATACTTTATTCGTCATTACATCTGCTCGACTAAAACAATGGTCACGATAACACAACTGCAGTTTCAGTCCGCCGATTAACCGCCAGCAGTTTGTAATTGCCGGTGTGGAAGGGATGAAAAAGGTTTTGGTTCTAACTACACAATGCCTTATCAGTTTCGGAGTCACAAACGTGCTTCCTTATTGAATGAACAATCAGTACTGGACAACAGCAAACAATGATGCAAAGAATTTGTCTGAATGAGAAATAAATTCTTCAGCAGTCGTCAAATAGCTGCATAATAGAGGAATCTGCCAGTGTGGTCGTTGTTCTAATCATATCTTTGGAATACTTTTTATTATTAATGTCGTCCCAAGCAATATGTAATACTGAACATGAAAATAATAAACTGGAAAAAAGTTCAAAATTGGCAGTCTAAAAATTCTCTATGCTCTCTCGTTTTTGACATTTAAATCCCTCACTTCCTTTCCGTTTGAAAAGTCCCTACGCCGGGGGATTTATCCCTCAACATCCCAACCCTGATCGGAAGTGCAAAGCAAAGATAGTGCTGAGACATCCGTAATATTTTGAGAAATGGAGAAGTTTTCTGAAATACAATTATGAACATTAAGACTATGCTGTTGAGAAATAACATTTTGTAAGCTGTACCTGTGAGTGAACTTCTGCAGCATCACTGCAAACCAGAGCTTAAATAATGTTCTCTATTTACATGCCTTGGCAATTTTCGATACTATCGGAATTGTACTATTTTATTAATCGTGTTAAAATGAAGTGAAACTGGAATAGAAGGCATCGAACTATTAATCTAGAACGTAAAAATATGCAGCTTCTCAACAATGAGTATTAACAATTACCTATTGAAAACAATTTATTGTTTATTCCGATAAACTAAATTGCGAGCTACATCGATAGACAGCATTAACAAATATATGCTGGAAAAGAATAGTAATTGACAGGCTCGTGTAGCTGAATTAATGACCACATGATACAATTAATACAATAATTATTGAGATAAAATTACATAAACATCTGTTCACATCCAACAATAAACAAAAGCTAAGATAGTGCAGATCTTTGACCATAGATATTGGTAGACTGGGCATGACATCATCTTCATGGCACCAACATCTATACAGCAATACCACGTGACTGTTGGCAAAACAGTTGCATTGTATTACACATGTACATGCCATTCTTGCACTTTAATATGTTGCATGGCACATGCGGATAAACCTAGCCATCACATTGTTTATATCATCCGTATGTCCCAGTGAAGACCAAAGATTGTCATAGACATATCACAGCCAAGGAGGTTAGAATACAGGGAAACGCCCTTAAGCTGAAAAGGTGAAGCCTGTCTCCGCAATATTGCTAAGTTTTGGAGAAGTGTTCGAATTGTAGAGCTAATGTTTTATATCAATTAAAACAGGAATAAAACGTCCAACGGTTTTGCCGTGATGTACAAAGTGTTAAAAGATTGCAAATTAGCCGTTAAAAATTAAGTTTTGAAATATATTGTATTGAGTATTTATTACTATTTAATCAATAAAGTATATTGTTTGAAAGTACATACTTTGCTGTGACTGTCAGTTCAATGCATTAACAGCAAGAGGGTCGTCTTAACGCATAGTTTTAATGGAGATGGTGGACAGGCTTCAACCGACACGTGGTAGGCATATATAATACCAACTCCCTTTATTCTAACCTCCTTGATCACAGTTGTATGAAATATAGTCTTTGCTCAAAAATATCCAATGTAAGCTTATTTGTTATCTTTGGTTTAAATGTTTATTACTGTACGCTTACCAAAGTGTGCTTCAGTTTGTAACGAGCAGTCACTGGAATAACATATCTAGCAAGTGAAGTATAATGCCAAACATTTATTTGAATTTTTTTCAAGATTGTAACATGTCACGTTAATCACTGTCTAAGCTCTGTAAGTATCTCTACATGTAACTTGCCACAATATTCTATCAATGTTGTAAATAATTGATCACTAATGCACTTGATAACTTTTGTCTGTATTGACCGAAACCGGCAGCTTTCAGCTAATAAATTAGGTAGCGGTGATGAACATGACATTCTACAAATATTTAAAAGCTGTTGACTCCTACCTTTTCACTTTCCCAAACTGTGCTGTAATGTAGCGTTTCGTACTTTGACAGGGATCTTAGGAAACCTAATAATGTCGAATGAGTACCTATTTTAACATTTTATCTATTCTTATGCTAATGTAAAAAGTATGTTAAAAACAATATAAACGATACTTACTAGTCTCACTCATCCAATATGGTGTTCAGAAATGTACCTTACCAGCCGCTCGGAGCGCCGCTGTCGCAGTGTATAACAAAATTCAATCGGAGTGTCGTGACTGTATATGTTAGGCTGTGGAACGTACTTGCAGGAGTCAAACGAATCATACGTTACGTGATTCATTTACAAGGTAACGATAGTGTTGTCGGTCATAGTCCAGCATCTATCAAAAGATATTACAGTGTCTTTACGAGAGATATATTTCGTAAATTTAATTGTATTCGAATTAATGAAAAATATGAATCGAACCTCAACCTCCATGCTTAACAGGCAGACGTCTTACCGCTAGACCACCGCATCACTAGTGATTAACGCGCCTCGGAATAGTCTAAGCACGCTTTCCTTCACGCCACAAACCTTAATTCAGCTTCTGTGTTCCACAGAACAGTGCCACTAGTGGAATGGCTCTCTATACAGCATGGAGGTGCGGGTTCGATTCCCGGTTGCACCAAAAATTTTAACTCAGTGCTTCATATTAATGTCTTTGAAATATTCGAGACGAAAATCCGTCTCAGCGATTATATATTTGTATTTAAATTGATATTTTTATCACCTTAAACAGAAATGTTCCAATATGTCCATCGGCGATGTGCTATTCCGCTGCATGGAGAGCCTTGGCAGTAGTGGCAATGTTCTATGGAACACAGAAGCTGAGTTAAGGTTTGTGACGTGAAGGACATCGTGTTTAGACTATTCCGAGGCGCCTTAATCGCTAGTGATGCGCAGGCCTAGCGATAAGACGTCTGCCTAAGTAAGCTTGGAGGTCCGGGTTTGATTCCTGGTAGCATCACCGATTTTTAATTCAATGCTTCATATTTATCATTAATGTCTTTGCCATATTCGAGACGAAAATCCGTCTCAGGGTTGAAACTTTCTGGCAGATTAAAATTGTGTGCCGGAACCGGGGTTCGAACCTGGGACCTTTGCCTTTCGCGGGCAAGAGCACTACCGACTGTGCTATCCCGACACGACTCACGATGCCGCCTCACAACTTTACTTCCGCCAGTACCTCGCCTCCTACTTTCCAAACTTCACAGAAGCTCTCCTGCGAACCATGCAAGACTATTTATTTATTTATTTAGTCTGATCAGATTAGGGCCATCAGGCCCTCTCTTACATCGGACCAGGGTTTTACACATACAGTATTTCTTTACATGTGAGTTATCTATAACATAATAATGATTTTTACAGATGAACAGTTAATAACATTATTTATACAGGTTGATTACATGTAAAAGGATGTAAATAAAAGGTAATAACTTAACTCAAAATATGATTAATACTAACAGTACCACTGAGAGACCTTCTGCTGCTGCTGGTGTAATAATAGAAGTTATAACATTGATATTAGCAGATACAATATTTACTTTTGAATATATCGACACTGGTTAAAGCATGGCGAATTCTGACAGAAGCTGTACTTGGCGAGAGCAATGACAGTCGGAGAATATCTGGGAGGAGGAATGGATGTGACGTAGCTGGACCGGAGGGTAATAAAGACTGGCGTCATTATTGCTTTAGTAGATAATCCATTAACTGTCGTTTGAAGCTGGCAGTGTTATTCAGTTCTCTGATATACTGAGGTAGATTGTTCCAGAGCCTGGTTCCTGCTACTGAAAAGGATTTTGAGAAACCGGCTGAGTGATGGATAGGGACAGAAAGGGTTTTGCTCTGACAGGAACGAGTAGTTCTGTTATGTTGATCAGATAAGAGTGTTAAGGTCGAGGAAAGATACGAGGGACAGTGTACGTTGATAAGAGAGTAGAGGAAACAGAGTGTATGAAAATCTCTGCGCTTCTCAGCACGGAGCCAAGATAGTTGCTTATAAGATGGTGAAATGTGATTAAAGAGACGGATGTTACATATATATCGAACGCAGCACTCCTGGAAGAAAGGATATGGTGGAGACATGGCTTTGCCACAGCCTAAGGGATGTTTCCAGAATGAAATCTGCCAGGAAGTTTCATATCAGCGCACACTCCGCTGCAGAGTGAAAGTTTCATTCGTCTCAGGGTTATTTGTATTTAGATTGATATGTTTTCGAGTTGTACTGTGAATTTAAAATGTCTTTTGTTCATTCATTAATTACTAGATTTCAACAGACGTACCACATGGGGACACGGGATGTGTCCGTCTGTTAATTTTATTCACACGTTAGGACGCACCTGGCAGATAATCACAGTGCTCAGATTTACGCCGCAGGTGTGGAGTTGGCAGCAGAAGGGCGCAGTAAGTAAGCAGCAAGGTGCTTCTCGTCCAGGGGAAAGCCGCAACGCAGTAGGAGCGAGTTTTTCCCGGCTGCCTGCTGTGAATCACGGCCCGTGTTAATTACGAGCAGGCTGCGAGGAAAGGCGAGCCCAGGCGAGGTGTTTAAGTGCCGCCCCGCCCCGCCCCGCCCCACCCGAGAACAATTAATTAGCAGATGCACACGCCCACTCAATCTGAGATTAATTTAATTCCATTACCTTAATGAAGATACAAAATAGAGAGTGTGTTTTATCCCCGGGGCGGAGCCCGAGGGGAGCGGCGCGGCTGGCAATTTGGCAAATGGCTGTAGGCGCTGCAGCTGCTCGCTGGAGGCAGTAGGTTGGAGCCTGTAGCTGGAACTGGAGGTGGAGCTATCGACGCGCTCCAGCCCTCCAGCCGCCTCTCGCCACTTGCTCTCTCTAATAGGCCCCAGTCAAGCGCCCTCTCGGGCAAATTTGTTCATCTCGCGGAGTGCCGCAGCTGTTGATTATTAGCGAATCAATCACCGCGCCCACCAGTTGCTTCGGCGTTCAATCCAACTCTGTTCGCAATTGCTTAAGTAGCCCATGTCGTGTAGTCGTCTCGTCCAAATGTACGAACTCTGACAATAAACGAAATCGAAATATATATATATATATATATATATATATATGTGTGTGTGTGTGTGTATGTGTGTGTGTGTGTGGGGCGTCTGTTCCGAAAGAACAGACGTCACTTCTGATCCTGCAGTTGTTATTATTTTAATATTCACAGAATATATGACATCAACTGCGATTGGGCAAAGCTGAAAATGTGTACCCAGCCGGGATTTTAACCCGGGTCTCTTGCTTTCTAGGCAGTTGCGCTGACCCCTACACCACTGGGGACACAGTGATCACCGCACCTGCAAGGACTACCTAAGCACGCCTCCCGTCAGATACAAATTCCCAGCTTCGCCCTGCCCACAGTACTCAAACTCGTAGTTATGAAACTAATTCCCGTAAGAGTAAGGGCTTCAAACTTTCCCACCCCTCCCCACTAACTTTGCCCAATCGCAGTTGCTGTCATATATTCTGTGAATATTAAAATAATAACAACTGCAGGATCAGAAGTGACGTCTGTTCTTTCGGAACAGACGCCACATGTATATATATATATATATATATATATATATAATATGCCGGTGACGGACAATGATCCTATCGTTAGTGGGGAGGGGTGGGCAAGTTTGAAGCCCTTACTCTTACTGGAATTAGTTTCATAACTACGGGTTTGAGTACTGTGGGCAGGGCGAAGCTGGGAATTTGTATCTGAAGGGAGGCGTGCTTAGGTAGTCCTTGCAGGTACGGTGATCACTGTGTCCCCAGTGGTGTAGCGGTCAGCGCAACTGCCTAGAAAGCAAGAGACCCGGGTTCAAATCCCGGCTGGGTACACATTTTCAGCTTTGCCCAATCGCAGTTGATATCATATATTCTGTGAATATTAAACAATAACAACTGCAGGATCAGAAGTGACGTCTGTTCTTTCGGAACAGACGCCACATATATATATATATATATATATATATATATATATATATATATATATATATATATATATATATATATATATAATATGCCGGGGACGGGCAATGATCCTATCGTTAGTGGGGAGGGGTGGGGAAGTTTGAAGCCCTTACTCTTACGGGAATTAGTTTCATAACTACGAGTTTGAGTACTGTGGGCAGGGTGAAGCTGGGAATTTGTATCTGAAGGGAGGCGTGCTTAGGTAGTCCTTGCAGGTACGGTGATCACTGTGTCCCCAGTGGTGTAGCGATCAGCGCAACTGCCTAGATAGCAGGAGACCCGGGTTCAAATCCCGGCTGGGTACACATTTTCAGCTTTGCCCAATCGCAGTTGATGTTATATATTCTGTGAATATTAAATAATAACAACTGCAGGTTCAGAAGTGACGTCTGTTCTTTCGGAACAGACGCCACATGTATATATATAATATGCCGGGGACGGGCAATGATCCTATCGTTAGTGGGGAGGGGTGGGCAAGTTTGAAGCCCTTACTCTTACGGGAATTAGTTTCATAACTACGAGTTTGAGTACCGTGGGCAGGGCGAAGCTGGGAGTTTGTATCTGACGGGAGGCGTGCTTAGGTAGTCCTTGCAGGTGCGGTGATCACTGTGTCCCCAGTGGGCAGTCTCGTCGCGGCTACGGCGGTGTGCGGACTTCCGGCGGAGCAGCGCGCCGTGGCGAGCTTGTTTACTTCTACGCGGTGAGTCGCTTGCATACGGCGTAGTCTTAGCAGTGTAGAATACCATGGAACCATGAATCAAACTAAGAGAATAGATACACTGAAGTTCACCTTTGACTCGACTCTCCCTAGACCGAGCTCTTTTGAAGTAGAAAACTGGTTAGAAGAAACCGCTAAGATATCTGCCGATGAAGTCATTGGAATTAATTTCTCTATCGTGACGAGTGTGGTCTTTCTTAAAGTGATAAATTCAGACGTATGTGACAGAGTAGTAGCAAGCAGTGGAGGGGCCTTGAAATTTAAATACAGGGACGGTGCTGTCGGAGATGTGACTGTCACGCACGCGGGACTTGGTATCCGAACAGTGCGGATATTTGAACTGCCCTTTGAAACAACAGCGGAACAAATTAATGCGGTCCTCGCACCGTATGGCAGGGTGTTCAACAATTTTGCAGAAAAGTTTTCTCAGAGTCACAAATTCCCTGTGTTAAGCGGAGTGCGACAGGTTAAGATAGATTTAACAAAACACATCCCCTCTTACATCACTGTAGGCGGCCACCGTGGAATTGTAATTTATAATGGGCAGCCGAAGACTTGCGCTGGCTGCGGCGCTACAGGCCACGTCAGAGTGCAATGTAGGGACTGATGACCCAGTAGTTCGGTCCCATAAGCTTAACAAACATTTCAACATTTTCAGAGTGCAATGTTTACAACGCCGCGTGGCGCAGATACCAGCCGGGGAGGCCGCACGTCCTTCCGTGACAACGGCGCTGCCCCTGACTTACTCGTCGGTGCTAGCTGCAGTGCAAACCGCGACTCCACCTTTAGATGTCCCTCCACCAGAACGCAATGATCAACGTGCTGTTGCGCCGACAGTCACAACAAGCGTACCTGCTAGCTCAAACGTTGATGTACTATCGACTGCGCAGATTCTTTCAGACACACACATGGAAATGAGTGATGAAGCAGCGCCGAGTGAACCAGACCGTGAACTAACAGATTTGGGTAAACCCGTCCCTACACCTGGACCTAATGAAATACGGGAGTTGATGGATCTTGAATCTATTGACGAGAACCGCTCGAAGGAAAAACGAACCTCTGATACTGATGGTTCGGAATCATCAACGGAGTCGTCTTCGACAAAGAAGACAAACAAAAGGAGACGAGCCCACCAGGGCGCTAATCAAGTCGCACCTTTACTGAGGGAGAAAGCAAAGAAGATTATTAACAAGATCCGTAATGAAAATTCTGTGACTGCTGATGTGAATAAGCCGGTCTCGGGAGAAATGGATGTCGAGATGTCTGCCTCTTCCGGATCGATTTCGCACCAAGAGACCAGTGGTGACACAACCTCTATCCCGTCTACACTGCTAGCACTGGATTCCTCTGCAGAGGTACAACAAACAGAGGATTTGCACCAGTCCACATGTCCAAAATCATGGGCAGAGGAAATGGAACAAGCAGAAGAGGACGTTGACACGGCCGTGGTCCAGGAATTGGGGACGGAATCCTCAACCACCTTGAAGGAGCAGCTCACAATTACAAAAGATGCCACTATGGTAGCCCCGATTGAGGAACATGAGGCCTCTATTCCCAGTCATCCTAACAGGACAAACTAACTAATAGCAACCCTAAAGCCATGAATCAGTCGCAAGCATATAAAATAGCCACCCTCAACATCAATAAGATCCGGTCGGGTATGCGGCTGTCCATGTTACAGGATCTGTTGCGTGCTGCCGACATTGACATCATATTGCTACAGGAAGTGGCCGCCATAGAACTCGAACACATTGTCGGGTATACTGCTATCACCAATCCGGGAAGTGGAGAGGATCTCGGAACAGCTGTTTTGGCAAAAGAAGGCATCATAATGACTGATGTGGAAAAATTACCGAATAGCAGGGGAATTGCAGTCACAGTTTACCGAACTCGCATAATTAACGTGTATGCGCCATCCGGCAATAGCAATCGGCGACGCAGAGCAGAATTCTTTACTAGTGAAATAGTGCCGCTATTTGGTCGGAATTATGATCATCTAATACTTGCAGGTGACTTTAACTGTGTGCTGCACCGCAAAGACCAGACGCCCAATTTCAATACATCGATGGAGCTGAAACGTATCGTTAATGAACTACGTTTAACTGACACTTGGGAACACCTGCACGGCATGTTACAAGGTTTCACTTATGTCACGAGCCATTCTGCAAGTCGGCTGGACAGAATATATGTCACCGAACAACTCACTTCTTCCGTCCTACATTCCGAAATTTGGCCGACAATTTTATCAGACCATGCTGCATATATATGTACTGTTAACATAAGCAAACAGGGAACATACCGTGCAAGAGGCACGTGGAAACTGAACAACTCAATTCTCCATGATGCAGAATGCCAGCGTGCATTTAATGAAACATGGAGGGAATGTGAACGTAAAGTATCACAGTACAATTCAGTGACGGAATGGTGGCTCCAACATGCCAAACCAAGGATACGGAGAATGATTCAAACTTATGCAAGAGAAAAGTATTACTGGCAAAAGAAGACTACAGAATTTTATTTCTCCTGCCTAAGAGAGTTACATAAATCGGACGCGACGTTAATCGACAATTATGTACAAATAAAGCGAATTAAAGCTAAACTTCTAAAACTTAAACGGCAACAGTGTGATGGGTACAAAGTCCGGTCTAGGTCTGATAACCTGATAGAGCAGGAAGAACCTTCTATGTTCCATGTCATTCGAGAGAATAAGAGAGGAAAAAGAAAAATTATCACACAACTCCGGTTACGTGATGGGACCACCCTGGTGCAGCAACACGAAATAAAAAATGCAATCCATACTCACCTGGAAGAGCTGCTGGCAACGGGAAGCAACGATGCAATGATGCAACAGGAGTTGTTACACAACCTTCAAGGGACATTAAGTGACGCACAAGCTGAGAATCTCCTTACAGAAATTGATGAGGAGGAACTAGAATATGCCATCCAACGAAGCCCCAAAAACAAGTCACCGGGCCCTGACGGTCTCACCGCGGAATTTTATTATATTTTTCGTGAACAACTGCAGCCAAAATTACTAGCTATGTGTAATGAATTGTTCCAGCCACATTTTAATCTGCCTAAAGAGCTGGTAGAAGGAATAGCAGTTTTCGTCCCTTCCCTAAACGGGAAGCAGACTTATTGACGATTTTAGACCTCTGACGCTACTAAATTGTGACTACAAAATCGTGGCACGAGTAATTGCCCATAGATTGAAACTTTTGCTGAATTCAGTAATAGGCAGATACCAGACGTGCGTGGGTCTTGACAGGAAAATCCAACAAAATTTATGCGAATACAGAGACGTGATTGCTACAGCAGAGGCTTGCAAAATTCAATGTGCCCTAGTATCACTTGATTTTGCGAAGGCATTTGATAAAGTGAACCACCAGTACCTCTTGAGCACCATGCGTGCTATGGGCTTCCCGCAGCGCTTCACGAACTTCATCAGTGAAATCCTCAGTAAAGGTGTTACAAGAGCATTAGTGAATGGACAGCTCACAAAAGAAATTAAATTAAAGAGTTCGGTGAGACAGGGCTCTTTTTGCTATCGCCATAGAACCCCTGCTTGCTACACTGCACCAACGTCTACGAGGATTGACAATCAGTGGACTCAAGATTGCCTGCAATGCCTACGCGGATGACGTGGGTTTCTTAGTCATGGACGAACAGGAGTTAGGAGCAGCACTCCTCATCGTTAAGCAATACGAACTTGCCTCCGGGGCGAAGTTAAATGAACGAAAGTGTGGTTTAATGAACATAGGAAGTGGGATTGCAGTGCAGCACCATGAATACTTAACTCCAGTCTCCAAACTGACATGCTTAGGCATCGAATACCGGAGTGACATAAGGCACACGATCGCTGTCAATTACCGCAATCTTCTCGCACGTCTGCGTGCATGCATACAGAGCCATTACATCAGGAAGCTTGATGACTTACAAAGGGTTACCCTCGCTAATGTTTACGTAACATCGCAGATGAACTATGTTGCACAAGTATTACCGATGCCACACGGGACAATGCAACGAATTATGTCCGCCCTGGGTCACTTCGTCACTCGAGGATACATCTTTAAAGTGAAATACGACACGCTCACTTTGGCTGTTTGGGACGGCGGATTAAACCTTACACATGTTGAAACTAAGACACGGGCGCTGTACGTGTGTAATACATATAAGATATGGAAGAACTTACCTAACAGTTTAACAGCCCACCTGTTAAACGAGATAACGCCTACCAGTCTGCAGCCTCCAATTAGCGTCCAACATATTCCGAGCGCTATGTTCCATTTCCAAACCTTTATAATTGAGTTGAGCTACTTGCAGATAAACATGCAAGATGATGAGCTTATGACGGTGCATAAAGTTTATAAGAAGCTGATGGAAACCAAGAACCGGAACATTATTGAACAAAAATATCCTAATCACAGATGGCCAATCATCTGGAAGAACATCCACTGCCGTGATTTGACAACTGCGGTCAGAGCCTCCTGGTATCGCTTAGTGAACCGGAAAGTGCACAACAACTCCAGGCTATATTCCATACACTTGGCGGACTCACCACTGTGCGCAACATGCAACTTATTGGACAGCGACGAACATCTTTTTGTGTGCTCCAAGGTCCAGGACGTATGGAACTTTATTCGGAAGAAGCTTGCAATCATGACAAGAACATCGGCTCTTCATATTACACCTGATGATTTCTTGCACCCAGATACTGTTCCGTACCCTAAAACCAAGAGGAACTCTGTTAACTGGCTGAAAGGACACTTCGTTCACTATTTAATGTCCAGTACAGCTAAAAGCAAAGAGGATATCTACATGTATATAGTTCAGGAACTTCACAAGTTATCAAGAAAAAAACATTACAAGCGAAACCATGCAAACTTTCTAGAAGCAGTTTTCAGAAAAGAATTTCTAAACTACTGAGCACCCCAGACATTTAAAAACAGGAAACACGAAGATTGAATGTAGTTTGATATCTTTGGAATACGAGCAATTTTAATCCATTTATTTTTCTATTGTTTCGAATACTTTTATTCCATAAGTTCCACGTTTAAACGGCGAGAAGACGCCTTTCTTTTAATTATGTACTCAGCACTCCCTTATGTGTTAACATGTGTAATAATAAAAATACAGCACCTGGCAGCTCACGGTTCGCGAGTTAAGAGCAGATAAATAAAGAGAAGAGCAAAAGAATTTAATTGAATTGTAAAACGATGGAAACTAAACGGTAACACTCAATTTTCGAGAAGACGAACTCGGAATCGTTCAGAGAGCTAGGAAAGAAAATGGCTTAGATGGAGAAACGAAGTTTTATTTTAGTCCTTTTATGGAAGAAAAATTTGATTTTCATCGTGAAAGAGATCCGTTAATTTTTACCTGCAGAAGAAAGGAAAATTGTTTTACCAAAGGCCGATGAAGCCGACGCCGATGAAGGCGAATTTGGTGAGCGGAAGGTCGGGTTGAAGGGGAGGAAGGAGACCCGATAAAAAAAAAAAAAAAAAAAAAAAAAAAAAAAAAAAAAAAAATAAAGTGGTGTAGGGGTCAGCGCAACTGCCTAGAAAGCAGGAGACCCGGGTTCGAATTCCGGCTGGGTACACATTTTCAGCTTTGCCCAATCGCAGTTGATGTCATATATTCTGTGAATATTAAAATCGAAATATTGGTGAAAGACGGCTGTCTGCCGTCTTCCCTAGGTCTTTAACTTTCTAATTTATCTAAGTTCACTAGACAGGCTTTTTTTTTTTGCTAAACGAGAACCCCTTTCGTTCAGACGCATGAGGAATAGCATTCCATTTCATGTTTTTAAATGTTAGTTTCTGTAATATTGCGGTGATTTTCTTATGCTAATCATTTAGGGTATGGTGGTACAAATTCGATATAGGTACAATTCCGATCAACATAAGTTTTCGCGTCATTTTTCACTCGTAGCACTTGCCTTTGTGTGGCGTTGTAGTGTAAAAGTTTCTACAGCTGCTCCTGTCTTTTCCAAGAATACAACACTTTGTACTACGGAGCTATGAATTTCTTGCTGTTAAGATGGACGTGGAGCTACTTCGTCGAACGCGCTCTTATAAATGTTCTAGTTTCCACGTGCTTTTAAATTCATTATTGTGCAACGTTTGGTACCGCGAAGTATGCGCTGGTGCCCGAAGGAAAAATTGCTTTTTATGTGGAAAAAGTCAGTGATCAAAATTGTACGAGGAAGTGATCATAATTGTACCAAATTCAAATGTTTGTATAGTCTATGGGACTTAACTACGGGGTCATCAATCCCTAAACTTACAAACTACTTATGAACTAGCTAATACTAAGGACGGTACAAATATCCATGCCCGAGGGGGGATTCGAACCCCCGACCGTAGTGGCCGTGCAGACCGTGACTGGCGCACCTCAGTTGCCGCGGCCACCGCGGCCGGCATAATTGTACCTAGTGTGGTGCATTTCCTATAGATTTTTCTGAATTCTGTAACCTTTTTTGTGCTCATACCAACATTTGCAATTGTCTAATATTTTTGTTACATATTCATTAAACATTCAAGAACAAGTGCCATAGTTAAAATTATTTCTTTTCTCGATATATTTGCAGTTAGAATTACATTTGTCCGAAATGATCGAAATTGTATCACCTTACCCTATCATTGTGTCTATGAATGTGGCAATATGAACGGTTCCTCCGTGACGCCACTGTCCCTGTGAGAATGTCTACTTGCTTTATTCTGTACGTGCATGTATGAGCATCTTCTTGCATGGCAGTCTAAGCGTATGTGTGAGAATATTCGTCGTCGGCTGCTGGCTGCTCGGTTTGCATGTCTCTCTGGCTTCGTGTCGATAGGTAGTCGTTACCAACTGCTGCTTTTGATGCTACCAAAGAGGTTCCTCCACCCTTTGGTTACAAGCTGGGTTGGCAATGCCCGGTAGCGAGCCTCGGCAGGACGTGCGAGTCTCAGCTCTCCCTACACCTCGATTTTCTGGGTTTTTACCGATTTCCGATTATGGCGGGCGACTCCCTGGCGGTCTGGTCACTCTGTAGCTGTGCTTCGACCTGGTAAGATGTTCTGATTTTCTTTCCTCTCTTGAGATGGTAGCAATTCGTTGTCTGGTGTTCAAGTTAGACTACAGAACTTAGGTTCATTTTTCGGAATATGTTTCTCCGATCATGTAAGGAACTGTATTTAATTTCATTTTGGTGATTTTGCATAGGTAAACACGGTGAATATGTAACTAATTTGGATTGATAATGGCTGGGAATCGGTAACTTTTGTGAGACTAGCTGGTGG
Organism: Locusta migratoria; assembly: GCA_026315105.1. Taxonomy (NCBI): domain Eukaryota; kingdom Metazoa; phylum Arthropoda; class Insecta; order Orthoptera; family Acrididae; genus Locusta; species Locusta migratoria. Next base: position 273,157,397 of record CM048748.1, read on the forward strand.
TGTACGAACTCTGTTTAATTTCTTTCTAGCTTTGTCGGATGCGACTAATGTGTGGGAATATTTTTATTCTGTGTAGTGCATGTGAAATATTACTTTCTGTTTCCTCCTTCCACGACTGATATGTACTCCATGTGGTGTGTTCTTAGAACAAAGCCTTTAGCTATCCCTGTGTCTGTGTCTATGCCCTTCAGGCAAGAAATTATGCATATATCTTTCTGATTTCCCCTAGTACATCGCGATCTCCTCTCCGTCTATTTTAAATTGCTGTTTCGTTTCCAAACTTGTACTTTGCATTTGGACTCCGTCAGTAAATTCTCTTCTAGCCTTGCACGATCCCCTTATTAGCTTGCTTATGAAATACTACGTATTTCTAGGGGCTGTGTGCCGTATTTCTTAGTTGATTTACTCCGACTTTGAATTTATTCCATTTTTTCCGATTCTGGAAGACTGAACTTCGTCCATCCGTGTAAACCCTTCCAATCGCGTCTAACTGTATTTCTTTAGCTTCCTTATGATATCCTACTCATTTCTAAGGGTTACAAGCCGTAGCTATTTTTCTTTTTTTTCAGAAATTGAATTTTTGTATTTTTACTAGTTTTCGGGACCACATAGCTCCGAACTCTGACTTCATGTGTTTATGGCTTGTCACTTGAATTCTCGCCACTGCTCACATACCAGTGCCTTACTATTGTGTATTCGTGCTTCGTAATCTATGATTCCGTTTATTTTTGTTGAAATGAATACGACCTTTAAGCACTTCACCTTCATTGGGGTGCGAATATGTAATGTAGCAGACACGTGCCGTGTGTCTCAATAATTCCGCATGCTCACGGTTTGATTTATATGGAAATTAATCTCGCTGTTATTGCGTACCATCTCAAGTAAAGAAAGACAGACCAGAGCCACCTACGAAGTTTATTTTCCTTGTGTTGTGTGGTACATCCTGGTTCGCTGAATTTCGCCTATGGTAGCGGCGCCTGCTTCGTATCAGCACACTAAGTTGGGTGAGTTTCGCATTGCTTCGCGCGTGTGAGGGCTGAATGCTTGTTGATTGTAAATCCCTCTCCCGACGATATTCAGTCAGATTATTTAAGCCAATTTTCAATAGGATGCATTTGTTTAACAAAATTGGTTCACCCATTTGCTCATGTTTGAATTGAATAAATAATTTATTTTCAATGAAATTTCATTCTACTTATGAATATTAATTAATGAATACCCTCCCTTTTATTTAATGTTGTGTTTCACCAGTTCTGGGAACAAATTCAGATGCAAATTATCATATTTTTAGTTACGTTGCGCCATAAATGTTCTCTCAGCCACGTTCATGAAATGGCTTAGTTCGTGTTGGCTTGTATATTGATAATTGTGTGCAGTGGCGGCTGGTGGGCTGTTTATTAGGAGGGGCGGCATGCCTCTTCAATTGTACACGACATTTTGTCCCTTCAGAACATTTCTTGAACAGGGAGAATATAGCATTAATTTTATTAGCTAGTTACGTAATTTAACCCTTCATTTAACACGACTTTTTCCTCCTATACCAAACTACGCACAAATATGTAGTTTTTAATATTTTCTGTAGACAATGAAAACCTCTTAACTCCATTTTATTAGATTTCACAAGAGACCCAAAACAGTACCTTAAAGTAATGTACAGTGGTAAGAAGTAAATTCGTTGTGTGTGTAACTATATAAGTAAGTGTTCAGAGATCACAAATGCTTCGTCAGCGACAAACATAATATGTTACTGAAATTACAAGACTGTCACCAACAAATGTAGTCACGAGGTTTTCATTGCCTACCATTGGTATGAAATAAAATCAAATTAACGGTCTTACCTTAATTAATATGTTTGTAGACAAAGTCCAGTCTCTCCTTCCCTTCAGCAAAATGGTCAATCACAAGTTCATTAAAATTATGCACATTTAAAAGTGTTTTTTTTTTTTTTTTTTTTTTTTTTTTTTTTTTTTTTTTTTTTTTTTCCTATAGAGCACATAGGTAACGCACAAAGTCTCTCCGTTTTCATTGTGGTTCTGGAGAAATTCTTGATTCTTTTGAGTGTAGAAAAACACCTCTCACCTTCCGCTGTTATCATTGGTATTGTAGAAATGATACGCATGAGTTTCACTGATTCCGGTAGCACAGTTTCTAAATTATTCTCGTATATACAATTGACAAGTGTTAAAGCTCCGTTTGCTGTTTGGAAATCATTTCTACTGTTTGGAAATAATTTCTACTGCATATGATTGTCAATTCCTGTCGCAGTTCATTTCCGTTTAAGTGAAATATTTTAACTGTGGTCTGAAATTCTTTTTCAGGGAATAGCAGCTTATGTTTTGAAAACAAACTGGGTTGCAATAATACAGCTGCTGACAAGTGATTGATAAATGCGAAACGCTCATCAATGTTAGGCATAACAAGGTCACAAACTTCCTTTGCAACAGTTTTACGACAGTCTAAAAAACGGAATCGCTTTGGGCCGGTGACCTCTTCATTTCCATTTCCGGTTTCCCAATGATGATCGACATCAAGAGAGTTTCTCGTCAGTTGTATAGCTGACTTGAATTCGGAGACATTCTTAAGAGCTTTCGCACTATCAACATCTCTACATTGCAGCTGATTAAATAAACTATCGCAGTGTGGCAAGAGCTTACTGAAAAACTCAAGCCAAAAGAGAAACTCTTGGTCGATTATAAGTTTGCCAAGTACAACTGCTTTCCTAGTTGTTGAATAATCATTGCTGGCATCATCTTTAATTGTCCCAAGGCATTCAACTATTTCTTTCTTGCACTTAAATACGGTGTTCACAATTCGCGTTTTAAAATTCCATCTTGTGTCAGCATTTCTTGGAAAACATTTCTTCACAACATTATCTAGTACGGCAGTCCTTTTCACTGACTCTGAGAAGAAAGTAGAGAATCCCTGTAAATTCCTAAAAAATATTTTCAGTTCTCTGTGCTGTGTTGCACAGCGCTCTACAATGAGATTGAGTTGGTGGGCATAACAGTGCACAAAATTTGCTCTCACACACACTGCTTTCACTCTTGCCTGCACCCCATTGTGCCTGCCACTCATAACCGAAGCTCCGTCATAACTCTGAGCTATCAATTTTTCTGGAGAGTCGTCAATCTTTAGTTTTTTAAGCTCGTTGAACACTTCAGTACTTATTGCATCAGCTTTTTGATCTTTTGGTGTTACGAAATTTATGAACTTTTCATATACTTTCCCCTTTAATTCGTATTGAATAATAAATACTAGTTGAGAAAAGGTAGCACAATCTGTTGTTTCATCAACTTCAACAGCGACATAATCTGTTTCTGACATTTCTTTGGAAATTAACTGATGGCACACAGTATATATAGAGTCCAGCAGTTCGTTGTGAATTGGTTTGGAAAGCCCCCCCAAAAAAACGATTATTGTTTTTTTCAATATGTCCCTTCAACGTGGAATCTAGTTCTGCCAAACCCCGAAAAATACCAGGATTGTCTGAAGCATCCGTTTCGTCATGTCCCCTCATTGCAAGTTCAGATTTCCCACATAACTTGATACAGTCACTCAACTTGTTAAGGATGTAACGATTCTTAGAAACATCTTCATGAAATTTCATAATCCTCAGTCTTAAAGCTGTATCCAGCTGACATCTAACATCGACTTTGCCAAGCATAACGAATTCGATGTTATATTTATGTGAAGCTTTTTTAAATTTATCGGCTAAATGTTTAATGTCTGTTACCCCATCTGTGGTCCATGGATGTTCTGCAACATTCATTACTAGATACGTGTAGCAGAAGAAAGCATTTCTTATTTCACATCCACAAAGCCAGTCTGCATGTTTATATAAAGCAGGATTAAATTTCCTAGTGAAACTACTTTTGCTTTTGCACGCATTTTATGTCTGTACAATGTTCAAATCAGGTCTCGGTGGTCCTTAACGTTTTAATTCCAACTTTCCTTCAAGAGTTAATTTTTGACTACCAAATGTTAAAATGTAGTTAACGCTATTTATATTATTCATTCTAAATAGGAAACTAGAAAAACAGTTAGGCAATAACACGCACCTTCACAACGACACAAGTATCACACGCAGGGCACCTGTTAGAAACTGCCTGACCGGTGCCAGTGCGCCTTTGTATGTTTCGCGCCCTTGGCGCGGACGCCGTCCTAAGCCGTCCTGTTCAGCACACTACCCCCACCCAACCCCCAGTACCCCCACTCACTCAAAGTGCCCGTTGCCAGCCTTTTCACGGCGCGGACGGATCGCGTAGAGTCCGACAGTCAGCCCATTCTGAAAACATTCGCTGACCCTGGCTGGTAGACTAACTAGACTAAAAACATTGATCTTTCACTTATACGGGCTGCTGCTACACGAAAATTATTCGAGTCGATTTGTGATTAACGATTGGTATGTATTCCGTGTTGGATATTTTTGGGAGGGCGCCGCCCCAGAGTCCTCAAGGAGTAGCCGCCACTGATTGTGTGTAATTCTCGTGATCTACGACGCGTGTCGGCCACCATCTCTTTGTCTCCCTGCTGCTAAAGTAAATTTTGAGTCAGTCCTAAATTTTGGGCCGTGGAACAAGATTCTGTTGCAGGAAGTAGTCAGTAGTTCACGCGAATCCTTTAACTGGTTCTTACGGCCAGGATTAGATGTTTGAATTAAGCTTTTACCTGTTTCCCTTCAGCTAGAATTAATTTTACAATTAATGGTGGTCTTTCATTGGAACAGTTCGACCGTTTCGGAGGGGCTGGAAGACAAAGTTGAAAATTTGTGCTGGACCGGAATTCGAACCCAGATTTCCCGCTTCGGGCCAGCGATCGTCTTAACCAATTAGACTAACCAGACACGCTTCACTTACAACCCAAATTCTCAACTTGTAGCCACTGCCCATTGATTCCTCTTGCTCGCAGCCTCGAATGCGTCCACACTGAAACTGTCATTGCCTGGTGTGAGCATATTTACAATTATTGATATAGTGTCTGTTCTTTTTATACATGTCCGAAAAGAATAGACACCATATTAATAATCTGACAATAAAGTTCGGTGGACAGTCCTGTAACATTAACGTAGATGAAGTATGGACTACAGGTACCCTACTGTCCTTCGAAACAGTCTTGTTTCATAACTATGCACTGCTGAAATCTGCTATGCATGTCCTGGAAACTTTGCACGAAGTCTTCCTTTGGGATGGTGTTCACAAGCCTCGTCAGGTTTCGTTAGATGTCAGGAATATCTTCAAACCTCTTTCCTTTCAAAGCGAGTTGACGGAATAGTAACAAGTATGAAGCTTTGAGATCAGGAGACTATGGTGGATGTCCAAGTTGTACCAGCCCATTTTTGCCAGGAACTGTTTGCGATATCGGCTGTACATGGGCCATCGTTGTCATGCAACATGAACTTCCAACGTACTTGCCGGATCTTAATCCTCCAGACTTCTTCCTATTCTCTCGACTCAAACTCGCTTTGAAAGGAAAGAGATTTGGCGGCATTCCTGGCATCCGACGAGACGTGACGAGACTTTTGAATATCATCCCAAAGAAACAGCTCTGTCAAATTTTCCAGAACATGTAACGCAAATCTCTGTGGAGCATGGTTATAGGAGGTGACTCTTCCCAAGGACAGTAAATTAAGTGTAGTTCATAGTTCATCTACTTTAGTGTTACGGGGCCTGCTCACGCAACCTTATTGCCAAATGTGACATACCTACATAATTCGAGATTTAATAATCGATTTATACATCTACATTCCTACTCGAGAAGCCACCTTAACATTTGTGGTGGAGGGTTCTTTCTGTATCATTCTCACTTCTTTCTCCTATTCCAGTCGGGTATGGTTTGCGGAAAATTTTTCGGTAGTCCTCCGTGTGGGCCCTAATCACTGTAATTTTATCCTTCTGCTCTTTCCGTGAGTTATACGTGGGAGGAAGAGATCTATTGGTTGATCCTCGAAAAAAAAAAAATACGCTCTCGTAACTTTGACAGAAGCCTGTACCGCGACGATAGAGAAGGTCTCTGTTGCAGCGTCTGCCAGTGGAGTTTCCTCAACATGTCTCTAACGCTTTCGCGCTTACTAAATGAGCTCTTAACGACGCGTGCCATCTCCGTTTGATCTTCTGTAAGTCTTCTATTAACCCTGCGTGGTAAGTATCCCACACTGATGAACAATACTCAAACGCTGGCCGAACGAGTGTTATGTAACCTACACATTATCAGAATTCTTCCAACGTTTCTCAGTCTGAAATTTTTTGAAAACATATTTTTTGGGGGGAAAACAAAGATCTTCTGGAAAGTATTTATAAATAAAAACAGTCACAAATCGCAAGAAATATCATTTATATAAATGATGACCGGTTTCGACCTGTTTACAGGGCCATCTTCAGATCTATGTGGCGTAAGCTTGACGTCTACGGAACAGGCGCGTGTCCCATGCGATAACTGCATGCTCCAACATAGTACGCACAAATGTAGTGTAACCAGTTTCTGTAGTAGAACTTTTTGCATCTTCTAAGTGTTCTGATAATGCAACGTAGCCTTTGGTTCGCCTCTCCTATAATATTTCCTTCGTGTTCTTTCCAATTTAAGTTGTTCGTAATTGTTATGCCTAGGTATTTAGTTGAATTTGCGGCCTGAAGATTTGACTGATTCATCGTATAAATAAAGTTTAATACTTTAGTGCTTAAATAAGGTATTACCGTGCTTTGGATTAGGTTCTTATTTTATACGTTACCATACCAGTTCATCCGGCAGCGATAAAATTTTGTAGACTATAGCTTGAATATAGAAAACAATAATAATAATAGTAATAATAATATGGTTTTCTGTTCCATAGGACCCAAATGAGGAGTGAGACTCCATGGTCTTTGAACAAGTCAGTACATGAATTTTTACATAAGAATGGTGATAGAAACTTTTTAAGTAGTCCTATGCACACGACAATCTTAAGACAAAAAAAAAAAAAAAAAAAAAAAAAAAAAAAAAAAAAAAAAAAAAAAAAAATTCTGATGTTTGTAAATCTATCGGACCAAACTGCGTGGTCATCAGTCCGTAGCTTACAAACTACTTAAACCTAGGTAAACTAACCTAAGGACAAACACACACACCCATGCCCCAGGGAGGACTCGAACCTCCACGGCGAGCAACCGCGCGCTCCGCAGCGAGACGCTTTAGACCGCTCTGCTACTCCACCGCGGCAATCTTAAGACAAAGTGAAAAGAATCAATAATTCCTCGACAGAATAAGAGGAGTGAGCCATGAGGTAACTCTTCAATTTTGATTTGTTAGTGCTAAGATTATTTAGTTCTTGTGGCAGCTTATTGAAAATGTATGTTGCAGAATACTGTACACCTTTCTGCACAAGTGTCAAGGTGGTGTGATGCAAATGTAGATTTGACTTCTGTCTAGTATTCGCCGAGTAAAAGCTACTGACTCGTGGGAATAAGCTGATATTATTAACAACAAACTACATTAAAGAAAAAACGTATTGTGACGCCAGTGTCAAAATTCCCAGACTACTGTAAAGGGGACGACATGACGTTCGTGAACTTACACCACATAAAGGAAAAGGCACTAACTACATAATTTGCATAGTCATGGCGGAGGGTACTTCACCGTAGACTACGTCACCAATCTACATTTTCTTTTCATATTTTGATGAAATTTTGCACACTTTACCTTTAAAACAAGAGAAACCTCACTGTCGACATAATATTCGTACGATTCATGGCGGACGGTAGCTTACTCAAGACTGACACAGTTTGACGGGTCGCTACGAATGAGGCAGGTCTTTTAATTTTTGATATACTGGCGAGGGAGAGATGAGAAAAGAGAGGGAGCAGGAGGATAATGACAGAGAGTGGGGAGCATAGATGAATAGAGGACGAGGACGAGGACGAGGAGGAGCAGGAAGAGACAGAGGGAGGAGGGAGGAGGAGACGGACAGAGACGGGAGGGGGGGGGCACGAGTACATGGAATGATGGAATAGATAAATACCCGAACAACGCTGGGGTTTTCAGCTATCATAAGAGGACAAGGAGGTACGACTCAGGCATAGAGATGGAGGAAGCAATGGGCAGGGAGATTAAGAAAAGGCGTGCGGGGTGTGTATCCAGTTATTACGCGCATTTAGCAATGGCGAAGCAATGCCGTTTGTATTTTATTTTTTACTAGCTAAATTCCCGCTGCTTCGCACGCGTAGATTGGATGGTTTGCATTGGTTGTTTCTACTTCTAAATATAAATTTTCTTAGATTTAGCTTTAAAAATGCTTTCCTAATCAGGTATTTTGATACAACTTGCCACTCCCTATTGCACCATTGTTGGCAGAATTCAAAACATCCCGAAAGGCATTTTTTAAAATTATAACCATAGTTCCAAACCCAAATTTTCACATTTCTAGCATCAAAATAGTCTTAGTAGCACCCTTAAAAGATTTTTCATTATTACACCCGCTTAATAGTTGAATTTCCAAAAATATCGAAACACATGTTTTTAAAATTACAATCAGAAATCTAAATCGGAAGTTTTATATTTCTTCTTCAAAATTGCCTGAATAGCAACGTATTTTCAATTACCCGTTCATCCCCTATTTCACCTCCTTAGGGATGGGAATATCGATAAGTCGCTAATGCCTACAGTGTGAGATAAACAACATCTACAAATTTCAGGTTTCTATCGTCTGTCGATTCACTTTTAGCGCCATTTTCTGACTTTTATAAATGGATCGAGAATGCGAAATTTCTTTCTTATCCTTTGGCATCTTTATTGGTAGTTTTACTTTTCAAACTGAATATGTACTTATTTTTCTTTATTTGTACGCTTGCTGCAGAAAAACAACTGAAGAATGTGCATCACGTTTCGCTGTATATAACCTCTTTGCTATTATAGTGTCAAAAGTCAACGCTGGTCTTCAGTGCGAATTTTATATATGCCGACCACTTTCAACTACTATATCATCCACCCCATTATAGTTATCGACACGGAATTGCTAATCCAGTTGTCAGTATTTTGATCCTAAGCACTACAGTTGTTTTTCAGTGCTGAATTGAGATCACTGGTGTACTGTCAGTGTAGTTAATGCTCAGTTAATGTATGCCTGTGTTTCCCAGTGTTTTATCTTCGAGTCTTTTTTGAGCATCTGTTGATCGTCGTATTGCTCCACAATTTACGGATTTTTGATCGCCACACTCATCCACCGCCACACACCGCGACCAAAAGACCATAGTGCACACCGCGAACCTAAAGGCTACTCTCATGAATAACCGCCGTTGGTCTGCAGTGAATTATTTTGGCTATCAAGTGAAATATACGGACACACGTCCCACGTTCCATTTTTATATACGTGTATAGATTTATTTATTTATTTTGATCAAGTTGTCATAGCACAAGACGGGAAGGATGCATTGTGTAAACTAGCAATAGCATACAAAAATTGATGTCTGAAGTTTATTATCAAAAAACAGAATACTGGACTAATGATCCAGATGAACTACACATAGAGAGAAAGAAAATTAAAAAAATTAACACTTTCTGTTATTTGGGATCAATTCTTGAAATTGAGGGAAAATCCGACTTAGAAATTAATAAAAGAATTAGGTCATTCGGATGCTCAACCCAGTCCTATGGAGCAGAAATGTAATGAACAGAACATATATATAGTTCTGTACGGAGCGCAAACCTGGACCATTAACCTGAAGCACACTCAGAAACTACAAGCTTTACAGATGGATTTGTGGAGAAGATCGGCCACAATTTCCAGGAAAGAAAAAAGAAGAACCGCCGAAGTAATAAAGAGGATGGAAATAAAATATAGATGAAGTGATGGATAGAAAGAAATTACGGTGGTACGGGCATGAACGAAGAATGGAGGACACCAGAATACCAAAACTGGTACTGGAGTGGCAACCTAAGGGGAGAAGATGTAGATGTAGAAGAAGAAACGGACGACCTGTGACCACCAGGATCCAAGATGAACAGCTCACAATGACAAGACTGGGCGCAGAAGAATAGCACACACAAGATCAAGACACCTAGAGGAATATATTGAAAAAGTAGTGTAAAACCTTATGTACTAAGTGTACTCATTTCTGGGCGAATTATTATATAGGAGGTAAACCTCTGTAATGCGGAAAATCTCAACAAATAAATAAAAGTACACCCGTGGATATTTTGATTATCAAATACGCCGGGAGAAACTGAAGAATCACATCATACACCTTTACGGGGAGGAGATGTATCGCAGCATGAAGAAATTTGAAAGATGTCGTTTGCTAAGTACTCTTGCTTTTCTAAAGAGATGTCGTTCCGAGAATGTAGTTCCAAATTTTGCTAAGGTTACGCATCACATCGATTCTGCAGCAGCCAAGAGAATTAAAAAACGGGCCGGCCTCGCATTGCTTCGTGAGAGAGTGCATTTCACCCGCCGTAGTCTTGAGTTCATCTCACTGGAACTATTCAAACTGCATTTGCAACTGGCTAGTCACTTCACGTCTTTTTCCTGAGATTGGATTGATGGTGTTACTTCGGTTGCAGCCGATTCCGCTCGTAGGAAGGCAACGGGACGTCAAACAGCTAAGTTCTCACGCCTCCTTGACAAACCATCTCTGCAGGTTCCGTGCAAGACCGTCATCAATCTGAGTGGCATGGAGTTGAGTGATGATGCGATCTCAGTTTTAGAGAAAGGACTCAACTTTGCTCCTACCCCCAAGTTCACACCGGTCGCAGAAATTATTAATGCTGTTGTACAGGTTGTAGCTCGACTTCCGCCCGAATCAGCTGAGGAAATACGTCGTGAAACTTTTCGTGCGTTGACGAAATCCAATCCGATGAAGTCGAACATCACTAGTAAAGAGAGAGCGGCCATTCGTGACCTCAGGGAGCGCCCTGAAATTGTTGTCTTACCGGCTGACAAAGGCAATGCTACGGTTGTTGTCTCCCATAAGGACTACACTGAAAAGATGCAGAGCCTGCTAAATGACGATTCCTACCGGAAGATCAGCGTTGACCCCACAAAGAAGGTGGAAAACAAGACGAGGGCGCTTCTCAAGGATGCGGATTTACCGGAGGGTGTCGCCAAGAAACTGCTACCTCAAGGTCCGATACCGCCAAGACTTTATGGACTCCCTAAGGTTCACAAAGATGGGGTGCCGTTACGTCCCATTGTCAGTAACATCAGAGCACCTACATATTTGTTTGCCAAATACTTGACGGGAATATTAAGTCCTTTTGTGGGTAAATGCCCTCATCACATCCGTAATTCCGTGGATTTTGTTAAACGCCTTAACAACTTCAGGCTGGATAAGTCAGATATCATGATGAGTTTTGACGTCGTTTCGTTGTTTACGAGGGTGCCCCTTCGAGAGTCACTAGATTTGATTGGTCAGAAATTTGACGAGAAGACCACCGAACTTTTTAGGCATGTCTTGACCTCCACGTATTTTCTTTTCAATGGCGAATACTACGAACAAACGGAGGGAGTCGCCATGGGTAGCCCACGATCCCCTGTGGTCGCAAATTTGTACATGGAGAATTTCGAGGAGGAAGCCCTGGCATCATCTGAACGGAAACCCACTTGCTTTTTCCGTTACGTGGACGACACTTTCGTCATCTGGCCACATGGTATGGATAAACTCCTTGACTTCCTTACACATCTTAACTCCATACACCCCAACATCAAATTCACTGTGGAGACTGAAACGGAGGGTAAATTGCCGTTCCTTGACGTCTTGGTCAAGAGAAGAGGTGATGGCACCCTGGGTCATGGTGTGTATCGGAAGACAATGCACACTGATCTGTATTTACACGCAGATAGCTGTCACCACCCTTCACAGAGGAATGGGGGTACTTAAAACTCTAGTACATAGGACGCGCACTATCTCCGACGCAGAGAGTCTACCCCAGGAATTGGAACACCTGAAAACTGTAATTCGAAAAAATGGGTACTCAGAATGGCAGATTCAGCGGGCTCTCCGCCCAACCACTACAACACAACGTGTGGAAACGCATGAAAACACGAGGGAGGATGTAGGCACTGCGTTCGTTCCATATACCGGCGCACTATCAGGGAAGATCGCCCGCATTTTGTAAAAACACCAGGTTGGAACTGTGTTTTGTCCGCCGAATAAAATTCGTGCACTGTTGGGGAGCGCTAAAGATGATCTCGGTTTGAGGAAGGCCGGCGTGTATCAGATTCCGTGTCAGTGTGGAAAGTCATATATTGGACAGACGATGCGTACCGTCGAGGATCGATGCGTTGAACACCAGAGGCACACATGACTGATGTATCCGAGCAAGTCGGCGGTCGCTGAACATTGTTTGTCGGAAAATCATGCGATGGGGTATGAACGCACTAGGATTCTGGTACAGACGTCGAGATACTGGAACTGCGTCGTTAGAGAGGCCATTGAAATTCGCACAAGTGACGACCTCATAAACCGTGACTGTGGCTATAATCTTAGCAAAGCTTGGAAACCAGCGATTGGGTTAATTAAGAGTAAATCTAGCAAACGTAACGAAGTGACGACCGCGGCGGACAGAGCCCTCACACCGACGTCATCTCAGACGGTTCGCAATCGGTTCCACTGCGCGGCCGCGGCGCGGGGCGCGGACCGCGGAGGGGTCGCTCCGCGGGCCGAGGGTATTTAAATGGCCCGCTACCGGGCTAGAACCCAGTTCCCTGCGAGCAGCCGTAGCGTGCGGATCTCCGTGCCGGCGCATTTCCAGGAGCTCAGTCCGTCAGTTCACCTGATGATGGCGACATGTATGATCGCCGAAATATTGTGCCCGTTGGACAATATAGACCGGCAGTACACCCGTGGATATTTTGATTAAAAGATTTATTATTATTTATTTTTTGTACTAGGAGCTCGAAGTTCCATCGTCATTGACCATTTTAAGTTCAGGGGTTAACAGGTTTAGGGTTAAATTATTATTATTTATTTTATTACATAAACTTTCGCGGTAAACTTATTAGAGCCTCAATTGGGTTCGTAAGGAATCCCATGTGTTGTCTTATTTACAATAGATGGAAATTACTTTAAATATTAGTACTGATGTCAGCTTCGCAAAATACTAACACGAATTATTTACAGACGAATGGAAAAACGTGTGGAATCCGACCTCGGGGAAGATCAGTTTGGATTTAGGAGAAATGTAGGAACATGGGTGGGAATACTAACATTACGACTTATCTTAGGAGATAGGCAAACCTACGTCTTTAGTGTTTGTTGATATGGAGAAAGCTTTTGAGATTGTTGACTGGAATACACTCTTTCAAATTCTGAAGGTATCAGCGGTAAAATATAGGGAGCGAAGAGTTGTATTCAACCTATACAAAAACGAGACAGCAGTTATTAGATTCGAAGGGCAAGAAAGGGACGCAGAAGTTGCCAATGGTCTAAGACAGGATTGTAGCCTTTCCAGTCTATAATTGAGCAAGCAGTGAAGGAATGCAAGGAGAAATTTGGAGAGGGAATTAAAGTTCAGGGAGAAGAAATAAAAACTTTGCGTTTTGCCGATGACATAGTAACTTTGTCAGAGACTGCAAAGGATCTGGAAGAGCAAATGAATGGAATGGATAGTTTCTTGAAAGACATATATAAGATGAACATTAACAAGAGTAAAACGAGGGCCGGCCGCGATGGCCGAGGGGACTGAGGCGTTCCAGTCACGGTCTGCACGGTCACTACGGTCAGGGGTTCGAATCCCCCTCGGGCATGAATATTTGTGCCGTCCTTAGGATAAGCTAGTTGATCAGTAGTTTATAAGTTTAGGGACTGATGACCCCGTAGTTAAGTCCCATAAGCTATACAAACATTTAAAACATTTAAGTAAAACGAGGGTTATGGGATGTAATGTCAGAAAATCAGGCGATTCTGAAGGAATTAGATTAGGTAATGAGATAATAAGAATAGTAGATGAGTTTTGTTATTTGGGTAGCAAGATAACTTCTGATGGCCGAAGTAAAGATGATATAAAATGCAAAATGGCTATGGAAAGAAAAGCGTTTCTGAAGAAGCAAAATTTGTTGCAATCCAACATTAATTTAAATGTTAGGAAGTCCCTTCTGAAAGCAATTGTCTGGAGTGTAGGATTGTATGGGAGTGAAACGTGGACGATAAGGGGTTCAGACAGAAAGATGATAGAAGCTAACGCGGCACCAGTATGCACTTCTTCCTCAGAGACGCTAGGACGATCTGCCCGATGCATGTCTGCCACAGTTTGCCGACCTTCGTTGAAGGCTTTTACCCAACGTGCCACTGTTCTATACGGCAATGCCGATTCCCCGCACGCCTCTTGATGACCTTGTTGACACTGTCATGCTGTACAACCTCTACAAATTCAATCTTGATCCAACTCCGTTGTTCCTGTTTTGAAAGCACAGTGACACCGTTATGTTAGACCGCTCGCTCACAGGCTGTTTCCCTCGATTGTGCGCACGCCGGTAACGTGGTACGGGCAAGTCCGTTTGCGCGAAGGTAAGGTAGGTATGTCAACAACGTGTGCTATCAGCGACAATAGCAGAGTCTACTTCATAGTGTCTCCGCAGCAGTGTTGGGACTGTTTAAATTCGAACCTTCGTATTTATACTGGGGGCACCAAAAAACATAAGAATATCTGGATACACAGAACACGACAGGAAGTGTATGAAAACTTTTATCCTATACTGAGCGAGATACGGAAAAGGATGTTACAATTTGTTGGCGACATCATTAGGATGTGTTGTGAGCTCGTCGCCTTTTTTGTTGTTTACTAGTCCCGGACTGGTTGTCAATAAAGGGATTGGTGCAGGATCCTTTGAAATCTAAAACATTGATATAGTTAGTATTACAAGATATTTATTGACTAAAATTTACAATACTCATCTTTAGAACATATGTCTGTTTCTTCTCTATTCTCGTGGCCTCGTCCGTATGATGCTAGCTGCGCTGTAACCTGGTTACTGCTAAGTTAGTAGGCGCGTTTTTGCTTATTACTGTCCTATTCCTGACTTCGTAGCTAACTAGTAACTGTCCGAGTTCTCACTAGTAACTGCATGAGTTCCGAATAGTAACTGACGAGTTCTCACTAGTAACTGACGAGTGCTCACTAGTAACTGACGTATTCCTGACTAGTAACTGCCGGGCGTCCAGACGTATGTCGGCCTAGATATAGCCGCATTTAGAGGGCGCGCATCTTCGGTTACTCCCTCCAGGATGCGCGGCGCCTGCTTGCGATTGGCTTTCGGTCGATCACTGCCTTCTCCACGATCGTTCTTCTACGTCTGGGCGTGTGGCACTGACTCTACGCCACAACAGGATGGACAATGAGTGGTTAAGAAGAATGGAATGCAACATGTCATACGGGATACAACTGGATGTAGGAAGTCAGAGATGATTGGAAGGCTGTAGGAATAAAAACAAGAGTTCTGCAGGCAATAGTACAGGGAAGGGAGACGTATAAAGGGTTGGTGGATGGTCACAGGTGGCCGGACACTAAACTCAAAGTCGTCTTAATACAAGAAGAAAGAAACAAAACAAGCGAGAGAGTGCAGAGGTATTGGTGTGTGTGTAACGGGAAAGATTTCAGAGGTAGGTCTATGTAACAAACGTTAAACTTTCTGCGGAACTATGAATAGTTTATTTCCAAAGAGTAGCAGCAAAGAGATACAATCTTAAAATGCAACAAGAGGGTGTTTTTTTACTTTGAATTTGAATCAATCAAACCAGCTGTGTACAAATCAATTTAAATCACATTTCTACTATCACGTTTAGTTTGGGAGCTGCAACCTTTCTAAGTTTCAGGATCTGTGGGCGAGATGTAACGTTGCTGATGTCACGGAGCGGAAGCTATGTAGAAGCAACTTTTTAGATCATAGCTGTCGTGGGCTAAAGGGACATAAACACAATTCTTGATATCTGCCCACTAACAGAAATCTACTGGTGTTAAATCGGGCGACCGTACATGCCGCTGAGTATCACGGCGCCCCAACCACGTTCCAGGGAATATGCTGTTCAGTTTTTCAAATTTTCGCATGTTTCTAAATCTATGGGACTTAACTTTGCGGTTATCACTCCCTGGGCTAACAAACTACTTACAATAACTTAAAATAGCCTAGGATAGCACACACACACACACACACACACACACACACACACACACACACACAGGATTAGAACCTCCGACGGTGAGCAACAGATCTGTTCAGTTTTTCCACGATTTCTTACGAATAATGGACTGGGTGACCATCGTGCTGCATCCACATACGGACTGTAATATCTAGTCACACATGTTCAAGGAGGCCACCCAAATTGTCGACTATGAAAGCTCGATACATAGCACCTTACAGTGCACCTTTGTTGTAGTATTGACCGAAGATTTCATCGTCAAGGATCCGACGCTGTACATTGATATATCACCGACGCTGATGTTCGGCAGGTCATACCAACCGAGGATTTTCTGAAGTCCAGTAATGCATGTTATAACATTCATTGCAGCATAATTTATGAACATATTCTCGTCAGAGAACATGACACTCTGGGATTACGGAGTGAAATTACCATAGCATATTCACAAAAAGCAACTCTCTGATTGACACTCTTCCCATGCAGCTCCTAGGTCAGTGATTGGTGGGGTGTATGGGTGTAACTGTTACGACTTTACTGAGCTGGTGGAATCAAGAGTGGGCGTGCTTGGTGGAACGAGGTTCATAGCAAGTACTACGTCAGAGATGTTACATGACGTCGACACCTTTAAAATTTTACAGTTTCACCTTAAACAACATTTGATTCCATTTTCTGTCCCCTTTCCCTGAATCGTGTAACCATGACCTACGTGCACAGATCGCCATTTGTACTAGCAATGCGGAACACATGAGGGGCGTAGTTCTATCGTGTCACAATAAAAGACATAAACTCTTTTATGAAGCTTTTCACTAACCTGATGTCTTCTCAGGTGTTGTTCGAGCACAGAGGGAAGACGCTCAGGTCGCAGATTTAGAGATTTTTTTTTTCTTTTTTTTGTTAAGCTTAAGGGACTTAACTGCGGGGTCATCAGTCCCTTTTTTTGTTTCTCCTTAGTGATGTGAGCTACTTAAAGCTGTCGGTTATTACGGCACGCTTCTTAGGTGTTAATCGAGTAGCCAAAAGCGTAAAACTCATTCCAAGCTTCGGTACTATCCGACCGTTACGGTGGCCGAAACAGCAGTGAGCTAACACGCCAGAAAAGACAGGCTTATTTGCGCACTATTGGCGGCAAAGAATGTTCTCTATGTACGCTCAATCATTTATTTATTAATTTGTTAATAAAAATCAGTACTTTAAAAAATTCAGAAAATGTTGGAAGGTCGTTTGTTATTGAGACAATTATATAGAAATTACCTGAAAATAAATTATGATTTATGAAATATTAATTAGAAATATTGGCGCGTATAATCATTCACTATCATGGCGGCAGCGTGATGTTTATATAACCTGGATGTATAACTCTGGTGTCTGAGCATATAACTGTAGTGTGCCTGCCAAGGAGGTTAGAATAAAGGAAGATGGCGTTATCTATGCTAAGCACGTACGTAAGTTGAGGCCTGTCCGCCATCTTGCTTAGTTTTGCAATGATACTTATCGGTTAAAACTATGCGTTAAGTCGACCCTCTTACTGTTAATGCATTGAACTGACAGTCATTGTAAAGTATGTACTTTCAAACAATAAACTTTCTTGACTAAATAGTAATAAATACACATCATATTACATTTGAAAAATTATTTTTGAACGGCTAATTTGCACACTTTTGACACATTGTACAACGCGGCAAAGTCTTCTGAAGTTTTATTCCCGTTTTAAGTGACATAAAACATTCGCTCTACAATACGAACACTTCTCCAAAACTTAGCAATATGGCCGAGGCAAGCTTTACTTTTTGAGCGTAAGGGCGTCTCCCTATATTTTAACCTCCTTGATGCCTGCACATTCATATATTTTGTACATGTTTGTGCATTGTCCGCCGTGTTGTAATTAGTCAAACGAATTTGCATCAGTTACTGCATGACAAATGATTAGTAGATTACCTCTGGATTTGAAATTTATATCAGTATGCCAAGTAACAAACTCGCGTGAGTATGGAAACGAAATCTATTTCCTTTCCGTTTTCTTGTAATACTTCTTAGCAGCTATATTGTAATTAGTCAAGAAACAGAAAATGAACATCTTTGGCTGGCAAGCTCAATAATCTGTAGTTCAACATCGAGGTTATGTAGAGATGAGTGGCGGCAACGAAACAGATCACATTGCTTGTAAAACTGGCGCAGTATCCCATGAAACGTACCTGATGCGGCCTCTTCCCACAGTCAGCTTTCCCACACCACTGCTGACGTTATCATCCGCGAACTCAGATTGTCTGCTAAATCGTTTATAAAAATAAGGAACAGTAGGGGCCTGTAACACTTCCCTGGGGAAAGCCAGTCATCACTTCTATTCTCCTCGATGACTTACCGTAAATTACAACGTACTGTGTCTTTTTGATAGTAAATCACAAATCCACTCGTAGATCTGTGGCGATATTCCATAAGCTCCCAATTTAATTAGAAGACGCTTGTAAGGTACAGCGTCAAAATCCTTCCTTAGAACTAGAAATACGGAATCTATCTGAAATCCCTTATCGATAGCACTCATCACATCATGTGAGTAAAGAGCCAGCTGCGTTTCACAGCAGAATGATACTTTTTGAATCCAAGTAGACTATGGGTCAATATTGTGTTCTCTTCGAGGTGCTTCATAACATTTGAGGAAAGTATATGTTCTAAAAATAAATAAATAAATGTTTGTAAATCTATCGGACCAAACTGCGTGGTCATCAGTCCGTAGCTTACAAACTACGTAAACCTATGTAAACTAACCTAAGGACTACACACACACCCATGCCCCAAGGAGGACTCGAACCTCCACGGGGAGCGACCGCGCGCTCCGCAGCGAGACGCTTTAGACCGCTCGGCTACTCCACCGCGGCTATGTTCTAAAATCCTGCTGCAAACTGACGTCAATAATATAACCCTGTAATTCTGCGGATCACTCCAATTGCCTTTCCTGAATACTGGAGTGACTTGTGCAACTTTCCAGTCTTTGGGTACGGAACATTCGCTGAGCGAGCGGTTGTATATGAGGCTATTGTATCAGCACACTCTGAAAGGAACCTAATTGGTAGTGGCACGTGTCCTGTGTGTTCACTGGTTCAGTGAACCCCCGGAAAAAAAGCTCGTCGTGAAAAAAGTAAGTAAATAAATGAAATTAAAATGTTTTTAAACTATCGTTCTTCGTTTCCTTTTTCTATCAGATCTTTTTATGTGCATATTCAAAGTATTTTTATCGCATAAGAAGCTTAATAGCGCGGCAGCCTAACACAGGCGACAGTGGCCACGCCGTTGCAATGTGCATGCGCGGCTGAGGTTCAAATCCTCTTCTGAGCACCATGGAGGCAGCACATGAGCGCTCCCGCGGCAGGGAGAGGCGATGGGAAACGCCGCTTTTAACATTGGAGTTGGAGCTGGTAGAGACACCAGCTCCTGGTTACACGAGCTCTGGCGGTTACGGACGAATGGTCCCGAAGGAAAGACAATGCAGCTACTGCGCACCTCGCCTTGCACATGATCCTTCATAAAGGAGACATCTGAGCTTCACATTTGTTTTTTAGCGCATTGTAGATTTATCAAAAACACTTCTTATTTGGTAAAATATCTTCAAGGTATAAATTAGAAACGCTTCAACTGTAAAAGCCTTCAGAAGATCCCCTTATCAATAATAATAAAGTCAATACTGCCCGTCTAGCACGAGTAGTCGCGTGGTTAGCAGCATCGCGCTGCAGTGTCAGGGGTAGTGGGTTAGAGCCGGAGTACAAGTAATTTTTTAAACCCAAACTTGTTTTTAACAGATACGGGAACAACAACGACTTTTGTATTATAATAATAATTTCGTGTGGCTCATTCAATTGGACGCCGCTTCGGCGACTTGCGTGTCCCTAGACTACCCCAGTTATCCAACCGGGGAAAGGGGACCTACAGCTTAACGTGGAATCCGAACCACGTGTCGTTTCTGGGGACTCCTCACATTGTTGAGAGGTGAAGGATGGGTTATTGTTACTTGGCAAATATCTTTGGGAATGTCACGCGATTTTGAGGGCACATGATCCGCCAAATTGTCTCTTTGGACCCCGAGCGGGGGAATGGGTGGGGAGGGGGGCGGAAGCGCCGCCGCTATTAAGTTTCGGTCCCGCCTCGAATATTGTAGTAGATCCGTAGATCCGGGAATGAAAGAAGTGAGTCCCTAGTGATCTGAAACACCAGCCGCCACTGATAATTGGTATATAATCGAAAGCGGGAGACTTACTTTTGTTGAGTGATTTAAGCTGCGGCGGAGCGGCCGAGCGCATTGAAGAGCTATGTTCTGATGAGCAAGGCCCGTCCCAGTCGGGGATTCGAATCCCCCCTTGGGCATAGATGTTTGTGCTGTCTTTAGTATAAGCTAGTTCATAAATAGTTGATAAGTTTAGGGACTGATGACCCCGCAGTTAAGTCCCATAAGCCTTGCAAACATTTGAACATTTTGAGTGATTTAAGTTGCTCTGATACTCCAGGGTTATCTTCTTCTAAATTACGCACGTTGCCAAGCGCTCATGGACACAGTGATCCCGGCAACTTCGTTACGTGTCCACTACGGTCGGTGACGGTTGCCCGTCTTGCGCATTTCGGTAACTTGCCCAAACAGGAAAACCACCCCTCGTGATCGGCCTGATCCCCGAATCGACACGTCCCTGATGATAGTCATTGGAATCCAAAGACCTGTATCACACTCGCGTGCTGCTTTAATCACAATTGCGCCGCTAACTGAGAATCAAGATCTCTGCCCGGGCAAAATTTTCCGTGGTATCTAAAGGCGCGACACACTGGACTCGCATTCTGGATGATTGTGGCTCAAATCTACCTCCGGCCATCCAGATTTAGGTTTTCCGTTATTTTCCTAGGGCACAGCCTATTTCTCCCCCCCCCCCAATCTACATCTACATCTACGTGGGATACTCTGCAAATTATATTTAAGTGCCTGGCAGAGAGTTCATCGAACCACCTTTTATTATTTCTCTCCCATTCCATTCTCGAATAGCACGCGGGAAGAAGGAACACCTGAATCTCTCCGTTCGAGCTCTGATTTCTCGTATTTTACTCTGATGATCACTTCTACCTATGTAAGTGGCAGTCAACAATATATTTTCGCATTCGGAGGAGAGTGTTGGCGATTGGAGTTTCGTAAGTAGCCCACGCCGCAGCGATAAGCGTCGTTGTTGTAATGATTCCCATCCCAGATCCTGTATCATTTCCGTAACGCTGTCTCCCCTGTGTCGTGACAATACAAAACGATCTGTCCTTCTTTGGACTCTTTCGATATCCTTCGTCAAACCCATCTGATAAGGATCCCACACTGGGCAGCAATACTCCAAGAAAGGACAGAGAAGCGTAGTGTATGCAGTTTCTTTAGTACTCTGTTGTATCTTTTAAGGGTTCTGGCAATAAAACGCAGTATCTAGTTCGCCTTTCCCACGACATTATCTACGTGTTCTTTCCAGTTTAAGTCTGAAGTAATAGTAATTCCTAGGTATTTTGTGGAGTTTACGGCATTCACTTTTGATTGATTTATCTTGTAAACAAAGTTTAACGGATTTCTTTTCGTAATCATGTGGGCGACTTCACACTTTTCATTATTTAGACTCAATTGCCAATTTTTACACCATAGT
Organism: Locusta migratoria; assembly: GCA_026315105.1. Classification (NCBI taxonomy): domain Eukaryota; kingdom Metazoa; phylum Arthropoda; class Insecta; order Orthoptera; family Acrididae; genus Locusta; species Locusta migratoria. The sequence goes on from CM048748.1 coordinate 273,179,139, forward strand.
GATATCTTCTTCAGATCGTTCTGCAGTTGGTTTTGATCTTCAGATTTTACTAGACGGTAGATGACGGCGTCATCTGCAAACAACCTAAGAGAGCTACTTAGATTTTCCCCTAAAGCGTTTATGTAAACAAGGAATAGCAGAGGACCAATAACACTACCCTGTGGAACGCACGGTATCACCTCTGTTTTAGTCGATGCCTTACCATCAATTACTACGAACTGTGTTCTCTCTGACAGAAAATCCGCTATCCAATCGCAAATTTGGGGCGCTATACGATAACCACGCAATTTGATTAAAAGCCGTTTGAGAGGAAGTAATCAGGAAATACGGAATCGATTTGCGAACCCTTTTCGATAGCACCCATCATTTCGTGTGAATAAAGAGCATGAACGATATTTTTAAATCCGTGTTGACCTTGGGTCAATAGATCGTCCTGTTCGAGATAATTCATAATATTTGAATACAGGATACGTTCCAAAACCCTGCTGCAAATTGACGTCAATGAAATAGATCTGTAGTTTAATTCGCGACTTGGTTTCGTTTGTTAGCTGGGTTCCCCATTCGGTCGTCTGCGCATGCCCGAAGCACTTCCATACGCGTGAGAATAAGGTCCACCATATTCCGTCTACTAGCGATAGTATGCGTGCATCTTGTGCAAGTGGACGCGTCTACACTCTACGCGGCCGGCATGGCCGGTGCATCATGGGTATCTCGTAAACTCTCACTTCCCGTTTAGAAAGGGCTTAATGACCAAGCTGTCGACGGGACCTTAGACCCTAAGCTTCCTACTAAAGGCACGTATCAAATTTAATGAAATACATCGAAATTTGCGATCACATATGGCTTCTCTGTAATAGGTTTAGATGTAATACCAATGTGCGCCGAATGAAAATTTGTGCTCGGCCGGGATTCGAACCCGGGATCTCCTGCTTACTACGCAAACGCGTTGACCACTCCGCCACCGAGGACACAGTGGCCACACCGACTGCAGAGGACTCTTCTTTGCACGTCTCCCGCCACACCCAAATCTCCATTCGCCATGCTGTCTCTTTCCTATTACCACAGCCTATTTGTTCTGTAATGCTCGCAGCCACAATACTGTATTCCCGAATCAGGGAGAACAGACCATGAGGTATCGAGACACAATTAATTGTCGTCAAGAGCCCAGCCTCGACTTGTATACAATTATATACAGGGTGTTTCACTAAGTGTGTTTGCCACTGTAACTTTTAACGGGAAATTTTAATGCGGTAGGTCAACACAAGAAATGTTACACTTTCTGCGGAGCTGTGAACATAGTTTATTGTACCATTTTCCGAAGAGTTACACCACAAAGATATAATTTTTTAAATGGAACAATAGTTTTTTCTATTATGTATTGGATTCGTTGAAACCAGCTGCGTCCAAATAAATTTAAACTACATTTTTATCACTATTAGTTTGGCAGCTACAATCCTTCAAAGTTCCGGGGGCGGAGGCTGCGATAGCGTATCTGACTGGCCGAGTGGCTATCCCCTGGGGCACGGCCCACTGTCTCATGACCACCAGCCAGTCAGCTACGCAGTCGTAGCCTCCGCCCCCCTAAACGTTGAAGGGTTGTAGCTCCCAAACTAACAGTGATAGGAATGTAGTTTAAATTGATTTGGACGCAGCTGGTTTCAACGAATCCAATGCACGATAGAAAAAAACTATTGTTCCATTTAAAAAATTATATCTTTGTGCTGTTACCCTGTGGAAAATGATACAATAAACTATGCTCTAATTTTTTGCGTGCTCTATTTTACCCACTTATTGGTCGAATTTCAAAAAAATTCCGAAACACGCGTCTTTTAAATTCGAACACCGAATCCAAATCCGAAAATTTGTAGTTCTAACTTCAAAATTGCCTAAATAGCAACATGTTTTCGAAAAACACCCCCTCTCCAATTTAAACCCGTAGATGGTTGAATTTCCAAAAATACCGAAACACGTGTTTTTTTAACGTCTAACTATACAAATATCAATTTTTGCAGCTCTAGCTTCAAAATTGTATCAATAGCAACGTGTTTTCAAAAAGAATTTTTGATCCTCTCTTTAACCCTCTTACTTGTTGAATTTCCAAAAATGCTAAAAATTATGGATTTTTTATCCTGACTAAGATTCCATATCCGAAGTTTCGTAGTTGTAGCTTAAAATTTGAGTTAACAGCAATATATTTTTGAAAATCAATTCTTTGCGTCATCTATTTTACCCCCTTATTTGTCGAATTTCAAAAAATGACGAAACACGTGTCTTTTAAATTCTAACCCTGAATTAAAATCCGAAATTTTGTAGTTCTAGCTTCAAAATTGCCTAAATAGCAACGTATTTTCAAAAAACGTTTCATCCCCTATTTCACCCCCTTACGGACGGAATATCGACAAATCGCTTCTTAAATGACGCCTACAGAGTAAGATAAACACCCTCCACAAATTTCAAGTTTCTATCTTCAGTGGTTTGGGCTGGGCGATGATGAGTCAGTCAGTCAGTCAATAAGTCAGTCAGTCAATCGGGACACTTCCTTTTATGTGTGTAAACCTTCGACCATAGACACTGGTAGACTGAGTATGGCATCGTTTTCATGGCACAAAAATCTCCGCAACTAAACCATTGCTTTGCTAACAGTCACGTGGTAGTGTACAGCTGTGGTACAGCTTTACCAAGGATTTTACGAGGTTTATGTGAAGGCAAGAAACATTAAAATTCAACTGAAAGTATTATTAATTAAAAATGATGTCATTTCTTGAAAACACTGAAGCTGCTTCTTATATCGGGCTAATGTTTGCCAAGAGTCTCATGGTCCTATGTTTGAACCACGCCATGTGTATAGCTGCTCTGCTGCTTGTCCGGTCTGTTAGTATCTATGGTCGAAGGTGTAAACGTATCAGATTGTTTGTCCAGAATGTTGTTCGTGTAAAACGGGCAGAGTACAGATATGGATGAACAGGTGAGTTGTAGTGAGGTCGGCGCCACTTCGTGTAGTTTGTACAAAGCAGCCGCTTCGGCAGCTAGACGCGTTCGCGCCGCGCGATTGCCGTAGGTAGCGGTACGACCGCCGCAGCTGGTCGATGGCAGCGTTAACCCGCGCCAATAAAAGCCAATCGCTTTAACGCGTCCAGGGCAGCGCGGGGCGGCTCGCCTCGCCTCTCCTTAATATTAACTGCAGCACAGCTACCGCTGCCGGCTCGCCCATCGCCAAATTGGTCCGCGCGCGGGGCCCGCGGGCACAATAAAATGTTTATTGGGGGCGCGTCGCTGATTTGTTGCTGTCAACCCGGTTACGAGCGCCGGCCCCCCGCGCGTAAATTTCTGTTTAAAACGACGACGAAAAAATGGCGGCGGCGCGCGGGCGACGGGCAGCAGAAGTCGCCCACCAATCACGGCCATCAAAGTTTAAAGCGGGCACCCCCTCGCGTTATTATAGACCGCACGCTGCCGGGGTAGGGGAGCGACGCGCGCGCAATCTCGCGGCAGCGCGTAAAACATAAGCCGGCGACGCGGCCCCTGCCCCCCGCTCGCTCGCTTATAAAGTGCTCCAAAAATCATTCGCCGCTGACGCACGCGCCCCCGAACGCTGTGTGACGTTTCATTTCGTTACCAACTTTTCGGGCGGAAATGAAATTTTAACTGACTACGTGCCTTTAATGAAACTTTTTGCGCATCGAGACACGAGGTACGTTCAGGTGTAGAGTAAGTACAATATTACTTGGTCGGTAGCTGTGCGGATATCGTGGGAGGGGAGGAGGAGAACGAGACTGGTTTTCGGGTTTTCTATGTGACTCGTCATCGCGGTAGGGGATGTGTAACTCTACAGCGAGGGTCCGCAGTAGATGTAGATCCTGCGAACACGAACTTGCTGTCCCTGGTCTTTCGAGACTTTCTGGTTCTTTTTTTTTCCTGAACATGAGTCATAATTGTCTTAGTCTCTATTACTTGCATTGGTTTCAGAGGTAGATTAGAATTCCGGATGCTACCGAAACAAAAATTCGTAGGTGACCGCACACATTTGAATACACTACTCCGTCGTAGGCACACAACTTTTCTAGAAGCGATATTGGAAAACAAAGGTCACATAGATTTTTTTAATCAACTTCCGATATTACCCACAGGGATTGACTATTTGTATAAAATCATGTGAGCTACATTTATGCAGAATCAAAGAAAGTATTTTTATGGAATCTTCACTCGAAACGATTTTAGTGAACATGGCAGCCTGACTGTAAAAATAAGCATCTGAGTAGAAAGTGCCGTTCATTTGGCTGGGGTTAATTTTGAGAAGTTTTGCATGACAAATTCCCTTTAATGATATTTCGTACGAAATGGAGAAACAAAAAGCGCAAAAGTGCGATTTGAAACTGTACCGCCAGCGTGGTAGCTATGAACCTTAGACGTTGTGCTACACTCGCTTCGTCACAAAACTAGTGTACAGGAGGTACGCAGAAAACTTGCAACATGCATTTTCTCGGAAGCCAGAGGCCGATATACGAAAAACTTCTAACCAGCATCTCAGGACAGGTTCCTCTACGTCATCCCTAAGCCTCATCGTAATCCTCGATTAAACGGCCTGATGGTGGCCTTGTAAGACGAGTACTTAACACAATTACCCAAAGACATACACCGTCCAGAGCTAAGTCTTGCCGGCCGCGCTGGCCGAGGAGACTGAGGCGCTTCAGTCACGGTCTGCACGGCCACTACGGTCGGGGTTTCGAATCCCCCCTCGGGCATGGATATTTGGTGCCGTCTTTAGTATAAGGTAGTTCATAAGTAGTTTGTAAGTTCAGGGACTGATGACCCCGTAGTCCCATAAGCTTAACAAACATTTGAACATTTGAAGCTAAGTCTTATGGTCTCCAGTTCTTGAAACAGTTACTTTACAGAAGAGAAAACTGTCTATAGCTAACTCCGTTACTGACTTAATTGCACGATAGTGACTACGGCAACTCCAATCATCGTGAACTGCTGGGTCACTGACTGCCAGCTGCCGTCTTCTGACAGCTGCTGGCTGGAAAAGCCGAATAAAACTCTCTACTGACAAGAGCTTTCGGGCAGGATGCGAACTGATAGTTGACAACAGGAAACTGCCACTGATTCGTTGTGCCCTAAATTTTAAAGCTGCGCCACTGGCTTGTGCTACTGGACGATACCGAACGTCTAACTTGTTGGTAAAAATGGATAGCCGGCCGCGGTGGCCGAGGGGACTAAGGCGCTCCAGTCACGGTCTGCACGGCCACTACGGTCGGGGGTTCGAATCCCCCCACGGGCATGGATATTTGTGCCGTCCTAGTTCGTAAGTAGTTCATAAGTAGTTTGTAAGTTTAGGGACTGATGACCCCGTAGTTAAGTCCCATAGACTATACAAACATTTGAACGTTTTTTGAACAAACGGAGAGATGTCATCGTCTTGTTAGAGCGGACCACATTACAGCAAGTGTGGAATAGTGTGGCCTCTGTGGATTACCGGCGAAGTCTTCGAGCTCTGGCCTTACCTTCATATAGGGCAAGGCTCCTCACCGTCGTGAATGCAGATAATGATGGGACAGTGTTGTTGTTAACCGTAGCATCACCAACACGTTGTAAGTATAGCGCCAACAAGCGTAAGTGCTGTTAAAAGTCAGGATATTGGAATCTATAGACATCTCTCGACGATGTTGTTGTTGTGGTGTTCAGTTCTGGGACTGGTCTGATGAACTCTCCACACTACCCTGTCCTCTTCTTCTGTGAATAAGGCGGCAACCTACACATCCTTTCGAACTTGCTTACTGTATTCCTCTTCCCGTCTCTCCCTGCGATTTTTACCCCACACACTTCATTCACACTTCATTCTAATGGTATACCGACGATTCTGTGATGCCTCAGAATGTGTTTTCTTCGTCAAGATATGCCAGAAATGTATTTTCTCGCCAATTCTGTTCAGCACCTCCTCAGTAGTCACGCGATGTACCCAACTAATTAAAAAAAAAGTTCAAATGTTTGTTAAGCTTATGGGACTTAATTGCGAGGTCATCAGTCCCTAAGCTTACAAACTACTTATGAACTAACTAAGACTAAGGACGGCACAAATATCCATGCCCGAGGGGGGATTCGAACCTCCGACGAGGGAGGCCTCGCGATCCGCAACGTGACGCTCCACACCGCTCGGCTAGGCCGCGGTGGCCGAGGGGACTGAGGCGCTTCAGTCACGGTCTGCACGGCCACTACGGTCGGGGGTACGAATCCCCCCTCGGGCATGAATATTTGTGCCGTCCTTAGTCTTAGCTAGTTCATAAGTAGTTTGTAAGCTTAGGGACTGATGACCCCGTAGTTAAGTCCCATAAGTTCTACAAACATTTGAACATTTTTGAAAGACACTGTTCAAAGTGCCGTCGATGAGAACGAGAGGTGACCGAGACATGTAACCAACGGCACCTCTTACCATCACGCCGGGTGATACGTCAGTATGGCGATGACGAATACACGCTTCCAATGTGCGTTCACCGCGATGTCGCCAAACACGAATGCGACCATCATGATGCTGTAAACAAAATCTTGATTCATCCGAAAAAATGATATTTGCCATTCATGCACCAAAGTTTCTTCGTTGGGAACACCATCGCAGGCGCTCCTGACTATGATCAGCGTCTGGGGTAACCGCAGCCATGGTCTCCGAGCTGATAGTCCATGCTGCTGCAAACGTCGTCGAATTGTTCGTGCAGATGGTTGTTGTTTTGCAAACGTCCCCATCTGCTGACTCAGGGATCTAGACGTAGCTGCACGACCCGTTACAGCCATGCGGATAAGATGCCTGTCATCGCGACTGCTAGTGATACGAGGCCGTTGGGATCCATCACGGAGTTCCGTACTCCCCTCCCGAACCCACCGATTTCATATTCTGCTAACAGTCATTGGATCGCGACAAACGCGAGCAGCAATGTAGCGATACGACAAACCGCAATCGCGATAGGCTACAATCCGACCTTCATCAAAGTCGGAAATGTAATGGTACGCATTTCTCCTCCTTACACGATGCATCACAACAACGTCTCACCAGGCAACGCCGGTCAACTGCTGTTTGTGTATGAGAAATCGGTTGGAAACTTTCCTTATGTCAGCACGCTGTAGGTGTCGCCACCGGCGCCAACCTTGTGTGAATGCTCTGAAAAGCCAATCATTTGCATATTGTGGTATCGCACAAGTATAAAGTGCGCGCCACCTACTTTCGCCGCGCGCCGCCATGCACGCACGGCGCAGCGTTCTTACGACGTCAGCCACGAACGCCCTCTGCTGTAACTCGGCTCGTGGCCACCACTAAACGACATCGTTCACTTGGGACTGAGATAGCAACCAGTTAACACTTCGGAATCAGATAGACACCAGTGAAGACTTGGCTATCGGACAGGCACTAGGCAGGCCTCTAGCTCAACTATTTATCAGCATTCTGCAGTACTGAGCTATGCAAAAGTTAAGTATTGTATAAATTTTGTGCAATATATATCTCGTTCTAATTTACTCTAGTGTTTCTAGTTTCTGCTGTCCCACTGGCTGGTCACCTTCTACCTGCACAAGCGTGCATCCTATATTCCTGTGTCGGTACTTTTCTACTCGGCCACCGACACCTACGACGGAAACGAGACACAAAAGCGGCGACGAGGCTGGGACACAAAACATATCATAGCATCTTCTTTCTGTCGGTTAAATTTCGCCTCTGTAGGACGTCGTCTTCGTGGTGTAGCAATTTTAGTGGCCCGGAGTTTATTGGGTCTTGTTCTTCTACCTCTCGTGGACAGCGAAATAGAAATAAAGACTGCATATATTTTATTCCCAAATATAAAAGTATTCTTTGGCTGTGGCCGCTACTAGAGTCAAAGTTTCTGATGCGTAGCGTTTCTGTGACGCCTGTCATGCAGATTCCACTCGGCATCAGCCAAAGAAGGAAAACCTGCAGTTCTGCTGCTCTTGCTGTTGTCCTTGGTTCTAGTAGACTCGTGCCGATGTGAAAACCGGAACAAAGCGTATTCCGTATCGTCTTGCACAGTGTTTGAAAATCTGCGACGGCCCCGTGTTGACTCCAGCTTCACAAGCCGAGCACTTCATATCTCAGAGTAATGCCTGAAGTGCTGAAGCGGAACAGTGTCGACCGTCTTCTCCCGCACAGCAAACACCAGTCACTTCGGCAAACACTGCAACGGCGTTGCTTTCCTCCAGGCCAGCCTTCAGTAATGTTATAAGCTGGCAATCTCTGCAATATTCTACCGTTTGATGAGACAAATGAGCCCTTTTTTTCTTGCCTACGAAACGCAGAGTTTCTTCACAATTCTCCACGTCGGCATACCAATTTTTTAATCAAAAACTCTCCGTAACCCGTGTATATGTTGGGCATCTACGCCTTCGGTCGATAAAACTAATCCACAATTCTATGTTCTGCACAATTAGCCCTCATGTATTACCAACTAAGGTTGCTTCTTGAACAATTGTCACGCTCTATCATTAGCCTGTGCTTTCATCCATACCTTTAAAGTGTTACCCCGTGCCTATAATATCCCTACTTTTCGACTCAACATATCTGCATTTGCATGCTTTTTCCTTGGCTTAAGGATGACTTTATAATGTAATTCACTTATGCGTTTATCTCTTTAACCGACTATAAGGACCTTTCAGCCCTAATAACCATTTCAAAGACGCATGATGCGTTGCTACCGTAAACTTTTTGCCATACCAAAAACGACGAAAATAGTAGCCAACCAGTTGCCATCCAAGTCTTTACCTAGGTGTCGACAATATTATTGTTTTCTTTTTCAAAAGTTGGACATAAGAACAATACTATGCCAAACAATAATATACAGCATTGATGAGAATATACTCACTAATTATGCAGAGGCGTATGCCAACATGTCGTTCCTTCCGGTCTATACTCTGACGGAGAGTAGAACCCATAGCATTGTTGTTAACATGACGTAATAGTGTGATCTCTTTCTGAAAGTCAGAAAGACGGGCTCAGATACGAGTTCTTCCTTCAACTTCTCAAATGCTACCTGACACTCAAACTTTGCTCCCTTCCGGAGTCAATGCTCGTGCCATTTCAAAATGTTCAAATGTTTGTATAGTTTGTGGGACTTAACTGCGGGGTCATCAGTCCCTAAACTTACAAACTGCTTATGAACTACTTACGAACTAGGACGGCACAAATATCCATGCCCGAGGGGGGATTCGAACCCCCGACCGTAGTGGCCGTGCAGACCGTGACTGAAGCGCCTCGGTCTCCTCGGCCACCGCGGCCGGCGATCGTGCCATTTCAGCAAACCCTTTTACACATGTACGATAACAAGAGCCTAAGGAACAATTGTAGCTGTTTTACCATCTGTGGTGCTGAAAAATCTCTAACTAAGGCGAGGCTCTATTCTCACTCTTTCTTGACCAATAATATGCCTGACGTTCTTCTCTTGAGTATATGCAAAGTGACATTTTCCTATACTCCGTGTGAGATGTGCTGCGCTCGTGAATACTTCATAGAAGTCTTTTCCATGTTCTTCTATACTCTTAGAAAAAGCTAGTGCTATCCAGTTACACCGCACATATCTTTATTTTACAGAACTCCGTCTAACAGACTCTGAAAAGTAGCAGGAGCATTTTCCAGTACAAACGGCTTTTTGACGTACTGATAATGTACAGAGAATGAAAAACACATCCACGATTTACTTCCAGTTGGTGAGATATCACTTCTAAGATCTACCGTCGAGAAATATTTATACTGCCTCAAGTCGTCCTTTGTGTCCATGGTGTTAGTGTCGAACACGCTTACGTCACAGTGCGTGCATTTAAATAACGATAATCCCAACAGAATCTGTATATATTCGTATCGTCAGATGATTTTTTTAAAGATATACGGGTAATGCAACCTCTGACAATTAAGTTCGGTAAAAAATCCTGTAACATTAACGTAGATGAACAGCTACCTTACTATACTTCGAAATAGGCGAATAATAAATTTTCTTGAGACGGAAAAGCTTCTGTCCATGGATCAGCAGGGATTTGGGAAGCATCGATCGTGCGAAACCCAGCTTTCCCTTTTCTCCCACGACATCTTGTGTGCTACGGATGAAGAGCAACAGGCAGACTGCATATTTCTCGATTTTCGAAAGAAAATGCACTACAGACTGCTAACAAAGGCACGAGCTTGTGGAATAGGTACCCAAAAATGTGAGTGGCTCGAAGATTACATAAGTAATAGAACCCAGTACGTTGTCCTCGACGGCTAGTGGTAATCAGAGACTAGAGTATCGTCAGGGGAGTCCCAGGGAAGAGTGATAGGACTGCCGTTATTTTCTAACTATATAAATGATCTGACGGACAGAGCGATTTGCAATCTGTGGCTGATTACCGATGATGTTGTGGTGTAGAAGAGAGTGTCATCACTGAATGACTGTACTATGATGCAGCATGTCTTCGACCAAATTTCTAGGTGGTGTGAGGAATGGCAACTAGCGCTAAATGTAGAAAAATGTAAGGTGATGCACATGAGTAGGAGAAACAATCCCGTAATGTTCGAATACAGCGTTAGTAGTGTGCTGCTTGACAGAGTCGCGTCAATTAAATACCTAGGTGTGACGCTGCATAGCGATTTGAAATGGAACGAGGATATAAGGATAGTAATGCGGAAGGTAAACAGTCGACTTCGGCTTATTGGGAGAATCTTGGGAAGGTGTGATTCGTCTGTAAAAGAGGCCGCATTAAGACGCTTGTAAGATTCCGTCTTGAGTATTGCTCAAGTGTTTTGTATACCCACCAGATCGGTTTAAAGGAGGACATAGAGGCAGTTCAGATGCGGTCAGTTAGGTTTGTAACTGGTAGATTCGATCAATGTGCCAGTGTTAACTGAAATGCTTCGGGAACTCAGCTGGGAGTCGCTGGAGGCAAGCCAACGTTCTTTTCGAGAGGCACTTTTGATGAAATTTAGAGGGACGGAATTTGAGACGGAGTGCAGAACTACTGCCGCCAACCTACATATCGCGTAAAAACCACAAGGATAAGATTAGAGACATTAGGGCACGAACAGATGCATACAAGTATTCGTTTTTTCCTCTTCTTATATGGAACAGTAAAGCAAGTAATTAGTAGTGGTACTGAGTACCCTCTGCCACACAGCCTTTGGTGGATTGTGGAGTATGTATGTAGATTGATATGTAGATGTGCTCACCTGCTACAACTATGCACTCCGACTTCTGCGATTGATGTCCTCGAAACATTGCATGAAGTCCTCCTTTGAGATGGTGCTCAATAGCCTCTTCACGTTTCGCTGTATGTCAGGAATATCGTCAAATCTAGACAGGTTTCCAGCCAAGACCGCGTTTTATTCATTCGGATGACCGGTTTCGACATGTCTTAGACGTCATCTTCTGATCGCCTGTACCTCTAAATGTTACATCTCATGAAGGCCTTAGCTATTCCCTCTTATTAAAATATCTTGGTGCAATTCCATACATCTATACAGATGTAAAATACAACCAACGATGGTAGAGTTGTACACATGATTAGATTTACTGTAGACATTTCCTCAACGGCTGCACAAGAGTCTAAGGCGCCTAAGACACGTCGAAACCGGTCATCCGAATGAATAAAACGCGTTCTTGGTTGGAAAACTGTATAAATTGATTCCAGATCGCCCCAACTAACCATGACTTCCGTACATCGTCAAATCTGTTTACTTTCAAGGCGTGTTTGAGTCGACATCAAACGAAACGTGACGAGACTTTTGAACAGCGTCGCAAAGTTCGTGCAAAGTTTCGAGGAGATGTATCGCAGAACTCAGCTCTACACAGTTATAGGTGATGACTATGTCTAAGGACTGTAGGGTAACTCTGGTTGACAGCTCATCTACGTTAATGTTACAGGACTACTCATCTTGCTGACCCGGGACTATCTTCGATAACGCACAGAGCGAGTTGCAGATCTATAAATTCATCCACCGGTGGCTGAAGATGACTTGCCAACCTATGTCTACGTCTACATCGATAGTCGGCAAACCACGGCACAGTATGTGGTGAGGTTTTCTTTGTGTAACATCGCCACTTCTTCCTCTTATTCCAGTCGCATATGGTTAGCGAAAACCCTTGCTGGTATGTCTTCGTATGGCCTTTAATCTCTCTGATTTTGTCCTGGCGGTTATTTTGCGATATACTGGTTGACTCCTCGACAGACGAATGCTCTCGGAACTTTGACAGTAGCCCATATCGCGATACAGAACGTCTCTCTTGCAGCATCAGCCATTGAAGTTTCCTTGTCATCTCTGTGACGCTTTCGCGTTTATAATAGTTCATTTATAAGCAGCTGCCAGCTAGCTACTCATGCATGCGCAGAGCTAAAATTAAGTTCCAGCAGCGCCTTCACCCGCTTCTAGCTACTTGCCGTGTGGCTGCTGCTTAAGCAGTAACCGCAAGCTACCAGATTCCACCCGGAACATTATTTCTGGTGCACTCAAGTTGCCAGATTCGCTCTTGCGCAGAACCGTCTGAGTTGCAGTGGGAGGGTACTGACGTTAGTTTCCATGTGATCAGTGTTAACATTCGTGACATTTGCATTTGTTCGTCTTCGTGTACAACTGTCTCGTCGTATGAAAACAAAACGGATTTCTGTGACTGGGAACTGTTAGGTGAACTTAGTCACAAAATCGCAGGAAGGCTAATAAAATAATTTAATATTTCAGTTTTCCGATTTTATTTCTAAGTTATTAGCAGATCAAGCAATGAGTTGTTGAACATGTAATGCGCACCTGTCGAGTCATTTAATATATTTTAGCTGTTAAAAATATTATACGGTATACTTGAGTCCCCTGGACTTTATATAAAACACACTGAAGACGTTCATTCAGTGAACAAAATCGAAATTCTATATTTAAAAATATATATATTTTATATCATAACCACCAACAGAAATATCTGTTATTGTATGATATTGGGGTGATTTTAGCACACGACTCATTATCGAGTTTCCATACAAGATCAAGCATTATTCGACTTTTAGAACAAGAAAAGCTAATTTTTGTCGGATTGTTAAAGAAATTTGGCTTCTGTCAGTTAACTACAACAAACTATTATTTGCCACAGAGGCAGTCAAATTTATATGAGACAATATTCCAGACTACTGCCTTGTTTAAACTGTTCGCTGTGTTTTAAGCGCTCGCTGTTTATTTTATAACGCATATACTGTTAACAGGTCACATATTCTGCAGTAATAAAGAACTGAACATCAAGATATACTTTGTACCCTGAAAACCACATAGATTAGCTTAATATCTGGGAGATCTACCTGAATATGGACATGTGAATATACTTTTAATGCAGAATTTTGCTTTGAGTGAGGTTACGAAATTCTGATGCTCTTGGATTATGCTCGTATGTGTTGTTCGTCTTATGTGACAATGTATACTTGAAGGTTACTAAGCAGGCGATTTAATCAGTAACTTGGAATAAAATGAATGCATATATTGACAGTTTTATAAGAAAAAATTGTTTCTTTTAGGCACCTATCATCCTTCTAAAGTTACTGAAAATGCTGTATATTCAAGTTTAATTGATCATTTCAGTTCACATAATTTATTGTCAAACGTACAGTTTGGTTTTAGAAGTGGTTCAACGACTGAAATGCTATATTTTCGTTTCTCTGTGAGGCACTTAATGGGTTAAATAAGAGGCGATGGACATTAGGCGTCTTCTTTGATTTAACAAAAGCGTTTGATTGTGTTGATCACAAAATATTGTTGCAGAAGTTGGAACATTATGGAATACGGGGAGTAGCCCACAACTGGTTCACCTCTTACTTTAATAATAGACAACAGAAGGTAATTCTCTGCAGTGTAGAAAATGGCTATGACATGCAATCCCAGTGGGGCACAATTAAGTATGGGGTGCCTCAGGGGTCTGTTTTAGGACCATTGCTGTTTCTTATATATATAAATGATATGCCTTCGAGTATAACAGGTGACTGTAAAATATTTTTGTTTGCTGATCATACCAGCTTGGTAGTGAAGGATGTTGCTCGTAATATTGACACAGTATCAAATAATGCTGTTCAAGAGATAAGTTCATGGCTTGTAGAAAACAAGTTGATGTTAAATCACAGTAAAACTCAGTTTTTACAATTTCTAACACATAATTTGACAAAAGCTGACATACTGATTACACATAATGGGCATGTGATAAGTGAGACTGAACAGTTCAAATTTCTAGGTGTTCATATAGACACTAAGCTGTCATGGAAAGCCCATGTTCAGGATCTTGTTCCAAAACTAAATTCTGCTATATTTACCATTAGAACAATATCTGAGATAAGTGATTTTTTCAACACGAAAAGTAATCTATTACGCTTACTTTCACTCACTTATGACGTACGGCATTGTTTTTTGGGGTACCTCGCCTGATTGCAAAAAGGATATTTCTGGCTCAAAAACGGGCGGTTCGAGCAATATCTGGTGTAAGTTCGCGAACGTCATGTCGACCCCTTTACAGTAGTCTGGGAATTTTGACTCTGGCGTAACAATACGTTATTTCTTAAATGTCGTTTGTTGTTAATAATGTCAGCTTGTTCCCACGAGTTAGTAGCTTTCACTCGGTGAATACTAGACAGAAGTCGAATCTACATTTGCATCACACCACCTTAACACTTGTGCAGAAAGGGGTACAGTATTCTGCGGCATCCATTTTCAATAAGCTGCCTCAAGAACTAAAGAATCTTAGCTCTAATCCACACGCTTTCAAATCTAAATTGAAGAGTTACCTAATGGCTCACTCCTTTTATTCTGTCGAGGAACTCCTAGAAAACTTAAACAATTAAGCTTAATTCATATTTTTCTTTATTGATTCTTCTCACTTTGTCTTAAGATTGTCGTGTGCAAAAGACTACTTACAAATTTTTTATTACCATTCTTGTTTAACAATTAATGTATTGACTTGTTCCATGACCATGGAGTCTCACTCCTCAATTGGGTCCTATGGAACAGAAAAAACCAATACAAAAATAGAAACAATATTTTTCATATATCAGTGGCACTTTCTCTAGGCTTCACTTTATTTCTTAATTTGTGTTTTTTACGTTAATTACCGGAATACTCTGGCAATATATTGTTCAGTATTTTATCTTTGTATACGTTTTCGTTACTTTGTACGTATGATGTGTTATGTGAAATGTTTCATAAGTCATATTAATAAAAAGTAAACTATTGTTTATCTGCATAACTGATCGGCATTATAAATGAATACCAAACCAATAATTAGGTCGCAGATCAACTGTTCATCCACCGCTTCGCACGAGAATCCTACTAGAATTGGAACGAAAAGTGTTTAAGCACTGCACGCTTAAATACGTCGTCGTAACTGCGCATGCGCAATAATGCCTCATTTCTCGCGCTTGAAAGTAGCTTTCTGGCAGCTGCTTAAACGAACCTTAAATGAGCCAGTAGCGAAGAGTGCTACTCTCCGTTGAATCTTCTCTATGTCTTCAAAATTACCTGGTAAGGATCCCGAAAGATAAGCATAATCACTAAACGAGGACATACCTCCTTAACAGAATGCCAGAAGGATTGCTGAATAAAGTGAAGCTTAATCACACACAAATTGTCGTACAGCTAGTCAAAAGAAAGTGTTGGAAAGGTTCTGATAGCTGCGGTACGCCTCATACAAATAATAACAAAACTTGCAATTGTCTTCCACAAGAAAAGAAGCTGTTGTTATTGTTGTGGTCTTCCGTCTGGAGACTGGTTTGATACGGCTCTCCACCCTACTCTATCCTGAGCAAGCCACTTCATCTCCTGATAAGACCTGCAACCTACATCCATTTGAATTTTTTTACTGTATTCATTTCTTGGTCTCCTCTGCGGTTTTTACCCCACACACTCCCCTCTGTTACTAAATTTACTTTTCTCCCCATTTCTATTCAGTACCTCTTCATTCGTTACGTGATCCACCCACCTAATTTTCTGCATTCTTCTGTAACACCACATTTCAAAAGCCTTTTACCTCTTTCTGTCCACACTATTTATCGTTCATGTTTCGCTCCCATACATGGCCACACTCCACACAAATGCCTCCAGGAAGGACTTCCATACACTTAAATTAATATTCGATGTTAACAAATTTCTCTTTTTCAAAAACGCCTTCCTTTCCATCGCCATTCTGCATTTTATATCCGCTGTACTGCGACCATCACGTGTTATTTTACTGCCCAAGTAACATAAATCATCTACCTCCTTCACCGTTTCTTTACCTAATCTAATTACTTCTGCATTGCTCGACTTTGTTAGACTGCACTCTGTTAGCCTTGTTTTGTTCTTCTTGGTGTTCGTTTTATACGCACCTTTCAAGACACTGTCCATTCCGTTCAACTGCTCTTCTAGGTCTTTTGCTGTCTCTGAGATAATACAATGTCATCTAAAAAATGTAAGGTTTTTATATCTTCACCTGAACTTTGATTGATTGATTGATTGATTTTTCCAGGGAAGCCAAAACAGTCTTGGTCCAACCCGCCACTGCCCGCACCGAAACTAAGTTTATTGTGTGGTATAACTCCCTGTATATCTAGTAAAGCCAACCAATGCCCTTGAACAGTGCAAGGAGTCCCTTTACCAGTTCTTTATTAGACACAATTTCTTCGGGTTTGGTTGTCTCAAATATTCTGTGCCTTTTATTCTCCAATGCAATGCATTCGAAGATTAGATGTGATGCAGTTTCATCACCGTCATCACAGATCCTACATTTAGGGACCTCTTCTGTTATTCCCATTGTACGTAGGTGTTTTTTGAAATTCCCATGGCCTGTCAGCAATCCAACCATGAGTCTAATCTCTCTCCTGTTCAGACCCAGGATTGCGGAGCTTCTTTTAAAATATGGCTTCGGCATCATTACCTTGCCATGTTTTTGTTGATGGACTTTGGTCCAATATTCTACGTGCTGTCTTCTGAGCCAGTTACGTAGCTCCAATTTGATCATTGCCTTGGTGATTGTCAGGACAGGTTCCGGTCCAATAAATGGAGTCTCTGTCCCCATCCTGGCTAATCTGTCATCAGGGCTGCCTGGCTGTCTGAATAGATATAGATGCTACGATCTTTGTAGCACCTATGCAAATTCTCCTCCACACACGCCCTGATGGCAGTGATTGCGGCCTGGAATACTGAGGCCAGTTTTCCTAGAGAGATGACGCCCTCCAGTCTTGGCTGCACTCCATATACCCCGGCCCCAACACCTTGGTCTGATTTTGACCCGTCAGTGAACCAGACAATATCCCCCGTACGGTGTCGAACTATTTTCTCCCACTGCTCCCTACTTCCAATTGTTATATTGAAAGGCTTGTTGAAGCAGCATGGGGTGCCCTGAACTTTAATTCCTTCTCCAAATTTCTCCTTGCTTTCCTTCATAGCTTGCTCAATGTTTAAATTGAATAACATTGGAGAAAGGCTACAACCCTTCTTACTCCCTTCGCAACCTCTGCATCCATTTCATGCCCTTCAACTCTGCTAACCGCCGTCTGGTTTTTGTACAAGTTGTAAATAACCTGCCGTTTCCTATATTTTACTCCTGCTGATTTCAGAATTTGAAAGAGTCTATCCCAATCAACACTGACAAAAGCTTTCTCCAGATCTACAAAAGCTAGAAATGTAGGCTTTCCTTTTCTTAACCTATCTTCTAAGATAAATTAGTGTTATAATTATGCAACCATGACAAATTAAACTGATGGTTCTGTAATTTTCACACCTGTCGTCACCTGCTTTCTTTGCAATGGCGATTATTACATTTTTCTTCAAGTCCGAGGGTATGTCACCTGTGTCGAATATCTTACGCACCAGCTGAAATAGTTTTGTCATGGTAGGAACTTTAGTAGTTCTGAGGGAATGCCATCTACTCCAGGGCCATGCTTCGACTTAGGTCTTTCAGGGCTCAAAGGAGCTGTTAATAGGGTGTATTTTGACTCCCTAATGACCACATATACTTCGTAGCGATGTGGCACGCTCTCTACCAAATAGTCTAAGAGTTCTCTTGGCATTCGATCCCATTCCTCCGAAAAGGCAATGTGCAGCATTTGGAGGGTCCATGATGGAAATTGCAGGTCGTCTCCCTAATGCCTCCCAAGCATGTTCTGTAAGAGTTACATCCGCAAACCTCGCTGGACAGCCCATTCGAAGTATATCTTCAAGGAATTTATCCATCAGAGCAGCCTGGCGAATAGGCGTTATCGTCCATAAAGAGGACGTTTGGACCAACCGCACCTCTGAAGAGTCAAACATGTGGTCGCAGTATCTCATCTCCGTATCAATGAGCGATAACTGTGTTCCTCGGAGCACTAAGGTACATGTGCAGTTCCGTACGGCCGTTGCATATGATGCTCCACCACGTTCTCTACAGATTAACCCTTTAGGGACCAAAGTATTTCCAGAAGCTGTAGACTTTTTTTGAATACTATATTGGGCTAAGAAGGCATACAGAAATCATAGTTTAAATCTTGAAAGTGAGAGTTTAGCCTAAAGGTATAAAAAAAATTTGCGCGAACTATTGTTGCCACCGAACTTTGCAGGAACTGGACTTGATTTTTTTTTAATGTATATCCTTTATTTTTTAGTACAAAAAGCATTTTAAACATTTCATTTACTTTTATATTAGTTCATATTGTCCATTGAGTTCACTGAGGTGACTTACTATGGAACATAGAGAAGTGTAGTACTACACACAGAGGGACACAACAGTTGCTACACATTATTTTTGTCCTCTTTTCTTTGTTTTTGGTGTTACATTGGGGGCACCTTCCGTTTGTAGTACTTTTTGTTGGCAAATGAATTCTCAGTTTCGCCAAACGAACTTCATCTGGAACTCAAGACACGCCTCTTTTTGGTTCCTGAAAATGAACGCTCCTTCATCTTCACTTACGACTTGAGACGCCGTAGATGAGCTGCCTTGATAAATGCAATCTAAATGTTTGCCGGCCTGCTTCTGTAACTTCCACATAATTTAGACATTGACAACTACCAAATATACAAGAAAGAAAAATAGTCTCTGCCACCACTTCCATGAACGACGACCAATAGCATACCGTTTTCGCAGCTGATCAAATCGATCCACAGCCAATGGACTGCATACTTCACTTCTGCTTCCATGCTTCGTTCAAAATTTGCGAAGTAATAGATGACTCAAAATCTTCATCAGAGTCAGTATCGACATCTGAATCTTCTACATCTTCTGGTAAAGTGTACAAAATTCTCAAAACCTCTTCTGTCAGGAATCCAGGCATTCTAAACAATAACTACAATGCCGATTGTACAGTCATACACACTGCACTTCACACACGTTCAGTGGGAAACATAGTTCCCACTAACTTACCTTGTAATATTTATGTAATTTTCATTGATATGCAACAAATGTACAGGAATACTATTTCCCTCGTAAATATGAAAGTAGACAAATACAATGCAAGTCACTTCACGCGCAAAAGGAAAGCACACTGTAGAAAAAAGCTGTTATGGTCTAAACAGTGGCTTGTTTTCCCGCGAAGACTGCGCTTCTGCATTGACTAACTAACAATGTAGAAATACAACCTCTTTCGAACGCCTGTTGACAGGCTATATGTAGTTATCACACTCTAACACAGGTGGTAGCACAAGTTTAAGTGGAAACATTGAAGTTATAGCAAAAACAAATAAGTGGGAACTATAGCTCCCATTGGTCACTAAAGGGTTAATGTGCGATGGAAATCATCCTGTAAAATGAAGCGGGATTCAGCTGTGAAGAGCTCATTTCTCCAAAATGTGAATACGACCGGTTTTCGAGCTCAATGATTCACGTTATTTAGAAAGGTACATTGCATAATGCAGTAGAACTAGTGAACCTATAAGCAATCCATGCACCAACCGCCACTAGCAGAACACCAGTACGAAAAAACGAGCCACAGTGGTGTAACCGAGTGTTCTAAAGGTGCCTTGCTGCAGAACGCGCGGTTGCTCGCCGTCAGAGGTTCGAGTCCTCCCTAGGGCATATATATATATATATATATATATATATATATATATATATATATATATATATATATATATATGTGTGTGTGTGTGTGTGTGTGTGTGTGTGTGTTTGTCCTTGGGTTAGCTTAACTTGTTTAATCATTTATAGGGAAAAACTTTATTTTCAAAACAGAGATTTGAAATGTAGTTAGTTAAATTACTTATCGTACCAAAACACATAAAAAAGATTTGAGATTTGAATAATATTTTATTATTAGTTGGTGTAAATGTTTAGACTTGGCAAAATATTGACCACAATCCATTCTGTGGAACAGCTACTTTTGTGGTCAATAATTTAACCCCTTCATGAAAATGAGGTATTTTATGACAATAGCAGTGAATAAGAAGAAATAAAATCTTTATTTGTCTTTTACTTTCTTTCATTACATACAAAATATACATTGATGTGTCAAATCATTGTCTGCACAAAGTTACACTGCAAATGATACAAGATAACTATAAAAATACATACAAAAGAGTCATACATAAAATCACAGATCACATTTGTTCAGTGCATGCCAACTTACTACGCTTAGGTTTGCTTCGTTCACTGCAAAATTAATTCACACCTCCTTATGACATAATTTGTAAGACAAAAAAAAAAAAAACAAAAACAAAAAAGCAAAACAAAAAAAAAATTATATATATATTGCTTTCATTATGAAACTGCAGTTACTGTACAAGTAAGAGGCACCTTATTTGAATCTACATTATGCTATAGTATCATAATAAATCGATTTAATTTTGTTAAGGTAAGTGTAAGGACTTACCAACAAAATTAGACGTAATCACTGCACAGAAAACTAGTACTTCTGCTTCCCGTGCTATATACAGCTCACTGCTCACAAATCGTTCACCTTCCTTACTAACGTGAGATACAACTTCTTCAGAATAGCCTAAAACATCTAAGCGAAATACTAAATTTCAGAAACTATCTGATAAAATTGTCAAGTAAATACTCAGATAACAGTATAACATAATATAACCTGTCCAGAAGTATTTGTTTAGAAGCTAAATATTACATAAACTCGAGAAAAATTGAGGTTGTCTACCTCTCCTGGCATCCACAAAACAAAAACGATTAGTTCAGTAGGATTTGCACTAGACATGGTACTTCTGGAGGCAAAGTAATCTCACCATATCTACATTACAATATAAAATCATAATAAATCGACTTCATTTTGAAAATGTAAAGACTTACCAGCAAAATTACGACATAAGCCATTCATCGAAAACTTAAACCGATTTGTGGTTACTTTATCAACCACAAACAATAACAAGTACTGCCATCTGTTGATAAAACAATGTAAGCTCGTTGTGGTCGCTTTCTTAGCCAAAGATCATACCCAAGCAGTAGCTGAATACAATAGGGTCTATGACAGGCATTAGCGGAGATTTGAACATTATATCGTGTGGTTAAAATATCGACCACAAACCTATAAAGGGTTAAGTATTTTGTAAGCCAAGGGACTGATAACCAAAACAGTTAGGTCCCATAGATTTAGAAACATTTGAACATTTTGAATTTTCGAAAAAAAACGAACATACGCGAAGCTGCTGGCTGGTCGCACAGTGACACCTGGCGTCAGAAAGTGGAAGCTCCCGGGCAGCGCAGGGCGCGCCGCTGCCCCCTCGCACGTATCGCCCGTAATCAAATTTGCAAACGGCGCGAGGGGAGCTAACGGACTTATTCAAAAATACTTGATTACGGCAGGGGGCCGGGAATAATCTGGGCGCAATGTTTCCCTTCCGCTCGCAGCGTCCCGATTTCACTCGTTTAGCAGTAAACACGGGCCCGCCGGCCGCCTAATTCAATTCTCCGCGGAGCCACTCGCGTTCTCCTTCTCGCGCTAATCCGCGCGGCTGCGTACGCTGCCAACATGGAAGCGGAACCAACATTTGCGTACGTATTCTCGTGAGCATCCACCTCCCTTTCACTGCGTCGGCATGATCATCGCTGGTGAAGGCTAAACGAGAGACAAAATCAAGCTGCATGATATGCAGTGTAGAGATCATAACAACTACACAAGCACAGGAATGAAAAAAAGGAAACAGGAAATAGAATGACCGTATCTGGCGGATTGTCTACGTGTTTTCTTTGCTAGTCCCTAACACCCAAATATCAGTACTTTACTTAAAATAAGTAGAGGAAAGAAAATCCAAAAGGAAGATTTAGTCATTTTAGTTGAGTAATGCGATCTTTTGCCAGCTTAGTGCTTGAAGTCTATTTGCAGCAGGGTTTTGGAACATATCCTGTATTCAAATATTATGAATTACCTCGATCAGAATGATCTATTGGCCGAAGGTCAACAAGGATTTAGAAAATATCGTCCATGCGAAACACAACTAGCTCTTTACTCACACGAAGTGATAGGTGCTATCGAAACAGAGGTGATGTTCCACAGGGTAGTGTTATTGGTCCTTTGCTGTTCCTTATTTACATAAACGATTTAGGGGATAATCTAAGTAGCTCTCGTAGGTTGTTTGCATATGACGCCGTCGTTTACGGTCTAGTAAAATCATCTGAAGATCAAAACCAACTGGAGAACGATCTGAATAAGATATCGCTATGGTGTAAAAATTGGCAATTGACCCTAAATAATGAGAACTGTGTTGTCCACATAAGTATGAAAAGAAATCCGTTAAACCTTGTTTACAAGATAAATCAATCAAAAGTGAAGGCCGTAAACTCCAAAAAATACGTAGGAATTACTATTAAGTCAAATGTTTGTAAATCTATCGGACCAAACTGCGTGGTCATCAGTCCGTAGCTTACAAACTACTTAAACTAAGGTAAACTAACCTAAGGACAAACACACACACACCCATGCCCCAGGGAGGACTCGAACCTCCACGGCGAGCAACCGCGCGCTCCGCAGCGAGACGCTTTAGACCGCTCGACTACTCCACCGCGGCAATTACTATTACTTCAGACTTAAATTGGAAAGAACACGTAGATAATGTCGTGGGAAAGGCGAAACAGAGACTGAGTATCATTGGCAGAACCCTTAAAAGATGCAACAGAAGTACTAAAGAAACTGCATACACTACACTTGTTCGTCCTTTTAGGAGTATTGCTGCTCAGTGTGGGATCCTTATCAACTGGGTTTGGCGAAAGCCAACGAAAAACTTCAAAGAAGGGCAGCTCGTTTTGTATTGTCACGATACAGGGAAGACAGGGTTACGGAAATGATACAGGATATGGGATGGGAATCATTACAACAACGGCGTTTATCGCTGCGGCGTGGGCTACTTACGAACCTCCAATCGCCAACATTCTCCCCCGAAAGTAAGAATATATTGTTGATTCTCACTTGCATAGGTAGAAATGATTATCAGAATAAAATACGAGAAATCAGAGCTCGAACGGTGTCCTTTCTTCCCGCGCGCTATTCGATAATGGAATGGGAGATAAAATAGTATAACCGTGGTTCGATGAAACCTCTGCCACACACTTAAATGTGATTTGCAGAGCATCCCTAGTAGATGTAGATGTAGAAGTATGGGTGTGAGGACATTAATTTATGCACCTCAAACTATTAATGTTTAGTTGGAACTAGCTGAAAACCTGGCGTTGCCCGGGTAATTATTTATTTATTCCTGCCTTTAGTTTGTACTATTCTCCTATGCATTCTTCTCTTCAAATGCTTGTTAAAATGTTTGTGAAGCTTATGGGACTTAACTGCGGGTTCCTCAGTCCCTAAACTTACAAGCTACTTATGAACTACCTTATACTAAAGACAGCACAAACATTCATGCCCGAGGGGGGGGGGGGATTCGAACCCCCGACGAGGAACGGGCTCGCGCATCGCAGCATATTCTCTCTCTCTGTCCATCTCCTTTTTTCTAAAAACATGTTATATTTATCAGAGAATACGTAAGAAATTAGACTGTCTTGCATTATGTACAAAATTATAAGTGCAGTATCCAAACAAAGAAAGATGTAATCAAATATGATGTACAATATATGAACAGACAGACAGTTACTGAATACACTTAAGATAACAATACATATTGATTTTGATGATATCATACCTATATGTTGCGTAAATCTTAGCTCAAGTTTCCTGTAAAAACCGCATGAAAATGCGACAGTAGGTGTTTTTATTTATTTATTTTGTTGCTAAACGTGTTAGTAATAGGCATAAATATGAAGTAGCTTACATCATGCATCAGTGTTATTCGTCATTTTAAATATTTATGTCATGATCATTCATATCTCTTGACAATGTACGGAGGCATGGAAAGCTGAAATATATTATTTCCTTAATGAAGTAGAAATATCACTGAAAACAATCATTATTCTTACGGTTGGCTCTATTTCCGCTGGAGGTGGTATTGTCACTTGGAGCAGTTGTACGTATACGTTAGACTGTGATATCAGTTTGTAAATATGGCTTAAACACGGCGAGAATTGTATGTTTTATATTCATTGCGTTGAATCTTATTTCATAGAATATAGCAACCAAGAAAACGATTTTCGAAATATGGTAAACTTGAAAAGTAAAAGAGTAAATAGAACTTTCAAAGGGTAATAATCCAATCGCTACCAAACTTCACACGAACACCCGCAGCGCTATCCTAGTTTCCTGGGGCACTACCAAACTAACAGCGCCACTATTGGTTATTTACTGCATTACGCAGTTATTTCCAAGCATGATATACACCTGAAACCAAATTACGATATCTTTTACTTTTCTGATCTGATTTTGATGCGATGAAGTCTATATGTTGCCCCCGGCTATTCTCAATTTTTCTCCGATACCCCATGAATGTTCGCTTA
Source organism: Locusta migratoria (assembly GCA_026315105.1). Lineage (NCBI taxonomy): Eukaryota > Metazoa > Arthropoda > Insecta > Orthoptera > Acrididae > Locusta > Locusta migratoria. The sequence continues at coordinate 273,203,945 of CM048748.1, forward strand.
GTACTTTTAGATATTTGCTGTACTACGCCGTGCTTATAAGCATAGTGTGCACATAAAACTGATGTTTTTTTACGATATCTTTTCTTCTTCATTCTGTATGCTGAAGAGCGCCTCAGGTGCTGCCATCCCGCCCCGGAAAAAAATATATAAAACAAAAAAGAAAAAAGAAAGATATCTTTCCTTGATTCGATTTTGAGAAAAAGAAGCCTACGTCATGCTCCAAGCTATTCTAAAATTACGTGTAAAGCCCCACGAATGTTCGTGTAGTACTTTTGGAGATTATCCTCTACAAATAGACACATGCGATTGCTTTGAGAGAAATTTTTAAATTGTGATGACCTTACTTTATCTGATCCGATTTTGTGAAATGAAACGTTTATGTAACCGCACAGTACCCTCAAGTTACCAGTGAAAATCCCTTGAAAATTCGTCTATTAGTTTTGGAGATTAACGTGATGAAAGAGAAAGACAGACATATCGGTTGTAGATAAAAAAAAGTTTAATTATTATATTCTTTTTTCCGTAATTCGATGTTTATGAAATGAAGTCTATATGTTGCCCTAAGGTACGCTGAAGTTACCTGTGAAAACCCCATGCGAATTCGTGAAGTCGTTTTGAAGATTAGTGGTTTCTAATAGATGAACAAACAGACAGACATGACAGTTACTGAAAACACTTAAAATTACGATATCTCTTTTTTTCGTGATTCTATTTCAATAAAATCATGCCTAGATCCTGAACTAATCTTCGCTCAAGTTTCCTGTGAAAACCGCAAGAAAATTCTTCCAGTAGTTTTGAAGACTGAAGCGAACAGTGACAGCCCTACATTTACAGATTTATTAGTAAAGTACAGAATAAGGGCGAACTATGTTAAAGAACAGCGTGCGATTAATGGTTGTGTAAATTTGGTGAGGATGGAGTAGGCAATTTTGAATTATTCTTTGTGACTGCTGCATGGACGGTTTGTGGATGCCATTTCATTATGATCACTTTGTAAGTTCTATTTGGCCCTCCTCCAGTCGAGTTTTCATGTCAAAGGTTTTCTAAAATGTTTCGGAGCAATTGCAATACATTTGTTCCCTTAATTTTCAGCATAACAGAGGTTTTTTTTTTTTTTTTTTTTTTTTTTTTTTTTTTTTTTTTTTTTTTTTTTTGTACTCAATGTGTTGTTGTCCTTGGCTCTGCTTCACGTTGTCAGTACGCAATTGCGGGACTTTAACAAGCAATTAAGAATGAAACATGCATCATTTAGGTTTTTATCTCGCTACGTAGATGCCCCAGGGGTGTAATTCGTATTTAATACCCTCCTAGTTTTTCAATTTTCTTTGTGAGTCATGTTATGAGAAAGCGTGTCGCCACGTGTTCAGTGAGAGGGGTGATTCAACTATCATTAAGCTTGGTTAGTTGTAAACATTAATTATTTTACGCCTGTTAATTATTATGATGTGCCCGTCCATTATTTTGGCAATTCTTTGTGAACATTGGGCCGATAGTCTTTCCACAGCCTATCTCGCCAATTAGCGCTTCCTTAATGTTGTAAAGGATATTAAGAACTCCCCCATTGCGTAATTTAAGTCAGTGCAGGAGCATTAGGGAAAGTACCTTTCTGCTGATTCCCCACTAATGTTAGAGAATACTATGCCTATCTAGTTAGTAGTAGTCTGCGTGTCTGGAAAGGCTAGCTTCAATGTGGAGGCGCGGCCAACGTGTTCACTGGTTCAGTGAACCCCCGGAATAAAGCTCGTCATGAAAAAAAGTAAATAATTAAATTAAATAAAAAGTGTTTTTAAAATATTATTCTTCAAAAAAATGTTCAAATGTTTGTTAAGCTTATGGGACTTAACTACGGGGCCATCAGTCCCTAAACTTACAAACTACTTATGAACTACCTTATACTAAAGACGGCACAAATATCCATGCCCGAGGGGGGATTCGAACCCCCGACCGTAGTGGCCGTGCAGACCGTGACTGAAGCGCCTCAGTCTCCTCGGCCACCGCAGCCGGCTATTATTCTTCATTTCGTTTTCTAGCAGATCATTTCATATGCACATTCAAAGTATTTTTATGGCATGAGAAACGTTTTACGTCGCAGAGACAGAACGTATAGGAGTCACATGGGCGGCTGGGGTTCATATTCTCTTCTGAACCTCCTGGAGGCAGCATGTGGACGCTCCCATGGCAGGGAGGGGCGAGGGCAAACGCCGCTTTTAACATTGGCATTGGAGCTGGTAGACACACCAGCTCCTGGCTAGTCGAGCTCCCGCTGTTACGCACGAATGGTCGAAGCAAAGACAATGGAGTTACTGCGCATCTCGCCTTGCGCATCGGCAAATCCTCCATTAGGGCAACACCCGCCGTTCATATTTGTTACTGGCGCATTGAAGATTCATCAAAAACACGTCATATTTGGTAAAATATTTTACAACTATAAATTAAATACGCATCAACTGTAAATGCCTTCAGAAGATCCGATCATGAATAATAATTCAGTCACTACCCTCTGTTGTTATTGTGGCCTTCAGTCCGGCGGCTGGTTTGATGCAGCTCTCCACCCTACTCTATTCTGAGCAAGCCTCTTCATCTCCTCATAAGACCTGAAACCTATATTCATTTGAATCTGCGTACTGTATTCATCTCTTGGTCTCCCTCTGCTATTTTTAGCCCACACACTTCCCTCCATTGCTAAATTTACAATTCCTTGATGTCTAAGAATGTGTCCTACCAATCGATCCCTTCTTTTAGTCAAGGTATGTCAGAAATTCCATTTCTCTCCAATTCTGTTCAGTACTTCCTCAGCCGGCCGCGGTGGCCGAGCGGTCTGCTGCGTGCCAGTCACGGTCTGCACGGCCGCTGCAGTCGGGGGTTCCAATCCCCCCTCGGGCATGGATGTTTGTGCCATTTTTAGTGAAGCTAGTTCATAACTAGTTTGTACGTTTAGGGACTGATGAAACCGAATTTGAGTCCCATAAGCTCTACAAACATTTGAACATTTTTAGTACCTCCACATTAGTTACGCGATCCACCCACCTAATCTTCAGCATTCTTCTGTAACACCACATTTCAAATGCCTCTATTCTCTTCCTGTCCACACTGCTTATCGTCCATGATTCGCTACCATACAAGGCAACACTCCACACAAATGCCTTCAGAAAGGATCTCCTTACACTTAAATTAATATTCGATGTTAACAAATTTCTCTTTTTCAACAACGCTTTTCTTCCCATTGACAATCTTCATTTTATATCCTCTGTACTGCGACCATCAATATTATTTTACTGCCCAAGTAACAAAACTCATCTACCAACTTTGTTTCGTTACCTAATCTAATTACTTCACCATCGCCCGACTTTCTTAGAGTGCACTTCATTACCCTTGTTTTGTTCTTCTTGATGTTCATTTTATACACACCTTTCAAGACACTGTCCATTCCGTTCAACTGCTCTTCCAGGTCTTTTACTGTCTCTGAGATAACACAATGTCATCTGCAAAACGTAAGGTTTTTATATCTTCACCCTGAACTTTAATTCCTTCTACAAATTTCCCCTTGCTTTCCTTTATAGCCTGCTCATTGTATAAATTGAATAGCATTGGAGAAAGGCTACAATCCTGTCTTACTCCCTTCCCAACTTCTGCATCTCTTTCAGGCTCTTCAACTCTGATAACCGTTGTCTGGCTTTTGTACAACTTGTAAATAACCTTCCGTTCCCTTGATTTTAGAATTTGAAAGAGTCTTTCCCAGTCAACATTGTCAAAAGGTTTCTCCAAATCTACAAAGGCTAGAAATGTAGGTTTCCCTTTCCTTAATCTATCTTCTAAGATAAGCCGTAAAGTGAGTATTGCCTTCCGTGTTCCTACATTTCTCCTGAATCCAAACTGATCTTCCTCAAGGTCAGCTTCTACCAACTTTTCCATTCTTCTGTAAATAAATCGTATTAAAATTTTGCAGCCATGACTTATCAAACTAATGGTTCTGTTATTTTCACATCTTTCTGCGCCTGCTCTTTTTGGAATGGGGATTATTACATTTTTCTTAAAGTCCAAGGGCATGTCGCCTGTCTCGTACATCTTACCCCCCAGGTGAAACCGTTTTGTATTGGCTGACACTCCTAGAGCCTTAAGTAGTGCTGAGAGAGTGTCGTCCACTCCAGGGGCCTTATTTTGACTTACGTCTTTCAGTGCTCTGTCAAATTCTTCTCTCAGTATAGTATCTCCTATTTCATCTTCATCTACATCCTCTTCCCTTGCTACAATATTGTCTCTAAGTTCATTTCCTTTGTAGAGCCCCTCTATACACTCTTTCCACCTTTCAGCTTTCCCTTCTTTACTGAGAACTGATTTTCCGTATGAGTTCAGCTGCGTTTCTTGTCTCCAAATGATTTTTTTTTTTAATTCTCCTGTAGGCTGTATCTATTTTTCCGCTATTTATAATTCTTCTAGAGACTTGCATTTGCCTTCTAGCCACTCCTGCTTAGCCATTTTGCACTTCCTGTCAATCTCATTTCTTAGTCGTCTGCACTCCATTTTGCCTGTTACATTTACTGCATTTTTATATTTTCTCCTGTCATCAATTAAATTTAGTATTTCCTCTGATATCCAAGGATTTTTTGTTGGTCTTGCGTTTCTACGTATTTTGCCCTCTGCTGCCTTCACCATTTCATCTCTCAATGCTACCCATTCTACTGTTTTATTTCCCCTAATTATGTGAATTGCTGCCTAAAGCTGCCTCTGAAATTCTCAAGGTTCTCAGGTTCCCTCAATTTATCCAAGTCCCATCTTCTTATTTTCCTACCTTTCTTGCAATTTTTTCAGTTTCAGCCTACAGTTCATGACCAATAAGTTATGGTCAGAGTCTATATCTGCCGCTGGGTATGTCTTACAGTTTAAAACCTGGTTCCGAAATCTATTTCTTAACAATATAAAATCTATCTGGTACCTTCCAGTGTCTCCTGGTCTCTTCCAACCAAATATACAACCTTCTTTCGTGATTTCTAAACTAGGTGTTTGTTATGATTAAATTATGTTCCGTGCAAAATCCTACCCGGCGGCTTTCTCTTTCATTCCTTTTGCCCATTCCATATTCACCTAATATTTTTCCTTCCCGTCCTTTTCCTACTACTGAATTCGTCTCCCATCACAATTAATTTCTCCGCTCCCTTAATTTTCTGAATAATTTCCTTTGTCTCCTCATACATTTCTTCGATGTCATCATCGGCAGAGCTAGTTGGCATATAAACATGTAGTATTGTGGTCAGTGTTGGCTTCGTATCTATTTTGACTCCGATAATGCCGCTGCTCGTAGTAGTTTACCCGAATTCCTCTTTTCTTGTTCATTATCAGACCTTCTCCTGTAATATCCCCAACTGATTTTGTATTAATAATCCTGTACTCTCCTGACCAGAAATCCTGTTCCTCTTTCCACCGAACTTCACTAATCCCCACTATATCTAACTTCTTCCTACCTATTTCTCTTTTTAAATTTTCTAACTTCCCTACTCGATTAAGGAATCTAACGTTTCACGTTCCGATCTATAGAAAGCTAGTGTTGTCTTTCCTGATAATCACATCCTCCTGAATAGTCCCCGCCCGGAGATCAGAATGGGGGACTATTTTACCAGAGAGGATGCCATCATCATATATTCGTACAGTAGAGCTGCATGTCCTCGGGAGAAAGTAATGGCTGTAGTTTCCTCTTGCTTTCAGCCGTTCGCAATAACCGTGTAGCAAAGCCACATTAGCTGATGTCAGTCAATCATCCAGACTGTTGCCCCTGTAATTACTGAAAAGCCTGCTGCTCCTCTTCAAGAACCACATTTTTGTCTGGCCTCTCCACAGATACCCCTCAACTGTGGTTGCACCTACGGTACGGCTATTTGTATCATTTAGGCACGCAAGTCACCCCACCTCGGCAATATCTGTGGTTCATAGGGGTGGCACTACCCTCTACCTAGCAAGAATAGCCGTGTGGTTAGGGGCATTTTGTTGCGCCGTCGAAGATATGGGGTTCCAGACAAACTGAGAGCATTTTTTTCTAAATCCAACCTTCTTTTTAACAAATACGGGAACAACAGTGACTTTTGTACTATTACTTGTCACATATATTTGGACGTTGTAGGGAGTGTTTCGCGATTTTGAGAGTAAATGATATTTATACACTTCGTTGTAACAAATATTTAACTGTTTGAAAAGAAGTGGGAGAGAGAGTAGCCTTTACGCATGTGTAAGGTTAGTAGGGGTTGCTGCTTACAGTCTCACATGACCTGAAGGTAGCTTGTCTCTTAATCATAACAGATTAATTTTGTTACAGTCACTTAACAGCGTAATCTGTTATTTACTGTGTTTTAGTGTTCATGTGCATATTTATATGTTCTTGGTGTTCATTATCAAAGAAAAATGAACAACGTTCAGTATCTTTTGGAAACAAGTTACTCATCTTGGAACAAAAGTGTGGAATAAAAAAGGTTGGTAAGCAGACGCCTCAGCTCGAGTGGAAGCAAGCGCAAACAAGCCGAGGTAAGAGTTCTGGAGATATTTTGTCTCTTTGGAAACCGAGTGGGGGGGGGGGGGCGCCACTATCAAGATAAGTGAAGTGAACCCCAGTCCCTGAAGCACGGCCGCCACTGATTGACAGTGATAATAAAATCCGTTCTCACCTCCGCTACTACCCGTCCATTAAATGAGAGTAAAAGGAGTAGTAAATAAGTACGATAGGCGATTTATACTTCAGTATATGAGCCAGAGGGGTTATGGAAGTGATTTATTAGTCTTATAATAGCAGAGTTTGTCTTGAAAAGCATTTTTCTGTAATAAATCGAGCCATAATAACTATTTCTTCTAACTTTACTTCTCTCCATTCTACTTAACGCTTGTGAATCGAGGTTAGATGCGTGCGTACAGAGTTATTAGCAGATAAGAAGAAGTTAGATATTTTTTGAAAGGATGAGTGTAGATAAGAGAATGTGTCTTCTATCAGTTGTCTGGATTCATGAGTCATTTAATGCCATACTGTAACCTTCGGATCACATTAACACACAGGAAAGTTATACCAAAAGACTCCGAACCGAGAAATCTGGAAAAAAAGCTTACATTCCTTATCTGTGAGGAATGATATAAACAAGAACAATATACCAATAAAAAAGGGAAAAAGAGGTAAAACTAAGCAGGGTAACCTCGCAATTTAAAGTAACGAAAGTAAAGGAGTCACGATTACGTGGCAGCTTCAGCGATGGTAATTTGATAAACTGCCTTCGCCTGTCTGTGTGCTGACGGTTTGTACCACATTTCAATTTCATTGCATCTTCAGTGAGTACAAAACAAAAAAGTCTTCTTCGTGATGTATTTTATTAAGATCTGCAGAACTGGAATAATGACGCTGGTAAAGAAGAGACTAGGAAATCTTTTTTTTTTTTTTTTTTTTTTTTTTTTTTTTTTTTTTTTTTCACATTTAGTTGTGGTAATTTATTCGATTCCTAATGTAGACATATATATATCAGTTCCGTAATTTCTCACTTGGCGCAGTTACTTTCTTGGACTTCTTCTATTATCTCTCCCACTTCCCTCGCGATCCGTAACGTGTCGCTACAGAGCGCTCGGCTACTCCCGCGCGGTTCAACAGTTTCCTTAATAAGACTATTCCAATAGGTGGAAGTGCGTGCCAGAATCTGTGTTGTTGTAAGATGACCGGAGCCAAGCGTGTGTGGCGCTTCTGTTGAGTATACCGATCTTCCACAATCCTGATTGTCTGACCAATATATGACGTGCCACAATTGCAAGGAATGCGATAGACACCAGCCTTACGCATACCAAGGTCATACTTTATGGACCTCAACATGACCTTTATCTTAAAATGTGTCTTGGCACCGGTCATATTATGGAATACAACACAGGGATTCTCGTATGCGCTTCCATCTATTGGGATAGTGTTATTAAAGAAGCTGTTGAAATTAAACTAGCAAGCGACCTTATAAACAGAGACGGTGGTTTTTGTTTGAATTCTACTTAGAATCCGGCTCTGTCTCTCGTCAAAAGAACAGAGGAACAGATTTAATGCTGCCTCACCTGTTGATTAATAGTCACTATCGAGATTTCTGGTGTTGGTTATTTTTGAAAGTGTTGACTCTGCGGTCACTTGTACTGTGTGTGTAATCTTTGTTTTCCCTTGCACATTGGTTCCTGAGAGCAGTTGTGCCTTGAGAATTGCAGGGTGTGGTCCTGTCGAAACATTGGCTGTGGTCGACTACGTCACCCGGCAGCATACCCGTAAGTTGTTTGAACAATGATCATGTGGACTGGAGTGCCACGCTATGGATCACGCGGCGCTCGCATCGGAGGTTCGAGTCCTCCCTCGGGCATGGGTATGTTTATGTTGTCCTTAGTATAAGTTAGTGTAAGTAGTTTGTAAGTCTAGGGACCGATGACCACAGAAGTTTGGTCATTAGGATTACAAATATTTGAACATTTGATTTTGAGGGAAAAATTTGAATCAGAAACGTTGTATATATTCAAGTGAGATTTGGAATAATCTTTTATATAAACACAGTACACGTAGTTAAATTTTACTCTCCTCACAGTAGTCTCCTTTAATTTCAATCAATGCTAAGCAAACGCGAGGCATTGTTGCTGTCAGCCACATCAGGGTTTCCTTGGTGATATAGCGCCATTCCTCTTGTAGTCTGGTCCAGAAATGATTAACGTCGGTATTGGACCTTGATTTAACTGCTCAAGCCAAGTGAGCCCAAAGCAGTAACAGGTTTTGTAGTCGGGCTATTGGGGCGGCCAGATTATTTTTTTCAGTTCGTTATTTGCTTTTAAATTTGCCAAATACGATTTACACAGTTTTAAGTGTGTTTAGGGTTTGCTATAGGATGAATTCCTTGTCGATCAAAAGTCGCCCCCGTGGCTTTGCATGATTCGATGCGATCCGACCTAGCTTTCTATGCCGAAGTGGTATCTAATCGAAAGACTTGCACCAGGCCACTGAGCCGTACGAAATTATTGTTACCACCAGTATAAAATAACTCCGATCCCCGCGGGAACCCCTTCCGTCCTTTACTGTTGGACATAGACACTGCTGTAACATTTGTTCATGTGGAAACCGGCGAACATACTTGCGTCGCTATGTTCCAAAGACCTCACATTTGAACTATTCAGTGAAAATTACTTTTTGCACTGATTTGCTGCCCAATTTGCATGTGGTCCAGGATAGCTTCTTCTTCTCATTAATAGCCCTCAGTAATGGTTTCTTATCGCTACACACCCTTTAAGGTTCACTACCTGAAGACGTCTTTTCACAATACTTAAACTCACCGGCTTATCCCTATTATGGGATGCTACTAAACTTTACGCCATTTTGAAACGATCACGTTTACAGGTTCTACTTGACCACTATATATGTGTCATCACTTTTTGAAGTGACTTTTGACGTATCCGTTCGAATTCGGTCCATATTCTGACCAGTATGTAAATCTAACTGCAAGGTATAATCTGTTCTTAACGTGCTGTTTGTTGTACAGTAAGACCGGCTGCACGTGAAAACATAATTGCAGAACGTTTATCTGTTGAAAGCTTTCTTTGTCGCATTATCGATATTTACACTGAACACTCAGTGAAATTCATTCGTTGCTATCTCTTGCGTAACTAGATGTCCCTGAAACCGTGTTCATAGATTTGTTGACGTCCCACGAACACAGACACAGCCTACTGATTTCGTGCCGCTCATGCAGACCGCCCAAAATTACGTTTCATGCGGGCCCAAACATGCTCAATGGGGGAGAGATCTGGAGATCGTGCTGGCCAGGGTAGTTGACGTACCCCTTGAAGAGCACATTGGGTGGTACGGGATACATGTGGATCTGCATTGTCTTGTTGGAAAAGCATATCACCTTGTTGGTGCCTGAGTGGTAGCAAGACGGTATAAATGATGGTTTCATTATACCCTGCACTGTTCAATGTTCTCTAGACGATCACTACAGGAGAATGGCGTGTGTAGAATATCGCTCCCCTCATAATGATGCACGATCTTGTGTGCCGTTACAGTGTCCTCCGCTCACGCCCACACATCGTTCAGACCGCCTCCAGTTGTGTCATGGTAGGCGCTTAAAAAAAAGAACACCACAGTGCTTTACTAGGCATTGTCCTGTTTGGAGGTGGTATGACGTTGCCTTCCTCCGACCTTCGAACTGACCTTATAGGGGGACCTACAGTTTAATGTGGGCTCCGAACCACGGTGCTACTCGGTATTTTTCACATGAGCAGTACTGCCAGAGGGGAAAGAAGTGGAAAGTAACAGATAAAAATCCTAGGACCTGGCGGGGATTGAACCCGCGACCTTTGGATTTGTAGTCTGGCACTCTACCACTGTGCAACCAAGGGACTAATGGAGACGTGTCGTCTTCAGTGATGAGACTCGTCGCTGCCTCGGTGTCAATGATGGTCATACGCGTGTGTAGTATCGTGCAGGTGAGTGCGAAAACCTCGAGCGTACCCTACAAACGTAAATGTGGCTGACACCTGGTATCATGGTGTGTGGAGCCATATCCTACAATGGCCGTTCTCCTCTGTTGATCGTTGTGGGAAAATTGAACAGTACATGGTACATTGAAACCATCATGCAACCTGTCTTGCCATCGTTCATGCACTAAAAAGACGATACGCTTTTCCAACAGGACAATGCACGTCCACACGTATCCTGTACAGCCCAACGTGCTCTTCTAGGTGTACGTCAACTATCCTGCCCATTATTATCCCCACATCTGTCCCCCAACGAGCATGCCTGGGACCGGATGAAACGACATCTCGACGCGTTCTACACGACTGGTACGAAATCTGGTCCAACTGAGGCATCAGATGGAAACGGCATGGCAGGCCATACTGTAAGACTTCATTTGGCACCTCTACAATAGTCCTTATGAGAAAGTTGCACCCGGCATTGCTGCAAGAGGAGGATATACATGATACTAGCGTCGACGTTGTTCACGCTCTGGTGACTGTACTGACTACGTTATCGTGTGTTGTATACATCCTCAAGAATGTCTCAATAAAATTTCACTCTGCTGGGTTGCCAATTCATGGCGTTCTTTTTCTTTCATTTTCCAGGAGTGTAAACTGGTTGCTGGGCTACCAGAATGAGCCCAGTGTGTGTCATTTCTGCAGGTGGAGAGCTGGAGGCGGACGTGGACGCAGAGGAGGCGGAGGAGGCGTCGGCGAGGTCGCGCCTGCAGTCGCCGCAACACCAGGTGAGAGGCAGCCCGCCGCCCCCGGTGGCCGCCTCCGCCGCCCCCAGGACCTCGGCGCCGCCCCCGCCGCCCCCGCAGCAGCAACAGCAGCAGCAGAACAAGCAGCGGCGCAGTCGCACCAACTTCACGCTGGAGCAGCTCAACGAGCTGGAGCGGCTGTTCGACGAGACGCACTACCCGGACGCCTTCATGCGCGAGGAGCTCAGCCAGAGGCTGGGGCTCAGCGAGGCCAGGGTCCAGGTACGTCACCAGGGGCAGGCACTGAGCTTGCTTTTAACTGCGGCTCTAAATATAGAGCGTACCAAAATGATTCATTAGAATCTGAGATATTAAGCTTAATGAGAGGCATTGAATTAAAATTTGTTCTATGGTTCGGATTCGAACCCAGAACCTCCCCCTTCAAAAAAAAATGTTTGTAAAGCTATCGGACCAAACTGCGTGGTCATCAGTCCGTAGCTTACAAACTACTTAAACCTAGGTAAACTAACCTAAGGACAAACACACACACCCATGCCCCAGGGAGGACTCGAACCTCCACGGCCAGCAACCGCGCCCTCCGCAGCGAGACGCTTTAGACCGCTCGGCTACTCCACCGCGGCGAACCTCCTTATTAGGCAGGTGCTAGATCACTAAACCATCATCACTTAATGAATACAGCGACTGCACGGACGGTCTTAAGGCATGTCTCCCTTCACTGCACATACTTCAATTCTACCTCATGTTGCCGACACTCTCCAACAGTGGCATAGCACCCCAGCAACGAACGTTAATGGGAACCATCCTGCTTTGTTCCTCAGGCACAGGTGATATATACAGTGACGGACTAAGACGGGCAGGGGCGGAGGGGGCGTACCGCCCTGGGCCTCCGGTCTTGGGGAGCCTCCAAATGCCTCGAAAGCAATGTCATTTAATTTATTTATTTATTTGGAGCGTACTTGCTATCTCTTTCTGCTGGAGCCTCCAAATCTCGAAAGTAATTCTTTTTGCACTGGCCCGTGCCTCTCGTCGTGTGGAGTGTCCAAATCTCAAAAGCTACTGTTTTACAGTAATACATTTCCAAATGGAAGGGAGGGGGGGCCTCATTTTCTTTCGCCGCCGCCCTAAGCCTCCAACAGCCTTAGTCCGCCACTGGATATATATGTAAATATCAAATAATAAATAATTGCCCAGAGACATATTTTGTCTCACTATATATCAGACATATTAAGCTGAAGGAGAGGCATTGAATTAAAGTTTTTTCCATGGCCAGGATTCGACCCAGGACCTCCTGCTTACTAGGCACGCACTATACCACTAAGCCACCATGACTTAATGAATATAGCGACTGCACAAACTCTCTTAATGCAAGTATTCCTCCAAAACACAAATTCAATTCTGCCTCATGCGTCCCTATGTAATCCGTATCAATGTTGCCAAGGCTCTCCAATAGTGAAATAGTATTCCAGAAATGAACGTTGATGGGAAAGATCCTTAACCCTTTGCTCCACAGTATTTATTAGCTTCTCCGCCTTTTAATGTCTTAGTGGTGTTGTGAGAATACCACCCATAATTTTGTAATTGTGTGAAACATTAGTGGTCTCTTTTGTTACTTTGTGTGGAACAATTGCTGATTTTGAGGAAAATCTAATTTGATGTGCAGCAAAGGGTTAAGACAGTTCGTGCAGTCACCATATTAATTAAGTCACGGAGGCTTAGTGGTATAATGCCTTCCTAGTAATCAGGAGGTCCCAGGTTCGAATACTGGCCATAGCACAAATTTTAATTCAATGCCTCTCCTTCAGCGTAATATCTCTGATATACCGGGCTATCAAAAATTCAGTATAAATTTGAAAACTTAATAAATCACGAAATAATGTAGATAGAGAGGTAAAAATTCACACACATGCTTGGAATGGCATGGTGTTTTATTAGAACCACATCTACAGTTATCGGGCCTTTTTCTTCGAGGAACTGCGTCATTCTGGTTTTGTAACTGCTACCGTGGCGGGTGAGTGGTACGCCGATATGTTACAGAATCGCATCATCCCCAGCCTAGCTGATAAACACCTGCTGGAACGTACGATTTTTATGCAGGATGGCGCTTCACCCCATATTTCTAGACGCGTTATAGATCTCTTGCTCGCGTCGTTTGGTGATGATCGTGTGCTCAGACGCCACTTTCGTCATGCTTGGCCTCCCAGGTCCCCAGACCGCAGTCTGTGCGATTATTGGCTTTGGGGTTACCTGAAGTCGCAAGTGTATCATGATCGACTGACATCTCTAGGGATGCTGAAAGGCAATATCCGACGCCAATGCCTCTCCCATAACTCCAGACATGCTTTACACTGCTGTTCATCTATTGTTGAGGAATGATGGTGAACATATTGAGAATTTCCTGTAAAGAACATCATCTCTGCTTTGTCTTGATATGTTATGCTAATTATTGCTTTTCTGATCAGATAAAGCGCCATCTGTCGGACATTTTTTGAACTGTTTTTTTTATTCTCTAACAAAACCCCTTTTCATTCCAAGCATGTGTGTCAATTTTTACCTCTTTATCTACATCATTCCGTGATTTATTAAGTTTTCAAAGTTATACTGACCTTTTTGATCACTCTGTATATTAAAACAAAATATGTCTCTGGGCAATGATTTATTATTTGTTATTTACATATATCATTACGGTGACTTTACCATTAGAAATTATACTTCAAATAAAGGAGCAACTAAAACTGTTTGTGCTACAAGTATCTGTGCTGCATACCGATGATAATTTTCTGGTCGAAATTTCACTTAATTGGGCTTGTCAACAGGCATAATTTGCGTATCTGGGGTTTAGCAAATCCCCAAAGGCTAGTACAGTTCCAATTAGACTCCCCTACATTAAATGATTTTTGAGCAATATCCAGGTCCAATGTATTTGGGCCCCTTTTCATAAGCTACTAGCTGAAAACCGGCGTCACCCAACGAGTTACTTATTCCAATCTTCGGTAACAACATCTCTCCCTCCTTTTTCTCACTCTGATCGCCATCTGTTTTCTTCTCTGTTCGTCTCCTCCTTCTCTCTCTCTCTCTTTCTCCATCTCCTCATCTCCCCACTCTCTCTATTCACCTACTCCTTCCCTCGTCTCCTCCTGTCCCTTTCTCTGTCCATTTCATCCCTCCCTCTGTTCATCTCTTTTCAACTGTCTGTCGCCTGTCTCTCGTTTCTTCCTCTACCCTCTCTCTATCTGTCTCCTCCCTTCCCCTTCTATCCGTCTCCTCGTCAACCTACTCCTTTCCCTCCTACATATGAAAACATACATCTATGCGCCAAGGCAACACCACCTAGAGACAAGGCCTCACAACACTCCTTCCGACGTCACACTGACCAGGCCGCTGCCGCGAGCTGAATGGCTGGCCGCTGGGGCACGCCCACTGCCCCGTAGAGACCAGCCAGTAAGCTGGCGGCCGCAGCCTGGTCAGTGTGACGTAGCACGGGCTGTTGCGAGGTCTTGGCTCTACGTGGTGTTGGCCTAGGTGACGGGGCGAATGGTGTCAAGGTACCCTCCGCCATGCTAATTTCACTGGCTTGCAGATTATAAAAATCTCCTTAATAAAAACATACATTTAGATGCTCAATTTCATGGTGACCAGTCAAACAATTTGGGTGTTTGTTGTAACGCAACCTCCACCAAGCACCTACGGAGGCTTGCGAAAGGTAGGCCAGGTATTAATTCGGGTATAAGCCATCTTCGTTCCACAATTCATTCAGTTCCGTCAGCCGTTTCAGTGTGAAGAGTAACAAACATGTTAACCCACTTAAGTTACCCTCCGCCATGAACTGTACGATAGCTTTCTAAAGGTAGCATTGTGATAATACAGGGTATAAGCTACCTGCATTCCACATTTCATTAAAATCCGTTCGGCTGTTTCAGCGTGAAGAGAAACAAACATGTTAGACCACCGTAAGGTACCCTCCGCCACGCACCGTACGGTGACTTCCTAAAGGTATCCCATGTATTAATGAAGGGTATACGCTATCTCCATTCAAAATTTCATTCAAATATGTCCATCGCTTTCAGCATGAAGGTGTAGCAAACATATTAATCCATTGTAAGGTACCCTCCGCCACGCACCGTACAGTGGCTTACGAAAGGTAACCCATGTGTTAATCAGGAAATAATGTACCTCTGTTCCAAATTTAATTCATATCCGTCCAGCCATTTCAGCGTGAGGGCGTAAGAAACGAATTAACTAACTATAAAGCACCTTCCGACACGCACCATACGAAGTTAATTTTAGTATGCCTATAAGCTTCGCGCTGGTGCAAGCAATGAGTTGACAAAGTTTTACCGCATTCGGATGTACGATATTTTTTATATATTAGATTTGGTTAGTCTTGGAGACAAGAAAAAATTAAACGATGTCAAAATTAGCTTAAGGGCTGTCATGCGAGGGTCAGTCCACGATTTCAATATTTTATTTAACGAGTAGGCAGAAAATCCTAAAACAATTTTGCCCTAATTCAAATCGGTAAATGGTTCAAAACCAGATATTCAAACACTTTGTGGCCATAATGGCGTTGGAACAGAGGATGACATACAAGAGGCGGAAATACTAAATGTATTTTCCCAAAACTGTTCCACAGATTCCACTGCAGTTCCTCCTCCAAGCCATCGCACGAACAATAAAATAGCAGATGTTAAACTAAATGTCAGAGGGATATAAAAGCAATTGAAATCACTCAACAGAGAAAAGGTCGCTGGACCTGGTGGGATACCAACACGGTTTTACGCTGAGTATGCTAACGAACTTGCCCCCGCTTTTAGCTGCAGTATATCGAAGGTCTCTAGAGGAGCGAAACCTTCCTAAGGATTTAAAAAATAAGCACAGGTCATTTCCGTTTTCAAGAAGCGTTGTCGATCAGATGCGCAAAACTATATGCCTATAACTATGACCGATCAGTTGGAGAAGATTAGAACACGTTTTATGTTCAAGTATTATCACATCTCTGGAGATCTGTAATCTCCTTTGTAAGAATCAACATGGTTTCCGAAAGCAACGATCATGTGAAAACCACCTCGTGCTATTCATCTACGAGATCCAGAGGCAGTAGATACAGGAACCGAGGTAGATGTTACCCGAGTACCGCAAGGCGTTCGATACCATTCCGCACTGCCGCATGGTTAATACAGTACGAGCAAATGGAATATCAGATCAACTGTGAGACTAGATTGATGGGGTTTCTAGCTAACAGAACACAGCTGGTCATCGTCAACGGAGAGGTCTTAAGCCGTGAAAGTGGTTCCAGGCGTGCTCCAGGGGAGTGAAATAGGAACTTTGCTTTTCTACATCTACATGTATACACCGCAAGCCACCCGATAGGTGTATGGCAAAGGGTACCTTGAGTACCACTTCGGTTCTCCCTCCTATTCCAGTCACGTATTGTTCCCGGAAAGAAAATTTGTCGGTATGCCTCTTTGTGGGCTCTAATCTCTCTGATTTTATTTCATGATCTCTTCGCGAGATATACGTAGGAGGGAGCAATATACTGCTAGACTCCTTGGTAAAGGTATGTTCTCGAAACTTCGACAAAAGCCCGTACCGAGCGACAGAGCGTCTCTCCTTCAGAGTCGTCCACTGGAGTTTATCGATCATCTCCGTAACGCTTTCACGATTACCAAATGATCCTGTAACGAAACGCGCTGATCTCCGTTGGATATTTCTACTTCCTCTATCAACCCCAACTGGTACGGATCCCACACCGGTGAGCAGTATTCAAGCTGTGGGCGAACAAGTGTACTGTAACCTAATTCCTTTGTTTTCGGACTGCTTTTCCTTAGGATTCTTCCAATGAATCTAAGTCTGGCATCTGCTTTACCGACGATTGATTTTATATGGTCGTTCCATTTTAAATCACACCTAATGCCTACTCCCAGATAATTTATGGAATTAACTTCTTCCAGTAGCTGACCCACTATAGTGTAGCTAAATGATACAGGAGCTTTCTTTATATGTATTCGCAGCACATTACACATGTCTACATTGAATTGCAACTCCCTGCACTATGCGTCAATTCGATACAGATCCTCCTGCATTTCAATACAATTTTCCATTGTTACAACCTCTCTATATACAACAGCATCATCTGCAAAAATCCTCAGTGAACTTCCGATTTTATCCGCAAGGTCAGTTATATATATCGTGAACAGCAACGGACCCACGACACTACCCTGTGGCACATCTGACATCACTCTTACTTCGGAAGACTTCTCTCCACTGAGAATGACATGCTGCAGTCTGTTATCTAGCAACTCCTCAATCCAATCACACAATTGATCTAATAGGCCATATGCTCTTACTTTGTTCATTAAACGTCTGTGGGGTACTGTATCAAACGCCTTTCGGAAGTCAAGAAAATCTAAATGAGAACCCGTGTCTATGGCCTCCTGAGCCTCATGGACGAATAGCGCGAGCTGGGTTTCACACGATCGCCTTTTTCGAAACCCATGCTGATTCCTACAGAGCATATTTCTAGTCTCCAGGAACGTCATTATACTCGAACATAATACCTTTTACAAAATTCTTTTCACAATATATATAAATTATCTCGCAGATAATATCGGAAGTTCAGCGAGGCTTTTTGAGGATGTTGCAGTAGTTTATTGAGAAGTCGCAACACTCGAAAATGTTGGCGAAATGCGTAACGATGTTCAGCTTTTCTCTGCATGGTGCAAGGTATGGCAATTGAGCCTCAACGTAAACGAGTGTTACGTGCTGCGTTTACATAGTTATTATATAACTACGCAATGACAGGACGAACACTGGAAGCAGTTTCTTGTATAATATATCTGGGAGTAGACATAAGGGGCGATTTGAAATGGAACGACCATATAAAGTTAATGCCATATAAAGTTGATGCCAGACAAGAATCCTCAAGAAGTTTAGTCAGTAAACAAAGGAGGTAGTTCAGACGACTCTCGTTCTGCTGTCACTTGAATATTGCTCATCATTTTGAGACACGGGCCAGGTAGGGTAAATCAGATCCAACGGAGAGCACCTTTAGTTCATAAGTAGTTTGTTAGTTTAGGGACTGATGACCCCGCAGTTAACTCCCATATGCCTAACAAACATTTGAACATTTTTTGGGGAGCACCTAATTTAGTAAGCGTGGAAGCTTAAAAGATGTATTAGGAAATTGCAGTGGCAGACACTGCAAGAAAGACGTTCTGAATCACGGTACGGTCTTCTGTCAAAGTTCAGAGAGTAAACGTTTCGCGAAGAGTAAACAAATAAATTTCTTCCTCCTACGTATATCCCGCGAAACGATCAGAAATATAAAATTAAAGAATAGGGCCCACATGGAGGCTTACCACCAATCGTTATTTTTTTCCCGCGAACCATACGTGATTGGAATAGTAGAGTGATAATGGTACACAAATTACCATTCGTCACACACCGTGACGTGGTTTGCGCAGTATGGATGTAGATGTAGGTGACAATGTTGGTGTTCTAAATATAGATTTAACTAAATTTTTCTTGTAATCAAATACGGACCTACGAAAATTTCAGTCGTACTCAGGAGTCGAACCCGTGCCTGCTGCTTACTAGGCAGTTGTGTTAACTCCTGAGTCCCTCAGGCGCACGAGCTTCAGACACCTGCACGGACTGCTCAACCACCTACCCCATCCGAACCAAATCCCAAAAATATGTCCTATTCTGACCATTGTACACTAACATTACACCCCGTCCGGATACACATATTATACACTACTGCCACTGAAACCAGTCCTTGACAGCCGCATTTTTTTTTTGGGGGGGGGGGGGGGAGTATATTTACTAAATCAAAAAGTCAGTATAAATTTGAAAACTTAATAAATCACGGAATAATGTAGATATAGAGGTAAAAATTGACACGCATGCTTGGAATGACATGGGGTTTTATTAAAACAAAAAAAAGTTCAGAAAATGTCTAACATATGGCGCTTCATCTGATCAGAAAAATCAATAATGAACATAACAAGTTAAGACAAAGCAAAGTTGATGTTCTTTACAGGAAGTGCTCAATATGTTCACCATCATTCCTCAGCAATAGCTGTAGTCTAGGAATAATGTTGTGAACAGCGCTGTGAAGCATGTCCGGAGTTGTGGTGAGGCATTGGCGTCGGATGTTGTCTTTCAGCATCCCTAGAGATGTCGGTCGATCACGATACACTTGCAACTTCAGGTAACCCTAAAGCCAATAATCGCACGGACTGAGGTCTGGGGACCTGGGAGACCAAGCATAACGAAAGTGGCGGCTGAGCACAAGATCATCACCAAACGACGCGCGCAAGAATCTTTCACACGTCTAGCAATTTTTTTTCTTTTTGGTTCTAATGATACCCCATGTCATTCCAAGCATGTGTGCCAATTTTTACCTCTCTATCTACATTATTCTGTGATTTATTAAGTTTTCAAATTTATAGTGACTTTTTGATCACCCGGTATGTTAAAAACTATTACGAAAACTAAAGTCAGTGGGGCAGGCCGTTCTATCCGACCGATTTCCTTAATTTTTGTTTTAAACGTATTGATCTACAGATTTGTCCTCTAGTCTTAGAATTCACTTAACACTCGCCTTCCTTTATTTATACTCAATCTTCAGTTCGAATTAAGGCAGTATCTTTTGGCCTAATAACAGCGGATCAGGTTTTTTTATTTGAGCTTTTATATAATTACATAGGTTGATACTAAAAAAAGTAATGACTGTACGTCCAACTCGACTTCCGTTTCGTCCAACATTGTTCATCATTCTAGCAAGCATAGCTACGATTCTAATAAAGTTACGCTGCTGTGTTCAGTCTTAGAACACTCAGCAGATCTATCAGTGGAGCGTTTAAACACTTAACAACAGTTGATTCGGAAGAAAGTTATGTGTGCACATTCAAAGTGACTGTCATTTTGTCCATTTTTTTTCCTTGCTTTTCAGCTGACTCCACCTGTAAATTTAAACACTCGTCCCAGCGTTCCTGAAGACTTTAAAAGCCTGGAGCTTGAAATTTTTGTGGCAGCGTTTGCAACTTACAAGTGACGCTCTTGATCTGTTGCTGTATTTGTTTCCTTAAACTGCTGCAACCCACAAGACGAATGTGTCGTACTGGTAGAGAAATCCCCCAGACAGCCTGTCTACCTCAGTTTGCGACTAATTTACAGACTCACCCTCGTAATTAAGGTAGAGAGTTCATTTTAGTTCAAAATGTTCAAATGTTTGTTAAGCTTATGGGACTTAACTACGGGGTCATCAGTCCCTAAACTTACAAACTACTTATGAACTACTTACGAACTAGGACGGCACAAATATCCATGCCCGAGGGGGGATTCGAACCCCCGACCGTAGTGGCCGTGCTGACCGTGACTGGAGCGCCTCAGTCACCTCGGCCACCGCGGCCGGCTTCATTTTAGTCTAACAACATTCAAAGGATTAGGATCTTTCATCCCTGCTTGTTAACACTCAAATAAGTTGATACTAAAGAAATTATTGAGTGCACATTCAACTTGACTTTCGTTTTTTCAACATTATTTTCTACACAATCAGGTTGACTCTCATAAATGTTGAGTTATAAATTGTTGCTCAAGTTCAACGCAGAGGAAATGTTCTTTTAGAAGGAGGTACACTGTGAAAGTGTCACCACTATCATATTCATATTATCAACATCTAACGCATAATGCTGCGGATCAGCATGGCTGAACTATTAATTGTTAATAAGTTATATCAAAGTAATTAAAAAACACACGCGCATATAATATTATATATACTGTTAATATCTATAATAAAGCATATTGAATTTATAAATATATACATTCACTTATTTACACTTTACATCACTAACCACTAACGGAGCGAAGTAGTAGCACCGGTCATTTAGCTACTTTCTTTGCCGCGGTTGAGTAGCCGACCGATCTAAGGCACCTTGTTGCGGAGTGCACGGTTGCTCTTTGTTGGAGGTTCGAGTCCTCCCTGGGGTATGAGCGTGTCTCTTATCCTTACGTTAGTTTAAGTAGTTTCTAAGTCCAGGGACTGATGACCACTGCAGTTTGGTTCATTAGGTTTACAATCATTTCAACATTCTGAAAATTCTTTCCTGCCATTCAAATAACGTACCACGAAATGGTGACAAATAGATGTTATTTGCTTCTCAGAACTGGATAGTTCTGTTGTGGAACGTCTCTTTCGTCTGTTGCAGGTGTGGTTCCAGAACAGGCGAGCAAAATGCCGCAAGCACGAAAGCCAAATGCAGAAAGGTGAGTCCAATAAACATCCGTTGGTGAGTAGATGACTACTATATACATTATTCCAGAATAAATTTCTCAATTTCCAGCGGAGAGTGCGTTGGCTTTAAATCGAGCTTTTAGATTCATTGCCAGTTATCCCGATTGTGGTAGATTATTATTATTATTATTATTATTATTTGACCATGAACAGCTTTATTTATCTTGGCTCAGTAATAACTTCTGAAAACAAAGTGGAGGCAAATATAACAAACTGAATTAAGGATTCCGACGGATCCATTGTCGCGTTGAATGGAAGCAGGCTTGACTTTGAAGGCAGGGTTGTAGACTGAACACAGCACTTATACTGAAAGCAGGTTTATTGCGAACTGAAACATACACGCAGCACTGACTGCCTCTCGAGCAGAGTGCTCTGCTATTTATACAGTGACAGAATATACCAGAAATTAGAAGAATAGTTCACATAAGAAACATGTAGAAACAAGTGAGCATAGGAAACACGTAGAACTTTCTTGAAATTATAAATACAAAGAACTAAATTTTCGCCGGTGGACGTGATTGAACCGGCGAGCTTCACCACGCTATTCCTTGCGCCACGCCGGCAGTCGGATAACTTTTGTTCTTGCGGCAGGATAAAGCACCATTTAACATGCTCAAAAGTAAGACCCTAAGTAGGAAACTAAAGCTGACACTTTAGAAAACAGTGATCAAACCAGTTCTTATGTATGACAGTGAGGCATGCGTACTGACGGAGGCCTTGGAGAAGAGGCCAAATATATGGGAAAGGAAAGAGCTGAGGAAGAGTTTTGGTCCTGTAAAAGAAGGTGAGATATGGAGAATTAGGACTAATGAAGAAACAAGGGCTCTGTACAGAGAAAGTTATTTGGTAACCTCAATCAAAATGGGAAGACGAAGTTGGTTAGGACCTGTCCACCGGATGACAGAAGAAAGGCTCCCAAAGATGATGATGCTGGGTCATCCTGATGGTAGATGAAGGGGAGGACGACCGCGTGTGAGATGGCTGCAAGATGTGGAAGCCGACCCGAGAGCAGTGGCAGTGAGGACGTCTTTTTTTTTAAAGTTATTTTTATCTGTGTCAAAGGCATCAATTACAAGTTTCAAGAGAGTTTACATACAATAGAATAAACACAGTAGGCATTAACATTAAACCTAAATTAGTAATTAAAATTGTTTTCACCCAGAATTGGGCACAGTTCAAAGAATTACATTTAGCACACAAAACATATATAAACAATTACAAATAAATTTATATTTAGAAAGAGTAACAGTTATTAACTTAAATTGTTTTAGCCCAGAAACGGGCTACGTCCAAGGCATTAGAGTTGGCCAACCTTAAATCCTCTTCGGTGCAGGATGACGGGCACAGATGACAGTTGCGCAGGTGAGATATTGTCTGCTCCTCGCACATTCACAGGTTGAGGGTCCACTAATATATTCCCATTTTTCGAGGCTTACTTTACAACGCCGAACACCAGTTCGTAACCTGTTGAGCGACTTCCAGGCACATCAGCTCACATTATGACCGGGAGGTAGCTCTTCTTTAGGTTTTCTCCAGCCAAGAGGAGCAATTTCTGCTCTCTTTCTCCACATGTCTATCGCTTGATTTGTGTTTTTGTTGTTGCTGTTGTTGTTGACATAGACTCTTACAAAACTTTTGCTAGACTTCAAGCGTGTTGGTGCTAGTGATAGGCCAAACATTGGGGTGAGTATGAGGATTCAGAGCTCTATGTCCTTCAGCTTGCGCAGCAGCATCACGCCTGATGTCAGACGGAGCTATACCTGCTAGATGAAACAGCTGCCCCACTTCGGTTGGTCTCAGGCAGACAGTAATTATGCGGCACGTCTCATTGAAAGCAGTGTCCACTTGCCTAGTATGGCAGGAACTATGCCAGAGCGACACTGCATATTCGCCAGCTGAATAGCACAACGCCAAAGCTGAAGTCCGAATAGTGGCTGGCTGTGCTCCCCAGTTAGATCCCATTAGTTCTCGTATCATATTTTTTCTGGCAGATATTTTCATTTCGGTGTTATGACAATGCCTTTTAAAGGTTAATGTCCGGTCTAAGGTCACCCCAAGATACTTTGGGGAAAAGGAATGTTCAAGTTGAGAGCCATTCCATGAAATATTTAGTCGTTGGTTGGCCTGTCTGCTTTTTAAATGGAAAGCAAAGACTTGCGTTTTGTTAGAGTTAGGCTGTAGATGATTGTTTTTGTAGTTTGTCCTACTTGGCGTGCTCAAGACCGAGGCGTCTGTAAATTTGTGATTGAGGAGGGCAAGGTCCTCAGAGTACCATAGTGCCATGGAGTGAGTGAGGGATGAACAGCTATCATGCTTTGACTTTGTACGAGGACGGATCAAAATGTAAGTTGCAGTAACTCGCTGCTGGAGCCCGCTGTGTTTCGTAGTATTGCGCAAAGCGGGGAAACGGACATTGATTGCGCAGACGTCAAGTAGGCCGGTTGCTGTGGTTGGTTGTTGTGTTTTGTGTGACTAACGGGATAAAAGCAACGGCGCGTCTACTGGATGTACACTCCAAATTGGATGTGCGAGCAACAATCCGATTTCTATGTGTCAAACGTTGAACCGGTTGCTTAAAGCAATTAAAGAGAAGCGCCTGGGGACATTGAACATTGATGTGATTTTGCTGCGCGATAACGCAACACCTCACAAGGCCCGACACGCAGCGAGTCAAGTGGTTGGTGTGGCAACATCCTCTATACGGTCCCGATTAGCGTCATGTGACTTTCATCTTTTCGGTCAGCTCAAAACGTATCTCGGTGGACGATTTCCAAACGATGAGGAGGTGAAAGCGGCTGTCCCCGTGTGGTTACAAAACGCTCGAGTATATTTCTTTGCATAAGGAATCGAAATGTTTGTTAACCGTTGCGAGTAATGTTCACGTCTCTTCGAGACTACATGGAAAAGTGAACTTACATTGTATGTTGTCATATCCCTATTCCTTTTGTATAAGTGGTTTAATAAGTGGTCATAACATGGAAGTGGAACTTACTTTTTGATCTGCCTTATGAACTGTATTAGCTAGTTTCGATACTCACTTTTTTCTCATGTGGTTCAATGAACAGCACCACTACGCCCAGACTGCTGGCTGCGATATGTAGACAACACATCTGTCATCTGGCCTCATGGAGAAGAGGAGCTGCAGAATTTCCATCAACACCTCAATCAACAGCACAACAAGATCGCCATGGAGATTGAGAAGAATGGGGTGCTCCCTTTCCTCGATGTAGAGGTTTACCGGAAGCCATAGGGCAAACTAGGGCATCGAGTATATAGAAAAGCTACCAGCACAGGCAGATAACTTCAAGCAACTTCCCACCATCATCCTATGCAAAAGAAGTCCGTGCTCCACACTCCAAAAGGGCCCATCGGATTAGCGATGAACAATACCTGAAGGCATAGTTACAAAACATCAGGTCCATCTTCGAAGCAAACGATTATGGAAAGAGGATGATTGAGCAAACTATGACATATAATGATGGAAATAAAAGGGAAGAGCAAAAGGAAGAACAAACCATCGCCCTATTGCCATATGTAAAAGGAGTCACCGAACGAGTGGGCAAAATTATTCGTCGAGAGGGAATCAAACCTATATTTCGCAGCAACAATAAAATAAAAAATGTCCTAGGCTCAATGAAGGACAAAACTGATAAGTTGCACACAGCCGGAGTCTATGAAATCGGTTGTGAGTACGGCCAGGTGTGCATTGGAGAAACTGGGCGGACGATTAACACAAGGATAGCCGAGAACGAGAGGTACATTCGGGCTGGGACAGCATACGAAGTCGGCAGTAGCAGAACACCAGGATGAGTGCGGCAACCAGATAGGTTTTCAGGAAGTCACTGTACTGTACACTGTATCCTTCACACTGAAGAGAAAAATCGGGGAAGCGATAGAAATAGCTAAGCGACCCGGAAATATGAACAGAGAAGACGGGTATAGACTTCCGGCGTCTTGGCTGCCAGCAGTAGCAGCGCTTCGCGACGACACCGCGCGCAGTGCAGTCCATAGGGGCCCACATAGCCCGGAGACAACAGCGGCCGCGCGTACACAGAGCAAATAGCACGCTCTAGCTGGCGCTAGGCGTCAGTGCTACGTCATTGCTACCACCGCTCCTCGTTCGCCAGTTTCAACCAATGGCAAACATTAATGCAAACACCAATCAAGGACTTCCTTTTGCACCAATAGGAAGAAATAAAGCAAACACCAATGAAAGAGAGCTGAAACCACCAACCATCACTGGCAACATTTAATATTTAACACACCAGCTTTCCCTCATCCAGTAGTAAACGTAACACCCAGAAGATGGGCGCTTGCAATAGTGGCCGAAACGTCGGTGAAATATTTGATATATTGACGATGTGGTCCAATACCCAGAAGAGTTTTATCAACAGTGTAGCTCACATTTGTGTTTTTTCACTGATTCACTGATAGACGTGGCGGGAGCAAACCGGGGTGTCTGCTATGGGAGACACTTGCAGCGGGTAGTCAAATGGTCCCCAAGATAAGATGCCCTGGTGTCCACAACAAGGTGGCGTGTCCGTGAAAACTGGGGGATTGCCAACCCAACAAACGGACGACGAGCGGAGGGGAGGAGAGCTGGTAGGGGTGGGATAAAAATAGGAACGCTGAACTGGTGGGAGAAGCCACTTTCAAGTAAGTGCCCCGTTTCGGAAACATGCGGCACTCCTGATATCTCCCAGAAATTTGAGATAGTTATTTCGTAGATGATGCTGCAGGAATTAGATTAGGTAATGTGACAATAAAAGTAGTAGATGAGTTTTGTTATTTGGGTAGCAAGATAACTTATGATGGCCGAAGTAAAGAAGATATAAAATGCAGAATGGCTACGGGAAGAAAAGCGTTTCTAAAGACGCGAAACTTGTCAACATCCAATATTAATTTAAATGTTAGGAAGTTCTTCCTGAAAGTATATGTCTAGAGTGTAGCTTTGTATGGGAGGGAAATGCGGACTATAAGGAGTTCAGACAAAAAGATGATAGAAGCTTTTGAAATGTGGTGCTACAGACGAATGATGAAAGTTAGATGGGTAGATCACGTAACTAATGAGGAGGTGCTTAACCGAATTGGGGAGAAAAGAAGTTTCTGGCATATCCTGACTAATAGAAGGGACAGAATGGTTGGACACATTCTGAGACATCGAGGAATTGTCAACATAGCGTTAGAAGGAAGTGTGTGGGGTAAAAATCGTAGAGGGAGACTGAGGGACGAATACAGTAATCAGATTCAAAACGATGGACGTAGCCGAACTTATTCCCAAATGAAGAGGCTTGCACAGGACAGGGTGGCATAGAGAGCTGCACCAAACCAGTCTGCGGATTGAAGACCACAACAATAATTTCGTAGATGGCGCACTAATCTACAACGAGCAGGATATAAATATTATAACTGATGGTATAATAATTTTGTGTGGCTTAGTGCCGTGGTGCAAATCTTTGAACTGGGGGGGGGGGGGGGGCACTTCGACTGTTTTTGTGTCCCTGGTCCATCACAGTTATCCAACCGGGGAAAGGAGACCGACAGTTTAACGTACAATGCGACCCACTTGTCGCTTATGGCGACTCCTTACATCATGGAGAGGTAAATGCTAGGTTAAGACGAAGTGTGAAAAACCCGTTGTCTGGTCTGTTTTCGAACCCCAAGCAGGAGTAGCACAACTACTATAGCGAATAAATGTATAAACGGATCATGCCCACGTTCGGTATGCAAACCATTGAATCAAGACAAACACGCGAGCGTTCGCGGAGACCTACTCAAATGTTCAAATGTTTGTTAAGCTTATGGGACTTAACTACGGGGTCATCAGTCCCTAAACTTACAAACTACTCATCAACTAACTTATACTAAGGACGGCACAAATATCCATGCCCGAGGGGGGATTCGAACCCCCGACCGTAGTGGCCGTGCAGACCGTGACTGGAGCGCCTCAGTCCCCTCGGCCACGGAGACCTACTCGTTGGTATGGCGAAGTTCATGGCTTCTGCAGCAAGTCCGCCCCCGGATCTACTGCAATGGCGGCTACTTCCGCACAGGAGTAGATCGTCGACCGATACCTTTCAAGACTTTCGAGCAACTGAGCACAAGAAGGCTTCTGACGTTGGTTTTGTTACCTCGTACTTTAAACCGCGGTATGCGTCCGCCAACTAAATTACAAACTTGTAATCGGCCTCTGCAGAGGGACCATTAATATTGGTTCCAGCCTGTACGGCATGGTTTCGCGCTTCTTATGTTGCTGTCCTGTGATGGCGACAAGTGCTCGAAGCAAGGACGGTCAAGTGGTGTACGTATGCCGCGAAGACGCCGTCTCCGAGGATTCAAAGTAACGGTTCCAACAGCAGTTGTGGCTGTTCTCCATGAAGCGAATTTATGAAGATAACTAGCGGAAAACCAGGCGTTGTACGAGTATTTGTTTATTTATTCAAGCCTCGAATTAGTACTCCTCCTAGGCCTTCTCTCTCTTTCTATCAATTATCTTTTGGCCCAAGGTCAACACAGATTTAGAAAATATCGTTCATGCGAAACACAACTAGCTGTTTACTCACACGAAGTGATGGGTGCTATCGACAAGTGTTCGCAAATTGATTCCGTATTTCTTGATTTCCAGAAGGCTTTTCACACCATACCTTACAAACGGCTTTTATTCAAATTGCACGGTTACGGTATATCGCCCCAAATTTGCGACTTGATAGGGGATTTCCTGTCAGAGAGGACACAGTTCGTAGTAATCGATAGTAAGGCATCAACTAAAACAGAGGTGATATCGGGCGTTCCACAGGGTAGCGTTATTGGTCTTCTGCTTTTCGTTATTTACATAAACGATTTAGGAGAAAATCTAAGTAGCTCTCTTAGGTTGTTTGCAGATGACGCCGTCATTTACCGTCTAGTAAAATCATCTGAAGATCAAAACCAACTGCAGAACGATCTAAATAAAATATCACTATAGTGTAAAAATTGGCAATTGACGCTAAATAATGAGAAGTGTGAAGTCGTCCACATGAGTACGAAAATAAATCCGTTAAACTTTGTTCACAAGATAAATCAATCAAAAGTGAAGGCCGTAAACGCCACAAAATACCTAGGAATTACTATTACTTCAGACTTAAATTGGAAAGAACACGTAGATAATGTCGTGGGAAAGGCGAACCAGAGACTGCGTTTTATTGGCCGAACCCTTAAAAGATGCAACAGAACTACTAAAGAAACTGCATACAATACGCTTGTCCGTCCTTTTTTGTAGTATTGCTGCCCAGTGTGGGATCCTTATCAGGTGGGTTTGACGGAGGACTTCAAAAGAGTCCAAAGAAGGGCAGCTCGTTTCGTAATGCCACGATACAGGGGAGACAGCGTTACGGAAATGATACAGGATCTTGGATGGGAATCATTACAACAACGGCGTTTATCGCTGCGGCGTGGGTACTTACTTAACTACAATCGCCATCATTCTCCTCCAAATGCGAAATTATATTGTTGACTCCCATTTACATTGGTAAAAATGATCATCAGAATAAAATACGAGAATTCAGAGATTGAACGGAGAGATTGAGGTATTCTTTCTTCCAGCGCGCTATTCGAGAATGGAACGGGAGATAAATAGTACAATTGTGGTTCGATGAACTCTCTGCCAGGCACTTAAATGTGATTTGCAGAGTATCCCATGTAGATGTAGATGTAGCTCACTCTCCATTTTCCTAAAAACATGTTATATTTATGTTACGGTATTTAAGAAATAAGGCTGTCTTGCATAATGTACAAAATAATAACTACAGTATCCAAACAAAAAAGGTAATCATCAAAATGCAAATGACATGTAACATTCATAATTCCAAACTTGATTGTAAGCAATACTTCTGGTCACTTGTCCAGGAGCTAGTACGAATAAATTCTTTAATGAGCCCACCCTCGGGTAAGCGACATTAAGTTGTCCATGTGAGAAACATGGAGATGTCAAATCCACTCCGCAGTTTCAACAGATTGCCCTGTGATTATTAATCGTTTTTCAAAATGGAAGGCCCATTGGAAACTGCAGCCTCTTGAAGCTAAAACGTACATCTGTCGGAAATATTGGGTACTCGTTGAATGTACACTGCTTCATTCTCTTCGTTTCCCTGCAGCTCTATAGAAGAGTACTGCTTCCGCCCACAGCCACATGTGTTTCATAGTACAGAGTTGCCAACAGCAACGTCATTTTTCTGGAATTTACTGAAGCTGACTAGAATACAGAAGTGTCTTAGCGGTAATGAGATATGTATTTAAACGTTTTGTATGATGTGAAAGGTTTTTGTATAATTTTTCAGGAATATATTCATTTGTAAAAGTCCTGTACGTCGATAACTACTGTTACGAATTCAGTTAGTAGTGAAGAAGTAATAGATTAAAACCTAATTGGTGATGGGAGATTTTCCATGAGCGTCGCTGTTTATGTCCTCAAATCTCAACTACGTGTCGTAATGTTATATGTTTTCGATGGTACATTCAGCTGTATGCGCGTGTATACTGTCTGTAAAATTCCCTGACCCTACAATTTGTAGTGTAAAAATTATAAATTGTAACGTCATACCGATTGCCGTAGTTTTACTCCTCGCACAGCGAAAAAGTAGTAAACGAGAAACTTTTTTTCCTTTAAACATTTTGATGTGGTTGTCAGCGAGAAAAAGTATAATATAGGTTTGAAATTATGTTTAAAGTTTGTTGCAAATCGCTAAGTACTCTCATACAATGTCTCGTCGCATGATTTGGCAGAATTTTTAGGGCTCCTATTGTTTATGACATTATATCTCCTGAACCATATGTTGTATGTAGTTCTTATACGTACAGCAATTGTACGCGGTAACGAATATGTGTTCCAAATTTGGTTGAGATCGGTCCAGTGGTTTAGGAGGAAATGTGCAACACTGTGCCGCGGCGGAGCGGCCGAACGGGTTGAGGCGCTATGCTGCGATGCGCGAGGCCGTTCCCCGTTGGGGGTTCGAATTCCCCCACGGGCATGGATGTTTGTGCCGTCTTTAGTATAAGCTAGTTCAGAGGTAGTTTGTAAGTTTAGGGACTGATGACCCCGCAGTTATCTCCCTTAAGCTTTACTAACATTTCCCCCACCCCCACCCCTTTTTTTTTTTTTTTTTTTTTTTTTTTTTTTTTTTTTTTTTTTTACATTGCTGTAGTTAGATGCAGCAGATGGATTTTCGCCCATTTCATTGTTTATGACGTCGTATCTCGTGAACTATGTGTAGTGCGTGATCACGTCCTCGTTGGTTAAAGCTTAATGTTCAAAATTTCATAAAGATTGTTACAAAACTATAGATTAGTACACACAAACAAACACAAGGAAACTCTGCTTTATATCTAAATATTAAAGATTAATCTAGGGTCCAGAAAATATCCGACGCCACGAGACGACGCTCCTCTGTTTAGGCAATCATAGCTTACTGGACATTTGCAAGGGGAGACCAGTTTCATTTAGTTTAACTACCAATTAAAATAATAATTTTACTACTCCAATTTCAATTGAACCAGACCTTGTTGCATACCAATCGAGTCGCAATTTTGCGTTCTGTTCGAATCCGTAGTCAGAAAATTGATAACTGTTTAATTACTTTTTGTCATGAAGACTAGTCAAGCTGACAGACTGGCACCTCTGTGTTTGGATGAGGAAAGTGTCAGCACTGCAAGTTCATTCCTCTAATCAGAGCTACGTGAACAGGTTGAGCAGGCGTGGAATAATCCCAACACAGTATTCGTCAACTGAATAATCGAACGGATGCCAGAGTCAGCGCTAAACTGCATACTAACACGGATGTTTCGCCGTGGATCGGCACCTGGTACCTCGGTATCGCTTGAGCCATTGCCTGTTTATGTAATCATTTCATGTTCTTCATATCCACTGTTTCAACAATAAATGTTGATTTAATAGGATAATTCAAAGAAGGTCTTTTAATTTTTATTTTCGACAATGTATACAAATTCAGATATAACAGGAGGCATGTAACATAAACTTCTTGACCTCTTAGTTTCGTGCTCACACTGCATGACCCTTAGGCAAAATGCAACTGCTAATATTTCAGAGAAATAACATATTTGTCAACTAATGTACTGTAAGAGAATTTTCACATCCTATCGCATTAACCCTTTAGTGACCAGTGAGAACTATAGTTCCCACTTATTTGCTTTCGCTATAAGTTCAGTGTTTCCACTTCTATCTTGTGCTACCATCTCTGTTAGAGTGTGCTAACTACATATAGATCGACAGCAAGCGCGAAAGTGGTTGTATTTCTACATTGTTAGTTAGTGATGCAGAAGCGCAGTTTTCGCGGGAAAAAAATCCACTGTTTTGACCATAACAACGCTTTTTGGTTAGTGTGCTTTTCTTTTGCGTGTGAAGTGACTTGTACTTGTCTACTTTTATATTTACGTGGGAGATAGTATACGTTATATTTGCTTGATATCAATGAAAGTTACATAAATATTACGAGGTAAGTTAGTGGGATCGTGTGTGCCGTGCAGTGTGTATGGCTGTGCAATCGGTTTTGTTGTTACTGTAAGTTTCTTATTGTTTATTGTTTAGAATGGCTAGATTCATGGCAGAAGAGGTTTTGAGAAATTTGTACTCTTTACCAGAATATTTAGAAGATACCGATGTCGATGCTGCCTCTGGTGAAGATTTTGAGTCACCAAATACTTCGCAGATTTTGAACAAAAGATGGAATCAGAAGTGAAGTATTCTGTCCATTGGCTGTGGCAGAGTACAATAAAATAATGGGAGGGTGGATCGATTTGATCAGTTGTGAGAACGGTATGCTGTAGGTCCTCGTTCATGGAAGTGGTGGCGCAGACTATTTTTCTATCTTGTATATTTGGCAGTTGTCAATGTCTACATTTTGTGAAGTTATAGAAGCAGACCAGCTAACATTTAGATTGCATTTGGCAAGACAGCTCATCTCCGGCTTCTCAAGTCTGGCGGAAGTTGGAACTCATTTGTCAACAAAAGGAACTACAAACAGAAGGTTCCGCCAATGTAGCACCAAAAACAAAGGAAAGAGGACAAAAATAATGTGTAGCATCTGTCGTGTACCTTTGTGTGTTGCACCATGCTTCTCTAAGTTCCATAGCATGTCACCTTAGTGAACTCAGTGACCAATATGAACTAATACAAAAGTAAATCAGATGCTTAATATGCTTTTTGTATTAAAAATAGAGGATATACAATTTTTTTTTTAATTATCAATTCCAGTTACTGCAAAGTTCGTTGGGAACAATAGTTCCCACTAATTTTTTTATACCCGTATTCTAAACCCTCACTTTTATGTATGGCTTCTTAGCCCAATATAGTATTCATAAAAAGTCTGCAGCTTCTGGAAATAATTTGGTCACTAAAGGGTTAAAAGAAACAAAATAAGTTCGAGAAAGTTAATAATACGAAAGTTTCCAACTTCTTCCTTTCTTTAACCCTCGGTCCTGTTAGCAAGACACTTCGTGCCAACATTTCTGTTTGTGACAGAAAAAAGCACTCCGCGTGAGGTGCTGTATTGCTTCGTACCTCGTCAGGGTATGAAGACGAGACTTCCTGTTCACTAGCCTGGTATCTTCTTTCGCTGCTGTTGTCCTCTGCGCTTTTTACCAATCACTAGGAACTTTGCGCTGAATTAAAGATTCGCGATAAATGCAAGCTAAGTAGGGGGCCAATGCCGCAGAATACTCTTTGTAAAACCGAACTGGTATTCCATTCGGACCATCAGACTTTTTCGTATTTAGCTCTCTCAGCTGCTTCTCAACACCGGAAATACCTATTACTATGTCCTCCATTTCGGAATTAGTACGTTGATCAAATGATGATACATTTGTACGGTCCTCCAGCGTGAAAGATTTCTTAAACGTTAAATTTAGAAATTCCGCTTTCCGTTTGCTTTCTTCTATTACTGCCCCGGCGCTTATCGCTGCGACGTGGTCTACTTACGAAACTCCAATCACCAAAATTCTACTCCGAATGCGGAAATACATTGTTGATTGCCACTTACATAGGTAGAAAAGATCATCAGAATAAAATACGAGAAATCAGAGCTCGAACGGAGAGATTCACGTGTTCTTTCTTCCCGCGCGCTATTCGAGAATGGAATGGGAGATAAATACGTAGTAT
This sequence comes from Locusta migratoria, assembly GCA_026315105.1. Taxonomy (NCBI): domain Eukaryota; kingdom Metazoa; phylum Arthropoda; class Insecta; order Orthoptera; family Acrididae; genus Locusta; species Locusta migratoria. Next base: position 273,237,597 of record CM048748.1, read on the forward strand.
AAAGGTCGTTCGATGAACCCTCTGCCAGGCACTTGAATGTGATTTGCAGAGTATCCCATGTAGATGTAAAACAAACAAGTCGCCAGGTCCAGCATTTAGCATTTTTCCAGATGGGGTACCAATTCGGTTTTACAAAGAGTACTCTGCGGGATTGGTTCCGTACTTGGCTGGCGTTTATAGCGATTCTTTGGCCCGGCGCAATGTCCCAAGCAACTGGAAAAGGCGCCGGTGACACCCAAGGGCAGATATAGACTCTGACCATAACTTATTGGTTATGAACCGCAGATTAAAACTTAAGAGACTGCAGAAAGGTAGAAAGGTTAGGGAATGGAACCTGGACAAATTGAAGGAACCAGAGGTGGTTGAGAGTTTCAGAGGGAGCATTAGGAAAGGATTGGCTGAAACGAGGGAAAGTAATACAGTAGAAGAAGAATGGGTAGCTCTGAGAGATAGGGTAGTGAAGGCTACAAGGGACCATATAGGCAGAAGGACAAGGACTAATAGAAATCCCTGGATAACTCAGGATATACTGAACTTAATTGATGAGAGGATAAAATATAAAAATTCAGCAAGTGAAACAGGAAAAAGGGAGTACAAACCTCTGAAAAATGAGATTGACAGGAAGTGCAGACTGGCTAAGCAGGAGTGGCTAGAGGACAAATGCATAACCGTAGAAGAATACATAACTAGGGGAAAGATAGACAGTGCCTACAGGAAAATAAAAGAGATATTTGGAGACAAGAAAAACAGCTGTATGAATACCAAGAACTCAGACGGAAAACCAGTACTAAGCAAAGATGGGAAAGCTGAACTGTGGAAGGAATATATAGAGGGCCTATACAAAGGAGATAAACCTGAAGGCTGTATTCTAGAAAGGGAAGACAAAGTGGAGGAAGACGAGATAGGAAATATGACACTGCGAGAAGAATTTGACAGAGCGCGAAACAAGGCACCTGGAGTGGATGATATTCCGTCGTTAGGAGAGACAGTCGTGAAAAAATTGTATCACCTGATATGCAAGATGTGTCAGACAGGGGAAATACCGTCCGACTTCAAGAAGAATATTGTAATTCCAATTCCAAAGAAAGAAGGGCAGACAAGTGTGAAAATTACAGAACTATCAGTTTAATAAGTCATGGGTGCAAAATAGTAACACGAATTATTTACAGACGAATGGAAAAACTTGTGGAATCTGACCTCGGGGAAGATCAGTTTGGATTTAGGAGAAATGTAGAAACACGGGAGGCAATACACACATAACGACTTATCTTAGAAGATACGATAGCATTTTTCGATTTGGATCAAAGCTTTTGACAATGTCGATTGGAATACACTCTTCTAAATTCTGAAAGTAGCAGGGGTGAAATATAGGGAGCGAAGAGTTATATTCAACCTATACAAAAACCAGACAGCGGTTATTAGAGTCGAAGGGCAAGAAAGGGACGCAGAGGTTGGAAAGGGAGTAAGACAGGGTTGTAGCCTTTCCCCAATGTTGTTCAATCTGTACATTGAGCAGACAGTGAAGGAATGGAAGGAGAAATTTGGAGAGGACATTAAAGTGCAGGGAGAAGAAATAAAAACATTGCAGTTTGCTGATGACACAGTAATTCTGTCAGAGACAGCAAAAGATCTGGAAGAGCAATTGAATGGGATGGACAGTGTCTTCAAAGGAAGATATAAGATGAACATTAACAAGAGTAAAACGGAGGTAATGGAATGCAATGTCAAAAAATCAGGCGATGTTGAACGAATTAGATTAAGTAATGAGACAATAAAAGTAGTAGATGAATTTTGTTATTTGGGTAGCAAGATAACTTCTGGTGGTCGAAGTAGAGAAGATATAAAATGCAGAATGGCTATGGGAAGAAAAGCGTTTCTAAAGAAACGAAACTTGTTAACATCCAGTATTAATTTAAATTTCAGGAAGTCCTTTCTGGAAGCATTTGTCTGGAGTGTAGCATTGTATGGGAGTGAAACGTGGACGATAAGGAGTTCAGATAAGAAGATGATAGAAGCTTTTCAAATGTGGTGCTACAGACGAATGATGAAAATTAGATGGGTAGATCACGTAACTAATGAGGAGGTGCTTAACCGGATCGGGGAGAAAAGGAGTTTCTGGCATATCCTGACTAAGAGAAGGGATAGATTGGTTGGACACATTCTGAGACATCAAGGAATTGTCAACTTAGCATTAGAAGGAAGCGTGTGGGGTAAAAATCGTAGAGGGACACCGAGGGACGAATATAGCAAGCAGATTCAAAAGGATGTAGGTTGCCGAACGTGTTCTCAGATGAAGAGACTTGCACAGGACAGGGCAGCGTGGAGAGCTGCATCAAACCTGTCTGCGGACTGAAGACCACAACAACAACAACGAATCCCGTGTATCAGAAAGGCTAAAGAACGGAGACATAATTACAAACATCAGTTTGCTGTAGAATATCGGTTTTAATACAGTAAATTTCCTAGAGACAGAAAACCTTCTGTTATAATAAAATAGATCTCGGCTGAACAGGCTGGTGTATGTGTGTATAGGACACAATATTTCGGCAATCGACCAGGTTGCCATCATCAGGCGCGCTGATGTACATCAGTATATCAAAATGTTCAAATGTTTGTAAATCTATCGGACCACACTGCGTGGTTATAAGTCTGTAGTTTACAAACTACTTAAACTAAGGTAAACTAACCTAAGGACAACACACACACACACACACACACACACACACACACACACACACACACACCCATGCCCTACGGAGGAATCGAACCTCCTACGGTGAGCAACCGCGTGCTCCCCAGTGAGGCGGTTTAGACCGCTCGGCTACTCCACCGCGGCATCAGTGTATCAGTACACCTGCTGATGGCAACATGATGGATTGCCGAAATATTGTGTCCTATGCACACATACACCAGGCTGTTCACCCAAGATCTATTTTGTCAGGAAATACGCCTGGAGAAATTGAAGAATCACTTCTGTCCATGCATCAACACGGCTTCAGGAAGCATCAATCGTGCGAAACTCAAGGGACTTAACTGTGGGATCATCAGTCCCTAAACTTACAAAGTACTTATGAACTAGCTAATACTAAGGTCGGCACAAATATCCAAGCCCGAGGGGGGATTCGAACCCCCGACCGTAGTGGCCGTGCAGAACGTGACTGGAGCAACGCAGACCGCTTGGCCACCGCGGCCGGCTAAAAACACATCAATGGCCGGCCTTCTCATGTAGTGTGTTAACATTACGTAGAACGTATAAATAAGCCTAGCAGATTAAAACATCCTAGTTATTAACTTACGAAGCCAACGCACAGGGACGCCAGACCCTCCTCCCTCGGGCAGTGAAGGCACATCAAACACTCAACCTACCACTTTATTGCTCTTCTTAAATAATTTTTTTTCTTTTATAAGCAGACAGCTTGGTGGAAAGACACAGTCAAGGCAGCCTGTAAAAATAAAAAGAAGGCATTTCCGAAATGACTCTATACTAGATATCGGGAGGACAGATAAATTTATGTTGAAGTAAGAAATAAAGCCAAACGGATAATTGCAGACTCCAAGCAGAAATCATGGGAAGACCTTGGAAATAAGCTAGAAACTCTGGGTCAAGCCACGGGAAAACCGTTTTGGAGCGTAATCAGCAATCTTCGAAAGGGAGGGAAGAAGGAATTAACAGGTGTTTTGGACAGGTCAGGAAAGCTGCTAGTCAATCCTGTGGATGCCTTGAGCAGATGGAGGGAATATTTTGAATAATTGCTCAACGTAGGTGAAATGTGCAAAGATTTGTCAGATTTTCAGGTAGAATAGGATAGGAACGACGATGGAAACAGAATCTCATTTGAGGAAGTGGAGAAAATGGTCAGTAGATTACAGTGCAATAAAGCGGCTGGGGTGGACGAAATTATGCCGGAACTCGTCAAATATAGTGGAATATCAGGTCTCAAATGGTTACGCAGGCTAATTGTGAAGGCGTGGGAATCGGGACAGGTTCCATCTGACTGGACTAAAGCGGTAATCACGCCAATTTTTAAACGTGAAAACAGAAAAGATTGTAACAACTATCGAGGTATCTAATTAGCGTTGTAGGCAAAATATTCTCAGGTATTGTTGAAAGGAGAGTGCGAGTAATAATTCAGGACAAGTTAGATGAAAATCAGTGTGTGTTTAGGTCTCTTAGAGGCTGTCAGGACCAGATCTTTAGCTTAGGGCAAGTAATGGGAAAGTGCTATGAGTGGAACAGGGAATTGTATCTATGTTTCATAGATCTAGAAAAGGCTTATGACCGTGTTCCTAGGAGGAAGCTACTGTAAGTTCTACAAGATTATGGTATAGGAGGCAAACTTCTGCAGGCAATTAAAGGGCTTTACGTAGACTGTCAGGCAGCAGTTACAGTAGATGGCAAATTAAGCTCATGGTTCAGGGTAGTTTCAGGGTCAAAACAAGGCTGTAGCCTGTCACCACTTTTGTTCATACTATTCGTGGATCATATGTTGAAAACAGTAGACTGGCAGGGCGGGATTAAGATGGGTGACAACAAAATAAGCAGTCTCGCATATGCAGATGACTTAGTTGTAATGGTCGATTCAATTGAAAGGTTGCAAACTAATATATCAGAGGTGCAAGGATTACGATATGAAGATCAGCATCTCCAAAACGAAAGTAATGTCTGTGGGAAAGAGATTTAAACAGATTAAGTGCCAAATAGGAGGAACAAAGTTAGAACAGGTAGACAGTTTCAAGTACCTAGGATGTATTTTCTCACAGGATGGCAACATAGTGAAAGAACTGGAATCGAGATGCAGCAAAGCTAATGCAGTGAGTGCTCAGCTAAGATCTACTCTCTTCTGCAAGAAGGAAGTCAGTACCAAGACTAAGTTAGCAGTGCACCGCTCTATCTTCCGACCAACTTTGTTGTATGGGAGTGTAAGTTGGGTAGAGGTTACAGATATGAAAGTAGCAGGAATGATTGCAGGTACTAATAGATGGGAACAATGGAAAGAGGGTGTCCATAATGAGGAAATCAAAGAAAAACTGGGAATGAACACCATAGATGAAGCAGTTAGAGCGAACAGACTGAGATGGTGGGGTTACCTAAGAGACTCATGAGCTCGGCAGCGGAGGGTAAGAGGAGTCGAGGTAGACCAAGATGACAGTACTTAGATTCGGCGAAGAATGATTTTGAATTAAAAGGCTTAACATCAGACGAGGCATCAATGTTAGCATTGAATAGAGGATCACGGAAGAATTTTATTAGAGGTACTATGCTCCAGACTGAACGCTGAAAGGCATAATCAGTCTATAAAGATGATGATGATGATTTATAATCTCCTATTTCCAATTTAATATACTGGGTGATCAAAAATCAGTATAAAGTTGAAAACTTAATAAATCACAGAAAAATGTAGATAGAGAGGTAAAAATTGACACACATGCTTGGAATGATATGGGGTTTAATTAGAACGAAAAAACGTATTGCTAGACGCATGAAAGATCTCTTGCGCGCGTTATTTGGTGATGATCGTGTGCCCAGCCGCCACATTCGTCATGCTAGGCCTCCCAGGTCCCCAGACCTCAGTCCGTGCGATTATTGGCTTTGGGGTTACCTGAAGTCGCAAGTATATCGTGATCGACCGTCATCTCTAGGGATGCTGAAAGACAACATCCGACGCCAATGCCTCACCATAACTCCGGACATGCTTTACAGTGCCGTTCACAACATTATTCCTCGACTACAGATATTGTTGAAGAATGGTGGTGTACATATTGAGCATTTCCTGTAAAGAACATCATCTTTGCTTTGTTTTAATTTGGTATGGTAATTATTGCCTTTCTGCTAAGTTGAAGCGCCATCTGTCGGACTTTTTTTTTTCTTATAAAACCCCATGTCATTCCAAGCATGCGGGTCAATTTTTACCTCTCTATCTACATTATTACGTGATTTATTAAGTTTTCAAATTTAATTAAATAATTTTCAGTCTCTGTCGCAATATTTTTATTTTCCAGTTACGTGTTTCGCGTTGTTAGCGTATCGTCTGGGCGGAGATGGAGACACAGAACTATCTATAGCTGTGGTGGAGGTAGCTTAACACAACACAACACAATGACAACACAAATTGTTAAGCTACCTCCACCGCAGCTATAGATAGTTCTGTGGCTCCATCTCCGCCCAATCTGACGATGCGCTAACATCGCGAAACGCGTAATTGGGGAATAAAAATATTGCAACAGAGACTGAAAATTATTTAATTATTCAACCCCGTTGCTGCACCAGCCACCACCGCCATCATGGAATGGAATGAAATGTTTTCAAATTTATACTGACTTTTTGATCGCCCGGTACATTAGTTTTAAACTATATAATACAGTTCCCATATATACAGGACGACAGATCTCCTCGAGGCTCTATCTCCATGAGGTCTGCATGGGCAACGGAGCCCGCAGCCTCAGCTGTGCAGCAGGAGGGCTGCGAGCCAGCGGGTCTTGTATTGCGGGTTTAAGACGGTGTTCACAGTGGCACGACAAACCGTCGACACACGCCGTCGCCCGAGGTTGACTGAAATCATCAGCCGATGGCGCGGTCACACTGCATCCGACATGGTTTCTCACTTGGTGGGGTTAGGAGAAGGTGAGGTAATGTCATTAGGTTACAACCTTTACTGTGGGTGAAGTACATTAAATTTCAGTCTCCTGCGGTACAATTGATTACACCGAAATTTTTATGAATGGAAATTAGTGCTACAATGCGGCATTTTTTATTAATAAAGACATCGAATGTATACGAATGAGCTACATCTGTCTCGAATGAAGAAAGTGGCGAGGATTGTGTACTGTCTTCAGTTATTGCTGCTACCAGACAATATTTACGAATATGTGAGAAACTTCTATTACATACTCGTGATATTTCGTGGTGTCACTGACAAGTAATAACATACTTTTGCTGAATTTATTTGACGTTGTGCAGACATACATACACCAGTTAATCTCCATGCTTTAAATAATGAAGAACTATACCAATTATGTAAATTTATTGCTTATCACAATGAAATCCGAGAATTTATTCGCATTTTCTAGTGGATTTGTTTATATAAGTACGCTACTTATTCAACGTATCAATGGGTAATTTTCTGACTTTCTTGCACTTCAAAATGTTCAAATGTTTGTATAGTCTATGGGACTACGGGGTCATCAGTCCCTAAACTTAAAAACTACCTATGAAATACTTACGAACAAGGACGGCACAAATATCCATGCCCGAGGGGGGATTCGAACCCCTGACCGTAGTGGCCGTGCAGACCGTGACTGAAGCGCCTTAGTCCCCTCGGCCACCGCGGCCGGCTTTCTTGCACTGTAGTCGTATTTTTTTAGGTTACTGAAGTTCGGAAAATAGAAATAGTACAGAATAAATCTTGAGATGTGTACTTTATCCTAATGTTAGAAACCATATTTTTTCTGTCAGCTTAAATGCATTGTCCCTCTTCCATTACTCAGAATATCAAACGTAATATGGGACCGATAACCTTAGCAGTTTTGTCCCTCTGTCGCAAACAAACAACCAACCATCAAACATAATATTGAATTGGCGCTACCTTTATACAAAAACTAGTGTGACGATTTTTCTGTTGCGATATTCAGTGTAATGGAGCAGACACAATACTTATAAGTGCAGGCAGAAGTATTATCTAGTATATAAAAAACTTACCAAGATTTATTATGTACGATTTCCCTCACTGTAGGACTCAGAACCACTACATCTGTGCAAGAGCTGCATAAAATCGTGCATGGAAATGTCAAAAAAAAAAAAAAAAAAAAAAAAAAGTTCAAATGTTTGTAGAACTTATGGGACTTAACTACGGGGTCATCAGTCCCTAAGTTTACAAACTACGTATGAACTAGCTAAGACTAAGGACGGCACAAATATCCATGCCCGAGAGGGGATTCGAACCCCCGACCGTAGTGGCCTTGCACACCGTGACTGGAGCGCCTCAGTCTCCTCGGCCACCGCGGCCGGCATGGAAATGTCACGATGTATTTGTGTAAACAAGTGCACTAAAACAGAGAACAAATCTCAAAATGTGTTGTGCTAAGCATAAAAATATATAATGGATGCAATTTTTCAGTATTTGAATCCATGAATAGCAGTGTTATAAGCCATCTAGAAACATCCGATTATAATGAACGAAATGAAGTTACATTGATCTTCAATGACTTTTATTCAATATATTTGTGACGGACAAAAAAACAGAGGATATAAAATGCAGAATGGCAATGGGTAGAAAAGCGTTCTTGAAAAAGAGAAATTTGTTAACATCGAATATTGATTTAAGCCTAAGGAAGTCCTTACTGAAAGCATTTGTATGGAGTGTTGCCTTGCATGGGAGTGAAACATGGACGATAAAGGGTGCGGACAGGAATAGGATTGAGGCTTTTGAAATATGGTGCTACAGAAGAATGCTGAAGATTAGGTGGGTGGATCGCGTAACTAATGAGGAGGTACTGAACAGAATTGGGGAGAAAAGAAATTTCTGGCATACCTTGACTAAAAGAAGGGATAGATTGGTAGGAAACATCCTTAGACATGAAGTAATTGTGAATTTAGCGTTGGAGGGAAGTGTGTGGGGGTAAAAACCGCAGAGGAAGACCAAGAGATGGATATAGTAAGCAGATTCAGACAGATGGAGGTTGCCGTTCTTATGTGGAGTTAAAGAGGCTTGCTCAGGATAGGGTTTTGTGGAGAGCTGCATCAAACCAGTCTCCGGACTGAAGACCACAACAACAACACAAGTGTGAAGTTAAGAAAAAGATGATTTTAAACACGCAAAACAATGTAACGTGGAAGCACACGTACACCACATTTGCAGGTCACTCCATGGAAGAGAATCACCACCTTCAACGCAATTGCCTAAAAAGCAGGAGGCCCGGGTTCGAGTTTCGGCTGGGTACACATTTTCAACTTTACCCATTCGAATTTAATATCATACATTCCTCTGCCTCTACCACGAATTCCATCTACAGGTCGGATTGAAACATTCTATTCTATGATCGACAGTATCCAAAATCGGATCTGCTCGAGATTTGCGAAACCGGAGGGAGCAAACATCGCGATCCACCTCTTTCTGCTAGCGCGCTATCTCGCGTCAATACGTAACCGAAGCGTAACGTCTGCCTTTTCGTTTTACTTTTGTTTAATAAATCATACGTTTTTAAATTAGCTGAAACAACGGTATTGAGAGATGACTTCTTATGAAAATCAAGTGCATTTAACGAAAAATATATTTCATTTTGAGCATAGAAAAAATTAGTGTTCACGCCTGGTTTCCATATTCACTGACCAATGACAGCAGAGTAATAAAATTTCAGGCGGCCTTTCCTAAGGGGATAGTACCTACGCCGGCCGCGGCGGCCGAGGGAACTACGGCGCGCCAGTCACGGTCCGCACGGCCACTACGGTCAGGAGTTCGAAACCCCCCTCGGGCATGGATATTTGTGCCGACCTTAGTCTTAGCTAGTTCATAAGTAGTTTGTAAGCTTAGGGACTGATGACCCCGTAGGTAAGTCCCATAAGCTCTACAAACATTGAACATTTTTTGTCGGATGTTCAGTGCACCGTTGTCTTGAAACGGCAAATTTCCATAATACGGAAATTCCTTAACCACGTATAAGACGTTTCTAGTCATTTTATTCCAACAAATAGTACTTATAATGACCGGTTTTCGAGAGATCCTCAATTTATTCAGTTACTTTTACTTGCTTTGAAATGACGTATATTCATAAGAGCTAGGGGTGTAACTATTGCTACCAAGAATAACTGTGAAAGAATGATACGAGCTGGAACGTTTGTGAGACAAATGTTGCATAGGACAATGGGGGCCAGAATACGACGTTGGTTTCTTGATGCTAGGTGGTATCACTTCATAGATATGAAATACAAATACATGTACAGGGTGTTTCACTACCAGTGTTGCAAGATGTAGGGTATTTTCTCTACACGTAGGTACTTTTAAGCATTAAAATCATGTAAGGAATTTTCCTCCAAAAGTCCCCAACGCGTAGCTACTTGGGTAAAATTTTAAAATCGCCGACACATGCCTAGCGGGTAACGTTGGCAACACAACAGTTGTCAGCACACGGGAATGTGGCAAAGTTTGAAGTAGCCAATGATATTTTAGACGGCATAGTTGTTTTCTGTTCATAGTAAACAATGTTAATTTGAAAACTTAGTTTCAGGCACATTAAAATTGATGCGAAATATTATGATTTGAATGTGTATTAGTGGAATGGAGCGTCGGTTTGCAAATAGTGTTAGAAAATGTCAGCAAAAGGAAAATTCATTGTTTCCATGAACGAAAGACGTTTTATTACCTTGATTAGACTGTTATTTATTTGCGTAAGGACAATATACTAGCTAGTAGTTGTAAATGAGAAGATGCTGACAAAAAAACGCTAAAATATTTGCGACAGCCAACGGTATATATGAACAAAGCGCTAGTTGCATTACTCTTTGAAAATCGAATCATGCAGAATGACGGACTTCCTTTTTCGAGCTGACTGTGAATTAAATAATTACTGCTGTTCCTACTTTATGGTTTATGGTGCCTCGATGTATCCTTGTGTGGTCAATAAATCAGTTACACTCGCGTAACAGTGTACTCGGAATTCGCGGCATATTTGGGGAAACTAATTAATGCTGTTCCTCTCTATGGTTGACAGGTTTTGATGTACCCTTGTCCGATCGATTAGTCAGTAGTCCTCTTGTAACAGAGCACTTGGAATTCGCAGCATAATCTAATCAGTAACGATCAGTCACTGGAAAAACATATCTAGCAAGTGAAGCACGATGCCAAATATTTATTTTAAAGTTTTTCAAAATTGTAACGTGTCGCATTAATCAACTGGTTAACCTCTTCTGGCCGGACTCCTGTATGCAGCCCCTCCCAGACCCAAGTCCTGGCTGCGAACCTGATGTAGGGGCATTAATGAGGTGGTAGGGAGAAAGTAGGGAAAACGTGGGTACATTTTTGTAAGGCTGTAGGTATTTTCTCTCTCTGTCATCTGACAACACTGTTCACTACATGTGTTTGCCTCTGTAAGTATTGGTAGTTCACCATAGGAAACGTTACACTGTTTGCGGAGCTATGAACATACTTTATTGTTATAGTTAAGTGGCATATCATGCCTATGGAGAGCAATCAAAATTTATATAAAACACACTTACTTCAGCCAAGATCGCTAGTTTATTTTTGGTTATATTTCATTTTCACAAGTAACTCTTTATTTTATTGAAAATAGGAGAAAATTGTTATAAAAAATTGTTTTTGAAGATGATGACATAGTTAATCGAAACCGGTAAAAAAAACAAATAAACTAGCGATCTTGGCTGAAGTAAGTGAGTTTTATATAGTTTATTGTGTTATTTTCCCAAGAGCTGCAGTAAAAAGATACAATTTTTTTAAATGGAACAATAGTTGTTTCTATCGTTCACTGGAATCAGTAACACCATCTGTTATACATCAGTTAAAATTACATTCCTATCACGTTTAGTTTGGAAGCTACAGCCCTTCACAATTTTAAGAGGCAGAAACCACACACTCTGTGCGTAACGCAATGCGCCTTATAAATGTGATGCGGCCGAGTTGTCACATCGCCGGTGTCACGGAGCGAGCTGTTAGACTGCCGACTGTCGCCGCACACGGCCGTATACCCGACAGTTGGAGCCACACAAACAACCGGGGCTCAATATACCACAGTTACTGACATCGGATGAAGACGGCACACACGAACAACGAGTACGTTGACATGTTGCTGAAGCTTGGTGAGTGCCGACACAATGCCACTGAAGCAGCCATGGCGTGTTCCGTGAGATACCCTAAGCGAAGAGCTCCGGCAGCCATTACGGTCTTACGTGCCGAACAACGACTTCGGGAAACAGGCAGCTTGGTAATGCGCTGCAGTAACAGACGAAGAACTGCTAGAAGTGAGGAGACGGAGGTGTTTCTTTTAGCTGTAGTACACCACGATCCTCATGTCAGGGTTCACAACGTCCTGCAGAACTGTCCATTCTTCAGTTGAAGTGGCATCTTCTAACTCGTGGACATCTTGACATCATGTCTCCAAGCTCTGTTAAAGCACTTCCCTATATGATGTGGAGATACTGAGTTCCAGGCTGCTTCGATGGCTTTTATTGCGTCAATAAGATTCAAATTTGGGGTTGCACTAATGTTTTCAGCAGCACGAATTGTAGCTCTTACAAATCCCTTACGATAAGCTCTCTTTATGAGAGAGATTATGCTTTGGTCCAAAGGCTGAAGGCGGCTTGTGACGCTGGGTGGAAAAACTGAACCTTGGATAGGTTCAGATCATGTACGTTATGGGCAGTACATCTGTTCAATGAAAAAATAACATGTCTATTTTGAGCAACCATTCAACTGTTGAAACGAAGAAGCCACTTGCGAAAAGATGTGCAATCTATCCAAGCTTTCTTGTGATGAGAGTAGATGCAAGGTAAAGTGTCCATATTTATGTTTTTAAAACTACGTGGTTTCTCGGATTTACCGATAACCGAGGGAGGAAACTTCCCACTGCCGTCAGAATCACAGCACAGTACAAGAGTCACACGTTGTTTTCTTCGTGCTCCACCGTGACACTTATCACCTTTTATCCCCAGGGTGTGATTTGGAAAAAGATTGTAGAACAGAACAGTTTCATCCATGTTAAACAAATCACTCGAGGGATACTTTTCCCTCACTCGGATGAATTCATGCAACCAGTTGTTCGCACTTTTTTCATCATCTTTATTTGCTTCGCCACAAATTTGAATCATAAGGCCAGTTAAAGATATGTTAGATGGACGCATATGATTGAACCATTTTAGCCGTAACGTCTTGATGTCTTAATACTTTGAGGTACTAAGTCGTTTAGATTTGTTTCCAGAACCTGATGCCGCAGCATTAGTAATTTTTTCTCGATTCTTAATAATCGTAGCTAAAGTAGATTTAGGTATTCCAAACTGCTCTGAAACTGCTGTTTTCTTGGTACCTCGGTCCACTTCATCTAGAATCTTAAGCTTTAAATGTACGTTTAGAGCTGTTTGTTTCCTCTTTGCAATTTTCGCGTGCAACGGTTCCGGTTGTAACTAGTTTTTATTCAGTATTCTAACTCGATACGGCTACAACTAACAGAACACCTGTCAAATCTGGCACTGACCACTGTGTACGTTCCTAAACGCTGCTGCACACATTATTGAATGTCTTACAATGTACAGATACGCTGATTGTTGAGGTAATAATCGCGACTACCGACCTACAATAGAGTTAAAAACGAGTCAACTTATAATTAGCTTTCTAGCTACATTTCCTACATTCATTTCGGAAAAAAATACACTTTACAACACTCTAAAGTTGGAAGTTTGTGTTACCGTGATATTTAATTACGCTAGGAACTGAAATTCGTGTTAACCGATACAACATACCATAAGAACTAATGTATTCCTGGCGGGACCAATATTTTTTTCGCGTTAACCGCGAGTTCGTTTTATGCGAGTTCGCACTAACGAGGTTATACTGTATATTCTCCGATAAACATATTATTAAAAAAAGGAGATGGACAGAGAGAGGGGATAGGAGAAGTACTAACTCATGGCAGGAATAAATAAATACCCGGGTAACGCCGGGTGTTTAGCTAGTTATAATATAAGAAAGCAACTGTGGGAAGACAGGACAAAAAGGTACTAACAATGACACTGTATAAGTCACCTTGACAGTAGTGGTGGTAACTGTACGAGGGCATTTCGAAAAGTAAAGATACATTGGCTCGCATTCCTTAAATAGAACATTTATTTAGAAAACGTCAGTTACATCTTATTAGCTGGATTATTTGTTATTTTTCTACATAAACACACCCGTTATCCAAACATTTGTTAAGTCGATTCACAAGCTTTTGAATACGACACTCATAGAAGGTTGCCGCCTGTTGTCGGAACCACATTTCAACTTCATCTTTGATCTCTTCATCGTCGTGGAATGATTTTCCACCAAGATGTGACTTCAGGTAACGGAAGACATGGAAGTCGGTGGGCGCAAGGGCCGGTCTCTATGGCGGATGGTCCAATACGTCCCATTTGGATTGTTTGAGTAGTGCTTTGGTTACGAGCGCTGTGTGAGGCCGAGCGTTGTCATGAAGCAAGCGGACTCCATTTGTCAGCATTCCCCTGCGTTTGTCTTGAATTGGCCTTCGAAGACGTTTCAAAGTCTGGCAATATGCAGCTGCATTAATTGTCGTTCCAGGAGGCATAAATTCCAACAGAAGAATGCCTTGTCTGTCCCAAAAAACAGAAGCTATGATTTTCTTCTCTGAAATCGACGTTTTCCATTTCTTGGCTTTTGGTGAATTCGAATGGCGCCATTGCATTGATTGTTGCTTGGATTCAGGTGTATGGTGATAAACCCACGTCTCGTCACCTGTCACAATGTGACCAAGGAACTCATCACCTGCATCAGCATAGCGCTGACGAATCAAAATTTTGTCTAAAAATTTCTGACATTTTATAGGACATACTCTGAGTACAACCACTGGAAAAAAGGCATTTTTTTGTCATATCTCTTCATCTGTATGTGGAAGTTGGCAACTGCATTATCATTATATGATGCCAGATCCATTTTGCATTTTTTCGTGATCCAACCCACTACATGCCCAGCACATAATATAATTCCTCGTATTTGTTTCAATATGTTTACCTGATACCAACATACAGAGATACATTAACAATGTCTTCAGACATTTCGCTCACGGCTGCATTCAATGGCAGTTTTTTTACTTCATTCAATTTTACTAGGAGTGCTGCTGCATCTAATTCACAGTTACTGTCTTTAGAGAGAGACAGGAAGCTACTGACCACTGCTGCCAGTGAAGGTATCGTGCTGGTGTTTTACAGCATCGACTACTCTTTAAATATGTAAAGGGATTAAAATAAAAATTGCGATTAAACTTTGTTGTTATATTACAAATAATACCTGTTTTCAAACACACGCAAAAAACAAATTACAACACTTACCCTTGGCTTAACAAATTCTTATTTCTAAAATCTTTTTCTACAAAATGGTCAGAGCACACTACAAAACTTTTATTCAAATGCTCGGGAGCGCTCTTTTTCAAAATTTCATCTAAGTCAACTCTTCGACTAAGAATAAAGCACTGGCTGCATCTATAAACAAGTTATAAAAAAAAGGTATCTCAGAGCGTAAAAGAAAATGGTCTGAGAAGGCGTAATAGTTGTCATACTTACACATCTTTCTTTTTTGGAAACCTGAAGAATGATTTTCGAATGCTTAGCTGTTTATAGTTATTACAGCCGTATATAGGACATATATTTCCTCTTCCAACCATTTCCTAGTTCTGTCAACTAAGACGACGATCCAAAAAGTCTTCTGTGTGTTACAGTGTAAAGCCCTGTGTTAGTTGACAACTCGAGCCGATAGGAGGTGTTCGGGTGCGCTTTCGCCCGTTTCACTGCTGTGTTTCCGCTATTATTTTTATAAGCTACTAGCTTAAACCCGCGGCTCCGCTCGCGTATTGGTTGATTATGATAGATAAGCTATCTTTCATTAGTGTGCTATGAAACTGGTTTTGAAGGATGAAATGAAATGCAATACCTTCTTTAGGAAAGAACATTTTTGATCAACATTATCCGGAAAATAAGTAGTGTAAATCAAATCACACGTAAAAATGCACTCGTTTCGAAGAATCCAATCACGAAATTCAACAATAATGATTGTAATAATATCACAGATCTATCACTTGATGTAATGCGCGAAACATGAAATTGATTTTTATAAAGAGATGTATTAAAAGAAATTTCTTTTTTACTGCTATATTTATTTATTCTTATATTTCGTCATTCATATGCTTCTCCTTACAGAGAAAGAGCTGAAGACATTGTAGCACGCATAGACCAAAGATATGGTCTGTGGCATCACCTTTCGCTGTATGTAACCTCCTTGCTATAGAGTCTCAAACGTCATAGCTGGCCTTCAGGCCATTTTTTTTTTTAATTTGACGACTTTCAACCACCATATCTTCTATGCCCTTATAGCTATCGGCATGGAACTGCTATGGTGTACAACGGCAGACGTCGGACAACAATTACACACAGACCATTCGTTTGCGTTCTGTAGTTTTCACTGCAGATCGAAATATTGACACACACATACGTAGAATTTTATATACACCGATAATCCTCCTAATATGCTCCCCCCTTTTATCATTATCAATCTTCAATCAACAATGCAACCAATAAAACCATTTTCAAAGGGTAAATATAATTTTGAAAGAGTAATTATTGTTCCGAATTTCGCGTTATATTCTTCAAATTACTAAATATCTATCGGATCACTATAAGCGTGCATAAAACCTTCCTCATGTATAAATTAGTAACTGTACAAATATTTAAGTCTCTGCGTCTTGTCGATCGGACGTGATAAGCGTACACCTAACAGACATTCACATTAATATATACATAGATAAATAACTATCCAATCGCCATAAAACCGTGCCTAAAGCCTTCCCCGGGTAGTCACTAGTAACTGTACAAATTTTAGCTCTTTATGTCTTGTGGTTCAGACGTGATAAACGTACACCGAACAGACATTCACATTTATAAATGTTCAAATGTTTGTAAATCTATCGGACCAAACTGCGTGGTCATCAGTCCGTAGCTTACAAACTACTTAAACCTAGGTAAACTGACCTAAGGACAAACACACACACACACACACACACACACACACACACACACACACACACACACACACACACATGCCCCAGGGAGGACTCGAACCTCTACGGCGAGCACCCGCGCGCTCTGCAGCGAGACGCTTTAGACCGCTCGGCTACCCCACCACGGCTCACATTTATAGATATAGATTTGGTTCAACTGCCGAACGACCGCGAGTAGAAAGCAAACGGTTCAAGGGTAACACTAGTGTTGCCAACTTGCTCGCCAAAACTCTTGTGTCCCTCTGTCGTACGGTGTATCTTTACTTTCCGAAATACCCTCGTATGTCTCGACCCGGACGGCGGGCAGTTCCCCGGTTGCGGGTGGCGCTTGTCCGGCGCTAAGTTGTCCGTTAGCGGAGAGCAGCGCTGTGCTCATCCCCGCAGAAGAAACAAGTGCGCGGTGCGGCTGTGATTTAGCGCGGCGGGCGAGGCCAGCCGTGAATCACACTGCTGGGCCGGCCCTACATCACCGCCACCGCCCTAATATACAAATTGGACGGCGGGAAGTGGCCTTGGGGGAGCGACGACATATATATACTGGCCGGGCCGGGGGCAGCGCGGGGCTTGTCCCTGCCTGCGCTGCTAAATCTTTTTTAAAGCAACGAGCCAAACTTGGGGGTTAATCCCCCGTCGACAGTGTGTTCATTACAGACCGATGCAGGCTCAGATTGTTGGCTAAGGATGGGGAAGAAAACCAGGATTGCCCTTTCGAAGGAACCGTGCCGACTGTATATCCATTAGATTTCAACCTGATTATGCAGAAGCGATAGCTCCTTACGTAACAGCCATATACAACCGCTCACTCAAAGAAGGATCTGTACCAAAAGATTGGAAAGTTGCACGGGTCACACCTATATTCAAGAAAGGCAGTTGGAGTAATCCACTAAACTACAGGCCAATTTCGTTGACGTCAATTTGCAGCAGGCCTTTGGAAAACATCCTGTATTCAAATATTATGAATTACCTCGAACAGAATGATCTAGTAAGCAGGAGATCTCGGGTTCGAATCCCAGCCGGGCACAAATTTTCATTCGTCGCAGTTTGGTATTTCATCTAAACCTAGTACAGTGAAGCCATACCTCATCGCAAATTGCGATTTATTTCATTATATAGGGTGTTTCACTAAGTGTGCTTGCCTCTGTAACTTATAAAATAATAGGTGACGGCAAATATTAATGTGGTAGGTCAAAACAAGAAATGTTACACTTTCTGGGGAGCTATGAACATAGTTTATTGTATCATTTACCAAAGAGTTACAGCACAAAGATATAATTTTTTTAATGGAACAATAGTTTTTTCTATCGTGCATTGGAATCGTTGAAACCAGCTGCGTCCAAATCAATTTAAACTACATTCCTATCACTGTTAGTTTGGGAGCTACAACCCTTCAAAGTTTCAGGGGCAGATACCACACGCTGTACATAATACATGGCTGTGTGGTGGGTGATGGATGTTATGGCGGTGGGAAGTTGATTTACATGAGATGTTCAAATGTGTGTCCATGTTCCTCAATGCATAATGCAATGCACCGTCGAAAGGATCTGCAGACGAGATGTAGCATCGCCGGTGTGACAGAGCGACATGCGTCCTCGATGTGCCGTTTTAGATCATCTGGGGATGTGGGCTCAGTGACATAAACACGATCCTTTAGATATCCCCACAAAAAGAAATCTACTAGTGTTAAATCGGACGACCTTGCGGGCCATGAATGAGGACCATGGTGCCCCAACCATCTTCCTGCAAACCTGTTGTTTAGTTCTTCCACAACAGCACGCGCAGAATGGGCCGGGTGACCATCGTGCTGCATCCGCATATGGACTCTCGTGTGTAGACACACATGTTCAAAAAGACCACCCAAACTCTCGGCTATAAAAAAGGAGATATAACTCACCTGTCGGTGTACCTGGGAAGTAGTGTGGACCGATGATTTCATCCTCAAGGATTCCACACCACACGTTAATAGACCAACTACGTTGACGGTCGACAAGTACCCACCGAGGATTGTCTGCGGCCCAGTAGTGCATGTTATGGCGATTAACTGCACCATAATTTGTGAACGTGGACTCATCAGAGAACATAACACTTTGTAAAGACTCCAGCGTGAAATTACGCATGGCCCACTCACAGAATGTCACTCTTGCACGGAAATCGTTCTCATGCAGCTCCTGGGTCAGTGACAGGCGGTACGGGTGAAACCTGTTGACCGTGTACTATACGCCACACAGATGTGAGACTGTCACCAGCGACTGCAGCAATGGCTTGTAAGCTGACATGAGGATCGTGTTGTAGTGCAGCTAAAACAAACACCTCCGTCTCCTCACTTCTTGCAGGTCGTCGTCTGTTACTGCGGCGCATTACCAAGCTGCCTGTTTCCCGATGTCGTTGTTCGGCACATAAGAACGTAATGGCCGCCGGGGCTCTTCGCCTAGGATATCTCACGGCATACGCCGTGGCTGCTTCAGTGGCATCGTGTCGGCACTCACCGAGCATCAGCAACATGTCAACGTACTCGTTGTTCGTGTATGCCATCGTCATCCGATGTCAGTAACTGTGGTATATTGAGCCCCGGTTGTTTGTGTGGCTCCAGCTGTCGGGTATACGGCCGTGTGCGGCGACAGTCGGCAGTCTAACAGCGCATCGAGGAAGCTTCTCGCTCCGTGACACCGGCGACGTTACAACTCGGCCGCACCACATTTAGAAGGCGCATTGGCATTGCATTATGTACAGCGTTTGTGGTATCTGCCCCTGAAACTTTGAAGGGTTGCAGTTTCCAAACTAACAGTGATAGGAATGTAGTTTAAATTGATTTGGACGCAGCTGGTTCAAACGAATCCAATGCACTATAGAAAAAACTATTGTTCCATTAAAAAAATTATATCGTTGTGCTGTAACTCTTTGGACAATGATACAATAAACTATGGTCATAGCTCCGCAGAAAGATTAACTTTTCTTGTGTTGACCTACCGCATTGAAATTTCCCGTCACCTATTATTTTATAAGTTACAGAGGCAACACTTAGTGATACGAGTGCTGTCGACAAGTGTTCGCAAATCGATTCCGTATTTCTTGATTTCCAGAAGGCTTTTGATACCATAGCGCATAAATGGCTTTTAGGCAAATTGCGTGGTTATGGTATATCGCCCCAAATTTGCGACTGGATAGGGAATTTCCTGTCAGAGAGGACACAGTTTGTAGTAATCGATGGTAAAGCATCGACTAAAACAGAGGTGATATCGGGAGTTCCCCAGGGTAGTGTTATTGGTCCTCTGCTGTTCCTTATTTACATAAACGATTTAGTAGCTCTCTTAGCTTCTTTGCAGATGACGCCGTCATTTACCGTCTAGTAAAATCATCTGAAGATCAAAACCAACTGCAGAACGATCTGAATAAGATATCAGTATCGTGTAAAAATTGGCAATTGACTCTAAATAATGTGAAGTCGTCCACATGAGTACGAAAAGAAATCCGTTAAACTTTGTTTACAAGATAAATCAATCAAAAGTGAAGGGTCTTAAACTCTACTAAATATCTAGGAATTACTATTACTTCAGACTTAAACTGGAAAGAATACGTAGATAATGCCATGAGAAAGGCGAACCAGAGACTGCGTTTTATTGGCAGAACCATTAAAAGATGCAACAGAACTAGAAAAGAGACGGCAAACACTACGCTTGTCCGTCCATTTTCGGAGTATTGCTGCCTAGTGTGGGATCCTTATCAGGTCGATTTGACGGAGGACATCGAAAGAGTCCAGAGAAGGGCAGCTCGTTTCGTATTGTCACGATACAGGGGAGACAACGTTACATAAATGATACAGGATCTGGGATGGCAATCATTACAACGGCGCTTATCGTTGCGGCGAGCGGTACTTGCGGAACTTCATTCGCCAACAACCTCCTCCGAATGCGAAAATATATTGTTGACTGCCACTTACATAGGTAGAAATGATCATCAGAATAAAATACGAGGAATCAGATTTCGAACGGATAAATTCAGGTGTTCTTTCTTCCCGCGCGCTATTCGAGAATGGAATGGGAGATAAATACTATAATGGTAGTTCGATGAACTCTCTGCCAGGCACTTAAATGTGATTTGCAGAGTATCCCATGTAGATGAAGATGTAGATGTAGGCATCTGCATGGAGTGTGATTTAGGTCTGCCGTCACCTCTGCATTGGTGTCGACTAAGGACCGACCGAATATTCGGTTTCGATTATGGCCAGTTTCGGTCAAAATATTAGTTTCGACCAGAAATCAGCCGCATCTTCAGCTTGGCTGAAATTAGCTTTCTTTAACTCATTGATTAAGTCCGGTGGTGTTCTGGATGGATTCAGTCAAGAGTAGCGCATTACCTCAGTTGACGGTGCGCCGTTTAACTGCTAGATGTCTCTACTCCCGCGTAAAAATTGTGGATATTTTGTAGTTAAGCGCAATACAAAGCAATCGTACCTCATAGTGATGTACTATATTAGTAACAATTTAACTTAATCCGTATTGTACGTAATGGAACGGGTTGCTGTTTTGTTATGCTGAAAAGTTTTATTAATGAGTTTCCTAGAGAGCGATTAGCTTTGTTTAATAACTAATATGGGTTTAGGAAACAGTGATCATGTGGTACACACTTATTCCCGTTCAGTTTTCTTGGATTTATACTGACAATAATCATCCTGTTAGTCGGAACTGTGCCTTCATTTTTCGAAATACTTTGTGCAGCACTGATTGAAGGTGCTATGCATTCAGGAATTCCAAAAAGAGATATGTAAAGTTGAAACTTTCTTTATCCTTTCTTCCAGGATGCTAGTCTTGCAAGGTTCGCAGGAGAGCTTCTGCGAAGTTTGTAAAGCAGGAGGCGAGGTACTGGTAGAAGTAAAGTTGTGAGGCGGCATCATGAGTCGTGTAGGGATGGCTCAGTCGGTAGAGCGCTTGCCCGCGAAAGGCAAAGGTCCCAGGTTCGAGTCCCGGTTCCGGCGCACAATTTTAATCAGCCAGCAAGTTTCATATGAGAGCACACTCCGCTGCACAGAGAAAGTCTCATTCTGGACATGTAAAGTTGTTTGTCGATTGCAAGAAAACGTAAGCGAAGAGGGCAGCATTAAGCTAGCGTTCTCAAGAACAAAATTGTGAAGGCTGCTTATGGAAGCAAACAATTGATTACTTTCTGCGTATTTTGTATTTTGTTAGTCATGTTGAGGCTCTGACATGTCGTAGTATCTATTTGATGTTTGGTGCATACCTAATCACTAAAGACTATATTCCTACAAGAAAGTATACAAGACTATGGAATTTGTGGTTACTATATAGTAGTCCCGTTAATTCGAGGTGAACGAGACTAGGATAACATCCAACCGTCGAAATTTACATGTTAAAAAGAAGAAAATGGAAAAGAATGCACGTGTAAAAAATATGACCATTTTAAAACAAAATTTTTAAATATTCATTTACTTTGGCAGCCTAAAGTTTTTTTAAGTATATCAATATTTAATTCGCGTTATAGTGGTGGAGTGAGCCCGGCAGCCATATTTGATGTCTGTAGAAACGGAGTTGGGCCGCTAAATAATAATTGAAACTATTACTTTTATATGAAATTAAAATTACGACATGAAAAAGTTAGTCCCCTGCCACTTTTTTTTTTTTTTTTTTTTTTTTTTTTTTTTTTTTTTTTTTTTTTTTTGTGGTCAGGAAATTTTCTCCAGCGAGAAAGTTAAGGGTAACTAATAAGCTTTTCTTTTTATTCAAACGATTTTTATACCCCCCCCCCTAGTTTTCTCACAAATTTGGGTAGAACAGAGCGGTGAACTTTTCAAATCCTACTCGTTACTTTCAGCAAGCTTGCCCACCAGCGAGCACAGATTTTGTTGCCCGCTCACCTTGTACTTTGTGACCAATTTCTATAAACATTTTTTTTTAATTTGGGATGCAATTTTTTGTATTAAATAATTATGGCTTAATACTTTTTATTTATTACTAACCAACTGACCCGCCCCGGCTTTGCACGGGTAATCTTTAAACATCTTTAACTCGAGAACTGCAGAACGTATTTGATGCGGTTGGATCCAGTTTCTTAGTTATAATTCTGGGATCAACGTAGGCTATATTAAATGTCAATACGAAAATGTGAAATAACTGAAATAAAAATAATAAGGTAGAATGGTTTACCACTTCCGCACTTTAGTGACCTCTGTAGCGTAAAGTATGAGAACTGCGCCAAAGTACATAGTCGCGAGATTATATGTCTAAATTTTACATATCTCCCGCAATCACTATATCTGTAGTCTGAAGCCACCTGGCGCCAGCGCTTAAGAAGAGAAAAATTATAAATGTGCTTTACTCGTAAAAGTTAGACACACACTCTCGCTTATTTTATTTATTTGTTTAGATCTTTGTGAGATCTGCAATTCTATACTATGTACACTAGCCTCGCTATTATAGTTTAGGCTCTAGAGCTGACTAAAGTGCAGGAGCAGAAGTGACATTAAATAGTCTATCACGGGATTCTGCGAATAAATTAAAACAAACCGCATGACGATACGTTTTGTACTCCTCGACTTATAAAAGGTTAAAGGAACAGGCAGAGGGAAAATGTGTTTCAATTTTATATAATAGTATGATTTGCTACACGTAGCTGAGATTTGTTATTGCTTATGGCAAAAAGATTGTAAAATAACACAATAATACAATAAAAAGGCACAAAATCAAGATAAATTACTTGATAAATTAATACAAAATAATGAAAAACCCCAGTACATGGACACAAAATACCAAGACAGAAACCCATTGGTAACAAAGTATGGAGAGATAGCACAAGTAGAATGTTTCAAATATCTGGGAGAGATTATACAGAAAACATGACTAAATTCGACATCAATGAAGAAAGAGTTACAAAGCTACAAAAAGCTTATAGACTTACATGGAACCAGTACAATAAAAGAAGTCTCTTTGTTAATGCCAAATTAAGACATTACAAAACAGTAGTCTTACCAGAAGCCTTATATGCCGCAGAAACAACAGTAATCAGAGGAAGAACGAAAATCAAGGAAATGGAAAAGCAAGAGAGGAAAATTCTAAGGAAGATCTATGGGCCAGTTCAGAGACAGGGGATCTCCATAAAGAGACCGACAAAAGAACTGTACTAACAGACAGAGATAATTACAGACAACACCAGAAAAAGAAGGGCAAAATTCTATGGCCACATTTATAGGATGAATGAAAATAGGCTGATCAAGAAGATTTTTAACATTGTGATACGATAAAAACTAACTGGGCAAAGGAAACCATGCAAGACCTCAATAAACTAAATATCTCTACCGAAGAAATAATACACAGAGAAAAATACAGAGAAAAAATCAGGAAACAGAAATTCGAAGAAACACCAAAAGAGAAGAAACTAGGAAAGAAGTGGACAGAAGAGAGGAAGAAGAAACACAGTGAATATGTGAGAGGTTTTTGGGAAGAGAAAAGAAAGAGACAAAAAAAGTGCCATGAAAATTGATTGTGTTTAAACGCTCCCCTAAATGGGAAATTAACGATGATGATGATAATAATAATAATACAAATACAGAAATAAATACGTTATGAGTAATAAACTACACTGCAGGCTAATTAGAGACAAATTACTTTGACACTCAACTGCACCAATATTTGTGATGTGGCCCTTTATAGGGCACTCTAAAGACTCAAGTACCCTGTGCTCTTAGCTGTGGCCGGGTGGCGTAAGCCACTAGGACGATTCATGCTCTGCGGCCGCCATGTTGGTTGGGTGTTGCGCTCTCTGCCCAGCTTTTCACTGTCATTATAAGGTCTCTCTATGTTATTCTGTGCTTGCTGTGATATACAAACAATCAACCACAATGTAAATAAGTGTCCTATCAGATGTTTTCCTGGTGGCATTAAGAAGCTACATGAAGCACCGTCGAGGCACTCAGCTTCATTGAATCTACCTACATCCATGTGTATTCTGGACCATTTAATATGTATTTTTTGTAAATAATTTCACTTGCATATATTTTGTCTTGTTTAAATATATGTTGCACGTGTTGTTGTAATGAATGCATATGATAATCATAACAATGATCCTCTGCATTTGTTGAATTACAATCTAGAACTACAGGATGCGAGGGTCTGCTGTTGTCCGTACATCTGGGTTCCATTCTTGATTGGGCCCATCTGTAAATAGTAGCTGGACATAAGCGTTTGAAGAATAACGGGTTTAAGAGTGGAGAGAAGAAAGTGCCTTGACAAGTGTCAAAACGTCTAGGAGACCAATAGCAATAGTAGTTCACCAGTGACAGATCACATTGATAGCGTTATGGTAGTTGAGAGGATGGTGCATTAGATGAGAGAGATGAGATACTGGAATTGTAGCTTGACCCCCCAGCAATTTATAGGCAATGAATAACAAACTTAGTCCAGACGACACTACGCCAACTCGGGCAATGTGAGACAGCTAGATTTCTAGATACGCGTTTACCTATGTATTCAAGACCAGAGAAAACTGTTCTTTCCTCACTTCAGTTTCCAAGATTACCACTAAAACATGAAAATGCAGTTTAAAAACTGTTCCTCCGAGTATAAATAATGACCACAGACAGAGTTAACTTTACAAATAAGCGATAAACTGACAGAATGTTTAGTCTTTTTAAAATATCTGAGTTTACTCTTACAGTTTTTTTACACAAATGCTAGTCCTAACAAGTATTCACGCAGTTCAGTAAATACGTTATAAATAGCGAGCTCTTTCAGTTCGAAGTCCGAAATTAAGTTCACAGTTTATGTGCTTTGATTGTTCAAATCTCCCTTTCACGAGAATATAACAAGTCTAAATGCATAAGTTCGCACAAGTTCAGCCTTCCCAAAACGAATGCGCAAAATTCGCGTGCTTGAAAATAAATTAATAATGTTCCAAGTCACAGTTCCAAGACCGCAGTAAAAACAATTGCAAGTACTCCTCGGTAAAGTTCACCAATCTTCTGACAGACTGTGTAAAAGGCACGCTTCAACCACAAAAAATTAGCTAATTCTCGAGTGTACCATATTCACAGGAAACTTTCTAATTCCAAAATTACACGAAAATTCTGAAGTCGCCAATCGAATCTTACAAAGTGAGTCGTTTCGTAAATTGACCTAGGTGCTCCCTTTAGCAGGGTTGGACATGTCGGCTTCAAATCAAGATGGCAGCCTCTTATTTATACATTTCTCTGAACAGGAAAATTCTTATAAAAACATATGTCCAAAACTAACCTAAGGACAGCACAGACATCCATGCCCGAGGGAGGATTCGAACCTCCGTCGCGGGAGGCCGCGCGATCCGCAATGTGGCTCGGCTCCTCCCGCGCGGCATCAGAAATTTCATCAGAATTTCATTGCTGTAATTAGTTTTATTGTAAATGGTTATGCTAATAAATTCTTATTTCGTTGCAAGTTCATAACCGTCATTTCATAATCACAAAAAAATTGATTTATCTACTCTACATAGGTTCCTACAATTAGTAGAACCTGCGTAGAAACGTTATTTTGTTTATTTAAATAAATTCTATGTCTTAAACAACTAAAGTTTGTCACAAAAACATTAGTCATGAATAATTCGTAAATAGTAAACGATGCAACTCTTTTGAGATTAGAGTTCATTGTCGCTCCATATAATAAAATAGCTTCACTTATTCTCTGGTTATATTGGTTAAAGTTGTAGTAGTTTATTGTTAAATAGTTCAAAAACGAATGGTGGCACCGCAAGTGTATTTACTGAACACTTTCTTTAATCTGAGGGTACTGACTTTCCAGTAGCGTACTTGGTTTGCGAGTAATTAATTTCAAAATGTTCAAATATTTATAAATCTATCGGACTCAACTGCTGGGTTATTAGTCTGTAGCTAACAATTCCACGAACATCAAAGGAGACAGTCGGTATCACCTTCATTTTGCTTCACACCTGACGCACTTTTTCGGCCTTGGAGAGTCGGGATGCTTCCATTGCGACGACTGATTATTGTTTCTGAGTCGTACCCGTACACCCACGACTCATTTCCAGTTATCACGTTATTCAGAAACCCCGGATTCAGAGTCCAGAAGGTCCTGTACAACGTCAAACGGATGGTTTTTTTTGTTCCGGAGACAACAACCTGGGCACGAATTTCGCAGCCACTCGGTGCACGTTCAAATCATCACACAAAATTGCATGTGCAGAATCTTTACTCACTCCAGCCTCTTGTGCAATCTCCTGCACGGTCAAACGACGATCTGCCATCACCAAATTTTTCACCAACGACAGCTGCACATTGAACATTTTGGGCCTGCCAGAACGCTGGTCTCTCTCCGCTGAAGTGGGGGTATTTTTGAATCGGTTGAACCACTCCTTAATTTGTGTTACACCCATCGCGTCTTCTCCAAACACCTGCTGAATCTTACGAATTGTTTCACTTTAAGAATTACCAAGCTTTCGACAAAATTTGATGCAGTATCTTTGCTCAACACGTGCAGTCATCTTGAGAGAATCGGTAATCCGAAGAAAACATTGCGTAGCACCTCATTCAGCGACTGAAGCGCTGAAAGACGGAGACAAAATTCACGCATGAGCATAAAGACCTCTTCCTTTACTGTGTACAGTGGCGCCGCACTAGCGTCTCTATTTTGCGCGGGAAAATCAAAGGTCGGATACTTTTTAGACTTACTGATATTTACACTTTTGCAGTTTCATAGCGGTCTAACGTAACGGTGTCACTATGTTTTCGAAACCGGAACAACGGAGTTGGATCACAATTGAATGTACCTGGGCGTGCGAAAAACTGAATTGAGGTGTCGCACAAGTATGAAGTGCGCGCCACGTACTTTCGCCGCGCGCCGCCATGCACGTACGGCGCGGCGTTCTTACGACGTCAGCCACGAGCGCCCTCTGCTGCAACTCCGCTCGTGGCCACCACTGGACCGCATCGTTCACTTGGGAATCAGATAGGCACCAGTTAAGACTTGGCCATCGGATAGGCACTAGGAATCATCAGTAGGCAGGCCTCTATCTAAACTATGTATCAACATTCTACTAGTCTACTGCTCTCCAAGCTAAGTAATGTAATTTTTCTTAAAATATATCTCTTATACTAATCTTAGTGTTTCCAATTTCTGCTGTCCCACTGGCTGGGCACCTTCGTACCTGCACACGCGTGCATCCTTTATTCCTGTGTCGGTCTCTTTCTACTCGGCCACCGACACCTACGACAACCGGCGGAAAAGAGACACAAAATGAATCACAATGGCTTCCGCCTGATCTGACGGAAATGCAGAAATGGATGCGTTAAGACGCTGCTCAGACGCAATTGGAGCGCTATATGCGCGAAGGAGAGGCTTTCCTACGCCATAACACTCGACGAGATATGGGTCACATCGTACGAGCCAAAACTAAAACGCCAATCCAACGAAAGGCTTTATTATGGGTCGCGATGAAGGTCGAAAGTGCGTCAGAGCCCCAGTGTGGTTAAAGTTAAGGTGATTCTCGTGTACGACTGTCATGGTATTATACTAACGCATTACGTTCCTCCATAGCAGATCGTCACTGTACAGTATAACTGTTTTTAGAGCATTACCTGCGACCAGCTTCCAAAAGAAGCGGCAACAATTTCTGCGCAACCATAATTTTGCTCAACAATGCGCTGGGACATACAGCGCAAGCTGTGGATGCTCTGTTCGGTTGATGGGACTGGGAAGTACCTACCATCCACCATACTCCTCGGACTTCAGTCCTTGTGACTTTGATTTGATTCCGAAAACGAAGGAACCACTCCGTGGCATTTGCTTCAGAACTGTTCCAGAGATTCGACAGGCAGGAGACCGCTCAATTTGCACTATCAACAGAATAGTCTCTGCTAACGGCATACTACGCCTTCCACATCGCTGGCAATGGAATATACACAAAGCTGGTGACTATTTTGAAAAACAGGAAGAGATGAAAACATCTAACGCTTTTGTATCGGATGTGAATAAATAGTTGACAACATTTCAGTTCCAAGCCTCGTACATGATATGAAATGTGAGTTCTGCATTATGTATTTCATGAACGTAATGAATTTTGAAGGAAGCAACTGTAACGAAAGTGAAAAACTGGAGGCTTCTCTCCAATCTATAGCAAAGGCTGCTGAAATGTCAAGTAGCAAGCAGCGGTAGTGGTGTTATCGGAAAATGCTCCTAACTGCATAAAAATGTTATAGTAGGCTCTATACCATGTAGACGCAACTATGTATATAGAGTTGAAATTTAAAAGAAAACACAACCTGTAAGTTAACGTTTATATTGCTAATAGTAAATTATAGAGAATAGTGACAAGATAGCTCGACGGTGTAACCTCTATGGTGCTGGCGTGTGAAAGTGTAGGCGGTAATTCTTCTGGGTTCGCATCCCGTCGGGTTCAGAAAACTTTCTCCCATTTTACCGTTTTTAAAACCATATTGGTTGTTTCTTATGAGCATAATTATACCCGGCAATATTAAAAGATATTTATATTTTAAACTGATTGTGAATCTAAGGATTCAGTAAATATTTGGTTGTTATTTCCGAATTGTGTAGATTTTCGAATGCATGGTTAGTTCACACGAAAAATGACACCTAGTAATAGTAAAATATTGTCTTATAAGCAAACCACTAAATTTCTTTTCTCAGGTGGGCTATGTCCCTGATCATTGTAGGGGTCAATATTTCAGTACTTGAGACGTGTTAAATAGACATTTTTGATCCATCGGTAGTTTAATAAACAAATATCGCATCATTTTAAAGGATGATGTCAGCCAGGAACGTAAGTATAAATTGCTGTGGGTGATGCGAGCAGTTATTCTGATTGACGAAAGAACTGCTATTTTTGCGAATTGTCATGACTTTAAAGATGTGATTAGGCAGCAAATTGCGAGTACAGCTTACATTTTTACGAGTGAGACAAGGAGCAATGATATCTACATTGTAGCTTGTCAAAAGTACTTTGCCGCTTTCTACAAATATCTGATACTTAAAGAATGTTGCCACGCACTGAAATCGATATATCGATATACAGTGGACAGTGCTTACTCACGTCAGCGCTACGTCAGGATGACGAAACGCTCACCTGCGCTTGTGTTAGAGATTAGATTACATTAGATTACATTAGATTAGATGATTAATACTTGTTCCATATATCATATATACGACATTTTGTAATGATGTGGAACGTGTCAGTTTAGTAAATGTTGTCTATACATGACAAACAATATGTTAAAGATTTTTTATTTATTTTTATTTTTCTTCACTTTTTTAATTCTTTTTTTATATTTCATTTTTTAAAGTTTTATCTAAAAATTCAGCTACATTGTAGAAGGAGATGCCATTCAGAAATTTCTTTAATTTCTTTTTAAATACTAGTTGGCTATCTGTCAGACTTTTGATGCTATTTGGTAAGTGACCAAAGACGTTTGTGGCAGCATAATTCACTCCTTCTGTGCCAAAGTTAGATTTGACCTTGAATAGTAAATATCACCCTTTCTCCTAGTGTTGTAACTATGCACATTGCTATTACTTTTGAATTGGGTCGGATTGTTAATAACAAATTTCATGAGTGAATATATATATTATGAAGCTACAGTGAAGACCCCTAAATAAATGTCTGCAGGATGATCTTGGGTGGGCTCCAGCAATTATTCTGATTACTCGCTTTTGTGCAATGAATACTTTTTTACTCAATGTTGAATTGCCCCAGAATATGATCCCATATGGAAGCATTCAATGAAAATAGTCATAGTAAGCTAATTTACTGAGTTGTATATCACCAAATTTTGCAATTACCCTGATAGCATACGTAGATGAACTCAAAAGTTTCAAGAGATCTTCAATATGTTTCTTCCAATTCAATCAAATGTTCAAATGTTTGTAAAGCTTATGGGACTTAACTACGGGGTTATCAGTCCCTAAACTTACAAACTACTTATGAACTACTTACGAACTAGGACGGCACAAATATCCATGCCCGAGGGGGGATTCGAACCCCCGACCGTAGTGGCCGTGCTGACCGTGACTGGAGCGCCTCAGTCACCTCGGCCACCGCGGCCGGCCCAATTCAATCCCTCGTCAGTGCAAACACCTAAAAATTTTGAATATTCTACCTTAGCTCCATATTTATGTTCAAAGTCTAAATTTATTAATGGTGTCATGCCATTTACTGAATGAAACTGTACATACTGGGTTTTATCAAAGTTTAATGATAGTCCATATGTAGAGAACCACTTAATAACTTTCTGAAAGATATCATTTACAATTTCATCAGTTAATTCCTGTTTGTCAGGTGTGATAGCTATACTTGTATCATCACCAAAAAGAACTAGCTTAGCATCTTCGTGAATGTAGAAAGGCAAGTCATTACTATATATTAAGAACAGCAAAGGCCCCAATACCCAACCTTGTGGGATCCCATTTTTGATACCTCCCCAGTTAGAGGAATTAATTGTTTCATCTATATCATGTGAACTGCTCATTTCAGCTTTCTGCACTCTTCCGGTTAAGTATGATTTAAACAATTTGTGCACTGTCCCACTCATACCACAATACTTAAGCTTATCTAGCTTTTATTTCCGGCATTTGAATATAGCACGTTCTATTAGGTGTTGGCAAAGCAAGCGATTATTTGTTCTTTAGTCTTTGGAAGTTGGTATGAACAAATCAAATAAGCTCTGGATTTCTAACTATCAACGTGCCGTCCAAGATTTAGTTTCATCTACGGAAATACATATGCGAAACATTGCAATATCTTCTGAATTCTTTGCAGTGCATCCTTGTAAGTTGAATATACATAATTTTTACGCAGCGTTAACTCTGCCAGTACAGACTAATGGCAATACTTTCAAGTACCTACGTCATGCGCCGGGAGGACACAGCAACTACTCGTTCGTTCGACGAAATGTCAGTTTCAGATGTACCGTGTTCGTCCAAGCGTCAACGAAAAATAAATAAAATATTTCAACTTTCTGTATGAGACGAAGGCTACCCCACATACATGACGATGGTAGCCCGTTGGACCGCCGAAATATTGTGTCCAGATGACGACCTGATTCAGCAGACAAGCCGAGAAGAATATCAACGACACCCTACATATACCATAAATTTGGACGACTTCGGCGATGCCGAGTAACCGTCCTCTGCTTGATAGATGTGTTTGCAGAATAAACTATTAGATATAGGTGTAGATGGCTACGTCGTACAGCGCATAAAGATGCAGTCTCTGTGAAAAGTACAAGGATTGGAACATAAATAGTGTCAAGTATTTATTCATAACCGATGGAAAAGCATTAGATGATTGCACCTGATACTGTTCTTCAAAAGTCACCAGCCATGTGGAAGGCACAGTATACCGTTAGCAGAGCCTGTTCTGTTTATGGTGCGACTGGAGCGGACTACTGCCTGTCGAATCTCTGGAACAGTCTGAAGCGAATGCCACGAAGTTGTTCTTACAGAATCAAATCAAAGTACAAGGACTTAAGTCCGGGCAGTACGGTGGATGGTACAATACTTCCACTCCCATCGACCGAACAGAACAACCACGGCTTGCGCTGCATCGTGCAAAATGATGGGTGGGTTGCACACTAAGTGTTGCCGCTTATTTCGCAGAACTGGTCGCAGGTGATGCTCCAAAAACGATCAGTAATACTGTGCACTGACGATCTGCCGTGGCGGAACGTAATGCATTAGGTAACACCATCACACTCATACACGAGAATCACCTCACGCACTTTCGACTTTTGCGGCGACCTATTATGAGCGCCATTCGTTGGATTGGCGTTTCAGTTCTGGCTCGTTCGATGTAGGCCTCGTCTAACCCAGTGACACCGTACATTAGAACGCTCGCCCGCAGGTGACTGTTACACTCGATTGTGCGCACGTATATAACATGTACATCTACATCTACATGGGATACTCTGCAAATCTCATTTAAGTGCCTGGTAGAAGGTTCATCGAACTACCGTTATACTATTTATCTCGCATTTATTCTCGAATAGCGCGCGGGAAGAAAGAACACCTGAATCTCTCCATTCGAGCTCTGATTTCTCACATTTTATTCTGATGATCATTTCTATCTATGTAAGTGAGAGTCAACAATATATTTTCGCATTCGGAGGAGAATGTTGGCGATTGGAGTTTCGTAAGTAGCCCACGCCACAGCGATAAACGCCTTTGTTGTAATGTTTCCCATACCAGATCCTGTATCATTTCTGTAACGCTGTCTCCCCTGTATCGTGACAATACGAAACGAGCTGCTCTTCTTTGGACTATTTCGATGTCCTCCGTCAAACCCACCTGATAAGGACCCCACACTGGGCCGTAATACTCCAAAAATGGACGGACAAGCGTAGTGTATGCAGCTTCTTTAGTAGTTCTGTTGCATCTTTTAAGGGTTCTGCCAATAAAACGCAGTGTCTGGTTCGCCTTTCCCACGATATTACCTACGTGTTCTTTCCAATTTAAGTCGGACGTAATAAAAATTGGTAGGTATTTTGTGGAGTTTACGGCCTTCACTTTTGATTGATTTATCTTGTAAACAAAGTTTAACGGATTTATTTTCGTACTCATGTGGACGACTTCACACTTCTCATTATTTAGCGTCAATTGCCAATTTTTACACTATAGTGATATTTTATTTAGATCGTTCTGCAGTTGGTTTTGATCTACAGATGATTTTACTAGACGGTAAATGACGGCTTCATCTGCAAACAACCTAAGAGAGCTGCTTATATTTTCTAGTTAATCGTTTATGCAAATAAGGAACAGCAGAGGACCATAACACTACCCTGTGGAACGCCCGATATCACCTCTGTTTTAGTTGATGCCTTACAATCGATTACTACTTCCTCTCTGACAGAAAATCCCCTATCCACTCATCACTTCGTGTGAATAAAGAGCAAGAACGATATTTTCTAAATCCTTGTTGACTTTGAGCCAATAGATCGTTCTATTCGAGATAATACATAATATTTGAATATAGGATATGTTTCAAAGCCCTGCTGCAATTTTACGTCAATGAAATAGGCCTGTAGTTTAGTGGGTTACTCCTACTGCCTTTCTTGAATGACCTGTGCAACTTTCCAATCTTTTGGTACAGATCCTTGTTTGAGAGAGCGGTTGTCTATGGCTGTTTAGTAAAGAGCTATCGCTTGAGCATAATCAGAAATCTAATCGGTATACAGTTTGGACCAGAAGACTTGTTCTTGTTAAGTGATTTTAGTTGCTGCACTACTCCGATCCGACTTCTACGTTAGTCATTACGGCCAATATTCGTACTTCTAAATCTGGAATATTGGTTTCGTCTTCTTTGGTGAATGAGTTTCTAAAAGCTGTGTTTAGTAACGCAGCTTTTGTAGCGGTGTCATCGGCAGGATCGCCATTACTATCACGTAGTGAGGCTATTGTTTGTGTTTTGCCCCTCGTATATTTAACACATGACCGAAATCTCTTAGTGTTTTCAGTCAAATTTTGTTGTTCTTAGGTTAGTTTAAGTTAAAGTAGTTTTAAGCCTAGGGACTGATAACCGCTGCAGGTAGGTCCTTCAGATTTACAAACATTTGAACATTCTAGCACGGAAACGCTGCATTTCCGAAGTTAATTAGAAGTGATTTTGTTGGGTATTGTCTCGTCGATCAATCCCCAAAGAGGAAACAATCAGCCGGCTGCGATGGGCGAGCGTTCTGCGGCGCGCCAGTCACAGTCTGCACGGCCACTACGGTCGGGAGTACGAATCCCCCCTCGGGCATGGATATTTGTGCCGTCCTTAGTCTTAGCTAGTTGATAACTAGTTTGTAAGTTTAGGGACTGATGACCCCGTAGTTAAGTCCCATAAGCTGTACAAACATTTGAACATTTGAGGAAACAATCAGCGAGTACATGGTGTCTAGTACGGGCCGAGCGGAAGTGGCAGCAGCAGTGGTTGTGGGGCCACTACGCGCCCGTGCAAACAGGCTGGCAGCAGAGCTCCCCCAGCGGGCAGCGGGTAATCGGATTGCGCGTGCCCCACCCCTCCCCCGCGCCGCAGCCCGGCGTGTTTCGCAAACGGCACCCTGGGGACGCCGCCCCGCCGCCGGCCCGTCACACACTGGGAGGGGGGGGGGGGGGGGTGCGTTCCCCTGCTCGCTTAAGCGACGCCACCGCCGACCCCGCCGCCCCGACACCTAATGAAGCGCACCATCTACTAAACGCCTCCGCCTGCCGTGCTCGGGGCTGCTCACGTGGCCGACTTTCTGCTCCCACTAGACAGAGCCATACGCGTAGCCAGGATATCACTTCCCGAGGGTTTTTTAGTGAAGGACATTGTAATAAAGTGTACGCCAAATACAACTGCAAACAGCACTGTAATATAAGTACGAAGTCTTTCGCGACGTAGTTCTTGCGTAAAATACTCTCGGTGTTCTTGCCGCGTCAAAGATGGGTAGGAGCCCAAGCTTTCGACTATATCCTCCATAGTCGTCGTCAGGGGTAAAACTGACTGCCGTGAACTGGAGGCGTCCGCTTATATAACCAGGAGACGGCTTCTCATTGGCTAGCTTACGTCACAGCGGTAATGGCGCGTACTTGGGTGGTGGCATCTAACCACCTAGAATTTTCTAGCGCACTCTATTCCGCGTTGTTAGCAGCGCCATCTCTCGCAGCAGGCGGTAATCTGCGGGAAGTACTGAAGGTTCTGGGAGCCAACCTCTGTTCCTTCTCCTTCTCCACTGCTCGCTTCCATGCATTGCTGAGTGCATAGCCGGAGTCTCTATTGATATTATTATCACATAATCTGATTTCAATCGCTTCCCTGATGACAGAATCCCAGTAGTTGGAAGCGTGAGCCAGTACTCTCGTTTCTTCAAATAAAATCCGGTGTTTATTTAACAGGCTGTGCTCAACCACCGCAGATTTTTTCTAAATGCCTGTATTTCAGGTGACGCTGATGTTCAACGCAGCGTTCAGAAACAGTTCTTATTGATTGCCCCACGTAGTGGGGCCCAGTGTGGCAAAAATTACGTGGGGCAATCAATAAGAACTGTTTCTGAACGCTGCGTTGAACATCAGCGTCACCTGAAATACACCATTACCGCTATGACGTAAGCTAGCCAATAAGAAGCCGTCTCCTGGTTATATAAGCGGACGCCTCCAGTTCACGGCAGTCAGTTTTACCCCTGACGACGACTATGGAGGATATAGTCGAAAGCTTGGGCTCCTACCCATATTTGACGTGGCAAGAACACCGAGAGTATTTTACGCAAGCACTGTAATATGTTTTATTCCTAAGGCTGTGTTTATAGACCGCGGTTCCTCCGCGGCGAAGGAACCGCCGCGGTTTGGCAGTGCACTGTTTCTCGTAAGGCAGCGTGGGCCCTGTCTAGAGGCGGCGGCGGCAGTGAGCTCAAAGATAACTTGCAGTCAGTACTGTGTATTACGAAAGCGTGACGCTCGACGCCACATTGGTGAACGTATATGTCTCTATCTAGTTGTTAGTGGTATTTGTGTACACCGAATTTAACGTTATGACATCTGTAATCGTTTGTTCTAGTTGCTTTCCGAACAAAGTAACTCAAATACAACGGCAGCTACCTATGAAAATTTTAATACTATTCACAAAATAGTTGAGACATTGAATATACGATATACGAAACAGCAGAAAAAGGCATGGTTTTTTTTTTTAAAACGTGTACGTCAGTTATATTTTTATTCAGAAGTAGTGTTTCTCCCATATTGCGTTAAATGGATAGATTTTTAGAAAGATAAATGAAGGTGTAAAAACTATCAAATCGAGGTGTCTGATATAAGCGTTATTTTTCATGCAGTAATTTCCAGTCGGTGGGCTCAAACGGAAAGCATTATAAACAAGAGGCAAATAGAGAAATGAACACGAGAAGTAGCGTCTACAACAGTGTCATTTATTCATTAAATTAAGTGTTATAGGAACTGGCTAAAAATATAGTTCATCTATGGATTTCAACTCTACTTCATTTCCTTTGAGTTCTCTTCAAGCATAAACCACTCGAACTTTGGTATAATGTATTCATTAAAGTAATTAATCATTTCATATCTTATTTTCAAAGGACGCAGAAATCAAAAGAACAACATGACCTATACGTACGGGTTGCCAACCTAACAAAAATAGTGTGTCACGATTTTCACAGACTCAAAGCACTACAGTTGTGTATCCAGTGGTATTCATTGAGATCTCTGGGCGGCGGCACCTCCGCTCTTCCGCTGTGGCGTCAAAGTACCGCCGGCCGCAGTGGCCGAGTGGTCTGCGGCGGGCCAGCCACGGTGTGCACGGCAGCTGCGGTCGGGGGCTCGAATCCCCCCTCGGGCATGGATATTTGTGCCGTCCTTAGTATTAGCTAGGCCGGCCGCGGTGGCCGAGGTGACTGAGGCGCTCCAGTCACGGTCAGCACGGCCACTACGGTCGGGGGTTCGAATCCCCCCTCGGGCATGGATATTTGTGCCGTCCTAGTTCGTAAGTAGTTCATAAGTAGTTTGTAAGTTTAGGGACTGATGACCCCGTAGTTACGTCCCATAAGCTTAACAAACAGTTGAACAGTAGTATTAGCTAGTTAATTAATAGTCTGTAAGTTTAGGGACTGATGACCCCGTAGTTAAGTCCCCTAATCGCTACAAACATTTGAACATTTTGTCAAAATACAAGCGGCTGCACTTCCAAACCGCCACAGTTGTGTGGGTCGCAGTGGCGTCTGCTTACATGACAGCCTTAGACAACCCTAAAACCCTTTCTACACGGGAAGTGAGTGTTTACGAGATTACCCATGATGCACCATTACGCCGTCCACGTACAGTGTAGACGTGTCCACTTGCACAAGATGCACGCATACGATGGCTATTAGACGGAATAGGATGGATCCTATTCTCACGCGTATGGAAGTGCTTTTCGCATGCGCAGACGACCGAAAGAAGAACCCGCTGACAAACGAAGGCAAGTTGGTAATTTGTTTGAGAATTTGTACTTTTCTCCTGCTGAGAGGAACGTAGTTTTTGACTCAGTCGTAAGTATTTTAAGTGATACTGTAGAGGAATTGCATTAAAATTTTAATATAACCTGTATACAATTTTTATTGAAATCCAAACAAACGTAGACCAAAGGCAAATCAAGGAATTTTCACTGATTTATCCGTCGGTTCTTGGTAGTACAACATCACACTTACTTAAAAGTAAAATTTTGTGTTCTCGGCTTACTAGGACATATCCAGACTTTAAACTACATCGAAAACCGGTTATTTTAATAAAAGTCAATATGGATCTACCAAGAACCGACTAAAGAATCAGTCAAAATATCCAAATCAGTTTGCTGTACATACCAAGAGCTGTATCTGTGTATCCAATAAAAATTGGACACACATTATATGAAATTTTAACTGCAAATCGTCTTTATTATCATCTTCTAACGTATTTGCTATTTTTCGTGAAACATGCTATAGTTAACAGATGAAATATTTGTTTTTAGTGAGCATTACTTGAAGCATTATCAAAGAGAAAGGTCTATGTATTGACACATGAGCCTATTCATCGTATACATAGGCGCCTCAACCGCAGGGGCTGAAAGTATGTAATGGCATTTTATAATGAGGACGTTAACACATGTGAGTGACGTAATTATGCCTGAACTGCACGAAAACAATTAAATACAGTCTCACAGTGGCAGTCTAAGACACCAATAAATGTTTTAATCATCAAAATATATGATACAGTTTCGAAATGTGATGTGATGTTGACAACAAACGAAGTAGACACGTGAAGCAGACGGCTCAACAAATGCGTACCGTTTGAACGCTTCTTTGTAGTTCGACGGTCTATCGCAAGGGGCGCTGCAGCTGACAACGACTTCCTTGTGCGTGTTGCACGTCTCGTATACGTAGAAAGGGCTTTATGGAGCTTTTCGGTGTGCGCGGAGGAACCGCACGCCGTATGTCAGTGCGCCCTTCGTGAGACCGCCAGGTGGGAACAGGTGCTCAGCGTCACTGCAGCTGAAACGCCTGCTGCGTAAAACCACCTCGGCGGAGGAAAAATGTTCAAATGTTTGTAAATTATCGGACTCAACTGTGTGGTTATTACTCCGTAGCTTACAAACTGCTTAAACTAAGGTAAACTAACCTAAAGACAACACAACACCCATTCCCGAGGGGGGATTCGAACAGCCAACGACGAACGGCTGCGCGCACCACAGCACGGTGCCCGAGTGCGCACGGCTAATCCGCCGCGGGGCCGCGGAGAAACCGCGAGCAATAAATAGCCTAAGGGTTAAATAATAGAGAGTGACCATGGTGTACACTACGATTACATCCAACACATCTTTCAAAAGACGAAAAACGAATTCCATAAACTGTTTTCTGCTGTCATGTTTACATGCTATATCCTTCAGCGGATTTCCTAGACCACTCAATATGGCGGATGAAAAACAGCTGATTCAGTTCCTGAATTAAGTCAGCAAAATCGCTATTTTTCTTTACTTCAATATATAGATTCATGCTCACTCTAATATTTACGCCTTTATTTCAGGGTAGAAAATGTCCCTCTGTCCATATGTGCCGAAAATTCTTAACAAGAAAATACAATCGACAAGCCAAGAACGTTTCAAAAACGGCTGCGTTTACGTGGGCGCGAAAAGCGATTGTTGAACTGAGAAACCGCTTATCAAAAGTGGGTTTCCAGAATCGATTTAGGAGTTTTTACATGACCAACCCAAAATGTGAAATTGGGAAATCGGTTTACGAAATCCGGTTTTGGGAGCCCATGTAAACGGTGTGATTGTCAGAGAAGCACTCCCCAAATCGAATATTTGCAGTACATGAAAGCTGTCAGTGTCAAAAAATTAAGTGTACAAATACGCCTTGAGTATACAGGAACCTTTATTCGTTTACATAGGAACATCAAGAAATGTTTGACACGTAATGTATGAGTGACATTGTTTTTAATAATAATTGGGAAGGGAGTAAGATAGGATTGTAGCCTTTCCCCAATGTTGTTCAGTCTGTACATTGTGCAAGCAGTGAAGGAATTGAAGGAGAAATTTGGAGAGGGAATTAAAGTTCAGGGAGAAGAAATAAAAAGTTTGCGGTTTGCCGATGATGTAGTGATTTTGTCAGAGTCTGCAAAGGATCTGGAATTGCAATTGAATAGAATGGACAGTGTCCTGAAAGGAAGATGTAAGATGAACATTAACAAGAGTAAAACGAAGGTAATGGAATGTAACGTCAGAAAATCAGGCGTTGCTGAAGGAATTAAATTAGGTAATGAGACAATAAAAGTAGTAGATGTATTTTGTTATTTGGGTAGCAAGATAACTTCTGATGGCCGAAGTAAAGAAGATATAAAATGCAGAATGGCTATGGGGAGAAAAGAGTTTCTAAAGAAGCGAAACTAAATGTTAGGAAGTCCTTTCTGAAAGCATTTGTGTGGAGTGTAGCATTGTATGGCAGTGAAACGTGGACGATAAGGAGTTCAGACAGAAAGATTATAGAAGCTTTTTGACATGTGGTGCTACACACGAATGATGAAGATTAGGTGAGTAGATCACGTGACTAATGAGGAGGTGCTTAACCGAATTGGGGAGAAAAGGAGTTTCTGGCGTATCCTGACTAAGAGAAGGGATAGATTGGTTGGACACAGTCTGAGACATCAAGGAATTGTCAACTTAGCATTAGAAGGAAGTGTGTGGGGTAAAAATCGTAGAGGGAGACCGAGGGACGAATATAGTAAGCAGATTCAAAGGGATGTAGGTTGCCGAACGTATTGTCAGATCAAGATACTTGCACAGGACAGGGTATCGTGGAGACCTGCATCAAACCAGTCTGCGGACTGAAGACCACAATAATAACAACAAGCCCTAATTTCTATTATCTTGTATTTGTGATTGTTACGCGAAATGTAAGTAGGCAGCAGGAAGATTGTTCTACACTCAACTTTAAATTCCAGCCCTCTAAATTTCCTGAACAGAATTTGTCGAAAAGAAAGTCGTCTTTCCACTGGTAATTCGCATTTGAGTTTCCCAAACATTTCCGTGACACTCGCCCAATGGTCAAACCTACCACTAACGAACTAGCTGCTCGCCTCTGAACTGCTTCCATGTCTTCCTTTAAACTGATCTGCTGCAGGTCCCAGACACCGGAACAATACTGAATACGTGGTCGTGCAAGCGTTTTAATCGTGGTCTCCTTTACAGAAGAAGTACATCTTCCCAAAATTCTCCCAATAAACCGAAGTCGGCTGTCCGCCTAATTCACTACTGTTCGTTCCATTTCATATCGCTCTGCGATGTTACGCCTAGATATTTGAACGTCGCGACAGCATCAACAAGATCACTACTAACGCTGTATTCGAGCATCATGAATTGTTTTTCCTAGTCATGTGCATCACCTAACATTTTTCTACATTTACATCTGGCTGTCATTCTTCAAACCAACTAGAAATTTTGTTTAAGTCATCCTGTATGCTATTACAGTGAATTAAATACGACACCCTCCCATACACCACAGCATCATCAGCAAACAGCCGCGAATCACAAGTTACTCTGCCCATCGGATCATTTATATAGATAGAAAATAATAGGAGTCCTATCACACTCATCTGGAGCACGCGTGATGATACACTCGTCTCTGATGAACACTCACCGTCAAGATCAATGTACTGTGTTCTATTACGTAGGAAGTCTTCCAGCCAGTCACAAATCTGTGAACCTATGCCATATGCTCGTATTTTCGTTAGCAATGTGCAATGTGGCACCAAATCAAATTCCTTTTTGAAATTGAGGAAAACACAAACTTCCTGTTGCCCTTCATTCATGGGGAAGAAAGAGTACAATGATATTTCATTTGGTTCTCGAGTTATTTGTGTTTATATCAGGGGCGTAGATAAATCTTTCCTCTGGGAAGGGAGGGGGGTTCAGAGCTAGAGCTATATTAAGGTCACGTCCCAAAGCTGTGACACCGCCGCCTACCCCCCTCCCCCCCGCCCCATGAAACAAACTTACGATTTTTTCTATGAATTTGGAAAAAATTGTCAGCAGTTGATAAGAGAATGAAGCGTTATCCTAAAAGATTGTAGACATGAAGAGCAGTCTTTTCTGTTATACCTTGAAAATGGCTGGCGTTCACCTCCCGAAATACTGGTTGTTGCCCTACTATTACCGTAAATAATTTGAACATAATATAGAGAATAAGCCCAATTTTCAGAAGAAAAGTAATCGCTGTAAGGATTAGTAAATTAGAAAAACCTTCCACACTACCACATGTGGCTCAATTCATAAGTTGTCAGCAATCGTAAAAAATCGAAAGCCTTCAGACAAGTAACACATAGGGGAGATCAGGGGAATGGCGCCACCGTAAGGGAAACCAGTTTTTTTCTTTTTTTTATTTTTTTTTTTTTTTACTTTATTAAAAGTGTGTCTTTTTCATACAGAATAATACCACAGCTTCGCCAGCTAATACTACTTTATTATAATGTTTTCAGCCGTGTATTTATTAAGTTTTATTGTTAAAATATATTGTGAAGGTATAGGCAGTGGCGCCAGTACCCTGGGTTTCGGGGTAATGACGCCATACATTTGAAAATCAAGGATAAACCTATACGATGACTGAGAAATAGTAAATAAGTATTACAACTGTTCTAATTTATACTTACCACTCTACTGTATTAGACATTTAGAAGGGGAATGATAACCTAGATGTTCAGTCCCCTTAAAACAACAACATTTAGAAGGCTTCAAGTACTTGTCGATATAAAATTGGAATGAAAGTAGATTTTATAATTTAGACTTGATTAAGACACCGCAAAAGTCAGAACTACAGTTTTTGGCACTTCAAAACTACTGCATTCTCTACATTCTGCAAGTGCCCATTTCACAAAATGTATGCCTTTGTATTAGACTTCATTTTGCCTAAATTCCTCACCATGACGTCATTGCCCCAGTTGCAAAATATGGCTAAGAACGTCAATTTAAAGCCTAAGATTTTGCGAAACTATTAGGCTAGAGTCACGAAATCGAAACTAAATATCTACAGATTACGTTAATACGAGCATTAAAAAGAATTGACAGCCTATAGAGGTCCTTATTTCAATAAAATACGAACTCGAAAATTAGATCCAAAACGTCGAAACCTTTCACACGATTAATATCTATCAAAAGAGGGGGAATTTAAGGTCTGCTATACAATGCTGCCACTTTAGGCATGCGCGCATGCAGATGATCAGCATTTGTAGTATAAATTATACACTGAAGTAATGAGGTTGTGATGTCATACATTTGTTCTCGTTTAATCACGCTCGTTAAAAATATATTTGTCTGAGTCACGTACAAGTGTGCTGCCCTACTGTAGTAATAAAGTTAGTAGATCACAAGTTGGTAGCAATAGAAAACATAAGACACGTTGGTCTTCGCTACATGCTAGGTAAGCCTCGCATGGTACTTTAAACAATCTGTGAAGCGTGTTTCTGACAGGAATTAGACAATACTTCTTCATGTTATGTGTATCCATTCTTGAGGATAGAAGTGGGACGTCAGCAGGTAAGTTCAGTTCTTGTAAAGAAATTTCCAACAGCTGTTCATGTTATAATTTTATTTAGGCGACTAGTTTCGGTACATCAATTGTACCTTCTTCAGGCCCCAGTAGTGAATATTTAGATAAGCTCCTCCAATTGATAAGGTTGGACCTCAGCTAGCATCCGTTTTACCAACCTCCAGTATGTGTCAACGCTGCAACTATTAACTGACGATTCATAGTTAATGGTTGCAGCGTTGACACATACTGGAGGTTGGTAAAACATATGCTAGTTGAGGTCCAATCTTATGAATTGGAGGAGCTTATCCAAATATTCACTATTGGGGCCTGAAGATGGTACAATTGATGTACCGAAACTAGTCGCCTAAATAAAATTATAACGTGAACAGCTGTTGGAATTTTTTTTGCAAGAACTATACTTGTTCATTGTTCCTGATGGTTACGTGGTGGTTACCTGAGCATTTTCTTATTTTTAATTGGCAAGATTTACAGTGGTGCAAGTTGTCCATGACACTTGCCTAGGCCTCTCGAAGGCCACCAATAAGACATTGGAGACAAAGTGTCCCAACAACATGTAAGAAACCAAAGCTCGACTAAGCATTGATTACAATTTACAGATACCCTGGTACCTCTCTTTGTTGGCAAAGTTTGCAATCTTACTCTCATATTCAGTACACATATTATTGTCAATTTTAGCACAAGTGCCAAAAAAAAAAAAAAAGGTCTGGGGGCAGTTTAAACCTCTCGTGCCCCCCCCCCCCCCGTATCTATGCCTCTGCTTTATATGGTGTGGGCAGTTGCCGCAGGGCTTCAGCTCCGCTACAGCGCTCTGCCGTCAGCTAGGGAACCCCCACCAGGAGCTCGCGCCTCCTGCAGCGCGCCGCCTGCGCAGCCAGCGGCCAGGTTACGTTGCGCGCGCCCACACGCCGTGTCCTGTGTTGTGTCGTGTTGCAGCAGCGGGCCTGGTGCTGGGGTCTGCAGCGCGGCGCTCCCCGCCGGTGGCGACGCCGCTGGAGCCGTGCCGCGGCGCGCCCTACCTCAGCGTGCCCGCGCTCAGGCTGCCGCTCGCCGTGCCCGCCGTAGACCCCACGCTGCTGC
This sequence comes from Locusta migratoria, assembly GCA_026315105.1. Classification (NCBI taxonomy): domain Eukaryota; kingdom Metazoa; phylum Arthropoda; class Insecta; order Orthoptera; family Acrididae; genus Locusta; species Locusta migratoria. The sequence goes on from CM048748.1 coordinate 273,281,965, forward strand.
ACCAGGTGAGTGTCCGTCCACAGCAGCTTCTCTAGCCCCACTGTCTACTGGCAATGCGGGTTTCTTTTGTACGACACAAGCACACATACATAATGCGGGACCAGTGTTGCCAGATGGCAGAGAGAGAAAATACCTACAGTCTGAAATGTTTTACTATATTCTATTTAAGTAATTACAGTTCATTTCTACCACTTCCAAACATGATACTTAGCTTTTCAACATTACGATGTATGGGGGTTCTGCTCGCCGCAAATTTATTCACCTGGGGCGTTGTGGTAGAAATAAATACTCGTTATGTACAATTTTTCACTTTTTCTTTAATTTGAAACCAAACTGCTTCTCCACCAAAACTTTACAAATTCAAACTTGAGTACAACAACAACAACAACACAGACTGACATAGATTCCAAAGCACTTTGCGAAAGCCAGAACTCGAACTCCCCCACACAAGGCGGCGAGGCAAATATATAACATCGACAATAATGGCATTACATAATGCATTGTTCATAACAATTGAATATACTGATTTACAATTACCGAACATACAAATAAAAATGTCATGTACACAAAAATAATCACAATATAAAATGAAAACTGTACATACAATAATTTTAAATGACACATTTCATCTTTAATTGAAATCTCTGATCTTGCTGTTTGACAACAAAGTGCGATGTTAAATGTCAATTAATTTGTTAATGAGTACATCAGACATGTTCCTAACGTATATTGAACTATTAAATATCTTGTCCATTCTCAAAATATACTACAAATCAGTCAATATATACAAAGAATAACAAAATTCAAATTTCGACTATTACATTAATTAACACAATTAGCTGGTCAACAACTTGTTTATGAGCCTAACATATATACAATGCTATTTATTTTAATGTCTTTATGTAGATACAAAAGTTTTTACCATTCGTCTGTCTATTTATTTAAATAACATACCATGACAAAACTATTGTTTATAGAACTGTCTGGAAACGTCTTATACAAATCTCTTAATTAATGAAATCTATCGCTTGTTTTAATCACAGTATCACCGGGACACTGTCCTACACTGATTCCTACGCTGGTTATTTCGTCTGTAATTAACTTCACACGCAACATGTATCACTATTGAACCACACGATTCCGGGTCCGACGTAGATGGTATCGTACGATAACATGAGATGAGAAGGCCAGCAGTATCGTCACAAGTCTCACAAAAATGTATTTCCCTATTTTCTCCCTACCACCTCATTAACGACCATACATCAGGGTCGTAGCCAGGATTTGCGTCTGGGAGGGGCTGAATCCAGAAGTCCAGCCAGCAGAGATTAACCAATTGATTAATGTGACATGTTACTATTTTGAAAAAATTTTAAAATAAATATTTGGCATCATGCTTTACTTGCCATGTATGGTTTTCCCATTGACTGATCGTTACTGATTGATGGAGTCAAGTGTAGATTATGCCACGAATTCCAAGTGCTCTGTTATAAGAGGATTACTGATTTATCCATCGGACAATGGTACATCAAGAATCTGTCAACCATAGAGAGGAACAGCATTAATTAGTTTCCCCAAATATGCCGCTAATTCCCAGTGCACTGTTATACGAGGATAACTGATTTATTGACCGCACAAGGATGCATCGAGACACTATCAACCATTGAACAGGAACAGCGGTAATTATTTAGTTCACAGTCAGCACAGAAAAGGTAGTCAGTCACTCTACATGATTCGATTTTCAAAGAGTAACGCTATGTTGACAACAAATATCTTGCGTTTTGTTCATTATAACGCTGGCTGTCGCAAATGTTTTAGCGTTTTCTTGTCAGCAGCTTCTCATTTACAGGTACTAACTAGTATATCGTCCTGACGCAAATAAATAATAGTCTATTCAAGGTAATAAAACGTCTTTCGTACATGGAAACAATGAATTTTCCTTGTCCTGACATTTTCTAATACTATTCCCAAACCGACTCTCCATTCCACTGACATACATTGAAATCATAATATTTCGCATCAATTTTAATGTGTCTGAAACAAAGTTTTAAAATTAATATTGTTTATTATGAACAGAAAACAACTATGCCGTCTAAAATATCATTGGCTACTTGAAACTTTATCACAATTGGTCGGCTTCATTCCCGCGCGCTGACAACTGTTCTGTTGCCAACATTACCCGCCAGGCATGTGTCGGTCATTGTAAAATTTTACCAAAGTACCTACGCGTTTGGGACTACTGGATGAAAATTCCCTGCATGATTTTAATGCTTAAAAGTACCTACGTGTAGGGAAAATTCCCTACGTCTGGCAACACTGTGCGGGACGTAAAGGAGTCCTAGGATCGCGTGACTCATTGTGCCAGTTATTCTGAAATTAGGAAAGAAATTTAGGCGAGCAGAATAGGGCCACTTATTTACTTTTAAAGTAACATAGAGTGTCTAACATGAGTGACTTTTCATATGTAATTTTCAATCTTTATTTACAGTTCATAAATATTTCTTATGCTCATATTTTGAAATTTAGAGTCTTACAATTTTTACACATACGAGGGTAAGTCAATTATTATACGCAAGTAGTTATAAAATTTTATTGTAATAAAATACGAAACTTAAAACAACATAATTTTTCGATATAGTCTCCTTGCTTTTCAATGCACTTCGTCCATCGCTCTACAAGCTCCCTTATGCCTTCATAAAAGAAGGTTTTCGGTTGAGCTGCGAGTCAGGAATGCACCTCTTCTTTCAGTGCTTCGTCCGAGTCAAATCGACGGCCCCTTAATGCCTGTTTGAGTGGACCAAATAAGTGATAGTCAGAAGGGGCAAGATCGGAACTATATGGAGGATGATCCAGTACCTCGAGTTTCTGGAGCGTTTCAGCAGTGTGAACAGCAGTATGCGGACAGGCATTGTCGTGCAACAACACAACACGTTCTGACAGCAATCCTCGCCGTTTGCTTCGAATTGCAGGCTTTAGCCTGTCAGTAAGCATCTCACTGTAACGGACACTGTTTATTGTTATGCCCCTTTCACCATAATATTCCAGTACAGGACCTCGTGCATCCCAAAAAGCCGTAAGCTTAAGTTTTCCTGCGGACGGTTGGGTCTTGAACTTTTTCTTGCACGGCGAATTTGGATGTTTCCATTCCATACTCTGCCGTTTACTCTCCGGCTCGTAATAAGGGATCCCTGTTACGTCACCAGTAATGATTCTGTCTAAGAAGTTGTCCCCTTCGTTACCATAGCGACCCAAATGTTTTTTGCAGATGTCGAGGCGCGTTTGCTTATGCAACTGTGTGAGTTGTTTTGGGACCCATCTTGCACAAACTTTACGAAACCCAAGTCTGTTGTGATTCGTAGGCAGGACCATGACTAATTTGAAGACGATGAGCCACGTCATCAATAGTTAATCGTCTGCCTAAGAGAATCATTTCACGTGATCGCTCAATGGTTTCTTCATTCGTGACGGTAAACGGTCGTCCGACTCCTTCATCGTGCTTAACACTCGTGTGACCATTTCGGAATTTTTCAATCCACTCGTACACACTTCGTTGTGGCAAAACACTGTTCCCGTACTGTAATGAAAGTCTTCTATGAATTTCGGCCCCTGATACACCTTCCGCCCACAAAAAACGTATCACTGAACGTTGCTCTTCTTTGGTGCAAATAGACAGCGGAGCAGCCATGATTAACAGCATGGCAGCGACAACGAAACTAACGTAGCAGCTTGAAAATTGCAAAGATATAACAACAAATAAACAAAGTATGCGTCACCAACGTAAAACGACAGTACTACCAACATAAACAAAAATATAACTAAATTGCGGATAATAATTGACTTACCCTCGTACTTTCTCCGTTACGTTTTTCCGACCATCTTCGTTGTTTGTACTACTTTTATCTGTTCCAGCTCTTAGAGCATCATGCTCCACACATTTTGTTACATAGCTTACTCCTCACAAAGAATTATTTTTTGCATTAACCTCGAATTACATTTGATAAAAACTACTTTTGCAAACCATTTGAACTACGTTATTTATAGAAGTTCTTTTGATAAAGTGCAGAGTTTAATTGCGCCTTAGTACATCTAACGCTCACTTACTTTCTGATTTCACCACCTACTTATTCCTGAAGGAAGTAAAATGAATGCTGATATTGTATTTACATGTCAAATTTTAAATACATCTATGCAGATTGTGATGATATTACATCATGTTTGCCACCTTTAGCACCAAAATATATTCCATTACACTTATTGAAACTTACTTAGGAGGCACAGAAAATACGCCAGAAACAGAATTTTTTAATTAGTCATCCTATCACCGAATGCAGTACCAGCTTAAAACAAAGACAACTTCCACTGTTAACGAATTTGTCATTTTGAAATAGTCAAATGCTGTGTATCTCCTTTTTTTAATTTTTTATTTAATGTAAGATGAGTGTATTGTCAAGTTGACTTGCAAGCATTATGACGCAGCGTGCCGTACACAAATAGTTTCGGCTTGTGCTCTAAGATCGACAATTATAAAATTACTAAAATGCTGCACGCTTGTTATTTTTTGGGACATTTTCAGTAATTATCGCAATGCGGGACAACGAATCCAAATGCGGGACTGTCCCGCAGAATCCGGGACGGTTGGCCGCCTTACACATACAGAACTTATAGCACCAACTCTCTACAACTCACCACATATTCTGTTACTAAATTGTCACCGTGAGCATGTTACTAATCAAAGATATTGAACAGAAGCAGAGGTGCCATGGTCGCGATGCGAACCCAGAACCTCCTGCTTACTAGGCAGATGCTTTAACCACTTTGTACCCCGAAGGAAGTTACGAAAAAAGAATTACTGACCACCGTCACTTTTACCCTAGAAAATAAAAGTAAAGTATATGAAACTACATCACTTCAGATATTGCCCCTATCTTATCCTAGGTCCATTTCAACTAACCTATTTCTAATAGGGACAGGAAACGATAAAAATGGGAGGATATTCAGTAAAGCTATAAAAACGAAGTGTATTAATTTATCTTTATTATTTTATCATTTTTTTCTCTTTTTTAGTTTGAAAAGAAAAAGTAAGGATCAGCTACTTCATTGCAGGAACACCCCAACTCCATTGTGGCTTTCGATAAACACTATAAAGAAAATCTGAGAAATATTGCCCGTATTTTGAATTGCGGACGACTGTGCAATGCCACAGTGGAGTTGCCGAGCGGTCTAATGCGCCTCGCTGCTGAGCGCCCGTTTGCTAGCTGTAGGAGATTCGAGTCCTCCCTGGGACTTTGGTGTGTGTTGTCCTTAGGTTAGGTTAATTTAGTTTAAGTAGAGTGTAAGCCTAGGGACTGATAACCAAACACGTTTAGTCCCACATATTTACAAACATTTGAACATTTGATTTGAACTGGGCAATGTCGTTCGGTCAGAATGTTCGAAAAATCAAGATCGTTTTTCTCTCCACTTGCAAACAAGTAGTGAACCGCATGTCCACAGATCTATTTCACAGCGTTCGTCTTCTTTTGTGAGTAATGACCCGAATCTGGAAAGAGGAGCAGATGGGGAAGTGCGTGGATCAGGTGTTGTACGGGTAATCAAAGCCAGGATCTGTCACACCAAGATCCAGGCGCCTTCCATCGATCCGCATACCAGCACCACCACCACCACCTAGAGAGAAGGCCACGGCGCTCTCGTGTGACGTCAGGCAGAGTAGGTTGCGCGCGCATATCTGACTAGCTCGCTGCTTCGGCATAGTGGGCCGTGCCCCAGCGGTTACCCAGTCACCTATATGCGTGACGTCACTCGAAAGCGACGCGTGGCCGGCGAGAAAGACAGGCCTCAGCGCGCACCTCATGCCATGTAAGCAAGGTAGTTCCGAGCCGGCGCGATCGCTAGCCGATTGGCCGGCCACTGGGGCACACCCCACTGCGTCATAGCGGGCAGCCACTGAGCTAGCGATCACTCCGGCTCGGAACTACCTTGCTTACGTGGCATGAGGTGCGCACTGAGGCCTGTATTTCCCGTTGGCCACGAGACCACCGCAGCCTTCTATCTAGGTGATCTACATCTACATACATACTCCGCAATTCACCGTAAGGTGCGTGGCGGAGGGTACACTGTACCACTACTAGGCATTTCCTTTCCTACTCCACTCCCAAATTGAACGAGGAAAAAAAGAATGCCTATATGCCTCCGTACGAGCCCTAATTTCTCTTATCTTGTCTTTGTGATCTTTACGCGAAATGTAAGTAGGCGGCAGCAAGATCGTACTACACTCAGCTTCAAATTCCGGCACTCTAAATTTACTTATCAGAAATTCACGAGAAGAACGTCGTCTTTCTTCCAGCGATCCCCAATCGAGTTGCCGGAGCATTTCCGTGACACACGCGCATTGGTCGAACCTACCGGTAACAAATCTAGCTGCTCGCCTCTGAACCGCCTCTATGTCTTCTTTCAAACCGATCTGCTGCGGGTCCCAAATACTTGAGCAATACTCAAGACGTGGTCGTACAAGCGTTTTATACGCGGTCTCCTTTACAGGTGAAGTACATCTTCCCAAAATTCTCCCAATAAACCGAAGTCGGCCGTCCGCCTTACTCACAACTGTCCTTACATGCTCGTTCCATTTCATATCGCTCTGCAGTGTTATGCCTAGATATTTGAACGACGCGACAGCATCAAGAAGCTCACTACTAATGCTGTATTCGAACATTATAGGATTGTTTTTTCTACTCATGCGCATCACCTTACATTTTTCTACATTAAGAGCTAGCTGCCATTCTTCGCACCAACTAGAAATTTTGTCTAAGTCATCCTGTATGCTATTACAGTCAGTTACAGACGACAGCCTCCCATACACCACAGCATCATCAGCAAACAGCCGCAAATTACAACTTACTCTGTCCATCAGATCATTTATATAGATAGAAAATAATAGCGGTCCTATCACACTCCCCTGGGGCATGCCTGACGATACACTTATCTCTGATGAACGCTCAACGTCGAGAACAACGTACTGCGTTCTATTACTTAGGAAGTCTTCCAGCTAGTCACAAATCTGTGAACCTATTCCATAAGCTCGTATCTTCGTTAGCAGTCTGCAGTGTGGCACCGCGTCGAACGCCTTTTTGAAGTCGAGAAAAACACAATCCGCCTGTTGCCCTTCGTCCATGGCTCGCAAGATGTCATGTGAGAAAAGGGCAAGCTGAGTTTCACATGAACGATGTTTCCTAAACCCGTGCTGAATCATGGAAAGAAGCTTTTCCGTTTCAAGGAAATTTACTATATTCGAACTGAGAATATGCTCCAAAATTCTACTTGAAACTGATGTCAACGATATTGGCCTGTAATTGTATGGGTCAGTTCTCTTTCCTTTCTTATACACGGGAGTCACCTGCGCTTTTTTCCAATCACTAGGAACTTTGCGCTGAATTAAAGATTCGCTATAAATGCAAGCTAAGTAGGGGGCCAACGCCGCAGCATAGTCTTTGTAAAACCGAACTGGTATTCCATCCGGACCAGCAGACTTTTTCGTATTTAGCTCTCTCAGCTACTTCTCTACACCGGAAATACCTATTGCTATGTCCCCCATTTCGGAATTAGTACGTTGATCAAATTATGGTACATTTGTGCGGTCCTCCTGCGTGTAAGATTTCTTAAAGATTAAATTTAGAACTTCAGCTTTCCGTTTGCTTTCTTCTATTAGTGCCCCGGAATGATCAACGAGTGACTGGACAGTGGGCTTTGACCCGCTTATCGATTTTACATAGGACCAGAATTTTTTCGGGTTCTCGGAAAGATCTTTTGCTAAGGTATGGCTGTGATAATTATTGTATGCTTCACGCATCGATCTTTTTATAGACGCACGAATCTCTACTAACTTTTGCCTGTCATCATTTGCGTGTTCTTTTTTGAATCGAGAGTGCAACAGCCTTTGCTTTCTCAGCAGCTTTCTAACATTATTATTATACCACGGTGGATCTTTTCCATCCTTAATCGTCTTTACTGGCACATATTTCTCTAACCCTTTATTAACAATGCACTTAAATTTAGTCCACAATTCCTCTACATCCATAGTCCCGGAATTAAACGATGCCCATTCATTTTCTAAGTGCGATCGTAACATTTGCTTGTCGGTTCTTCCCAACAAAAACACGCTCCTAGCCTTCTTGATTGGTTTATGAACTTTGGTCACCATCGACGCTATGACGATATCATGATCACTAATTCCTGTCTCTACACAGACATCGTTAATAAGGTCAGGCCTGTTTGTGGCTATAAGATCTAGAATATTTCCATTCCGCGTGGGTTGCCGGTTTAACTGCTCAAGACAATTTTCGGAGAATGTGTCCAAAAGTAGCTCGCAAGACTGCTTGTCTGTACCGCCTGAAATGTAACTAGCGAGGTCCCAATCTATACTCTTAAGGTTGAAGTCACCTCCGACTAATATTACATGGCCCGGATACCTATGCACTACCTGGTGTAGACTTTCCTTGAATGATTCTAAAACTGCTACAGCAGCACTGGTGGGCCGGTAAAAACACCCAACTATTAACTTTACTTCTTTTAGACCTGTTATACGTGCCCAGATAACTTCACAGTTACTTTCAATCTCGATCTCAGTAGTGGTGTTGATACCAGGCGATGCTCGTCCGTGTCCATTAAATCACAGGCGATACACATTGGTGTATGTGTGTGTGTGTGTGTGTGTGTGTGTGTGAGGAAAATTCTGTGCAGTCGCGACTGGCACACTTGTTTCCCATTGACCGTAAGGTACCATGTCGGCTGGACGTCAGAGAGAAGATAAGCAGCACCCACCGATCGTTAAACGACACTCCAGTTGACGCTGGGGTGCTTCCCTTCAATCAAATGTTTGGTCTGTTCTTCTGAAAAAAGCCGTATATCGCCTTCGTAGACATCAAGCGTGTCGTCAGTATCGCAGTGTGGATATAGCTCAGTTCGAGGAAAAAGTGACGGAAGTAAAAGAATGGCGCCGGAACTTCTGAAAGCATGATAGGAGCCGAGAGAGAGCGCGGTGCAAAGGCCTCCAGCAACAGGCTGGTAAGGCATGTGGGATTATGGCGTCACAGCTCCATGTGAGAGCCGAGAAAATGGGCTGCCGCTCTGTCACGACCATCGTTCAGGCTTAGTCCATCTCTGTTTCTCGGTAGAGTGAGGGTCTCGTATCTCAACAAGCCATGGCAAACATATGAAACCAGTGCAGCTAAACCACTCAGCAACAGCAGTCTTATGGATCCTGCAACTGCACGGACTGTCTTAAAGCACGTCTCCCTCCAAAAGTACAAACTTAAATTCTGCCTCATGTTCCCCTATGTAATACGTATCAATTAAAGCATCTGCCTAGTATGCACGCGGTCTCGGGTTCAAATCCCGACCGCAATACAAATTTTTATTCAATGTCTCTCATTCTGTTCAATACCTTTGACATAATGAAAAAGATTATGTCTCTGTAAATTGAATTATTATTTGATATTGTGTTAGTGATCGTTTGTTTAAGCAAGCTTTCATTCTTCTTCGAAATATGCTAGAAATAACGCACAAAAATTGTCAATTGAAAAACGTTTCTAGAATCAATTAATTTACGTCGCTAACTAGCTACCAGCGGCCATTGTATTACATTAATCAAGTAAGCTGATAATTTTGCGCCGAGCCATATTACATCTAAAAGAACAGACATCACACATATAGGGTGTAACATGTAATAGTGCAAATATTTCTAGACGTGTCTCAGCACCAGTGGGGCAGCCACGAGGAGGGGGGGTCCAATGCGGCTGAAGCCACCGCCCCCCCCCCCTCCCCCAGCACCTCGCAAAGATTTTTTAATTTTATTATTATTATTATTATTTTCATTTTATATTTCTTGAAACAAGTCGGCACCGGAAGTCTGAAATAGAATACATGTAATAAATCACAATGTAATTATAATTAGCCAAGCTCAAGTTAAGATGACAATGGTTCGCCAGCGTGATGTCGCCACTGAGTACGTGTGCTGCTGTCAATGTGAGCGGTTTTAATGCAGCCGCGACCAGCTTTGATGCTGCCGCTGTTGTTACCGCCATGCTGATGTTAAGAGCTGATTGTTTATATGTGGCAATCCGCTGCTTAGCAGGTCAGCGGCGCCACTGAGTGGAATCTTATGAACAATAATAATGTTGTGATTCTTGAGTTTCTCCCGGCGTATTTGATAATCAAAATATCCACGGGTGTACTGCCGTTCTACAGTGTCCAACGGGCACAATATTTCGGCGATCATACATGTCGCCATCATCAGGTGAACTGACGGACTGAGCTCCTGGAAACGTGCCGGCACGAAGATCCGCACGCTACGGCGGCTCGAAGGGAACTGGGTTTGCACGAGCGACGACCTCATAAACCGTGACTGTGGCTATAATGTTAGCAAAGCTTGGGAACAAGCTATTGGGTTAATTAAGAGTAAATCTAGCAAACGTAACGTAGTGACGACCACGGCGGACAAAGCCCTCGCATCGACGTCCTCTCAGACGCCGTCGCAATCGGCTCCACAGCGCGACAGCGGTGCGGGACGCGGACCACGGAGGGGTCGCTCCGCGGGAGAAGGGTATTTATATCGCCCGCCACCGGGCTAGAACCCAGTTCCCTTCGAGCCGCCGTAGCGTGCGGATCTCCGTGCCGGCGCGTTTCCAGGAGCTCAGTCCGTCAGTTCACCTGATGATGGTGACATGTATGATCGCCGAAATACTGTGCCCGTTGGACACTGTAGACCAGCAGTACACCCGTGGCTATTTTGATTAACAATAGTGTTATTTTAGTTTAATTTTTACACATAGTCTCATGTTAATTAAACTTTAAATACCTTTCTCTTTGGCTAGTAACATAGAAACGGCTTAATAATTTTAGGAGCTGATTATATACATTCCATTTACACCAAGTTGCTCCTCTTCCACTTTCAAATTAATGTGAGCCTACTCATTTTATTTCTTGATTATAAATTCAAAAGGCTTTATTTTTAAAAAAATTACCCCTCCCAGAACTAAATCCTGGCTGCTCCACCGCTCAGCACATCATTATATCAGGGTGTTTTGTCATTTGTAGACTTTTAAATATAGCTATTAAGAGTCTTATGCTTCCAGGTTAGGCAGTACCTCCACATATACCTAGCCCCAGCACGCGCATATTCCCTGATATCAGGGCTAAAGTGATACATTACACCTCGCGATAATGAGACTCGCACGCAGTGGAGATCTGTATATGGTCAGGTGGTCCACAGATAGCAAACAGAAACCATTAGTTGCAACATTTGTAATGTGGAATGACTGTCCAACGCCGAGAAAAAAGAAGCAACCCACTGATATCTAAAACAATTTATCATCAGTTGAAAATTGTTTTCCATTGATATGTTTCAGTCCTTTTGTATTATCTTCAAAATTTTGTGTTCGCAGCCTGCCTGGTCTGTGTTGTGACAAGTACTGATTTCTCTACATATTAAGGTATCACATGTAAAATTACTGTCAGCCTTCATAGTCATAGTCTAGTGGACAGCTTGGTGGCTTGCCATGTAGGGGACCCATGTTCGATTCCCAGTTGGTTAGGGATTTTTCTCGGCTCGGGGTCTGGTGGCCGGTTTCCGAAACAGTAGTTACCTGTCTCGTTATAGTTATCTGTGGGTTACCTGAACGCTAAGTACAAAATGGGTTTCTGAAACAATAGTTACCGTCACAGCCGTCCGTTAAAGATAAATGCGCATTCCCCTGAGGTTACCTTTACCTACACGTTAACTTTAGTTTTAACTATATCCGCTACGTAGCGCTAGTGGGCTTCGAAACGCAAGTCCAGAAGTTATTTAACAGTAGTAATTTGTTTTTGTTTTTATGACTGGTTTCCGTATAATTTTCATACAATTTTAAAATTATTGAAGCTGAAGAATGGGAATTCTTTCTTCATCATCATCGTCGTCACCGTCGTCGTCTTCTTTTTCTTCTGATGCTTCGGGCAGTTGTTCAGAAGAAGAATACTTAGGGGTACTCGGCACTGTTGAAACACCACGACGCGTTTTTCATATTCGATAACAACCATTTGGTCTGTGTAATGAGAGAGAATTTCATAAGCGTTTCTGACTTAAAAAAAAAAAAATGCTGATCAATGACATTGCCGGGGTCAAACGGGGAAAACACGGAAAACAACGTTCTGGGTTAAATTTCACATCGCGCTCGGCAGTCGCGAGAGACAATGTTGATAACGGGTGACGTTTGCATTAGCTGCATTTCCCTCGCGATTGGTCAAGCAACATCTCGACACTGAGCAACAGTGGCCAACGTTATCTCTCGCGATCGCCGATCTGGATGTAAAATTTTACCGCATCTAAATCACAAAGCCATGCTCTCATAATAAAACTTTCAGTTAAGCATAAAGATATTTCCCTTTGCAATAGTGTTCTGCTATGCAATTGCCATTACGATCAGTCAATTTTTCAAGTGATTGGTGTTATTTATTATTATTACAACGTGGGGCTCCGGTAGGTGGATGGGTGGACTAAATTGACCAGTCTGTGTTGTGAAAAGTAATGTCACATTCGCAGTACAATGGAAGAGGAATACTTAAATTCATAAAAATATGTTGACAACAGAAATAATACGTATGATTTTATTGTTAACCCTGTCTTCGTTGTTGTTTGTCCTGTTTTTCTTTTTTAAAAAAAATACAGCTCTCTGAGTTGCTTTATCGTTTTCTCTCCTGTCTGTTTAACGAATTGTACAGTTTTGTGACAACTTCCAAGGCGTGTTGTTTTTCCAAAATAGTCAAACCATCTGCCTTTTCATTTTCATCACTTGTCGCCCATTGCCTTTGAAAACAGAAACAGAAAACTCGTAACAGCTATACAAACTAAGAAGCGTGTTCGATTAACATTCGAGTAATTGCGATTTTCGTTAGTAGTGCCATCTGTTATCTGTTGAGTCGTACTACAAGCTTCGACAGAAGGCGTAGTTACCTCATAGTTAACAAACGGTCGTTGAAATGAGCTACGGGAAACCCAAGGAAGTTATCTGGCATGTTAAATTAAAACGTGGCAGGAGCTAACGACACGGTAACTATAGTTTTTCAGACACCGGGCATGGGTGTTGTGTCGTCATCATCATTGATAGTCTAGTCACGGACGTCGCATCAACTACAAAGACTTGCACGAGGCAGGCTCAACACGACCCCAATTGGGATCTAACAGCCATGAAATGTCACACAGTCATCATTATCATATGAAATTATTGGCATGTATACAGGATGATTTCTTCCATCGTGTACAAAATTAAGGGATTGGTCGAAGAGAGGATATGGAACAAGAATGGTTTCATAAACATATGTCTGGAAATACATGGCTTCCAGGCTAGAGACCTTTTACTCATGCATACTTTGTTGCAGTCTTTTCCATTATTTTTGCAAATATTTCGCACAAAAATAATATCATAATATAAAATCAAATATCTAAAATACATGTTACATTATTATTCTTACAGATTTAATTTTGTATTATTTTGATAAAAATATTATATATTACATTATTACTTTTATATATTTAATTTTGCATTATCTATATTTTATTATATTGCAAACAACAGGAAAACCTAATGTGGGGCGTAAAACAGGCCAGTGTTATTTTTTCCCTCAGAATTTAGAACTTCTTGTGTCAGCTTACCATGTCAAAGGTTTTTAACAAATAATAATTTAAAAAAAAGGAAGTACGATTATGGTTTAACGCCCTGCAGACATCGTGATCATTCATTATAGGCGGTTACGAAATCGACAACTGCTATGAACGTGTCTTGTTTTTCTTTCACTCCTGCTTCGATTATCAGGTGCAATCTTACGTCTCTTATCAGGTGCCTTTAAGTTTCCTAAAGCCAAACTGATCGTTATCTAACATATTATCAATTTCTTTCAATGTTTCTGAATATTCTTCCTGCCAGTAGCTTGGATACATGAGTCGTTTAAACTGACTGCCTTAGTTGACACCCTTATCTGCCCTTGCTTTCTTCGGAACTGTGTGGATGGTATTTTTCCGAAAGTCTGGTGGTAAGTCGCCAGTCTCATAGGTTACATTCACCAGCTCAAATAGTCTTCAATCCCCCAATGATTTCTAGAACCTCTTTTAAATTCTAACTCTGATACTGGATCGTCTATGTCTTCCATGTGTATACCAATTTCTACTTCTAGCATAACACTTTCTCCCTCATAAAGGCCTACAACCTACTCCTGTTATCCATCCTGCTCTCCCCTCGGTTAAACATTGGTATTCCCAATGCACTATTTTCTTATCACCCTTGCTTTTAGTTTCACCGTAGGCTGACTTTACTGTAGACTGAGTCAAGCCTACCAACGATCATTCTTCACATTACCCTGCTGCCACGTCGCCTTGACTTTCTTCCATTTCCGGAATCTGTTGCCAAATTTTTTGTACTTACTTCTTCCCTCTATCAAAATTTCCAATGTTTGTAAATCTATGTGACTTAGTTATGTCGTTATTAATCCCTAGGCTTGCAAACGACTTAAATTACGCTAAGCACAGCTCTCTCTCACACACACATACACATACATATATTCACCGATGGAGGACTCGAACCTCCGAAGGCGAGCAACCACGCGCTCCGCAGCAAGACGCCTTAGAGCGCTCAGCTATTCTACCACGGCTCCGTCTACCAGTCGAAGTATTTCTTCGCAGTTATATTCCTTGTATATATTTTGTCTTTCCAACATTTGTGATTGCCCTTTTCAGAGACGTATACACCTCTTCAAATGTACCACCTACTTGATAATTCCACATAGCAGTTTATCAATATTTTTTCGCAATAGCAAATTTAACTTTGCGTCACTGTATAAGGTATAGATGTTCGACCAAATGATGACATTTGAAAATTTGTGCCAGGACTCAAACAAAAAAAAAATATTGATAAATATATCAACACTGTAAATCGTCATCATACAGTAATTTAACAGATGCCTAAGCGAGGCAATGACGATAACAGCATAGGTTAATGTCTCGTTTTCATTCTCCCTGGTGCGGGAATACAGATTACGCTGCGAGTGCTATGGGATGAATGTAGTTGACTCATAATTGCAGTCAGTGTGGCATATGGAAGTTTGGGACGGTCCTGGAGTCATGTTCGGGTACCCTAGTGGTTAAGGCGACAGCTCGCGAAAAGCGGGAAACCCGGGTTCAAGTCCCGGCCCGGCACAAATTTTCATACATTACCATTTGGTAGAACATCTATAGCTTATAACAGTGACGCAAAGTGAAATTCGCTATTGCGAAAAAATATTGATAAATATATCAACACTGTAAATCGTCACCATATAGTAATTCCACATAGCAGTGCCCACAAATTAAACAAACTGCAGTCGTGTCTATTTCCTTATTACTTTGGTATCCCATTTCTTTCATACTACATCTTTCGGACTATTCTCTTAAACTTCAGTCTACTCTTAATCATTACTAAATTGTGGTCGTACTATATCGGATCTTTTACAATCCAATATCTGATTCCAGAATCTCTGCCTGACCATGAACTAATTGGAAAAGGCATTAATTGTGAGGAATAGTAGAATTTGAGAATGGACAGTAGGAATTGTTGGTTAGGAGGGGTGTAGGAAGAGTATGTTACCTTTGGTTGAGGACAGGATAGATACAAGACCACAGAATTTGTGGCTTTTCAAAACTGGTCTCATAACCATCCTGGCGGCAACCTACCATAACCCAATGACCATACTCTTCCTCTTCTCCATATCGTACACCTCCTCCCACTTTATGTCTCTCCCAACAGTCTGCTGCGTCTTTCTTCCTCTCTGCCCTTTTCCCTCCCATCCCCTTGCCATCACTAGGTACATCCCACGAGACCATCCTTCTAATACCTGTATGGTCCATCATACAGCACAGGTATTTGTACCCCCCACCCTTTGCTTTTATCCTTCCTCCTCCCCTTCTTGTCTCCTCCCTAACTCACAGTTGGAGGAACAGTCAATCTGCAGCAGGTAGAGATGGTTGTCATGTATGCATCAGTTAAGCCTGTATGTGTGTGTGTGTGTGTGTGCGATCGTCTTTATGGTCAGGTGTTACATAAACTCATTATTATGGACGTATTTAGTTCCCAACTTTCCAACGTGCACTTTCCAACGTGCACTTTCCAATGTGCACTTTCCAACGTGCACTTTTCAACCTGGACATTCCATCCTGCACTTTCCAACCTGGACATTCCAACCTGCATGTTCAAACCTGCACTTACCAACATCCACCTTTTAACCTGGGCTTTACAACCTGGACGTTCCAACCTGAATGTTCCAAGCTGCACTTTCCAACCTGCACTTACCAACTTGCACTTTTCAACCTGCACTTTCCAACCTGCACTTTTCAACTTGCACTTTACAACCTGGGCTTTCCAACCTCGACATTCCAGTCTGGATGTTCCAATCTGCACTTTCCAACCTGCACTTACCAACTTGCACTTTTCAACCTGCACTTTTCAACCTGCACTTTCCAACCTGCACTTTCCAACCTGCACTTTCCAACCTGGGCTTTCGAACCTGCACTTTCCAACATACAGTTTCAACTTGCACTTTACAACCTGGGCTTTCCAACCTCGACATTCCAATCTGGATGTTCCAACCTGCACTTTCCAACCTGCACTTACCAACTTGCACTTTTCAACCTTCACTTTCCAACCTGCACTTTCCAACCTGCACTTTCCAACCTGGGCTTTCGAACCTGCACTTTCCAACCTGGGCTTTCGAACCTGCACTTTCCAACATGCACTTTCCAACATGCACTTTTCAACCTGCACTTTCCAACCTGCACTTTCCAACATGCACTTTTCAAACTAGACATTCCAACCTGGACGTTCCAACCTGGACTTTCCAACCTGAACATTCCAACCTGGATGTTCAAACCTGCACTTACCAACATCCACTTTTTAACTTGGGCTTTCCAACCTGGACGTTCCAACCTGAATGTTCCAACCTGCACTTTCCAACCTGCACTTTCCAACCTGCACTTACCAACTTGCACTTTTCAACCTGCACTTTCCAACCTGCACTTTCCAACCTGCATTTTCCAACCTGGGCTTTCGAACTTGCACTTTCCAACATGCACTTTCCAACCTGGACTTTCCAACATGCACTTTTCAACCTGCACTTTCCAACCTGCACTTTCCAACCTGGGCTTTCGTACCTGCACTTTCCAACATGCACTTTTCAACTTGCACTTTACAACCTGGGCTTTCCAACCTCGACATTCCAATCTGGATGTTCCAACCTGCACTTACCAACTTGCACTTTTCAACCTGCACTTTCCAACCTGCACTTTCCAACCTGCATTTTCCAACCTGGGCTTTCGAACTTGCACTTTCCAACATGCACTTTCCAACCTGGGCCTTCGAACCTGCACTTTCCAACATGCACTTTTCAACCTGCACTTTCCAACCTGCACTTTCCAACCTGGGCTTTCATACCTGCACTTTCCAACATGCACTTTTCAACTTGCACTTTACAACCTGGGCTTTCCAACCTCGACATTCCAATCTGGATGTTCCAACCTGCACTTTCCAACCTGCACTTACCAACTTGCACTTTTCAACCTTCACTTTCCAACCTGCACTTTCCAACCTGCACTTTCCAACCTGGGCTTTCGAACCTGCACTTTCCAACCTGGGCTTTCGAACCTGCACTTTCCAACATGCACTTTCCAACATGCACTTTTCAACCTGCACTTTCCAACCTGCACTTTCCAACATGCACTTTTCAAACTAGACATTCCAACCTGGACGTTCCAACCTGGACTTTCCAACCTGAACATTCCAACCTGGATGTTCAAACCTGCACTTACCAACATCCACTTTTTAACTTGGGCTTTCCAACCTGGACGTTCCAACCTGAATGTTCCAACCTGCACTTTCCAACCTGCACTTTCCAACCTGCACTTACCAACTTGCACTTTTCAACCTGCACTTTCCAACCTGCACTTTCCAACCTGCATTTTCCAACCTGGGCTTTCGAACTTGCACTTTCCAACATGCACTTTCCAACCTGGACTTTCCAACATGCACTTTTCAACCTGCACTTTCCAACCTGCACTTTCCAACCTGGGCTTTCGTACCTGCACTTTCCAACATGCACTTTTCAACTTGCACTTTACAACCTGGGCTTTCCAACCTCGACATTCCAATCTGGATGTTCCAACCTGCACTTACCAACTTGCACTTTTCAACCTGCACTTTCCAACCTGCACTTTCCAACCTGCATTTTCCAACCTGGGCTTTCGAACTTGCACTTTCCAACATGCACTTTCCAACCTGGGCCTTCGAACCTGCACTTTCCAACATGCACTTTTCAACCTGCACTTTCCAACCTGCACTTTCCAACCTGGGCTTTCATACCTGCACTTTCCAACATGCACTTTTCAACTTGCACTTTACAACCTGGGCTTTCCAACCTCGACATTCCAATCTGGATGTTCCAACCTGCACTTACCAACTTGCACTTTTCAACCTGCACTTTCCAACCTGCACTTTCCAACCTGCATTTTCCAACCTGGGCTTTCGAACTTGCACTTTCCAACATGCACTTTCCAACCTGGGCCTTCGAACCTGCACTTTCCAACATGCACTTTTCAACCTGCACTTTCCAACCTGCACTTTCCAACCTGGGCTTTCGAACCTGCACTTTCCAACATGCACTTTCCAACCTGCACTTTCCAACATGCACTTTTCAAACTAGACATTCCAACCTGGACGTTCCAACCTGGACTTTCCAACCTGAACATTCCAACCTGAATGTTCCAACCTGCACTTTCCAACCTGCACTTTCCAACCTGCACTTACCAACTTGCACTTTTCAACCTGCACTTTCCAACCTGCATTTTCCAACCTGGGCTTTCGAACTTGCACTTTCCAACATGCACTTTCCAACCTGGACTTTCCAACATGCACTTTTCAACCTGCACTTTCCAACCTGCACTTTCCAACCTGGGCTTTCGTACCTGCACTTTCCAACATGCACTTTTCAACTTGCACTTTACAACCTGGGCTTTCCAACCTCGACATTCCAATCTGGATGTTCCAACCTGCACTTACCAACTTGCACTTTTCAACCTGCACTTTCCAACCTGCACTTTCCAACCTGCATTTTCCAACCTGGGCTTTCGAACTTGCACTTTCCAACATGCACTTTCCAACATGCACTTTCCAACATGCACTTTCCAACATGCACTTTTCAACCTGCACTTTCCAACCTGCACTTTCCAACCTGGGCTTTCGTACCTGCACTTTCCAACATGCACTTTTCAACTTGCACTTTACAACCTGGGCTTTCCAACCTCGACATTCCAATCTGGATGTTCCAACCTGCACTTTCCAACCTGCACTTACCAACTTGCACTTTTCAACCTTCACTTTCCAACCTGCACTTTCCAACCTGCACTTTCCAACCTGGGCTTTCGAACCTGCACTTTCCAACCTGGGCCTTCGAACCTGCACTTTCCAACATGCACTTTCCAACATGCACTTTTCAACCTGCACTTTCCAACCTGCACTTTCCAACATGCACTTTTCAAACCAGACATTCCAACCTGGACGTTCCAACCTGGACTTTCCAACCTGAACATTCCAACCTGGATGTTCAAACCTGCACTTTCCAACATGCACTTTTCAACCTGCACTTTCCAACATGCACTTTTCAACTTGCACTTTACAACCTGGGCTTTCCAACCTCGACATTCCAATCTGGATGTTCCAACCTGCACTTTCCATCCTGCACTTTCCAACATGCACTTTCCAACCTGGGCTTTCCAACCTGGGCTTTCCAACCTGGGCTTTCCAACCTGGGCTTTTCAACCTGGACTTTTCAACCTGGACTTTTCAACCTGGACTCTGTGGACAGTCCACAAAGTCCAGTTTGGGCAGTCCACAAACTGGACTTTGTGGACTGTCCAAACAGGCCTTTGTGGACTTTCCATTATTATACAGTATTTCTAACTGCAAGACTCTAATGTGAAGGTGTTGTGTTGCAGTATGCAGTCGCTGCGATGTACCAGGCGGCACCGGCCGGTCCGTACCCACTGGGTCTGCAGGCGGCACTCGCCGCCGTGCACCGCGACCGGCTGCAGCACAAGAACCACAGCATCGCCGACCTGCGGCTCAAGGCGCGCAAGCACGCCGAGGCCCTGGGGCTGCGCCACAGCTCGCTGTAGCCCGCGGGCGGCCAGCCGGGGCCGTCTGAGGCGGAGGAGGGCGGCGGCTCTGACACCAGCTGAGGCAGTGCAGCCAACTGCGCAACAGCACGTTGCAGCCGGCGGATTGTCCAATGGCCACCTGCACTGAAGCACAGAAACAGTTTTGGCATCGGCAGAGGCTGGCCGTCCCGACCAGGCGAAGCGTGTTGCCAACTGCACAACATCGAGCTGTAGCCTGTGGGTCGTGATATGGGGCCACCTGCCCCAGAGAGAAGATCTCTAGCACCAGCTGAGGTAGCTCAAGGTTGGAACCATGTTGCTTCTCAGGTGTACCAGAAGCACACCAACACACTGCACTACAGTCTGATGACTCTCAGTGGTCACCAGACGAAACAGCGGACAATTTAAAATGGCGGCATTGTGCTAATCTTCAGTGGTGCCAACAGCATACTGAATCCCCCGAGAGTCACCACAGCCATTGGTGTACTAGCTGAGGTAGCCAACAAACAAACATGATGTGTGATTCCTCGCTAGTTCAAATCACAAACAACACTGTGTGAACTATCTTAACAGTACTATTATGGTGAAGTGTCCTGGCGGACAGTTACGAATTTCTCGTAGAGGCAATACAAACATTCCCAAATACAAACTGAAACATCATTATCAGCTTGTTGTATATAAAAAGTGCTGTTTGCCCAGTAAATGACTGAATTAATGAAACCAAAATTTCACAGTTCAAAGTTCTACAAATGGCTCCAGTCTAGTTTCGCAGATGAACTGGTGCTTGAGACTGTTCTGATCTGCTTACTGTGAGAAAACATTTTTGTTCAAATTGGAAGTCAAAGACTTCATTCAAGTTTTGACATGTGCTAGTGAATATGTGATATGATGTTCTCGCATGTAAAATATTAAAAAACTCTATATAATTAAATTATTTGTGTGGATAATGTATAAATAGTTGCTGTATTGACCCCTCACTCATGAATACTTCTTTAATACAGTTAAAAGGGTAATTAATGGACTTCGTGACCATTTAATTTTTTTAAAAGGAAACCCTCTTCCACTGCTGGTAAAACAATTTTGTTATTGTTCTGTTTATGCTATCTAAGTGCGAGCAGAAAACAAAAGAACAACAAAGAGGAAAGTTTTCAGTAAATTTAAGGGCCAAATGTAAACAATGTATATGCTTGACATTCTTCAAGGCAAGGGGTGATTTAAATCTTTATATCTTGTGAAATATATATGCCAAGATCCCTGTTCAATGCTTTACTCAAGATTACTAGTTTCGACAACTTCCTTACCTCTACATTTCAAAATACAGCACCTCTCCATAATCTCCGACAATATTTCTTACCGCGAACAATACGTGACTGGAATAGGAGGGAGAACCAATAGTGGTACTCAAGGTTCCCTCCGCCAACACCATCGGGTGGCTTGCGGAGTATGGATGTAGATGTAGATGATTAGCAATTTCACAGTACAACCATGCTGTGACATGATTTACCATGATTTTGTATCTATTCGTCACTTATAAGATCTATAATGTCATACAATCGTGTTGTCATGATTATTGTAAATCATGAGACAACACGATTGTTCGACATTATAGATCTTATAAGTGACGACTAGATACAAAATAATGGTAAATCATGTCACAGCATGATTGTACTGTGGAATTGTTAATGATGTATGGAAAGGTGCTGCATTTGAAATGCACATCCGAAGATGGGACGACAAAGCTTTGCCGAAATCTCTAATGTTGAATAAAATATTGAACAGCGATATTGGCATTTATATTTCACAACATTTAAATGTAAACAACTTCAGTAAAAAAGGATGATTTGACATGCTCTCTTTTACAGCTCTGCTAAACTTGACCCACAAAATATTATATGGTATATAAGTGGCATGCCGGCCGCGGTGGCCGCGGGGACTGAGGCGCTTCAGTCACGGTCTGCACGGCCACTACGGTCGGGGGTTCGAATCCCCCCTAAGGCATGGATATTTGTGCCGTCCTAGTTCGTAAGTAGTTCATAAATAGTTTGTAAGTTTAGGGACTGATGACCCCGTAGTTAAGTCCCATAAACTATACAAACATTTGAAACATTTTTATAAGTGGCATGATTGTTGGTATTTAAATTGATGAATTTTCAATGAGTAACATGTTTAACTTATTTGCAAGAGTACACAATCTTACAGTCAGAATTTCACACAAATACACATTGCATCCAGGTCAACAGCAATCACCTGTTTCATAAATAAAGGGCATGTCACATGTAATGGAATTACACAATATGGTGCTTAAAGGAGGTTAGCTTGCAGCACTGCTAGGCACGTGTGTCCCTGCTCCCTTCGCAAATGGAACGACGCAAAAACGACTGTCCATTTGAAACTTCAGTTACACCTTATAATTCAGGCGAAATCGCACACATTTGTCATGTATATCACGGTATAACACCATTCAGTATTTTGCAGAAAAATAATTGATATTTCTTTGTAACGGCAATATGACTGTTTTCAGGATCTCTGTAACTGAGTAAATTTAAGGAATTACTTCATGACACATCATGACTGTGACAACATTACCAGATGTTTCTCAGATTATTTCCATTGTCCACAGACAACATATAGCTCCTCAGATGGCTTATTGTTAGTAGTTAATAAACTTGATTGCAGCAATTTTTCCCATCTAGCAAGAGAGCTTTCTTCATTGCCAACTCTCAGGTAAGCAAGAGTCACAGTAGATTTATTTTACATCAGCGTGTCTGTTATCCCAATGAATCATTTTTTTCTAGATCTTTATTTATTAAAGCTATGAAAATTTTCTGTTTACAGACTGGTTTCAAAGTTTTGCTTATAAGACAGTCAGGTGAACTACAGAGTAAATGAAGCAGTTAATATCAACACAAACACGTCAACATTTAAGACAGAACGTTCCAAAAGTGTGCAGAAGAATGTCTGTGGGTTTTAGAGAGTTATCTGGATTCGGGACAAATGTATAACATTTTCATTATAGAACCTCTCCTTCTAGTTGTGTCTGCTTCCTGTAGGATCTTGCAACACTTTTTCAATAACTGTTTATAAAAAATTACGTTTAAGGAAAATAGTGACATACAGGATCATTTTCAGTGCACTAAGTCGCGGGAAGTGATTGTTCGATAAGCAGGGCTGCAACAGGGATTGTGTTTTGGAAAGGATAGATTTTACAAAGGATATGTTGTGTCAAATATGTTAAGGGGGAGCCTGTGTTAAGCCCTGACATGGAGAGGAAAGAAGTGTACCGTTCAACCTGGATGAATTAGAACATCTTGGAGTGTAATTCCTGCGAGATAGCTAATATTCTGTTAAAATAGCATGGGGGCCTTGTGTCAGTGTAAAGTTGGGGGGGAATACAATGGCAGTGATGATAATGTACTCCCAAAATTATCCTGAAAGTTTTTTCGCAGGATTGTTCCTGAGCACATATCTCTCTTCTTGAAGGTGAATAATAACGTAATCGTTGTAGTAAGTCATTCAGAGAGTGTTTGCATTCTTCATATCGGCATTATTTTAAAAATGTAAGAATGAGTCAGATAACAAATGAAAAAATGTTTCATTATATCGCCTTACTAACTAGGTTTTCGTAGAAAAATTTTCGAAAAAGGTTGAAAGAAAGTTATTTTCTCAGTTTTGCTTCATATAACTCGGTCGAAACCTTGGATATATTTAAGATAATGCTACATACATATATTCTCAACTCTTCGTCTGTAACTTGGTGCAAAACGACCTTTTTATGTTAATTATGTAGAAGTTTAAAGCCATTCAAAAATTACTCTTCAAAATCTCACGGTGGCCATAGTTATGACGCCATAACTCCGGTTTTACACCACGGAGCTTCGGGGACGTTTCAGATGTCAACTAGGACATCAATCTCAGTGGACTATTGTTAAAATCCAACATTCTATAACATTTCTACAATTGGTTTGCTTGAAAATAAATGTTACCAGTCACGAGTTTGCTTCCTATTTGTATGATGCACGGCGCGTTTCGAGAAATTATTCCCATTTTAAAATACATTCGCCTCTCTGCTATGCTATTTCTTTTTAGTGATTTTTTGATGTGTGAGATGCTGAATTGTTCTATTTTCTTTGTTGTAATATATTAAAAAACGAGCAATTTTAGATGGTACTTTATCTTCATACTTAGTCAGGTGAATGAAAAAAGCTTTTACTTACAGTATGCTCGTTCTTCGTTTGTGGCGGAGCTCACATATGTTGAACATCATACACAGATTTCTGAGCACAGTCTACACACAGAAAACACACACGGAACAGTAAAACTGTTAAGATGTTTTAGCTGTAGTTTCCGTGAAGTGTGGTCTACTTTTTAAGGGATCACAATTTGCTTATGCACATTTACAATCGTGCTTACTGCTGTGTGTTTTCATATTTTTATTTTGAATCGATTTTTTATCCACTGCAGCAATTGTGGTTTGTGGGTTAAAAAGAAAACAGCCTCCAGTTACTGTTCCTGTTTTTATTTTAGCATAGTGCCGAAACATTCGAGGAAATTCATTGATTCACTTTAAAGTTTTTCGTTTAATGTTTTACCTTGAAGTTTTTTGTGTTATGAAATGTCTCCAGTTCTTCAATGAAATGCGTTTTATATTCTTTATTTAGTCGATGGAGTACTTTGAATTTAGCTTTACTTTTCAAAATGTATTATGTATGTATTACTGACGTTATCTGCGTATTGTGTGTCTATGCTTTGGATGTGTTCTGTGTATCTGTTGTGGAAATCCCTGTCTGTTTGTCCTAGGTAGGATGTTATTTTGTATATGACAGAATCTAAATACTGATTATGGTTACTCTTTATTATGGTGTTTGTTGTAGTTTATTATTATAATCCGATAAGGACAACAGAATAATACAAAAGCTCACACATCAAAAACACCACAAAAAAGAGCGTGGTACAGGGAAAAATGCACATCAAAATGAGAATAATGTAAAAATTAAAATTGCGCCTGCTAGCAAATAAACAAGTCCGCGGTTTCTACAATCGCAGGCCTTCACAAACCACTTCTGATTCATCAGATCAATACGTTTCTTCATTTTTTCTATTAACAACAGCCGACGTTTTGCCGGTAGGAAAGTGATCTTACAATACACATTACAGGAATGCAAACAAAAATAGAAAGCACTGACATCTACCAAAAATCTGGTATTTACCAGCTCAAATGCAACATTTGTAATGTTCTATACTTAGGACAGACCAGCAGGACATTTGAAACACGATATAAAGAACACAAACGATCATGGAAATATGGCAACTGCCATTCAACATTTGTAGAACACCTTAGGCAACAAAACCACTATCACAACACCATAGAAACCGACATGAAAATAGTCAGATTTAGCAATAAGAAACACCTCCTAACCATCCAAGAGAATTTCCAAATTCAAAAAGCATTAATAGAAAAGAAACACATATTAAATGACCAAGTAAACATCAGCAACCAAACATTATTTAAACTAATAGAACACATAGTAGATAAAGACGAACCTCCCCCTCCCTCAAACCCACCACATAATACGACCACATAAAACAATAACAAAACCCTACCCACATAACACACACACACACACACACACACCTACATAAAATCAAAATCTCTCTCTCTCTCTCTCTCTCTCTCTCTCTCTCTTTGTCGCGCACACACACAAACACACAGAGCTTCGCTAGTAAAACTAAAATCGTATTTATAAACACACATACACAACACAGTCACAACATCACACACAAAGTTGCTAGCAGACAACTGTTTTGACAGAAATGAAACAAAAACACATCTCACAGTGCGAACCCAAGAACTTGTAAGCAAATAAAACACACGCACGCACACACAGAGAGAGAGAGAGAGAGACAGAGGGGAAAAAACGACATATAAAGCCTACCAAACCATAGAAATGGCGAATTTTCAGAAACTTTTATGAGAAAGTGAAAAGGTAAATATTGTAATTATTAACAGCGACAGCAAGTGGCAATGTGCTACAAAAGACACATGACGATGACAACATAAAAATACGTGAGTAATGTTAGTAGTCCATTTCATTCAGAATCTAAATAATCCTATTGCTTGAGAACTGTTATCGATCGAATTTAATCAAACAAATAATCCAAAACAAAACCTTTCCTGTACAGTTGACCACAGAAGATGCTTTAGAATAAAGCGAAACGCGTCTGGCCTAAATTAGACTCATTTACAGTTGCATAAGACGGTTGCCTATCCTATACAAATTGATTAATTGTCACCTGTGCAAGTACTGTGAAACAGTTGCTGACCCACAGCCATGTTTAATTTTCGAAAATTATTTTTTTTTATGGTCGAGTGTTATTCGAAGCATGGTTTTATGCACTTCCGAGCGTTAGAAGTCAAATTTACATATACCTTTACATCCATACTCCAAAAGCCACATCACGGTAAGTGGCATAGGGTATTGTGTGTACCATTGTCACTTCAGGTTCCTATTCCAGTCGCGTACAGTTCTCGAAAAAGTTTGCTGGTTTTCTTCCGTATGGGCTCTAATATTTTTAATTTTACCCTTGTGATGTCGTAGATATATGTATATTGGTTGACTCCTCGAGAAACGTATGCTCTCGGAATTTTGTTGTTGTTGCTGTGGTCCTCAGTCCGGAGACTGGTTTGATGCAGCTCTCCACAATACCCTATCCTGAGCAAGCCTCTTCAACTCCACATAAGAACGGCAGCATACATCTGTCTGAATCTGCTTACTGTATCCATCTCTTGGTCTTCCTCTGCGATTTTCACCCCACCCACTTCCCTCCAACGCTAAATTCACTAGTCCTTGATGTCTAAGAATGTGTCCTACCAATCGATCCCTTCTTTTAGTCAAGGTATGCCAGAAATTTCCTTTTCTCCCCAATTCTGTTCAGAACTTCCTCATTAGTTACGTGATCCACCCACCTAATCTTCAGCATTCTTCGGTAGCACCACCATTCAAAAGCCTCAATCCTCTTCCTGTCCGCACTGTTTATCGTCCATGTCTCACTCCCAAACAAGGCAACACTCCATACAAATGCCTTCAGAAAGGACTTCCTTAGGCTTAAATCAATATTCGACGTTAACAAATTTCTGTTTTTCAAGAACGCTTTTCTACCCATTGCCATTCTGCATTTTATATCCTTTGTACTGCGACCATCATTTGTTATTTTACTGCCCAAGTAACAAAACTCATCTACCTCCTTTATTGTTTCGTTGCCTAATCTAATTCCTTCAGAATCACCTGATTTTCTTAGACTGAACTCCATTACCCTAGTTTTGCTCTTGTTAATGTTGATCTTATATGCACCTTACAGCACACTGGCCATTCCCTCAACTGCTCTTCCAGGTCCTTTGCTGTCTCTGACAGAATTACTATGTCGTCGGCAAAACGCAATGTTTTTAATTCTTCGCCCTTAACTTTAATTACTTCTCCAAATTTCTCATTAGTTTCTTTTATAGCTTGTCCAATGTACAAATTGAATAACATTGGAGAAAAGCTACCACTGCAACCACTGCATCCCTTTCATGCCCTTCAACTCTGACAACCGCTGTCTGGTTTTTGTACAAGTTGCAAATAACTTTATGTTCCCTATATTTTACTCCTGCTTGCTTCAGAATTTTAAAGAGTTTATTCCAATCAACATTGTCAAAAGCTTTCTCCGAATCTACAAAAGCTAGATATGTAGCTATATCAGAATAGCAGAGTCGCAATCGTATCGTACATAATTTTTTTTATTCTTTTTGTCCGAAATGTTTGCAAAAAATCATAAAACCTTCGTCAAATATAAAGTGGGCCGTAAAACACAACAGTGGGATTTTTTCTATATAAACGCAGCACTTCACACTCGTGTATGTTGAGGCTCAAATGCCATTTCCTGCACCATACATCGATACGTTACAGATCATCCTGCATTGCGCTACCCTGTTCCAGTGTTGCGACTTTCGATAAACTACAGCATTATCCGCAGAAAAACCTCACTGAACATCCGATGTTATCTATGAGATAATACATTTACACTGTGGACAGCAAAGACGCTGTAACACTCCCGTAGCGCACACCAGAAATAACTTTCGTTTCTGAAGACTTCTGTCCGTTGAAAATGACATCGTGCTTTCTGTTATCTAGAAACACTACAATCCACTTAGATAATTATAATGACATATTTTGACGACGTTACAGCGTTCAATGAATTAAATAAATCGCAATTTGGTATTCCAGCTAAACCTAGTACAGCAAAGCCATAACTGATCGCAAATTGCTATTTATTTCATTCATTGAACGCTGTAACGTCGTCAAAAATATATAATTGTGTACAAGCCGAGGCTGGGCTACTGATGACAAGTAATTGTGTCTCGATACCTATTGATCTGTTCTCCCTGATGCGGGAATACAGATTTCAGGCTGCGTGCATTACAGAACAAATTAGGCTGTGATAATAGAACAGAGACAGCGTAGCGAATGGAGATTTGTGTGTGGCGGGAGACGTGCAGGTAAGAGTCCTCTGCAATGGGCTTGTCACTGTGTCCTCGGTGGCGGAGTGGTCAACCCGTCTGCGTAGTAAGTAGGAAATCCTAGGTTCGAATCCCGGCCGGGCACAAATTTTCATTCTACGCACTTTGGTATTCCATCTAAACCTAGTACAGCGAAGCCATAACTGATCGAAAATTGCGATTTATTTCATACTTAGATAATTGATTTATATTCCATGTGATCGCACTTTGTTCTTCGGGCGACGGAGCGCAGCCGTACCGCATGCATTTTGTGTCTTGTGGATGAATAGCGCAAGATGGGTTTCAGATGATACTTGCTTTCGGAAATCTTCAAAAAAGATTTCTGGCCGCCGGCCGCGGTGGCCGAGGTGACTGAGGCGCTCCAGTCACGGTCAGCACGGCTACTACGGTCGGGGGTTCGAATCCCCCCTCGGGCATGGATATTTGTGCCGTCCTAGTTAGTAAGTAGTTCATAAGTAGTTTGTAAGTTTAGGGACTGATGACCACGTAGTTAAGTCCCATAAGCTTAACAAACATTTGATTTTTTTTTGATTTCTGGCCTCCAGAAATGTCATGATACTCGATCACAAAACGTGTTCCAAAATTCTATTACCGACCGACGTCAGAGGCATAGGCCTCTATAATTTTGCATGTGTTTGACGACACTTCTAGAAAACGGGAGTTACCGGTGCTTTTTGCAATCCTTACATACGCTTCGTCCCTCTAAAGCAGTGCTTTCCATAATTTTCCTCATGGCGTCGCCCTTTTATAGCTTACAGTTTTGCGCGACACCCTTTCACTATTATAAATGCATATGGTAGAATTTAGAATTTATATGGTTCTATCGGGGGGGTAGGGCGGAAAACTGAAATGCTGGTACGCATTGACGTGTTTAATGTTGATCCTGACTGCAGCAATTACGTACACTCATTGCATTAAAAGGAAACATTAGAACTACTGAGATGTACAACGGAGTAACACCGCAGTCAACAATACCTAACTCACACAGTAATACTTGCTTCTTCTACATGGGACCCAACTTCCGGAACAAGAAAACTGAAAATCGGAAACCGTTTGTTGTGTGTACATGTCACGGCCAGATACGGTTTTGCTGGATCTATCGAAAACGGCATCTGGAGTTAGCTGCTCGGATTTCTTTTTCAGACAGCACAGTCGCTGTTCCCTTTCAGTTCAATATTATCACATTATTTTCAGAAATAAAGAGGATTTATTTATGACAGGTGATGAATTATTATTTAAGTTATATTGTTAGGTTCGTGCTTCACCTCTGAAGTCCCGACATATTCGGAAAAAATGGATAAATATTTGTGACAAGTAAGAATATGAATGTCATTTCTGGTCCCAGAATCTGTTACATACAGGAATCTGAGAGGAAAAAATATTAACGCATACCAGGGTTCGAACCAACGATCACTCCATTTAAAATACTACACTCCGTTAATCACCCGTCCATAGCTTTAGTCAGTGGACAATTGTGACTGCTTTTACAATCTGTGACAGTTTTTACAGCCACTGTGTCATTGATTGACATTTAATTGTAAGAAACGCTACCGAGGGTGACGTGGCTTTGATAAATCCATTAAAAAACGCTCAGGTGCAGCTTTTTGAGAAGGAAAGCAGACTACAGTGAAGATTCGTTCAAGCAGCTCCCAGTTCCAGCAAACTGCGCATGGGAAGAGCATTTATCGAGTATCAGAAGCAGCTCTGCGCATGCACAGTTTGCTGGAATCTGGCAACTGGCAGCTGCTTGAACGAACCCTGAGTGTCTACTGCTGCCAGTGATCTCTATATAACCTGGATGTATTACTCTGGTGTCTGAGCATAGAACTGTAGCGTGTCTGCACATTCATATGTTTTGCACACGAATTTGCATTGTCCGCTATGTTGTAATTAGTCAAACGAATTTATATTAGAAGAGATTAAATTAGTTTTTCGTTCCGTAGATCCATGTTGAGGAGATCCTCGTGGCTGTGGAACATGTCAAGAAACAAAATTTACAAGTTGAATAATAGATAATACTAATAATATAAATACAGATACATACATTTTAAGGGATTTTTTTTTTTTTTTTTTTTTTTTTTTTTTTTTTTTTAAGCTGATAATATAATCATACTAATATAGTATGAATACTGATACATGCATCATTTGGTACAATTTAGAAAGTCACTAATGGAGTAGAAGGAGTTGGCCGCTAGAAAGTCTTTTAGGTTCCTCTTAAACTGATCTTTATTTGTAGCTAAATTCTTTATACTTGATGGTAAATTATTGAAAATGTGGTTTCCTGAGTAGTGGACCCGTTTTTGAACTAAAGTAAGTGCTTGTGTAGATCATTTTTATTCCTAGTATTGTATGTGTGAACTGAGCTGTTTGTTGGGAACAGAGATATATTATTTATGACAGATTTCATTAAGGAATTTAATATACTGAGAGGCAGTAGTTAATATACCCAGTTCTTTGAAGAGGCTTCTACAGGACGTCCGTGAATTTACTCCACAAATAATATGTATTACACGTTTGGACTCTAAAGACTTTTGACTGACTTGAAGAGTTACCCCAAAATATTATACCATATGACATTAGGGAATGAAAGCAAGCAAAGTATGCAAGCTTTGTTATTTTTATGTCTCCTATGTCTGATAACACGCGTATTGAAAATACAGATTTGTTGAGTCGTTTCTGCGGTTCTGTGGTGTGCTCCTCCCAACTAAATTTATTATCAAGCTGTAATCCCAGGAATTTAATACTGACAACCTCTTCTATCTCCTCTTCTTCATACTTAATGCATATGCTGACGGGAAATCTCTTACATATTCTGAACTGCATGTAGTGAGTCTTTTCAAAGTTTAATGACACTGAGTTGGCTTTAAACCATTTATTAATGTTCATGAAAATATCATTAGCAAACCTTTCTATATCTATGCTTGACGTACTTTTTATTGCAATACTTGTATCATCTGCAAACAAAACGAACTCTGCTTCTGGTAGTGTAACTGATGAGAGGTCATTAAGGTACACAAGAAAAAGCCATGGCCCTAAGATGGATCCTTGTGGCACACCACATGTAATTTCTTCCCAATCCGATGATGACTGTTGGCTTAGTTCACTAGTCACTTGCACTGACACCCTTTGTTTCCTGTTAGTGAGCTACGACTTGAACCATTTTGCAGCATTTCCCGTGACCCCATAGAATTCTAATTTACTTAAAAGGATGTTATGGTTCACACAATCAAATGCCTTTGACAAATCACAGAAAATACCTGCTGCTTGTAATTTATTATCTAATGAATTAAGTACATTCTCACCGTAAGTGTAAATAGCATTCTCGATATCGGAACCTTTCAGAAATCCAAACTGTGTTCTAGAAAACATGCCGTTTGAGGTTAAGTGGTTGAGAAGCTGCTTGTACATTACCTTTTCTAGAATTTTTTAGAGTGCTGGCAAAAGTGAAATGGGTCTGTAGTTTGATGGTATCTCTGTATCCCCCTTCTTGAATAGAGGTTTAATATCCGCATATTTTAGCCACTCAGGAAATGTTTCCGTTATAATAGACTGGTTACACAAAAAACTTAAAATTGTGCTAAGTTCACAAGAACACGCTTTAATTAACTTTGTTGATATTTCATCGTAGTCACTAGAATGCTTTGTTTTTAAAGATTTTATTATAGAAGTTATTTCTTTTGGTGAAGTGAGTGACATATTCATGTACGTGAAGTTATTTGTAAATACTAGTTTCAAATAATACATGACAAATAATTGCTAGATTACCTCTGAATTTGAAATTTATGTCAATATATGAACTAACAGACTGACGTGAGTACGGAATCGAAACATATTTCATTTTCGATTTCTTCAAATACTTCATAGCGGCCATGTTGTAATTAGTCAAGAAACAGAATGTGAACATCTTTGCCTGGCACGCACAGCTATCTATAGTTCTACATGCATTTAATATAGAGATCACTGACTGCCGCTGAAGCAGAGCTGCTGCCTAGCGGCTGAGCATGCAATTAATATGCACCGATCATTCCTTTAATACGTCATCTGTGGTGCACAGAATGAAGAGAAGGATGATTAGCTGCAGGCGAGTTTTCAGGATAGTATGAAGAAAAGGATATTTTGTGTTATTTTATGACAAGCTTTTTGTTTAAATTTGTTAGTCTGGCCAACGAGCTATATAAACTACATAGAGTGGCTATCTCTGGTTGAACAGCGCTCCTTGTGGCAACAACCAGGGACTGTGGCTGCCATTTTCTTCAACGTCTAGTGCGCCGAATACGAAAGTTAGACCGACGCTATTTACGTGTTTTGGCTTCACATTTTATGTATCGTAGTAAGCTCCAAAGGTTATTTATTAAGCTGAAATCATGCCGAGTGTATGCGCAGCATATAACTGTACGAATCGAAGTAATGGGACTGTTGTAATATCGTATTTTCAGTTATATAGGGGATACCGGGGCAATTTTCCATAGGGGCAAGTTTTCCAAATCCGTTTATTTTCGAAACAAACCGCTAGATGTTACCACCGGCGATACTGTAGGAAGTAGCAGTGGCGTAACTATTGGGGGGGGGGGGATGAGAGGGATAGACCCCCCCCCCCCAGAACCCGAAAAAAAAAAGAAAAAAAGAGAAAAGAGAAGAAAAGAGAGAGAGAGAGAAATTAAAGTAAAAGAAGTCATATAACAGCAATCTGGTAAAGATTGGAAACTTGGGGTGTTTTACCATAACCTTCCATTGGAAGGGAGTGAATTAGTTTCTTCAACGGGAGTGGTGAGTCTGTCTGGAAACTGACTGAAATTTTGCTCGTCAAGCAGATCTATTCCCCCCCCCCCCCCAAAGCCAAGTCCTAGTTACGCCACTGGGAAGTAGCAACAAAGCACGCTTCATTTACGAAAGTTTCAGTGTTGTACCAGCAGTCACAACGTCGGCAGGGCTGTTTTCGTCATGTTTTCAAATGTGAGTAAACTTTCACGATTTTATTGAAACTTAAAATAAACATTCTAGAGTTAAACTTATTATTTTGACATTGCACACACCAAAAGTGGGTCTCTTTCTTCACGTAACTGTGCATTTGTTTTGTAAATAGCTTACACTGTTACCCATGGACGTAGTGTTATAGTTCCGAATATGGCGACGGGGCACGTTTCCCGAGTGCATATGGGGCACATATTCCTTATTGCTTTGTGTCTTACGCCAAGTCTAAAGCAAATGAAAAGTGTGTACAGTGCACGAAATGGGCGCATGGAGACTGTACGAAAGGGAATGTTCCATTTTTTGTTTTCTTACATTGTGATTCAGACAATCAGTATAAGTATTGTTAAAAATGTCTGTATTTGTAAAATATTTAAGTCACATATTTTGTAAAACCATTAAATAACATTTGTTTTTATTTAATGTGGCTATTTTTACTATCCTCTTTTGTAATGTATTGTAAATTCATGATAAAAATACGTATTCAGTGAAAACAAGATACTTATCTCTGTTTTAACATTGAAAGTATAATTGGAATATTTGCCCCTGTACATTTTAAGTAAGCTGGAATACTTGCCCCGCATACGGGGCAAATTTTCCAACGCAACATGGTCAGACAAAACCATTTGCTACCAAGAATGATATTTACTATTTTCAAAAATATCTGTACAAGACTGTAAATAAAGGTGTAGGAAATATAATGATCCACTGTTTACCGCAAAATCGGTAAAAATAAGAAGTACAAAAATAAAAATGTAAAATGGTGGAAAACGTGCCCCGGTCTCCCCTCGTATTTGTATGTTTTCGTTTCTAACATTTCGTGTACTCGTCTTTAGTACTTACCACATTTCTGCATACAACAGTCCTATGGGCTGTGTACGTGCTTAACTGTAAAGTAAGCTGTGATTATATTTTTCAGTTTTCCTTTGAAAAATGAAGAACTTACAAAACGATGGTTAGCCAATGTGAAGCGATATAAGTGGAAACCTACTGCATACAGTTACATCTGTTCATCGCATTTTGAGGAGAAATCATGTAAGCAATGATACAAAGCGGCCTCTGACTAATAGCTGAATCAGCTTCATTAGAAGATACGACATGAAGCCAAGCAGGAGACGTGGAACCTCTTTTATTACCTATTGCAAATCATGATTTAAGTCATTCAGAGAGCAGTAGGCCTATTCAGTTTGACCATGATTATGTGCCAGAATACGAAATGCGGACATATTCCGAAAAAGTAGTCGAATATATTTCTGGAAGTATGATTAGGCAAGTGAGTAGGAAACTTAAGTGTTTAGATTGCTTGGAAGTTCTCCTTGATCCTAGAAATGAGAGTACAACAGGATAAATCGAATTAAAAGGTATAAAAGACAGTCTTTTCAATCCCTAAAAAGATCTTGTAATATTTTTCGAAGTGGCAGAAA
Source organism: Locusta migratoria (assembly GCA_026315105.1). NCBI lineage: Eukaryota > Metazoa > Arthropoda > Insecta > Orthoptera > Acrididae > Locusta > Locusta migratoria. Next base: position 273,317,108 of record CM048748.1, read on the forward strand.
CACTTCTGAGGAATCATGAAACGTCATTAGGGAAGAAAAATTTCCTTTTGCGAATGTATGTATATGTATTTAGAATGTTGGGAAACAAACGTACTTTATTAACTAAGTACGAGCACTTAATGGTGTTCTCGGAATTTTGGGAGGAATCTCATTACTCCAGCCTAATAAAGAAAGCTGTTATTAAAACATTATTTCAGTTGTAGAATACATCATTTATATAAAGCCAAAACTGCGGAGGAAAGAGGTAAGCAGATTAGGCAAATGTACACGTAATTAATATTGTTTAAGGACAGAAAAAAGGCATGTTTTTTGTATGAATGAGACGATGTTTAGCCGATCCAGTGTATCTGGCATTTGAAATTAAACTTTCCCATTTCTCTACCACACACCTGTTGTGTATCATTTAGCCTTTATCCACATTAGCTTGGGTATAAAAGTAACAATAAGCAGGTAGAGAATCGTTTTGTTGAGTCATTGCACAAAGTGAAAGTGATATAATTCAGTGCTATAACAGACGACTGGTTACGCCTACGTGACGTTGTAAAACATTGCGGCCAAGCTTTCAATTTGCTTCAAGTATGGCAGCACCTTAGCCAATGTTGTTTATATAGGTCGTTGGGTCTCGCGATACCCAATACTACTACTCGACACCCTAGGGTGTCGCGACATCCAGTTTGGAAAGCTCTGCAGTCTAGAGAGCTACAGCACATTGTTGCTAGAAGTTGGGCAAGTTCCTTCGCATACTCAGTGTTCCTCGTAAGACGACACTTCGTAGGCACCCAATCTGTTCAGAAACCGCTTGCGGGGGGAGCGGTGTCAAAGGCTTCTGGAAATGTAGCCGTGCGAGGGGTGGCAGTGCCTAATTGAATGGACCGCAGAGCCACTGCGCCCCGCGGTCTGACTCACGCCACGCAATCTGCTGTACGGCGAGCACTAACCAAATGAAGCACGCGCCATTTGGCGCAATTCGCCCCGTATTACTAGCAGGCCGGCAGTTAAATGCGCGACACAGACAATCGTCGCTGCCGCGCGGGCTGGAGCGCAATAAAGAAGCGGAGGCGGAGGCTGCGTGTGTGACGGACGGCGTGCATTTGGCCGGCTCGTCAGCTGAGCACGCTGGCTGGGGGGTCAGCGCTGCTAAAGCTGTTAGCATCGAGCGGCCGGCGCTCTCGTGTCCATCTCTGGCTCACCGCTCCGCTGCTGCCACTCGGAGAGCGTGTCGGGCGCAATCACATCTCGCCAGAACAACACGAGCGCCACGTCCGTACGCCTTCGTAGCCCATGTCGTCAATCTGCCCTTCTGTCGTGGCATTAGAATTGCCATTCGTCGCGATATGTCCTGACCGACATCGTTATGGACCTTCTTTTCACTGTTCTGACGGAAGTACAGGTCACGCACTGTTAAGGTCATTTCATATCGGCGTAGCATGTCTCGAGCTACGTCTTCGAAAATACGTCGCAGACGTAGCCTGTAATGTAATCAAATGGCGCATTTCAGACCGACGCACAGTAGGGTGGAATCCCCAAAACGTGGGCAAAACCCCAAGAAGAGGTTTAATTCACACATAAATCAGCACACGGGGTTTTTGAGATCGTTCATTACGAATTTGATAGTTATTTATTTAATCGTGTCAGAAGCATCAAACTTTATACGTAAGTTAGACATTGGATACATATGTTAGGCTATTCATAGGGACACGAGAGAAGCCTCCCCGCGGAACGTATAAATACGTTTTGGCGTCTCCCGGGCAACGGCTACGGCCGGCAAATTCTCTCAAACCAGAAGCATCAACACAGTCATTAAAATGCCTCATAAAGAACCCAAAAGGTTCTTTTCAGAACCAATATTGACTATCATCTCTGTGAACATAGCAGGTCTCTCCTCTTCTAAAGGAAACCTACTACATGAGATGTGCCAGTCAAATAAATGCGACGTACTTTGCCTACAAGAAACGCACAGGGACAGCAATCATCGACGTCCTAACATTCCTGGGATGAAATTAGTCGCTGAGAGACCACATGCGCAATATGGGAGTGTCGTTTTCACTAAACCAGATCTCCAAGTAAAATCCACATGCCACACTGAAGAGAATTTGATAGTAAAAATTATCTAAAGAAAATGGCGGAACTAATACAGCAATGTGACCCATGAAAATCCGTAATAATTTATTAATAATAGCGTATATATAGTATTTAGACACTAATACTTAATACATTGCTAACGTGGTTCGTTTGTTTTTGTTGTGGTCTTCAGTCCATAGACTGGTTTGATGCAGCTCTGTCCTGTCCTGTGCAAGTCTCTTCATCTGAGAATACGTTCGACAACCTACATACTTTTGAATATGTTTACTGTATTCGTCCCTCGGTCTCTCTCTACGATTTTTATCCCACACACTTACCTCTAATGCTAAGTTGACGATTCCTTGATGTCCTAGAATGTGTCCCACCAATCTATCCAAATATTCAAATGTTTGTTAAGCTTAAGGGACTTAACTGCGTTGTCATCAGTCCCTAAACTTACAAACTACTTATGAACTACCTTATCCCAAAGACGACACAAACAGCCATGCCCGAGGGGCCAATCGAACCCCCGACGGCGGACGGCCGCGCCCACCGCAACACAGCGCTCCAGTACGCGCGGCTAATCCGCCGCGGCCCAATCTATCCGTCTCTTAGTCAGGATTATGCCAGAAACTCCTTTTCTCCCCAATTCGTTTAAGTACCTCCTCATTAACTATGTGATCTACCCATATAATTTTCATCATTCGTCTGTAGCGCCGTATTTCAAAAGCTTCTATCATCTTTCTGTCTGAACTCCTTATCGTCCTCGTTTCACTTCCATATAATGCTACACTCCAGACAAATGCTTTCAGAAAGGACTTCCAGACATTTAAACTAATATTGGATGTCAACAAATTTCGTTTCTCCAAAACCGCTTTTCTTCCCATAGCCATTCTGCATTGTATATCTTCTTTACTTCGGCCATCAGAAGTTATCTTGCTACCCAAATAACAAAACTCAACTACTTTTATTGTCTCATTACCTAATCGAATTCCTTCAGCATCGTCTGATTATCTGACGCTACATTCCATTATCCTTGATTTACTCTTGTTGATATTCATCTTATACCCTCTTTTCGAGACAATGTCCATTCCATTCAATTGCTCTTCTAGATCCTTTGCGGTCTCTAAAAGAATTACTTTGTTATAACAAAATAATACAATATTAGTAAATAATATATCAGAAAAATATAATAAAACAATCTTCAAAATCGGTGACAGAACACAAATAATAAATATAATAGTACAATCAACGAATGAAGTAATAAGTTCTTAACATTCAAAACTTTGAAAATGTTGTTCTGATGCATACAAAATGGTGCCAGAAATGAAATGAGTGCACTAAGGTCATTCCTTGTTTTGTTTCGAAAATATGCTCTCTCTCTTTTTAGCCTTTTGCCCCCTTGTTCTCAATTTACCAAAGAATGAAGAAAGACAGACTTTCATATTCTCCGGCATCTGTAACGGTCGAGCAATTTTCTCGGAAAGGTGTTCCCTCAGATAAGGTGTTACATTCAACCGTTGTTTAACAATGCTGAATATTTCTTGCCTAGAAAATTTCATGTATTGACCATCCGAACCTGTGTGAAAAAAATTACGCTAGCATTATTAAAACATTAAGTGTAGACAAATGATCAGATATCGAAAGCGTGTGGCACGGGAAACATATAGTTCCGTAGCCTACCTCGCCGCGCGCTGCATCGACCATATTGTGCTACGACATGTCGGCCGCACGGGCATTTCTAAATATTCATTATACAAAAGAAATGGCAGATTGTGGCAGCTGATTCTTGTCAATTACATCAGATAATTAATCAATCTATAGTCTGCGAGTTGAAATTCCGCGGTATATTGCGGTATATTCTACTTTTGCTGTAGTTGAAAAAGCAAGTTCGCAAAGCATGTTCGTTTTGCACAGGCATCGGAAAAGAATGTAATGTAAATATGAAATACATACCTATTTAGTTTACGAACATAACTGTAGCGACCGTTTCCATCTTATAGAACTGAAATTTTTCACTTCGCTACCAAAATATTCACTCAAAACCAGAGAGTAAATATGCCTTGCTTTCGCAGCGCAGCATGTGATCTCGGCAAGGTCACATTTGAACGGACATATTTCGACAGGTACCGAAGGTGGCGACCTCTCCCTCTGAAATGAGTTGCACTAATTCCCCTACGCAAACTACCAATCAAAATTCCGAGAATCGAAAATTCATTTTTCGGGGTTTTGGCCACGTTTTGGGGATTCCGTCCCAGTATACGACGCAGCTGGCGTCGCGTCCAGCCCGACTCCCTCCACCTCAGCATCCTATCACAATAAAGTTTCCATTCTTCCGCCAAAAATCCACTAATAACATCGGTGATTTAAAAAAAAAATATGACGTAATGCCTAATTGAAAGTAAATATAAAGTGTAGTAACAACCAGCTCACATCAGTATACCCAGATGAAGGCCACTGTAACGTTGGGCGAAACGTCGGTTATTAAAGTAATAGCGTTCTTACATCATGACGCAGTACAACAGCCTGAAAACTTTTATGTCATCTGATTCTGGCCGCGGAAGCCTAGGTAATTATACTTAAACTAACTTACGCTAAGGACAGCACAAACGCCCATGTACAAGGGAGGACTCGAACCCCCGACGACAAACGGCCGCGCGCACCGCAGCTGGGCGCCTTAGTGCGCACGGCTATTCTGCCGCGGTTGACGTCCTATAAAGGCTGCTATAAAGACCTTGTAATAAGAACTAGATTCCCTAACGGCTCTGCTGTCACAGGAATAATTTGAACCTTAGGCCAGTCGCCATTATAGTGGCATCAGATAAATACGATTGTTGTTAGGAGACAAATGGCCTGTTATATAGTTACTGCGGTGGATATACTTATTTGGTAGTCACGTGTGTACTGTTTCACTGTAGTAGTGTACATGAAGCACGATGGTGAAGAGCTGCACAGCGATTAATTGCTCACATCTGTTTAGGAAAGGAACAAAAAGTTTCATTTTCTGATGGTGTAATACAACTATTTCTTCTATTTGAATTGTGTTTCTCGAGTTCAAATGTCAAGTAATAAGCCCGCAATCTTCTATTTTTAATTAAAAATTGCGAGCCAATGCGGGTATTTGACACAGCAGGAGTTTTATTTTCGAAAACAAGATACTGTGAAATTGTTTTAGCATGATTTCATCCTTTAAACTTTCCAAACATAATTTTTTGGAATAAGACAGTTATTACATGAACAATTATCTCATCTAAAATACATTATGCTGGGATTGAGAAGATGTAATAACCTTAGAGGCTATTATCTTCAATAATGAAAACACCAGTATGAAACAACTAAATGACATCAGAACGTCTGAAATAATACAGATAAAGCTCTTTTTCGTAACTAATTCAATTTTTTTCCGGAACGTTGCAATAAATGTCAAATGATTATAAATCTAAGGGACTTAACTTCGGTGTTTACATATCAATATTATGATTATCGAAATTTCTGATTCGTGACATGATGCCTCAGGCCGCGCGGCCACTTCCGCGCAACCGTGCCTTTTCCCTTTCTTATAGGTTGTCGGTTCATTGCCTATCATACCCCGTTTACGTATTTATGACTTTCGGCTTATAGGTAAGAGCATGTAACCATTCAGGTTAACACAATATGAGAAATCAGTGCAGTTATTAAAATCGAAGGGCACAAAAGGGATGCGGTGGTTGGGAAACGAGTAAGACGGGGTTGTAGCCTTTCGCTACAGTTGTTCGATGTGTACATTGAGCAAGTTGCTAAGGAATGCAAAGGGAAATTTGGGGAGGGAATTACAGTTCAGGGTGAGGAAATAAAAACTTTACCGATGATATAGTAATTCTGCCAGAGATAGCAAAGGATCTGGAAGAGCAACTGAAGTCTTGAAAGGAGGGTATCAGATGAACAGCAACAAGAGTAAAATAAGGGTAATGGAATATAGCGTCAGAATATCAGGCGGTGCTGAAGGTCTTAGATTACTTAATGAGACAATAAAAGTAATAGATCAGTTTGCAAAAAACTTCTGATGGTCGAAGTGAAAAAGATGTAAAATTCAGAATGGCTATCGGAAGAAAAACGTTTCTGAAGACGCGAAATTTGTTGATATCCAATATTAATTTAAATGTTAGGAAGTCCTTTCTGAAAACAATTGTCTGGGGTGTAGCATTGTATGGGAGTGAAACGTGGACGATAAGGAGTTCAGACAAAAATATGATAGGTTTTGATAGGTGGTGCTACAGACGAATGATGGAGATTAGCTGAGCAGAACGCGTAACTAACGAGGAGGTGCTCAACAGCATAGGGGAGGAAAGGAGTTTCTGGCATATCCTGACAAAGAGAATGGATAGATAGGTTGGTGGGACACATTCTAAGATATCAAGGAATCGTCAACTGGGGTAAAATTCGTTGGGGGAGTGCGAGAAACGAATATGGTAAGTAGCTTCTAAAGTATGTAGGCTGCCGCCCATATTTACAAATGAAGAGCTTTGCACAGGACAGTGTATCGTGGAAAACTACTTCAAACTAGTGTTCATACTGATGACCACAAAACAACAATATATACCGTCAGAAGGGGTGAAGTGTATCATAAAATTCGGTTTTTCTGTAATTTTAGAGGGAATATCTGGAATAATTTGTTTCGAAAAATTACATTTAATCCTTAGCAATTCGACATTATATGTAATGTTGAATGTAGAAACAGCCTGTTGTGCATTTTGAGTTGTTTTAATTTAAAAGTTGATCAGTCTAAAAGACCATCAATTTCACCCCATTACCTGGGTAAAGCCGTTACAGATCTCCAAAAAAGTCGATCACTCCTTTTTTGGAGATCTGTAACGGCTTTACCCAGGTAATGGGGTGAAATTGATGGTCTTTTAGACTGATATGGCTCCAAAGGTTTGGTAGGCTATGTTTATATTCAATTTTAAAATAGTAGAGGGTCTTTCTCTGAGGCCAATCATATATTTAAATTAACAAATAGAATATTTTATGGTTATAAATATAATTTTCACTCAATGTGTGAAATGTCAGTCTGGGCTCTGTATCGTCCACAACCAATGCCTGTAGGCTTCGCTTTTGTTACAATTTGTGTCTTTTGTACATCAGTAACATCTGTAAATACAAAATGATCCTCCTTGGATCCTCCCTTCCTTAAATAGCTGTCTTCAGCGTCACTTTCAGCCATCTGAAAAAATTTCTTTTTTTGCCACCAGTGGCAAATGACACTTATACACATTCACTACTCTCATAAGAACAACAGTTTTTACCTTGTTCAGTAGTTCCACCAAATCAGTGTCACTAGAACTACCGGCACCACCCTCGGCAATTTCATCTAAAATCATAATGTTGTTGACTGTTGTTTGATGATCCTGACTGCATATCACGTCATACTCTATGAGATCACAAACAAATATTCCCCTGCCAGTTGCAACATTGAGAAGTTTTTGCGTTGGGCGTTTCTCGGCATTTCCGGTGGTCTTCTTCCTTAGATAATGTAGGTGGTCCACCGATGTGTCCCTAAATCTTCGTCCAAATTCTCCAGTTTCTCTTAGAATTTTTGGAAGTTTCTTATGGACAGCTTCGCGACTTGGAGGAACAATGCGGTGAATCCTGCTACAATGTTAGATGTTAGGTGAAAACGTTACTGAGACGTCTTCCTCAGCATCAAAGGAAACTCGCACCTTAGGCAAGATTCCTGTATTTTTTACTTTCCATTCTTCTAAGAACTTTCTACAAGCTACTTGTAGTGATCTGCACAACGTCTCTCACATCATGTCGTTTCAAAGGAAAACCCCACTCTCCACACTTGATCAATCCGTAAACTAAACATACTTCGTCTACTGTATTTAGAACAGATAGCCCACCACATTTTTTTAACGTTTGCCCTTACCCACCCATTTAATTTTGTATAGGGCACAGCGTAACACTCAGATGCTTTACGATATTCAACTTTCCTTTCTTGACTTCCTGAATGGCATTTTCCAGATAGATTGTATTGTAGTTCCTTTTTCCTCTCTGCCGACCTTTTTCAAGTATGTTCACAGCATTATCGACTTCACCCTATAAAATACGATAATTCAATTGTTAGATCACTACTCGTCCATACGAACAACTTCTGCATTTGCAAATACATAAATCGTATGATAATGAATTGACTTACCGAATAATTGTCCGTAAATCGCTGAATGTAATGTCTATAAGTGGTATTGTGACAAGCTTTGTTTTGCAACGTTCACAGGCCACCAAACTGCATTTATTTACTTCTCACTGCGCCGTTGAACGGATTATCCAAGAGAACATTCTATAAGTAAAAATTAGTCTGCAACTCATTGGCTTCCAACTAGAATGTATATCATTAAGTTCCCGGATGTACTGCCAGGTGGAAGCCAAAATTATAGTGATGTATTGCCGGTCGACTTCCCCCACCTGATCGACTTCAGCCCTTCTGACGGTAATTATCTGACGATGGAGAACGCCCGAAACCGGCAATACAGAGGTTGTATTAATATAACATGTAGCGAGCAACCAGCATTGATTTCGTATACTGAAGTAACGACGAGTCGCATTCCACAACACTGTCGAGTCCACAATGCGTTACCACAGTCTAATATACGCAGACGAGACCCTTCCTCACTACGTTTACATGCAACATTTCTTCCGGAAGGTGAAAATCGAATTCCGTAAATCATTTTTCGCTGTCGTGTTTACATGTTGCAGCAAATGCTCAAATGTTTGTAAATCTATCGGAGCAAACTGCGTGGTCATCAGTCCGTAGCTTACAAACTACTTAAACTACGGTAAACTAACTTAAGGACAAACACACACACACACCCATGCCCTAGGGAGGACTCGAACCCCCGACGGCGAGCAACAGCGCGCTCCGCAGCGAGGCGCCTTAGACCGCTCGTCTACACCACTGCGACCATGTTGCAGACTCTGTTACAGTTTGTTGTAATTGACGGTTAGTCAACGTGTAAAACAGAAGTGATATCTGGCGTTCCCCAGGGAAGCGTTATAGGTCCCCTACTCTTCCTTATGTTTATAAACGAATGAGGAGCCAATCTGAATAGCTCCCTTAGACTGTTCGCGGATGATGGTGTCGTTTATCGGTTAGTGAAGTCAACAGAGGATCAAAAGCAACTGCAAAGCGATTAAGATAAAATTTCTACATAGTGCGAAAATTGGCAATTGACTCTAAATAAAGAGAAGTGTGAAGTAATACACACGACCACTACAAGAAACCCGCTGAACTTCAATTACGCTATAAATCAGCCAAACCTCAAAGTCGTAAATTCTACCAAATACCTAGGAGTTACAATTACGAACAACTTTGACTGGAGAGAACACATAGAAAATATTGTGGGGAAGGCGAACCAAAGGTTACAGCTCCACCAAAGAGACTGCCTACATCACACTTGTGCGTCCTCTCCTGGATTACTGTTGCCCCTTGTGGGACCCTCACCAGGTGGGACTGACGGAAGACATTGAGAAGGTTCAGAGAAGGGCAGTTCGTTTTGTTTTATCACGTTACGGGAGGGAAAGCGTCACGGAAATGTTGCACGAATTGGGGTGGAAATCATTAAAAGAAAGACGTTATTCATTGCGGCGTGATCTGTTTGCGAAGTTTCAATCACCGACTTTTGGTTCTGAATGTGAAAATATTTTGCTAGCACCCACCTACTTAGGGAGACATTACCATCCCAATAAAATAAGAGAAATCAGATCGAAAACGGAATGATTTAGGTGTTCTTTCTTCCCGCGCGCTATTAGAGAATAGAACGGTTGACAAAAGTTATGACAGTGGTTAATGAACCCCACTGCCAGACACTTAAATGTGATTTGCATAGTATCTATGTAGATGTAGATGTGTCGAGTTTCCTAGCCCACTCAATATAGCGACTGAAAAACAGTTGATTCAGTTACTGATTTAGACAGAACATTCGTACTTTTCTGTTATTAAATACACAGATTCATGTTCACTCTAATATTTATACTTTTATTTCACGGTAGAAAATGTCAGTCTGTTCGTATGTGCCGAAAAATTCTTAACTAGAAAGCACAATCCGGTAAGCCAAGATGGCTTAAAAAACGGTTGCGCTTACATGGGCACGAAAATCGATTGTGGAACTAGAATACCGCTTTACAGAAGTGGATTTCCAGAATCGATTTTGGAGTGTTTATGTGACCAACCGAAGCGGTTTACGAAATCCAGTTTTTGGAGACCATGTAAACGGGGTGACTGCTGTGAAAGTTTTTACCGACTGGCAGTGCGAAAGGAGTGCTCCTAGTAGTGGACAATTTGCCATAATTACTTTTCTACGTAATTAACCGAATACTTTCTGTAATTTTTGTGTTCCAAGCATTAGTAAATTGTCTAGAAATATAAATAATCGTGAAATAAATGTACACTACTGGCCATTAAAATTGCTACAACAAGAAGAAATGCAGATGATGAACGGATATTCATTGGACAATATATTATACTAGAACTAACATGTGATTACATTTTCACGCAATTTGGATGCATAGAACCTGAGAAATCAGTAACCAGAACAATCATCTCTGGCCGCAATAACGGCCTTGATACACCTGGGAATTGAGTCAAACAGAGCTTGGATGGCGTGTACAGGTACAGATGCCCATGCAGCTTCAACACGATACCACAGCTCATCAAGAGTAGTGACTGGCGTATTGTGACGAGCCAGTTGCTCGGCCACCATTGACCAGACGTTTTCAATTGTTGAGAAATCTGGAGAATGTGATGGCCAGGCAGCAGTCGAACATTTTCCATATCCAGAAACGTCCGTGCATTATCCTGCTGAAATGTAGGGTTTCGCAGAGATCGAATGAAGGGTAGAGCCACGGGTCGTAACACATCTGAAATGTAACGGCCACTGTTCAAAGTGCCGTCGATGCGAACAAGAGGTGACCGAGACGTGTAACCAGTGGCACCACATACCATCACGCCGGGTGATACGCCAGTATGGCGATGACGAATACACGTTTCCAATGTGCGTTCATCATAATGCTGAAAACAGAACCTGGATTCATCCGAAAAAAATGAGGTTTTGCCATTCGTGCACCCAGGTTCGTCGTTACGTTCACTATCGAAGGTGCTCCTGCCTGTGATGCAGTGTCAAGGGTAACCGCAGCCATGATCTCCGAGCTGATAGTCCATGCTGATGCAAACGTCGTCGAAATGTTCGTGCAGATGGTTGTTGTCTTGCAAACGTCCCCATCTGTTGACTCAGGGATCGAGACGTGGCTGCACGATCCGTTGCAGCCATGCGGGTAAGATGCCTGTCATCTTGACTGCTAGTCATACGAGGCCGTTGGGATCCAACACGGCGTTCCGTATTGCCCTCCTAAACCCACCGACTCCATATTCTGCTAACAGTCATTGGATCGCAACCAAGGCGAGCAGCAATGTCGCGATACGATAAACCACAATAGCGATAGCCTACAAATCGGCCTTTATCAACGTCGGAAACGTGATGGTACACATTTTTGCTCCTTACACGAGGCATCACAACAACATTTCACCAGGCAACGCCGGACAACTGCAGGTTTGTGTATGAGAAATCGGCTGGAAAATTTCCTCTTATCAGTACGTTGTAGGTGTCGCTACCGGTGCCAACCTTGTGTGAATGTTTTGAAAAGGTAAACATTTGCATAACACAGCATCTTCTTCCTATCGGTTAAATTTCGCGTCTGTAGTAATTTTAATGGCCTGGAGTGTAAAAACAGCCGAAATTCTTTGGCTCTGTGGTATAAACAACTTATCCATGGGGCAATGTTTTCGATTATGTCTATATCTGCAGTTTATTTCACTGAAAATAATAGAAATAAAAACATACGAGAAAAATAAATTACTGTTACGGTTTATTCTTACATGATAGACACCTCCTTTGATGGGTAACAATTCGGTATGGACTCTAATGATTCGAACATATTTAGATTTCACTCGTCTTTAGGCGAAAGACGATTTCAAGAGAATCCTAAGTAAACTGTTATGGAAAGTACCATTTCATACCTTCCAAGGATTCTTAGGTAAGCTAATAAAGACAAATAAAAATTATTTTGTATTTATTACTGATTTCTGTGGCACTAAATACTTTCCCTTTTGTTATTTGGACAGTTAAAGAACACATGATGGTCGCAGTACTGAGGATATAAAATGCAGAACGGCAATGCGAAGGAAAGCGTTTCTGAGAAAGAGAAATTTGTTAACATCGAAAATTAATTTAAGTATAAGGAAGTCCTTTCTGAAGGCATTTGTGTGGAGTATTGCCTTGTGTGGGAGTGAAACGTGCACGATAAACAGTGTGGACAGGAAGAGGATAGAGGCTTTTGAAATGAGGTGTTACAGAAGAATGCTGAAGATTAGGTGTGTGGATCGCGTAACTAATGACGAGGTACTAAACAGAATTGGGGAGAAAAGGAATTTCTGGCATACCTTGACTAAAAGAAGGGATAGATTGGTAGGACACATTCTTAGACATCAAGGAACTGTGAATTTAGCTCAAATGTTCAAATGTTTGTATAGTCTATGGGACTTAACTACTTATGAACTACTTACAAACTAGGACGGCACAAATATCCATGCCCGAGGGGGGATTCGAACCCCCGACCGTAGCAGCCGTGCAGATCGTGACTGAAGCGCCTCAGTCCCCGCGGCCACCGCGGCCGGCGTGAATTTAGCATTGGAGGGAAGTGTCTGGGGTAAAACCCGCAGAGGAAGACCAAGCGGTGGATACAGTCAGCACCCCAGTACGCAGATTCAAATGGATGTGGGTTCCCGTTCTTCTGTGGAGATGAAGAGGCTCGCTCAGGATAGAGTAGGATGGAGAGCTGCTTCAAACAAGTCTCCGGACTGAGGACCAAAACAACAACAAATAGTTTCCCTATTGTAAAAAATATATTAAAATCAATGTCAACGATAATATTAACACTCTTTCGATATTGTATTCAGAAATGAAACCTTACCAGCCGCTGCCGTGGCGTATAACCAGTGGCGGCTGGTACTTCAGGTGACTGGGGGTTTTGCGCACTTCTGCGAGTGGCGCCGGGGGAAAGCACCCTGTTTGACCCCCCCCCTCCCCATTTAGATATATTTTCGTTAAAAGATCTGCAGAAAGTCTTACCACGGCTTGTTTGTGCGTGTTCATTTTTCTTTGGTAATAAACACCAAGAACATATGAATATAGCAAATTAATAAACAGCCAACCAGTTGCAATAACAGTTGTTTAATAAATTTTTAACCACGGTTTCGACAGATACAAACCCATCTTCTTCAGAAATACATGTAAACCTATAGGCACTATGGCATCATAAATTAAAAATTCATAATCGTTATGCCTGAAATATGCGTCATACCAAGCCTATTGTCATTGTGAAATACAAATCAGAATAAAACTGTTACTTACTATAATTGCATATCACAGGAATTTGACATCCCTATGATCTAGGGAATGTGGTTTAGATTGAAAGATACGTCAGCGCATCTGCAGACATTCACACTTACTGATTTGAAGCTAGGAGCATGCATACCACGACCGGTGGCGCATGCGCCGTGGAACTTTCAGTGGGTTACTAAACTATTGCCAGAATGTACATTCAATTTATAACGATGTATATGAAGATGCAAACGAACACTTAAACATATGAATATGCACTAAAACACAGTAAGTAACTGGTTACACTGTTAAGTGACTGTAACAGAATGAATCCACTACGATCAAGAGACAAGCTACCTACGGGGACGTGATACTGTAAGCAGCACCCCCTCCTAACCTTACGCATGCGGAATGGCCGGTCTCCCCCACATCTTTACAAACAGTTAACTATTAGTTAAAAGGAAGAGTATAAATTTCACTTACCCTGTAAACACATAGCGACACATTTGCTAAAATTATTTTTTTTTTTTTTTTTTTTTTTTTTTTTTTTTTTTTTTTTTTGACGGCGTTACAGCGATCAATGAATGAAATAAATCGCAATTTGCGATCAGTTATGGCTTCACTGTACCAGGTTCAGATGGAATGCCAAAGTGCGGCAAATGAAAAATTTGTGCTCGGCCAGGATTCGAATCCGGGATCTCCTGCTTACTAGGCAGACGCCTTGAGCAGTGACCAACCCGAGTGCAGAGGACTCTTCCCTGCTATGGTATAGGAAAGAGACAGCGTGGCGAATGGAGATTTGGGTGGATTCCTCTGCAGTGGGGCTGGTCACTGTGTCTTCGGTGGTTCACTTCTTCAAACATATAAAATAGCAACCCTGAACATCAATAAAATAACGACGTTGCTGAAGGTTGACGCCCTCCGAGATTACATCTACAGCGCCGATGTTGACATCGTGATGTTACAAGAGGTCGACTATGAGCTACAGCTAAATATAACTGGCTATGATGCGATTTTAAACACGACGTTGGATGGAGCCTTTGGGACGGCATTCCTGATTAAGGAGGGAATCGTAGTCTCTGATATAGAACGGATAGCAAACGGCCGAGGGTTGTCTTGTTTAATCCATGGCGTTCGTTTTATAAACATTTACGCTCCTTCAGGCAACCAGCACAGGGCGGAGAGATCACTTTTTTATGAACAGGACCTCCTGTATCTAATACGACGAGCTGAAGAAGCAATGGTTTTAGCCGGTGATTTTAATTGTGTGCTTAAGAGAAAAGATCAGCATCCCAACTTTAATTACAGCGCAGAGTTAGACCGCGTAATACGAGAGATGCGATTTGCCGATACTTGGGAAGTTATTCATGGAGATCGTCAGTGTTTTACCTTTTATACCCCCACCTCAGCTAGTAGAATTGATAGGATTTATGTAACACCGTGCTTAACAGCAGATGTCACTGGACCTGAAACATGGCCAGTGTATTTCTCAGATCATTTGGCGTATCACTGTCAACAGAAAATGACCAAACAGGATATTTTTCGGGGAAGGAACATCTGGAAACTTAACGTCACTATCCTTCCAGAAGATAGTTTGAGGCTTCGTGTGGAAGAGGTATGGAATACCTGTATGAGACGACGCCGAAACTTCCCAAGTACGATACAATGGTGGTGCAAGTGTGCGAAACCAAAGATAATCAGTTGCTTAAAAACGTATTGCTTTCAACGGCGTCAAGACGAAAAGAGCGTGTCTGAGTTTTATTTCCGTTGCCTCCGGGAACTCCACGAATGTCGTAACAGAACAGCGGACACCATATTAAAAATTAAAAAAGTGAAAGCAAAATTAACAGCGCTAAAAAGAAAACAGATGGAAGGCATCATAATCCGGTCGAGAGACCACAACAGCTTGTCCGGGGAAGCGCCTTCGCTGTACCATCTTGCGAAGGAACAACGTCACAAGCGGAATGGGCTGATACACAGCCTTCGAAGAGGAGACGGAAACCTATTGAAAGATCACCGGGCAATTAAGCAATACGTCACTGAGTATTATACGGAATTGTACGCTTCTGAGCATGTCGACGACGAGTTGCTCAGGCAGATTATGAACAGCTTACCTGACCAACTGAATACACGAGAGGCGGAATCTCTGTTGGTGGACATAACAGTAGAAGAACTGAGATCAGCATTGAAAAGAGCACAGGGAAACAAATCACCTGGCGCGGACGGACTGCCAATAGAATTCTAGAAACGATTTTGGTACCTACTGGAAAACTGCTTCCTCGACATGTGCAACGAAATTAAGGACGGGACAATTATACCGGATGGATTCAACGAGGGGATCATAGTCCTTATTCCCAAGGAATACCCCTGTAACGAAATGCATAAAATCCGCCCGTTATCCTTACTCAACTCGGATTACAAGATAGTAGCCCGTGTCATGGCAGCGAGGATCAAACTGGTGTTGCATAAAATCATACATCTAAGTCAGACGGCAGCAGTACCGGGACGAACGATCCTTCAAAGTCTCACTGATTATAGGGAGCTCATAAGCTACTGTGCTCTTACACGTCCAGAAGCAGCACTCTTATCCTTAGACCTTAACAAGGCTTTTGACAGGATCAGGCATCAGTACCTCTTCGCAATAATGACCCGTCTGGGGTTTGGGGAAGAATTCGTCTGCATGCTCAAAAATCTCTTTAACAATGCCAAGTCGAGGGTAAAGATAAACGGACATCTCACGAAACCAATCCCCATAGAGAAATCCGTACGACAAGGCTGTCCTTTGTCAATGACTCTCTTCGTCATTGCTATCGACCCACTACTTAGGAGACTCAGCCAACGGCTCCAAGGAATGACCATCTACGGCAGCACTCTCAAATGCATCGCGTACGCGGATGACGTGGGAGTTGTTCTTAACAACGCTCAGGAACTGCATGACGTGCACACGGTGGTTGGCGAGTTTGAACACACTTCAGGATCCAGACTGAACATACGGAAAACGAAATTACTGCCATTAGGAAGAGGGTTCCCAGAAAATGAGGGAGAAGACTACGTGCGTACCGACTTCCTGAAACTCCTCGGAATAAACATGTATAATTGTCCTCTGCGAACAACGGCTGCAACTTGGAGAGACATTTTAAATATGACGAGAGCATGTCTCCGACAGAACTACGGTCGTATGCAAAATTTACTTGAAAGAGTTCACTTTGTTAACACCAAAATCCTATCGAAAATTTGGTACGTAGGCCAAATCCTTCCGGTCAATGCAACAATAGCTGGCAGAGTGATGGCGGCGGTAGGGTGGTATCTATGGCGAGGCAGTATATTCAAAGTCGGAATAGATGTAACGACACTTCCGCCCAGAGAAGGAGGACTTGGTGTAGTGGATGTTGGCACCAAATGCAGAGCACTACTGATAAGACGAACTCTCCAAATTTATGACGAACAACCACAAAGCGTTCTCCGAGCAGTCATCAACGCATACAGACCACTTAGTTTAGAGGCTCCGGTTAACCTTAGTGCGGTACCACACGAACTAGTTCATATTCGCCAGTTCTTCCTAGACGCAAGCTACCTGCGAAGGCAGAGCAACACCATCAGAAATAAAACTACAGCGGAGATATACAAGTTTATGAATGACAACGGGAGACAGAACAGGATGGAAACCAAATACGCGCACATACGGTGGCCCACAGTGTGGAAAAACAACAACAACAAGATCCTCGACACAAACATCAGATCAACATGGTACAGAGTCGTAAACGAAACAATAGCCACGAAGGAAAAACTTCACAGAATAAAGCTGGCCAAGACACCAACGTGTAAGGGTTGCGACCTCATCGACACACTACAACACAGGTGTGTATGCGGAGAGAACACGAAGATATGGGAATGGTGTCGGAGGAAACTTGCTCTGATAGGCAGAACGACCACCAAAGAAATAGCAATTGGAACCATGTTACAACCTGATTTCGACTATTTCCCAATGACGAAACAAAACATGTGGACCTGGCTAGTCGGCCACACATTACATTATATAATTAATAAACCGGCGGAAGGCACTTACCACGATTTTCGACTCTATAGTATAAATCAGGCTATGAAACTCCTAAACAATCCACGACACAAAACATTATTTGCAAACTACCCAGTGGCGTTAGACTTAACGCAGATATGAAAAACAAAGGGCAATGAACGATTTTAGTTTATGATGAACCCTACGACACTAGTGAAACATTAGAAAGAGGATGTCAAAGAAGCATGACGCATAGTCATATCGGCGCGTGGCGCTACCGGAGTTAAGAGAGGACAAAGTAAAACAGTTTCAAAATGAGGAAGATTAGTGATTTTTTACGAAAAGAAGATCCCAACGGAAATCAACCCAACCCAATTCACGAGAAGACGAACTCTGGTAGTAGACTGTGTTGAAAATGACATGTGTGTGAAGACAGAAGTGTCAGTTTCTTTATCATATTCCTTTAGTTATTCTTATTTGTTTTATTATTTATCATTATTATTATTTTCCTGTGACAGAAGTTGTCGCTATATTTTGTTTCCTTCTGGATGAAGTTCCACACCTGCGGAGGACTTCAAGACGGAAAGAGATCCACTACCTTAACGTGCAGAAGAATAGCACATTACTTTAGCCAAAGGCCGATGAAGCCGACGCCGATGAAGGCGAATTTGGTGAGCGGAAGGACGGGTTGAAGGGGAGGAAGGAGACCCGAAAAAAAAAGGTGGCGGAGTGGTCAACGCTTCTGTCAAGTAAGCAAGAAATCCCGGGTTCGAATCCTGGCCGGGCAAAAATTTTCATTCGCCGCACTTCGGTATTCCATCTAAACCTAGAACAGTGAAGCTATACTGATCGCAAATTTCTATTTATTTTATTTGTTAAAACGCCCAAAGATATGTGGCAAGTAACAATATAAAAGTCATTTATGTTCCCGTATCTGTAAAAAGAAGCTTGGGTTTTAAAAAAATTGCTTGCAGTCGGTCTCGAAAGCACTATGTTCGACGGCGCAACGCAATGTCACTAACCACACGGGTATTCTTGCTAGGCAGGTGGATAGTAGTGATTTCATTATTATTCCTGATCGGATCTTCTGAAGGCTTTTACAGTTGATGCGTCTTTAATGTGTAGTTATAATATATTTTACGAAATATGACGGTTTTTTTTATGAATCTTCAATGCGCCAAAAAGAAATATGAAGGGCGAATGTTGCCTTAATGGAGGTTTTACCGACGCGCAAGGCGAGGCGAGGGTAACTCCATTGTCTTTGCTTCGGTACCATTCATGTAGCTCGAGTAGGACCTGGTGTCTCGACCAGCTGCAAAGCCAATGTTAAGGTCCCCACACATGAGCGACGAATCGCTGCAATTCGTCGCATGCGATATCGCTGCAATCCGTCGCTCGCCTCCACCTCGCCACACACGAGCGATTTGTAAAGCAATTTGTACGACTATTACGAACGCATATGTGTAGGCAAATTCTGGAATGAAAAAGGCTCTTCTGTTTTCAACAGCGGTCACAGTTGATTTGTGCATCCTGACGAGTAATACTTTAAACCAAAAATTTTAGAAATGGGAATTGTTATTTATTAAACTTGTTTTGAATCCGTTTTCCTGGGAATTTTTGGTTACATTACACTTTTAGTGCCGCCAAGTGGATTGTATACATCTTTCTAATGTAAAAATACGTTTTTTTCGTTTGTTAGCCAATGTGCAAATGTTCAAATGTTTGTATAGCTTATGGGACTTAACTACGGGATCATCAGTCTCTAAACGTACAAACTACTTATGAACAAGCTAAGACTAAGGACGGCACAAATATCCATTCCCGAGGGGGGATTCGAACCCCCGACCGTAGTGGCCGTGTAGATCGTGACTGGAGCGCCTCAGTCCCCTCGGCCACCTTGGCCGGCCGTTTATTAGTACTCAATTCGTTTTTATTGGTACTTCTTATAGTTTAAGGTCAATACGCTACACGATTCGTTTTTCAGTTTCGATGTGTATACAGAATGTTGTAAATAGCCGCACTGCTAACCACCGTGACTATAAATTATGAAAAAGAGAGCTAGTTCGTATATGACACGATTAGGGTCTTCACTACAGCTTTGTTGATTTGTCCTGAACAATTAAATACCCTTTTAATATTATGGTACATATTAATCATTCTGTGTCGAAGTTAAAATTCTAATAAAACCTGCAATTATTTAATAAACAAATAAATCAAAATCATCAGACGGAACTCTAAGTTTTTTTGGCTATTCCTGTAACGTCCTACCAATTCCAGTGCTATGAGCACAAGCTTCAAAACGCTTATCACTCCAGAAATTCTAGGGTGCACTTTGTATTACTTCTTCATTGCTCAGAGCAGTTCGTGATCTCCGAATCATTTAGCTACACTATAGCGGGACAGCATCTGGAAGAAGTTAATTCCATAAATTATCTGGGAGAAGGCATTAGGAGTGATTTAAAATGGTACGACCACAGTCTAACATATACAGTCACGACACTCACTGCTGTAAAAGTTGTTACCAACTGACAGCTGCTGCGACACTAGCGCTCCTAGCGGTGGACAAGCTGCCGAAGTAGTGATGTTTGTTTATAATCGCTTTTGTACCTAATTAACGAAATACTTACTATAATTTTTGCGTTACAAGCATTATTAAAATATCGCGAGACAAACATAATACGGAAATTAATATAAAAGCAGCCTCATTTAAATGATTCAATGGTATAAAGAACAAATCTGTTATGAACAAATACTTACGAATATGTGTGTATCTGCAGCTTATTCCGCTGAAAGTAAGTTGCATATAAACATAATGTTATAATAAATTTCTATTATGTTCTGTTCTTACTAAGACAGCCAGTTTTTGACGTGTATCAATTCGGTATGAAGTCTAATAGATTCTCACATTTTTACACGTCACTCGTCTTTCTTATATGTGCACATTGTTTTAAGTGTAATTACTTTAGCTTTAAAAAACCAATGTTTTGATGATTCTTGCCGTTTGTGGCTCAGATGTAGCAACAATTGTGGAATTGGGTTCTTCTTTGTTGGAAAACAGTTTGGTTGCTTTTATCGTTATATTGCCATGTCTGTGACGTTTTCCCTTCAGCTACAGCTGTGATGGTTGATTTGGTATGTTAAATACCGTTTTTATTGCATTCTATATACGTGTCCTATGTTCCAACCTCAAGAATTTTACTGGAATTGTAATGAACAATACTTAACGTTCCTGCGTAGAAATTGACGTCTCTCTGCTAAAGTGTATGTCTCCTAGTGTTTCCTAGGCATTTTTATTTTTAATAGAAAATGAAATTACTTATTTAAAGCCTGTATGTTACAGGATGATTATAAATTAACTGTCCTGTAATGTATCGTTTCGTACCTTATCAGGAATCTTATGAAACCTAAGAAAGACAAATGCGGAGCTATTTTTAAATTATTACCTATTTATAAGGCACTACATACTTTCCCTAATGTAAAACGTATGCTGAAGTCAATCTAAACGATACTATTCGCACTCATCAACTACCGCATTCAGAAACGTAGCTTGCCGGCCGCTTGAAGCGCTGCTATCGCAGCGTATAACAAAAATCTGTGGGAGTGTCGTGACTGTATATGTTAGACTGTGGTACGACCATATAAAATCTGTCGTCGGTAAAGCAGATGCTAGACTTAGACTCAGTGGAAGAATCCTAAGGAAATGCAGTCCGAAAACAAAGGAAGTAGGTTACAGTACACTTGTTCGCCCACTGCTTGAATACTGCTCACCGGTGTGGGATCCGTACCAGGTGGGGTTGACAGAGGAAGTAAAAAAGATCCAACGGAGAGCAGCGCGTTTCGTTACAGGATCATTTAGTAATCGTGAAAGCGTTACGGAGATGATCGATAAACTCCAGTGGAAGACTCTACAAGAGAGACGCTCTGTCGCTCGGTACGGGCTTTTGTCGAAGTTTCGTCAGGTCTGGAATAGGAGGGAGAACCGATAGTGGTACTCAAGGTACCCTCCGCCACACACCTATCGGGTGGCTTGCGGAGTATGACTGTAGATGTAGATAATTATTCATTGTAACGTAAAGTTATTATTGAACGTGGTAAAGCGAAACTAATCACAAACACGACTAAAGAAACGAGTCACAGCATATTTGCACACATCGCTGCTCAGCATCCAGGCAGCCATATTGCATCCACGAATCGCATGCGATCTACCAGATTGCCTGGGATTTCCATGCGATCAGCGATCGGCGACCGATCGCTGCGATTTGTCCACACACGTGCGATCTACGAAGCAATCGGTCGCCCATGCGACGAATTGCTGCGACCCGTCGCTCGTGTGTGGGGCCCTTTAAAAGCGGTGTTTACCATCGCCCCTCCCTGCCGCGGGAGCGCCCATATGCTGCCTCCAGGGACTTTAGAAAAGAATTTTGAACCTCAGTAGTGCATTGAAAGGCTGCGGCCACTCTCTCCTATACTTTGAGTACCACTATCGGTTCTCCCTCCTATTCCAGTTCCGTATTGTTTGCGGAAAGAAAGATTGTCGGTATGCCTCTGTGTGGGCTCTAATCTCTCTGATTTTATCTTCATGAACTCTTCGCGAGATATACGTAGGAGCAAGCAATATACTTCTAGACTCCTCGGTAAAGGTATGTTCTCGAAACTTCGACAAAAGCCCGTACCGAGCGACTGAGCGTCTCTGCTGTAGAGTCTTCCATTGGAGTTTATCGATCATCTCCGTAAAGCTTTCACGATTACTAAATGATCCTGTAACGAAGCGCGCTGCTCTCCGTTGAATCTTTTCTACTTCCTCTATCAACTTTACCTGCTACGGATCCCACTCCGGTGAGCAGTATTCAAGATGTGGGCGAACAAGTGTGCTGTAACCTACTTCCTTTGTTTTCGGACTGCATTTCCTTAGGATTCTTCCAATGAATCTAAGTCTGGCATCTGCTTTACCGACGATTGATTTTATATGGTCGTTCCATTTTAAATCACTCCTAATGCCTACTCCCAGATAATTTATGGAATTAACTTCTTCCAGTTGCTGACCCGCTATACTGTAGCTAAATGATACATGATCTTTCTTTCTATGTATTCGCAGCACATTACACTTGTCTACATTGAGATTCAATTGTCATCTCTGCACCATTCGCCAATTGGATACAGATCCTCCTACATTTCAGTACAATTTTTCATCGTAACAACCTCTCTATATACTACAGCGGGATCTGCAAAAAGCCTCAGTGAGCTACCGATGTTATCCGCAAGGTCATTTATATATATCGAGAACAGCAACGGACCCACCACACTCCCCTGTGGCACACCTGACATCACTCTTACTTCGGAAGACTTCTCTCCATTGAGAATGACATGCTGCATTCTGTTATCTAGGAACTCCTTAATCCAATCACAGAATTGGTCTGATAGACCATATGCTCTTACTTTGTTCATTAAACGTCTGTGAGGAACCGTATCAAACGACTTGCAGAAGTCAAGAAACACAGCATCTACCTGGGAATCCGTGTCTATGGCCCTCTGTGTCTCGTGGACGAATAGCGCGAGCTGGGTTTCACACGAAACCCATGCTGATTCCTACAGAGCAGATTTCTAGTCTCCAGAAATGTCATTATTCTCGAACATAATACATGTTCCAAAATTCTACAACTGACTGACGTTAGAGATATAGGCCTATAGTTCCGCACATCTGTTCGACGTCCTTTCTTAAAAACGGGGATGACCTGCGTCATTTTCCAATCTTTCGGAACGCTACGCTCTTCTAGAGACATACGGTACACCACTGCAAGAAGTGGGGGAAGGGGGGGGACAAGTTCCTTCGCGTACTCTGTGTAAAAACGAACTGGTATCCCATCTGGTCCTGCGGTCTTTCCTCTTTTGAGCGATTTTAATTGTTTTTCTATCTCTCTGTCAATTATTTCGATATCTTCCATTTTGTGATCTGTGCGGCAATCTAGAGAAGGAACTACTGTGCAATCTTCATCTGTAAAACAGGTTTGGAAAAAGTCATTTAGTAATTCGACCTTTAGAGTGTCAACCTCTGTTTCAATGCCGTTTTCGTCGCAGAGTGTCTGGAGATTTTGTTTTGATCCACCTACCGATTTGACATCAAACCAAAATTTCTTAGGATTTTCACCCAAGTCAGTACATAGAACACTACTTTCGAACTCGTTAAACCTGTCGCATAGCCCTCATGCTACATTTCGCACCGCGGTGGAGTAGCCAAGCGGTCTAAAGTGTCTCGCTGCGGAGCGTGCAGTTGCTCGCCGTGGAGGTTCGAGTCCTCCCTAGGACATGGGTGTGTGTGTGTTGTCCTTAGGTTAGTTTACCTAGGTTTAAGTAGTTTGTAAGCTACGGACTGATGGCCACGCAGTTTGGTCCGATAGATTTACAGACATTTGAACATTTGTGCTACATTTCGTTAATTATTGTTTGTCTACAATGCTTTGGCTATGTTTATGCGATAAACATACTTTGGATGTGCATATTAAATGATGTGATAGGAGAACGAAACGAGGTTCACTGAACCAGTGAACATATAGGACGCGCCGCACTGTGTACAACAGACATCAAAAATGTTCAAATGTTTGTTAAGCTTATGGGACTTAACTACGGGATCATCAGTCCCTAAACTTACGAACTACCTTATACTAAGGACGGTACAAATATCCATGCCCGAGGGGCGATTCGAACCTCCGACCGTAGTGGCCGTGCAGACCGTGACTGGAGTGCCTCAATCCCCGCGGCCACCGCGGCCGGCAACAGACATCATTGGGAGTGTCGTGACTGTATAAGACAGACGTCGATGTTACTTTAGGACGGTGTGTGCAACCGCTTAGAAGCTGCTGGCACTTGTTAACAGGTCCTAAAGCAGGGGATTTTTTCAATTAAAGCAGCATCAGTGGCGGAACGGGCGTCGTATGGGGCCGGCAGGCACATGTGGTGGGGTGGGGTGGTGGGTTGCCCCTGTGGCGCGCACGTGAATGATGGGCTGGGCTGGCCTCGGCGCTTAACGCGATTACGCCGCAACCCTGCCGCCACCCTAATGACGCTACAGCTTCCCCTACCCCACACTCCCCAGACTGCCGTCCCATAGCGACAGCCACCACTGCTCAGTCCTCCGTATGACACACCAAACTGTCGCAACTCCGCAAGCGCAAGGCAAACTCGAGAACTCGTCATCACAGTCTGCCACTGTTTGCGTTTCTTATGGAAAAAAAAAAAAAAAAAAAAAAAAAAAATTAGGAGAGAATACAATGAGTAGAGGAAAATTTTTAAGTTACTAGGGATCCGTCCCGGCTTTATATTCCATATCTATAAATATCGGTTATGTACTTTATTGGTTACTACGTTGTACAAAATATGATGAAACACAATGCAACACCATGCATATACAGTCCTCAGCATGTTTAATCCATATTTTCATTCAAATAACACAGTCTAACGTATATGTAAAACTCATATCTGATAATGCTGAAGACTAGCTCCTTACTTAACAGCCATATACAAGCGCTCTCTCAAAGCAGGATCTGTACCAAAAGATTGGAAAGTTGCACAGGTCACACCTATCTTCAAGAAAGGCAGTAGGAGTAACCCTCTAAACTACAGGCCTATTTCATTGACGTCAATTTGCAGCAGGGTTTTGGAACATATTCTATATTCAAACATTATGAATTATCTCGAACAGAATGATCTATTGACCCAAGGTCAACACGGATTTAGAAAATATCGTTCATGCCAAACACAACTAGCTCTTTAGTCACACGAAGTGATGGGTGCTATCGACAAGGGTTCGCAAATCGATTCCGTATTTCTTGATTTCCAGAAGAAATATCACAAACGGGTATTAATCAAATTGTGTGGTTATGGTATATCGCCCCAAATTTGCGACTGGATAGGGGATTTCCTGTCAGATAGGACATAGTTTGTAGTAATCGATGATAAAGCGTCGACTAAAATAATGGTGATATCGGGCGTACTAAAGGGTAGTTCTCTGCTGTTCCTTATTTACTTAAACGATTTGGGAGAAAATCTAAGTAGCTCTCATTTACCGTCTAGTAAAATCATCTGAATATCAAAACCAACTACAGAACGATCTGAATAAGATGTCAGTATGGTGTAATAATTGGCTATTGACTCTAAATAATGAGAAGTGTGAAGTCGTCCAAATGAGTACGAAAAGAAATCCGTTACAAGATAAATCAATCAAAATGTGAAGACCGTAAACTCCACAAAATACCTGGTAATTAATATTACTTCAGATTTAAACTGGAAATAACACATAGATAATGTCGTGGAAAAGGCGAACCAGAGACTGCGTTTCATTGGTAGAACCCTTAAAAGATGCAACAGAACTACTAAAGAAACTGCATACACTACGCTTGACTGTCCTTGTTTGGATTATTGCTACCCAGTGTGGGATCTTTATCAGGTGGCTTTGACGAAGGACATCGAAAGAGTCCAAAGAAGGGCAGCTCGTTTTGTCACGATACAGAGGAGACAGCGTCAAGGAAATGATACAGGACCTGGGATGTGAATCATTACAACAACGGCGCTTATTGCTGCGGCGTGGGCTACTTAACGAAAATCCAATCGCCAATATTCTCCTCAGAATGCGAAAACATATTGTTGACTCCCACTTACATAGGTAGAAATGATAATCAAAATAAAATACGAGAAATCAGAGCTAAAACTGAGAGATTCAGGTGTTTCTTCTTCCCGCGCGCTATTCGAGAATGGAATGGGAGGTAAATAGTATAAAGGTGGTTCGATGAACCCTCTGCCAGGCACTTAAATGTGATTAGCAGAGTATCCCATGTAGATATAGATGTAGATAGATATATAGATAGATATACAATGTAAATACTGAATTACGCTCCCTGCCAGATGGGTGCAGTGTATTAACTGCGGAGCTGGTAGCCACCTATCGCGCACTCGAACATCTCCGTTCCTGCCCCAGGTAGTCCTTCGTCATCTGTAGCTTCTCCCTGAGCGGTCTTCAAGTCATAGACCAGTGTTTCTCACGCCATCCTTTGGTTGTTGCCATACAAGAGTCCATATACGCCATGCAACAACGAGGGCAGTCAGTGAAATTCCTTTGGTCTGCAGGGCACGTCGGGATAGAGGGTAACGAACTGGCTGACAGGCTTGCAAAAGAGGCTACCCATAAACCTATCCTCAAAGTAGGTATTACACCTCCTGATCTCCGTTCAATATTACGCCGTCAAGTTTTGGGTTTGTGGAGTACTGAATCGCGTACCCTGCAAGTGCCCAACAAATTGAGGTCTATAAAGGAGGCGGCAAACGCCTCGAGGTCGTCTATGCGGAACCCTCGCAGGGACGCTGTCGTCCTCTGCCGGCTCGGCATTGGCCACACTTGGCTGACACACGGTTGCCTTCTCCGTCCTGAGGACCCACCTCAGTGTTGCAGGGGCGCCCATTTATCAGTAGCCCACATTTTATTGGATTGTCCAACCCTAGCTTCCCAGAGGCGGCGTTTTAATCTCCCCGGCGTTCTGAGCTTGGTTTTATGAGTCTATGCCTCTACGGTTGATAGAGTTTTACATTTTATTCGTGCGAGTGGATTTTATCATTTTATATGAGTTTATATGGCCGGAAGTGCTACTTTTATTTCTGTTGTCACCCGGCCAAGACTCTCTGGTATCCTCTTTACACCTTTCTTTTCTTTTACCAGTTTTTACTTTGATTGTTATATTTCTTGACGTGTTAAACTCTTTGCTTGGTGAATTTTAACACACTTGTAGTGATTTTTATTGCATTCTCTACGATTGGAACAAGTGACTGATAACCGTAGTCGTCTAGTCCCTTTAAATCTCTAACCATCCATCCAATGTAAATATTAAAAATGGTAGGTAAGAATCCACATCATTGTCTTACTCATTCGTTAACAGTTACTTCTTCTAATTTTGTGTCTTGCCTGTGTATATTACAGTGTGTGAATTTTTGTATACTACCTCTGTTAGGTGATAAGGAGCCTGTATTCGGACATAATGTTCCTCAGGCTATCAATCCATATCTTAAAAAAATGGATGTGTGTCATGATAATAGTGTCGCTACGATTTACTCTTTGTCCGCTAGGGGCACTACTGTCGTTCCAACTGTCGGACCTAAACCTTTACATGTATAAGTTACATCCGGACATGTCCGAAAGAACACACTCCACCGTTGATCCTACTGTTATTATCTATGCATAGTCACGGAATTTACGACATTGACTGTCAATGTGTAAAGCTGAAACAGCGTACCCAGCTGGGATTCTAACCCGGGTCTCCTGTTTGCTAGGCAGTTGCGATGACCCCTACACCACTGGAGACACAACGCTAATCATAACTGCACGGTTTAGTCTAGATCGTTTTTCCCTGCTCACTATTGCTCAAACTAGCGGTTTTTTCAAACTGATTTCCGTAAAACTAAGAGCCTAGAAGTGCTTTCGCACTGACGCACTAAAGAAAGGATCGTTGCCCATCATCGGCTTATTACATCAGTGTCCATATATATCAAATGTTCAATTGTGTGTGAGGTCTTACGCAACCAAACTTCTTAGTTATCAGTCGGTAGACTTACACACTAGTTACTTGACTAACTTAAACTAACTTACGCTGTGAACAACACAGACACCCCTGGCGGAGGGAGGATTCGAACCTCCGACCGTACCGGCAGTGCAGATCGTGACTGCGCGCCGCAGACCGCTCGGCCACTACGGCCGGCTCACCTGGTCTGTAAGAAGATGTATGAAACAGGGGAAATACACTCGGATTTTAACAAAAATGTAATAACCACATTCAAAAAAAGCAGGTGCCGACAGGTGTAAAAATTACAGAATTATCAGTTTAATAACTCATGGTTGCAAAATTTTAACACGAATTGTTTACGTAAGGATGGGAAAGCTGATAGAAGTCGACTTCCGAGAAGATTAGTTTGGATTTAGGAGAAATGTAGAAACACGGGAGGCAATCCGCACTTTACGGCTTATCTTAAAAGATAGATTAAGGAAAGGCAAACCTACATTTCTAGCTTTTATAGATTTCGAGAAAGCTTTTGACAATGTTGATTGTATTACACTCTTTCAAATTCTGAAATTAGCAGGAGTAAAATATAGAGAATGGAAGATTATTTACAAGTTGTACAAAACCCAGACCAGTTATCAGTGTTGAAGGGCATGAAAGGGATGCAGAGGTTGGGAAGGGAGTAAGACAGGGTTGTAGCGTTTCTCCAATATTATTCAGTTTGTACGTTGAGTAAGCTATAAAGGAAAATAAGGAGAAATTTGGAGAAGGGATTAAATTTCAGCACGAAGAAATAAAAACTTTGATTGCTTACTTTACTTTCCGTGGTCGGGTGAGAGCATCTAAACTGCAGCTTTAATGGCCTTGTCATTGTATAAAAGTAGATCTTATGGGACTTAACTACAGGGTCATCAGTCCCTAAACTTACAAACTACTTATGAACTAGCTAATACTACAGACGGCACAAATATCCATGCCCGAGGGGGGATTCGAACCCCCGACCGTAGTGGCCGTGCAGACCGTGACTGGCGCACCGTAGTCCCCTCGGCCACCGCGGCCGGCTTCTCATCTTCAGAGTAGCCACACTTAACCATATTTACTTTGCATTTTATGACTACTGTTCTTAATTTATTCTAGTGTTCTTCATGTACTATACTGTAGTCGCTGCCCTTGTGCAATTTCCTCCCTGTGTTGTAGATTCGTATTTTGTAAAGACATGTGGTGAGACTCAGGCCGGCCTTCTAGTGGTACGATCCGTTGGATAAAGTTCTTCCTAGACTTAAGGCTGGCTGGAACTGCTTGGTGGTTACACATTAGGTGCCGTGGGTCGGTTTGCTGTTTCCTCCTTTCTACTTCACTGGCTACTCTACGTCTGATATTTGGCGGTGTTGTGGCCGCAAATGGGTAACTTTTGTGGACAGATGTCGGCCTCAAGCATCCAGTAACAGTCCTGGCAGTCTCAATTAGAACAATATCTACTTGTTTGGAGTGGCACGATGCCTCCCACACCGGTGCCGCATATTCTCCTGCTGCAAACAGACTCCCATTGCTGATGTTCTCAGAACTTCAGGTTGCGCTCCCAATTTTGATCCAGTCAGTTTACGAATAATTTTGTTCCTTGCACATATTTTTCCTTTTAGATCGTTACAGTGTTTTCTAAATGACAGCATTCGGTCTAAGCTGACTCCCAAATATTTAGGCTTGGCGCAGTGGCGTAGTCTAACGCCTCGCCATTCTTATGGTTTTGTATGTGTCTGGAGTCTCAGTCGTATATTTTTTTTAAAGTACTGTCCGCAATTTGAATGATAATTTAATATTTATTATCACAACCAGGTTTCAGCCTTAGGTCATTCACAAGTGCTGAGCCTATCATTTAAAAACATTATTAGAATTAATATAAAGTAATATGAAATACAAATGTAAGGCACATTACAGTGGGATAAATTAATTACTTACATAAAAGTTGTCAGACAGGTTTTCTTATGTCGTGGTCATGATAATAAAAGCAGTAAAAACATTTGCAGTTGAGTCAATGTCAGAAAAATAAAATGGGTAACACATTTGTCCCCGCATTTTATTTTAAAATAATAACAGGTATGTGTTTGCCTTACGATCACAAAGGCAACTCGTTGATGAAGACAGGGGATATATCAAAGACTATCACAAAGACAATTGCAAGGGTATGCCACCATATTCGTATTTGGAGTTGTATCTTTGAAACTATATTGCTGGATAGATGGATTATCTTTGAGGAATGAGTACAGTGTTGTTGTTTACAGTGAATAAATGGATTATTATGTTTAGGTTACCTACAGACTACAAAGTTGGAAGTCATGCTATCACAGTAAATCATAGAGATAAGGAATATATATACATGTTGTGAAGCAAGATTCACAAATGAAATAAATGATGATAATTGATCAGTAATTACACTGACAAAATAAAACATCAAAGTACAATAAAGTACAGGTTAGGTTTATATGTGACTTATAAAAACAGATGTATAAATGTGAAATAAAATCAACAGCCATTTGGTAATCACAGGGTATTTCTTTTTTCCCCTCATATGAGGATAAAGTTTTACGATCCAAAATATATACACTATTTTTGTTAGTAATGTGAGCACATAGTGGAAAAAAATGTGCAAATGTTTGTAAAGCTTATGGGACTTAACTACGGGGTCATCAGTCCCTAAACTTACAAATTACTTATGAACTACTTACGAACTAGGACGGCATAAATATCCATGCCCGAGGGGGGATTCGAACCCCCGACCGTAGTGGCCGTGCAGACCGTGACTGAAGCGCCTCAGTCTCCTCGGCCACCGCGGCCTGCCATAGTGGTAATTTTGAGGGTAAGGGCCTAGAAGTTACATGGAAGTTTACAAAATTGAATGGTAGATGACACAAGTGGTACAAACAGTAAAAGCTGGTTGGGGAGCGGCAGTATATAAGCAAGGAATCAATGGAAGAGGTGCATTTACAAATAATCTAAACATCATAAACATCGTAGTATGGTACACAAGTCAAAATGTATTATAACTGTGTGGATGTCTTTTCGAATACAAATGAATTATAGTAGTAGAACATAGTAATACATTTGTTTTGTGTTTTCCATAAAACCTTATACAAATAGAAAGTGAAAGTTAAATACTTAGAAGTGGACTTAATAAATATAAAATGCTGCATATTGGCTTTCAGAGCCATTTTATCTGGATTATTAACAATATAAATATAGTAATGTACCATACAATATAATCATTTTCATTTACATGAATCTATACATAAGCCATAGGAACAGATTTACATTCTATATACTTCAATTGATAAAGCTGCATATAGTCCAGCAATAAAGTATAGCATATGTAATTAGCTGTATTTTCAGATCGCATATTATATTGAACTGTATTATATAGAACATCAATGACAATGCCCCCTCCCTCTGCCACATAAATAGTTATTAAAACCATTTGTGTTTAGGCTAATTTATCTTACTTTGCCATCTTAATCTTGCATTTTTCCTAGATCCTATCCAACCCCCCCCCCCCCCACCCCCGTGCTTTCTTACCTGAGGGATTGGACCTGCTTCGCACATTCTACAGTATTGACGAAGTTTGTGGCGAGGCATTGTGATGTTTATTTATTATTTAGACAATATTTTATATTTTAGAATGTTTATTGCTTCGCAACATGTATATACATTTCTTATTTCTATGATTTATTGTGATAGCATGACTTCCAACTTTGTAGTCTGTAGGTAACCTAAACATAATAATCCATTTATTCACTGTAAACAACAACACTGTACTCATCTCCCAAAGATAATCCATCTATCCAGCAATATATTTCCAAAGATACAACTCCAAATACGAATATGGTGGCATATCTTTGCAATTGTCCTTGTGATAGTCTTTGATATATCCTCTGTCTTCATCAACCAGTTGTCTTTGTGATCTTAAGGCAAACACATACCTGTTATTATTTTAAAATAAAATGCGGGGACAAATGTGTTACCCATTTTTTTCTGACATTGACTCAACTACAAATGTTTTTATTGCTTTTATTATCATGACCACGACATAAGAAAACCTGTCTGGCAACTTTTACGTAAGTAATTAATTTATCCAACTGTAATGTGCCTTACATTTGTATTTCATATTACTTTATATTATTTTTTTTTAATTTCAAACATAGCTACAAATGTCAGCGACCGTCAATAGATAAAAAGGCAGCCCTCGGTCGCAAATTAAAATATTTGCCCTAGTATTCG
Organism: Locusta migratoria; assembly: GCA_026315105.1. Lineage (NCBI taxonomy): Eukaryota > Metazoa > Arthropoda > Insecta > Orthoptera > Acrididae > Locusta > Locusta migratoria. Next base: position 273,349,399 of record CM048748.1, read on the forward strand.
GCAATCTTAGTTATTGCCGAAACCTAGGTGAAATATTTTTAATTTGCGACCGAGGACTGCCTTTTTTCTCCAGTTACTTTATATTAATTCTAATAATGTTTTAAATGATATGCATAGCACTTGAAAATGGCCTAAGGCTGAAACCTGGTTGTGATAATAAATATTAAATTTTCATTCAAATGGCGGTCAATTCTTTAAAAATAAATAAATAAATAAACCTCTCCATTCTATTGCCAGTTGTCTTGATGCCTCCTCTATTACACAGGTGGAATGCGCATACATCTGTTTTTCTGGATTAGGTAGTAGGTTGTTCATAATAGTTCCCCAAGGTAGCCAAAGCCTCTGTCAGTTTTATTTCAACTTCTTCAAACGTTCTTCCTTGAGCAGTAATGGCAGTGTCATCTCCATAAATAAATCTTCTTATTTCTGGCTGGTGTGACTGGGCATTTGTGTACGTATTGTACAGAATAGGGGACAGAACGCTTCCTTGTGGGAGACCATTCTCTTAGTCCCTCCATCTGCTTTTCTTCCCTTGGAAGGTTACATGGAATCTACGATTTTGCAGCATGCCTCTTAACTTGTAAGTCAGTCGTATGTCATTTGTTATTTCATAGACTTTCGTGAGGAGTCGTTGGTAGTTTACTGTATCATATGCAGCAGTTATTAATTTTCTTTCATACCCGTCTTCGATGTGTTGAGTGAGGTTTACTATTTGACTACAACATGCTTTCCCTGGTCTCAAACCAGCTTGTTCAGGGATAAGTTTTGTATCAATGTTGGTTGCTATTCTTGATAAAAACATTCTTTGAAACAGCTTATACAAGTGGCATGTTAATGAAATTTTTTTGGTTCGGTTGGCTCTTTGCAAGGCTTTTGTATTGCTACTACTTGCGCTTTCCTCCTCAGTTTCGAAATTTGGAATATTTCCAAACATCTGTTCATCATCTTCACTAGTCATTCATTAGCTTTTGCACCAAACTTCTTTATTTGTTCAGTTCGTATGTTATCAGGGCCCGCTACTTCATTATCTTTGAGTTCTCGCACTGTTCTTCCCAGTTCTTCGGGTGAGAATAGTGTACCAAAGAGTCACTCTCTCCTCCCACGTTTCGCTTGAGGTTCAATTTAGGTGCCTTTTGTCTTATCTTGCCATTTAGTAGCAGTTGGTGGGAAATTTGGTTCGGAGTTACGTTTGTACTCAGTGGCGGGCTCGTGGAATCATTGCTAAGATTTTTTATCATTTTCCACGCTGTTCGACTGTTCTGTTTCATGTCCAGATCAGATAATACTTTAGCCCATCTTTCCCGTTTTTATTCAGCTATGTTTCGGAGTAGCTCTTCCCTCGCTTCGATAGTATCTGCTGAGAAAGGATCTGCGTTTTACTTGTTATGATAGTCGCTCAAGAGATCTTGTGAGCTTGTTCAAGGCCAGATATAAATTATGTCCTACTCCCACGTGGGATATGCCTCCTTGATGTTTTCTTCACAAGTTCAACAAATTCTTTGTAGTTTTTTTGGGTCTGCCTCTATGTTTTCAACTTTGAGGTCCCGTTCTTCTCTGAAAACCTTCCAGATCGATCGCTTGGAATTAAAGAGGCGTTTGAAGGGTACATTTTCTGCTCAAGCAACTCCGGAAACCACACAAGACACAGGGCAGTGTTGTATCCTGTGGAAGAGTTCTTCTACTGTTCTTGTAACACGATGCGCGATGGTCTCAGTTAACGAAAATGTTGTCGGGGTTGTACCCTCTCTGCCATCTGCCACTGATAAATGATGGTGTTAGTTTAGTGTCGAAAATAAGCTTCAACCCTTCTCTTTCTGCCCAGATTTCTAGTTCTTCCCCATTTTTATCAGTTGAGTTACAGCCCCAGTTGACACTTTGACAGTTACAATCTCCCAGGACAATTTTGACAGTTTGGTTATGGAAATTATTTGGTTTGTCGAAGATAAATGGAATGTTAGGTGGTTTGTACACTGACGTAATAGTACATGATTGTAGGTCAATTGTTAAAATTTCAATATTATTTGCATCTGTAATACTTGTTGACTTAACGTCTATATCAGATCTTACAAAGATAGCAGTACCATAGTGTTAATGAGGGCGTTCTAACACCATTTTCATCTCATCAATTTTGGGTCTTCGGTCATTTACTCCTCTGTGTGTTTCTTGCAGTGCTAAAATATCCCATGAGAATTGTTTGCACTTGTTTGATAATTAAATTTCTTTCTCACTTGACAATACTTCAATGTTTAATGAAGTCGTCACAATTTTTGGTCTTGAAAAGGACCGATTTTTTGGATATGTCATCTTTCTTTTTGTCTCCAGGTGGTGGAAGGATTAGCCGTTGATACTAGTTCAATGTGTCCAGGGTACTCCTGATTGAGCTCTTTCTGTATCTTTCCACCAATCATTCGTGGAGGCTGCTTCCATGTACCCTGCGTTTTGCCGATGACATTGTAGCCGGCCGCGGTGGCCGAGGGGACTGAGGCGCTCCAGTCACGGTCTGCACGGCCACTACGGCCGGGGGTTCGAATCCCCCCTCGGGCAGGGATATTTGTGCCGTCCTTAGGATTAGCTAGTTCATAAGCAGTTTGTAAGTTTAGGGACTCATGACCCCGTAGTTAAGTCCCATAAACTTGACAAACATTTGAACATTTTTTTTTTTTTTTTTTTTTTTTTTGACATTGTAATTCTGTTAGAGACAGCAAAGGTCCTGAATGAGAAACTGAACGGAACGGATAGTGTGTTCAGAGGATCGTATAAGATAAACTTTAATAAGAGCAAAACAAGGGTAATGGAATGCACTGTAAGAAAATCAGGTGATGCTGAGGGAATTAGATTAGGTAACGAAACGATAAAGGTTGGTAGATGAGTTTTGTTACTTGTGCAGTAACATAACATATGATGGTCGCACTACAGAGGATATAAAATGCAGAATGGCACTGGGAAGAAAAGCGTTTTTGAAAAAGAGAATTTTGTTAACATCGCATATTAATGTATGCGTAAGGAAGTCTTTCCTGGAGGCATTTTTGTGGAGTGTTGCCTTGTACGGAAGTGAAACACTTCAGACAGGAGGAGGATAGAGGCTTTTGAAATGTGGAGCTACAGAAGAATGCTGAAGATTTGGTGGGTGGATCAGGTAACTAATGAGTAGGTACTGAAAAGAATTTGTGGAGAAAAGAAATTTCTGGTATACCTTGACTAAAAGAAGGGATCGATTGTGGGACCCATTCTTAGACATCAGGGAATTATGAATTTAGCCTTGGAGGAAGTATTTGGGACAAAAATCGCTGAGGGATACCAAGAGATGAATACAGTAAACAAATTCAAATGGTGTAGGTTGCCGTTCTTATGAGGAGATGAAGAGGCTTGCTCAGGACAGAGTATGGTGAAGAGTTGCATCAAACCAGTCTCCGGACTGCAGACCACAACAACATATATAACCGAGGACAGGCAACAATCATTTCTTAAGTGCGGAGTCACTGATACAGGAATCAGTTTGAAAAAACCGCAGTTTGAGAAATAGTGGGCAGTGAAATATTGAGAATTTTTATCTGACGGGAGGCGTGTTAGAGTAGTGCGTGGAGTTACGGTGATCGTTATGTCTCCAGTGTTGAGTACACAATTTCAACTTTACCCATTCCTAGTTAATGTCATACATTACGTAACTATGAATAGATAATAACTACAGGGTCAAAAGTGGTGTCTGTTCATTCGGACATGCCCGTATATAACTTATATACGTAAAAGTTACGAGCCGGCCGCGGTGGCCGAGCGGTTTGCGGCGCGCCAGTCACGGTGTGCATGGCCACTACGGTCGGGGGTTCGAATCCCCTCTCGAGCATGGATATTTGTGCCGTCCTTGGTATTAGCTAGTTCATAAGTAGTTTGTAAATTTAGGGACTGATGACCCCGTAGTTAAGTCCCATAAGCTATACAAACATCTGAACATTTTTGAAAAGTTACGTCCGGCAGTTGGAACGACAGTAGTGCCCCTAGCGAACAAAGAGTAAACAGCAACGGCACTATTATCATGACACACATACATTTTTATAGATATAGAGTGACAGTCTGAGGAACATTATGCCTGAATAAAAGTTCCGTATCACCTAATAGAGGTAGTAAAAAGTTTAGAAAAACACACGCATTTTAATAAACACAGGCAAGACACAAATTAGAAGAAATAATTGTTAACCAAGGTAGATGTGAATACTCACTTACCCTTTTTAATACTTACATTGATTTCATTCTTCTGAAAAGTTAAAAGTAAACAAAGAAGTTACAATAGCGTATGGGAAATACCTGAATGTGTTTGTATTAGCAGATGATATCATTTTAATTCAAAATACTGAAGATGACCTTCAAAGGTCAGTAAACCAGTTGAACGAAACGTGCAGGAAATTCTTTCAAAATTCTATTAATAAAACTAAAATAATGACTTTCTAAGGAAAATATGCAGTGAGGTCAAAAACTGTTTTGTATCATTCAACTTCAGGTCAAGGCTGTGCTGTAAGTTTCCAATATGATCCCGATAAAAAAAAAAATAAAAAAAATACATTTGAAATTCTATAAAGTAATGGCAGTTCCAGTGTTATCTTCCGAAAGCAAAAGTTGGGTTAACACGACAAGACAGGAAAGTAAAATTCAAAGAGCCAAGATGAGATTCGTGAGAAAGACAGTGTTACACAAGAAGAGACATGATAAATGATGATATCACGAATGGATTACCACGCGAGGTGGCGCAGTGGTAAGACACTGGATTCGCACTCGGGAGGATGGTGGCTCAAATCCACCTCCGGCCATCCAGATTTAGGTTTTCCGTGATTTCCCTAAATCACTCCAGGCAAATGCCGGGATGGTTCCTTTCAAAGGGCACGGCCCATTTCCTCCCACATCCTTACCCAAACAAACCGAGCCTAAGCTCCGCCTCTAATGACCACGCTGTTGATGGGGCGTTAAACACTAATTTGCCTTCAGAGAAAGATTAAATATTTTCATTGTGAACGCAAAGATTCAACACGGAGACAACAGCTTCTGAAAGTGATCATACAATAAAGGCTTTCAAGGCCGGCGTTAATTTCATTTAAAATTTCTGAGCTTATAGGCCGTGGCCGATACGTAGAACTTTCCTCTATCGTTTCGTTTGCGATGATATCTTCCGCAGTCGAAGACGAAACATTACGGGAAAGTTTTACCTATGACCCACAGCCTATCATTCCGGAAATTTTAAGTGAGCTTCTGAGAATTTTACACCTCAGAATTCCCCGACGATCCTGACGTACAAACCGAACGGGAAAAATAGATACTGGCAGACCGCGGAAGAGAAGGGAATGATTTTGTTTATGAGTTCAGAACAGACAACAGCTTGATTCTTGGACGTAATATTATGATTGTACAACTTCTGTGCTGAGGTATGGTTACTGCGTCTGTAGTTGGCGATTGTGACGTACGTATCGGCGAGGCAATCCGTGCATACTTCAATGACTAAAATCAGTATGAAGGAAATGTTCCGGAGGTAAAATAGTCCCCCATTCGAATCTCCGGGCGGGGACTACTCGAGAGGATGTGGTCGTCAGGAAAGATAACAATGGCTTTCTACGGACCGGAGCTTCAAATGTTAGATCCCTTAATCGGACAGAGAAGTTAGAAAATTTAAAAATGGAGATGGATATAGTGGGAACTAGTGAAGTTAGATGTAAAATGGAACTGTTGTAGTAATGTAAGGGCGAGTCCATTTCGGTGCTAAGGTAGCTATGTCAGCAGCGTGTGCTGTAAGCGACAATAGTAAATTCCTTTGCATATTGTCTCCGCAGCAGTGTCGCCACTATTTAAGTTCCAACCCTCGTAGTTACTCCCTGCCCGGAATGAATGTGATACTGTAAGGAAACCATTAAAACGCAGATGTCTCAAAAAGGCTATTTGAGGAAACGTTGTCACTTTCGTGTGCTATTTCTACCATAACACCTCATTGGCACACAGGGAAGAAGTTGGAAGCACCTCGATGTAAACGTATTATTATTATTATTATTATTATTATTATTATATTGCAGTAGTAGATTATAAAGCTTCATTGAGGAAGTATTGTCGGACTAATAGATGTGAATGTATTATTTCTTTTATGACAACGGTTACGTACACATTAGAGTTTTGTTGTTCACATATATTGTAAAGCACATTTCGAATTATAAGTTTCGTCGGTCTCCCTCTATAACAAATATAAAAAGCCAATGCCTTTATTTTCTTGATCACGTATTAGTATTAGGATGTAGTCAGCATAAAAATAAAGATTTTCATTAAATAAATGCAATTTTTATTTACTGTGACCTCTTTTGAATCACCTAAAAGTTCATATCACAGAGTACACGTGATATGGCTGTCTTGTGGATGTGTAGAGTTGTCAGCGTTAGTTACATTCAGTAGAGCGCGTCCAAATTGCTGCCTGTGGCGACCTTCGTGCAGTGAATTGTAACTGACATTATGTTTTCCTCAACAAGCTGCACTATAAATACATTATCTATGCTAACTATCCTACACGGGCTCCACAATACTCGGAGTACACGTTACGTGTGTTCCATCTGATGATGAATCAGTAGGCGCCTCAACGGTCATAGTAAATAAAAATATGAAATAAAAAATGAAGATTCGCAAAAAGCGATTGGAAAGCTCTATTCATCACAGCTTACAATGATCCGCATCCGTAAGGAATAAACAATTTACGATGAAAAATAAAAATATTAGTTACAAGGACCGTTTGAAATTACATACATATCTGGTGTGTCTTGTTTCGGATATGTCCGAAATAACGGACACCACACACATACACAATTTGTACAATATGTCGATGACACTAAATGATCCAATCTTCTGTGCGGAGGTATTCCTAGGCCCTTACACTTACGGGAATCAGTTTACAAAACTACGAGTCTGAATAATAGTGGACAGGCTAAAGTTGAGAATTTTATCTGCCATCAGGCATGCTTGTATAGTCCGTGCAGGTGTGGTGATGGCTGTTTCCCCAGTGGTGTTAGTGTAACTGCCTACTAAGTAGAAGATCCAGGTTCGAATCCCGGCTGGGTACAAATTTCGAACATTCCCCATTAGCAGTTAATGTCATACATTCCATAAATATGAATTTAGAAACATGCCGGCCCCGGGATAGCAGCTGTGTGCTGGCAAAACTCTTAATCGATATGTGTGTCTGGTAGCCTAAGCCAAAGGCGTACCTCAAGCTGCACACATTCAACTGCAAATCCCAGCAGACGATAGCAATTTTCTCATACACCAAAGATGACATCACTTGCGTTGTGATTGAAGGACACCCAGTTTCGCAGAAGAAAATTATTTATACAAGTTAGTCTTACAAGCACATGTAACAAGTATACGTCGTCACAATCTTTAGACGAGAGGACGTAGAGAAACAATAAATAAATAAAGCTCCTATTGACGTTAACGACTCTTTTAGAACGAAAGAGCATCTAATAACGGTACACGAAAAGTCACACTCAACGACATGGTTCAGGATACCTTAAATTTGAGGTCTACTTTACACATAAATATACAGATAAATATTGAAGTTCACCAAGAGAGCCCATAGTCCGTGGCAGCGTCGGTGCACGAGAAGCTGAGATAAGATCGAAAGTCCAAAATAGTCCAGAGGCGCGTCTTTTCGTAATTCGAACTGACGCCAGGGGCTTAAAAATACGTGTGTGGGTTGCAGAGAAGGTTGTCCACCTTCAAGTGTAAGGTAAGATTGAATTTTGGGGACCCCTTCATTTAGTTTATTTTAGAGAGACTTTTCGGTATTTGCTAGGTTCCTTAAGTCTTCCCTTAAATCAGTGGTTAATTATCCATTATACGATTTTCGTAACTAACTTCGGGACCCGGAATTTATTACAGTTCCCACCTTTTGTAAGTGTAGATTTGTTTCTCGTAAGTGGGTTACTTTGGTGTGAAGTTTCCTGGACCACTCTCGTGCTAACTGGTCCAATATAGGCATTTGTCGTTTCCGGTGTATATCTACTACACGTCTGTAGCGGGAGGCTCGCGGGATCTACCGAAGACACCTGTTTTGAACAACTTTGAGATGGGTGGGACTAGCCACTCCACAGGACGACCTTCCATAGAGCAATTTAGCTTGTACCGTTTGTCGGTAGAGACGGGCTTTCGTACGGATTTCGCGACTGAATAAGAAGGGGACGATTTCCTTGGCCATACCGATCGCCTTGTTGCGAAGATGTGATGATGATAGAAGAGAACAAGGTTCACCGTCACCCCACGATAGCGTATCGACAGGCTCCATGGGATGTCCCTGTTGTAGAATGGTAAGGTTTATCGTAAATCCGGTCTCTTCTTCATGAAGTACACTGTCAACATCTTCTCTGGATTGATGTTCACCTTGCTGAGCCGGCACCATCGCACTAAGCTGTCCAGTTGGGCCTGAATACGATTGATGTTTAGTTCGGGGCGACGGCCTTTGGTAAAGAAGGCCGTATCGTCCGCGAATTGAGTAAGTTGGACAGTTGCTAGTTTCGGCGTGTCGTTTACGTACTAGGCGAAGAGGAGCGGTGAGAGCACTGAGCTCTGCAGAATCCCTGCCTGAATCACCTGGGGGCTAGATGGAGAGCACTCGACCTGTTCCTGGATGGTGGGAATGGTTAGGAAACTAGTCAGTTATTTGATGTAGCACAATGTAATCCGTTTTTGGCGCCGCAACTTCTGTAATACGTTAGCAATCCACATTGTGTCGCAGACGCTCTCTATCAGGTGATCAAAAAGTCGGTATAAATTTGAAAACTTAATGAATTACGGAATAATGTAGATAGAGAGGTAAAAATTGACACACATGCTTGGAATGACATGGGGTTTTATTAGAACAAAAAAGAAGTTCTACCATTGTGGGGGCCTTTTTTTCTTCAAGGAACTGCGTGATTCTGGTTTTGTAACTGCTATCGTGACGGGTGAGAGGTACGCCGATATGTTACAGAATCGCATCATCCCCAGCCTGGCTGATAAACCCCTGCTGGAACGTGCGATTTTTATGCAGGATGGCGCTCTACCCCATATTGCTAGACGCGTGAAAGATCTCTTGGGCGCGTCGCTTGGTGATGATCGTGTGCTCAGCCGCCACTTCCGTCATGCTTGGCCTCCCAGGTTGCCAGACCTCAGTCCGTGTGATTATTGGCTTTGGGGTTACCTGAAGTCGCAAATGCATCATGATCGACCGACATCTCTAGGGATGCTGAAAGACAACATCCGACGCCAATGACTAACCATAACTTCGGACATGCTTTACAGTGCTGTTCACAACATTATTCCTCGACTACAGCTATTGTTGAAGATTGATGGTGAACATATTGAGCATTTCTTGTAAAGAACATCAGCTTTGCTTTGTCTTAATTTGTTATGCTAATTTGCTAATTATTGCTTTTCTAATCAGATGAAGCGCCATTTTAACCCTTTTTTTGTTCTAATAAAACCCCATGTCATTCCAAGCACGTGTATCAATTTTTCCCTCTCTATCTACATTATTCCGTGATTTATTGAGTTTTCAAATTTATATTCATTTTTTGATCACCCGTTATATCCACAAGCACAGCAGCTGACGCTGGGACCGGCTGCGTACCTGGATATAGTCGGCTACAGTGAATCCAGAGCAAGAGCAGTCATACATCCCGCAGTGTTGCCTGTTGCCGCTAGACCTACCTGCAAGAAGTAGTCTACGTCTGATATGTTGTTGATGATGTTGTCATCTTTGACGATGCCAGAAGTGGCTATCGTCTGCTAGGATTCGCAGTTGAATGTAAGCAGCTGGAGGTACGCCTTCCGAGTAGGCTGCGAGGCACACTCATCGGTTAAGACGTTTGCCGGGTCGTAGGGGCTATTCTTGAGTCGGCATAAGCCATTTCTACCATTGTCTCATATTACACCAACATAGAAAGCTCTTTTCCTTCGGACATGTACACTCGTTCTGTAGTTCTACATGCATACTCCGCAATTCACCGTAAGGTGAACGTTGTCTCTCTTCCAGCGATCCGCAATTGAGTTGCCGGAGCATTTCCGTGACGCTCGCGCATTGGTCGAACCTACCGGTAACAAATCTAGCTGCTCGTCTCTGAACCGCCTCTATGTCTTCCTTTAAACTGATCTGCTGCGAGTCCCAAACACTTGAGCAATACTCAAGACGTGGTCGTACAAGCGTCTTATACGCGGTCTCCTTTACAGGTGAAGTACATCTTCCCAAAATTCTCCCAATAAACCGAAGTCGGTTGTTCGCCCTACTCACAACTGTCCTTACACGCTCGTTCCATTTCATATCGCTCTGCAATGTTACGCCTAGATATTTGAACGACGCGACAGCATCAAGAAGCTCACTACTAATGCTGTATTCGAACAATATGGGATTGTTTTTTCTACTCATGCGCATCACCTTACATTTTTCCACATTGAGAGCTAGCTGCCAATCTTCGCACAAACTAGAAATTTTGTCTAAGGCATCCTGTATGCTATTACAGTCCCTTACAGACGACACCCTCCCATACACCACAGCATCATCAGCAAACAGCCGCATATTACAACTTACTCTGTCCATCAGATCATTTATATAGCTAGAAAATAATAGCGGTCCTATCACACTCACCTGGGGCACGCCGGCCGATACACTCGTCTCTGCTGAATACTCGCCGTCGAGAACAACGTACTGCGTTCTATTACTTAGTCAGTTGCGTCTATACTGCTCTTCGAACAAGTCTTGCGACAAATAACAAACGCCAAATACGCTGTAAAGAATGCAGATATCAGCGGATATGTATTCAGAGACCGGGAGACACAAGCTTGTGAAAATTATAAATTATCAGCAGAAGTGTAGGTCGTACCGCCAGAGCTAGTATACTTAGAAGTATTGAAGTATGCAGCAGACTGTACTACGTGCAAAATTATCATGTTAACCGATTCCCGAGTAACAGTCATGATCTTGAAACACTATTTTACACAGCGACAGGAGCCAGTCGCTTATGAAATTACGCAGCAGGTCAGAAGGCTACAAAAGTAGCAAAAAGAAGTTACATTAATGTGGGTCAAAGGACATAGCGGAATCCGCGGCAACGAACAGGTCGATCAACTGGCTAAATTCGGTGTCACGTCAGGAACGCTGTGCCATCGAAAGGTAACATAAACTCCGTCCGACAGGCCTCGGAAGGCGCACTGGGTACTGACCGGCCACCGTGTCATCCTCTGCCGAAGGCGTCAAGGGATGCGGTATGGAGGGGGGCGTGGTCGGCGACCCGAACTACCGGCCGTTACGTCAGTCTTCGTGACCGGAGCCGCTACTTCTCCACCAAGTAGCTCCTCAGTTGGCCTCACAAGGGTTGAGTGCACCCCGCTTGCCAACAGCACTCGGCAGACGCGGACGGTAACCCATCCAAATGCTATCTAAGCCCGGCAGTGATTAACTTCGGTGATCTAATAGGAACCGATGTATAGCCACTGACGCAGGGCCGTTGGCTAAACATACTTCATACTGCGACTTAAAAGGTCGATGGGAATGAGGTGGGAGGACGAATGGAGCAGACGGATCATCGACAAAGGGAAACATTAAGTGCAGTACACCCTACGATCCCGCCATCGATCTGCCTTATGAAATAATCCGTTTCAAGAGGTTTCCACGCAATCCTTGCACGAACGAAGTTCAGCAACTATGGTAGCAGGACGTGTGGCCCACGGAGAGAAAGGTCGGGAGCGACTGACTGAGTTACAGTTACGCACATTTAATGACATTTATTGCTAAAAATAATATAACAATGTACCTAGATACCGTTCGACAATTGTGATCTTAGCAACAAGAACAGTAATGACGTTACAACAACACTTAACAATCTAATCAATCGGTTTTCAGGTTGATTCTGCAAAGATTTGATCCATAGCTGTTTAATACTAATGAACCAAATTGATACACGTAACTATTGACAGAAAAGCATTACAATAATTATAATACTTGTATCAGCCTTAAAAGTGAATTAAGTTTACTGAACTCAAACAACCTTTGAGTCTCAAAATTATCATAAAATATTACAATAAAATCTTCAGTTAAACTAGCAAATACAACCTACAAATCTACGTAGAATTTCAGCTAAATCAAATTACCGATTAAAGGAATTCATTGTTAGAAATATAATAGAGAACATGATTCAAATACAAAACGCATGCTTTCCTTTTAAATTTTACCGCGGTCATCGATGACGTCCTCTCTTCGATATGGTATAAATATTGAGCTTCCAGATACACAAAGCAATAACACAGTAGCCACGAGATACTTGAAACACTCTTATATTAGCAATTTTACCAACAGCTTTGCCAAATCAATACGTTGCGAAATGTCTCTAAAGGACAGCTACTACACTCCACCTCTTGTTACAGTTACATTGCAGCAAAAACCATTGAAATGGCACGACGGATTACAGCAAATGATATAAATTGCAAATAACTATATTAGGTTGTATGGCTATCAAGCAACGAGTTAAGCTTATCTATAAAAATGGATGTATGTAGGTATGTTCATTATAGACTCCAAGAAGGCTCGAGGAATTTTGATGAAATATTCACTAAATCTTCAGATTAGCCCAGCAGATAATCCTGTGACGTTTGATAGCGATAGGATCAATTTACATTTACGTAAAAGTTTACATCTATCATTTAGAACGACTTTAGCCGTCTGTCGGAGACATAGCCCACGCCATTCTTCTGTAACTACACAGATGGCCCTTGGCGCGCTAGCGTTGCTTCCGTGACTGTTCCTGATGAATACTCGCAGTGAACAGGTGAGTGTATGAAATACGACAGCACCCAATAACGATGCAACATCTCATATGTGCTCTCTCAGCTGAAGTAGCAGTAACTGTGAAGTTCGTAATAACTTTTTTACCACTAAACACATGGTGCGATGGTAAGGCATCGACTAAAACAGGTGATTTCAGGCGGTCCACAGGGTAGTGTTATTAGTCATTTGCTGTTCCTTATTTACATAAACGATTTGGGAGAAAATCTAAGCAGCTCTCTTACGTTGTTTGCAGATGATGCCGTCATTTACCGTCTAGTAAAATCATCGGAAGATCAGAACCAACTGCAGAATGGTCTAAATAAGATATCACTATAGTATAAAAATTGGCAATTGACTCAAAATATTGAGAAGTGTGAAGTCGTCCACATGAGTACGAAATGAAATCCGTTAAACTTCATTTACAAGATAAATCAATCAACAGTGAAGGCCGTAGACTCCACTAAATACCTAGGAATTACTATTACTTCAGACTTACACTAGAAAGAACACGTATATAATGTCGTGAGAAAGGCGATTGATTTGATTTGATTTGATTCTTTCAGGGAAGCCAAAACAGTCTTGGTCTAACCCGCCACTGCCCAAACCGAAACTAAGTTTATTGTGCGGTATCGCTCCCTGTATGTCTAGTAAAGCCAACCAATGCCCTTGAACAGTGCAAGCAGTCCCTTTACCAGTTCTTTATTAGACACAATTTCTTCGGGTCTGGTTGTCCCAAATGTTCTGTGCCTTTTACTCTCCAATGCAATGCATTCTAAGATCAGATGTGATGCAGTTTCATCGCCATCATCACAGATCCTACATTTGGGGTCCTCTTCTGTTATTCCCATTGTATGTATGTGTTTTTTGAAATTCCCATGGCCTGTCAGCAATCCAACCATGAGTCTAATCTCTCTCCTGTTCAGACCCAGTATTGCAGAGCTTCTTTTAAAACATGGCTTTGGCATCATTACCTTGCCATGTTTTTGTTGATGGACTTTGGTCCAATATTCTACGTGCTGTCTTCTGAGCCAGTTACGTAGTTGCAATTTAATCATTGCCTTGGTGATTGTCAGGACAGGTTCCGGTCCATCCTGGTCCATCCTGGATAATCTGTCGGCATGTTCGTTGCCACTGATTCCCGAGTGGCCAGGGACCCACAATAGGTTTACTCTATTGCTTTCCCCTAGCTCCAACAGAACCCTGTGACATTCTGCAACAATTTAAGACCTTGTTGTAGGAGCTCCAGTGATCTCAGGGCTGCCTGGCTGTCTGAATAGATATAGATGCTACGATCTTTGTAGCACCTACACAAATTCTCCTCCACACATGCCCTGATGGCAGTGATTTCGGCCTGGAATACTGAGACCAGTTTCCCTAGAGAGATGACGCCCTCCAGTCTTGGCTGCACTCCTATACCCCGGCCTCAACGCCTTGTCCGATTTTGACCCGTCAGTGAACGAGACAATATTCCCCATACGTTGTCGAACCAGACACTGCGTTTTATTGGCAGAACCCTTAAAAGATGCAACAGAATTACTAAAGAAACTGACTGCATACATTACGCCTGGCCGTCCTTTCTTGGAGTATTGCTGTCCAGTGTGGGATGCTTATCAGGTGGGTTTGACGGAGGACATCGAAAGAGTCCAAAGAAGAGCATCTCGTTTCGTTTTGTCACGATACAGGGAGACAGCGTTACGGAAACGATACAGGATCTGGGATGGGAATCATTACAACAACGGCGCTTATTGCTGCGGCGTGGGCTACTTACGAAACTCCAATCGCCAACATTCTCCTCCAAATTTGAAAATATATTGTTGACTCCCACTTACATAGGTAGAAATGATCATCAGAATAAAATACAAGGAATCAGAGCTCGAAAGGAGAGATCCAGGTGTTATTTCTTCCCTCGCGTTATTCGAGAATGTAATGGGAGATAAATAGTGTACCGGTGGTTCAAAAAATGTTCAAATGTTTGTATAGTCTATGGGACTCAACTACGGGGTTATCAGTCCCTAAACTTACAAACTACTTATGAACTAACTAAGACTAAAGACGGCACAAATATCCATGCCCGAGGGGGGATTCGAACCCCCGACCGTAGTGGCCGTGCAGACCGCGACTGGAGCGCCTCAGTCCCCTCGGCCACCGCGGCCGGCTACCGGTGGTTCGATGAACCCTCTGCCAGGCACTTAAATGTGATTTGCAGAGTATCCCATGTAGATGTAGGTGACTACACCGTTGTGAGGCTTCTCGCAGTTACCAAGAAAAATTTTGTTGCCTCCGAAGCAGATTCCAACAGAGAAAATGTTTTGTTAGTATCAAAAAAGCCACGTTTTGGATTGAGAAAACGCCAAAATCAAAGACGAAGATTTCAGTACACCTTCGGCGTCAATGTCTGGACAAGGTATCTGCCGTAGACGTGTCACTGGGCCATAACGGAGCTGGGCACAAGTACGTTAATCCGTTAATTAACGAAGTTAACTTTTTGAGTAACTTTTAAGTTAATTTTAAAAAACGTTAACGGACTCTTTAACTTCCGTTAATTTGCCGTAAGTCAATATAACAAAAGTCTTGCCACGTAAATTATGCTTATTTTAGCGCAGGTGCCTTCTTTACGTGACTACGCCCACGCCATTTGTTGAAGCACTCTCTGGAAGCGGACGGTTGATCTTCTGAATGGTGCCGCCGAACCCCGAATAGCGGAAATGGGGGCCCAAGGGAAACCCACAACTTAGCGTAAGCCTGCGCCAGCTGAGGGAAATCCGCGACTGCGCTTATTCCTGCGCTCAGTCTAGGAAGGAAGAAAGATTAAGAGCTTAACGTCCCGTGTCAGTGGTCTGTACTCGTCAGAAACAGGTTGTTGCTTGTTAAGTTCGCGTTAAGTGCACCTTTTGTCAGTGGAAGTGATCTGACAAGGAAACTTCATCAACTCGACCTCATATTTTCTTGAGAAAAAGAAATACATGAGCTAGATATCAACCCAGAAATCGATATCACGTGAAAATTTCGGCCATTATTCAGATACTAGGCAGTTACGGCCTCCTCAAAGTACAGCTTTTAAACATTCACGCGCTCGGGTTGTTCCTCACTCGGCCCGCTTCACTGCGGCCGCCTAATGCCCGAACGTCTGGTACTGTGAGCAGAGTCCAGTAAGAGGTTTGTGGTCGCGACGTAAATTAACCCAAAGGCTGTCGTGCGAAATCTCTAGGAGCGGTATGGAATGATGACTAATCTGCAAGAATTAAATGTCAAAGAATTAGAAAAGCATAATCATTTGCAGTTATTAGACTACTATACACGGTAAACGAAAATACATGGCGATTTCTTTATGCTTTTCCTTATATCTTTCAACTGCATTGCAGATATCATAGACAATTCCACTGATGAAGACGTGCTGGATATAGAAGAAAATTGCGGATTGACGTTCGGTGCAGGTTTACAGCAGGATGACGTCGACGATAACGACGCTGCCATTTCAACACCGTCACATTCGCCGAGCATTTTCATTGCTTCAACAAAGCTTGGGTGATGGAGAAAGCTGCTTTGATTATTTTAAATCGTCAAATTTCACTTTGCCCGTCTCCGTAACAGAAGAATATATGCAACGAGCGATTTTCATTTTATACAGCGCGTTATAACTGCAGTGGAAACGAATGAGACGGTTTTTCAACAAGCAGTGTAACGTAATATAATTTTCAGTACCTTTTATGCATATGATTTTGTTTTATGTAAATCTGACACTATTAAAGTAGAGTAAACTTGAAAGAGTTACAGTACATATGTTTCATTTTGTAACATTATTTCCTCCTCCACTTCTCCAGCTCTTCAGATTTCACTTTTCGGTGGACTCGCTGTTGTCGTTGTCCCTTCATTGCACAGCACTTCACTTCCTCACCCTTGGCCTTGACAATGTAGTGGAGACGAACATAGACTATCTCCACTTCCCTATGTCAGCCCTGTTTTGAAGGCTATAAACCAAAAGTTGTGCAAAATTGTATATATTTGTTGTTTGTGTAAATATTATCATGTTCTAATGTGATTCTTAAAATGTTTTTATTTGTCTCTGTATTTTTCATGTACGATCGAGGCGCCACAATGAACAAGGGCAGCGTCGTCGCCGCTGCAGCCAACATTACAGTAGACAGCCACTATCAGAATTTAACCGACGGCTACGGGGCTACGGATCCACCTGCATCTTCTCTATTGCTGCGCGTCAATCGATTCAGAGAAGAATATATATATATATATATATATATATATATATATATATATATATATGGTGTCCATAAAAGGACTCTCTGATTTCAAAAATACATATCTCGAAAACAAATATCGATAGAGGAATGTAGTAAACGGTATGTTTATTATGAAAGCTGTAAGAAGTTTATACAGCAGTTTGAAATAATAGTTACAAAAGCTACTAACAGATGGCGCTGTAATCGCCAAACGTAATGCCTAGTATAAACAGTGATCCGAAGCCCAGAGAGATCAGTTTCACTATTGAAACGTGAAAGGAGGTTATCGTACCGAAGGAAGAGATTAAAACCATGTACTCCATTGAACAACGCGTTTTCCTGGTGCTAGAGAACCACAGGTTAGAAGAGAGTCCTACGGCAACAAGGCGAAGTTTTCAAGCACAATTTAATGTTCCAAAAGGACCCGATGCGAAAACCATTCGTACGCTCTTAGCAAAATTTCAACGAACAGGCAGCGTAACTGATGATCTAGTGGGGCATGTTAGCCGCAAGCAAACCGCAGTTACGCCTGAAAATATCGCCACAGTTTCTGGAATTATTCAGCTAAATCCAATGTCATCCGTCCGTAGAATTGCATCTGAGACTGGTTTGAAGCGTTCCAGCACGCAGAAAAAACTGAGAAAGAGTCTACACATGTTTCCATACGAAATTCAAACGCACCAGGCCATACCCGTACGAGCTGTGCAACAAAGGGTTGCATTTGCTAATCAGATGCTCACAATGATTGATAGTGAAGGATTTGATGTTGGCTGCATCTGGTTTAAAGATGAAGCACACTTCCACCTGAATGGATACGTGAATAAGCAGAACTGGCGATTTTGAGGTTCCGAAAAGCCATATTGGTGTGAAGCGAAACCCCTGTATTGTCCTAAAGTTACTGTGTGGGCTTCAGTATGCATTCGAGAAACGGTCACTGGTGCACGCTACGTTGCAATTTTGGAACAATTTGTCGTCACACAGAAAGCATTAGAGGATCGACCAGGTACTGAATGGTTTATGCACGATGGAGCCCGACCACATCGGATAGAACAATTGTTTCGCTTTCTTGAGAAATACTTTGGGAATCGAGTCACTGCTTTGAAATATCCCAAATTTACTGGTGCAGGCATGGATTGGCCTCCATATTCGCCGGATTTGACTCCCTGTGACTTTTTTTCTTTCTTTTTTTTTGTGGGACACCGTGAAAGACATGGTCTACCCGAAGCATCCCGCCACGCTGGACGAGCTTGAATCGGCGATCTCTGTGGCATGTGAATCCATTTCGGTTGAGAAACTACGAACTGTGAAGGCGAATTTCATTCTTCGTTTGCGCCACCTCTGTAGTGCCAATGGTGAACATTTTGAAAACATAATGATGTGATTGTTTGCAAAGAGTGTTTTCATACGATTATTTCACTTATGTATGCTGATATGAGCTGTACAGTGTACAGCGCCATCTGTTGGCAGCTTTTGTAACTATTATTTCAAACTGCTGTATGAACTTCTTACAGCTTTCACAATAAACATACGGTTTACTGCATTCCTCTACGGATCTTTGTTTTCGAGATATTTAATTTTGAAATCAGGGGGCCCTTTTCTGGACACCTTGATGACATCGTTAATAGTCGTTCTGAGATATTCGTGCTGAATACATGTCTTATTACAAGCATTACTAGTTTGAACTTGTGCTATTTCAGAAGAAAATAAACATGTATTATGTTGAAAAGTATTTTGAACGTTATGAAGAGATATTTAATGTGTGATTTATACTTACTGGAAGACTAATCTGATTTATAGAGAAGTTTTAATTTGTTTAAGAAAAGATTTAATATAATAGTGGAGACTAACATTGACTTAAATTCGACTGTGACAAGAAATTTATATTGAGCGTTAGTGTGGAACGTTGAGTTCAGCAGGCGGTGAATTTTAATATTCGAGTTGAAGCTATAAACAGCGAAACCGTAGTGCCTGTGTTAGACTTTGGGTTAAATTTCAGTAACGGTTACAGATCAACTCTCTTACCCTTGCTCGTACGAGCACCTAATATTTTATTCAAGAACTATTGAAAGATTTATTTTCCTTTTTCTGATTCTTGCTGTGGTTCGGGAACTTCGGGACGAAGTCAATAAATTTTTCACGGTTAACTTTCAACAGTTGGTGTTGCTAAGGAACAATAGACTACAAGACAACAACTACTAAGCTACTAAATAGACTTGCATAAAATCAAGTTAATTTCATAACTAGTGTCGACATAACGAGTTTATCATTCCATTATGGACATAACTTATACAATTCACATAAACACTATCCCGTCCCACCGCAGCGACCACACAAAGATCGTAACAAATGGTGCCCGATCGAATATATAGGAAAAGCCTCTTTCCATGTTGCAAGAAAACTAAAATCCAGGAACCTAAAAATATCATTTTATGTAGACAACACTCACATTTTCCTAATGGTAAGGACAGTACACCAGCCTTGGAAAAGAGTGGGATATATAAGATCACTTATGACGGTGGAAAATTCTTCGCCGGCCTCGGTGGCCGAGGGGACTGAGGCACTCCAGTCATGGTCTGCACGGCCACTACGGTTGGGGGCTCGAATCCCCCCTCGGGCATGGATATTTGTGCCGTCCTTAGTTGATAAGTAGTTTGTAAGTTTAGGGACTGATGACCCCGTAGTTAAGTCCCATAAGCTTAACAAACATTTGTCAGTTATAAACATCATCATGAAGTTTTACAGCACATTCACAAAGCTAAGAAGATGAACTACCTACAAAAGGTTGGAAATCAATAAAGATGTCTATTTGCCCAAGTCTGGTACTGTATGACCACACAGAATTCCCTTATTGTCCACTTCTAACTGCAGATAATACCAATACTCCCACCTAATCACTGTACTTGTTATGTAATAATTTTACGATTGAAACACACTTATTTACTATCTCTCTCCAAATTTTTACCCAAGTAACTATAATTACTCCACGTGAACTCCTTTTTCGCAAACAAGCAATATAGTTAATTTTTTGTCGAATTGTCATTTACTTTTGTAACAGTTATCATGTAATTAATAGTTTCAAATTGTCGCATATGTTTCTTAGCCACTTAGTACAATACTTACTAATTTCGCTTCAGTTATTCGTACACTTTCCTACAGTATGTTCGTCTTTTGCCTATTTATGTAATTCTTTGATGCACAATTCGTAAAATCTTTGACATAACATTTGTTACAGTGATATTTGTACATGATGATGGAGTAACAATCGTAAACAAGTTTGTAAAAATCAATAACTATTGTAGAATATTACAGCAGTGTCGTGTGTGTTTTAGTGATCATGCATCAAATATTCCAGCAAGCAGCAACATAACATTCAATTAATAATATCTGAATTACAAAGGGTATAACACATGAAACCAGAACATCAGTACATACGCCAGAGATTCAAGTAAAACGTTAATAGTAACAAAGAACTAACCAGAAAAAGAGTATAGTAACGTTAATAAACATGTAGTTAGCTGTTTACAAGAGATGCTGGAAATAGCTGCTATGTGTGAGGACGCTAAAACCAAATGTTTAAATTTTTGTAAAGCTATTAGACCAAACTGCAATGATCACCAATCCCTAGAGTAAAAAAAATACTTACACTAAGGGCAACATAAACACCCAGTCCGTAGCATGCCGCCTTAGCCCACGCGGCCATTCCACCTAGCACAGCGAAGACCTACATGCTGTAATTCACCAGGCGTGGAATGAAATGATCTGTGAAATTAGTGTTTCCGATTAATATTCACAATCAAAATTTTATTTTATTGTTAATCCAACATAACATAACGTAATCGTATGCTATACTGATATTCTTAAACTTCATTTAACGATAAATCAGTCAAATCTACAGGCCGTCAATTCAATTAAATACCAAGGAATAACAATTACGAGCAACTTAAATTGGAAGGAGCACATAGATAATATTGTAGGGAACGCGAACCAAAGGCTACGTTTCATTCGCAGAAAACTTAAAAGATGCAACAGTTCTACTAAAGAAACTGCCTACACTACACTCGTTCGTCCTGTTTTGGAATATTGCTGCGCATTGTCCCCTCCACGTCCTGGGATTTTTATCTGCCCCTTTCCACTTCTTTCACCTCTGGCAGTGTAGTTGATGTGAAAAATACCGAACAGCATCGTTTTGTTATCGCGTTATAGGGGAGAGTATCACGTAAATGATGCACGAGTTGGGCTGGAAATCATTAAAAGAAAGATGTATATTTTGTGGCGAGATCTATTTGCGAAATTTACTTAACCAACTTTCTCTTCCGAACCAACGTAAATAGGGACATGATAACAAAATAAGAGAAATCAGATTGAAAACATAAAGGTTTTATATTCACAGAATATATGACATCAGCAGCGAAAGGGCAAAGCTGAAAATGTGTGCGCTGCCTAGAAACCGGGAGACCCGGGTTCGAATCCCGGCTGGGTACACATTTTCAGCTTTGCCCATCCACAGTTGATGTCATATATTCTGTGAATATGACAGAGTAACAACTGCATGATCTGAAGTGACGTCTGTTCTTTCGGAATAGACGCCACAAGTATATACAGGTATAGGTATCCCGTGAGGTATTAGAGAATGGGACTGTAGAGGAAAATCATAAAAGCAGTTCGATGAATACTCTGCCATGCACTTCAATGTGACTTGCAGAGTATTTATGTAGATGAACACCATGCAGTATACATAAACTTGTTGCAAGATGGCATCACTGCGTACATGTCAACACTGACACACGACTGCAGTGCACAATTAATGTACCAAGTCTTTGATATCACACGTTCTGTTCTGGCACGGCCATCGAAAATGATCGCTGAATTGCGTGAGCTCTCAGTTTTCCAGAGAGGCCAACTGGATGGTCCGCAGTTGGTGAGAGCATCTGTTATGAAAACGCCTTCACAGTCTTACGTTCCAATAGCGGCAGTGTCCTTGGTAAAGACAGCATTTTGAAAATAAAGATAAAACGTGATTGGCGAAAAGAAACATTGGGGGAGACCTGAAACCTGACAACGACCAACGAGCATTAAGGACTACCAGTTGACCCGTGCGAATAATTCGCAGTCTATCCTGATCAGTCATAGGTAAGATAGTAATGTAGAAACGGCAACTACGTATGTATAAAAGATAATAATAATGTTGCACGAACTGTAAAGTAGCAAGGAATTGAAAGTTAAATCAATTGTTGTAAGCTATAATAGTAGCTGGTACTTACCTGTGATGATGTTCATGGAGGTAATTCAGTTCATTCGCGCAGTACACAAATGATCAAATTTCATAAAATGCATTTTCATAAAAACCATCAGCTGTTTATTAAAAACCTTATTCATCTACTAGTTTCGGTCATGGACCATCTTCAAGGATAAACTATACAAAAAATACAAAATAAACGTAATTGATGTGCACAAACACAGAGAGGACATAATCAGGGAAATTACATACAGAGAGACTGAAAATAGAGAATTATGTCAATTTAACATATAGTTAAAATACTTACAAGGTGTTAACAGAGAATGGTAAAATACATCAAATAAAATAATACAACTGAGATAAACAGCAGTCAGTACAACTAAAAGTGTAAAAAATTACTATGGTCATCTTAGATAAAATCTATCAGTCAAACATGACATAAAAGGTGAGAACGGTCTATGAATAAAAATGGAGGGAGTGGCTTGTGCTAATTGCATCACTTGATGTGACTAATCTTTACACAAATGTCCCAGTAGCTGAAACTATTGAACTTATTAGACAAAATTTTATTTCACACAGAAGCTTGACTATCCCTGCTATTATAGAGCTGATAGATGGTTTACAAATGATATTAGCCCACAATTACTTTGTATTTAATAACAAATTTTACATGCAACCACATGGGATAGCTATGGGATGTTGCCTAGCTGGTACTTTGGCTAACATCTTTATGGACCACGTGGAAAATAAAATACTAAACAGTAAATCTGAATTAACAGATAAGATAATTTTGTATAGAAGATACGTAGATGACACCATTATTTTAGTAAATGGAGATGATAATATAGTTAGTGAAATACATAATACATTCAATTCTGCCCACCCAAATTTAGTATTCACCATTGAGAGGGAGAAAGATAGTAAAATTAATTTCCTTGATGTAGAGATCTCCAAAATAAACAACAAACTTGCCTTCAACATTTACAGAAAACCTACAACTACAGACATCATTATTCATGAAACCTCATGTCATCCTGCAAGATATAAGCATGCATACTTTCACAGTATGCTTGACAGGTTAATTAGAACCCCGATGTCATCAGATGAGTTCAATACTGAAGTAAACACGCTTAAATGTGTTGCTTTTAGTAATGGCTTCCAAATAGAACTTGTAGATAAGATCTTGCATAGAAAGTTAAAAGTGAAAGCAAAACATGCTAATATTAACCAAAGGATCACCCTTGTTAAAAATGAAAGTAAGTCGAAGACAAGGTATGTCAAATTTCCTTACGTAGGTCCCATATTAGACAAGATTAGTCAGATCTTCCGAAGAAGTAATGTCCAATTAGCATTCCACACCGAAAATGAGATTAAAAAAATTCTACCTAGCAATTTAACAACAAGAAAATCTATTTATGACCAAGCAGGTGTCTATAAAATAAATTGTCAAGAATGTGATAAATTTTACATAGGCTAGACTGGTAGGAAACTCAAAAGAAGATTTCAAGAACACACTCAACATTCAAACAATTCAGCCCTTGGTATGCATCTTAAGTCATGTAAGCACACAATAGGCAGCATTGCAGATAACATGGAGTTACACAAATCTAAGAAAGGGTTGGCTATGAATCTGCTGGAGGAAATTGAAATATTTTGTAGTTTTAAAAAAACACCCAAATGACATTTTAAATGAACAAAAGGACCTAAAAAATAAAAATTTCTTTGATAACTTTACTGATGTCCTACTATTTCCCACATAGGTACCTCTGCCAACCACTCTACCTTTATCCCCTCACCCCTCTGATTCATTTTATTTATTAAACTAGTGTTCTCTCTTATACCCAAATGATATGTTACATATTTTTTAAATACCTGTTGGTAGAACATTGTTCCATTGTTTCTTACCTTTGCATTTGACCCTGGTGTACATTATATTATGTGACATGGCTTTTAGTTTGTATGTAACACCACCCTTTTTACTTACACCATTTTTGTTGTATTTAACTAATGATTCTGATCAATATGTAATGATCTTTTACCCCTCCCCAGTATTACCACAAAATTCCTTTATGGTTGTTATAACATAGTATCACTTCTATACCTGATATTATGATGTTCATTCCTTTGTTGTAATACATTGTCTTATTACAATATTTTTATCTCCTTATATTATATACACCTCAGGTAAATCATCTCTTGGTACTCTGTACCATTATACATACTGATACATGGTTTCTTCTAGTCAATTTTATTAATGTAGATATTCCTCCTTATCATTACTGCATTATGGTATGGTGACATTTTCTTATTTAAATTAGCATAAATTTTGCTAAGTCACAATTACTGTGATTTTGTATTACAAATTGGAATAAAAATTTTTATTTGTATTATGTTTTACCCATTTGTGTTTAATTCACTTTTATGAAACTTACAACTGTTGTCCCAGGATTATTGACATAGTAATTTACATGTATTTCTTAATGACTTTACAGTGTATTTTAATGGTTTTTACCTCTGTATCACTTTCATTAACCCTGTAAACATTTTTGTAAACACTGTAATTTACTTTTAACCTCATCTTATTATAAGTATATTGTATTGTTGATATTGGTTGGTCATGATTAACAATGAACACATATTATATGTTGCCTCAGGTCTATGCCATATTTATATGTTTCTTTAGGATCATGGTTTATTTATCTACATGGTACCTGTCATTTCATATTTCTATATGTTACCTTTACTACACAAGATAGAACCCCCCCCCCCCCCTCTCTGATCAACAGCCTTGTGTAAGGGACAAGCAGCCTCATGTCTCGATATATGCTACCTTACTATATAATTCAAGAAGCATATGTTGTCCTACTCTGTACTAAAGTTACAATACCTGCTTGTTTATAATTATGCTACTCTAAACCCACTTCACATTTATCACTACTGTCTTCACAGCGATTATGACTTTACTTTGGAATTCTACTCTATATATGAAATTATCATATTAGTACGTTTTGCCCTGCCTTTTTCATCTGAGACTTGATCTACACAATTGTGTGTACAATGTTGTTTTTATAATCTTCGATCTTGACACATGAAACCTGTTTATAATGATGATCACTTTTATTTTCTTAATTATAACACGATATATTGATGTAATAACTTCTTATGTTTCGTTTTGTATGCTGTGACACTGTATTTTACTACACCACACTTTATTTGTCATTGTTAACCTTTGTATACACAAATTTCGTCGTAATTTGATGATGACTAAACTTTGTAACTTTGTTTACACATGCATCCAAAGATGTTCATCCAAAGATAGTGTACATCCCTGAATGGTTCTACTAATATCGATAACACATGTTTTATCGTCTCTGACTCATGCAATTAGCACAAGCCACTCTCTCCATTTTTATTCATAGACCGTTCTCACCTTTTATGTCATGTTTGACTGATAGATTTTATCTAAGATGACCATAGTAATTTTTTACACTTTTAGTTGTACTGACTGCTGTTTATCTCAGTTGTATTATTTTATTTGATGTATTTTACCATTCTCTGTTAACACCTTGTAAGTATTTTAACTATATGTTAAATTGACATAATTCTCTATTTTCAGTCTCTCTGTATGTAATTTCCCTGATTATGTCCTCTCTGTGTTTGTGCACATCAATTACGTTTATTTTGTATTTTTTGTATAGTTTATCCTTGAAGATGGTCCATGACCGAAACTAGTAGATGAATAAGGTTTTTAATAAACAGCTGATGGTTTTTATGAAAATGCATTTTATGAAATATATTACGGCTGTTGACTCTCGCCTCACCAAAGCATTCAAATATTCAAATGTTTGTTAAGCTTATGGGACTTAACTACGGGGTCATCAGTCCCTAAACTTACAAACTACTTATGAACTACTTACGAACTAGCACGTCACAAATATCCATGCGCGAGGGGGGATTCGAACCCCTGACCGAAGTGGCCGTGCAGAGTGCAGGCCGTCACTGGAGCGCCTCAGTCCTCTCGGCCACCGCGGCTGGCGCGCAGTACACGACGCTTACATGAACAACATGAAGTCGGCCGTGGTGGCCGAGGGGACTAAGGCGCGCCAGTCATGGTCTGTGTGGTGTCGCACAATTACAAAGTGCGCTCCACCTACTTTCGCCGCGCGCCGCCATGCATGCACGGCGCGGCGTTCTTACGACGACAGCCACGAGCGCCCTCTGCTGCAACTCCGCTCGTGGCCACCACTGAACGACATCGTTCACTTGCAACTGAGAGAGCCACCAGTTAGGACCTTCGGAATCAGATAGGCACCAGTGAAGACTTGGCTATCGTACAGGCACTAGGCAGGGCTCTAACTCAAATATGTATCAGCATTCTGCAGTACTATGTAAAGTTAAGTATTGTATAAATTCTGTGCAATATATGTCTCGTTCTAATTTACTCTAGTGTTTCTAGTTTCTGGCTGCTCCCCTCCGTACCTGCACCAGCGTGCTATCTTTATTCCTGTGTCGGTCTCATTCCACTCGGCCACCGACACCTACGACGAAAAGAGACACAAAAGCGGCGATGAGGCTGGGACACAAAAGTCTGCACGGCCACTACGGTCGGTGGTTCGAAGACCCCTCGGGCATGGATATTTGTGCCGTCCTTAGTGTTAGCTAGTTCATAAGTAGTTTGTAAGTTTAGGGACTGATGACCCCGTAGTTAAGTCCCATAAGCTATACAAACATTTGGATTTGAAACAACATGAACAATTCCAACAGCTGTTGTGCATCGACGTATGAAACAGATATTCGTGATAAACTACGCTTGTGTGAAGAATCTAAACAACTACAAGAGCTGTCATGCTAAATTAAATTATTTGTGTATTTTCCGTTGTTACATCTACGTGTATAAAGGAAATCGTGCGATAAACTACGCTTTAGATCGATTTGTATAACTGAAATCGTGTGATAAACAATATTTGCATCAAAGGAGATGTTTGGCTTGC
This sequence comes from Locusta migratoria, assembly GCA_026315105.1. Taxonomy (NCBI): domain Eukaryota; kingdom Metazoa; phylum Arthropoda; class Insecta; order Orthoptera; family Acrididae; genus Locusta; species Locusta migratoria. The sequence goes on from CM048748.1 coordinate 273,376,669, forward strand.
TTAAAGAATCCAAACAACTACAAGAGCTGTCGTTCGTGTTAGTTAAACAGATTGTCAATAGATGCCACCTTCTACACTGCTTCTATATCGGCCACGCAAACTAAGTTGATACTCGGCGTGTTGACTGATGGGAGCAACCGTAAATACATGACCTATTTACGATCGTCCGCTGGGTATCAATTTAGATTGTACGAACAGCAAAAAATTTTCAAATAAAGTTTTTTTTAGAAAACAATAACTTTTAACCTCTGTGTATTTTTTGTCACTAGGGGAGAAAAAACCTCGAAAATGATAAATCAATCATTAATTTTGGGTAATTAATATGGGAGATATAGCGTACCCACGAAAAAACACCTATGAGAAATAATATATATGATGATGATGATTTTAACTAGACAGCATAAAACTATCACATTATAACCGACTCTAGAACTCAACATTCACTCAAGTTCAAATGTTTATAAACCTATTGGACCAAAATGCTATGGTCATCAGTATACCGCGGATCCTTATGTTATAACCTATTATTCTTTACGAGTTCCTAGCTGAAAATAAACATGTACTTATGCGTTTCATGACTAATTAAAACCGAAACCTATTTTAGCGTTACCGCCTATTTTTGCCTTTTTAAGCTTTATAATCCAATAAGGTGCATATTTCTTCTATTCCCAAAAGCCATACTTCGAAGAATCAAAGGTAGAAGCTCTGATTTTAGTGGGACGGATTATTGTCTCTGCTACTATCTTATGTTAGCTCAGTTTCACAGTTTATTATACTTATGATTATGTTGATTAATGATTTCAAATGTTAATACTTTTTTATGTGATTCTTAAGAAAGTTTTGTGTGTTTCTTATGTTTCATGTGCTGTGTCGGTGATACAACCTACGAGAGCAACATCTTCACCGCCGAGCTCAAGGAGTAAACATCAGGCCACTTCAAGTCGCGGGTCGACGGCCACGAGCCATGAAGATGCTGGTAACTGCGGTTGCCGCCGAAAATATTGGCATTATTAACCGAGATGATTTGTAAAATTGAAATGAATCAAAACTTAGTCTTTGTTTAGCTCTTGTTAAGTGATTACCTGTATACTGTGAGAGCAATAAAAATGTTATAACGTCTTGCACTTTAATAGTGTGTTGAAGATCATTCTTTAAACGTTTTACAGAGTTTGCAAAATATATTCACAGTGATATTATTTGAAATATTATAGATCGTCAAGATTATTTTAATAAAATTTTGAGAGAAGATATTTATGTTAGTGGAAATTAACCTTCCGACAAGAGAAGAAGGCACTTGAAAATTTACAGAGTTTCAGAAAAGCGATTCTTTATGTGGATCGATTACGAATGAGAGCAACTTTTAATGTCTGTTTTGACAACAACATTCATAGCTACGGAATTTTAATTTTGACAGCTCATTTCTGTTGGCAAGGGAACTTTGAAGCATTTTATCTTAAGTGACAGTTTTATAAAAGATGATACTCAAATCTAACGCTTCTTCTCTCTGTGCAGGAACCTGACTGTGAAATTAGAATAATAGTGAAAAAGTCAATTTTTCGTTGACGCTTGGACGACGGTCGGATCCTGAAGCCCGACACGGTACATCTGAAACTGACATTTCGTCGAACGAACGAGTAGTTGCTGAGTCGTCCCGGCGCATGACGTCGGTACTTGAAACTATTGCCATCAGTCTGTTCAAAATGTTCAAATGTTTGTATAGTCTATGGGACATAACTGCGGGGTCATCAGTCCCTAAACTTACAAACTACTTATGAACTACTTACGAACTAGGTCGGCACAAATATCCATGCCCGAGGGGGGATCCGAACCCCCGACCGTAGTGGCCATGCAGATCGTGACTGGCGCGCCGCAGTCACCTCGGCCACCGCGGCCGGCGCCATCAGTCTGTACTGTCAGAGTTAACGCTGCGTAAAAATTATGAGGACTCAACTTACACGGATGCACTGCAAAGAATTCAGAAGATATTGCGAAATCTCGCGTATGTATTTCTGTAGATAAAACTATTAAAATCTTGGACGACATATTGATTATTGGCACTCCAGAGCTTGTTTGATTTGTTCATACCAACTTCCAAAGACTAAAGGACAAATAATCACATGCTTTGCCAACACCGAATAGAACGTGCTACATTCAAATGCCGTAAATAAAAGCTAGAGAAGCTTAAGTATTGCGGTATGAGTGGGACAGTGCACAAATGGTTTAAATCATACTTAACCGGAAGAGTGCAGAAAGTTGAAATAAGCAGTTCAAATGATAAACATGAAACAATTAATTCCTCTAACTGGGGAGTTATCAAAAATGGGGTCCTACAAGGTTCGGTCTTGGGTCCTTTGCTGTTCTTAATATATATTAATGACTTGTCATTCTACATTCACGAAGATGCTTAGCTAGTACTTTTTGCTGATGATACAAGTATAGCTATCATACCTGACAAACAGGAATTAACTAATGAAATTGTAAATGATCTCTTTCAGAAAGTTAGTAAGTGGTTCTCTACAAATGGACTCTCATTAAACTTTGATAAAAGCCAGTATATACAGTTTCATTCAGTAAATGGCATGACACCATTAATAAATTTAGACTTTGAACATAAATCTGTGGCTCAGGTATAATTTTCAAAATTTTAGGTGTTTGCATTGACGAGAGACTGAATTGGAAGAAACATATTGAAGATATACTGAAACGTTTGAGTTCAGCTACTTATGATATCAGAGCCATTGCTAAATTTGGTGATATACATCTCAGTAAATTAGCTTACTACGCCTATTTTCATTCATTGCTTTCATATGGGATCATATTCTGGGGCAATTCAAAATTGAGTATAAAAGTATTCATTGCACAAAAGCGTGTAATCATAATAATTGCTGGAGCCCACCCAAGAGCATCCTGTAGACATTTATTTAGGGATCTAGGTATCTTCACTGTAGCTTCACAATACATATATTCACTCATGAAATTTGTTATTAACAATCCGACCCAATTCAAAAGTAATAGCAGTGTGCATAGCTACAACACTGGAGGAAAGGATGATATTCACTTTTCAAGGTTAAATCTAACTTTGGCTCAGAAAGGGGTGAATTATATTGCCACAAAAGTCTTTGGTCACTTAACAAGTAGCATCAAAAGTCTGACAGATAGCCAACTAGTATTCAAAACGAAATTAAAGGAATTTCTGAATGGCAACTCCTTCTACAATGTAGATAAATTTTTAGATAAAACTATTAAAAAATTAATAAAAAACAATAAAATGTAATAAAAATTTTTAAAATATTGATTGTAAAGTGTAGACAACATTTACTAGACTGACACGTCCCACAGCGTTAGGAAATGTCGTATATACGATCTGTGGAACAAGTATAATCTAATCTAATCTGAAGTGCTTCTGGATTTCACAGATGCCGCAGTATATATGCTTGCAGCGCTTCATTGCTCCAAGCGTTCTATCCTTTGATTCTACGTGTAAATTGTCTAGCACAGTTCATAAGGCTACAGTTCCCTAAGGCAAATAAAATTATTAGTCTCCATGGTAAGAAAGTTTTTGGTAGGGCATCGTTAAGGATGCAGAAATTCGAAGAACAATTTTTAAATGTCCCTCGCAGCCTAATCTACTGTTTCCCGCTGGGGCACGTGGTTAGCAGTAGCAGAAAACTGCGGTAAGTACTTTACAGGTGTCCAGAAGGTAGGACGATGCCACTTCAATAACTTACGCAACACACTTACTCTAAGATCTCTCAGTTCAATTTGACTTCGCTTATATTAGAGCTAACTACACATTTATGAATGGAGTTTCTTCCGAATTACACTCCTGGCCATTAAAATTGCTACACCACGAAGATGACGAGCTACAGACGCGAAATTTAACCGACAGGAAGAAGATGCGGTGATATGCAAATGATTAGCTTTTCAGAGCACTTACACAAGGTTGGCGCCGGTGGCGACACCTTCAACGTGCTAACATGAGGAAAGTTTCCAACCGATTTCTCATACACAAACAGCAGTTGACCGGCGTTGCTTCGTGAAACGTTGTTGTCATGCCTCGTGTAAGGAGGAGAAATACGTACAATCACATTTCCGACTTTGATAAACGTCGGATTGAAGCCTATCGCTATTGCGGTTTATCGTATCGCAACGTTGCTGCTCGTGTTAGTCGCGATCCTATGACTGTTCGCAGAATATGGAATCAGTGACTTCAGTAGGGCAATACGGAACGCCATGCTGGATCCCAACGGCCTCGTATCACAAGTAGTCGAGATGACAGGCATCTTATTCGCATGGCTGTAACGGATCGTGCAGCCACATCTCGTTCCCTGATTCCTCAGATGGGGACGTTTGCAAGAGTACAACCATCTGCACGAACAGTTCGACGACGTTTGCAGCAACATGGACTATCAGCTCGGAGACCATGGCTGCAGTTACCCTCGACGCTGCATCACAGACAGGAGCGCCTGCGATGGTGTACGCAACGACAAACCTGGGTGCACGAATGGCAAAACGTCATTTTTTCGGATGAATCCAGGTTCTGTTTACAGCATCATGATGGTCGCATCCGTGTTTGGCGACATCGCGGTGAACGCACGTTGGAAGCGTGTATTCGTCATCGCCATACTGGCGTATCAGCCGGCGTGATGTTATGGGGTGCCACTGGTTACCCATCTCGGTCACATCTTGTTCGCATCGACGGCACTTTGAACAGTGGCCGTTACATTTCAGATGTGTTACGACCCGTGGCTCTATCCTTCAATCGATCTCAGCGAAACCCTACAGTTCAGCAGCATAATGCACGACCGCATGTTGCAGGTTCTTTACAGGCCTTTCTGACACGGATAATGTTCGACTGCTGCTCTGGCCAGTAGATTCTCCAGATCTCTAAGTAACTGAAAGCGCCTGTCAACTGGTTCGTTTACACAATACTCTTGATGAACTGCGGTACCGTGTTGAAGCTGCAGGGGCATCTGTACATGTACACGCCATGCAAGCTCTGTTCGACTCAATGCCGAGGCGTATCAAGACAGAGGTGGTTGTTCTGGGTACTGATTTCTCAGGATCTATGCACCAAAATTGCGTGAAAATGTAATCACATGTCAGTTTTAATATATTTGTCCAATTAACACCGGTTTATCATTCGAATATTTTTTCTCGGTGTTGCAATTTTAATGGTCAGTAGTGTAGAACGCTGAGAAATACCTGTCTACGAGAACATTGCTTTGCTGGAGGAAGTGAAAAAGAAAAATAATTGATTGTAGGTGAAGTTGCAGGAAAAGTACAGGGAAAAAATGCATCAGGTTTCCCAGAACGACACCGGCCTGAAGGAACTTTGCGTCGCAGCGTCCATACTCAGCAGAAAATCCTGTTCCGCCGAATGTAGCGTTCCTGGCCGATATGATGCGAAAGTAAAGTACGCCCCTGTCACATATTTTGATGTAGGAAATTTCATTCTCGGTATAAAAATTAATGCCAACCAATGAGCGCCATTTTTTAAATCCCAATAATAAACGTATTTATCAATAGCCGTAAAATTTGTTGTTTTATTGAACTACCGGTTTCGGTATTATAATAATACCATTTTCAGGTTCTATGTCATAACAGATATCCAAAAAACTCTTGAAATGGCCTTTTACTCAGGTTTAATTAATATCTCTCAGTTTCTGAATAAACGTGTGTTAATACGCACATGTGACAGCAGCTGTAAAAATAAATAAACCGGTGTAAAAGGCCATTTCGAGAGTTTTCTTGGATATCTGTTATGACACAGAACCTGAAGATGGTATTATTATAATACCGAAACCGGTAGTTCAATAAAACAACAAATTTTAGGGCTATTGAAAAATAGGTTTATTATTTGGATTTAAAAATAAACCAACCGCAGTCCCAATTCCAGAATAAGATGGAACTACATCGAAGGAACGCCATGGATTTTCTCTAGAAAACTTACAAAATGTTTCATTTACTGTGAACAGATGTATGATCTGATCGTTTGAAAGCACTGGTTTATTCAGCGTTTGTTAACTACTATACTACAATTAGTTCAATAAACGGCTTTTAATTTGCACTGCATTTGTATATTGGGAAAAATATAAAGGTATGCTGTTGTGATCATCTTGTGATGATGCAGCTCCAGATCTTCCGCGCTTGGTGTATTACAAATTGTACAAGAAAAAAGGTATGACACAAAAACAGTGGACAGAATACACAGAAAATTATATAGTAGGCAACACACAGTCATGAAAATTCCACACACAGAGATGAAACACCGCACACAACAAACCAACACTTAGTACGCAACTAATGGCACATAATCACACACAGAGCGGGCAACATACTTAAGACACAACGGCTGAACGTAGGGTGCAGAACCAACCACACAATACAGAATAAGCTAGGGAAACATTCCACCAACACTGACAATTACAACCCATCAGGAACATATACGTTTACTTGCAACAACTGCCAATCTGTATAAGTGGCTCAGACATGCAGAAATTTCAAAACAAGATACACTGAACACCTCAGTGCATTAAAAAGTATCAGCTGTCACTCAACATCTGCTGAACATTTGTTTGTTCAAATGTTAGTAAATCTATTGGACCAAACTGCGTGCCGGCCGCGGAGGCCAAGGGGACTGAAGCGCTCCAGCCACGGTCTACAAGGCCACTACGGTCGGGGGTTCGAATCCCCCCTCGGGCATGGATATTTGTGCCGCCCTTAGTATTAGGTAGTTCATAAGTAGTTTGTAAGTTTAGGGACTAATGACCCCGTAGTTAAGTCCCATAAGCTTTACAAACATGTGAAACCAAACTTCGTGGTCATCAGTCCATAGCTTATAAACTACTTAACCTAACCTAACCTAACCTAACCTAAGGACAACACACACATACACACACACACACACACACACACACACACACACACACACATGCCCCAAAGAGGACTCGAACCTCCGACGGCGAGCAACCTCGCGCTCCGCAGCGAGGCGCTTTATACCGCTCGGCTACTCCACCGCGGCGCTGAACATTTAATAAAACAGAATCATACCCCAAAAAACATACAAACTGACCTACAAATTCTCAAAACCAGTATCAGCTTATTCCAAAAACTGACAATAGAAGAAAACTATCACATCCAGAATTCAGTTGCCTAAGGTAAGAAATTACTCAACGAATACATATCAATATGCAACAAAACCCTCTTTGAGACAATAAAAGAAGCATATAAATAATTCCCACCACCACATTACACTTGACAGCCCCCCCCCCCTACACACACACACACAAACATCGCCAGTATCAAAGCCATTCAAAATTCGCGCGCCACATCACAGACACACCAAACAAACAAATTAATACGATACAGTAAGCACAAGAAGACAAGTGACGACATAAACATTGCCAATGTGCAACAAAAAGCGCACTAAACGTCATAACATACAAGAAAACCGCACAAACAAGCAAGCAGTTACACCACAACTCTAATGTAAATAAGTCACAAAACAGCCACATTAAACCCGTTTCCAACATAACTTCCAAGCCAATGTACAATAAATCAATCAGTTTTCGTAAATAAAAACGTCTTGTTGTTTGCAGATGACGTGCTGTGAAAACTTGTCATTTCTCAATTAAAGCAGATGCAAATCCTTTGAATGACATTTGTAAGTATCGTAAACAAATTAGGCCTAATATCTAACAAAATTGTCAAATGTAAAACCTCGTCTAAATGAATGTATAACCAAAATCTGTAACATGTTACTCTAGAAAGTAAAAGCCAAAACCTCGCGAAAAGTAGCACAATAAGTGCCGAAACATGTCTGGATGTTAAAACAAAACAAGGTGTCTTGCATAAGGCGGATTTAACCACATAGGTATGCTGTTAGTTTGTTCATTAATATGTTGAGCAACTGAGTGCTTTTTCATTTTCCTCAATGAAAATTAATAACACTTTGCTCGGAAATCAACACCACATATTTTACATTGGTTTTTTTTTCGTGAATACCAATTAGTCCCTATATTAGATTTTATTTGGCCTAAATGAGATAACAGAAGGGTCTATTTTAGGCACTTAGAATTCTCTTTCTACGACCTAACAATCCGCGATCTAGTCATCAGTCCCTATACTTACAAACTACTTAAACTAACTTACACTAAGAACAACACACACACACGCACACACACACACACACATACACACACACACACACACACACACATGCCTGAGAGAGGGTTCGAACTTTCGGCGGGAGTGGCCGCCCTGTCCGTAGCATGATGCCTTAGACCACGCGGCAACTCTCTCGCTGCCTCACTTAAGTAATAAGTAAACAGTACGGCTGGAGCTCAGCTCAGTAAAACCTGGACACTTGATGACTATGTTTGTGGTATGCTTCCATGAATCATTGTTTATATTGCTTGCCAAAACTTGTTCAGTTCTTTTTTGCAGTATTCTTTTATATTAATGCTATATCTTGGGTGACAAATGAAACAAAATTTTGTTTGAATAAATTTCAATGCATTAGAACAAAAAACAGACCGTCAAATTTTTTAGACATTTCGCCCATATCTCCTTCATCTGAATTTTATCTGCATTGAAAGGAATAAAGATAGTTTTAAGTCATAAACTTCATATTTACTTACTTCCTCCTTATGCAGCTCCGCTAGAATTTCTTCAAATGTAAATCCATGCGATGTGTTTTCATCCTCTTGGAATAGTGAAATGTGGATGAGGCAAAATCTCACATAATATAAACAAATCGGATCTCAAGAATGCATACAGGAATTTTCGTATATAAGACGTTTATACCCCAATAAGCTATTGTCCCATTATTAGGACACGTAAAGGAAATTGATATTGCATTAACTTCAAGATATCTAAGACATGGAATTTTACATGGATGTCCGTATACTCATACACTCACCCAAACAGCTAAATAATAATTCATTGTTGTACAGCAGGCACCTGGAGAGAGTGTGGCTAAGAGAAAGTACAGAAAACTGGCAAATTACGTCCTTTCCTAAACCTACCTAATTAAACAAAAATTATTTATTTTTTATTTCCAGGCATTATACAAGTCAATTCATCCTTCAGGTACCACAATCAAAGCTAAAAGTTACATTGCTCATGTATAATAAAATAAAATATTTGCGTCCCAAAAACGGGACAATGGCCAATAATAGGTTACGTAATCGGAAACACCAAAAGAAACTTACAAGAGGGCGTGCTTGCTTCCTTCAGTCAAGCATGAGCGACGTTCCGTCATGTTTTGTGCGTTTGTATCGTGCTATTCCACTGTTTCAATTAATGGTAGAAATTCTCCACAGAGATGATGAATTATTTTTCAAAAGAGATAGATTGGCTGGCCAATACTTACCTTTGTTCTGTAGCGCCGATAGTCACACAAAGAAAGAAAAATGACGAAAAAAAGAAGAACAAGCTTTCGGAACAGGGTTCCTTCATCAGGTAGGAGAGAAGGGAAGAAAAAAGGAATGGGGACAGAAGGGGAAGGTAATTAATGACCTATGTTACGAGGATGGTGTTTGAGGATTGTGGAAGACACAGATATTGTATATTAGTATTAAGCCATGCCAAAGAAGATATATATAATCAAAGGTTCGATAATTTTATCTTCGTGGCCGAAGGCTGCATATTATTGACGTTATAACGGTCGCAGACAATTCGTAGCTATGTTTAAAATTTTAAGAATATCTCACCACTCTCGACAGAAAACTGCTCACTCTGACAATATGTTGCGAACAAACACTGTCATACTTCAAAATGATAAAGCGCCCAGATACACAGACAAAAAGGTTTTGGCGTGCTTTACAGACCTAGTCCTATCATGAACGGTGATAATAAGAAATAGATTACTACTACCTTATAATATTGTTTTACATCGGTCAGCTGTGAATGAATTTCGCGCCAAAGCATTCTGTGACGGCTTAATGTTAAATTTGCAAAACTTATTACCTGAAAACCAAAAAATATGAGTGTTTAGGAAATATATTTTCAAAAAGAATTTCTATTTCATGAAACTCGAGCCAAAATGGCGAAATTTACCCAAAAATTCGCAAATTTGCAAATAAACGATTTTTCTTAAATAAATAACAAACGATATCTCCGGCGGAAAATTGTTAAATTAGAAAGTTACAGGCCTTAGGATCATCTATAGAAGCTTTTTATACGTATCGTTTGCTTTGTTACTTTTAAAGATACCAAAAAAATAATAATCTTAAAAACCTTTAGAAACTAGATTCTTTTATAACTCGTCAACATTCAGAATTCCAAACTTAATGTTTGCCTTAAGTATGGCACGAGGTAAGTCAAAAAACTACTATCATCATCATCATTAGAGACTGATTTATGCCTTTCAGCGTTCAGTCTGAAGCATAGTACCTCTAATAAAATTCCTCCATGATCCCCTATTCAATGCTAACATTGATGCCTCCTCTAATGTTATGCCTTTTACTTCAAAATCATTCTGCACCGAATCTAAATACTTTCTTCTTGGTCTACCTCGACTCCTCTTACCCTCCGCTGCCGAGCTCATGAGTCTCTTAGGTAACCTTGCTTCTCCCATGCGTGTAACAAGACCCCACCATCTCAGTCTGTTCGCACTAACTGCTTCATCTATGGTGTTCATTCCCAGATTTTCTTTGGTTTCCTCATTATGGACACCCTCCTGCCATTGTTCCCATCTATTGGTACCTGCAATCATTCTTGCTACTTTCATATATGTAACCTCTATCTTATGAATGAGGTAACCTGTATCCACCCAACTTTCACTCCCATACAACAAAGTTGGTCGAAAGATAGACCGGTGCACTGCTAACTTAGTCTTGGTACTGACTTCCTTCTTGCAGCAGAGAGTAGATCTTAGCTGAGCCGCGGTGGCCGAGGAGACTGAGGCGCTTCAGACACGGTCTGCACGGCCACTACGGTCGGGGGTTCGAATCCCCCCTCGGGCATGGATATTTGTGCCGTCCTTAGTCTTAGTTCATAAGTAGTTTGTAAGTTTAGGGACTGATGACCCCGTAGTTAAGTCCCATAGACTATACAAACATTTGAACATTTTCTTAGCTGAGCACTCACTGCATTAGCTTTGCTGCACCTCGATTCCAGTTCTTTCGCTATGTTGCCATCCTCTGAGAAAATACATCACAGGTACCTGAAACTGTCTACCTGTTCTAACTTTGTTCCTCCTATCTGGCACTCAATCTGTTTGAATCTCTTTCTCACAGACATTACTTTCGTTTTGGAGATGTTGATCTTCATATCATAATCCTTGCACCTCTGATGGAGCTTTGAAATATTGGTTTGCAACCTTTCGATCGAATCGGCCATTACAACTAAGTCATCCGCATATGCGAGACTGCTTATTTTGTTTTCTCCTATTTTAATCCCGGCCTGCAGTCTACTGTTTTCAACATATGATCCATGAATAGTATGAACAACAGTGGTGACAGGTTACAGCCTTGTCTTACCCCTGAAACTACCCTGAACCATGAGCTTAATTTGCCATCTACTCTAACTGCTGCCTGACAGTCTACGTAAAGCCCTTTAATTGCCTGCAGAAGTTTGCCTCCTATACCATAATCTTGTAGAACTGACAGTAGCTTCCTTCTAGGAACAGGGTCATAAGCCTTTTCTAGATCTATGAAACATAGATACAATTCCCTGTTCCACTCATAGCACTTTTCCATTACCTGCCGTAAGCTAAAGATCTGGTCCTGGCAGCCTCTAAGAGGCCTAAACCCACACTGATTTTCATCTAATTTGTCCTCAATTAACACTCGCACTTTCCTTTCAACAATACCTGAGAATATTTTGCCTACAACGCTAACTCCATCACCTCCAAAGGTCCGAGGCTAATTTAAAAATGTCAAGTGTTTTTCGAGTTATATCGAAAACAAAAGTGAAAGTCATATTTTGATCGTTACAGCTAAAAAATCTTATAAATAAAAAAATAAAAATAATCCTATAATCACTGTTTTAAATGATTGTAAGCAAAAAACGACACCAAGCTTCAGACTTTACTAAGGGTAAAGCAGTCAACAATCCGAAGATTGGTTTGAACACCACATTGCTTTATTAGGCATGATCCTGTTTGGAGGTGGTATGCCGTTGCCTTCCTCCGACCTACAAACTGACTTACCCACCCGGTTATCGGAGGACCTACAGTTTAACCTGGGTTTCGAACCACGATGCTGCTCGGTATTTTTCATATCAGCAGCACTGCTAGAGATGAAAAAAGTGGAAAGTGACACATAAAAAACGTAGGTCTTGGCGGTGATCGAACCCGCGAACGTTGGAATTGTAGTCTGGCACGCTATCACTCTGCTATGGAGTCGCAACTCAAATCGATTTGCTATAAATAAAAGCCAGATTTTATGACCAATGCTTCTCATTTCACGGGTTATAAAAAATCATTTTGTTTTCGTGGTGCACTAAACTCCATATAATGCAATCCCATGTGAATCCTGAAAGTGTTACCGAAGTCGATTCCCTGAGGAAATCAAGGCAATTATCTAGAAGACTTTTTTCCCTGAGAAAATCAAGCCGATTATCTAGAAGATTTTTTTAAAATCGATATCTTGGAAATAATTAATATTTTTATTATTTTTTTCGAACCAGTAGTGTTTCGACTTACCGTTGATTATACTTAAAGTAAGCAGGAAGTTTAGTAACATGAAAGAGTTCTAGAGCATCCGATTTTAAGGTATTTTAACGTGTGTCTTCAAACTTGAAAAACAATCAATATTTCCATAAAATCAGAAGAGATACATTAAATATTTATTCGTTATTTGATGCTACACAATTATATTTATTTATATTTATTTCGGTGTTATTTATTGACTAGGAATCTCGTTACTATCAAGTCATCTGCAACAGATATACGTAAAATATTTTTCGTGCATAATCATATTGTCACGTTGAAAACTGCAGGTGGTCCGGAATTCGAATTAAAACAGGTTTATTGCTAACAAAGTATACACTCAGAACAGACTGACACCTGATTGGAGAACTCCGCTAATTATACATAGAAAGAATTTACCGGAACCTACAAGTGCATCAAAGATATGAAACACGTGGTATATTCTAGAAATAGTTAATACAAGGAAATCAAATGTTCAAATGTTTGTAAAGCTTATGGGACTTAACTGCGTGGTCATCAGTCCCTAAACTTACAAACTACTTATGAACTAGCTTATACTAAAGACGGCACAAACATCCATGCCTGGGGGGGGATTCGAACCCCCGACGGGGAGCGGCCTGGCGCATCGTAGCATAGCCCTCAACGCGCTCGGCGCTCCGCCGCGGCTACAAGGAAATAAATTTTTCTCTGTCAGTGGTGGGATTTGAACAGGGGATCGTCAGCACAGAAATATGCGGCGCTAACCACTGCACCATGGAGCCAGCAGCAATGTCCTGGATCTTGATCTTTTAATGGGTTCTCTGTATGGCAGTTCCGCAGAATCCTTCCAGACTCTCTGCACGCATCCTTGCTGAGACGATGACCGGCGACAGACCCGCTAGTCGTGGCTTCATCATTATCATCCTGGCCTTCAGAGTACTTGAACAAGAAGCGGTTTCCATCTGCTCTTTGGGACCGTGGTAAGGCTTCATATGAAAGACAAGCATCATCTCTCTTCGGTTTTGTCGTTTTTAGAACGGCTCATAATCCTCGACTTCATCACTTGGTTCATAAAACTTCCATTTTTGCGGATCAGCGTCCATACGTTGACATGCATAATTTTTAATGTCTTAGCCGCATATACTTTATTTCACCATTACGGGTTTCGATAACATCATCATCATCGTTTTGACTGATTCTTCCGTCACTTCTTGGTAGAACATAATCAAATAAATTAAAAAACAAGATTTTGTGTGGGTTCTACAAGGTTATTTTTGTTTACTTAACCGGATAGGCCATCTTCAGAGTATTGACTGCTGTGTCAAAGAGATTACAATGTTTAGATACAGTATAAGAAGAGATGACAAATGTCTCCACTTAGATCGACATACATAGTATGACACTTCTTTGACATTGTGTTATTACAGTTATCAACTTAAAAAGTAAACAGTAATAAATGTAGAACACACACAAAATTGTGTTTTTTTTTATTTTATCATCAACAGATATTAGTTTGTAAGTGTATGTGCATATAATGTGTTTGTTCTCCTTGTAAATATTGTTATTGTTGTTGTTGTTATGGTCTTCAGTCCGGAGACTGGTTTGATGCAGCTCTCCACAATACCCTATCCTGAGCAAGCCTTTTCATCTCATCATAAGAACAACAACCCACATCCACTTGAATCTGTTTACTATACGCGTCTCTTGGTCTCCCTCTGCGATTTTTACCCCACACACTTCCCTCCAATGCTAAATATACGATTCCTCGAATGTGTCCTACCAAGCGATCCCTTCTTTTAGTCAGGGTATGCCAAAAATTCCTTTTCTCACCAATTCTGTTCAGTACCTCTTCATTAATTATGCGATCTACCCACCTAATCTTCAGCATTCTTCTGTAGCACCACATTTCAAAAGCTTCTATCCTCTTCCTGTCCGCACAGCTTATCGTCCATGTTTCACTCCCATACAAGACAACACTCCACACAAATGTCTTCAGAAAAGACTTCTTTACACTCAAATTAATATTCAATGTTAGCAAATTTCTCTTTTTCAAAAATGCTTTTCTTCCCATTGCCATTCTGCATTTTATATCCTCTGTACTGCGACCATCATTTGTCATTTTACTGCCCAAGTAACAAAACTCATCTACCTCCTTTATTGTTTCGTTACCTAATCTAATTACTTCAGCATCGCCCGATTTTCTTAGACTGCACTCCATTACCATAGTTTTGCTCTTGTTAATGTTCATCTTATAAGCACCTTTCAGCACACTGTCCATTCCGTTCAATTGCTCTTCCAGGTCCTTTGCTGTATCTGACAGAATTATTATGTCGTCGGCAAAACGCAATGTTTTTAATTCTTCCCCCTGAACTTTAATTTCTTCACCAAATTTCTCCTTGCTTTATAGCTTGCTCAATGTACAAATTGAACAACATTGGAGAAAGGCTACAACCTTGTCTTACACCCTTCCCAACTTATGCTTCCCTTCATGCCCTTCGAGTCTAATAACTGCGGTCTGGCTTTTGTACAAGTTGTAAATAACTCTCACTCTCCTTTCCCTGTATTTTACCCCTGATGACTTCAGAATTTGAAAGAGTGTATTTCAGTCAATATTGCCAAAAGCTTTCTCCAAATCTACAAAACTAAAAATGTAGGTTTGCCTTTCCTTAATCTATCTTCTAATATAAGACGTAAAGTGAGTATTGCCTCCCGGGTTCCTACGTTCCTCCTGAATCCAAACTGATCTTCCCCGAGGTCAGCTTCTACCAGCTTTTCCATTCTCCTGTAGATAATTCGTGTTAAAATTTTGTAACCATGACTTATCAAACTGTTGGTTCTGTAATTTTCACACCTGTCTGCGCCTGCTTTCTTTGGAATGGGGATTATTACATTTTTCTTAAAGTCTGAGGCTATTTCGCCTGCCTCATACATCCTACACACCAGTTCAAATAGTTTTGTCATGGTTGGCTCTCCCAGAGACTTTAGTAGCTCTGAGGGTATGTCATCTACTCCTGGGACCTTCTTCCGACCTAGGTCTTTCAGGGCTCTGTCAAATTCATCTCTCAGTATAGTACTATTTCATCTTGATCTACTTCCTCTTCCCTTCCTACAACATCGTCTCTAAGTTCATTTCCTTTGCAGAGCTGCTCTATGTACTCTTTCCACCTTTTAGCTTTCCCTTCTTTGCTGAGAACTGATTTCCCATCTGAGTTCTTGATATTCGTAGAGTTGCTTTTCTTGTCCCCAAATGTCTCCTTTATTTTCCTGTAGGCAGTAGCTACTTTTCCCCTTCTTATACATTCTTCTACAGATTTGCATTTGGCTTCTAGCCACTCCTGCTTAGCCATTTTGCACTTCCTGACAATCTCATTTCTTAGTCGTCTGTACTCTCCTTTCATCAATCAAATTAAGTATTTACTGTGATATCCAAGGATTTTTTGTAGGTCTTGCCTTTCTACCTATTTCTGAATTTCTTTAGAACTTCACAGTCCTTCAATTTATCTAAGTCCCATCTCCTTATTTTCCTACCTTTCTGCAGTTTTTTTAGTTTCAGCCTACAGTTCATGACTAACAAGTTATGGTCAGAGTCTATATCTGCCCCTGGGTAAGTCTTACAGTTTGTCACCTGGTTCCAGAATCTATGTTTTACCATTATAAAAACTATATGATACCTTCCGGTGTCTCCTGGTCTCTTCCACGTATACAACCTTCTTTTGTGATTCTTAAACCACGTGTTTGACGATTAAATCATGTTCCGTGCAAAATTCTACCAGGCGACTTCCTCTTTCATTCCTTCTGCCCAGTCCATATTCACCTACTATTTTTCCTTCTCTTCCTTTTCCTACTACCGAATTCCAGTCTCCCATCACAATTAAGTTTTCCTCTCCCTTAACTGCCGGCATAATTTCCTTTAGCTCCTCATATATTTCTTCGATCTCCTCATCATCGGCACAGCTAGTTGGCATATAAACCTGTACTACTGTTGTCGGTGTTGGCCTCGTATCTATCTTGACAATGATAATGCGATCACTGTGCTGCTCATAGTAGTTTACCTGCATTCCTATCTTCTGATTCATTATCAGTCCTACTCCTATGATACCCCTAACTGATTTTGTATATATAATCCTGTACTCACCTGATCAGAAATCCTGTTCATCCTGCCACCGAACTTCACTAACCCCCACTATATCTAACCTCAACCTATCCATTTCCCTTTTTAAATTTTCTAATTTTCCTACCCGATTAAGGGATCTAACATTCCACGCTCCGATCCGTAGAATGCCAGTATTGTCTTTCCTGATGACAACATCCTCCTGAGTAGTCGCCGCCCGGAGATCCGAATGGGGGACTATTTTACCTCCAGAATATTTTACCCGAGAGGATGCCATCATCATATTTTCATACAGTAGAGCTGCATGTCCTCGGGAAAAGTAAAGGCTGTAGTTTCCCCTTGCTTTCAGCCGTTCACAGTAACTGCATGGCAAAGCCACATTAGCTGATGTTACAAGGCCAGCTCAGTCAATCATCCAGACTGTTGCCCCTGTAACTACTGAAAAGGCTGCTGCCCCTCTTCAGGAACCACACGTTTGTCTGGCCTCTCCACAGATACCCCTCCGCTGTGGTTGCACCTACGGTACGGCTATCTGCATCGTTGAGGCACGCAAGCCACCCCACCTCGGCAATGTCTGTGGTTCATGGGGGATGGAATATTGTGATTATGAACTGTAAACATCGAAAATGTAATGTTCTTATATTATTTATGCCACAGATCTGATGATGATGATGTTATAGAAACACGTAATGGTGAAATAAAGTATATGCAACCAAGACATTTCAAAACAAAACAAAAACAAAAAGAGAAGAAAAGAAAAAAATTATGCATCCTCGACTTCGTATGTAACGCATGAGAGGCGGCGATGACACGATAGGGACCAAAGTATTGTTTCAGTAACTTTTCTGATAGCCCAACTTTCCGTACAGGGGTAAAAGTCATACCAAATCTCCTGGGCTGTACACAACAGGTCGGTGCTTGTCGTCATACGGCTGGCGGTCCTTCTCCTGGGCGTCCAGTGCCCGTATGCGCGCCGGCTGCCTTGCTTCTTCGACTCTGGTGATGAGCTGTTTCACATAGTCATCCTGAGTGAAATCAGGTTGGAACGGAAACATCGTATCCATTGTCGTCTCAGCTTCACGGCCATGGAGCAGGAAAAGCGGCGTGAAGCCTTTGGTGTCTTGTCTTGCGGTATTGTAAGCAAATGTCACGACTGGCAGAATTGTATCCCAATCCTTCTGCTCAACAACGACGTACATCGACAGCATATCTGCTAACGTCTTGTTAAAACATTCTGTAAGACCATTTGTCTGAGCATGGTAGGCAGTTGTTTTATGGGCAACATCGCCGTGTAACATTACCGCTGATATTAGTTTTGACTGGAATACTTTTCCACGATCAGATATCATCACATGTGGTGCATCATTTTTCAAAATAATGTGTTCTTCAAGGAATTTTACGATCTCTGGCGCTTCTGCAGTCGGTACAGATTTGGTGACAGCGTAGCGGGTGATGTCGTCAGTGAAGACTATTATCCATCAGTTACCGGTTGTCGACTTCGGGAAACTACCTATGAGGTCGATTGCAATCCGGTGGAATGAAGCTGCTGCAGGTGGAATTGGTACGAGATGCCCTGGAGGTAATTGTGACACATGTTTCCGTGTCTGGAACTCCTTACAGTGACACACATACTGCTTGACAGACCTTGCCGGTAGAGACCTTGCTAGTAATACCTACGCCTGATACCGTCTAGGGTCTTCACGAACCCATATGACGGATATTGGAGTGTCATCAAAATACCAATGGATACGAAAACAGCGGTCAGCCAGCTGCACATCAGACACCCATCAGTGTTCTCGGGAGACGCTGGACAGGACCCAAACAAGTGGCAGAAAGGATTCGACAGTGTCGCCAAGTAGGCCTATAATAGGTGGGATCATATGTGCTTGGTAGATGTATATTTCTACTTGGATGGGACGGCCCAGCAGTGATTTGAAAATAACGAGAACTAGCTCGATAGCTAGGATAAATTCCAGACTGAACTTAGAAGACGTTTGGAGACCACAAGCAAGAAATTCGTTTATCGGAAGAGCAATTGAAGAACAGGGTCCAACGACATGGTAAGTCAACGCCGTTGTATATACAGAATGTTTTGGCCCAATGTCACATAGTTAACCCGGATTGAAAACGACCGATAAAATATCAGACCTTATGAAAGGCATTACAGAAAATATATATCGAGCTCTTCTCTTAAAAGACGTTTCGACGAAACAAGAGTTTATACAATGGTGCCAGAAAATTGAAGAGATGCAACAGAGGAGGACTGGACGAAAGAAGTACGAGAGACGCCCAAATGTAGTTCTTATGCCCGTTGTGGAAGACCAGCATGACTTTGCTTCTCTCGTACGACAAATTGTGAGAGAATAAATACAACAGTTTATGGCAGCCAGGACAGCTGGACCAAGCGAGTAGCAGATTGTGGCCATGGATGTCAGTCCTGTATGTCATGAGGGAACTGACGCCGCTAAGGAAGAGGCATTTCAGACATTAGCGCCTGTCAGCCCCGCCTGTCGCACCCGACGTGAAGAATGGCCTCGCCCTACTATGACTTACGCCGCAGCAGCGAAACGGCAGCCTTGGCGCCGACCGACGCGGCCACAACCAAATCCTCCGGCAACTATGGTGCAGTGCTCGTACAAATACAGGAAGGTGCCGAAAAGGTGATAACCTATACAGCAAGAGCACCCTCATAGTCGAGATAAATCTATATCTATAAATGTGAATGTCTGATCGGTGTACATTTATCACGTCTGAACCACTGAAACTGTAATTTGTACAGTTACCAATGTCTATCCGGGTAAGGCTTTAGGCACTGTTTTATGGCGATCGGATAGTTATTTATCTATATATATTAATGTGAATGTCTGTTCGGTGTACACAGAGACTTAAATATTTGTACAGTTACTAATTTATACCTGAGAAAGGTTTTAGGCACGGTTTTATAGCGAACTGGTAGATATTTAGAAATTTGAAGAATATAACGCGAAATGCGGAACAATAATTACTTTTTGAAAATTATATTTACTCTTTGAAAATAGTTTTATTGGTTGCATTGTTGCTTGAGGATTGATAATGATAAGAGGGTGGAGTATATTGGGATGGAAAGTTATCGGTGTATATAAAATTCTACGTATGCTTGTGTGTTAATATTTCGCTCTGCAGTGAAAACTACAGAACGCAAACGAATGGTCTGTGTGTAATTGTTGTCCGAAGTCTCCCGTTGTACACCATAGCAGTTCCATGCCGATAGCTACAAGGGGGTAAAAGATATGGTGGTTGAAAGTCGTCAAATTATTAAAAAATTTGGACTGAAGGCCAGCGATGATGTTTGCGACTCTATAGCAAGGAGGTTACATACAGCGAAACGTGATGCTACAGACCATATCAATGGTCTCTACGTGCTACAATGTCTTCAGCTCTTTCTCTGTAAGGATAAGCAAACGAATAAGGAAATATAAGAATAAATAAATAAAGCGGTAAAAAAGAAATTTCTTTTAATACATCTCTTTAAAAAAATCGAATTGACGTTTCGCGCATTACGTCAAGTGATCGATCTGTGATATTATTACAATCATTATTGTTGAATTTCGTGATTGGATTCTTCGAGACGAGTACATTTTTACGTGTGTTTTGATGTACTCTACTTACTTTCCTGATAATGTTGATTAACAATGTTTGTTTCTGGATGGATGGATAGGATGTTATGGGCGCACGACAACTAGGTCTTTAGCGCCCGTACAAGATAATTAGGCGACACGTGTGACCTGATTAAAATGAAATGAAGACAAATAGGGAACAGAAGAGAAAGTAGCCAAAGTAGCCAAACGATAAGGGGAACGAAACAAAGACCCAACCAAACATGGCAAGGTAGGAACAGTTGATGAGCGTCTAAGGTTTACAGACGTACTCAAAATGCCATGCCAGAGGAGTGGTGGGCGAACCATTCGTTAACGTCCTAAAACCTCCAGCCTAAAAGCTTAGGCCAGAGTCTGGAAAGGTCACAGAAATTGAATACTTTCGTCACACTCGCCTCGTCATCAGCTAAAACAGAGGGCAGGGGACCACAAAGAGCCACCGCTGCCCTAGCAGCACGGTAGGAAATACATTCCAGTAAAATGTGGCGTACAGTGACTTGCACACCACAAGCATCGCAAATCGGAGGGTCCTCCTGACGGAGTAAATAGCCATGTGTCAAAGGACAATGCCCGATTATGTGTTTGTTTCTGAAGAAGGTAATGTATTTCATTTCGTCTTTCAAAACCAGGCTCATAGCACACTACAGAAAGGTAGCTTATCTATCACAATCAACCAACACGCGAGCGGAGCCGCGGGTTTAAGCTAGTTATTCTATAATTGAGAAAGAATGTCTGGTAGTTATCTCAGCTATCAACAATTTCCGGCCGTATTTATTCCGCTAACCATTCACCGTCGTTATAACAGGTTGTTAATAATGACGGTATCAATCAAAAAAACATAAGTTACATTTTTTACAGTATTGGCTTGACAATTATTTGACGACGGTTGTGTTTGAGTTTTCAGTTTGTGAACAGCTACGACGCTGTTTTTGGAAAGTGTATAAGGGTTGCGATGGCACCATGAGCGTTGTCTCTGTCTTTCCTATAACATGTGTAGTGAGGAATATTGTATTGTTTGGAGGGTACAAGCCATGTTTCATTGAGGCAGGCAATGTGTATATTGTTGCTGTTTAGAGTGTGTTGCATGCTTTTTGTTTGCTGCTCCTTGTATGTTAACAAAGAGCAGATTCGTGTTTCCTTGTGTTTGTGCAGCCATAGTAGTGTGTTGTGGTGTGTGTAGTTGGTGGGGGCGGGGCTGTCTAGTGTTCGATTAGTGTGGTGTTGTTATCTAATTGTGTGGTGTTGTCTCTCTGTGTGATGTTGAGTACGTCGCGTTCTGAGTGCCATTCACCTTTTATGGTGATAAAGAGCTCTGTATTCGCCCCCCCCCCCCCCAAACAGAGAGGGGGAAATACAGAGCTCTTTTGTAGCGTACAAATAGTTAACTCTCCTCTCACTATGAGGCACCACAATGCAGAGAACCTTCCTTGTTAATTTTACGTGGTTACCAACAGAGGGCAGCATTTGCAACGGCAGCTATTAATTTTTTAGCGTTGCGGCAGACTCGGGCATCGTCCGCCTGACTACCGCTGAACGAGTCTGACTCGGACGCCGTCCACTGAAGTTCTAAGCTTCTCGTACCTTAAATATAAGGAAATTCCGATACAAATGTTGTTTCTTCGTTAAGTCGAGGATGCAGCATTCGCAATGCCGGTTGTTCCGCGTCGAGTGCGTCGCCGCACGGTTTGAGCGACGCGCGCGCCTCTGTCGGCCGGTCGGTGAGTGGCCGTCCGGCGTCCGCCCCTCGGCGCTGCGGAAGACGGCTCGTGGCGCGGGTGGCGGGCAGATTGTTTTAATGCGGGCCATCCGTCGTGCGGTAATCGAATGAGGCGAGAGGCCGGCGCGGCGCTACAATCAGTGCTAATTTTCGGCGTGAGTCAGTGCGGGCCGGCCGGGACGCCGCAACACGCCATTAAGGCTCGCCCGCCGGCCGGCTCGCTTTAACGGCGTCCGCCTCTAATTCAATAACTCCGTCCTCGTCCTCCCCGCCAGAGAGCAATAATTGATGCGGCGGCGCCGGCGTCGCGCTCCAGTAACGCGAAAAAATGCCGCCCGCGCGGAGCGGCGCCACAAGACGACAAAAAACGCCGCGTCCCTCAGGGATTCATCCTGGGTCCACTGCCGTCCGTGCCGTAGAGCGGTCATTTCTAGGGGCCATCTTCCCCCCACATATTCCTGCGTCTGATTACCCGATCACTGTACGGCAGAGACAGAAATTCGTGTTTTATGCTTTGCCGAAGACACCGAGTTTTCCGTCGGTGGGGCCAGAGCCACTGTATGTCTCCATTTACTCGGGTTATTATTTTTTTGTTATGTGACACACCGGAGCTCCGTACAAAACGAGGTTAGCACTGTGCTTCCTCTTTTCTCTGTGACAAACTGAAATAATGATAGAAACTGAAGACAGAAGAGAGATGAGGGTGTAACGTCCTTCCAATAATGAGATATTGGATAGGGAGCACTACCGTGCATTTGAGGAAGCATTGGGAAGCAATAACATGAGAATGAGCCAACTGTTTGTTCTGCAGCTAACCCACCTGCCAGTTCTTCTAACACAACAATCTAACACATCTGTGAGTGATCCGGATAGAGTGAGAATTTTTTTTTCACGGATCAACTAGTATTTTTTAAATTCATAAACATGTATCATTTGTTGAAATGTTAATTCAGAGTTACCTATCTTCTGTCACTTAAAAAAATAGAAGTGTTCGAATATTGTTGAGTCAGACTGTTTAGTTTGCAAGTTTCACGACCATCTGGCGGAGAAACGTTTTGGCAGTATCGGCGGATATTTGACGTTATTTTGGGGTTGTTCTTTCAGAATTATTGGAAATCATTGTTTTTGCTTTCTCTTGGGCCTGAAGCACTATAAATCTCATTAAAGATATTATGCAATACATCCTAAATGCTGCTTTATATTATTTATATTACATCTCTGGTTATCAAAAAGCTGTCGCATCAAAACGTTCATGACAAGTCATCAGTGATATTGCAATAATTAACATTCAAAACAACGTAAATAATAGTCATCAGAAATATTGCAATTAAAATTTAAAGCAATAAATAGACTGACAGCAATACAACCATCGATGTATATGGATGTCAGGACCATCAGACATCACATGACTATGGCGCTAATAGCCGAAATAGGTCTATAGTATAATAAAAATAATTATATTTAAAGCAGCATTTAGGATTCATTGCATAATGTCTTTAAATGACATTTATAGTGCTGCAGGCCCAAGAGAAAGCAAAAACAATGATTTTCAATAATTCTGAAAGAACAACCCCAAAATAACATCAGATATCCGCCGATACTGCCAAAACGTTTCACCGCCTGATGGTCGTGAAACTTGTAAACTAAACAATCTGACTCAACAATATTTGAACACTTTTATTTTTTTAAGTGACAGAAGATAGGTAACTCTCAATTAAAATCAACAAATAATACATGTTTATGAATTTAAAAAATACTAGTTGATCCGTGCAAATAATTCGCACTCTATCCTGATCACTCACAAAATGTTCAAATGTTTGTATAGTCTATGGGACTTAACTACGGGGTCATCAGTCCCTAAACTTACAAACTACTTATGAACTACTTACGAACTAGGACGGCATAAATATCCATGCCCGAGGGGGGATTCGAACCCCCGACCGTAGTGGCCGTGCAGACCGTGACTGGAGCGCCTCAGTCCCCTCGGCCACCGCAGCAGGCGATCACTCACAAATAGGTAAGATAGTAATGGAGAAACACAGATGCAAGTACATACGTATAAAAGATAATGATAATAATTTTGGACGCACTATAAATAGCGGAGATATAAAGTTAAATACATCATTATAAGTTATAATAGTAAGCGGTACTTACCTGTGATCATGAACGTTGAGGTAATTTAGTTCATTCCCGCAGTACATAAAGATTGCTCGAACAAAGTGAACAATTCCAACAGCTGTTATGCATCGACGTGTGAAACAAAAATCTCGCGATAAACGAGCCGACTCTAGATGGAGCATACCTGGACATGTTTGAACAATTTTCCGTGCCACAGATAACAGACCTGCAGCCGAATGTGATGTTTCATCATGACGGTGCACCACCCCATTGTAGCCTTGATGTCAGAAAATTTTTAAATTACACATACCCACTACGATGGATTATCCATGGAGGTCCAATAGGGTATTTTCCTGTGTTAAAAATATGGTTCGAATTGTTGTTATTCTGAATGATTATAACATTCAGACAGCATTTTCGCTCATAATCGGCGCATTAAAGACATCTCCCATATACGTATATTACGATAGGGTAAGTTGTTGTAAAGTAACGAGAAGGGCGATGTCGAAGTATAAAACGGTTGTTTGACTAAAATCTATTGGTGATGAAATTGCACTTACTGGAGATAAGTAATCAGTGCTATACTTTTATAGTGGCCTGCAACAATATTCATGTTGTTTTTTCACCAAATATATTAGGACACGGCTTTAATTACACACAAATCGTAGGCGTGTAACATTATGAAGTTTTACTTAGAAAATGTAAACATCAGGTCATTAACCTACACATAATACTACTTTACACCTTTGCAGTAGAAGAGAATGATAATAAACATTTTAGTTTTCCAATGGAATAATATTGTTTTCTTACATCAAAATGATCCTCACAGAAATACACACATGAAGTAGCCGCTATTTCATTTGGATCTCTTCGCGCCAATGTCAACTACTTTTTGCGTATCTTCTCATTTTTTGGTACTTGCAAGAACAATTTTTCTGGAGTCTTGACAGAAGTATTGGTACAGTGCGGAACTAAGCAATATTTGTAGGTCATTATGCAAATGTTAACCCCCAAACACGAGGCCTCGGCCCAAACAATATACAGGTATTTGTTTATCTTACGAGAGCAGCAGCAGCAGCAGCGTGTTGTATGACGTCACAGGCATCACGTGACTCAAATGTAGCGTTTTAGCGGACTTTCAAATTATTTGAATTTCATTTTTTTTTTTTTTTTTTTTTTTTTTTTAAAGTATTGAAATCCACGAGACAAAAAAGCATGTTCGGACCATAATATGACATAATTAACAATTTAAAACGATTTCCAAAAAACAGTCAAATACCCTATTCCTCGGCCGCCAAGTTTGCCCAACATATCCCCAGACTTCAAATGTTTGTGTAGCTTATGGGACTTAACTGCGGGGTCATCCGTCCCTAAACCTACAAACTACTTATGAACCAGCTAACACTAAGGACGGCAAAAATATCCATGCCCGTGGAGGGATTCGAACCTCCTACCGTAGTGGCCGTGCCGACCGTGACTGGCGCGCCGCAGTCCCCTCGGGCACCGCGGCCGGCTATCCACACACTATTTTGGCCCACTTTAGGTTACGGTAGTAACACTAAAAGTGGGCCTTTGCGGTCGTCTTTTCTCACCTCGAAATTTAAATGAAAATAACGGCTTAACTATTCATCTGACACGAAAAATGAATAACCTAATTTGTAGAGGAGAAAATTCTCTACAACTTTGCTCTCTTATGTTTTTTTCATATCTCGTAGCATTTCAAAGATATTTCCAAAAATAACGGCGATTTTGGTATGTATGTATGCCTGTCTGTCTGTCCATCAGTCTGTCTGTCTGTCTGTCGGTGTTCCCTGTTTTTAAGACGAACCATTCAACCGATCAGCACCAAATTTTACAGAAATGATTGTAGGCCGCCAGAGACCAGAACCTCCCTTTGACAAATTTTTCGGACAAAAAATACGGTAATAATACCCAAAAAAGCCGTTTGTAATATAATTATAATTACAAACGAACCGTTCATCTGATACGACAATTGAATAACCTAATTGGTAGAGGAGAAAATTCTCTACAACTTAGCTTTGACATCCTCCATTGAATTAACGAAAACCAGCCCTTTGGAGATGTCACGTGACATTCCTCGCGCAGAGCTCTCTGTGGCATACGCCATCTTGCGCGTATTTGCTGATTTTCTTATTGTAACTTACACGTTGTCATTTCAAAGCAATGGCGCACTGAAGAATTAACAAAAACACATCGTTCTTAGTACGATAAATGATAATCTAGTGTATACCAATGCCATATTAGCATCAGTTAACAATGGCCAACAATAGTATGAAATTATAGGACTCAAGTTCTGAATGACATCCGTAACGTAGTGGTCAAGGCGATAGCCGGGCGCCGTGGCTCAGCGCGCCCGGTCAGGGGGCCGAACGCCCTCTGTAATAAAAAAGCTGAGCCAAAAATTCAACGAACAACCACGAACAAACTTAACGTACGACCGCGAACCATAGATCTACCAGAGGGGAAAAAAAAAAAGGGGCGATTGACTATGATGCCAAAGGTCGGTGGTTCGGAACCCGTCACTATCTAGCTATTTTTCCTAAAAGGGTTTCAGACACTCTTATTAATAATTTTTTTTATTTAGATAATTATTTTGATCCAAAATGTTTGCAAAAACTTATAAAACTACAAATCTAAAGTGGGCAGTAAAACACGTCAGTTCGATTTTTTCTTGTGGGGTTATATGAAAGACCGAGCATACGCTACACCATTAAAGGACCTGCAAGACTTGAAACAGCGCATAAGAACTGTCATCAACTGTCACAGAACAGATGCTTCAAAACACATGCCGCGAAATCGATTATAGACCCGTGGCGCCCATGTTCAAGTGTACTGAACCGTCCACCTGTGTGTGAAAACTTGATGAGTTGCTGTATGATTTCCCTGTATATGTTCGGCAATAAATTGTGTTTCCTCTCAGATTTTGTGAGTTCAAATGTTGGAGTCTCATTGCGGACATCCTGTATTATGATACATAGGCATGAGGTGGGAAAACTTTGAATTTATTGTCGAGCAGCTGCCCATAAGCCACACAACATGCAGGTCAATGCAAAACGACGCCTCCGTTTGTGTAAGGTGCGTAGACATTGGATGACTGAAAACTGTAAAAACGTTGTGTTGAGTGACGAATCACGGCACACGACGTGGCGATGCGATGGCAGGGTGTTGGGTATGGCGAATGCTCGCTGAATGCAATCTCCCAGCGTGTGTAGTGCCAACAGTAAAATTCGGAGGCGATGGTGTTGTGGTGTGGTCGTGTTTTTCATGGAGGGAGCTAAACTTACACTCCTTGTTGTTTTTCGTGGCACTATCACAGCACAGGCCTAGATTGATGTTTTAAGCACCTCCCTGTGTCCCACTGTTGAAGAGTAATTCGGTGTTGACGATTGCATCTTTCAACACGATCGAGCACCTGTTCATAATGCTCGGCCTGTAGGGGAGTGGTTATGCGACAATAACATCCCTGTACTGGACTAGCCTACATTGAGTCCTGACTTGATTCCTATGAAACACATTTGAGAGGGTTTCGAAAGCCGACTTCGTGCCTCTCCTCAGAGGAGTATTCCGTGAACAATGAGCTGCCATTTTCCAAATAAAACCTTCCAACACCTGATTGACCGTATGCCTGCGAGAGTGTAAGCTGTCATCAAGGCTAAGGATGGGCAAACACCATACTGAATTCCAGCATTACCACTGGAGGGCGCCACGAACTTTTAAGTCAATTTCAACCAATGTCCGGATACTTGTGATCACGTAGTGTACCTCATATTGTCATTGCCATTACAACCCCTATACACTAACAATACATCTGCGTGTTCTGCATGGGTGACTACATGTGGCAAGTAGGTATCTACTGACATGGTGGACTTGTTCAATTAAACAACCATGAAGTATGACACGGACATATTCTGACTGAATTGTAGCTGTTGCTTCGATGCAGTGTCATACTACTGTCATCGGTAGAGATAACTCAACATGCCTTGTAGGACAAGTCTGATCAGACATTATTCTGTTTAAAAAAGCGCATACGTAGCTTTTCAGTAAGTAATATTCACAATGTATGGTGTAGTCTTAACTCACTGCAGTTCTATAACGATCGAAACTCGGATCCATGTTAATGGGACTTTGTTGTTAAATTTTACCATACATAATGAGCTCACAAATTATGTGACATTCCTCATGAATCACCCTGTACTATAAGGGGCTATTGAAAAAAAGTTTCCGTTAGAAGGCCTTAGTAAGCTAATCAGACGATTCAAAATCAGCCTGATAATTGAAGCAATCATCCTACTGATGCATCAGGTTGAAGATACCAATTTCATGTTCAAATGTTTGTATAGCTTACGGGACTTAACTACGGGGTCATCAGTCCCTAAACTTACAAACTACTTATGAACTACTTAACACTAAGGACGGCACAAATATCCATGCCCGAGGGGGGATTCGAACCCCCGACCGTAGTGGCCGTGCAGACCGTGACTGGAGCGCCTCAGTCCCTTCGGCCACCGCGGCCGGCCCAATTTCATACAAAATCTTATCGAGCTGAGTGAAGAAGACCATAGCTGCATAATAATCCGACAGGAATCATTGGTTCTTCAAGGCCTTTTCTTAACGGACTGAAAGTGTGAGTATGTCAACGGCAGATATCAGGTGCTCTATCGTCGCCCTTAGCGTTGCCACAACTTCTGCGATACATTTGCGATACAAGAATCGATGTGTTGTATCGAACCGCGGACAACACGGCTCTCAGCGCACTATTCCACATCGTTGGTTATCGACAGATATACTGCTTCATACATATTCTTCATTCTGTGGTGGATGCTACGGTGTTTGTTCTTCGGCAGTCAAGAAAAGAATAACAGCATGTTAGCATATTTGGTAACAGTGTCACCATAGTTCACATCTACTCATTTTCACACTCGACGGAAAGAGATGATTGCCATACTAATCCATTGCTTGCATTTCTATTCCTAATGACGGATACAGGATTTTGGTTTGGAAGAGGCAGACCCAGTTGATCAAAATCACTAAAACTCAGGGCCATCCTGCATACCCTCAAACGGCTAATTTTGATCGTCGCTTGTATATGTTCTACTCTCAGGCAATGCTAATTATTAGCTACAAGTTCATTTAATTCTTCGTTCTTCACATTGCTGCTGTAGTTGAAAAAATATCATGTCCCTCTGGGAATTATTCTGAGACCACTAACCAGATCGAAGATCTGTACCACAAATTATTTATTTTAAGGTTTCGTTCTCTATGTTTTCGTGTGTCTGATTACCTGGTGATCAGTCGGATGAGCAGGAAATTAGTGGCTTATGTTTTCTGCGGAATATAAGATGCTTTCTAACAGCAACGATAGAGCTACATTGTTGGTGCGGTATTTTTTTTTTTTTTACTGCACTCTGTAGACCTCCACTTATTGTGTAAAATAGTTACAGAAATGTAAACGTTAAAATTCTTCTGAGCTATTTGCCACGTCATGATAATCACCCCGTTTACATGGGCTCCCAAAACCGGATTTCGTAAACCGATTTTCCAATTCCGATTTTGGTTGGTCATGTAAACACTCCAAAATCGCTTCTAGAAATCCACTTCTCTAAAGCGGTTTTCCAGTTCCACAATCGATTTTCGTGCCCATGTAAACGCAACCGTTTTTGAAACGTTCTTGGCTTGTCAGATTGTGTTTTCTTCTTAAGAATCTTCAGCACATATGGAAAGAGTGATATTTTCTAATGTGAAATAAAAGTATAAACATTAGAGTGAACATAAATCTGGGTATTTAAATAAAGAAAAATAGCGATTGTGCTGACTAAATCAGGCACTGAATCAGCTGTTTTTCAGCCGCCATGTTAAGTGGGTTAGGAAATCCGATTCAGGCTATGCCATGTAAACACGACAGCGAAAAACGGCTTACGAAAATCGGTTTTCGTCTTCCGGAAGATGTGTTGCATGTAAACGTAGTGATTAAAATCTTTCCAGCGTTTCTGATCCGTTGCAGGATCCTTCCCTGACCGCGAAAGCCTACGTTCGTACAGTTACAGAAATGGCCTACATGGAGTGCGAACACATGACGTTCAGTAGGATGGAGGAGGGCGTGAAACTAAATGATATTTGGGTTCCGGTTTTGAAGAAGAAATATAAGTCTTCCACCATGGGACGACATTAACGGACGGAGGCAATCGGCAACGAAGAATTGCGTGCGCATGTCAAAAACATCTGACGTCACACCACTGCGCGCGAGCCCTTGTAAACAGAATTTGGCTTCAGTCAGTAGCGAGCCAGGGTGTGAATCGGACATCCAAAAAGTGCCACGATCCCCCTTGAGAATGTCCTCCGCAGTCGGGGACGAAACGTTGGGTTTTAATAATAAATCCACTAGACCACGGCATAACAGCCCGGAAATTTTTAGTAATTTTGACCATTCCGGCCGTGAAAGTTTACATTTTACAACGCATGACGTAATGATATAAAGACTTTGATACTCCCACAAAGACACGACCACAATCTACTTGTGTGGACCTAAGCTGATCATTTGTTGGTAGTTTCCCAACTTCTCTGGGACATAAGCCCTGAAAGAGCACAATCAGCCAATATCTCCGACAATGTCCCACGAGTTGGAGGCAGTTGACCGCCGCCGTGGAGTGGCCGAGCGGTCTAAAGCGTCTCGCTGCGGAGCACGCGGTTGCTCGCCGTGGAGGTTCGAGTCCTCCCTGGGGCATGGGTGTGTGTTTTTGTCCTTAGATCAGTTTACCTAGGCCGGCCGCGGTGGCCGAGGGGACTGAGGCGCTTCAGTCACAGTCTACACGGCCACTACGGTCGGGGGTTCGAATCCCCCCTCGGGCATGGATATTTGTGCCGTCCTTAGTTGTAGGTAGTTCATAAGTAGTTTGTAAGTTTAGGGACTGATGACCCCGTAGTTAAGTCCCTTAAGCTTAACAAACATTTGAACATTTTTGAGTTTACCTAGGTTTAAATAATTTGTAAGCCACGGACTGATGACCACGCAGTTTGGTACGACAGGTTTACAAACATTTGAAATTTTTTTTTTTTTTTTTTTTTTTTTTTTTTTTTTTTTTTTTTTTTTTTTTTTTTTGACAGTTGACTGGAGTGACACTTGACCGGAGAGGGAATTTGTTGACACTTTCCCGGAACCCCGGACACTGAGGCAGTGGAAAGCCTGATCCACAAGTAGGGTACATCGCTCTGTCTAGAAGGTAGCTTTGGGCTCGCTCGCCGTCACGCTGTAAGAGCTCAACGGTAAAATGGAACGGTCCGACGTCATCACGTAGCACAGCACGGCCGAGTGCACGCGCAGGAGAAGTGCAAACAATGAGCCGTCAAAAGGCGATTGATCATAATTACATTCGTCGTAAGCTTAACCTATATCTATAAATGTTAATGTCTGTTCGGTGTGCGTTTATCACGTCTGAACCACAAGACATAAAGAGCTAAAAATTTGTACAGTTACTAATGTCTACCCGGGGAAGGCTTTAGGCACGGTTTTATGGCGATCGGATATATATATATATATATATATATATATATATATATATTAATGTGAATGTCTGTCCGGTGTACGCTTATCACGTCCGAACGACAAGACGCAGAGACTTAAATATTTCTACAGTTACTAATTTATACCAGAGAAAGGTTTTAGGCACGGTTTTATAGCGATCTGATAGATATTTAGTAATTTGAAGTATATAACGCGAAATGCGGAACAATAATGATTCTTTGAAAAATATATTTACTCTTTCAAATGGTTTTATTGGTTGCATTGTTGCTTGAGGGTTGATAATGATAAAAGGGTGGAGTATATTGGGATGGAAAGTTATCGGCGTATATAAAAT
Organism: Locusta migratoria; assembly: GCA_026315105.1. Taxonomy (NCBI): domain Eukaryota; kingdom Metazoa; phylum Arthropoda; class Insecta; order Orthoptera; family Acrididae; genus Locusta; species Locusta migratoria. Next base: position 273,408,761 of record CM048748.1, read on the forward strand.
TCAACGTGCGTGGCGTTAATATTTCGGTCTGCAGCGAAAACTATAGAACGCAAACGAATGGTCTGTGTGTAATTGTTGTCCAAAGTTTCCCGTTGTACACCACAGCAGTTCCATAGCGACAGCTGTAAGGGGGTGGAAGATATGGTGGTTGAAAGTCGTCACATTATAAAAAAATTCGGGCTGAAAGCCAGTGATGACGTTTGCGACTCTAGAGCAAGGAGGTTACATACAGCAAAACGTGATGCCACAGACCATATCTTTGGTCTATGCGTGATCTTTCTCTGTAAGGATAATCATACGAATACGGAAATATAAGAATAAATAAATGAAGCAGTAAAAAAGAAATTTCTTTTAATACATCTCTTTTTAAAAAAAATCGATTTGACGTTTCGCGCATTACATCAAGTGATCCATCTGTTATGTTATTACAATCATTATTGTTGAATTTCGTCATTGGATTCTTCGAAACGAGTGCACTTTTATCTGTGATTTCTTGTATATTCTCTGATAAATGTTACATGTTTTTAGAAAAACGGAGATGGACAGAGAGAGGATAGAAAAGTACTAACTCAAGGTTCGAATAAATAAATAAATACCCGGGCAACGCCGGGCTTTCAGCTAGTTCATTATATACAGCGAAGAGTTTAAAGGGAAACTCCACCCAAAAATTTAACTCTTCTTTACTTTGCCAATAGCAACGAAATTTTGAATTGGTGTTCAAATATTTGTAAAGCTTATGGCACTTAACTACGGGATATCGGTCCCTAAACTAACAAACTACTTACGAACTAATACTAAAGACGGCACAAACATCCATGCCCGAGGGGGGGGGGGGGGGGGGGATTCGAACCTCGCGTATCGTAGCATAGCGCCTTAATATGCTCGGCGCTCCGTCGCGTCTGAAACGCTGCCTGTTATGTAAATATGTAGCAATAACCACGGTTTTAAGAATATAACATCAATGTTTTTCGAGCTATGAATTTTTAATATGCTCTTAATGGTATTCCAGTAAACTAACTTTTGGTTCTCACGCCACAGTTTGCACACCGAAGATTTTGTAGGTATATTCACAAGACAGTTCAATGGTTCTGTGCTTTCATCTTACAAGGAATATTAATCACTTGCTTTTTGTGTTTACTTCAAATTTCAAGCTTAAATTTCCTTTAATTATTGGTACTTAAAATAGACGATAAAATAAACAAATCACATGTTACATAGTTTTAATGCATAGAGGCATGTAAACACATCAAGACTACTTCCTGCAAAAATTTCATTCGGATTGGTTAATACTTATGATAAAAAGTTGGCACTGAATTATTGCAAATCCATACACCCATTAAAATTTACCTACGCAATAAGGTTTTACCTACTTGCTTGTATGAGGCTTCTTGTAATTTCAACACCAGGGCAGCCTTTTCTGAATAAAAATCCAGTCACACACTTCTAGAGGAGGAGCAGTGGTACAGATATCTGAGTGAGAGCCGCTGCATATTTCTTTGTAGTTTTTTCATTGTACTGAACAACAGTCCATTGTATCCCGTAATACATATTTACTCAGTAAACAGGCAAAGTAATTGATATCCAACGAGTGGCTGCCAATTGATCCGTCAGTTTTGCTGGAAATCATACTACTTGTTTCTCCCTGTTTGAGTTTATGCCAAATTCGGAGTAAAAACAGTTCTGTTTGATAGTGATAGAAATCAGCAAATATCTTTGGCGTCTTTTGGTGTGTCACAGTACCTTATTTCTTAGGCAGATTTTTAGCTAGCTGAAAACCCGGAGTTACCCGGATTTTTATTTATTAAAGCGTTAAGTTAGTTATATTAACTGATTTTTTAAAAATTATATGTTTGTAAAGCCTTGCAATCAAACTGCAGTAGTCAACAGTCCCTGGACTGACAAACTAGAGCAGAGTGGCCGAGCGCATTGAGACGCTATGCTACGATGCTCGCGGCCGTTCCCCGTCGGAGGTTCGAATCCTCCATCGGGCATGGATGTTTGTGTTCTATTTAGTATAAGTTAATTTATAAGTAGTTCGTAAGTTTAGGGACTGATGATCCCGCAGTTAAGTCACAAAAGCTTAACAAACATTTGAATTTTTATATTTATTTTTATTTTTACTTTTCTTTAACAAAACACATAGCCCTGCCCGAACCTTCAGTTGGTACTTTTCTTATCCGTTCTCTCTTTGTCCATCCCCATTTGTTCTAAATACATGTTATATTTATGATAGAATATATAAGAAATAAGGCTGTCCAGCATATTGTGCAAAATAGGTATTTTCCTTTGTTAAAATATGGTTCGATTTGATGTTATTCTGAGTGATTATAAAATTCAGATAGCATTTTCGCACACTATTCTTACAAAACATCTGTTATTTTTACGTAATTAAAGTTTAAAAGTCATTAAATGTCACGATTAGATCACGTGATCGAAAACGCTCTGTTACTGGCTGAAATACTGGTTACATCACAGACCACTAGGAAGTGGCAACTAGAAGACGGAGCTATAGCGTTGATAACGTTTCCTTAATTTTTCAGCGTAAAGTTTAGTTTTACCGTGATGTAACGCGTTTCCAACTTTTGTACCACAATTGAAAAGAATTATGTGAAGGCTGATGGCTGAAATCTCCCTAAAGTTGATGCATTTATGGTATCTTCATTCTACAAAAACAATCCAATTTTTTTCGTGACAGAAATAAGAAACGTGTAATCTTCATTGTACGTAACGTATATCTATATTTTAAAGCTAATTATTGCTAGAGATATTTTATGCCCTTTGAAAAAAGCATCCTACTTGTTGGTGTCAGCAGACTTACTCTGAAGTCACCATATTATGCAGTAAAGGGTAAAATTTTACTTTCTTTCCATGCAGCCTCGAGTGATTATGTTAGCAACATTAAAAACACGATAGAATATTTTGTTGTTCGAACCACATATAATGACTCGATTGGTGTATCGTACAAACCATGAAGTAAATAAATAATGCTGCTCCAGCTCTATGATAGACAGATTTTGTATGTACTCTTGTCCAGTCAGTAAGAGTAATTGCCCTCGCATAGCCAAGGTTTCATGACAAAACATTTGCGCTGTCACGCGATAGCCTACTGGCGACGTCACATGATTCTCGCTATTGACCTTCTGTTGCCACAATATCACAGGAGGCCGCCGGGATAATTGGTAAAATTTAACCCAGTAAAGCACGCAGTTAAGGGAGTAATTTCATTTTCGACTACTTTAAGACTGGTGGCAAGGTGTAACATCAAACCTGTAAAATACAGCAAAATGCCTTGTGTGTATATTTATACAGTATCTCTAAATAAACGCATTGTGGATAACACTTTTAATCGTATTTACTCTGCATATTACGAAAGTTTTAAAAGCTAAATGAATCGGTGCATTAAAGACATCTCCCATATACGTAATCAGAAGGACGTTGTCGATGTATAAAACAATTATCCCTTATTGAAACGGTTGTTTGAATAAGATCTATTGGCGATAAAAGTGCACTTACTGGAGATAAATAATCAGTGCTATACTTTACAGTGGGATAAAACAATATTCATGATGTACTTTCACCAAATATAAATAAAATATAAATAAACGACCTAATGACTATGTAGAAGAAAATTATACTTGACATGGAACTAATGGAATAACATTGTTTACTTACATCAAAATGATCTTCACAGAAATAAACGCATGAAGTGGCTGCTATTTCATTTGGACCTCTTCAAGCGAGTGTCATCCACATTTTACGCATATTCTCAGTTTTTGAACTTGCAAGAACAATTTTTCCGGTGTCTTTATAGATGTATTGCTACAGTGCGGAATTAGCAATATATTTGTAGGTCATTTTGCGAACGTATATCCCCAAATAATATAACACTATTTGTGTATCTTACAGCAACAACAACAGCATCGTGGCTTCTAACGTCACAGACATCTCGTGACTGAAATATAACATTTTAGCGGGCTTACAAATTATTTTAATTTCATTTAGTTTTTTATTTAAAGTACTGAAATTCACAAGATAAAAAAAGCATGTTCGCAGCATAATATGAGATAATTAACATTTTCAAACGATTTCCAGACAACAGTTAAATGCCCTATTATAAGCAAAGAAAGGCATTAATCAAAAAACAATTATATGTAACATTCATACATTCATGAAATTTAAAAATTGACTATAAACAATATTTCTTGTTACTTGGCCAGGATCTAGCATGAATAGATTCTTTGGTAATCTCACCCCTGAGCAAGCGACATAAAATTGTTCATGTGAGGAGATATCAAATCCACTCCGCAGTATTTAATAGAGTGTACTCTGATTTATTAATCATAATAGAAAGTGCAAGTCTCACTGTAAACTGCAGTCTCTTGATGTTAAAAGGTAGATTTGCCGGAAATATTGGCTACTCGTTGGATGTACTCTGTTTCATTCTCTTCCTTTCCTTGTAGCTCTAGAGAAGTCCATTGCTTTTGCCAGTAACCACGTAACTTATCAACAGCACACTCAGCTTCCAGACATTTTCTTAGTTTGACAGGCATACAGGAGTGTCTTAGTACTAAATAAGAAATGGATTAAAACGTGATGCAGGATGTGACATATTTATTGATTATGTGTTGTACGACTCTATAATTGACCAGGTTGATATTCATTTGTAAAAGCGCTGAACGTTTGCAAAATCTGTTGCGAATATGGTTAGTAGTTAAGAAGTAGTATATTGAAACCAGATGCGTGATAGGGTGGTTTTCCATGAACGTTACTGTTTATGTCTTCATATCTCATGACCTACGTGACGTACTGTGATACAATTTCGAAGGTTCAATCAGTTGCATGTGTGTATAGTGTCTGTAAAATTTCCTCCGAATACGATATGTATTGTAGAAATTATAAAACGTAACGTCATACCGCATGCCGTAGTTTTACCCCATGAATAGCGGAAAGCTGTAAGCGAGAAAAAGTTTAATAAAGGTTTGAAATTATGTTTGAAGTTTGTTGCTAGTCGCTAATACTCTCATTCTCGTATAGTGTAATTTGAAGGTCTCGTCGCATTATGTCGCAGTTTCCTGGAACTTCTATTGTTTATGACGTTATATCTCCTCAATCTTATGTGTACCAAATTTGGTTGAAATCGGTCCAGTGGTTTAGGTGGAAATATGCAACATTGTCGCGTGATGCAGCAGTTTTTCGCGAATGTCATTGTCTGTGACGTCATATCTGCGGAACTTTGTGTTGACATACAGACAAATCGTTTTGGGATCTAAGATTGAACACTCAAAATATGTGAAACAGTATATTTTTCTAATTGAAGCTTTAGGGCGGATTCTCCCGTTATACGAAAAGTAGCTGTTTTCAAGAGTTGAAAGTAGCTTGATAGTTGTGTCACTACAAAGTGGTCAGACACGTTAACATTTCTGTTCCGTATGTGTAATATATTTATTTTGTGTAAAGGAGCCTTGATATACTTAGTGTTATAAATAAAATGCTTTTAAGAGGTATGACGGAGGAAAGTAATCATTATGATAGCAGTGAAATAAACGTCTCAATAATTTTACAAACAGTTTCATTGTGAAAATACATTTTTGTGTTCCGGAGGACAGCTCATTGAACTATTCTGTAGTAAGATCAAGTTACTATATTGCTCTTCAGTTTGCAAAAGGTTGGGGCCTTTAGCTGATTTTTGCGTATGTTCACAGTGTGGAAACTACAACTACATGTTATACACCTGTAGCGTGAAATTAGCCCAATTATTTTCACTGGAAAATGAAATTCTTAGACTGAAGTTTTACTATGTCAATTAGCAGCTGCGATTATGTCGATGTTTATATTTGCATGTACATGTACATGTCAAGCAAGGTGGTCCCATCTCCCCAAAACTGATCTCGGCTGTACTGGAAATGGCTATGTCAAAGCTGAGCTGGGAAGACAAGGGAATCAGAATTAATGGAAGAAGGCTTACGAACTTGAGATTTGCTGATGATATTGCCTTACTGGCCAACGACTTCACACAGCTCCAAAATGTAGTTACGGATCTTGCTTCGGAATGTCAGTCAGTTGGCTTGAATTTGAACCTCTCCAAAACAAAAGTAATTCAAACATATGGGTCCCAGCTGGTGATGTGAAAGTCAAGGACAGTCCATTATAAGAGGGCAGTGAATATATCTGCCTTGGCCAGATTATAAAGACGAAGGAGATGTAAGGCCCGAAATCTATCGGCACATCAAGCTTGGCTGGCAAGCATTTGGGAGAAATTCTACAATATTCAGATGAAAAATGCCAGTAAATCTGAAGAAAACAGTGTTTGATCAATACATTCTTCCTGTGCTGACGTATGGCTGCGAGACATGGACACTGAACTCATTTACAAAAGGGAAACTTAGGACAGCACAGAGAGCCATGGAAAGAGCAATGCTGGGCTATACAAGAAAGGATAGGAAAAGGGCAGATGACATCCGATCTGTGACCAAGGTTAAGGACGTCTTAGAGACCGTAGGCTCCTTGAAATGGCGGCCGGCCACATCGTGAGAAGAAAAGACAACAGATGGACTAAGATAGTACTGGAGTGGAGTCCGAGAGAGCACCGGAGGCCTAGAGGAAGACCACCGGAAAGATGGGACAAAGACATCAGGAAGATCGCTGGTAGCACCTGGCAGAGAACTGCTCAAGACCGTTCCACTTGGAGAAGACTGCTGAAAGCCTACCTAAATCCACGACTTTAAGAAGCCACATCATTAAATGATTGAAATGGCTGATTATGATGATTATAATGATGCTTCTTTTACACAAAGTACTAAATTCACATATAGAAGCTCACTGGCAGATTTCAACTTAAGAGCTTGTCTTCGTATTAGCATTTCTGGAATAGTGGTATCAGACATTGATCCTTTAGTGAAAAGGAAAACAATATGAACTGAAATTCTGCGTGTTTTTAAGTTTAATATTTAAATAAAATGACAATGAAGTATAAATTTGTCAATTTAAATTTCGTACTAAACGGCACTTTTCCTAAGGCTGTAACAGTCGTAAGAAACACGATGTTACGTACTTGGCTGCTCCCCTGTCTACGCGTGATCAAAATTACTACAACAGTCTTAAAAATAAATTTGCCTCGAAGCGATATACAATTGATCAACTGGAGCGGTGTGAGCGCCAGCCAGCACGCCGGAGCGGCTGTGCTCAACTGCTGGACTCCTTAGTACGTCTGTACCTGTGGATGGCAAGGGTTCGTTCAAAGAGCTGCAGGGTTGCTACCGCGCATGCGGAGTACGGAAATTAGTGTTCAAAGAGCAAACCTTGAAGCATGCTGCAGCCTACCGGTTGTTCAAGGAAGCTCCCGGCTGCAGCATCCTACAACTTCTGGGCTGCATGAGATGGAGGGAAAATTTCCCCCTGCAGCCTGTGGCCGGCGAGAAAGACAGGCCTCAGCGCACACATCATGCCACGTAAGCAAGGTAGTTCCGAGCCGGCGCGATCGCTAGCCGATTGGCCGGCTGCTGGGGCACTGCCCACTGTGTCATAACAGGCAGCCACTGAGCGCGCCAGTTCTTAACTAACTTGCTTACGTGGTATGACGACTGCGCTGTGGCCTGTCTTTCTCGTAGGATGCGACTGCAGCCTGACTGACGTCGTCGGTACCGCGCATGCGCGGTAGTGCCTGATGTGCTGCTGCAGGAAACTGCCTCCCTGCAGCTCTTTGAACGAACCTCCGGTTAGCCCGGCAAAAGCCCCGGTCTCCGGTCAAATGTCACTCCGGGCAACTGTTCCAACCCCATGTCCAACATCTCTTGACACTCTTTTGTTAATAAATATAAATAACACTTCTGGTAGCACGACTCGTTTCGGGAAAGAATTCCCATTTTCAAGTGCGTTTTTGCGCTACCTCCTTTAGTTGCTGTGTTTCTGGTGTGTGAGGTTCTGCATTATTCTGTTGTCTTTACGGCAATGATTAAATACCCGAATTTTAGTTATTGGTCGGTCTTTATACCTAGTAAATAGCGAAATCTTTTGGAAAACGTCTACTTACAGTTTCTTGATGGTCCGCTTGTGTAGAACCTCATACCTATCAAACACTGCACTATCTAGCTCGCCTCCCGTCAGATACAAATTCTAAACTTTTCCCTTACCACTATTACTCAAACTCACTGTTTTTTAAAAGTGATTCTCGTAAGAGTGAAGGCTTATGAGTGCAACCTCTCTGAAGAAAGGATCATTTACGTCATCGTCTTATTATGTAACTTATATACACTCCTGGCCATTACAATTGCTACACCACGAAGATGACGTGCTACAGACGCGAAATGTAACCAACAGAAAGAAGATGTAGTGATATGCAAATGATTAGCTGTTCAGAGCATTCACAGAAGGTTGGTGCCGGCGGCGACACCTACAACGTGCTCACATGAGGAAAGTTTCCTACCGATTTCTCATACACAAACAGCAGTTGACCGGTGTTGCCTGGTGAAACGTTGTAGTGATGCCTCGTGTAAGGAGGAGAAATACGTACCGTCACGTTTCCAACTTTGATAAAGGTTAGATTGTAGCCTATCTCGATTGCAGTTTACCGTATCGCGACATTGCTGCTCGCGTTAGTCGCGATCCAATGACTGTTTGCCGAATATGGAATCGGTGGGTTCAGGAAGGCAATACAGAACGCCGTGCTGGATCCCAACGGCCTCGTATCACTAGCAGTCGAGATGACAGGCATCTTATCCGCATGGTTGTAACGGATCGTGCAACCACGTCTCGACCCCTGAGTCAACAGATGGGGACGTTTGCAAGACTACAACCATCTGCACGAATTCGACGACGTTTGCAGCAGCATGGACTATCAGCTCGGAGACCATGGCTGCGGTTACCCTTGACGCTGCATCACAGACAGCAGCGCCTGCGATGGTGTACGCAACGGCGAACCTGGGTGCACGAATGGCAAAACGTCATTTTTCGGGATGAATCCAGGTTCTGTTTACAACATCAAGATGGTCGCATCCGTGTTTGGCGACATCGCGGTGAACGCACATACTAGCGTGTACCCGTCATCACCATACTGACGTATCACCCGGCGTGATGGTATGGTGTGCCACTGGTTACACGTCTCGGTCACCTCTTGTTCATATCGTCGGCACTTTGTGCAGTGGCCGCTACATTTCAGATGTGTTGCGATCCGCGGCTCTACTCTTCATTCGATCCCCGCGAAACCCTACATTTCAGCAGGATAAAGGACGACCGCATGTTGCAGGTCCTGTACGGGCCTTTCTGAATACGGAAAATGTTCGTCTGCTGCCCTGGCTAGCACATTCTGCAGATCTCTCACCAAATGAAAACATCTGGTCAATCGAGGCCGAGCAACTAGCTCGTCACAATACGCCAGTCACTACTCTTGATGAACTGTGGTATCGTGTTGAAGTTGCATGGGCATCTGTAGGCCTACCTGTAAATGCCGTGGTTGATCTGGGTACCGTTTGCTCAGGATCTATGCACCCAAATTGCATGAAAATGTAATCACATGCTATTTCTAGTATAATATATTTGTCTAATGAATACTCGTTTATCATTTGCATTTCTTCTTGTTGTAGCAATTTTAATGGCCAGTAGTGTATATGTCTGATGAAAGTTGAACATTTGTGCCACAACGCAATTCCAACCTGGGTGTGGTGCATACTAATCAGTTGGTCCGCCCACTACGTCAGTATTAGACCCAAACCGCTCCAAGCACTGTATTTCGGTCATTGACCCCGATGACGTCATCCAAGATGGCGGCCGTGGGTAATTGACCTGATGACGTCATCCAAGATGTCGTTTCCGGTTCCAGAACAAAATGGCCGCCAGGGAAAACCCAGGATCATGCCCCTCTGCTGCCCTGCCTCCTCTGACGTATTTCTAGATGGCACCACCACGAAATTTGAATTCCGAACTTACTTTGAATGCTATTGGCAATAGTCCTTTTATTTATTTATTTTATTTTTTGCATGAAACTAAAGCTCGCTATGACATTAGGACCACACTCCCCTGCTTCGCATTCCCCAATGACGTAATTCAAGATGGGTAACTGGCAGGAGATTCAAAATTTTTAAGATTTACTTTAATGCATTTGGCAATACTCCAAAATGTTTTGGCAGGAAACTAGTGGCCTCCTTAGCTTTCTAAACAATTCGATGTTGTGGATATAATGATGAAAGAAATAAGATCGTTACTTGTAGAAAATAAATTGTTGCTAAATCAAAGTAAGACTGAGATTTTACATTTTCTAATACACAATTCTACTAAAACTGACCTTTCAGTTACACAGAATGGGCACCGGATAGGCTACAATGAACAGTTCAAATTTGGTGGCATTGAGATAGACAGTAATCTGTCGTGGCAAGTACACATTCAGAATCTTGTTCAAAAACTAAATGCTGTGATATTTACAATTCGAACAGTTTATGAAATAAGTGATATTTGAAAAGTAGTCTACTTTGCTTATTTTCATTTGCTTATGACTTGTGGCGTTATTTTTTTAGGTAACTCCCCTGATTCTAAAAATGTACTTGTTGCGCAGAAATGGAAGGTTCGAGGAATATGTACGGTTACGTTCTTCTTGTCAATTCCTGCTTAGTAGCCCAATAATTCTGACATAGGCCTCTCGAGACATATTTTCTTTAATATAGTTTGTTGTTAATAATAGCCAGCCACGCTAGATGAGCTGTCTGCGGCGCGCCAGTCACGTTCTGCACGGTCACTACGGTCGGGGGTTCGAATCCCCCCTCGGGTACGGATATTTGGGCCGTCCTTAGTATTAGCTCTTTCATAAGTAGTTTGTAAGTTTATGGACTGATGACCTCGTAGTTAAGTCCCATAAGCTCTACAAACATTTGAACATTTTTGTTAATAATAGTAAGTTAGTCCCAAGAGAGATCAGCTTTCATTCAGTTAATACTAGACAGTAATCAAATCTGCATTTGTATCACACCTCTTTGACCCCTGTGCAGAAAGTTAGGCAGTACTCTGTCACATGCATTTTTAATAAGCTGCCACAATAATTCAAAATGCTTGGTAGTACTTCTCGGATTTTCAAGGCTAAATTGAAAAGTTTCCTCATGCCTCACTCCTTTATTCTCTCATGGAATTCCTGGAAAATCAAAAAATTTAGATACGTTGAGGTTCTTTTTGCATGTGATTAGGCCTGCCGGGTGCATGGGTCTGTTATATGTACCTTTTTCTTTGTTAATACTCTTCCATTGCAATTTGATGTACTGACTCTTTCCATGATCACGGAGACATTCTCCTCAATTTAGTCCTGCGTAAAATGATAAATATAAATAAATGAGTTGAAAAATTGCTTACAGATCGTGAAACGAACAAGTACATCAAGGATCGGTCAGAAAATGAGTACAGTAACAGTTTGCTTTACGTAATGTAAATTGAGCGCATCCATTCATCAAAAACTTATTCGTCATCAGTTAAAAGACAGATTTCAGTTAAAGCTGAGTAATTAAGAAATCTGTTACACCCATGTATTGACTGGTTCTTTTTTCAGATCTTCTTCAGCGATTCGGTCCACATTTTAAGCATCTGTATGCATTCCAGAATTTGCGGTCATTCGTCCTCCCTATTGTTCGATATAGAAATACATCCTTAAGAAACCGCGCCTTCGGTAAAAAAAAAATGAGGTTATATTTTTAGCTCGTCAAAAATATTATCTTTTTTTTCGAATACGTCACGAGCTACCTAAATGCTCAGCTTTAATTTCTAGGAGTGAAAGTAATAGCAATAACATCTATAATGTTAGACATCAAAACTTTAACGTATTTTTTACTAATGTGTTACGTATTTGCAATATACTTGTAAAGAAAACTTGTATGTCCACAAGACCGGAGTGTTTACAAAGCTAGAAACGTAAAGAAGCATTGTTATTGGCTATCTGAACGCCTTTCGTGATTGTCTTCACCTCCCGTCATTCTCTACATCTACATCTCTGCAAATCACATTTAAGTGCCTGGCAGAGGGTTCATCAAACCACCATTATACTATTTACCTCCCATTCCATTCTCGAATAGCGCGCGGGAAGAAAGAACACCTAAATCTCTCCGTTCGAACTCTGATTTCTCGTATTTTATTCTGATGATCATTTCTACCTATGTAAGTGGGAGTCAAAATTTATTTTCGCATTCGGAGGAGAGTGTTGGCGATTGGAGTTTTCGCGCTGTTACCAACATACAGAAGGCAAGCAGTGGCCTCTGACACGTAAATTGCACCTCAACCCTTCAGAAGTTCACATTAACAAAAGAATTGATCACTATAATCTCACCTCTTGGCTAAGTTTTTAGGTTTACTGATTTCGCATTGTGTACTAAAAAGTTAATGAAATTGCTTTTCTTTAGATGGGTCTCATTTATATTTGATTCCTTGACTGGGGAAAACAACTTCATGGCTTACGCGATCCTGTAAGGATTCTTTTCTACAGAATGAGGTATGGAACTCTAAAAACGACAAGATGCAAATGTAATTCTTTAAAACAAGAAGTAGAGGCTCTTCTTTATCTTCGCAGCAAAGCACTGACTTGTAGCTAGTATGAAATATAATAAGCATTTATTGCCTGCTCTGCTCAGTAAATTATTTTTTTTTCCTCTTCTTCATTTCATGTATTAGGCAAATTTCCTGTTACGGTACTCCACCTCTTTTATGGTCTCCGTACATATCTCATTTATAGTTTAGTACCTTCACTGAGAGTCTTTCTCCACCATACGGCACTTATGTTCCTTCTATTTTCACCCATTTTCCTGTAGTTTTTATCAGATGGGTTAAATATCCCCAGGTGTTTACTTATATCCTCATTTCTTTTACGATCTTCCCTTGTACATACCTCCATTCTTCTTAGAAGCCTTTCCCGTCGTAAGCTCGAGTCCTAAATTGGACATGGATGTGTGTGTGTGTGTGTGTGTGTGTGTGTGTGTGTGTGTGTGTGTGTGTGTGTGTTTGTTGTTGTTAGCATAAGTTAGTTTAAGTATTAAGTATTAAAATACCAAGATCGCAAATATTGATTTATTTTTCCTGACGACCGGTTTCGATACACTTAGGGTATCATCTGGTCACTTGTATTCTATGTTTTCGTTTTGTGAAAGCGCATGACATTAAAATGGTATGTCAATCATGCGCCTTCACAAAACGACAAGCGACAAGATGATGATATCCTTAGTGTATCGAAATCAGTCGTCAGAAAGATAGATTAATTAATTGTGATCTTGGCTTTTTAATACTTCAAAGTAAAGAGATCGCCGTCCTACCATGGAAGAATTAAACAGTTTAAGTAGTTTATAAGTCTAGGGAACGACTACTTCAGCAGTTCGGTCCCTTAGGTGTACAAACATTTGATTTGAATTCATTTCTTGAGCTTGAATTCTACTTTCTTGACGCCTTGTAGTCAACCCCAAGCCGTAATTAAAATTTCTATCTCAGGAAAATGCATTTCTCACCGCCAAATTGTTTCACGATTGCTATTCCATACTATCGATAATGAAGTAACAGTTTGTTCAAGTGGCGTGTTACCGCTAAGTGGATAGCAGGTTGTCGAGAATGAGTAACCTACTGATCCGTTAGCTTCTCTCTCTGCCTTGTCAATAAGCTGTCAGTTCCGGGAGCTTCTTGGCCACCTACGAGACGGACTTCGAGTCGCATTTCTCCAGGTTGTGACGGAGGCCGCCATTGAAGATAGTATATTAAAGACCGAATCCAGCGCAGTACTACTCGCCGCCTGAGGTGAATGTTAATGTTAATTACCATCCTATAAATTGAGAATTGCTAGTCCATTTGGATACTTTTTTGTATATTCCTAATAGTCCGAGTAAGGCTATCAATGAAAGGAAACCTGGGAAAGTTGGCCAGAAAAAGAATATTCGTGAAAAACTGAAAGTCCTTTTTTTTTCTTGCGATTTTTTATGTACCCCAGATCATTGATCATGATTGGAACGATGGATTTTAGCAACGCTTCTTTGTTTGTTCGCTGTGTTCTTGGAAAAGTTTTCAGGGGAAAATTTCGGGACGTTTAAAGTGCCTTTGTACGTAGTAATTTGAAGCTCAAGAACAGTAAACGAAGGAATTCAGAACCATCAATTAACATAAACAAAAAATTTTCGCTATTGACAAAATTATTAAGTGTCGTGTCCAATTTTCATCCTCTACAAATGCGTCTACCCGCCGGGAAGCAGAGATAACAAGTTTCGCAATAGATCTGTTATTCTGCGACATATGTACCCCTCCATCGTGAACTGCTTCAGACAGCGATGCCTTGGTTGCTAGTATGCAATTTACTCGTTGACTACCTGCACATTAGAATATAACGCTGTCAAACTCGTAATGACATTCATCATAATTTAAACTCCACCATATGCTATTAAATATGATAATTAACAACCATTAAATATTTATCTTTTCCTTCCGACTTGTTAATAAGGGTATTCTGCTTGTTTTTGCAAGAAATTATATCCCGAGTTTTGTGGGGACGATGGTCTTCAATGAAAAATCCAAATCCATTTAATTTTGACTTTTATGTACTCGTAGCAATATCTCCAAACAACTTTTCCAAAACAGATTCCACTTCAAATTTCAACAGTACAACAGTACAATGTCTCAAACCAACTTCACAGATTCAATGTCGAAAAACAACTGGAAACTCCCACTGCCGAGGTGCCGTATATATACATTACCAAACAATACAGTCCATTATATCCATTATTACAAAGTCTCCAAAATGTTAATCACAATTAATAACATTATCCCAACCAAAACTGATTACATAAATAGGTACAAATGAAGTTGTGTTTTACAAAGCAGCGATAATTTTGATGATATCTTTGTATAACATGCCGATTCCTCAACATAAGTAACGACAACTGCAGATGTCAATTAAACTAATTACATAGGTTAAAAAACTTGATGCTAACATTAATACAAAGGTTATTTATATGAATCTGCACAATGTTAGTGCCAACTATTTACAGCTGTTACTATTTACAAAGATATGAAATTCTTAGAAAATGATCATATGTTATTTAGTGAATACATCAATTAATACCGTCTCTCTGATCTTGAAATCACTTCGGTAAGACTTTATTTATTTCAAATTTCCACATTCTTCCTACATTGCTTTTCAAACTATGGTTTTATTTATTACAACAAAATAGAACTTTCTAGAACACTTCGCCGATTTGATTACAGGGTTTACTAATTAACAATATGGCCGGCCGCGGTGGCCGAGGAGACTGAGGCGCTTCAGTCACGGTCTGCACGGCCACTACTGTCGGGGGTTCGAATCCCCCCTCGGGTATGGATATTTGTGCCGTCCTTAGTCTTAGTTAGTTCATAAGTAGTTTGTAAGTTTAGGGACTGATGACCCCGTAGTTAAGTCCCATAGACTTTACAAACATTTGAACATTTTTTGAATTAACAATATCAGTCCTGCCTGTCGATGTTGAATGTGAGTTCAAATGTTCAAATGTTTGTAAATCTTATGGGACTTAACTACGGGGTCATCAGTCCCTAAACTTACAAACTACTTATGAACTACTTACGAACTAGGACGGCACAAATATCCATGCCCGAGGGGGGGATTCGAACCCCCGACCGTGGCGGCCGTGCAGACAGTGACTGAAGCGCCTCACTCTCCTCAGCCACCGCGGCCGGCTGAATATGAGCCTGAATTTATATTATTGCTGCAATTACAAACATTATCCTAACATTTTAGTGCGTGATAATTTTTCAGCCTGATTAATTCTTGTTTCATCAATACTGTAGTATTCATAAATAATGGCTATTGGCTTATCTATAAACCACAACACCCACTCTCGCTCACGTCCACAATCATCACCTCATGTCATAGGATACGTAACACTGCGACTTCTACAGTGAATGTCACGAAATGTTCTAATACTTCAAAAACGATTGTAGTGGTATCCCTTTACCGAGTGGTCGCTTGTTACTCCGTTGCCTTGCCCGAGGAGAAAGCGTTCTATATTGGTAGGGCCTATTCCTTCCACGAGGAGTTACTGCAGCCCGTTGATTTATTTACAGAGTTTATTATTCCTCCCCTTCATTTCCCTTTCATTCGTAGCTGTGGTTACTAACCGACGTAAGTTTATCTAATGCTGTCATTCCTGTTCCAATGATTTGCTAATTCTAAATCTGTTTTGAGCAATATCAGACAAGCTTATATAAGTTAACCTGTTTGTCACCTGATTAATTGGAGCTTTACTCTCTCAAGTTTTAAATTGTGCTTTATTTTAAATTGTTTAT
Organism: Locusta migratoria; assembly: GCA_026315105.1. Lineage (NCBI taxonomy): Eukaryota > Metazoa > Arthropoda > Insecta > Orthoptera > Acrididae > Locusta > Locusta migratoria. Next base: position 273,425,033 of record CM048748.1, read on the forward strand.
TTTATGGTGTAACGTAAAGGTTACGGAAACCGGTCTGACTGTTGTGGTGGACTGATCATTAATAAGCTTGCCTTTTTTTTAATTTCTTGTGGTTTTAGCTGTCTTATTTATGGAGCCTTATCTTATTTCTCTTCAGCCCTTTTCCCGCACATGCAGGGTCGGCTTTGTTATTGCAGATTTGGCATGTTAGTATTGACGGGGTGGCCGGATACCCTTGCTGCCGCCACCCCTGCCCCCAGGAAGGAAATGCGTACCCCAAAACGTCTATGTATAGTGTTATATGTGTGAAAGTGTAAAGTGTAATGAAATTTATTTGTGATTGATTTCGCCTTATGCAAGACACTTTTTTTGTTTTAATACCCAAACTAGTTTCGACACTTATTGTGCCATCTTCTGTGGGTTTCTGGTGTTTATTTTCTATAATAACATATTACATATTTTGGTTATACAATCGTTTGCACAAATTGTTTGGTTTGACAATTTTGGTAGATGTTTTAGGCCTAATTTATTCAAGGTACTTACATTGTGTCATTCGCAGGATTTGCATGTGCATTAATTGTGGGATGATAAGTTTTGACAGCCTGTCATCTGCAAACAACAAGACGTTTTTGTTTACGAAATCTGACTGATTTATTGTGGGCCTACATTATCCTGAGAATTATATTGAAATTATTTCTAAAGTGGCTGTTTTGGCTTACTTACGCTTGAGCTATGGTGTTGCTGCTTGTTTGTTTGTGGCGTGTTGTTATGTTTTATGGTCTTCAGTGCGATTTTTGCTGTGAACCAGCACTGTTTACATCGCCATTTTTCTTGTTGTGGTGACTGTATGGTGTTGCATTTGTTTGTGTGTCGGGTGGGTGATGCGGAGCGCGATTTTTGAATGGTTTCGATACCGACATTGTTTTGTGGGTGTATATTTGTTTATGGTTTTGTTGTGTATGTGTGTTAAACAGGGAGAGAGAGAGAGAGAGAGAGAAGAGAGAGAGACAAATTCTCTCTGTGTGTGTTTGGGAGGGTTCGGGGGGGGGGGGGGGGTCCGCTGTAATGTGGTGGTGGGTTTTATTTGTAAACTTCTTTTATGGTCTCAAAGAGTGTTTTTTTTATTTGATTTTATTTTTTTAGTACTTTCTTACCTTGGATTATTGCTTTTTGGATGTGATAATTATCATCTATTGTTAGTTTTTGGAATAAACTGTTGCTGGTTTTCAGGATTTCTAAGTCAGTTTCTATGTTTTTTGGGGGTGATTCTGTTTTATTAAATGTTCAGCGAATGTTGAGTGTCAGCTGCTACTTTTTAGTGCTCTGAGGTGTTCGGTGTATCTTTTTTTGTAATTTCTGCATGTCTGACCCACATACAGAAATTGACAGTCGTTCCAAGTAAGCTGATAGATTCCTGATTGGCCGTACTTGTCAGTGTTGGTGGAAGGTTTCCCTACATCTGCACAATGACATAAACATCATACACCCACAAATACAGTTCACCATTGAAACACAAGCAGACGGAAAACTAAAATTCTTAGATCTCACCATTCATAACAGAAACAACAAACATGAATTCACAATCTACAGGAAGCCCACAATGACCAGCACTGTGATTCACAACCAGTCCAGTCATTTAATACCCCAGAAGGAAGCAAGTTTCAGATTTCTACTACACCGCTTTATCAGAACACCAATGAGCAAACAAGACTACATAGAAGAACTGGACACAATTTTAAAAAAGCACAAGAAAATGGATATGACACTAAAACAGTGGACAGAATACACAGAAAATTATAAAAACAGGTAACATACAGCCAAGAAACCACGACAAGAAAAATGGCGATATAAACAGTGCTGTTCCACAGCAAAAAACGCACTGAAGACCATAAAACTTAAGAACACGCTACAAACAAACAAGCAGCAACACCACAGCTCAAACGTACGTAAGTCAAAACAGCCACATTAGAAATAATTTCAATATAATTCCCTGGCTAATGTAGGCCTACAATAAATCAGTCAGATTTCGTAAACAAAAACGTCTTGTTGTTTGCAGATGACAGGCTGTCCACAGTTAATCCACATGCAAATCCTGCGAATGATACAATGTAAGTACCTTGAATAAATTAGGCCTAAAACATCTAACAAAATTGTCAAACCAAACAACTTGTGCAAACGATTATATAACCAAAATATGTAACATGTTATTATAGAAAATAAACACCAGAAACCCACAGAAGATGGCACAATAAGTGCCGAAATTATTTTTGGTATTAAAACAAAAAAAGTGTCTTGCATAAGGCGGATTCAACCACAAATCTAATACTGCAAGCACGGAAGACACAAGAGCTGCACCATCACAAGATGATAAGTGTAATGAAATGTTGCGAATCGTGTAACTGAGGCGGGACTTGGGGACCAGCTGGGTATTCATCTGGGGTGATGTGGAAAACCGCCTAAAAACCACATCCAGGCTGGCCGGCACTCCGAACCCTTCTTCAATCCGCCAGGCGGATTCTAACCGGGGCCGGTACGTCTCCCCGTCTCGGAAAACGGTGCGTTAGACCACACGGCTAACCGAGCGGGCTTTTATGGAGCATTATCTAAGTGCACGTAATATTAATAACCTTTATTGCAATTGTGGCGCTTGTTGATCTTTGAAATTTTATTTTATGTGTGGCTAGTTCATTGGCGCCATTACCGCCTCAGGTAACGTCAGTCAAATATTTTAATAATTTGTTACATTTGTTAAATATAAAATTTGTGCACTATCATTCAAGCTTATGTTTCTTCACTGCTTGGCCAAGTTAACTTGCTTAGGTTACCTGATTAATTGGAGCTTCCCTCTTAAAAAAATTTTAAGTTCTGTCTTATTTTAAACTGTTTATTTGTGGTCACTTTAAGGGTTTGGCAGCCGGTTTAACTATTGTGGTGAACTGTTTATTAACTAGCTTGCTCTTACTTAAATTTATTGTGATTTAAACTGTTATATTAATGGGGCATTATCTAAGTGCACGTTATTATTAATAACTTTGTGACACTACTCAATCAGTGTGAATCTTGCATCTTTAAAATTAATTTTAACTGTAGCTGATTCTATCGTTAGCTCCAATTTGTTATCTGTGCTCCACCTACTTAATTATGGCCTTATGCTTTATGCGGTGAATGTTAATCCATTGTTTATTTTAACGGCCTTTTCTAATTTTACTACCTATACTTTCAAGGGAACTACATTGTCAGCTCTGTGCAAGTTAATCAAGTCAGCCTTGTTGTTTGTAATAAAGATTTTGTAATCACAAGTAATAATTGTCTCTGATACCAGGTTTTTGAAGACCATCCCAAAGGAAGACTTCGTGCAAAGTTTCGTAGATCTCAGCGGTGCATAGTTATTCACTGAAATTGTTGTCAGAGGTTATATGTCGGTATATAGAACTTATCAGACTGCTGTAAAAGTTGATTAACTGCAATCGGAAAGTTCAAACAATGGGCCTACTTTTATACAGCAATAATATTATGAAGTAGTGGTACAGCGTTTGCAGTTCTCATTAACAATCGAATTTTCGAAGCGAATGAATTGTTAAAGTATAATTAACCACAGTAAATGAACACTTGTTATACGTAACATTATTCTCTTACTTCTCGGCATCCCTTGGGAAATGAGATATTCCGGGTTACATATTTTTATAGCTGTTACCGTTTATAGCGTCATAAAAGCTCCGAAATTTGGCCACATTTCAATTTGCTGTTCCACAAATACGCATCCAATACCCAATCGTTTCGCGGTATGTTTATACGACCCTGACAGGGTGCGACGCTGCAGCTGCAAACTTGCAGAAATCACGTGGCAGTTAAAAGTCTGGTAAGACGCCGACGGGTGGGCTTCGGGAAGTGAGAAGGTTGCGCGGATCTGAGCTCTTGCCACGCTTGGTCTGCGTGCTGTCTGGCAGGTGCAACTGGCTCGTGTTGAATGAGGCCAAGTATTGTGTGGAACCAGAGCCAATGCCTTGCATGGAGATTATTAAACAGCTACAGTCCGACATAGAACTGCTGTTTTAAATTGAAGTTTATTGGACACTGCACGTGTCCAATTCTGCCAGTTATATGATACGTTTCATGGTGCTTGTTCAAGTTTAAAAACTTATAAGACTAATGTAAGTTCCGGATCATTGCTTAACTTTATTAAATAGCGCTACAGCTGTTTCAACATTTTGTCATTATCAAGCGCCTGCGTATAAACTACATTAATTAATTTCCATCCGATTACAAATCCAATAATACGAAAATATACACAAAAATTTGGTTAAATTGTACGACGCTTTTCGCCATGCTGCAGTGGTTATGTTGGCACCACTGGTAATGACGGCAACTCAGATGACCAATAAATGTTTTTCGTGACAACTTCAATTAAAACGAAAATTATTTTTTTCTGAACGGACAAGGGTACACACAAGAACCTGTCAACCATAGAGCAGGTACAGTATTAATTTTGCTGCGAGTTAAACGAGCAGCAATAACATTTACTCTGTAGCTCGTAAAAAATATTAACGCAATTCTACAATTCATTGTTCATCTGTTGCCAACATAAGCACTGGGGCCCGGCGAGAAGCGTTGTAAAGTTATACCAAAAATTGTGTTCTAAAGTTTACTTATAACTTACGTCTACGATGTTTTGACGTTATATACTAACATCTGGCGTGACTGTTGTAAAAACTGCAGTGAAATAATCACGTAGTTTGCAGTTGGATACGTTTCCTAGCTGGCAGGTTTTATGCCGCTTGTTACGCTAAAACGTTAATTTACAGAAAACGTATATTTTGCGTAATTAACAACAGTTCTGCCAAAGATGTTTTACATACATATAGTAATCGACTATGTTATCAGAGACTTTTAACCAGTGATCTCTATACAAACTGGATGTATAACTCTGGTGTCTGATCATTGAATTGTAGCGTGCCTGCACATTCAAATGTTTTGCACACGATTTCGCATTGTCCGCCATGTTTAAATTTGGCAAACGAGTTTCCATCAGTTATTACGTGACAAAGAATTGCTTGCTTACCTCTTGACTTGGAATTTAATTCAATATTCGATGTTGTAGGCTGATATGGGAACGGAATCGAAACATATTTTCTTCTCTTTTTCCTTAAATGCTTCTTAGCAGCCATGTTTGAATTTGGCAAGAAACTAAATATGAATACCTATGGCTGGCACGCTAGGGAAACTGAAGTTCAACATCCAGAGAGTATAGAGATCAATGCTTTTAACGTTGACATTGGTCAGAGACGATTATTTCGTTTTTAGCTACCTCTGGTCATTTAGCATATCTTTGCTTCTCAGCCTTTTTCATCGATAAAGTGCCTTACCCAGTGCACATATCATTATTGTTAACAGTTGATACTTAACTTCTAGGGTAGAAATCAGATTTGGATTCTATGTGCAGGTTTCGAGTCTTGGTCAGGCGAAAAATTTTTATACTTAATTTAAATTCAAACATCTCGCCGCTGGTGAAACAATTTGATAGCTAACATCTGACTATAGTTAGTTAACAATCCTACTATGTACTGCATTCTTATCTCAGTTTACATCATGGCACTTTGTTACTTTTCAATTAAGGTATTTTGTTATTTGTGACATAGGACTGTCTGTTGACAGGTTTCCCGGTTCAGTACAACAAAGAAGTCATTTATTTTCAGTTCCAGATTTTCGAACTGACTTCTGAAAATATCGATATTTAACATCTATTTAAGCCTAGTCAACTTAGTCGTGATCGAGTCTTGATGAGGCACGAAAACCTCGCGTAGTCAAAAAAAAAAAAAAATGTTCAAATGTTTGTATAGTCTATGGGACTTAACTATGGGGTCATCAGTCCCTAAACTTACAAACTACTTATGAACTAAGACTACGAACGGCACAAATATCCATGCCCGAGCGGGGATTCGAACTCCCGACCGTAGTGGCCGTGCAGGCCGTGACTGAAGCGCCTCAGTCCCCTCGGCCACCGCGGCCGGCCTCGCGTAGTCAGCAATGGCTGTAAATGCTTGTTTTCATTCATGGACCAGAACAAAACAGTTCAACATGCTATTCCAAGTTTAAACATGTGCATAAATATTTGTTCAATCATCAGCCCTGATATATTGCTTGTAGTATGGTTTTAACATTGAAGTTTGCCGCTGTTAATCCCGTTCTTTTATAACTGGTTGGTTCAACAAGCGCTGGCCGCGGGTGCCATGCGTAGGGTGATTCTTTTGAATAGCCACTTATTGTAATAAAGTTAACAATCGTTATGGACATTCCCATCTTTAATACCTTCTTTCGCCACGGCGAATTAGCCGTGAGCACTGGGGCGCCATGCTGCGGTGCACACTGCCGTTCGCCGTCGGGGGTTCGAGTCCCCCCTCAGGCATGTGTGTTTATGTTGTCCTTTAGGTTAATGTACCTTAGTTTAAGTGCTTTGTATGCTACGGACCAAAATCCATGCAGTTGAGTCCGATAGATTTACAAAAATTTGAACATTTGAATACCTTGTTTCCTTGTATTTGTAATATCATGGTGTTGATTTATATTTGGAATGATTGCCATAAAGAACAGATTTCTCTAGTAGTCTCTTGCTGTACCCATTTGTTATAGTCAAAAGGCTGCACTGCGGAGGAGTAAGAGGAAACGCCAGACAGGTGCATGATGCATGCCATGCCATGCCATGCATGCCATTTAGGTTGAACACAATTCAAGTTCTTCGGCGTTGTTTTGGGTGGGGGAAGGCATGATAGTATTTACGAACTAGTTAAATTCCAGCTGCTTCGTACGCGTAGACTGGATGGTTTGCATTGGTTGTTTCTACTTATAAATATAAATTTTCATAGATTTGGAGTAGTGGGGCAGTGGGCATTGAACGCCACTGAGATTCGCGCGTCTTTTGTTTTTGGCGGGAAATTTGAATTACCCCCACCCTTCCCCCCTCGGCCAATTGCCGGACCGCAGATCAAAGGATGCTGCCAAACTCTTACAATAGCGCACTTAAGGAAGATTGATAGTTTACATTTAGGTCCTTTTGATTCGCTTCTTGTCCGACCGCTAATCAAAGGACGCCGCCACAACGCACTTAAGGATCGACAGGTTGCAACACCTCCCTCGACCACACACGTCGCCCCCCTCCAACCCTCGGCGCCGCCACCCGACAGGCGCACCTGCGACAGGTCCAGACCTGTAGACCCCTCGACATGTCTGTACTCGCACCCGCGACCCCTACTCGCTCCGCCGATTGCCGGACCGCCGCCGCCGCCGCCGCCGCCGCCGCCGCCGCCGCCGACAGATGCTACCCCCTCCTCCTCCCACGCTCGCGACCGCTTCTCAAAGGATGCCGCCACCCGCCCTACCCGCGAGAACAAAGAATACCGCGATGATTGTCTTGACCGCATCGACACCGCCCCCGCCGCGCCGGCCGACCCCTGCGCCCAGGACCGCGCCCCGCCAAGTCAGCAGCCAATTAAATTGCATATTTATTATATAGTGCGCCACAACGATCCGTACGCCAGATCTCGATTTATGTAACAACAATTTCCGGCGTTTATTACTATTATTCTCGGAAAAAAATAAAGCTACCATAGTGTTATTCGTATGTATTTCGGTGTAATGCTAAAAAACAATTTAGAACAGTAATGCTTAGTTGGTCTCATATACTACAGCATGTAGTAGTAAAATATTAAAACTCGTTTGCAAAATTCGCAAGTAAGAATTTACACTCCCATCTCTCTCCACGCTCTTCGCATAGACTACAGCCGACAGACGTGTTTAATAATAATAATAATAGCGCAGGTTAAGGTAACGAACGCCACAAACTTACGTATCCATCTTAACATATACTCTTTCGATATACAAAAACAATTCTAACGAAAAGAAAAGCAATAGTCCGTTTCGGAACTGGACCGCAACCTTAGATCTATAAATGTATCTCTTCATTTAGATGATGCAAGCAACAGCCATCGAACGGAATGTAACTTGTATGCCATCCACTCTTTCGACAACATAACACCACCAGCAGCAGAAGACGGCATATTGTTTATACAAAAATTCCAAATAACGAAAATCGGCAATGACATCTGGCACAACGTCTCTAAATATACATCTGCAAAGCACCGTTAAACTCTTAAGCAAAATTTGCAAGTAAGAATTTATCGATGCGCAAACGCTCCCATCTCTCTCCATGCTCTTCGCTTAGACAACAGCCGACAGGCGTGTTTAATAATAATATCGCAGGTTAGATAATAATCGCCACAAACTTACGTATACATTTTAACATACACTCTTTCGATATACAAAAACAATTCTAACCAGAGCCAACTAACCAAAAGGAAAGAAATGATTCGTTTCGGAACTCGATCACAACCTTAGATCTACAAATGTATCTCTTCGTTTAGACAATGCAAGCAACAGCCATCGAACGGAATGTAACTTGTATGCCAACCACTCTTTCGATAAAACAGCAGCAGCAGCAAAAGACGACATATTGTTTATACAAAAAATTCCAAGCAATCCAGCTGTAGTAGTTTCATTGTTAGGAGTCCCGCTTCCCGAATGTGAGAGGCAAGCAAGACAGACACGTTCAATATCTCCTACCGCTGCAATGGAGGTAACTCGCCAGAAACAATTCACGGCTTTGAAATTCTACTTTCAGCCGCGAACAGTCTAACGGAGCTACTCAAATTGTCTCCTCCATCGTTTATAAAAACAAGGAACAGTAGGGGCCCTAAAATACTTCCCTGAGGAACACCAGATATCACTTCAGTTCTACTCGATGACATTCCGTCAATTACAACGTACTATGCCCTTTCTGCTAGGAAGTCACATATCCAATCACATAATTGTGGTGTTATTCCACAAGCACGCAATTTGAAGACGCTTGTGAGATACAGCGTCGAAGGCCTTACGGAAATCTATAAATACGGAATCTATTTGACATCCCTTGTCGATAGCACTCATCACATCATGTGAGTAAACAATAATACTTTCTGAATCCGTTTTGACTATTGGTCAATAGGTTGTTCTCTTCGAGGTAGTTTATAATATTTGAGGAACACAACTGTACGTCTTATCTCAAACACTGGCATCTGAGCCCAAAGGAGTACACCCTGTCTATGTTCATTAAATGTATGCTACAGAACAGGCGTTTCTACGTAAGATCGCAAACGAAAAACACCCGATGGAGGAAACAAAAGAAATGAGTTTCACAGAGTGATGCTTTGACTCCAATACTTTTTAAAGACTACACAAATGATCTTCCCATCAACCAAAGGACAAGAATGTCCATCTAAGCTGATGATGTGGTAGTGGCAACAAAGAATAAGACTTTTGAACAAGTGTAAGAGAATCTCACTGAAGCCTTAACAGAATTAGCTGAGTAATTACATAATAACATCAACCCGAAAGCGAGTAAATCGCCAGTGTCCGCTTTCCATCTTAGGAACAAACAAGCCAAACGGAAACTCAAAGTCACATGGCAGGGGGGGGGGGAAGCTGGAGCTTACGAGTAGTCCAAAGTACCTGAGAGTGATGTTGGACAGAGTACTTGCGCTGCGTTTATAGACAGCGGTTGCTCCGCAACGGAGGAACCGCGGCGGTTTGGCAGTACACTGTTCCTCATAAGGCAGCGTGGGACCTGTTTCTAGGCGCGGCTGCGGCAGCGGTATCGCCTCTCCGCTCTTCCGCTGCGGCGAAAAAAATACCAGCGGCTGCTCTTCCAAACAATTGCAGTTGTGCAGGCCGCAGTGGCGTCTGCTTCCACATCGGCTTGTGGGGCTGTTCAGTGCGCGCAGGGGAACGGCGCACCATATGGCACTGCACCCTTTATCTGGCCTCCAGGTGGGAACAGGGTTCTCAAGGTCAATGCGGCTGAACCACCTGCTGCGTGAGTGACGAGCGGTGCCTCCACAAAATCACAGCGGTTACTCAGACGCGGAGGAACCGCGAGCTATAAACACAGCTTTAGTTTCAAACAGTATTGTCACAGTACCAAGAAACAAGTATGTGCCAGGAACAAAATACTGCGGAAGCCCTCCAGTTCATGGTCGAGAGCTCAGCCACATGTTTTGCACACCACTGGGCTGGCGCTCGGTATCTCAGCAGCGGAATATACAGCGCCAGTCAGGAGGAACTCAGTTCATGAAGTCGACATCGCTATAAATGAAACTGTGCTTATTGCAACAGTGTGCCCAATCCCAATTCGAAAAGAAGAAATTCGTCCATTGTATGCATAGCACCATCCGGTATGCGAATAAGTCTCCACCGAGATCGACACCCGATGACTTTGCACCACAAGCAAAGGGTCCGGCTGAAATCCTGCAAAAGTTTTACTGACACAACTGAAGATCTCATTACCAAGCCCGGAATAAGTGGTTTAATTGTGTGGAAAGAAATGGTGTCACACTTACGATGGGCGTCCACGAGGATGGATCTGCAGGATATCAACTTCCCTTTCCCACTTGGAAGCCATTAAACCATCTGCACACTGGGGTCACTAGGAACAAATCAAACCATTTGAAATGGGCCTATAGTGATAAGGAAGAAGCACAGGTTTTTTACTATCTACTGTCTTGTCAAAGATGTCAGTAATAGACAGGTGTGAAAATTACAGAACCATCAGTTGAATAACTCATGCTAGCGTAATTTTAACACGAATTATTTACAGAAGAATGAAAAATCTGGTAGAAGTTGACCCCGGGGAAGATCAGTTTGGATTTAGGAGAAACGTAGAAACACAGAAGGCAAAACTCATTTTAATACTTATCTAAGAAGACAGAATAAGGAAAGGCAAACCTACATTTCTAACTTTTGTAGATTTCGAAAAATCTCTGGACAATGTTGATCTGAATACACTCTTTCAAATTCCGAATTCACTAAGGGTAAAATACACAACTTGTATAAAACCAAGATAGTTATTAGAGTCAAAGGACATGAAAGGGAAACATTGTTTGCGAAGTGAGTAAGACAGGGTTGTAGCCTTTTTACATTGTTATTCAGTTTGTGTATTGAGTAAGCTATGAACGAAATCAAGAAGAAATTTGGAAAGGTTTTAAAGTTCAGGGTGAAGAAATGAAAACATTGCGTTTTACTGATGACACTGTAATTCTGTCAGAGACAGTAAAGGGCCTCGAAGTGTAATAGAATGGGAATGACAGTAGGTTGAAAGGAGCATATAAGATGAACATTAACAATAGCAAAACAAGTGTAATGTAATGCAGACTAACAAAATCAGGCGATTCTCAAGGAATTATAATAGGTAACGAAACAATAAAGGTGGTAGATGAGTTGTGTTACTTGGGCAGTAAAATAACATATGATGGACGCAGTACAGAGGATATGAAATGCCAAATGGCAACGGCAAGTAAAGCGTTTTTGAAAAAGAGGTATTTGCTAATATCGAATATTAATTTAAGTGTAGGCATTTCTGAAGGCATTTGTGTGGAGTGTTACCTCGTAAGGAAGCGAAACATGGACGATCAATAGTTCAGACGCAAAAGGATACAGGCTTTTGAAATGTGGTGCTACAGAAGAATGCTGAAGATTAGGTGGGTAGATCGCGTACCTAATGAAGAGGTACTGAACAGAATTGAGGAGAAAAGGAATTTCTGGCATACCTTGGCTAAAAGAAGGGATTGATTGCTAGGAAACATTCTTAGACATCAAAGAATCGTATTGGAGGTAAGTTTGTGGGGTAAAAATCGCAGAGGAAGACCAAGATACGGATACGGTAGGCAGATAAAACGGGTGTTTGGTTGTTGTTCTTATGAGGAGATGAAGAGGCTCGCTCAGGGTAGCGTACGATGATCTGCATCAAACCAGTCCCCGGACTGAAGACCACGACAACAACATGTACTATAGGCCGGCCGCGGTGGCCGAGGGGATTGAGGCGCTCCAGTCACGGACCGCACGGCCACTACGGTCGGGGGTTCGAATCCCCCCCTCGGGCATGGATATTTGTGCCGTCCTTAGTTGTAAGTAGTTTGTAAGTTTAGGGACTGATGACCCCGTGGTTAAGTCCCATAGACTCTAAAAACATTTGAACATTTGATGTACTATAGACGATATAGTTAAAGTTAATGACAAAGCAGCCTAAGTTGCTAATTACTGTAAATGGACTATATAATTGGTGCATCTGGACACGGGAGATGAATCTGCGTGTATTGTTCACCCGCCTTTATATGAAAACTGTTCAAGTGTTTGTAAAGCTTACGGGACTTAACTGCGGGGTCATCAGCCCCTAAACTTACAAACTACTTATGAACTAAGTTATACTAAAGACGGCACAAACATCCATGCCCGAGGGAGGATTCGAACCCTCGACACGCCCTTATATGAGGTATAGGTATTGTCCAATTGAGTACATGTAATGAAATTCACAAAGACTTTCTACTCTGGTATCGTCAGTTCCCGTGTTTACCATCTTTCACAGACTCCAGGCAAATGCCGGAATTGTTCCTTTGAAAGGGCATGGCCCATTTCCGTCCGACCCTTTTGTATCCCTTCCTCGTCACCACTTTTGTGTCTCGTTTCCGCCGCCGGTTGTCCTGGGTGACAGTGGCCGAGTAGAGAGAGACCGACACATGAAAGTAGGATGCACGCTTGTGCAGGCACGGAGGTGAGCAGCCAGTGGGACAGCAGAAACTAGAAACACTAGGCTAAATTAGAACAAGATATATATTTCGTGTAGTCTTTGAAATACTTAACTTTTACATAGTTCTTGACTGCAGAATGCTGATACATAGTTTAGATAGAGACCTACCTACTGATGATTCCTAGTGCCTATCCGATAGCCAAGTCTTAACTGGTGCCTATCTGATTCCCAAGTGAACGATACAGTTCAGTGGTGGCCACGAGCGGGGTAGCAGCACGCTCGTGGCTGACGTAAGAACGCCGCGCCGTGCGTACATGGCGGCGCGCGGCGAAAGTACGTGGCACGCACTTCCTACTTGTGCGACACCACAGACCTACCCTTACCCACAAAACCGAGCGTGAGATCTTCCTCTGTCTTCGGGACTTTAAAGTCTAAGCCTCCTTTCTTCCTTTAATCCTTGCCAGCTGCGCGGTGAAATTGATCTGCAACGTCACAGTTTCATCCCTCGCCCTCCAGCGTTTACAATTTTGTATTTTTTTTCGTCGAAGAAAGCAGTGGCGGGTGGTGCTTCAGATGACTGGGGGCTCAAAAAATGTTCAAGTGTTTGTAAGGTTTAAGGGACTTAACTGTGGGGTCATCAGTCTCTAAACTTACAAACTACTTATGAACTACTACCTTATACTAAAGACGACACAAACATCCATGCCCGGGGAGGGGGGGGGGGATTCGAGCCCCCGACGGCAGACTGCCGCGCGCACCGCAACACGGAGCTCCAGCACGCGCGGCTAATCCGCCGCGGCACTGGTGGTTCACTTCTTTCAGTGCCAGATCTACGATATTTCCGAACCGGGGACGAAACTTAATGGTGGCGCCTATCCCCCCCCCCCGCTTCCCTCTCCCTCCCCCCCCCCCCTCCCGTCCGCTCGGCTCGTCGATTTTTGGGCACCCCGCTTGGCGTTCAGAGACACAATTAGGTGCAACATTTACCCTCAAAATAGCGACATATTCGCTAAAATCGTCCAGTCATGTGGCAAGTAATAAATAAAAGTAATTGCTCTTCCCGTATCTGTTAAAAAGAAGATTGCGTTTAAAAAATTGTTTGCACTCAAGACCGAACCCACTACCTTTGACACCACAGCGCGATGCCGCTAACCACACGACTATTCTTGCTAGGTAGAGACTTTATTATTAATCGTGATCGGATCTTCTGGAGGCTTTTACAGTTGATGCGTCTTTAATTTATAGTTATAAGATAGTTTACCAAATATGACGTGTTTTTGATAAATCCTCCATGTACTAAAAACAAAAATTTATGAAGTGCGGATGTTGTCTTCATAGAGGATTCGCGCATGCGCAAGGCGAGGTGCGCAGTAGCTCCATTGCCTTTGCTTCTGGCCCAGCCGGCCGCGGTGGACGAGGGGACTGAGGCGCTCCAGTGACGGTATGCACGGCCACTACGGTCGGGGGTTCGAATCCCCCTCTGGCATGGATATTTGTGCCGTCCTTATCATTAGGTAGTTCATAAGTAGTTTTTAAGTTTAGAGACTGATGACTCCGTAGTTAAGTCCCATAAGTTCTACAAACATTTGAACATTGGAACTTCTGGCCCATTCGTGCGTAACCACCAGAGTTCGACTAGCCAGGATCTGGTATTTCTGTCAGCACCAACGCCAGTGTTAAAAGCGGCGTCCCCCCCCCCCCCCTCCTTACTGCGGGAGCACCCACATGCTGCCTCTAGACCATAGGTCGGGAAGTAATCTTGGATGGGGTCCGGATACTTTTGAATATTTTTATCGAGGTCCAGAAGTAAAACCACATATTCTTTATCAATTCTAATTTAATTTTCTGGCCCATATTAATATGAAATAAAAAAGATGTGAAATGAAAATGCATAATAATTCATTGAAACTTATATTATTTTGCTATTTATTTATTTTTATTTTTTATTTTCACTCACAAAAAGTATTAAATAAAATGTGTAGTGAAACTTCTGCTGAAAAATCCAGTAACAGGTCATATATTAAACACACTTTTTTTGCTTAATTTTAACTAAAAATTACGAAATACAAAGAATTGTAGGTATTTGTGTTGAAAAAAAAATCAATGCAAGGAATTACATTTCCGGTCTTCAGCCAGTTTCTTAAAGTTAGGTTGACATGCGGAGCAGCTTATGCGAATACCGTCTCCAAAGTGGGCTTCCATTAATCTTGAGCTATACTTATTCTTCAACAAATTAAGTTTTTTTTTTTTTAATGAAATTTGACAAATATATGTGGATCCAAACATAGTACTCAGGTAGATTCCTAATGTTTTGCAATTTTCCGGGACACGTTCACTCCACAGTTCGTCAGAGGATTCATTTTTACATGTTTGCAAGGAAATGTCATGCCAGTCTATTATCTCCATTTGGAGTAAAGGCTTAGAAAGGTGGAATAACTTCACAGCCACATCCGTCCGTTCTGTTTCTGGAGAAATCTCAAAAGATGATTTTTAATATCACAAAAAATGTTCAAATGTTGGTAAATCTATCGGACCAAACTGCGTGGTCATCAGTCCGTAGCTTACAAACTACTTAAACCTAGGTAAACTAACCCAAGGACAAACACACACACCCATGCCCCAGGGAGGACTCGAACCTCCACGGCGAGCAACCGGGCGCTCCGCAGCGAGACGCTTCAGACCGCTCGGCTACTCCACCGCAGCTTTAATATCACAAGAATGGTGTTTAAATGGATATTCCCTGACCGCTTAAATAGAGGTTTCAGAGACTGTGAGAATATGAAGTCTAGTTTTGAAATTTCCTTGTCCGTTTGATAAAGTTCCCGTTCGTGTGTAAATGCCTTTTCTGCGGATCCCCGGCCAGCTTGCCCTTTTGCCGCCGCTTGTCAGCGTACTCTCCAGCGTCGCACGTCATGACAGCCATTTACTTAATCTACCTATAATTATCATTAACGGCTCTAATTATTCAGCAGATAACTGGAGAATTTAGAAAAATTATAAGTGTGGCTCTCACACGAATTGTTATCCACAGTAAATATATATATAAAATTAATTGATTTTTCCGTCGGTACTTGACAGAACATGATAATAATATCAAAAAGGAACAACTTCCTGATGTTCTGCAAAACTCACAACATCAGGAAGTTGTTCCTTTTTGATATTATATATATATATATATATAATTTTTTTCCCCAGATTTAGGCCTCCCACGGTTCGGACCTGGACCGCGGTCCGCCAGTTGCCGACCGCTGCTCTAGGATGTTCAGAAGAGAATTTTTCTCACTATACTAGGCGGTTGCTCTACGAGTCGTATATGTGCTGTCTCCGCGACGTAAAATGTTTCTCATGCCATAAAAATACTTTGAATGTGCATATAAAATGATCTGATAGAAAAACTAAACGAAGAATGAATAAAAAACACTTTATTTTATTTACTTTGTTCACGACGAGCTTTTTTCTGAGGGTTCACTGAACCAGTGAACACACAGGACGCGCCGCCACTGGAAGGAAGGAAGATTAGGGTTTAACCAGAGGCGAACATAAAGAGTCACGAAACACCCAGTGAATTTTTGCAACCTTGCGACAGCAGCGCTGCCAAGCGGCTGAGTTGTATAAACATACCGCTAAACGATTGAGTAACAAAAAATGTTCAAATGTTTGTAAATCTATCGGACCAATAATGCTTGGTCATCAGTCTGTAGCTTACAAACTACTTAAACCTAGGTAAACAAACCTAAGAACAACACACACACACCCATGCCCCAGGGAGGACTCAAACCTCCACAGCGAGCAACCGCGCGCTCTGCAGCGAGACGCTTTAGACCGATCGGCTACTCCACCGCGGCGATTGAGTAACGAATGTGTATTTGGAGTAATAATAATGTCGTGTGGCTCATTGGCCTGGTGCAAGTCTTTCAGTTAGACGCCACTTCGGCGACTTGCGTGTACCTAGCCTACCCCAGTTATCCAACAGGGGAAACGGCACCTGGAACCTATAGCTTAACGTGGAATCCGAACCACGAGTCGTTCCTGGCGACTCCTCACTTCGTTGAGAGGTGAAGGATGGTGAAGCAGCACATTCAAAATACTTCGTATTTAGAAGCTTTTGTGATGCTAAAATTGTAGCAACTATCAAAAGCGTAATTCTGGAATCTCTCACTTGCAAAGGATGTTCAGAAGTAAGAGAATAATGTTACGAACAACAAGTGTTCATTTACGGTGGTTTATTATACTTTTAGACATAGAAGTAAATCTTTAACAATTCATTCATGTCTAAACTTCTGGTCTTAATCATAATCACAAATACTTGACCACTATTTCATAATATTACTGCTGTATAAAGGTAATGTCTGAATGCTTCCAATAGTATCATCCCATGAAGGCTTTCACGGCCAGCGTCTTCATCAGTAAACACTTCCGGGCTGAGTTGCCGTGGTCGATCTATAAAACTTCCTCTCCCTGACGTTTCGTTCTCGACAACGGAGAACATCTTCCGAGGTTGAGTCGACGACTGGCTGCTGGGGGCTGAGGCCGCTCCTTATATAAGATCGTAGAGGGCGCCACCTCACGTCACGTGGCGTCGATGTGTGGCTGTCTCTGGCTATCACCTGTTCTCTCGATTGCGAGCAATCCATTGTTACGTGATTTATGCAACGTCGATCGCCATATCTTGTTCAATTTTTTTTACAAAAACAGGAGACAGCAACAACCATCAGCTGGAAAAGTATTTCTTCCGTTTTTCATAACATCACGGATCGCATTGGAAAAGTACTGGCCAAGTTTGGAGACTATTTTCAGACCTACTAAGAAAATTAGTGAATGCCTTAGATCAACAAAAGATGCTCGTCATCCCCTGGCCACACCAGGAGTATATAAAATTCCGTGTAGTTGTGGCAAAGTTTACATAGGAACCACAAAAAGAAACATTAATACACGTTTGACGGAGCATAAAAGAAATTGTCGCTTGGGACAGATCGACAAATCGGCAGTGGCGGATTATGTTTTCACGGAAGGAGATCACGAAATAAAATTTGGTGAGACAAGTGTGCTGGTGAGGACGTCACACTATTATACACGTATGTATAGGGAGGCAATTGAAATCCACAAACATCAATACAATTTAATCGTAAAGAAGAAGGATTAAAATTGGACAAGATATGGCGATCGACGTTGCATAAATCACGTGACAATCGATTGCTCGCAATCGAGAAAACAGGTGATAGCCAGAGACAGCCACACATCGACGCCACGTGACGTGAGGTGGCGCCCTCTACGATCTTATATAAGGAGCGGCCTCAGCCCCCAGCAGCCAGTCGTCGACTCAACCTCGGAAGATGTTCTCCGTTGTCGAGAACGAAACGTCAGGGAGAGGAAGTTTTATAGATCGACCACGGCAACTCAGCCCGGATGTGTTTACTGATGCTTCCAATAATAGTTAACTATTTCAGTAGAGCCAGCTTAGTTTTGCACCTCAGTTTCACAAAAATTAAAAGCCTGTATATCAACATATTTTGGCTGTTACCTACAAGTTTCATAAAGTGGATGCATAGCTACAAATAAATAATACGTCCATATAGAAACTGTTAACATCAGCACTTCACATTCTTGAAGATATTCAGTTTGATACCTACCAAGTAGTTGAAAAGAATATGATAGGTACACGAAAGGCACAGAAGCAAGGCCAAAGTGAAAAGAGTTTTTAAAAGCACTGTATAGTATAGGCTCCTACAATGTAAAAATCGTGTATAGTTTTAAAAATATTACAATTTCTGAAATCCGCTAAAACAAAACTCATGCAACATGTCAGTACGTACCGAGCACGCGAACATAATCATAATAAGTTACTTTTATACTTGAGCACATCAGGTTGCGATTTATGCTTTCAAAAAGTTTTTGGACGATATGATTACGACTCAGATATAGTGAACTGTATGATTTACACTGCACAGACGATTCGTTGCTATATACTGCCATTAACAGAAGTAGTGATATTACTTTAATGATGGTTTCATATTTGTATTAGAAAGTTCACAGCAACGTTCAGTGACTAAGAAATATGAAAGTAACAGCATTAAAAACAGCAGCTTCTCAATTTGTATCATGCCATTCCACTGTTATTCAAATGTTCAAATGTTTGTAAAGCCTATGGGACTCAACTACTGGGCTATCAGTCCCTAAACTTACAAACTACTTATGAACTACTTACGAACTAAGACGGCACAAATATCCATACCCGAAGGGGGATTCGAGCCCCCGACCGTAGTGACCGTGCAGACCGTGACTGAAGCGCCTCAGTCCCCTCGGCCACCGCGGCCGGCTCCACTGTTATTCCCTACTGACCGCTTGGATCGATAGTATCGCTTCAGCTGCAGTTTTTTCCTACGGAGTTTCGCGACTGTCTCTGATAGTCTGTGGTTTAACGTCCCGTCGACAGCGTGGTTATTAGAGACAGAGCTCAAACTCGTATTGTATAGATAATGATGAGAATGGAAATCTGCCGTGCCCATTCAAAGGAATCATCCCGGCAGTTGCCCGGAGTGATTTAGGGACAATTACGGAAAACGTAAAACTGGATGGCCGGATCTCAACCACCGCCCTCCCGAATGGCAGTCCAGTTTTTCCGTCGATAACTGCATGAATATCAATCAGCATACCTCCGTAGTGGTGCGTCTAACACAAAAAGACTGCACGGTAGCGTCTGGGGAAATGCTCTAGTTTTGACCTCCTTCCCGAATAACCGTCTTTAGTGCTTCACGAATCCTTGAGCAGTTGATGAGATCGTTTCAGTAAACGTTCAGAAGACAACGGCGTACTTTCCTCTGTTCGGTTTTCAGCGTTGCTGAAATTAAGGGGGAAAAAAAGCTGTCTCTCGCGTTTCTCGGTGGCGGAATAACAATGAGTATTTTCGAGGGTGGCAATAAGCGCTGAGGGGGGGGGGGGTTGGTAAGGGGAGGAGAGGGGAGGGGGAATCAGAGGCGCAGGCAGCGGGTCGATGCGAAGCTGCAGGCGTTAACACCGGGCCACGCCCACCGCTCCAACGCCACTACGCAAATGTTCCTGCATGACAAGCGCCAGCACCCCTTCCTTTCTGCCCAAGACGTATGGCCAGCGATGTCATTCTCAATGGACAGATCTTCTGATGTGAAAACAATTTCTGGGGAGTGGTATGGCACCATTGCTTTTCACCGTGTATACAAATGACTTGCTGGATAACGCTGGAAGTTCCCCGATTCTTCACGCGTGATATAGTCGCAACACTGGAAAGTTATGGGGAAATGCAGGGGAATCTGCATCGAATAGACGCTTGGTGCAGGGAGTAGCAATTCACACTAAACATGAGCATATGAGGAGAATGTTGGTGATTGGAGTTTCGTAAGTAGCCCAAGCCGCAGCGAAAAGCTCCGTTGTTGTAATGATTCCCATCCCAGATCATTTCAGTAACGCTGTCTCTCCTGTATCGTGACAGTACAAAACGATCTGCCCTTCTTTGGACTCTTTCGATGTCTTCCGTCAAACCCACCTGATAAGGATCCCACACAGGGCAGCAATACCCCAAAAAAGGACGGACAAGCGTAGTGTATGCAGTTTCTTTTCTAGTTATGTTGCATCTTTTAAGGGTTCTACCAATGAAACGTAGTCTCTGGTTCGCCTTTCCCACGACATTATCTACGACTTCTTTCCAGTTTAAGTCTGGAGTAATAGTAATTCCTAGGTATTTTGTGGAGTTTACGGCCTTCACTTTTGATTGATTTATCTTGTAAACAAAGTTTAACGGATTTCTTTTCGTACTCATGTGGACGACTTCACACTTCTCATTATTTACAGTCAATTGCCAATTTTTACACCGTATTGATATCTTATTCCAATCGTTCTGCAGCTGGTTTTGATCTTCAGATGATTTTACTAGACGGTAAATGACGGCGTCATCTGCAAACAACCTAAGAGAGCTACTTAGAGCCGGCCGCGGTGGCCGAGGGGACTGAGACGCTCCAGTCACGGTCTGCACGGCCACTACGGTCGGGGGTTCGAATCCCCCCTCGGGCATGGATATTTGTGACGTCCTTAGTATTAGCTAGTTCATAAGTAGTTTGTAAGTTTAGGGACTGATGACCCCGTAGTTAAGTCCCATAAGCTCTACAAACATTTTAGCTACTTAGATTTTCTCCCAAATCATTTATATAAATAAGGAACAGCAGAGGACCAGTAACACTACCCTGTGGAACGCCCGATATCACCTCTGTTTTAGTCGATGCTTTATCATCAAATACTACAAACTGTGTCCTATCTGACAGGAAATCCCCTATCCAGTCGCAAATTTGGGGCGATATACCAAAGCCACGTAATTTGATTAAAAGCCGTTTGTGAGGTACGTTGTCAAAAGCCTTCTGGAAATCAAGAAATACGTAATCGATTTGCGATCCCTTGTCGATAGCACTCATCACTTCGTGTGAGTAAAGAGCTAGTTGTGTTTCGCATGAACGATATTTTCTAAATCCGTGTTGACCTTGGGTCAATATATCATTCTGTTCGAGATAATTCATAATATCTGAAAACAGGATATGTTCTCAAACCCTGCTGCAAATTGACGTCATTGAAATAGGCCTGTAGTTTAGAGGGTTACTCCTACTGCCTTTCTTGAAGATAGGTGTGACCTGTGCAACTTTCCAATCTTCTGGTACAGATCCTTCTTTGAGAGAGCGGTTGTATATGGCTGTTAATTAAGGAGCTGTCGCTTCAGCATAATCAGTTAGAAATCTAATGGGTATACAGTCCGGACCAAAAGACTTGTTCTTGTTGAGTGATTTTAGTTGCTTCACTACTCCGATGATATCTACTTCTACGTTACTCATTCTGGCCTCTGTTTGTAATTCGAAATCTGGAATATTGGTTGCGTCTTCTTTGGTGAATGGGTTTCTTAAAGCTGTGTTTAGTAATTCTGCTTTAGTAGCAGTATCAACAGAACGATCGCCATTACTATCACGTGGTGAGGGCATTGTTTGTGTTTTGCCTCTAGTATATTTAACATATGACAAAAATCTCTTTGGGTTTTCAGTCAAATTTCAAGAAAGAGTTTCGTTGTGATAAGTATTGTAGGCTTGTCGTATTGAAGTCCTCGCTAAATTTCGAGCTGTGTAGGACCGCCAATCCTGGAGATTTTGTGTTCGTTTGTTCTATTTCTTTGTGTTAATCAAGGAAGCCGTTTGATTATCAAAGGATGGACGAAAAATAATTTCGTGTGGTGATTAAACATTATGAATGCAAACCGCGTCAAGAGACTAAAGAAAAGCTTTGTAAACATTATTGTGACTCTGCACCTTCGATTAGAGCAGTTTATAGCCGGTTTCAAAATGTTCGGAGTGGCCATATGGGTACAAGTGACGCTGAACGTTCTGGACGTCCTGTGGAGGTTACGACTCCAGAAAGCATCGATAATATCCATGGATGACAGAAGAGTTAAGGTGCTTGAGATTGTTAGTGCTGTGGGCATCTCGAATGAACGGGCATATAATATTTTGCATATAACTATTGGATATGAGAAAGCTATCCGCAAGATGGGTGCCGCGATTGCTCACGCTTAACCCAAAACGGAATAGTGTGAAGTGTTGCAAGGAAGGTTTGCATCTGTTCAGGAAGAATGTGCAAGACTTTAAGCATCGTTTCGTTATTGTGGATGAAACATGGATACATTACTATACTCCTGTGCCCAACCGGCCGCGGTGGCCGAGGGGACTGAGGCGCTCCAGTCACGGTCTGCACGGCCACTACGGTCGGGGGTTCGAATCCCCCCTCGTTAAGGTTTGAAAGTATGTGTAAAGTTCGTTGCAAATTGCTTAAGTTCTCTCGTCCTCAAATAGTGGATGAACACAATATCATTTCAGTGTGTATGACGTTATAATGCCCAAACTATGTATCTCAAGGGGTTATTAATCCCACAGCGATTGAAATCTGATGCTAAAGAGTAAGCATAGGCGGATCCTAGGGGGCGGCGAAGGGTCGTTCGCCGCCCCCCCCCCCCTAACATTTTTTTTTTTTTTTTTTTTTTTTTTAGAATGCGAAGCTAGCGTGCTATCACTGCACTGAGCCTTCAAAATTGTGAGACTTTTGTTTGATTGGGCGTGGGGTAAAAAGGGGTGCCTGTTACTAGAGTCTTTCTACTGGACCAGAGTTAGGCTGACGATGAGAATTCTTCCACCGGCCTCCCCCCTCCCCCAAGCAGGCCGTCCTGGATCCGCCCCTGAGAGTAAATGTGTCAAGATGGGTTCAAATTCACACACAAGCTTAGAAGGATATGTGGAACACACACCATACATCCATTTTTATACAAGAGTGTCCACAAAGTAAGTTCAGTTTCTGTTTCTATCCGCGGCAGCGCTACGATCGCAGTTTCGAGCATTCGCGGCAGTTAGGCCGTCTGCACTCGGGTCGTTTCTCTCTCGTTCTGGGCGCGACTCGCATCTCGTCCGTCGCGCGCGTCTTGTCCCAACCTCGCGATGCCAGCGACGGCCGTCCGCACACGGGTCTATTTGCACTCGTCGTATACGTGATTTTCCTTCAGTCAGCTAGCGATTTCAAACAGGGAGCTACAAAACGGTGTTGGTAATTTACTCCAATAAATACCCTGTAATAGACAGTTCTAGTGAGGAGGGGGACGCTGTGATGGTTTACTGGTACCGGTGCAAAAGAAAAAGACACAAAGTTATGGGTGCATCCGTACACAGACCGGAATTTTCATCATCGGCTGTTCGTTGGTGCTAGAGAACTGCAAGAGACTGATACAAAATTTTTATCATTCTACAGAGTGTAAGTAACATGGGATGAGAAAATGGGATATGCCCGAAACTAGTCGTCAGTAAAAAAAGTAAATAAATATCAGCAGCTCTGATTGAGATATAAAAAAGGTCTTTTCTTCAATGTTTGCGAGCTGCAAGACACGACATACTGAAAATATTTATATATTATGTACCTATTTATTAAAAGTTCATTACAGTGATTGCTTGTAGATCTCATGGGCTCTAAAGTGTTTTATGCACTGGAAATAAAGAAAAAAGTGCATGGTAAATTACCTCCATGACGTGCGATCCACTCGTCACGCTCGAACGTTCCCGAGCACTGCAGGTCGCAAGAGACGAGCGTCGCTTGCAACGACTTCGAGACGATTACGAGACGCGTGCAAATCGTCCCGTTGACGGCCTCCCATTTACTTACATGGGCAGTCGAATGGGGACGGAATCGCGACTAGGACGAGTCGCAGCCGCGACGAGAGCGAATCGACCCGTTTGCGGACTGCCTTACTCTGACTCAAGGAGAAGACATGAACGCCATTTTCAGATCGCTGCTGCCTACGTGTGTTTTATAGTGCTTCTTTACAATGTCAGCCGTAGTTGAAAATTCCGCCGTCTGTGAAATCAGATCTGTGATCGTTTTCTAAATGCGAAGAAAGTTAAACAAAAGGAAATTCATCAGCAAATCTGCGAAATTTACGGACCTGCTATGAGTGATTCAATGTTTAGAAGATGGGTCAGACTGTTGAGTGAAGGACGTGATCAAGTGCACGATGAAGAACGAAGTGGACGCCCTTCTATGGTTACTGGTGACTTTCATCTCTTCTTATACCTAAAATCTGTCCTTGATGGTCAACACTTCAACGGTGATGACGAGCTGAATGAATATGCTACCACATGTTGAATATACAGGCGGCAATCTTCTATGAAGAAGGCATAGAAAAGCTTGTGCCACGCTAAGACAAAAGTCTACATAATTTCGGAAGCTATATAGAAAAGTAGTTTAACACCTGTAGATTTTCGTACAATAATTTTTTTCTGTATCTTTTAACGGGAATATATCCCAGTTAAATTGCTGCAATCACTTGCAGAAAATATCTTCAATCAATTAAATAATGACACACGTAACTTAGCATTTCTTTTTGTTTATTTCGTGCATTTTAGTTTTTAGCAACACTGAATAAAAAAATACTGTATAACAATGACTTTAACATCATAGTACCAAGACAACATACCACTTTGACAAAGACAACAAAACTCAAGACTCATCAAAGACTCTAGACTGCCGGTTCCAGCGGCTCACATGTATTTATACTGTAGAAACAATGCATATCATTTGTCCGTTTTTAGTAACAATTTATGTATTAGATTTACAATCAAAGTTACAAATACAATCAAAAATACTATTATCAAATGACATTCCATAATTAACGGATAATATTACTAAATCAGAATTAGTATCTTTTCTTATTTTCTTTGTAAAGTTCATTCTCACATTAACGCTAATAATGTTCACTATATTTAGTTAACAAACTAATTACATTACTTATGAAGTCTCTTTGAATTACCTTACATTTTTTCTTAGGCGTATCTGTCACGATACGTATTTGATTGCATCACAATACAATCTATAGGTGCTATTTATTTACTTTCGATTATGGAACATTCTTGAACTATTAAATAACGCAACTGTCTATTATTCAGAATGAAACTTCACTCTGCAGCGGAGTGTGCGCTGATATGAAACTTCCTAGCGGATTAAAATTGTGTGCCGGAACCGGGACTCGAACCTGGGACCTTTGCCTTTCGCGCACTACCAACTGTGCTATCCCGCGAAAGGCAAAGGTCCCAAGTTCGAGTCCCGGTTCCGGCACACAATTTTAATCTGCTAGGAAGTTTCATATCAGCGCACACTCCGCTGCAGAGTGAAGTTTCATTCTGGAAACATCCCCTAGGCTGTGGCTAAGCCATGTCTCCACCATATCCTTTCTTTCAGGAGTGCTAGTCTTGCGTGTTTGCAGGAGAGCTTCTGTGAAGTTTGGAAAGTAGGAGACGAGGTACTGGCGGAAGTAAAGTTGTGAGGCGGCATCGTGAGTCGTGTCGGGATAGCACAGTTGATAGTGCGCTTGCCCGCGAAAGGCAAAGGTCCCAGGTTCGAGTCCCGGTTCCGGCACACAATTTTAATCTGCTAGGAAGTTTCGCGTCTATTATTCAGTTTTCGCTGTGTTTAACAAAGCTGTTCATTTTAATGCACTATGAGATTATTCACTTGGTCTGTTTAATACAGTTCTTCACTGTAACTAGATTATTTAAGACGATTTTATCGAAATTGTCACTGGTATCTCCAGCTTCAATTCACCACCGGTTCGTATCGATCGCTGCATTAAAGCCGGGAGTAAGGATGTTGCATTACAATCTGTAGACATTTGTTTTATATAAGCAAACGGAACTTACTTTGTGGACATGTCTCGTAGTATACATAGATTACGCAAATGGAGAACGATCACTGGAAGCAAAATCTTCCATAAAAAATTTGAAATACGACGTCCACATCACATCAATCGTTACTAAGACAGAAGGCAGACTGAGATCCATTGGAAGTAGACTCTGGAACTGCAATCCACCAGCAAGGGAGGTAGTTAACAAAACACTTGAATATTGCTCATTGGTATGGGATCCGAACCAGATGGATTGGTAGGGCAGTTATGAAAGATCCAGCGAAAAGCAGCATTCATTCAGCAAGCGCGAAAGGTTCACGGCAGATGATCGACCGACTGCAGTGGCAGACAGCGCAAGAGAGGCGTACGTTTTACTATACTCATTCATGCTACATATATTTCGCGAAAAGACCGCGAGGATAAAATTAAAGAGATTAAAAAAAAGATTTATCGGCGTTCTTTGTACACCGAACCACAAGAACAGGAAAAGGAGGAAGCAACACTGATTAACAACGTACCCTCCAGCAAACACCATGAATGCTTTGGTGAGGCGAGTGTCAACAGCCGTATTATATTTTAATACCTTTTATGTTATATTTGACTGATAGGTTTTATCTAAGATGACCACTGTAATTTTAACACTTTTAGTTATACTGACTTCTGTTTGTCTCAGCTAGATGTATTTCATTTGATGCATTTTACCATTCTGTTTTAACACCTTTTTATCCATGAAGATGGTCTATGACCGAAACTGGTAGATGTATAAGGTTTTGAATAAGCAGCTGATGGTTTTTAAAAATGCATTTTATCAAACACCATGAGGTGGCTTGAGGAGTATGAATGAAGGCTTAGGTAACGCTAAACGTTGCAGTCAATATCGGGTGACGCAGCGTTCTAACACATGAAAAAACACTTCTGGTCAATAGAAACATGTGACCTTCCTATCGGTTCTCACCAATAAGACTTGGGCAATACATAACTCAGGGTAGTAAAAGTTTATGTCTAGTTCTCTCTTTTCATAGGGGTGAGTTATGTATGTCAGCTTCTATGCCCTAAACAGCTACCCAATCTGTTTAAACAAGATCGATAATTAATCTGTAGTTTAGCCAGTCTACCAATCTGCATATGATGACGTGAAAATATATTTAACAAACATAAATTAAACCTCTGAATGACCAACAAAATGGATTCTACGATAAAGAAGTGATTCAAACACGAAGTAATTCTTTATAAATGGAATTTCTTACTCTTATTAGACATGACACGCGGAGGTGGTCCTACTTTATACATCGTTAAATAACTAAATATTTCCCCAACTATTGTTCATGAGAGGCACAGTAAGTATCACACGCACTCGAGAGTAAAAGTTCCACATTATCACTCGTAAATTAATCCATGATTAATTAGAGTATTTGTTATAAAACACAGTTTGTCATCACACTAGTACACAATTGCACAATTATCACAGTTCCACCGCCCTACCTCAACAAAAAGCAGAACAAGAGAGTAAAATGAAAGTTTATTGAAAGAATACGGAAATAATGTGGTACGTCTTTTTAGATAGGTAGCTTAGGATTAGGTAGTTCATAATTAGTTTGTAAGTTTAGGGACTGATGACCCCATAGTTAAGTCCCATAAGCTATACAAACATTTGAACAATTTTTAGATAGTTAGCGTGGTACAATGCTGCCCATTTGCATCTTAATCTGTTACTGATAAACACTACGATTAACAATTGTAAATATAAGTCTTATAATAATATTATTATTATAGTACTGAGATTTATCGGTTTTTTATCTGTAAGGGATATTGAAAATGTAATTACAGCGTTTGATTTTCCCAAGTCTACTGAATCCATTCATATAATTATATTTGCCGTATGATCATTCCCTGATTTTATATGGATTTTTAGAATAATGTCTGTGGCTATATTATATATATCACTTGCATTCTGGGTTAGCCGCCCCCGCTCATTCAAGAGCATTCATTGCTTTCAGTTTCCGACCACATTAGGATTAACCTATCTGCTCTATCCCATTCACTAGGTACAAACTGGTAGCCGGCCGGCTGGGGAACCCAACACCCTGGCAAAACCCGCCTTTCACATGCAAACAATCAGCTTCCCCCTGTATCTGTAATATCATAAACACAGGGAGGCATTAGCATTGTTGCAACATATTCAAGTAAGAATACCCAGTGACACTGTTCTCGGCGAGAGTTGGGCAACACAATTATTTTTCAGGAATAGATTCTTGCGATTAAATCCACATTGTGAATCTATTGTCACGATTCATTATGATCTGCAATGGCACGGTTCTTACAAAATGCCAAAACGTTCTACATCCTGCTGGAATCTAACCATGTGAATCGTTTCCTACGATTCGTTCACGCTTCTTTCTAGTCTGCGTCAGCACGATTCTTACAGAAAGCCAGAAAGGAGACAATATGGGTATCGCGGATTTTTTAATATTTATGGTGCGTAAAGTACAGACTTAAAATAATAACCAGCCAAAGCCATTCGATTCAACTTTAAAAAATTCTCGAGAAAATAGTTTTTGAAGTTTTGCAAGCGGATATAAATACATATTATGGTACAAATTGTTTCTGCTATCATCGTATCTCATTTGGTAGCGTTTTAGGTTGTCAAAACCGTAAATGTAGGTCACGTAGTTCGAATATGACTGTAACCTTATAAATTATGCTAATTAACACACATCTAATCGTTGTAAATTACTTATTAAGTAAAATCATGTAATTTCAGGAAACAGGTCTATATAAATAAACTTTGAAAATGAAAATCCGTCTCCAAGTACAAGATACAAGAAATTCGCGATTTTTTATAAAATGTATGTTTGTGTAAAATCGGATTCTTTCTGGAAAAATATACGTAAAAACGTAAATCGTAAAAAATATTTTCGAGATTGTGTTAAAAAAACATTTAAAATCGTGTTTTTATATAGAAAGAATATTTTTGTGAAATTGAGTTTTTACAAAAACTACAACTATGTAGATGAACTCATAAAAGCAAAAACCTCTCTAAATACAAAATATAATCCAAATCGTTAGAGCCGTTTCCGGGATACGCAAAATACAAATGTGCAAAAAATGTTATTTAAATATATTACATGCAAACGGTATAAACGATGTGTGTGTGTGTTGCACTGCAGCTGTAACGCATAAGAAGTACGAAACTTTTCAGCATACTTTAATTTCTTTATGTTAATCGAGTGTTTTAGCAGCTGTGTATTCCGCTGCGTTTCGTTTCTGTGATCTGTAATTCGTGAATAATAGTTAAAGGCTCGCGATCTTCGTTCTATGCTCCTTTGTTCATACGCGCCCTCCTGTTTGACGGCTTTCTGTCTTTCGTAATCATTCGGCACGATTCGCCAGTTGCCTTCGAATCATGAATCGTTGAATCTTGGAATCGTCACGAGACTGACGATTCTTTTGAACGACCATTCGTCCGCATCACGATTCGATTCTTACGATTCTTTATTTATATTTGTTCAAATCAACGACTCATTCACGAATCGCAACAATTCTACTCCCGGCGAAGAAGAATTGCCCATATAGTTTTCGACGTTCAAAATGTTCAAATTCAAATGTTTGTTCATAGAATGAAGGCTTTCACGATAGGTGTCGTCATTACTTAAAGCTTCCGGGCTGAGATGCCGTGGTCCATACATAAAACTTTCCCCTGATGTTTCGCCCTCGTCTGCGGAAGGCATCCTCGGAGGTAAATCGGCGTACTGCCTAATGTTTGTAATTCTAGTGACCAAACTACGTTGGTCATCAGTCCCTAGTCTTACAAGCTACGTATACTAAGTTAAATGTACCTAAGGACGACACACACAACCATGCCCTAGGGAGGATTCGAACCTCCGACGCGGGAGGCCGCGCGATCCGTGACATGGCACTCCAGACCGATCGGCTACTCCCGCACGGCGTTTCCAACGTGAAAAGGCACAAAAAAAAAACAATTAGCTTTGGGGAGTCACGCTCAAATTCAATGCATTCCTGAGAATGCTTTGTACCCGAGATTCGTCAATTATGCCTGTTCACTTTCACATTAGTGAGAAAAAAGGCTTCGTCGCAAAAAATTATCCAACCAACCCCGAAGATCAGTGGCTACACATCTACACAGATGGGTCATTAATGGAAAAAGAAGGAAATGTTGGAATATACAGCTTCTTTTTATAAAACCTTAGGATCGCACCACTATAATTTTAAATGTGAGGTTGAAGCCTGGCCGGCCGCAGTGGCCGAGCGCTCTGCGGCGCTCCAGTCACAGTCTGCACGGCCGCTACGGCCCACTCGGGCATGGATGTTTGTATCGTCTTTAGTATTAGTTCATAAGTAGCTTGTAAGTTTAGGGACTGATGACCCCGCAGTTAAGTCCCTTAAGCTTAACAAACATTTGAACATTTTTTTTTTTTTTTAGTTGAAGCCATCAGAACTGCAGTAAATCAACTACACAGATATTTGCACACATTTGATAAAGCAGTCATATTCTGTGACTCCAGAGCAGCAATAATATCAGCAATTGTTAACTTGAGCCGGCCGCGGTGGCCGAGGAGACTGAGGCGCTCCAGTCACGGTCTGCACGGCCACTACGGTCGGGGGTTCCAATCCCTCCTCGGGCATGGATATTTGTGCCGTCTTTACTATAAGGTAGTTGATAAGTAGTTTGTAAGTTTAGGGACTGATGACCCCGTAGTTAAGTCCCATAAGCTTAACAGACATTTGAACATTTGTTAACTTAAGAAATCCAAAAATGTCTAAAGTAAAAGATATCCAAGAAATAATTGAATCCCTACAGCAAAACAGCAAGAAAATGCAATTCAGTGGATACCATCTCACTGTGGCGTAGATGGTTGTGAGAAAGCTGATTTCCTAGCCAAAAGGGCACAAAAATTAAACAAATTGGAAAAACTACCCTGTCATATTTTGCAGTAAAACGCATTACTGACATTATTTTTTAAGAAGAATTCAGAAAAATAAAAAAAAATAAAAATCTCATGTGAGGGGAAGAGCTGGGAAATCCTCGTGAATTGATATTCGATGGACCCAGAAGAGAGGCAGTAGCAACATTCCCCCTGACTACTGGACACAACTGTTTCGCCACCCACCTGCACAAGATCTCCACCCTGCCGTCTCCAGAATGTGTTCTGTGTCACAAGCGTGGTACCACAATGAACAGTGATCATTTAAAAGAAAGTTCAGAATTGTACAATTGTATTTTAGACTTAACAAAATTATATTGGTAACCTACGTTTTTAGCGTTTGTCTATTTGGAGAAAGCTTTTGACAATGTCGACCGGAATACACTCTTCCAAATTCTGAAGGTATCAGGGGTAAAATATATGGAACGAACAGTT
Source organism: Locusta migratoria (assembly GCA_026315105.1). Taxonomy (NCBI): domain Eukaryota; kingdom Metazoa; phylum Arthropoda; class Insecta; order Orthoptera; family Acrididae; genus Locusta; species Locusta migratoria. The sequence continues at coordinate 273,456,216 of CM048748.1, forward strand.
ATATTCAACCTATCCAAGAACCAGACAGCAGTTATTAGAGTCGAAGGGCAAGAAAAGGACGCAGAGGTTGGGAAGGGAGTGAGACAGGGTTGTAGCCTTTCTCCAGTGATGTTCAATCTGTACATTGAGCAAGCAGTGAAGGAATGGAAGGAGAATTTTGGAGAGGGCATTATAGTGCAGGGAGAAGAAATAAAAGCATTGCGGTTTGCCGATAACATAGTAATTCTGTCAGAGACCGCAAAAGATCTGGAAGAGCAATTGAATAGAATGAACAGTGTCTTGAAAGGAAGATCTAAGATGAACATTAACAAGAGTAAAACGAAGGTAATGGAATGCGATGGCAGAAAATCAGGCGATGCTGTAGGAATGAGATTAGATAATCAGACAATAAAAGTTGTAGATGAATTTTGTTATTTGGGTAGCAAGATAACTTCTGATGGCCGAAGTAAAGAAGATATAAAATGCAGAATGGCAATGGGAAGAAAAGCGTTTTTAAAGAAGCGAAACTTGTTAACATCCAATATTAATTTAAATGTTAGGAAGACCTTCCTGAAATCATTTGTCTGGAGTGTAGCATTGTATGGGAGTGAAACGTGGACGATAAGGAGTTCAGATAAAAAGATGATAGAAGCTTTTGAAATGTGGTGCTACAGACGAATGATAAAAATTAGACGGGTAGATCATCTTTCCTCTAGTTGTACATTCTGCTACAGACTTGAATTTTCCTGTAGTCACTCTTGCTTAGCCAAAATTTACTTCTTACCAATATCATTTTTGACCGTCTGTACCTGCTGCGATTTTATATTTTCTCCTTTCATCAATTACGTTCAGTATCTCCTGTGTTATAAAAGGACTTCTGTTAGGTCTTATACCAATATGATCCTCTGCAACCTCATCTACTTTGTCTCTCAAAGCCATCCATTCTTTTTCTCCTATATTACTTTCCCCCATTTCAGTCGATCCTTGCCTAATGCTCCCTGTGACACTCTCGACAAAGTCTGGTTCCTTCAGTTTACCCAGCTTCCATCTGATTACCCTACTTTTTCCCAGTTTAACTTTTAATCTACAGTTCATAATCAATAACTTACGGTCCGAGTCCTTATCTGCTCCTGGATATGTCTTACAGCTTAAATCCTGATTTAGAAATCTGTGTATTAACCATTATAAAAAAAGTCAATTCGGAATCTTCCGGTACCTCCTGGTTTCTTCCAAATATACATTCTTCTTCCATGAAGCTTAAGCCCATTCTCTGTTAAATGTAAATTGTGACTCATCAAAATTCTACCAGGTGACGTCCTCTTTTATTCCTTTTACCCATTCCATATTCACCTATTATTTTTCTTTCTCTTCCTTTTCCTACTACCGGATACTAGCCCCCCATGACAATTAAGGTTTCCTTTTTCATTAACACGCAGGTTAGACGTGACAAACCCACAATAATGCGTGCACTAATAAAAATATAGTTCATAAAATAGGTAGCTTATTTTGTGTCTAAGCAACGCTGGTATCTGACTTCATGCATAAATTGCATAAAACGTTTTGTGTAAAGTTAATAACGTGCACTGACTAATTGTAATTGTTGAGTACTGCGTATTTGCTTATCATTGCGTAGACGTGGCTTTGCCACACAGTTACTGCGAACGGCTGAAAGGAAGGAGAAACTACAGCCGATACATGCAGCTCTACTGTATGAATATACGATGATGGCATCCTCTCGGATAAAATATTCCGGGCGCGGACTACTCAAGAGGATGTGGTAATCGGGAAAGACAACACTGGCATTGTATGGATGGGAGCGTGAAATGTTAGATCCGTTAATCGGGAAGGGAGGTTAGAAACTTTAAAAAGAGAAATGGATAGGTTGAAGTTAGTCATAGTGGGGATTAGTGAAGTTAGGTGGAAAGAGGAACAGGTTTTCTGGTCTGGTGAGTACAGGATTATAAATACAAAACCGGTTGGGGTATCACAGGAGTAGGTCTCATAATGAATTAAAAAAATATGAATGCTGGTAAACTATTATGAGCAACGTACACTTCCTCTTCTGCGTTTTTGTAGTTACGCCAAAAGAAACTCTAAGTAATAGACAATAGGCGGACGATCGAAATATCCCCACTTACCAAAGTTACGTTTTAAGACTAAAAATAGCGTTTGTTTTTTTTTCCTTTTTTTTTTCTTTTTAATCTTCACTGATTCAAATAGAACATTTGGTTGCAGTGTACAACGCTACCAGTACGTAACTATGTAGAAAGGATCCCACAAGACCACAGAAGGTAAAAAAAAAAAGACTCACGCCTTTCAGGCCTAAATTTACACATAGTACAGTAGTAAAATTAATGTATTTTGTTTTCACAGCACTAAATAAATGGAAAACACACTGATGATGGCACAGAGGTGCTGAAACTAGTTTGGGTGTAAAATAAAATACTGTTTTGTATATCAGGCGGACCTCACACTCAAAAAAAATTTTACTGCAAACACGGCAAGAATAAGAGCTGAATAATCTAAAAAAATGATGAATATGTGTTATCTTCATTGGATTTATACATTTAATTTCTCGAAGATATTAATTTTCGTGTGGGTTGTATAAAATTATAGGAGTAAATTATTTACATCTGTTAATGCAAGTGTGCAAATATCTTATTAGTGTTCGTAAAGTAGCAGAGTTTTGCCGTATATCATTGCGCTGTCCTTCTAACATACGTCTAAACAATTTTAATTCTTTAGTGGAATGGTATTCGCCAAAACTGTTAATTTACGAAAACTAATGTGAATAAGATATTTGTGCATTTTCAAATGATTGTTAAAGGAAAGGAAGGAAGAAGGATAGGATAGAAAGGATTGACAGTGGCCGCATTTGGGCATTGATGTTAAGCAATGGCGACAAGTGAAAATGTGAGCCGGACCGGGAATCGAACCCGGGTCTCCCGCTTCCGGCCAGCGGTCGCCTTAACCACTTTTTTCTTCCCCCCTCCCTTTGGGTAGTTCTGGTCCTTGCGGACGCTGATCGTGCTTGTTCGACGTGTACTTGACTCAGCTTTTTTATTACAGAGAGCGTTCAGTCCTCTGACCGGACGCGCTGGGCCAGCGGTCGCCTTAACCACTTGGCCACCCGTGCTCGCCTCCCGTCCGTCTCAAATTCTCACAAGTCGCACGCTATGTTTGTAGCGGCCCTTTCGTCCATGCCCACTTACACTCGCCATTACGGATTCCCGTGCGAAGTCGGACGTATGACGGCATCTGCGGGGAAATAACTGAAGCTAATGCCGTCTTCGCGTTTAAATACGTATTGTACACTAATACAATAAGTATTTGTACATTTGCCACAGCATTAATAACTGTAAATAATTTAGGAAAAAAGTGTATACAATCTATACAAAAAACTGTAACATGCAACAATAATTTTTCAGAAATTAAATGTATAAATCCACTGAAGAGAGCTGACATAACCACAAAAAAGGTCTCTTGCATGAGGCGGAATTCCTCTCCAGTTTATCTTAACAAGCACGGATATAAAAGAACTGCAACATTCACAAGATTATCACTGCTTATTATACTAGTCAGTCGGTCTCCCGCTGCAGTTTTTACAACCCTCACCCCTCCATTTCTTCCCTTCAGCACTAAATTGACGATTCCTGATCTCTCAAAACGTCTCATGTCAATGGCTCCCTCCTTGTAGTCACGTAGTCTTTAATCGTTTTTATGGGAAAATCTCTAATGCTCCAAATTGTCGGTTTGACGCTTACCCACACCAACACTTAAAGTTGCACTGTCATAATTTCCATTTTAGTCGCATTCTATGCGAGTAAATCAGCGGCAACAACGACATTTGTAATCCAGTAAACACCAGTTAAGTACTGGAGTTTTGGATCGCTGACGAGCGAAACTTGAATGCCCTCCACGAAAGACGCCGGTCGTAAAGGAACTTTTCGTCGTTGGAGTACGTAACGACTGGAGTCCGCGAGCTGGTACTGGGATGACGAGGCTTAATGTAGCGTAAGTAATAGCGGTAGGTGGCGCCCGCCGCCCGCCGCTCCAAACGACAGCCACTTACCCCACCATCCCCTCCACTTCCCCTCCCACCCCCGTGGCGTCTCCTGGTCCATCTGCCCCTTCCAGCATCCCAGAAAGACTTACGTCGTAACGCCGTGTCCACTGCTTGTTCCCTTGCGGAAACCCTAGCTTGACACGCTAATTGAATTGCTTACTTCAGAAGGGCCCGATGTCCATCTGACATAGTTTTGAGAAAAGTGGGGGGAAAACTGTTTTAATAGTTTACAGGAGAAATGTAGGAACACGCGAGGCAATACTCACATTACGACTTATCTTAGAAGATAAATTAAGGAAAGGGAAACGTACGTTTTTAGCATTTGTGGATTGGAGAAAGCTTTTGACAATTGGTGGAGGTGTATTACCGTCTTTAGCAACTAAATGAAAGGCTTTTTTTTTCTTTTTTTTTTTTTTGTGCCATACGCGTTTCGCTCCTTTATTTATGAAGATCATCAGTGGCCTGTAATACATGTTATTTTTGTATAATATTTTAGTACAGTCATAATATTATAGGTATTTTTCACAGTATGACAGTTAACAGACTTGTTACAATTTCTAAAGTTCGGACCTACTAGGTTAGAAACAACTTCTGTAGCACTACCTTTTGCAAAGTTAATTCAATTATCCAGTTTTTGGTCCTACTTGCGGTTTTCTGTGTTACTCCATGTGTGTCTTCATGGAGATGTTTGTGAGGTCTTCAGTTGGATATGTTGACGGGAATACGCTTTTTCAGATTCTGGGGGTAGCAGGGGTGAAATATTTTATTTGGTTATTAAAGCTGACAAGATTAGGACCATAGGGCTCTCTCTTACATCTGACCAGGAACAACATAAACGAAGGATTTAATAACAAAAAACACAGTATTAATAATATTAATAATAACAATATATACTAATACTAATAATGATAATAACACAAAAATCACAGTAATACTAATAATAACAAGAAATATTTACATGGATAGATGTTTAGCACATTTAAGTTTAATATATACAGAAGGGGGAAAAGTGATTAATGAAAGAGAAGAAGATTGAAAAATAACAGTGCCAATGGTTGTGAGGAAGTGGAGATATATATGAATAGACATCTCTGCTGACGAAAGGAAAGGGAAACGTTTGTGAGGGGAGGAGGAATTGACAACAGTGAACTACATACTGGTAAGTGGAGAAAAAGATGGCTGTTGTGACAGAAGGTGAACCCTTAGCTGTGTTTTGAAGTTTGGAATGGATTTTATCTCTCTTGACTTTTGAGGAACATTGTTCCACAGACGTGTTCCCGATACCGAAAATGATTTAGAGAAGATTGTAGTGTTATGTGATGGTACAGAGAGAGTTTTATTTTGGTGAGAGCGTGTGTTTCTGCTGTGCTGTTCAGATAGTAGTATAATCGTTGAGGATAAGTAAGAAGGTTTGCAATGATTGAGTAAGCGATGCAGCAAACATAACGTATGTTAGGTGCGACGCTTATCTGCACGTAGCCAAGGTAACTGTTTCTATGCGGGACTGATATGGTCGTAGAAACGTAGATTACAAATGTATCGGATACAAGAATTCATCGCCAGCTCCAGCCTATGTGAATTTTCGTGTGACAGTCCTTGCAGAATAGCATCACCATAATCTAGAATGGGAAGTATTAGTGTCTCAACGAGCTTATTTTCAGCTGTAAAGGAAATGCTTTTTTGTATTTCTGCAGTGAATGAAGTAATGCATATACCTTCTTACACACTGTGGTTGTCTGCTCTGTCCAGTCCAAGTGCTGATCAAATATTACTCCTAGGTTCTTTACTAAATGAGAAAAGCGTATTTGTGTGTCGTTAAGCATTAAAGGTGGAAGAGTTTCTCTGAGCTGTGCAGTGATGAGTCTTTATGGGCCACTAAGATTGCCTGCGTTTACGATGGATTCAGTTGCAAGCCCATGCTATGTGCCCATCCTGATAGTAAAAGTAAGTCCGCATTTACATGCTGGATGGCTGTGCTTAGTTTTTTAGGACTTACACTGAGATATAATTGAAGGTCATCAGCGTATATATGATATTTACAGTGAGACAGAACACTGGACGCATCATTTACATATAGTGAGAATAGTAAAGGCCCCAGTACAGATCCTTGTGGAACCCCTGATACAACACTTGTCCATTTTGACCTATTTTTTGCGGTTATTACATACTGTTTAGGGGTGGTGAGGTATGAGTGGAACCACTGAATAGCACCTGTAGAGAAATTTAGATTGGAAAGTTTAGCAAGTAAAATTTCAAAATCGACAGTACCGAAAGCTTTACTAAAATCTAAAAAACACATAATTTTCGCCTGTTGGTTATCCATAACATGCTTGAGATCGTCTGTCACTTTTACAAGAGCGGTCGTCGTGCTGCGATTTTGACGGAAACCAGACTGGTATTCGTTTAGTACGGAGTGAAGAATTGTATTCAAGTTGTATCAAAAACAGACAGCAATTATTAGAATCGAAGGTCATGAAAGGGTCGCAGTGGTTGGGAAGGGAGTAAGACAGGGTTGTTGCCTTTTCTCAATATTGTTCAGTTTGTACAATTAACGAGCTTTGAAGGAATGCAAGGGGAAATTTGGAGAGGGAATTAAAGTCCAGGGAGAGGGAATAAAAACCTTGCGGTTTGTTGACGATATAGTAATTCTTTCAGAGAGAGCAAAAGACCTGGAAGAGCAATTAAACGGAATGAACAGTGTCTTGAAAAGAAAGTATCAGATGGACATTAACAAGAGTAAAATAAAGGTAATGGAATGCAATGTCAGAAAATCAGGCGATGCTGAAGGAATTAGATTAGATAATGAGACAATAAAAGTAATACATGAGTTTTGTTATTTAGGTAGCAAGATAACTTCTGATGGCCGAAGTAAAGAAGACATAAAATGTTTGTTCACATCTTTGTGTAGTGCAAAATATAGATAACCTACTTCGTTAAAAATATTTGATGAGGTCGTAGTTTCTTGGAGGGGTAACCGGCTTTCTACGGGTACAGGCGCACTAACAAGTCCAGCAGTTCAGCACAGCCGCTCCGGCGTTCTGGTTGGCGCTCACACAGCTCCAGTTGAGCAACCGTATATCGCTTCGAGGCAAATTTATTTTTAAGACTGTTGTAGTAATTGGGATCATACACAGACAGGGCAGCAGCCAAGTACATAACATCGTATTTCTTACGACTGTTACAGCCTTAGGAAATTTACCGTTTTAGTACGAAATTTAAATTGACAAATTTATATTTCATTGTAATGTTATTTAAATATTAAAGACACACAGAATATCAATTCATATTGTTTTCCTTTTCACTAAAGGATCAATGTCTGATACCACTAATCAAGAAATGCTAATTCGAAGACACGTTCTGAAGTTGAAATCTGCCGGTGAGCTTACGTATGCGAATTTAGTACTTTGCGTAAAAAAACGCATGTATATGCAAATCTAAACATCGAAATAATTGTACTTGGACATTTACATAGTAAAACTTAATTTTAAGCAGTGTGTCCGTGTGTTTGTTGGTTTGTGTGTACGTATCGTACTGCATACAAATCTACAGTTTTGTTCCAATCTTAATGAAATTTTTCTGACATTACCTTCTGACCCAGAGACGGGTGCCGTAAGTGTAAGAATCACGTACAACACATAGTTCGGCAGATATGACGTCATCATAAACAATGACATCCGCGAAAAACAGCTGCATCACGCGACAATGTTGCGCATTTCCTCCTAAACCACTGCACCGATTTCAACCAAATTTGGTACAAAAAAGAAGCACATACGACACAAGACTGTGGAGATATAACGTCATAAACAATAGAAGTCCAAGGAAACTGCGACATAATGCGACGAGACTTTCAAATTACACTAAACGAGAATGAGAGTATTAGCGACTTGCAACAAACTTTAAACATAATTTCAAACCTCTTTTAAACTTTTTCTCCGCTATTCTTGGAGTAAATCTACGGCATTCGGTATGACGTTCCATTTTATAATTTCTACAATACATATCATACTTGGAGGAAATTTTACAGACACTATACGCACATGCAACTGATTGTACCTTCGACACATAGTTCATGAGATATGAAGACATGGAAAACCACCCTATCACGCATCAGGTTCCAATCAATTACTTCTTAACTACTGCCGCATTGAGGCGCTATGATGCGATGCGCGAGGCTGTTCCCCGTCGGGGGTTCGAATCCCACCTCGGGAATGGATGTTTGTGCTGTGTTTAGGATAAGGTAGTTCATATGTATTTTGTAAGTTTAGTGACTGATCACTCCGCAGTTAAGTACCATAACCTTCACAAACATTTGAACATTTTTTCTTATCTACTAAGCATATTCGCAACAGATTTTACTAACGTACAGCGCTTTTACAATTGAATATCTACCTGGTCAATTATAGAGTTGTACAACACATAATTCAATAACTATGTCTCATCATGCATCACGTTTTAATCCATTTCTTATTTAGTACTAAGACTCTCTTATATTCCTGTCAACTAAGAAAATGTCTGAAGGCTGACTGTGCTGTTTACAAGCGCACGTGGCTACAGGCGAAAGCAATGGACTTCTCTAGAGCTACAAGGAAAGTAAGAGAATGAAACAGAGTACATCGAACGAGTAGCCAATATTTCCGGCAAATCTACCTTCTAACTTCAAGAGACTGCAGTTTCCAGTCAGACTTGTATTTTCTATTATGATTAATAAATCACAGGTCACTCTATTAAATACTGCGAAGTGGATCTGATGTCTCCTCACGTGGACAATTTTATGGCGCTTGCTCAGGGGTGAGATTACCAAAGAATTTATTCATGCTAGATCCTGGACAAGTAACAATAAATATTGTTTATAGTCAAATTTTGAATTACATGAATGAATGAATGTTACATATCATTGTATTTCGATTACTACCTTTCTTTGCTTATAATTTTGTACATTGTGCAGGACAGTCTTATTTCTTATATATTCTACCATAAATACAACATGTTTTTAGAAAAAAAAAAATGTTTGTATAGCTTACGTGACTTAACTACGGCGTCATTAGTCCCTAAACTTACAAACTACTTATGAACTAGTTAATCCTAAGGACGGCACAAATATCCATGCCCGAGGGGGGATTCGAACCCCCGACCGTAGTGGCCATGCAGACAGTGGCTGGAGCGTCTCAGTCCCCTCGGCCACCGCGGCCGGCGTTTTTAGAAAAAAGGGGGACGGACAAAGAGAGAGAAGGGTAAGAAAAGTACTAATTGAAGGCTCGGGCAGGGCTCAGGGCTGCGTGTTATGTCAAAAAAAAAGTACTTTAAATGAAGCTTATGTGACTTAATTGCGGGATCATCAGTCCCTAAACTCAAAACTTACAAACTACTTATAAACTAACTTATACTAAATACAACAAAACATCCTTGACCGACGTAGGATTCGAACTTCCAACGGGGAACGGTCGCGCGCATCGGAGCATAGTGCCTCAATGCGCTCGGCCACTCCGCCGTGGCTGTGTGTTGCCCTTAGCATAAGTTAGTGTAAGTAGTTTGTCAGTCTAGGGACTGTTGACTATTGCAGTTTGGTCACATAGCTTTACAAACATTCGATTTTAAAAAATCAGTCAGCCTAACTTTAATAAATAAATAAATATCCGGGTAACTCCGGGTTTTCAGATAGCTACATATCTGTCTAAGAAATATTTTAAATACTGACTGTGTAAGGTACTGTGGCTCACCGAAAGACGCCAAAGATATTTGTTGATTTCTATCACCACCAAACAGAACCCTTTTTACTTCGAACTTGGCATAACCTCAAACAGGGAGAAACAAGTAGCATGATTTCCAGCAAAACTGACGGAACAATTGACAACCAATCGTTGGATATCAATTACTTTTCCTATTTACTGTGTAACTATATATTATGGAATACACTAAACTCTTATTCAGTACAGTGAAAGAACTCCAAACAAATAAGCAGCGGCTCTCACTCAAATATCTGTACCACTGCTCCTCCTCTAGAAGTGTTTGACTGGATTTTTATTCAGAAAAGGCTACCCTGGTGTTGAAATTAGATGAAGCCTCATACAAGTAAGTAGGTAAAACCTTATTGAGTAGGTAAATTTTAATGGGTGTTTGTATTTGCAATAATTCAGAGCCAGCTTTTTATCATTAGTATTAACCAATCTGAATCAAAATTTTGCAGGAAGTAGTCTTGATGTGTTTTCATACCTCTATGCATTAAAACTATCGAACATGTATTGTTTATTTTATCGTCACATTTAAGTACCAATAATTAAAGAAAATTTAAGTTTGAAATTTGAAATAAACAAAGAAAGCAAGTGATTAATATTTCTCATAAGACGAAAGCACAGAACCGTAGAACTGTCTTGTGAATATACCTACAAAGTCTTCCGTGTGCAAACTGTGGCGTGAGAAAGAAAAGTTAGTCTACTGGAATACTATTAAGAGCATATTAAAAATTCATAGCTCAAAAAACAGTGATGTTATGTTCTTAAAACCTTGGTTATTGCTACATATTTACATAACAGGACCCACTTCAGCCGCGGCGGAGAGGCCGAGCGCATTGAGGCGGTATGCTACGATGCGCGAGGTTCGAATCCCCCCCCTCGGGCATGGATGTTTGTGCCGTCTTTAGTATAAGCTAGTTAATAAGTAGTTTGTAAGTTTAGGGACCGATGATCCCGTAGTTAAGTGCCATAAGCTTTACAAACATTTGAACACCAATTCAAAATTTCGTTGCTATTGGCAAATTAAAGAAGAGTTAAATTTTTGGGTGGAGTCTCCCTTTAAACTCTTCGCTGTATATAATGAATTAAGCCTACGACGAATCTAATTATGATCAATCGCCTTATGACGGCTCATTGTTTGCACTTCTCCTGCGCTTGCACTCGACCGTGCTGTGCTACGTAACGACGTCGGACCGTTGCATTTTACCGTTGAGCTCTCACAGCGCAGACGGCGAGCGAGCTCAAAGCTAACTGCGGTGGACAGACCGGTGTACGCTACTTGTGGAACAGACTGTCCACTACCTGCAGTGTCCGGGGCTCCGGACAAGTTCAAATGTTCAAATGTTTGTTAAGCTTAAGGGACTTAACAGTGGGATCATCAGTCCCTAAACTTACAAATTTACTTATGAACAAAATTATACTAAAGACAGCACAAACATCCATGCCCGAGGGAGGATTCGAACGTCCGACGCGGGAGGCTGCGCGATTCGCAACGTGGCGCTCCAGACCACTCGGCTAATCCTGCGCGACTCCGAGCAAGTGTCAACAAATTCCCTCTCCGTTCAAGTGTCACTCTGGGCAACTGTCACAAACTCTACGGGAGGCATGCTTGAGTCATTCCTTGCAGGTGTGATGATCGCTGTGTATCCAGTGGTGTAGGGGGTTCGAGTCCCAGCTAGATACACATTTTCAACTTTACCCAATCGCAGTTACTATCATACATTCCGTGAATATGAGATGTTATTTTGCAACCCAAATACGACGGTTGCAACCTAAGTAGTGACAATTATTTATTCACAACCGATACAAAAGTGTGACATGACACCAGTAGACAAAGTAGACACCAGTATTGCGTAGAACCCATTACCAACGATGTAGAAGGCGTAGTATAGCATTACAAGAGCCTGTTCTGTTGATGGAGGAAATGGAGCGGTCTCCTGCCTGTCGAATCTCTGGTACAGTTCTTAGGCGAATGCCACGAAGTGATTCCTTCATCTTAGGAATAAAATCAAAGTCACAAGGACTTAAGTCCGGGGAGGATGGTGGATTATACTGTACTTCCCGGTCCCATCGACCGAACAGAGCAGCCACAGTTTGCGCTCTATGCGCCCACGCCTTGTCGTGCAAAACGGTGGGTGATTTCCGCAGAAAGTGTTGCCACTTCTGGCGTAGATCACTGACGACTAACGCGGCAACAATATGCACTTCTTTCTCAGAGACGCTAGAACGATCTGCTCGATGCATGTCTGCCAGTTTGTCGACCTTCATTGAAAGCTTTTACCAAATGTACCAAACGTGCCACTTTTCTGTACAGCAATGCCGATTCCCCGCACGCTTCTTGAAGACGTTGTTGACACTGTCGTGCCGTACGACCTCTGGTTCATTCAAGCTTCATCTAACTCCGTAGTTCTTGTTTCGACATCATAGTGACACCGTTACGTTGGTTAGACCACTCGCTCACAAGTGACTTCCTTGATTCTGAGCACGCCGGTGACGTGAGAGGTTCGAGTCCATTTGCTCGTAGGTAAGGTGGGTATGTCAACAACGTGTGCTATCAGCGACAATACTAGAATTCATTGCATAGTGTCTCCACAGCAGTGTTACTATTATTTAAATTTCAACCCTCGTAACAAATCTCTAATACTTTTGTCTCATTTCCTAATCTAATTCCCTCAGCATAGCCTGATTTTCTGACACTACATTCCGTTTCATTTGCTTTACTCTTGTTAATGTTCCTTATACCCTCCTTTCAAGACGCTGGCAAATCCGTTCAACTGATCTTCCAGGTCCCCTGCTGTCCCTGGCAGAATTAATATATCATCGGCAAACTGCAAAGTTTTTATTTCTTCTCCATGAACTTTAATTCCTTCTCCATAACATTCACAGCTAGGTCATTGTGCAGACTGAACATGATAGGAAAAAGGCTACAACATTGTCTTACTCCCTTCCCAACCTCTGCATCCCTTTCATGCTCTACGACTCTAATAACTACTGTCTGGATTTTGTGCAAGTTGAATATAACTCTTCGCTCCTTTTATTTTATTTCTGCTAGCTTCAAAATATGAAAAAGGGTATTCCTGCAACATTATCAAACGTTTTCTCCAGATTTTCAAATGCTAATAATGTAGTTTTACCTTTCCTTAACCTATCTTCTAAGATACGTCGTAATGTGAGGATTGCCTTCCGTGTTCCTACATTTCTCCTAAACCAAAACTGATCTTCCTCAATGTCGGATTCCACCAGTTTTTCCATTCGTCTGTAAATAATTCGCGTTAGCATTTTTCAAGAATGACTTATTTAACTGATATGTAATTCCAGAATGAAACTTTCACTCTGCAGCGGAGTGTGCGCTGATATGAAACTTCCTGGCAGATTAAAATTGTGTGCCGGAACCGGGACTCGAACATCGGACCTTTGCCTTTCGCGGGCAAGCGCACTACCGACTGTGCTATCCCGACACGACTCACGATGCCGCCTCACAACTTTACTTCCGCCAGTACCTCGTCTCCTACTTTCCAAACTTCACAGAAGCTCTCCTGCGAACCATGCAAGACTAGCAAATCAAATGTTCAAATGTTTGTATAGTCTATGGGACTTATCTACGGGGTCATCAGTCCCTAAACTTACAAACTACTTATGAACTACTTACGAATAGGACGGCACAAATATCCATGCCCGAGGGGGGATTCGAACCCCCGACCGTAGTGGCCGTGCAGACCGTGATTGGAGCGCCTTAGTCCCCTCGGCCACCGCGGCTGGTCAAGACTAGCACTCCTGGAAGAAAGGATATGGTGGAGACATGGCTTAGCCACACCCTAAGGGATGTTCCCAGAATGAAACTTTCACTCTGCAGCGGAGTGTGCGCTGATATGAAACTTCCTGGCAGAAAGTGAAAGTTTCATTCTGGAAACATCCCGTAGGCTGCGGCTAAGCCATGTCTCCACCATATCCTTTCTTCCAGGAGTGCTAGTCTTACATGGTTCGCAGGAGAGCTTCTGTGAAGTTTGGAAAGTAGGAGGCGAAATACTGGCGGAAGTAAAGTTGTGAGGCGGCACTGTGAGTCGTGTCGGGATAGCACAGTCGGTAATGCGCTTGCCCGCGAAAGGCAAAGGTCCCAGGTTCGAGTCCTGGTTCCGGCACACAATTTTAATCTGATCTGTAATTAGTAGCCAATTATAGCGTTCAAACGGTAATTATTACTTTAATTATCTGTTTTACGTATTGTGGATTTATTTTGTTATTTTATGTTTCAAATTCACAGTTTAGGAGGATCCATTACGCTTTTAAATAGCGATGTCAGTTGACTTATTTGTGTATGTGAACTACTAATACTATCTTCCAGCTCGTCCATACTTCACTGGCGTCTGGCATTGTTTAGACAACTCGGCCTCAGCGCCCGCGCCACGATAACAACTTCCGCCCAGCTGAGCGTCCGCCCGTTCAGCCAAGTTTCTCAAGGAAGCCAGCTTTTCTCGCACGAACGTACAGGCGGAGCCGTAACACTCGCTACCTCTTTCATCCCAAGCGCCACTGAAAATTATAATACCACCAAGGATACAGGTCACTGAAAACGAGTTTGTATCGCACATTACATACTTGTCTTCATGCCATTATGGCAAATTAGGGACCACGCGACAACTGCAGTTCCTTTCCTTTTGCTCTGTTTATTTTTCTAGCTTATTCTTCCTGCGTTTCACTTTGTCTCTTTTTCTTTTCCTTCAGATCACTTCCACTGTTCTCTTACTTCTTCTGTTGGAAATCCTTCTAAATATAAAGCGTTTCTACTGAAAATATCTCTTTCTGTTGCTTCCTCTAACGTTGTACGATGCGCGTCCAGAAAGTAAGTTCCGTTTGGTAATAAAATGAAATTGTACACAGATACAGAAGAAATTTTTATTGCGCAAAATTCTACAACTCTTAAACTACTTTTCGACATAACTGCCAAAATTTTGTAGGCACTTGTCATAGCGTGCCACAAGTTTTTGCATGCATCCTTCACAGAATGTTGCCGCCTGTGCATACAACCTAGTGGTAACAGCTCTTTATCATCGTTGAAATGTTGACCACCAAGGACAGATTTTAGGTGTAAGAAGAGATGAAAGTCGCTAGGAGAGAGGTCCGAGCTGTATGGAGGATGATCAAACACGTCCCATTGAAATTTCCGAAGAATTTTTTGGTCACATTCGGTGTGTGAGGTTAGGCATTATCGTTAAAAAAATCTTTTGACAGTAATCCTCTTCTTACACCTAAAATCTATCCTTGGTGGACAACACTTCAACGATGATGACGAGCTGAAAGAACATGTTACCACATGGTTGAATACACAGGCGGCAACATTCTATGAAAAAGGCACACAAAACCTTGTGCCATTCTATGACAATTGCCAACAAAATTTCGGAAGCTATGTAGAAAAGTAGTTGAACAGTTGTAGATTTTCGTACAATCAATATTTTTTCTGTATCTGTACCCGTTAGTTTTATATAACCAAACGGAACTTACTTTCTGGACGCGCCTCGTATATCTGTACATCTTTCTTAACTTCTGATGTCCATCTTGATCAGGTTCGGCCGCAGGGAATTTGGTGAACCGTCGAACGTAAAGTTCCATTTTTTACAATGGTTTCAAAAGCGAATCTAAAACAAATATACATACAAAGGTCAATTTTTCTCAAATAGGAAAAGACATTTGGCACAATATCGATATATTTGATTTAGTGCTATATTCTTATATAATAAAAGCCGTCAAATGTGTGTGAAACAATAAAGATAATAGGTATATCACTCATGAATTTATTTTTAACATGTTTGACCGCAGTCTTGGGCAATATTCTTAACTTTTCCTAAAGGTATGTGCATTGTTCAATCTTATCACTATTAAAAATGACAACACACGCTAGAACACGAAATCACTTACCACACGCTCGAACACGAAATCACTTACCACACGCTCGAACACGAAGCTACTTGCCACATGACACCCACCCCGCAAGTGTCAACGATACATAGTATTGAAACTGACGCGTCGTCCGCATTGTGTTTTGTGTCTCGTTGCCGCCGGTTGTCCTGGGTGTCGGTGGCCGAGTAGAGAGAGACCGACACAGGGAAATAGGATGCACGCGTGTGCGGGTACAGAGTCTGAGGTGACCAGCCAGTGGGACAGCAGAAACTAGAAACACTAAGCTAGATTAGAACAAGATATATATTTCGTAGAGATCATACAATACTTGACTTAGGTAACTGAAGACTAGTGGGGTGCAGATACATAGTTTAACTAGGTAGAACTCTGCCTACTGATGAGTCCTAGTGCCTGTCTGATTTCCAAGTGACCGATGCAGTTCAGTCGTGGCCACGAGCGGGTTGCAGCAGAGGGCGCTCATGGCCTACGTCGTAAGAACGCCGCGCCGTGCTTGCATGGCGGCGCGTGGCGAAAATACGTGGCGCGCACTTCAGACTTGTGCGACTCCACATTGTGTTACAATTTTGGGTTCCTTTGGAAGTGCAGGCGGAGACGGTAGATTGATAATTTTGTCAGATATAGTAGATGGTGTTGCAGTGTTGGTTTTGTTCAGTAGTCCCACTAATGGCATCTCGATGTTAGCTAAGGTGAAGGCAGGTTTGCGTCTGTCGACAGAGACCGTGACAGCAGAACCGTTGATGTTGATATCAAACGTCTTCTCTCGATGTTTCAGCACAGTGTAAGGACCATCATACGGTGGTTGAAGTGGCTTGCGGATGGTGTCATGTCTGACAAAAACTAGATCACATGACTTTAAGTCACTGAATATGAATGGTCGCCGGTTTGTATGTTCTTTTGTCATAACAGGACGGAACTTGCGGACCTGTGGGCAAAGACGTTGTACAAGTCTGAGGCTTCAATAACATCGTTCTGTGTGTCTGCAAAGAATTCACCTGGCAATCGAAGTGTCTGCCCATACACAAATTCAGCCGCCGTTGCGTTAATATCTTCCTTGAAGGATGTCCTGAGACCGAGCAAAACTACGGGTAGACTCTCAGTCCAGCGTTCTGAGGCATGGCAACTGAGCGAAGTCTCCCACTGTCGATGTAGTCGTTCTACAAGTCCATTATCTGCTGAATGGTAGGCACGGGTTCGAGTACGTTTCATGCCAAGCAGTGCTGAGAATGTTTTAAAAAGATATGATTCAAATTACTTGCCTTGATCCGCAGAAACACGAAGAGGTCCGCCGGAGCGTGCGAACCACTCACCGGAGAAGGTCGCGGCTACATTTGCCGCCGTCATATCCTTCACCGGATAAGCTTCAGGCCAACGAGAAAAGTGGTCAATAGCTGTCAAGCAATAATTGTAACATTCTGATGGACAAAGGGCTTCAATTATGTCTATGTGAACGTGATCAAACCGTTGATTTGGTGGAATAAAAGTACCGACTGGCGCTGTTACCTGCCGAGTTATCTTGTTGGACTAACAAGTATTGCATGGGCGAACAAAGTTTTACAATCTTTCTCCATATTTGACCAAATAAATGTCGTCTTTTCCAACCGTATCGTGGTCTTCACTCCTGGGTAGGAGAGGCTGTGAAGAAATGAAATCACTTGATTGCGAACATTTGGCGTAATAAATGGTCGTGCTTGTGGCATTGATACGTCACAGTAAAGCATGACGTTCGAGTTCGGTATTCGTATGCGTCGGAGCTCCAATCCCGCCGACGATTCGACATAAGTATTCAGCTCTTTGTCTCCATCTTTGGCGTTCCCAAGTGCATCATAGTCGACTTCTTTCGCGATAACATCAATGCGAAATAATGCATCTGCTGGTTCCTTTTGTTCACCTTCAACGCATCTAATGTCTTTGGCAAATTGAGCTATGAAGTCCAAATGTCTTAACTGGCGTGGCGATGTCTTGTCTGGCTTCTGACAGAGTAAAAGCATGAGTGGTTTATGATTTGTCAGAAGCGTAAAATGCCTTGCTTCGAGTATGTGCCTAAAGTTTTTGATAGAGACATATGCTACATTCAGCTGACGATCATATTTTGACCAAATTGCTTGTGTCCACCTCTGCAGTCCAGTGGACAACATTGTAGATTGCCACAGGAGGCCAAGCCTGGGTTCAATTCCCGGTTGGGTTGGAAATTTTCTCCACTCGGGGACTGTGTGTTGTGTCGTCCTAATGATCATTTCATCATCGACACGTACGTCGCCCAGGCAGGCCAAACACTATCCCAGCTGGGTCTAGAGGCGAAAAATGCCATACGAGATCATCATCATCAATTTGCTTGTGAAGGTGATAGCTTCTTACTGAAGAAAGCGAGAGGCTGCCAGTCGTGTAACACACGTTGTTGTTCGAGTAATACTGCTCCGACTGCAACTGCTGATGCATCAACCATAACTGCGAGAGGTGCGTCAGGAAGAGGATGAGACAACAATGCAGCGTCCGCAATAGCCGCTTTTACTTTAGCTGATGATGTTTCCTACCCTTCAGTCCATTGTAGTTAGTCTCCAGGTTTGGATGAACCTTTGAGCATCTCGTTAAGAGGAGCTGCTAATAATACGTGATTGCACACAAAACGTTGGTAAAAATACATTAACCCTAAGAGATGTAATTCTCATACAATAGCTTCCACTCTGTCAAAATTGTTCAAATGTTTGTTAAGCTTAAGGGACTTAATTGCGGGAACATCAGTCCCTAAACTTACAAACTATTTGTGCCTGAGGGGGTAATCGAACCCCCGACGGGGAACGGACTCGAGCATCGGAGCATAGAGCCTCAATGCGTTCAGCCGCTCCGCCATGGCTCCACTCTGTCTTGAGGTACTGAGATTCCTTGAGCATTGATGAGGTACCCTAGGAATGTCACTTCTGACTTTCCAAAGACGTAATTTTGTGGGTTAATTACCAAACCATGTTCTTGTAGCTTAGTGAATAGCTGTTGTAAATGCACTAATTGCTCTGCCTCACTAGATGACATTACCAGCAAGTCATCAAAGTAGCCGTAACAATAATCTAAGTCTCTAATTATTTCGTACATAAAACGTTGATAGGTCTTACCATGAATCTTCATTGTAACATCTTCAATAGGTGTCACAGGATAGCGATCAGGTTCTGTTCTGTCGTTAAGCTGGCGGTAGTCACCGCATGGGCGCCACCCATTGTTCTTCTTAGGAGCTGCAAGAGATTGGGGAAGCCCACCTGGACGACATATCTTCTGTGCCAACGTAAACGAGATTTCCTGTTTTGCTATCTTCAGTTTCTCTGGTTGCAAACGATGTGGCCGTACATGAACTGGTGGTCCTGTCTTAGTTGCAGTGTGGTGTACTGTTGAGTGCTGTACTGGTGCTAGAGTTGACGATAGACTGGTAATTTCAGGGAACTGACATGACAGGTTGTTGTATGGTGAATCACCTGAAATCATTTTGATGCTATTTTGTTTGGCTTGACGTAAGTATCCTAGAGTAGACAACTGTGTTGTGGAGTCCAACAGTTACGATTGGGATGATCTGGGAGGAGACCAAAGATAAGAAGTCTGCTCCAACAGTTGGATATAGCATGTCATCTATGCTATATATTGCCTCAGGAGATAATAACTGAAAGACACTGTCTGATATGGCAGCTGTGTTTATTGACCAGACAAACTAATCATCTTCTGAAACAAAACAAACTAACAAACTTCTGAAACTAAGGCAGCCGGCCGCTGTTGCTGAGCAGTCTGTGGCGTGCCAGTCACGGTATGCACGGCCACTACGTTCAGGGGTTCGAATACCCCCTCGGGCATAAGTAGTTTGTAAGTTTAGGGACTAATGATGCCGTAGTTAAGTCCCATAAGCTCTACAAACATTTGAACATTTTTGAAACTAAGGCAAAAACAACAAACATCAACTAAATGTTTTCTTCTTCATCAATTCTGTACAAGCCAGGGCGATAACGACACCCTTGAGAGAACAGCCAGTGAGATGGAGACGGACGAAGTATTCCGTTGCGGGAAGTCCTGGAGGCGCGGCGTCGCTGTCAGGGACTCTTTCCTGGAGGCGTCGGTCGCGGTCCCTCAGCTATGGTTCTCGTAGACGGTCGGCAGAGAACTGCCGTCGTGTTGCACTGCGCGCCCCTAAATAGTCGGCATGGAGACATACGTGGCAGTCTCGAGCTGGTCTCACGTGACTGTGCGGAGGAAAATAGTTCCAGTTCAGTGGACTCTCTGGTGGTGGTCGTCGCGACCTCTGGTGACTCCGGAACCGCCGCTGTGGGACGTCTCACGGTTATGCATCCATGCGCGTGTACCCTGAATTGCGGGTTGTCCGCTCGTTAGGCGAACCACTGGTACATGACAAGCAACAACGAATCTCCATCTAAATTCACGTCGGAGGTTAAAGTTCATGTGCAAACTGACGTATCCGAAAGTCTTTATGGGTGTTTCTTTTGCAGAATACAGGCAATTTCAATCCGTACTACGACGTGGAACACGAGAGGGAGGAAAAAGTGTGAGATCAGCACCCGTCTCAACAAGAATTTGCTGCTTAGTACAACGTTCCATTACGTGACGACAGCTGTGCAGTTTCAAGTCATTTTCCACCGCTACATGCTAAGTCTTGGTGGCGTTTCCTTTGTCACATGGTGTTCAACAACTTCCGGGCATCAGCTCCAAATTTTCTGTGATACCAGCATGTATTCTCCTTATGTCTGTTGGAAGAGCGCCGTCATCGCGACCTGTGTGTGGAGCGACGTCATTGTAGGGCCGCAACTTGCTGAAACAGGTCAGCTATTTATGCCTGCAGCACAGTCTAACATATACAGTCACGACACTCACTGCTGTAAAAGTTGTTACCAACTGACAGATGATGCGACACTAACGCTCCTAGTGGTGGGCAAGCTGCCGAAGTAGTGATATTTGTTTATAATCGTTTTTGTACGTAATTAACGAAATACTTATTGTGATTTTTGCGTTACGAGCATTATTAAAATATCGAGACACAAACATGATACGGAAATTAATATAAAAACAGCCTAATTTAAATGAGTCATTGGTATAAAGAACAACTCTGTCATGAACAAATACTTACGAATATGTGTTTATTTGCAGCTTATTCCGCTGAAAGTAAATTGCGTATAAACATAATGGTATAATAAATTTCTATTATGGTCTGTTCTTACCATGACAGCCAGTTTTTGACGTGTATCAATTCGGTATGGAATCTAATGATTCTCACATTTTTACACGTCACTCGTCTTTTTTATACGGACATATTCTTTTAATTGTAATTACTTCAGCTTTAAAAAACCAATGTTTTAATAATTCTTGCCGTTTGTGGTTCAGATGTAGCAACAATCGTGGAATTGGGTTCTTCTTTGTTGGAAAACAGTTTGGTTGCTTTTATCATTATATTACCATGTCTGTGACGTTCTTCCTACAGCTACAGCTGTCATGGTTGATTTGGTATGTTAAATACTGTATTTATTGCATTCTATATAGGTTTCCTATGTTCCACACTCACCGATTTTACTGGAATTGTAATGAAGAATACTTCACGTTCTTGCGTAGAAACTGACGTCTCTCTGCTAAAGGGCATGTCTCCTGGTGTTTCCTAGGCATTTTTATTTTTAATAGAAAATGAAATTACTCATTTATAGGCTGTATGTTACAGGATGATTGTAAATTAACTGCCCTGTAATGTACCGTTTCGTACCTTATGAGGGATCTTTATGAAACCTAAGAAAGCTATTTTTAAATTATTATCTATTTATAAGGCACTACATACGTTCCCTAATGTAAAACGTATGCTGAAGTCAATCTAAACGATACTGTTCGCACTCATCAAGTATCGTAATCAGAAACGTAGCTTGCCGGCTGCTTGGAGCGCTGCTATCGCAGCGTATAACAAAAATCTGCGGGAGTGTCGTGACTGTATACGTTAGACTGTGCCTGCAGTTCTTCAAAAGATCTACATCCACGTAGGTACTCTGCAAATCACATTCAAGTGCCTGGCAGAGGGTTCATTAACCACTTTCATAACTTTTCTCTACCGTTCCATTCTCTAATAGCGCGCGGAAAGAAAGAACACCTAAATCGTCCCGTTTTCGATCTGATTTCTCTTATTTTATTGGGACGGTCATGTCTCCCAAAGTAGGTGGGTGCTAGCAAAATATTTTCACATTCATTCGCAAACAGATCACGTCGCAATGAATAACGTCTTTCTTTTAATGATTTCCACCCCAATTCGTGCAACATTTCCGTAACGCTTCCCCCCCCCCCCCCCCCCCGTAACGTGATAGAACAAAACGAGCTGCCCTTCTCTGAACCTTCTCAATGTCTGCCGTCAGTCCCACCTGGTGAGGGTCCCACAAGGGGCAACAGTACTCCAGGAGAGGACGCACAAGTGTGATGTAGGCAGTCTCTTTGGTGGAGCTGGTGCATCTTCGAAGCGTTCTGCCGATGAAACGTAACCTTTGGTTCGCCTTCCCCACAATATTTTCTATGTGTTCCCTCCAGTCAAAGTTGTTCGTAATTGTAACTCCTAGGTATTTGGTAGAATCTACGACCTTAAGGTTTGACTGATTTATCGCGTAATTAAAGTTCAGCGGATTTCTTTTAGTGGTCATGTGTATTACTTCACACTTTTCTTTATTTAGTGTCAATTGCAAATTTTCGCACCAGGCAGAAATTTTGTCTAAATCACTTTGCAGTTGCTTTTGATCCTCTGTTAACTTCACTAACCGATAAGCGACAGCATCATCCGCGAACAGTCTAAGGGAGCTATTCAGATTGTCTCCTAAATCGTTTATAAACAGGAGGAAGAGTAAGGGACCTATAACGCTTCCTGGGTTCGTTAACACGGTTGCGACACTTGTCGACGGATTCTGTCGGCAGTTTGAGTGAGAGCGTCGAGATCACCTGCGCAGGTTTTAAGGCTGTTTTATGTATCCGCAGGTAAGCGTGACAGTCATATATTCCGTAGAATATCGTCACTAATTGTGTTGCCCGCAAGCATCCAGAGACGATGCAGCAGCTAAAATGGAGTGCGGTCAACGACTTCTTCCGTGCGCAGTAATTTTTCCAGCAGTTTAGCTTCCGACTATGGCAAGCGCGTTACAAATGCACGCTTAATAGTAGTGTATTTATCGGTGCTCGGCGGCGAAGTAAGGATGTCTCGGATTTCCGTGGCCATTTGCTCGTTAATTGCAGCCACAATGTAACTATATTTAGTGTCGCCCGAGGTGATGTTAACCAATACAATTGGCTTTTTAGTTGAGCTAACCACAATACTGGATTGTCAGACCAGAAGGGTGGAGGTTTTACCACAACTGGACCAAGGACCACATTTGCCGTTGATAAGTCAGTACTTGCAGTATCTTGCATGATGTTCGCTGTTTACGCGACATGATTGTTTCCGAATTCTCCGCGGATGACGCGAAACTTAAGTACGTGACTCGATTTATCGATTCGACGCGCGATCCAATTCATATGACATTTGTGACGACTGCTGTTCAGCGTAATTCAATAGTTCATGGTCGCCAAAATGTTGATGATAAATAATATTTTATTTAAGAGAAACACAACATTAACATAAGCAATTAGAGCACTAGAAACGCACAACATCTATCTCAGGCCGGCCGCGGTGGCCGAGGAGACTGAGGCGCTTCAGTCGCGGTCTGCACAGCCACTGCGGTCGGGGGTTCGAATCCCCCCTCGGGCATGGATATTTGTGCCGTCCTTAGTTGTAGGTAGTTCATAAGTAGTTTGTAAGTTTAGGGACTGATGACCCCGTAGTTAAGTCCCTTAAGCTTAAAAAAAAAAAAAAAAAAAAAAAAAAAAAAAAAAAAAAAAAATCTATCTCAGATATCCTCTATAAAATAGCGTGCATGATCAAAGAGTTTACACAACACACACTCGAACACGAAATCAGTTGCCACATACCCAAATGAATGAGATTTCTGCTGATTTCGATCCTATTTCAACTTTGCACCACAATAAATTGTAAAGAAAAAAGGAAAAGTTAAATGTTTAGCAGACGAAACTGAACTGACAAAGATATATATAGATTTAGCCAATATAGGCAGACACTGTGCAATCCACAAAGTTTGCTCAAAGGAATCTAATTTTAGTAGATCTCTTAATCTTAGCTACAGATAGTACGAAATATTACAGAATATTATTGGCAGTCTAGGGCCACTTTGCATTTATAAAGGTTCTATTATTCATTTTTTCATCCCACCAGTAGGGCCACTTTGAATTTATAAAGGTTTTATTATTCATTCTTTCATCCCGCAAATAGTGAGTTATACAGATATGCTTAAAAACCTTTCATATTAGACAGTTATGAAAGAATAGAAGCTGGCGCAATAAATAAGCCTGTATTACGAGTATCTGGAAAGTAAGTAGCATTCCCGCCGCTTCTGCGCTGTGATCGGCGCTAAAAAGTTCATGCGCGCTAGTCGTACTTG
Source organism: Locusta migratoria (assembly GCA_026315105.1). Lineage (NCBI taxonomy): Eukaryota > Metazoa > Arthropoda > Insecta > Orthoptera > Acrididae > Locusta > Locusta migratoria. Next base: position 273,480,395 of record CM048748.1, read on the forward strand.
TTTGTCTGCTCTCAACTCAGGCCATGCTGTTAAGTGGGTACCACAATAGCTGTACCCATTCCAAAAATTTAGAGATGTGACGGACAGTGTTAATTGGCCTTAATAATATTCACAAAATAAAATTCCAAATTTTGAGATCGAATTATGTAATTAATGTAATGGGGTAAAAAAATACCCAGCAAGGCTGCTCGAGGATTTAGGATTCTTGAAGACAACGATTCTTGTATACATTTGCTTGAAAGATAGGCTCAACGACAGATGAAGCACATTAATATTAAACGTAAAGAGCCGCAGGCGGCAGACCCGACGAAGTCGCAGCAAATGTGGGCATCTGAAGTACTTACACATATTCCTCACAAGTTACAATAATAACATTGATAAACCGCGACCACACTGATTTAGAGTTATCCACTTGTATTTCCTCACATTTGAATCAAACGCAAATGTCAACCGGTTGTTTACATCTGTGGTGTCATCTGTTGAGCGTAATCCCCGAAGAAGAAAAAAAAGACTGCTGCTCTCCAGAACATCTGAGACATGTAGCGTGAAGTGAGTCATATAGGCGTAGAAGGAATGTTGGAATTTGGTGCTTAACTTTCATGCTAACTATTGAAATAAGAGTTTTGTTGTATAATATGTGTTTTCAACCAAAGAGGCGATAGGTAGGTCTAAATCTGAGCAATCAACCCACGCAATGAACTGCAGAACTCATTTAGTGTGAAGAACTGTGATATGATCTTTCGGACGTAAACAACAGCGGATAATGTAGTGGCTGTTTACACATGTCACGAAGACAACAGCATAGCATAATGTTAGATGTGAGTTTTGTGAATAAAATATTTACTTATTTTTCCTGCCTGAAAGTATTCTTAGACGCGATAAAGTAGTGTGTTGGAAATTTGAAGGTGAAAGATGGATTTGACATCTAATTCATAATGTTTGCATCACTATATTGTAGTTGTGTTTAGAATTACATGACAGTAAGCCTTTCAGAAGGTTGAACTGTCATAGCTTCAGGAAGTTCGGTTTAATTACTACTATTTATACTTTCATGTTCATTGGATACGCAGTATTACTGTCAACTGAGAGATGTGTACATACAGTTAGAAAGGAAATCTATTTGTTAATCAGCACTTGTACGGGAACATTATTTCTAAACTGGCAGTAAACGCAAGCGCGACTGCTGGTCATTCTTTTTCAGTTGCTTGGTAACTGACATGCTCACATAATAAGCCGAAGTGTTATTGTCTTTTCTCTGTGCTGTATGCTCTAGTGACTCAGATGTTGGCACAAAGAGACAAGATGTACTTCATTCAGAACTCATGTTAACTGTCTTGATGACAGAAACAAAGTATCCTTAATTCATATGCCCATTGATTGCTGTAAGTAGTATATCCTACATTACCTTAGTTGTAGCCTACTCCATGGAGAACATTCTCTGTGATTTGAAAAGAAGTCAAGGATGAATGTGTAATTTAAGTGCAATGCAGTGATATATTGTTACTTTGCAGTTAGTCTTTATAGATGATGATTAAGAAAAAAACGTCTTAAAATTATTCTTAATTTCCACTGCATCATCTAGGCTACTTGAATGTGTTCTAGTAAAGTGTTGAATACATGTGTACCCATGTATCTCAACTACTTTCTGTACTACCATTAAACCCTTAATGTTTCTGTTGGGGTGATTATCATAATGTTACATTTATGCTTTTCATTGTGTCTTGGCAAGAGGGTAATATTGATAATGATGAAGGCTGCTAACGAATATCCAAAGTGCCACTTGCATATCCTTTTCACACACTGACAGTCTCCAGATGACAAATAATGGCATCAGAAAATTATTCCTTCGGGGGAAAAAAAGAAACAAGCTAATGAAGTTTAGTTAAAATTTGTTAGACTTGATCATAAATTTTTCACAATGTGAGCTGCTGTTCTCCAACTAAGCCATTCTGTCCTTAAAAAGAGAGACAGAGTTAAACAGCAACACAAAGTTTCAGCATGAAAGGTTCTTTAGATCCTAAGTAGTGGTAAAACAAACTTCATTTATTCATTCAGTTCATGATTCAGCAAAGCAGACTTCACTACCAATCATATTACATATATGAAGATTGAAAGTAGCAAGCCTTTATGTAAGTGCTCTATGTACACCCTGAAAGAAAGGGGAGGAAATTGCGGTGATGTAATTGGGTAGTTTATCCAAATTTATACCACTTGACAAGGAATGACCCTATGCCACCAAACACTAAATTTGAAAAACTTGTAGTGGCAGACTGATCTGTGGCATAGCAACAGATCTGGATTAGGCTGGGAAGGAACAGTTTGGTTCCGAGCTGGTAAAGCCAGGGAATCTTAAAATTAGAAAACCTCCATATAGTAAAATGTCAAGTTAAAATCCAATATTAGAAACTATGAGATCATTATTGGTTAAACAAATCATCAGTTCTGTCATTTTAGCTTTCCTTTAAGGCTCATGTTAGGTGTTATCAGCATACACATCACAGTAAAAACACTGATATATATATATATATGTGGGGGGGGGGGGGGGGGGGGATAACCATCAATATACAAAATCAAAATGAAACACAAGCAAAGTGGTACACACTATTGACATCGACTTCATGATAAAAGAACATCATCAAATGACTTCCTTAAATAGGTAACATGAATCACCTTTGAATCATAAAGCCTATCACAAGAGCATGGCATAGAACGCTAACATCACACAACACAGCACATTTACAGCTCACGTCCAAGGAGGGCTCAGCTGGGGGTCAGACTCTGTGATGCATAGCATTTAATCTGTCAGTCAAGTTTAAAAGGCAATATCTCAAGAATAAAATTAAATTCACTGTACTTCAAATTTTAATGGAAAATGGTATTTCCTATCCTGCAGTGAATGGAGCTAAAATCAACAGTCCCTAAAGACTATACAGTGCATTTTTACCTCTGCAGACTCTTCAAAATATATTGCCATAAATTCTATTGTTGGATTATAATGTTGTACTCAACTGTCAGTTTCAGCTTTTCCTTCCTTACTTGGTACTGCCTTGCTGTCGGAATGCAGTCATTCCATGTTAGGTGGCTAAGGGTTCACATTCAACCCTTTCCAATTTTAATGAAATTTTTTACAGGATTACATGGATCACTTTAATTGATACTTCATCCTACCAAATAACACCTCTGTAAGTGGTATGATTTGGCCACTAGGCTACTTTTTTGGCATCACAACTTGAATAAATAAGTTTCACCGTTACTCAAGACCTATGAGAACTGTCAGGCTGTAAAGTGGCGAGCGACCCTGCTTAACTTCTATGGTATAATAGCTTAGTTGTAGAACAGTCAGTCAAGTTAGGGTAATTTTATCATAATGTGCTATCAAAATGGCTCATAAACTTGTTGTAAAAATACTTTATCAACCTGTATCTTATGAAAGAATAATTATCTGAAACTGATTTGTCATCTACAACATGTCAGTATGTTAAATATTTGATCACTCAAATAACTGAGTTACCTTTGTTCAAAGTCTGATAAAAATTTTAATTAGTCAAATTTGGCTAATTTTCAATGAGCCATATCTCAAAAGGGGTAACTTAAACCTAATTTATCTTGGTAGGCAAGATTAAACACAACAAATGAGTTGAAAAACATGCTTTGACAGTGATTCCAAAGTGTGCTGTTGTGTGGTGTTGAATGTTCAAAATTAATGTGTGTCACGTTGTATCATGTAAAGTTGTTGTCATTATTATATAATGCAGATTTCTGTAAGTAAAAATTAGTTCATGCTGTGAGACATGAAAAAGAGTTGATGTGGGAAGAAATGCAGCATATTTGCACTATCAGATATTGAAATCAAATGCAATTAGAAATAAATGGTGGTCACATGGATACCAATTTACTTCAGTGACATCTAGAAATGTCCTTGCAGGTACAACAGACACACAAGGCTTGAAAGGAAGCAAAGATTGTTCTGTGGGATAACAAGAATTACTAAGTCGAAAAAGTGATACCACACTACAGCATACTTCAGAATCACTGTTTTAAGCTCCTTTGTTGCATTTAAATTTATGTTTCAAAATAAAAATAAAAATTATGTTGAGTCAATGTGAGCTGTTTTCTATGGTGCCAAGAAAAATTAGTTTTGTGTTATCCTTTTTGAAATAATGGCCTAATGAAAATGAGCCAAACTTGACTAATAAAAATTATAGTTGACTTTGAATTTAAATAAATCAGTTATTGTTCAAGCAGTCAACATGCTGGCCCTGCAAATCTTTTTACTATGTCGTCAGGCTGCAGATGAGAAAGAAAATCAGATCCAACGATGGCACTGCAATTCTTGTGTTCAAAATGTGCCAATAGTAAGCTGCAACTGTGGTATGCAACACCTTCTTCCAAATTACCAGTAAAATTTTAACAAGTCACCTGATATAATTAAAAGCACTAATGAAATGAAACATTGATTATTTGAAGTTGGCCACGACTTAAATATTGGATTTCCAACATGTTGATGACATCATGGGACAATGCAGATGGTTGGAATTGCATCGTAAAATTGTGCCAAAAAGTTTCTTCTTCTGCTTAGTATTACAGCTGATAGTGTTCAGTGTACAATGTTGGCAACCAATTGTGCTAACGAAAGTCGTCACGAGGGTGGGGGGTTGTGTGTGGGGGGGGGGGGGGGGGTTGTATGCTGGGGCATATTTTTCATAAGGTTAATTTGTTGACTTTTGTAGTGTGGTTAATATTGGTGTTGGTGGTACTTGAGTATTGCGTAAGGTCCAGATCATTATAAGGGGCTTTTCAGTAACATTTCCATAGTATGTGTAGGTTGGCATCATACCGTATTGCTTGTAGGTGCTGTGATGTGATTATTTCTTTTGACAAAGCCAACAAAAGTTGAAAGCAAGAAACTGGTTATGGTGACAGATTTAACTGTAGCTCAGCCAAAGGTCTTGATTGGGTTGGGAGGCAACAGTGGCATAACTGTAGACTGGGATACCACCTGTCTGCTTTGACCCATGACGTCAAGATGTCGGAAAACCAGTATACAGGATATCTTAATACTTCTGTATTGTAGATACAAATAATCTGTAGTTATTATAGATAATAGAATGTACCATCGATCACAGGTCTTAGTCCAAAAATTCTCGCCTCCACCTACGAAAAAAAAATCTCTCGGTTAGCCTACACCTAACCATCAGAGAGAAGCTACAGATCACTTTTTAAAACACAAAATATTAATCTGTTTTGTTTGTAAACAAACTATCATCTTTAACTCAACCACCACATAATCACTCACACCTTCTACAAACACGCACACACCTCTAAACTACTGTGCTGCGATGACGTCACGGGTCAAAGCTGATGGGCGGTATCCCCATCTACAAGTGAGCTGCAACAGTTTGGTTGTGAATTGGTGAAGCCAACAAATATGAAAATCAAAAAGCCTAGCTTTGGTGATGGACAGATGTGTAGTGTAGCCTGAGGTTTAGGTTAGGTTGAAAGGCAACCCTTTGGTTCTGAGTTGGCAAAGCCAACAAATGTGAAAATACAAAATAAGGTACAATTTTACAGTTCGTGTTGTGGTGTAGTGTCGAGCATTCAGATGTTGGCAATGGCCAGAGCAAACACAATTGTATAGACAGTGATGGGATTACTTTTTCATGCCGACCTTGAAGAAACTAATTAATGCTGCTCCTGCTCTATGGTTGACAGGTTCTCAATGTACCCTTGTCCGCTCAATAATTTAACTGTAATCGTCGCCAGAAAAATTCATAACAAAACATTCGGAAGAAGAACATGACTGTCATATTTCACATGAAGCAGCCGTAGCCAACATCTGAACTCAAAACGCCACGCTACCGACTGTAAAATTAACCCCAAAATAATAGTGGTGCTGAAGAAGATTGTTAGAATTGAGCATTTGAAATGTTTGATTCTCTCTCTCTCTCTCTCTCTCTCTCTCTCTCTCTCTCTCTCTCTCTCTCTCTCTCTCTCTGATGGGCTGGGGGTGGTTCAATTGGTATTGCTATCTTCATTTGAGATGTAGGTCTTTCCAACTGTCTACTTTTAAGGTGTCTTATAAGGAAACTGAGCTATTCATTTCCATGTATTGTTTTCTGGTCAGTTTGTTTTCAATATAGGTTCTTCTTTTAAATTGTATTTTTGTGTTTATTCGGTTGGCTTTTCGTTGTTGGAATTTCCCCACCCAAAACCCCCACATTCCCTTACTTGTTCCATTAGTGTCATTTTATTGGGTTTTACTTTAATTTTTGCCTGTTTATATGTGTATTTGTCAGTGTTTTTCATTCTGTTAATCACCATATTGCCTACTAGTACATACATCATTACTGCCATATTCGTCATCATGGTTCAAACCAGACAGTTGCAATCATGTCATAAAAAGTATGCCTAATTTTATTGTGCATTCTTTCATTTTGTATTTCAACTGTGGCGTTAGTTTACATATAAGATTGTAGGCCAACTACTGAGATGAATATGGGCTTCTTTCCTGTTGCAGCCATTACAGTGCTGTTCTTAGTATCATTCCTGTTGCCTTGTTCCTTACTAGATCTGCTTCTGCACCACCCCTATTTTCTTTTATATTTATAACCTTGCACCCTCCACAGTAGAAGTCGTTTTCATCCAGCTACTGAAATTCACTAACTCCCGCTAAGTGTGACTTCAGCCTGTCTATTTGCCTGTATTCTGCTGTTGTGGTTGTCAGTCTGCAGACTGGTTTGATGCAGCTCTCCACTCTACCCTGTCCTGTACAAGCCTCATCTGATAATATGAACAGCAACCTACATATTTTTCAATCTGCTTACTGTATTCGTACCTCGGTCTCCCTCTATGATTTCTACCCCACACACTTCCTTTTAATGCTAAGTTGACAATTGACAATTCCTTGATGTCTCAGAATGTGTCCAACCAATATCTCTCTTCTGTCAGTCAGGATATGTCAGAAATTCATTTTCTCCCCAGTTCTGTTGAGCACCACCTCATTAGTTACATGATCGACCCATCTGAACTTCAACAATCATCTGTAGTGCCACATTTATAAGCTTCTATCATCTTTTTGTCTGAACTCCTTATTGACCATTTTTCACTCCCACACAATGCTACATTCGAGACAAATGCTTTCAGAAAGGACTTCTTAACATTTAAACTAATATTGTACAGCAGGAAATTTCACTTCTTCAGAAACACTTTTCTTGCTGTTGTTATTTCTAGAAAATAGGGGCAACAGTCTGGATGATTGACTGAGCTGGCCTTGTAACATCAGCTAATGTGGCTTTGCCATACGGTTACTGCGAACGGCTGAAAATAGTCCCCCATTCGGATCTCCGGGCGGGGACTACTCAGGAGGATGTTATCATCAGGAAAGACAATACTGGCATTCTACGGATCGGAGCGTGGAATGTTAGATCCCTTAATCGGGGAGGAAAATTAGAAAATTTAAAAAGGGAAATGGATAGGTTGAAGTTAGATATAGTGGGGATTAGTGAAGTTCGGTGACAGGATAAACAGGATTTCTGGTCAGGTGAGTACAGGATTATAAATACAAAATCAGTTGGGGGTATCACAGGAGTAGGACTGATAATGAATAAGAAAATAGGAATGTGGGTAAACTACTATGAGCAGCACAGTGATCGCATTATCATTGTCAAGATAGATACGAAGCCAACACCGACAACAGTAGTACAGGTTTATATGCCAACTAGCTCTGCCGATGATGAGGATATAGAAGAAATATATGAGGAGCTAAAGGAAATTATTCAGACAGTTAAGGGAGAGGAAAACTTAATTGTGATGGGAGACTGGAATTCGGTAGTAGGAAAAGGAAGAGAAGGAAAAATAGTAGGTGAATATGGACTGGGCAGAAGGAATGAAAGAAGAAGTCGCCTGGTAGAATTTTGCACGGAACATAATTTAATCATAACAAACACGTGGTTTAAGAATCACAAAAGAAGGTTGTATACTTGGAAGAGACCAGGAGACACTGGAAGGTATCAGATAGATTTTATAATGGTAAAACATAGATTCCGGAATCAGGTTATAAACTGCAAGACATACCCAGGGGCAGATATAGACTCTGACCATAACTTGTTAGTCATGAACTGTAGGCTGAAACTGAAAAAATTGCAGAAAGGTAGGAAAATAAGGAGATGAGACTTAGATAAATTGAAGGAAAGTGAAGTTCTGGTGAATTTCAGAGGGAGATTTAGGCAACAATTGGCAGAAACAGGGGGAAATAAAACAGTAGAAGAGGAATGGGTTGTATTGAGAGATGAAATAGTGAAGGCAGCAGAGGACAAAATAGGTAGAAAGGCAAGACCTGCAAAAAATCCTTGTATAACACAGGAAATACTAAATTTAATTGATGAAAGGAGAAAATATAAAAATGCAGTAAATGAAACAGGCAAAATGGAGTACAGACGACTAAGAAATGAGATTGATAGGAAGTGCAAAATGGCTAAGCAGGAGTGGCTAGAAGCCAAATGCAAATCTGTAGAAGAATGTATAAGAAGGGGAAAAGTAGATACCGCCTACAGGAAAATCAGAGAGACATTTGGGGACAAGAAAAGCAATTCTACAAATATCAAGAACTCAGATGGGAAATCAGTTCTCAGCAAAGAATGGAAGGCTGAAAGGTGGAAAGAGTACATAGAGCAGCTCTACAAAGGAAATGAACTGAGAGACGATGTTGTAGGAAGGGAAGAGGAAGTAGATCAAGATGAAATAGGAGATATTATACTGAGAGATGAATTTCACAGAGCCCTGAAAGACCTAGGTCGGAACAAGGCCCCAGGAGTAGATGACATACCCTCAGAGCTACTAAAGTCTCTGGGAGAGCCAGCCATGACAAAACTATTTGAACTGGTGTGTAGGATATATGAAACAGGCGAAATAGCCTCAGACTTTAAGAAAAATGTAATAATCCCCATTCCAAAGAAATCAGGTGCAGACAGGTGTGAAAATTACAGAACCATCAGTTTGATAAGTCATGGTTGCAAAATTTTAACACGAATTATCTACAGGAGAATGGAAAAGCTGGTAGAAGCTGACCTAGGGGAAGATCAGTTTGGATTCAGGAGGAACATAGGAACCCGGGAGGCAATACTTACCTTACGTCTTATTATAGAAGATAGATTAAGGAAAGGCAAACCTACATTTTTAGCCTTTGTAGATTTGGAGAAAGCGTTTGACAATGTTGACTGGACTACACTCTTTCAAATTCTGAAGTCAGCTGGGGTAAAATACAGGGAAAGGAGAGTTATCTACAACTTGTACAAAAGCCAGACCGCAGTTACTAGACTCGAAGGGCATGAAAGGGAAGCATCAGTTGGGAAGGGAGTAAGACAGGGTTGTAGCCTTTCTCCGATGTTATTCAATTTGTACATTGAGCAGGCGATGAAGGAAAGCAAGGAAAATTTTGGAATAGGAATTAAAGTTCAGGGGGAAGAAATAAAAACATTGTGTTTTGCTGATGACATTGTAATTCTGTCAGAGACAGCAAACGACCTGGAAGAGCAGTTGAATGGAATGGACAGTGTGTTGAAGAGAGCATATAAAATGAACATTAACAAGAGCAAAACAAAAATAATGGAATGCGGTCTTAGAAAATCAGGCGATGCTGAAGGAATTTGATTAGGTAACGAAACAGTGAAGGTGGTAGATGAGTTTTGTTACTTGGGTAGTAAAATAACATGCGATGGTCGCAGTACAGAGGATATAAAATGCAGAATGGCAATGGGAAGAAGAGAAATTTGGTAACATCGAATATTGATTTAAGCCTAAGAAAGTCTTTTCTGAAGGCATTTGTGTGGAGTGTTGCCTTGTACGGGAGTGAAACATGGACGATAGGCAGTGCGGACAGGAAGTGGATAGAGGCTTTTGAAATGTGGTGCTACAGAAGAATGCTGAAGATTAGGTGGGTAGATCACATAACTAATGAAGAGGTACTGAACAGAATTGGCGAGAAAAGGAATTTTTGGCATACCCTAACTAAAAGAAGGGATTGCTGGTAGGACACATTCTTAGACATCGAGGAATCGTAAATTTAGCAGTGGAGGGAAGTGTGTGGGGTAAAAATCGCAGAGGGAGGCCAAGAGACGCGTATAGTAAGCAGATTCAAAGAGATGTGGGTTGTCGTTGTTATGAGGAGATGAAAAGGCTTGCTCAGGATAGGGTATTGTGGAGAGCTGCATCAAACCAGACTGAAGACCATAACAACAACAACCAAGTATTCAAACAAATAATATTGATTTATTAATTAACACAATTGTAACCACAGTACAAGCAATAAGACAAGATAAAAAAGAACTCGGAGGAAAAGCATACATACAAAAACAAGGAGAAAATATTTCAAAACAGTTATTAAATTGTAAATACTTCAACACTTCTTATAGCCTTTCTTCATTTCAGCCATTAGAAGTTCTCATGTTATCCAAATAACAAAACTCATCTACTACTTCTATTGCCTTATTGCCTAATCTAATACATTCAGCACCGCCTGATTTTCTGACACTGCATTCCATTACCCTTATTTTACTCGTATTAATGTTCATCTTTATCTTCCTTTCAAGACACTGTCCATTCCATTTAATTGCTCATCCAGGTCATTTGCTGTGTCTGACAAAATTCTATGTCATCAGCAAACTGCAATGTTTTTATACTCTCTTCCTGAACTTTAATTCCCTCTCCAAATTTCTCCTTGCATTTCTTCATAGCTTGCTCAATGTACAGATTGAACAACATTGCGGAATGGCTACAACCCTGTCTTACTTCCTTCTCAATCACTGCGACACTTTCATGTCCTTAGACTGTATTCTGGGGAAACTTCATTTCTATTATAAAATATTATAATTGACACTATCAAATACCTTTAGTAAATTGCAGAATATCAGAGTGGATGATATTGCAACACTTAAATATTTTGTTATGTGCTTTGTAAATGTGTAAATATGTATCATACTGTTATTGATTAAGCATCCCATTATTATACAGTTGAATAATGTCATTTGAGTATGCTACCATCTCGAAAAAAAATTATATTGTTGTAAAGAGTGAGAATGAAATCTATGCAATCTCTTTATCACCAGAAAAACTGCTGAGAAGAATTTAGTATGAAATTGTTATTTATAATGTAACGAGGAAACTATTCAAAAACTTGAGCTGTTTTATTCTTCTCATTTTAAAGATAGATAATTAATTTTATCCATTGCTGTCATGAGGATACTATACTGTCATGAAATAAAAATACACAGTCTCTACTTAAACAAAAATTTAAAAAAAAATGTGAATCTGTAAGATTTCTCAAATTAAGGTTATGACTGGTCTTGAAATGCATCATGTATTGAAATAATAATCAAGACAGGTGCCAATATAAGATAATGTTGAGTTTACATGTTGTACTGCAACACAGTGCATTGTATGAAAAGTAGTGCTGTATTTTTATGCCTATTAGTTTTCATTCCATTTGCTGTTATTGATATTCAGTTATTTTTGTCAACAATCTAGCGATGAGAGAAACATTGGGGGCAACTACATGAAGCAGTGACAAATTGTGAGACCTGCAGCTCTCCTGTCAAAATGCCCCGAGCACTCCCAGACGGGCCTGGTGGCTCTGCTTTTGCCAATAAACCTGCTCGGGGATGGCCTCATTCAGACCAACAACTTTCCAAAGAAGGCATAACATACGCTGTCAGGGTAAGTAGTTACAACCCCCTCCTCTCTCTCTCTCTCTCTCTCTCTCTCTCTCTCTCTCTCTCTCTCTCTCTCGTGTGTGTGTTGTTCGTTCGTTGTCCTCTTCTGTGTTATTGGTTTACTTATTTCATTTTGTCACTAAATACTGTTTTGTATAATTTTGTCTCTTGGCCTCTCTTCCCTTCTCCACCCCTATACAGCTACAGAACAAGTACCATACAGGTAGAAAATTATGGGAACCTTCTGCCCTCATTCACCTGACAGGTTGTTTTAAAGTTTCAGGAGCAGTATAGGAGTTATGTGCATACTACTTCATTTAAGTGTACTATTTGTTAAATACAAATATAATTCTCTTAATGCCTCGACTGTGCTCAATGAGCTGAATTCAGGCCAGCAGTTATCAGTATTCGGGCGACTGTACCAAATGTATTGAGACTTTTATATCGGTTGCAATCAGTTCTTGAATTTCAAAATTATTTTTTGATGATGGGATGTAACAGTTAATGATGAAAATTATTGTGAATAGTTTTTATGTCCACATGTGTGTACCAACCAACAACTAAGAATTTTATTCCATGTTGACAAGGTCATTTCTATAAGGCTTATTTCTGGAACAAGATTTTGAAACGTATTACTAAAGGAAAAAAAAATACTTGGAAAAGTGATTTTTTGTAAAAGTAATGTGCAAGCATATGTTCCTCTCATAAAATCTTTGAAACTACCAAATTAAACAAAAGATTGTATTAAAAAAATTTGTTTGTTTTCACAATACACATTTTTGCTGCCAATATCATAGAACTATTAGCAACATAAAATTGCAGAAAAGTATGCCAAAACGTGGTAGATTATTAAGTGTAGCATGAAATGCCACAGGGGTCGAGAAAAATTACACAGTCAAAGGATTAATTCAATTTGTACTGAGTTATAAAGTTAAGATTTCCTTGGAGTGTTGTTAACAACAGACTCTCTCTTATGTTTAGTGAAGGAGTGTGTCATGAAACTCGTATTCGAAGGTGACACCATTAGGAAAAGTATGGAAAACTGGCGTTGAGGCATGCTGCCTGCCAGTTTGTTTCTATTTTTCCAATTTCTGCACATGTCTCCCTTTACATTTACCAAATTAATGCCTTTAAGCAGTGTTGTAAGTAATAACATAAAACAAAAATCAATATTTTGTCTCTTTCAGTACATTGGCTGCCTTGAAATACGCACATCAATGAAGAGCTTAGATTTTGAAACGAGATCACAAGTAGCAAAGTAAGTATATTTTTCAAAAAAACATTAATAATAATAAAAGTAAAAGAATTGCTTTTACAGTATATTAAATAAATGTTGTATGAAATCTCCTCTTACTTACAAATTGGTCAAATTTCAGAGACATTATACAGAACAATAACAGTTTAACATTATTATTGTTATAAGTTTCCAGTGAATAATCAGCTGTAACTCTAAGAAATTATTGCTGTCTAGATCTGGATTTAGGTCATTTGCTGTTGAAAATTTAATGTTAAATAACTTAAATCATGTGCGAAAATATACAACTTATTTTCAAGTTATTGTGATTGTTGTTGCAAATCATAATCAAAGCAAATTGTAAGTCAGAGACAACTGCTGCTATTATTTCTTTTACTTTCTTGTCCTGGACATTGCATTTAGGATGATATCTGTGCCTTCATGCATGTGATAAATACCTTCACCATCAGTATACAGGCAAAGAACTTGGATACTGTCACAGACTTAGTGCATTCACATGTGTCAGAAAGTCATACAGAGAAAGTTTATTCAATCACAATGAAACTTATGTAGGTGAATAATAAAAAAGTTTAATTTTTATAAATAAATATTCTTTGATTGTTCTAGTATTTGTAGCACATGAAGTAGCATATTTGGAAACTCTTTTAGATGGATAGACCTTTAGTTCCTTTTTAACCTTTAAGTAGTCGTGTCAAGTCAAAATGACCTGAGACAATTTTCATTTGTTAAATTTCTTTGTCACATATCACTCTGAAACTTGTGATGCACACGTATTTTCCTTTATTTTTGAGCTGCTTCCGATAGACTATCTGGAAACACTGTTGGTCCCATTGTTTCCTGTTAACCTGCAATTATTGTGTGTTTGACACGCCGTGACTATTGGTGTTCTGACATTATCACCCGCCTGACCCAACGTGATTGTGTTCCGTTGTGGCACGACCCTAGTATTAGTGTTCTGTAGTGAATTAGAGGCTGCAAGTTTTCCAACAAGTCTGTTTCGTCTTCTCTGAGTTAGTAAATGAACTTATTTGTGTATTTCATTTTTATATCATACTTTTTTATTTGGTCATGCAAACAAACTTGTTATGGAGAGTATTGTTCGGGGATTTACTAACAGCGACATATCAGAACTGTTAGGAAGACAATAAAGTTGTTTCTAATAGACAGAAATACTGAAGTACCACAACATCAATGACTTCAAACAGTAGAGACCAGAACTGGAACAAAATTGGGCAAGCAGAAGAGGTGTCTGTCCAAGTACAAACGACCACAAACATTCAACATTGTGCTAATTGTACGGAAACTTTATGCAAGGTACATTCGAAAGTTATCTGCACAAAATGCTTAGCAGACTGAAGTATGTTGATGGGTCAAAAGCTTTGTATTTATTATTGGAGAACATTCTCTCATGTATTTAAGTTTCCATTGTTACTCACTTTGTCATTAAATGCTGTCAAGTATAAGTTGCATTTATTCATTTATGTTGCAAACATCATTCTTAAATTGTGACCTTTCTATTTTCTCAAATCTTGACATGTGTACTCAGCTAAATTTGTGTCCGGATCAAGTTGACCCAACGCGACTACTTGCGTTACTTCTTGTCATTCAACTACTTAATGGTTAAGCAAATTTTCAATTTTTTATGGCTCTTTCCTCTTACATATCATTTCATATTGTGTTATTGGTTTGTAATGAGCGAATAATTGGTACAGTGTTTGATGTGTTGACAGGGAATGCATTAATAGAGTATGTGAAGCTGCTGGCCTGAAAACTGTTGACAAAAAAAGAAAGGTATGTTGTGCAACATTATCTTACACTTTTCCCCTGTTGTATTCTAATGATGGAAAGTCTTGATTGGAATGCAAAAATAGTTTGCCATTCACCACAGAGACAATTGCCAAGCTGCATGTAAAAATAGATAATCACAAAGCACAACTTAGTTTTCGGCCTCAGTCTTTGTTAAAACAGAAGAGACAATCAGTCATAGAATGACAGAAGCACAACACATTAACACACAACTATCTTTTTCATATAATAAATAATATGCTGCATTCTGAGCTGCGCCAAGAATAAAAATAACTATGTGTGGGGATGGAAGTGGAAAGAGAAGGGATGCAGGGTGAGTATGGGAATAGGCCTGCTAATGCTTCCTTATGTAGTATGTAGATGCTATATGGCCAGAAAGAAGATGCGGATTAGAAACACAGTGTGGATGGAGGGAGCAAAAGGGGAGAACTAAAGAAGTGGAAAAAAAAAAAAAAAAAATAACATGGACATTGGGTAACAAGAATTGGGAGAGGTGTAAGTTGATGAGGGTGATTACTCGGGGTATGTGGGGAGACCCATGAATTTACTGATATACTGTAAGAGGACTCCCATCTGTACAGTTTAGGAAAGCCGGTAATGGGGAGGTGGTGGTAGGGGGAGAATCCAGATGGCTTGTTGCAAAGCAACTAGCTGTTCTACCCTTAAAGGGCATCTCTCAAAGAAAAATAGTAAGACAGATATTGGTAACTGATGAAAGATTCACAGTGATTAACAGTTGCCAAAATACAACCCTTAGTTAATGCAGTTATTATTTAATGTGGGAATCTGTGCAAAAAGTGCAATTTATACTCAGTAACTATAATTAGACAAAATGTCATCTGTTGGTATTTGATAAGGATTTTAGGAGGATTTGAGTGTGAATTTGCAGTATTGTTTTAAAGAAATATACATTGTTTCATTGTAATTTTGCCTTGAGAAACAATTCATAACATTAAGGAACTATTGAATGTGTTCATAATTAACCATCATATTGGTGGCTGTGGGGAAGAAAGTGATCTCCACTTGTCTTCTTGTAGGAAGACTCGTCTCCTTGTATCAAGAAACAAAAGTAGATTTGTTTGTTGGTGAATAAAATAGATAATCAATAGATGAAACAGTGTGTTCAGTTCTCTGTATCTCATATATTAATTTCTCCCTTTTTTGCAATGGAATAGCCAATTGGAATGTCAATAATGTAGGACGGATAACAACTCACCGTAAAGAGGCTTGCTGAGCTGCTGACAGGCACAAATATAGATAATCACATTCACAGAATTTAAATTTTCAGCTATGGTGGTCAACATAGAAAGAAACACATACATTCACGCAATCACTCTGACAACTATACATACACAACTACCATGTCCGGCCACTACTGTACCAAAAGCATCTAGACTATGAGTGAGGTGGGGAGTGGAGTGGGAAGGTTGCCAGGTAAAGGTGGGAATGGAAAGTTCTGCATTGCATGATGGACTGTAAAGACTCTGATAGGCAGGAATTTCAATTATGTCAGTCAATACAGTGAAGTGAAGGGTTGAGAACGGATTAAAGCGAGGTATAGAGGAGTTTTTGGAGGGAGTGGGGGGATTAGAAATGATAAAAGTAATAAGGAAAAAATAAAAATAGAAAAAAAAAAACAGGAAAAATTGTAATTAATTAAGGGGATATTGTCAAGGGGAACACACAGCTGCTAGGAAGACACGAATTGGAGAGATAAGGATAATGATTGGGAAAGGAAGAGGGGGGAAAGATGTTAGGCATAGGGTGTAGAGATGGAAAGTTATCTTAGGTTGAGACCAGGATGAATGTGGGACCGTAGAATGTGTTGAAGGGATAACTTTCATCTGCACAATTCAGAAGAGCTGGTAGTGGAGGGGGAGGATCCAGATGGCTTGAGTAATGAAGCAGCCATTGAAATCCAGAGTTCTGTGCTTAGCTGCATGCTGTGCCACAGAGGTCCATCTTTCTTTTTGGCACAGTTTGGTGGTGGCCATTCATCCTGACGGATAGCTGGTTCTTCGTCTTACCAATATAAAACACTGAGCAATGATTGCAGCAGAGTTGGTAAAGCATAAGCCTGCTTTAACAAGTGGCCCAATCTCCGATGGGGTACGATAAGCTTGTGACAAACCTGGGATAGGAAGTGCTAGGTGGGTGGATTGGGCAGGTTTTACATTGGGGTCTTCCACAGGGATATGAGCCCTGTGGTAAGGGGTTGGGGTTTGGAGTGGTATATGAATGACCTAGGATGTTGTGGAGGTTGGGTGGGTGATGAACCACCACTTTAGGAGGGGTTGGAAGGATCTTGGGTAGGATGTCTATCATTTCAGTGCTTGATGACAGATAATCAAAGCCCTGACAAAGGATGTGATTTAGTTGTGTCCAGTCTGGGTGGTACTGGATGACAAGGGCATTCTTTTGTGACTGGTTCCTGGGGTTGGAGGGAGGATTGGTGGTGTGTGGGGATATGGCACGGGAAATCTGTTTGTCGACGATATAAAGAGGCCAATATCTGTCTGTGGAACGCCTTTGTGAGGCTTTTGGCATAATGGGTAAGGGACTTGTTGTCACAGAAAATTTACTGTCCACGGGTGGCAACGCTGTATGGGAGGGATTTTTCTATTTGGAATAGATGGCAACTACCAAAGTGCTGTTACTGTCAGTAATTAGTAGGTTTAATGTGGATGGAGCCATCAGTGAGGAAGAGGTTAACATCCAGGAAATTGAGTTGGCAGGTTTAGAAGGACCAAGTGTAACTGATGGAGGAGAAGGCGTTAAGGTTGTGAAGGAACGAGATTATGGTGTCCTGGCTCTGAGTCCAAATCGTGCAAATCTGCGCTGATTTGCCCCTTTGTCTCATTCTATGGTACTGCAACCATCCTGGCCTCAACCTAAGATAACTTTCCATATCTACGCCCTATGCCTTCCCCACTCATTATCATGTATCTCTCTAATCCATATCTTCCTTGCAACTTTGTGTTGCCCCTTACAATGTCCATTTAATTAATTACTTTTTATTCTTATTTTCTCCTGTTTTTCCTATTTTTATTTTTCCTTTATTATATTTATTGTTTCAAATCCCCCCTATCCCTCCCCACACTTCTCTACACTTCCTTTTATCCTTTCCCACCCCTTCCCTTCACTGTATTCATTGCTACAATTCAAATTCCTGCCTATCAGAGCCTTTACAATACTTCAAGGAACACTGAACTTTCCATCCCCCATTTTTACCCAGCATCCTTCCCCCTCCACTCCCCACCTCACTCACAGTCTAGATGCTTGTGTCGCTGTAGTGGTTGGACGTGATGGTTGTTATCTGAATGATTGCGTGAATGTTTGTGTTTCTTTGTCTGATGGAGACCAAGGCTGAACATTTAAGTTGTGTGTATATGATTATCTATTTTCGTGCTTGTCGGCAGCTCAGCGAGCCTCTTTATGGGAAATTGTTATCAATCCTCCATTAATTTCCCCTTTGATAGATACAAATAGAGATATGTGAGGTGTGGAGTAGGAGGATAAAGTAAGCCCTCTTTTTTATGTAAGAAATTGTGTAAAATTGTGAGGATATAAGTTCATTTTAAAGTAAATTTTTTTCTCTAAAATATGTCTAAATCCTACACAAAAATATTTATCACAGTTACGAGGACATCACATAGTAGTGCAGTGGCCCCTTAGTCATTTATCCATCACCGTCCAGCCAAACACAACTCATCAAGCATATGATGTACTGTCTGCGTTGCAGTGATGGACAGATGGGTTCCCAGCTGTTGTGTTTACTCCCATAAATGTTACTGTACTCAATGACTCGGTCAACACTGACATTCATTCAAAATGATTTAGACAGTGAATATTTAAAAAAGGAACTTCTTGTATATTAGTCAGCTAATATGTTGAAGCATTTATAGATGTAATTCTAATATGTAAAGCCCAGGTTGAAATGTCAATAATATGTGAGGATAGGTAGCAACTCACTATAAATATCACTGAGTCACAGACAGGCACATAGAATAGCTGGTCACAGTATGAACGTAATCTGCAGCTCACTGATCACCTTTATTGTGAGTTGCTACCTGTCTTCATAATTTTGACATATAAATGCAATTTAGTTTTTTTTTTCTTCCCACATACTGTTTTGTGTGGTGATATTAGAGGATTTTTTTGTCTCGAACACAATTTTTTTTCCTTGTGTTTTCACTGGTAGGTATCGCACACTGTAATCATCTCATTGAGGTTGTAACATACTGTGCCTGTATGCAGGGAAACCATCATTCTAAACATTTACAAAAATCACTAAAAATATAAATAAAACTTTTATCCATTATGGATGAGGAACACTGTGACTGTGGTGAAATAAGGTGTCTTGAATGACAGCAACCAGGCGACTGGTTGCTGTCATTCAAGATACCTTAAAAATATAAATATTTGCTTCTCCTCACCAATTGTCATGTAACCACTCAACATGTATTAGCCCACAAACGTTTGAAGTCCTCCACAATGTTCTGTATGGTGTGTTACCTTGTTATCTTGGGGTTTGGTGTAACTTCCGGTAACTCAGCATTTGGATTCTCAAATATGCAGCAACATCTGAATTATGTTGAATATGAGCAGCTGAACTCAATTATTGTGTATGCTATTGGTTTGAAATTAGGAGGAGCAACATCAGGTAAGATTGAATCAGTAGTTTAATCAAACACTTCAAATAAACTGGATATGCACAATAATCACTTTTAACACTGAAATGTCAACATGCTGACGAGCATAGTGACTGATTTGAAATCTGGTTAAAAACTGCACTTCCATGACCACTGCAGGCCACCTTTATTTACTATTCTGAACAGTGCCATGCATTGTTAGAGTTGTTAAAAGCATGAAAATATTAAATGTACAATTAATTATCTTAATCTTAATAACATTTCATTTTCTATAAAACAAACATAAATATGAAGTCATCTTTCAGTATCATTTTAAATGTTTCTAATAACCAAAAATATACTTAAATATGAAAGGCAACATACTAGTTAGATGAACCACTGTGTACTCAGATATGTCTCATGGACCTTTGCCTATGTTTTCACAGATATACTAGAAACATTACAGTTCCAGTTTAGCATGTTTAGCTCAGAAAATGTGGCGTTAACTGCATTTAGCTATTGCTATAGATCTTATGTGTTACATGTCATACCGCAGACCTGCAGGGCAGAGCACATTTCAATTGCCCTGCTTGAGGTCACTGTCTCACATTAAACAGTACAGAGATTAGTCATTCCCCCAACGACAAAAATGTGGAAATTGGATATTAATCGTCTGCAGATAATGGTCATTATGCTATGTGTTGCAAATAAAATATATATACTGTATTCAGTTGGCAGAAATGTGAGTTATGAGAGAGTCTATCAGTGACACATCACAATCCTTTAATTATTTTCATGACTATCAGATTAGAGAATGAGTACTTTCTAGAAAACATACATTGTTATTAAATAAACCTGGAATTTCATAAAATATAAATAAGTGTGTCTTATACTTTTGAAAAAAGTTGGCTTCTTAATTAAAAGTCAGAAGAGTCACTCTGGACTAATAACAGTACAATTATGACTCCTGACACAACTATCCGCTTGTGACCAGTTGTGCCAGAACGTTGTTGACATTATGCAGCAGAACAGCACTTCCTCTAAAGAAAAGCATTTTCAGCTTCAAAACTTCATTAATTCAGCACTGAGTATGAAGTACAATATCACTGTTCTAACACCAAAGTGTGTAGTATTCCATAGGCCCATCCTTCATATTTGTCATTTTACCAGTATTATAGCCACACTGTTCATTAGAGAAATTTTCTTGCAGGCTTCAGAACAAATGTAGTTCCACTACAGGCCTTAGATTGATGTAAAATGACAATATCGTATTTAAATTTAGGTTTTAATGTTGGAAAGGGACAGGTACTGTGTGTTGGTCATACGCGTTTGCAGGGCGTTTACACAATCTTAGGGGAGATTCGAGCTTTGTGTTGACAGTTATTGAAAGTAGTTGACCCAGGATTGATCTCAGCAATTATCTATCATTGAAAACTATGTTATACTGCCCTTCTAAGTGAGACAATTTCCATTCAACTGTCTGGCTTCTCGGTTAAAGTCTGTAGCTCTGGTGCAGGAAGCTACTCGCTCATGAGTGAAAGGTACTTGTATCTTAACAGTATAGAAAGAGCTCAAAAATATACCAACATTTCAGCCACTGTTGCATGTTTCAATGGACCACATATCAGTAGCTATACATTGATTGATTGTATATCCTACAGTTCATCTATTATTCCATCCAGGAATTTCTAGTTTTATACTATATGGATTTTATTATTATTTTGTTGTCTGGAAGAATTGTTTATATTCCAACTATTTTCATTTTAAGCAAGTGGTGTGTGTGTGTGTGTGTGTGTGTGTGTGTGTGTGTGTGTGTGTGTACTGGGGGGAGGGATTTATGCAGTGTTTATACATTAAAAACAATGATTTATAACGTTCTGTATTGGCGTACCAACAGGTTGAAAAGAGAGTACAACGAGCAATTGCAGAACACCCAGTAATGGATTATGCTGGATCCAACGTGAATCTGACTGTGTCCAGTTCTCGTCTAGTACTAACTCTCCTGGAGACAGGGCGCATTATTGCTGCTCATGATATGCCAAGAATTTCTTTTGCATCTGGTGGTGACACAGTATGTATGTTTTCTATTTAATCAGTTTTTCTTTGTAATACAGCCATTTTAGACCAAAAGTGCCATTGTCTCCATCATACATGTTAAATTGTTAATCATATAACTTGAATGGCATTGATAGATGAGGTAGTAACTTGTAGCCTTCCATCTCTCCACTATTCATCTGCGTTCTTTATCCGCCACCTCCTAAGAACAAGTTCTTGTTTTGGACTGAAACCATTTTTGTAACTCATTGTCTGTTGATTTTAGTTATACTTTATTGTAGAACAAAATTTATTTTGAATTAAAAAAAAATAGCTTTGTGGTGTCAGAAACACACAGATGTTTAGTCATCTGCTGAAGTAACATTAACGTAACCAATGTGATTGTTTATTAATTTGTGTAATGATATATTAATTAAATCTGTGATACTTTTTATTTATTAAAACAACAGTAACATGTAGAAGAGAACTCCTCTTTGTTATGCCATTGACAAGCAAGACTTTTAAAAGGTACTGTAACTCTACATTTAGGGTATGTGTTAGTAAATCCAAAAGAGTATTTGGGCCATTAATATATAGGCTGTAGAAGATCAATGCTTAAAATGTTACTCTTGCCTTCATTCCTCCCCCTCATCTATCCTCCTCCCACTCTCTTCTCATTTGTATCTCCTTTACACATGGTTTTGTATCATTTACAAAAACTATTTGTTGGGTAGGTACACAAAACTTGTAGTCTTAAGAAGGCTTGCAAAAATTTTATGTTTTCTTTTATAAACTGAACATTTTTGTGTGTTTCACTAATGTTACAGGACACATTAGACTTTGTAGCATATGTTGCAAAAGATGCCAATGACTGGCGTGCCTGTTACGTGCTGGAATGTGGTGGAGGACTTGCTCAGGATGTAATCATTACTGTTGGGCAGGCATTCCAGATGAGGTATAAGGAGTTCTTAACGCTTCCCACCACAGCGTTGTCAGCATCACTTCTGTAAGTATGCACGAAAACATCTAATTTACCTAAAGAAAAATACTGAACTTTTTGTGTGAAACAACTTGTGAAACCAGTATTTACTCAGTTACTGTATCAGGTTGATACAGATTCAGTATATGAGGGTGAATCTAATATATAAAGCAGAGCATTCGTATGTATGTGTGTATGCCTTGTGTACAAATCTAGAGTTTTGTTCCAATCTGTATGAAATTTTTTACACGTAAGCTTCAATCCATGAGGACGGTCGCCATAAGTGTAAGAATCACATACGATACGTAGTTCAAGAAATATGATGTAATAAACAATGAGATGCGTGAAAAACTGCTGCATTTAGCGACATTGCTGGTCATTTTTTCCCAAACCACTGAACCAATTTCAACCAAATTTGGTGCACTCATTCCTTACTGTGAGGTAACAATTGCTGCAGTTTTAAGAATCACATATGACACATGGTTCAGAAGATATGAAGACATAAACAATAGGAATCGTAAGAAACTGCTACATACTGCACAGCAGATTAACAAGATAGAAACCTATAGATCATCCAGAATTTTATTCCTTTTTGGCTTGTTCTCTCCTTATGCCAAGGTCCAAACAGTTAGCAGTGAATGAATATTGGGCGAAAGATTCTTTGCTGCAAACACCAGTATTTTCTGACATAATGGCCAGAGACAGGTACAAGGTGATACTGCATTTGTTAAAGTGTTTGTTAAGCTTATGGGACTTATCTGTGGGGTCATCAGTCCCTAATCGTACAAACTACTTACAAACTAACTTAAACTAAAGACAGCACAAACATCCATGCCCGAGAGAGCTTTCGAACTCCTGATGGGGAACGGCTTCGCGCATCGAAGCATAGCACTTAAACGCGCTCGACCACTCGATACTGCATTTATTACACTTAAGTGACAATTTGTCTTCATCCCTAGATATTCTTGTGAAAATACATATGTTTGTGGAACACGCTATAAAAGAGATTCTGAGAGGCTGTAGCCACATTTGAGAACTTAGTAACTGACGAAAGTTGCTACTTTTAAGAGGAAGGCTACAATTCAAACAGTATATTCCAAAAAACAAAAGTAGCCATTTTGGGATTGAAATTTTCATTCTGGTATACAGACCAATTACATTCTGGATTATATTGTCTACATTGGTGCCGCTACTGAAGTAAAATCTGGAAATGCTGACTGGTGACCTGATTTGCAGGTGATGTCATTGTCAGTTTGTTGTTAGCATACCTCAACAAAGGTCATAGCATTTATGTAGACAACTGGTATTCGAGTCTTGAATTGTTCTTATGGCTCCATGCGAAGTGCACTAATGTTATTGGCACACTGCAGAAAAACAGGAAATGTTTACCACCTTTACCTGATAAACTGAAGAAAGGGAAATATAATTGAAGTCTGGGATGGACAGTAAATAAGTCTGGATGCTTGCTACTGTAAATGGACCAAGTTTGTTCAGAGAATCATAAAATGGGACAAATAAAGTGAAATCCACTTGCGTAGTTAGTTACAATTAGCAAGCCACACAGGAGTAGCCGAGTGGTCTGCAGTGCCACGTTACCGATCGCGCAGCCTCCCGCATTAGAGGTTCAAATCCTCCCTTGGGCATGGATGTGTGTGTTGTCCCTTAGGTTAGTTTAACTTAGCTTAAGTAGTTTGTAAGTCTAGGGGCTGATGACCAACATAGTTTAGTTCCATAAGATTTACAAACATTTGAACATTTTTGAACAATTAGTCAATGGGTGCGGTTTATAGGACTGACATGATGTTACATTCCATACGTAAACAGTGAAATGGGACAAGAAAGTATTCTTTCATTTAACTGACTTGAGTATGCTGAATGCAAAAACTATTTTTGAAATGCAAAATAAACAGAAGAAGCCACTAACAAAATTCCACTTGATCAATTACTGGAGACGTTTCATTCATAAACATCTAAAACCTTGATGCCACGGACACGAAAAATGACAGCCCTTTTCGACCGGAAAATAAAAAATAACATTATCCAGGGTTCTTCGGAGTAATGGAAAGTAAGGAGATACCACAGACACGTTGCATAGTGTGTACTGCCAATTTGAAATGGAAAATGACACGAATCAGATGCAAAAAAAATGTAATGTTGTTCTCTGTATGGTGCCATGTTTTGAGACATACCACAAACTAAGGAAGTATTAGTTTCTTCAGGTACCTTGAATGTTGAAAGAAAAGAAAATGAAAAAGTAACAAAGCAATAGAAGTAATCAAAAAGAAAAAAAAAAAAAATTAACTCAGCCAGCGGCAGTCCAATGCCTTTGTCAGAAATGAGGATGGGAAACCTCTAAATCAAACTCTACTACTCCGCGAACAAGTGAAAAAGAAATCTGCTAGCAGAAAGCATGTACATGCTTATTATCAGATTATTTAGCGTAGTGAATCGATGGCACAACATGGATTTCAAGAAATATTTTTTATTTACGATTATAGCTAGAGCTGTCGGAGTTTTGCAGGTCTTCCCTGCGAAAAACTTACTTTAAACTAAATGTTGCGAAACATACTCAATCGATGTTAATGAAACTTTAATATGTTGTAGTAGCATATTTTGGTTACATACATCTCAAGTTATAGTTTTTTCAAAAACAAATAAAAAAGGTATTAGAATTTAATTAAATCTTTACGTTCTCAGTCATTTGGATCTGAAAGGCTGTTTTGTATCACAAACTGCAACTGCTGTGGCAAAGCAGTGAGATACTGATTTTATATACTGTTTTTGGGGTCAGTTGTGTGCTCACCGCAACGTGCGACTACCATGCAGCAGCCGTAGCCCACAGCGGCCGTGGGCCGGGTCAGCCGCCACTGCTCAGGCCCAGAACTAGTTTCTCGCCATCAATCAGGCGGACAGCCGGGTTGCTCGCCCCAGTAGCCGCGAAAGGGTTAAGCTCTACAAACATTTGAACATTTTTATTTAAATTTGATCCATACAAACTACAAGTAGTGCAACAATTGCAGGACAATGATTACCGGCTACAATTGGGATTCTGTCAACAAATGGGAACAAAAATAAACAATGATGTTGAATTTCTAAACAAGTTGTGGAAATCAGATGAGGCACATTTTCATCTTGCGGATTATGTGAATAAACAGAACTACCATTACTGGGCAATCACAAATTCTGATGACATTCATGGATGCCCTTTACACGCTAGCAAAGTGATGGTGTGGTGTGGTGTTTCATCACATGGGATTTTATCAGACCATGGCCTATTCTTGTTTGTTTTATTATGAATTGAGAAAAGACAATTATCTCCAAATCCAGTCATCAGTAATAAATGCAGCTTCTCTGTAACTTTGAGGGTTATTTAAAACATTTGTTGAATAATTAAAATTGCTGTCTATGGTATTCAGCATGCTGGAAACTTTTCGTATGACAATGGCAGATATCTTATTAACAGAATATTGTCACAATGCCTAAATATGTCAACTGCTATAGGTGTTTATTTCCAGAAAGCCAATTTTCCTTCAGTAAAAAACTGTCTTGATTGCAGATTATTATTTAATTAATGACGCATTTCGCCCTTTAGCAGGATATCCTCAGATTATCTGCATAACAGAATTTACAAAAAATTACAAGGTGAAATTAAAAAACGGGGATAATGTGACATGGTCTTATTTTGTGCTAAGAAGACAATATAAATGGTAAACAAAGCTTACAATGTGCTCTCCGTGGTGTGACACCATAAGTTGTTTTGTGGTGTTTCTATATTTAGGAATTAAATATAGAAAGAAGGTGGGTGAGGGGAGAAAAATACAGTAAGAAAATAAAATAAACAAAATAAATATAGATTTAAATAAAAAAGAATAAAAAATAAAAATGTGTACACACGACCGAGCGCATGCGCGCGCGCGCGCGCGCGCGCACACACACACACACACACACACACACACACACACACACACACAAGCATGCACGCACATACTGTCACGGCGCATGCAGTGTGCGTGCTTGCATGTGCGCGCATGGTTGTGTGTACGTGCAGTGTGCGTGCATTTTATTTTTAATTTTTATTTCAACATTTTTATATTTATTTTTTATTTAAATCTATATTTATTTTGTTTATTTTATTTTCTTTTTCTCCCCTCACTCCATTCCTAAGCTGCATCTCATTATACCCATCTAGGCCATGCTGTACCCATCCCCACCACTGTGACACAACCTTCCTTTCCCCTCTCCCCTCCCCTCCCTGATTTACACGCCACAGAGCGTGATTCAAAGTGCAGCAGCAGGAGGTGATATGACTGTGTTGTGTGCCTGTCTGATTGTATTAATGTTCTATTTTCGGAAGAAGGCTGTGGCCAATTGCTGAAAGTGTTGTATGTGTGTGTCTTTTGTATGTGCCTGTCGCAGCTCATTGCCACGTCTTTGCGGTGAGTTGTAAACTGTCCTTATTACTATATTATTAATTCCAACCTGGACTTTCCATTATTATATTATGTACATAAATCAAATATAAACTACGAAAATGTTAGAGAGAACCGTAAAGTAAATTTTCCCGCTGAAAACATTATCACCCACATTTTACACAATATTTTTTTTTAACTCGCTTGAGAAGAAATGGAACTTCTAGGTACCTACCTTAACTGGCTACGGGCGTATAAGGCACATCCAGTGGTTTTGAAGCAGTTTTTGTAGAGAAAAAAGTGTGCCTTATAGGCCGACAAATACGGTACATTTTCAGAAGTTCAGGAATTTGTGTTGAGTGGGATCTTGCCTGCTGATGAATCTCTAATTGTATGGAGACACTGTAAAATGTCTGTTACAGATCTGGTGGTGTTGCGGGTGCAGACCGAGAATATTACAATGACCTGCCAGGCAAGGTGCCACCAGAATTAGGACCACCACCACCTGTTCCCCCAATGCCAGCTGGAATGCAACGTGAGACCCGTACAGTTCCATTGGTTGGCAGTGGTACAAATAACGTATTCCCAGCAACTACGGAGCGCTCTACAAGCAGAGGTAAGAAGTAATTATAGCTGCCAAAATAATAGCACCACACTAGGATTATCCCCACCCCCTCTTCATTTATTTGGTTTACCGCAGATTGCAGTTATAATAGAGCCATCAATTTCTGTTCGTTTTGCGATTACTTCAAATAGTCAGGTACACTTTGTCCCTTTTGTACAAAAGTTGTTACTTATTCACGGTAAGTACCGTATTTACTCGGCTATAGTACCACCCTCCCTTAATTTTTGAAGTCAAAATACGTGAAATTTGGCAGCATTAATTTACTGGAAATTCAGCAACATTTACTGATGCTAACTCCTGGAACAATGGTGCTGTATGTATGCGGCATAATGGTAACAATAGCTGGCTACCCCCACCCCCAACTCTCCATTTACTATCGCTAGGCTTGCATTTTCCCGCAGGTAATGTTGAATTCAGATTTATATAGTGAACAACATACGAAAATAATTACCGCCGGTCGGAAAATTAACTTTACGGCATTGTTTAAGTTAAGAGCTGTCGAGTTTGCAACGAATATTGCCATCCGTGCGCAGCTCATGAATTTTAAGTTTTGGTATTTCGATTGTTTACTTCTAACAGCAGGTGGCTTCTGCTAACCATGGGCTGCCACATAAGAATAGTATAACACAGGCAGAGTTTTGTGATGTTTTTATAAAATAGGCATTTCATATACAGTGTGATAAAATGATTAACAAATTTAGCCCATCCTGAAACATCCAAATACACAATTGAATTTACGAAGTTTCTGCCTATAGTTGTTGTTGTTATGGTCTTCAGTCCAGAGACTGGTTTGATGCAGCTCTCCACCCTACTCTATCCTGAGCAAGCTTTTCATCTCCTCATAAGAACGGCAACCCACATCCACTTGAATCTGCTTACTATAAGCGTCTCTTGGTCTCCTTCTGCGATTTTTACCCCACACACTTCCCTCCAATGCTAAATTTATGAGTCCCCGATGTCTAAGAATGTGTCCTACCAAGCGATCCCTTCTTTTAGTCAGGGTATGCCAAAAATTCCTTTTCTCACCAATTCTGTTCAGTACCTCTTCATTAGTTATGCGATCTACCCACCTAATCTTCAGCATTCTTCTGTAGCACCACATTTCAAAAGCCTCTGTTCTCTTCCTATCCACACTGCTTATTGTCCATGTTTCACTCCCATACAAGGCAACACTCCACACAAATGCCTTCAGAAAAGACTTCCTTACACTTAAATTAATATTCGATGTTATCAAATTTCTCTTTTTCAAAAATGCTTTTCTTCCCATTGCCATTCTGCATTTTATATCCTCTGTACTGCGACCATCGCATGTTATTTTACTACCCAAGTAACAAAACTCATCTACACCTTCATTGTTTCGTTACCTAATCTAATTCCTTCAGCATCGCCTGATTTTCTAAGACCGCATTCCATTATTTTTGTTTTGCTCTTGTTAATGTTCATTTTATATGCTCTCTTCAACACAATGTCCATTCCATTTAACTGTTCTTCCAGGTCCTTTGCTGTCTCTGACAGAATTACAATGTCATCAGCAAAACGCAATGTTTCATTTCCTCCCCCTGAACTTTAATCCCTATTCCAAATTTTTCCTTGCTTTCCTTCACCGCCTGCTCGATGTACAAATTGAATAACATCGGAGAAATGCTACAACCCTGTCTTACTCCCTTCCCAACTGATGCAACCCTTTCATGCCCTTAGAGTCTAATAACTGCGGTCTGCCTTTTGTACAAGTTGTAAATAACTCTCCTTTCCCTATATTTTACCCCTGCTGACTTCAGAATTTGAAAGAGTGTATTCCAGTCAACATTGTCAAATGCTTTCTCCAAATCTACAAAAGCTAAAAATGTAGGTTTGCCTTTCCTTAATCTATCTTCTAAGATAAGACGTAAAGAGAGTATTGCCTCCCGGGTTCCTACATTCCTCCTGAATCCAAACTGATCTTCCCCGAGGTCAGCTTCTACCAGCTTTTCCATTCTCCTGTAGACAATTCGTGTTAAAATTTTGCAACCATGACTTATGAAACTAATGGTCCTGTAATTTTCACACCTGTCTGCGCCTGATTTCTTTGGAATGGGGATTATTACATTTTTCTTAAAGTCTGAGGATATTTCGCCTGTCTCATACATCCTACACACCAGTTCAAATAGTCTTGTCATGGCTGGCTCTTCCAGAGACTTTAGTAGCTCTGAGGGTATGTCATCTACTCCTGGGGCCTTGTTCCGACCTAGGTCTTTCAAGGTTCTGTCAAATTCATCTCTCAATATAGTATCTCCTATTTCATCTTGATCTACTTCCTCTTCCCTTCCTACAACATCGTCTCTAAGTTAATCTCCTTTGTAGAGCTGCTCTATGTACTCTTTCCACCTTTCAGCTTTCCCTTCTTTGCTGAGAACTGGTTTTCCATCTGAGTCCTTGATATTCATAGAGCTGTTTTTCTTATCTCCAAATGTCTCTTTTATTTTCCTGTAGGCGGTATCTACTTTTCCCCTTCTTATACATTCTTCTACAGATTTGCATTTGGCTTCTAGCCACTCCTTCTTAGCCAATTTGCATTTCCTGTCAATCTCATTTTTTAGTCGTCTAACAGAATTGGGAAAAAAGGCAGGTACTATAGCCGAGTAAATACGGTATATCCAGCATTCTTTCAAGCATTTCTAGAACAGGAAACGAGTTGTAAAACTACAAATGGAGTTAAAGTAATAATAATAATATCAACAAAAATTAAACACGTGTGCTCAGAGCAGTTACATTTTGCATTGCAGCGAACAGAAGTCAAACAACTTTTATAATCAGATATACGGCAAGGCGTTACATTTGATGATATTTCTTTGATGAAAGAAACCTGTATGTCAAAGTTTCCTATTACACTGTCAAATATCTTTGATGTAAATACATGACACATCAACTTTGACAAAGATACATGACTATGTAATACCAGTCTCAGCTCCATTTATTTACTAACTGTTTGGATTCTATAAGTGTTCATTTCAATGTGTGTTACTGTGAGTATGTTTTCACTGTAATACATTATTTTTCAACTTGTATCAGAATATTTAGTAGGTAAAATACAAGAATTTTATGGGGTTGGTACGAGAATCGCACGCTCTGGATATGACAATCCTGCACCTCTCTCTCTCTCTCTCTCTCTCTCTCTCTCTCTCTCTCTCTCTCTCTCTCTCTGTACACACACACACACACACACACACACACACACACACACACACACACAATCTTTTTAATATTTATATGTCGCTTCGAAATTTAACAGCTGTGGCATCCCAAGATGGCTGCTCTCATGTGAATTTTCGTCATCAAAATTGGGGGTGCACAGATTACTCGAGTATATATGGTACTGGTTGACTGAGAAATGTACGCTCTCTGAACTTGAACTTTGACGGAAGCCCTACCGTGATTGTGAAGGTCTCTCTCTTGCAGCATTTGCTACTGGAGTTTCCTGATCATCGCAGTGACATTTCCATGCTTACTAAATGAGTCCATAATGAAGCACGCTGCTCTTTGTTGGATTTTCTCAATGTTTTCTTTTTCGGATCCCACACTGGTGAGCAATACTAGAGTGTTGATCGAAGGAGTATTTTGTAACCTACTTCCTTTGTTTTGGACTACAGTTCCTGAGGATTTTTCCAATGAATCTGTCTGGCATCTGCCTTACCCACAACTGATTTTGTATGGTCAATCTATTTCAAATCGTTCCACATGTCTATTCACAAATGTTTTATGAATGTAACTGCTTCCATTGTTTGTCTTGCTGTTGCATAGTTATATAATATAGAATTTTCATTTCTACGTAAACACAGCACTTTACATTTGTTTAAGTTGAGGCTTATTTGCCATTCCCTGCACCATGTGTCAATACACTGCAGATGCTCCTGCATTTCACTACCCTCTTCCAGTGTCAAGACTTCTTAATAAATGACAGCATCAACTTGAAAAACACCTTATTGAACTTCTGAAGTTATCTACAAGGTCATTTATGTTTATTGTGAAAAGCAACAGTCCTATTACGCTCCCCTGAGGCACGCCAGAAATGACTTTCACATACGAAGACTTCTTTCTGTTGAGGATGACATGCTGTGTTCTGTTAGATAGGAACACCTCAACCCAGTCACACATTTGGTTTGATATTCTCTATGCTTACAATTTGTGTATCACATGATAGTGCGGAACACTATTGAATGCCTTGCTGAAGTCAAGAAACATGTCATATACCCGGTATTCTGTATTTTCTGCTCTCTGTATCCCGTGAATGTATAGCATAAGCTGGGTTTCATATCATCATTGCTTTCAGAAACCATGTTGATTCCTACAAAGGAGATTTCCAGTCTCCAGACAATGTATAATATTTGAACATAAAACATGTTCCAAAATTCTGCAACTTACTGATGAGATAGATATAGGCCTATAGTTTTGCGCATCAGATTGACGACCCTTCTATAAAACAGAAATGACCTGTACTTCTTTCCAATCCTTAGGAACACTTCATTCCTCTAGAGACCTTTGGTACACTGTTGTTAGAAAGGCGCGAGTTCCTTTGCATATTCCATATAAAATTAAATTTGTATCATATCAGGTTCAGTGCCCTTTCCTCTGCTAAGTGATTTCTGTTGCTTTTCTATCCCTCTGGCATTTATTTCAATATTTGCCATTTTGTCATTTGTGTGATGGTTTAAAAGAAGAAATACAATGCAGTCTTTCTCTGTGAAACAGATTTACAACCCGGGCTATGAGGATCCTACCCTCCACCTCTAGCTCTTCTGAACTGCACAGATGTGATTTGTCCCTTCAACATGTTCTACAGTCCCGCAACCACCCTGCCTCAACCTAAGAAAACTTATGATCCCTACATCCCATGCATAACTGCTCCCCCTCCCCCCGCCACTCATGTTCTGTATCCCTCCAATTCATGTCTTTCTTCCAACTGTGTGGAGCCCCCTTTCTTGTACTTTATTTTATTTATCTTTCTTTAATATTACAATATCCCCTTAATTACTTTCATTTTTATTTATTTTTGCCATATTTATTTTAATAATAATAATATAATTTAAAAAACCTTTAACACTCGGTGTTTATGTTCCACAATATATGTTTGTTTATGAACCAGCTTTCGGCTCCTTAGGCCAACATCGAATTACTGTACTTAGAACTGAATGGATAGTCCACACAATGGCGTGAGTTATTATTTCCACAAAGATGGTATTCAAAAGATATGTGAATCTTTTTGACAATATATCAGTACCAGAAAACAAGCATAATATAGAATTTTTTTAAATATAATAATTTTAATCTGAAAAAATGCATCTAACTTTCATGGAATTTAGATATTAAAACTATGGATAGTATAAATATTAAAATACTGTTCATGTGTGTAACAATAAAATCATTTCAATAAATGAACATTATACACTTTTGATTAAAGTAATAAAAAGACTAAATTTGTGAGAAAAATGTTGTTGTATACATGTTTACTGGGTTAAAATTGAGGATGTGCTCCAGGATACAAAAGTGAGGGGGGAGGGATGAATGATGGCAGAGGGGAGTTTATGGAATGTGGGTATGGAACAGTTATAACCATGTTCATAGGAGTTTCGGGGGACTGATAACCTCAGTAGTTTAGTCCCCCTATCCTCCAAAAAATAAAAAATAAATGTTTGGGGTATGCAGCCGGTCGTCATCTAATACATCACACGATATTTTGGCCAGACGCCTGCTAGCCATCTTCAGGTGAGTCATGGAACATTGATGAGAGTATTCAGCGTACTGCTATATACAGCAAACTTGGCGATTACAGCACATGTGTCTAAATATCATAAGCAGACAGGCCACACTGTGGGATGGCAGCACCCTCTATCCCCTGCATTGCCGCTCACAGCCGATGTCGGGGCTCTCTGTCGTCTTATATCTGAGCAAACAGGATTCCACACTTTATCAAGTTGGTAGCTACTGTACGGGTTCATCAGATTTTCCACAACACTTATTTCCACAGATTCTTTAATACTGGAGTTCCAAAAAGCTGTTGCTGTTGTCAAAATTACCATTTTATCGTACTCCATAGAGTGACTGGTGGATATACAATGTTCAGCAATAGCAGACTTGCTTGACTGTAAGAGGTTTGTGTTGCAGTTATGTTCACTGCAACGTTCTTCAATGGTATGCATTGTCTTGCTTATATAAGGCATACCACATTGGCAGGGAACTTTGCAGACGCCAGCCTTTTGTAACAATGAGTAATTCTTAACCGAACCAAGCAAGTCTGAAATTTTTAGTGGGGGGGAAGAAAATCAGTTAAATTATGGAGAATTCTTGCTATTTTAAAAGAAATATTACTCACAAATGGAGGAATAGCAAGAGATTTTGCTGGTATGTTCTTTTCATTCTCCGCTTTCTTGTTCTTCTTTCTAATTGAGAGTGTCTTATTTATTTGCTGGTTGGAATATTCGTTTCCTCAAAACACTTGCTGGAGGTGAGTCAGCTCTTGTGGCAGACTATCATCATCTGAGATGAGCATCTGATGAGCTCTGTGAACAAGTGGTTTAAGGACACTACTGGTTTGCGGCGGATGGTGACAACTTGAAGCTTTTAAATGTAAATCAGTATGAGTTGGCTTCCAATAAACTGAGTGTCCCAAAGAGACATTATTCTTCCGTCTAACTAAAACGTCCAAAAAAGGTAAACATCCATTTTTCTCTGCTTCCATAGTGAACTGGATGTTATTAGGAAGGGAGTTTAGATGATGTACAAAATTCTTTTGATTATTTTCCCCATGTGGCCACACAATGAATGTATCATCTACATACCTCCAAAACACCATAGGTTTAAGGGGTGTTGATTCAAGGGCTCTTTCTTCAAAGTTTTCCATGAAAAGGTCAGCCACCATGGGAAACGCTGTCACTCTGCTCGAAGTATTCATTGCTGAAATTGAAATAAGTTGAGGAAAGAAGATGCTGAAAGAGAGTGATGACATCTGCTTGAAAATTTTTTTACCAATTAATTTCAAAGAGTCAGTGAGAGGAACATTTGTAAATAGAGACACCACATCGAAGCCGACTAAAAGTTCAGAGACCCCAGTCTATTGATAAAATCTGCAGAATTTCATATATGGTGTGAGCATTGCCCACCATTGGTCTGAGTAAGAAAGCAAGATGTTTGGCTAAGTCATATGTGGGGGCACCAATATTGCCTACTATGGAATGCAGAGGCAAATTTTCCTTAGGAACCTTAGGAAGGCCATACAGTCTTGGTGGTACAGAACCATGTAGTCTCAATCTCTTGATGGTTGCTTGAGGTAATGAGGAAGAATTTAAGAGAACAATAGTCTTCCGTTGCACCTGTCCAATAGGATCATCATTCAACTTTCTATAGGCAGGATCATTTAATAACCCATATATCTTATCTAAATACACATTACGAGCTAGTAGACGTGTTGTGTTACCTTTATGAGCTTTCAGTATCACAGTATCAGGATCCTCTCTCAGATTTCATGAAGGTTAAATTACTGCTTTGTGGAGGACCTTTCATCAGAGCATGGCTGGTCTCTCTTGTTATTTCTTCTGCTGCATCTGTTGGAAGACATTGTATGGCTTCTTCAACACCACTCACAAAACATTTTAAAGGAAGTGCTCTGGATGTAGGTGCAAAGTTTAGTCCTTTACTTAGATAACGTTGCATCATCCAATCTTTTCTCTGTGAAATCAATGATGGAATGTGGAGTAGTTATTTCCTGTGGTGACACCTTCTGAGGCAATAGACAATTAAATTTTGATTTTTGCTGCAACATAGCATCATTATGGATCCAATCAGTCTTAGGTCACTCCATCAAGCCAGTCCCACGATATGGCTAAGTCTGATTGGTCTCATTGACCCTGCTCTTTCATCTTCATCCCGTAGCCTTTTTACATGCCTTAATCGGCAGGGGATGTATTAGTTCCTGACCCTATGTGGAATTGCATTTGGGTTCACTTTGTGTATTCCTTTTGCGAATCTTTTGTAGGTATCGGGCTATCTGATAAGTCTTCTAAACTAAGCTGTATTATTTATTGAAGTCAACTTTTCTCACATTCCAGTGTGGGTTATGGGGAGAGGGGCTTTTTATGACTGGGATTTATAGTCCAATTACCGGAGAGTGTTTTGTCTATGGGAACGCCTCAAGGGCCCTATATGGAGCTTAAATGGGTGTGCTTGTTACTCCGCATGTGATAAAGGTCAGGTTAGGTACGGATGTTGTGCCCTACACCTTTGATTTGAAGATGGCTGCGTCCTTCGGGTCAAACAGATAGTACTGTATTTACCTGAATCCAAGCAGCACTTTTTTCCCCATTGTTGGGATCCGCCTGCAGCTTACAATCGAGTGCAAAGCAAATGGAAGTTCTCAAAAATGGCGCTAGGAGCTTCCACAACTAACTTTTTCCGTCAATTAGAAATCAGCGCTAGGCTGCTCTGCGGACTCAAAGAAAAATACTGGTGCCAAAACTTCTGCACTAATAAAAATACAAATAAAAAATTGGGCTAGAAGAAGAGAGTCTACTTTTTTCCCCAAGTTTTGACCACTGAATTTTAATACATCATGTGACGAAGGAAAGAAATTCAGTACTGCTCATCTTCTAATATAGCAGCACTAGCTGCAATAAAAATAAATTTCTTTACATAAATACCAACATGGTTTTAGGATTTTGTATGAGATTGTAGCTGCAAATATGCCATGGTTTTTGGATATGCAGTTATGTAGGAACCTAGTAGACAACTTTAAAATGCAGTTTTGCATCTCAGAAATATTCTCTTCTGTTTCTACACATTTCACTTAATCAGTGAGGGACAAGAAAAGATGGAGAGAATTTATAGCACTGAAATTGAAGCAGTTGTTTAGTTTGGTGTTTCTTGGTAGTGCGTATTTGTGACTGTTTTAATCCCCTGTGATTACAGCAACAATACAAACTAATCAACTGACCGTCTACCTACAAATCAGAAATCATTTGAAACATCAGTCATTAGAAATGAAGATGACTTAGTGGAGAATTTTACCGAAGAAAAGTTTTTTTTTTCACATTTAATCACCTGAAAAACACCAATTATATTGATATGTTTCTGTGAATATATCATGATTTTTAAAGTACGTGCTTAAGCTGAACATAATAGCACAGCTTTTTTTAGATTTCGAAATATGGCCTACAGGTTTTCCCCTTCAATTTCAAATCTTTATTTTTCTAGTGCAATTTAGATTTGGGTACTTTTTTCAACCTTGAAATGTGAATCTTCATTTTTCTGGTGTGGCTTCAATGTGAGTGTATTTCAAATTTAGGTAACTATGGTATACAACCTGATTATGTAGCCAGTCATTTAGTCCAAGCCTTTCAGCATCAGTTCTCCCAATTTTATGCCTGTCGCACATTCTGCTGGTATCTCTTTTGTGTCTAAATTCCTTAGGAGTTCATTCTTCAGTAGGATAGCAATGCCATGCTTGTCATGGTCCAGTGAAGCTCTCATTAGTAAAACAAAGTGTTTTGAATCAATTGATAGTTTAATCTGTGAGGTGGATCACTTGTAGAAGTATGAAAGTTGATTTCTCATTAATATTTTTTCAAGGATTTCTCCCTTTGTTCACATATAGCCATCTGTATTGAAATGACATACATTCCCTCATTTAAAATTCCTGTTTGCTCCAGTTGTCTGAATATGAACTGGAGGCATTAGTGTGTCTGCCTGGCATAGTTGTGTTGACTGTTTGCCATGTACCACATTCCAGCATTACCTGAGGTACACCATGTAGGATAGGGCCATTTTGCAAAGTCAATCAGCAGCACAGTGCCATGAGAAGTAAGCACAGTAACATGTGAGAGCACAGCAAGAGATGGGCCATGTCGACACCAGTCCCATCTGTCAAAGCAGTTAGACGTGACAGAAATAGCTTGTAGCTCTAACAACAGGCCCTCAGCACCACCTTGTTTAATGCTGTGTGGGAGGGTCTATACCTTTTTACTGAACACTGCAGTTGTGAAAAATGATTACTATGTCACTCAATATTAAACCATATAAAGAAATTCAATTTAAATCCTAATTGTACAATAATCACATCGCAGAGTACAACAAATATGTCGGAGATGAACAAAAGGCATTCATCCTTGATCTGAAGGCCAGCTTTTTAATGAAGGAATTGCCACAATAATAATATGTTTGTAGTATGCTGGCAATTGAAGGTATAAGACAAAATTGCTGTATTCCAACAATTATATTGTTTGTTTTTATATCTTGTGCTACTGATATTATTTGTTAGAAATATTATGAGCAGAATGTTGATCAACCTGGAAGGCTGACTTTCATTTTGCCCTCCTTCATTTACTGGCAATGTTATCTTGAATTTTAGAATATGTTTGCCATAACCCTTTTAGTGCTGTGCCTGTGTATATATATTTATTAACAATGCATATGGATTTATCAATGATGCATATGGATTTTGCACCCACTTGCCCAAGGCTATAGTGAAAGGATTAAGTCAATTGTAGCAAGCTTCTGCATTAAGTGTTAATAATGTTTAATTTGAATTTTCAGAATATTGATACACTTGTTCTAAATTATTTCAAATGCTGTTGTCTATTTACACAACAATAGTCTTCCACAGAAGGAGAATAAGCCGGCTTTGCACAATGCTGCTTAGCTGTCAGTAAACCAAACATTCAGGTGCTCCTGCTCTGAGATCCGACAGAGACTGAGCAAAGCAGAATCCTGCTGCACCATAAAGTGGTACCTTGAATGGTCCTGATCTAAGAGGTTCTCTTGCTTGTGTGTGTGTGTCACCGATCCCCCATCATATTCAATAACAACTCAATGGGTTAATGATGAAATAAGGACTCTGTATTTTAATATGAAATATATCATCTACTTAAAATAATTCCAAGTTGTTCGTTGAATCTTTGTTAATTTCTCTCTCTGATATACTAGTCATAAAAATACAAAAACAAAAAAAAAACAAAAAAAAAAAAAAAAAAAAAAAAAAAAACAAATCTGTTGTACCTATTATGCCAAAAGAACCAATTTCTGTAAAACAGTGAGCAAACTTGTAATACCTCTAATCTGGAAGTTTTTATTAAAGTATGCTTACCTACTGCCAAATTTCATAAAATAAGTTGTTGCCCCTGTAGAACAAAGTACCAATGAAAATGATTTTTTTTTAATTGTTGAAGTATGAAATCATTCTGTCACGAGTGTTGCAAAAATCTATCAACAACTCCAGCCATTTGTTATGGCTAGCAGTAGAAAGTCCAGGTTGGAATATTAGTAGGGATAAAATGCAACTCACCATAAGGACAATTGCTGAGCCACAGACAGGCATGTAGAGAAGACAGTCTCACAACTTTAAATTTTCAGACACAGCCTTTATCAGGAAACAATAGCGGACACATAAATACAATTCGTGCACATGACTACTGTCTTCAGTTGCTGTTGCTTGAACTGGAAAGAATGGTCATGTGTGTGAGTTGTGTTTGAATAAACATGTGTGCACTCTCTTTTCTTCTGATGAAGGCTATTGAAAATATCAAGCTACGTGAGGGTGATTCTTTTCTAAATTTCGGTTTACAGCTCCGCAATCATCTTTATGTCTGCAGCACTTCCACATTTACTGTTACAAAAACTGTCATAATGGTATGAGATTGTTTGACTGTCTGATATATCTGTTTCTGCATATCAGTCAAGTAATCTGGTCACTTCTGTGCAGATGGCGTGACCAGTAACCTGATTGACCTGAGCACGGAAGCACCACCTCCCCCTCCAGTACCCATGACTCGTAGGGAACATGATTATGTTAATGATGTCATCACAAGAGATGTATTTGACATGCGTAAGTATACACTACATTTTCATAACATTCTTGTCTATTATACACACCCTGAAAACTCCGTATGCAACTCTTTGTTGCCACAAAATGTATGTTGCCTTATTGTCCACTTCTAAAATAATTTTCCATTAGATCCATTTGTATAGTTTCATGGGTGTTGATTTGAAATTATCCAACAGAACCATTTGCAACTGAGGTGGAAGGCATAGGTCAGAGAGCTCAGTTGCAGCGTGAAGCATGGTTCCATGGACCTGTCAGTCGCCAACGTGCTGAAGCTCTGTTAACTCACGTGAGTATTTATTAGAATACTACAAGATCTGAACAAAAGTCTGCAGAGTGATGCTAGTTAGTTAAATCTTTATTTTATACGTCATTATGCTGACTTAGTCTGTATTTTGTGTGTGTGTGTGTGTGTGTGTGTGTGTGTGTGTGTGTGTGTGTATACACACTATGCAAACCATTGTATATATTCTGTTGTGTTTTCAGTTCAGGGGCGCCGGCCGCGGTGGCCGAGGGGACTGAGGTGCTCCAGTCACGGTCTGCACGGCCACTACGGTCGGGGGTTTGAATCCTCCCTCGGGCATGGATATTGTGACGTCCTTAGGATTAGCTAGTTCATAAGTAGTTTGCAAGTTTAGGGACTGATGACCCCGTAGTTAAGTCCCATAAACTATACAAATATTTGAACATTTGAGTTCAGGGGCCTTGAATGGCCAAAACTAGTTGTTAGGAGTTTGTTGCATTGTTGCTGAAATAAATAATCAAAAAATGGAAAATCTTTGCTGGAATAACAGCAATATGAAATGGATATATTGCTACTCACAACATACAGGAAGTATTGATAGGCAGATACACACTGAATACAGAAGAGGGGGAAGGACAGCAGGAGAATGGTGGAGGAAGATAGTGTACTGTTGTCTGAGTGCAGGACATAGTGGGTATGGGTCAGTGGGCTACTGGAGAGATGAAGGTTACAACAGTTGTTGTTCCTTGGATTCAGCAATATAATGAGGACAGTTTACAACTCACCGTAAAGAAGTACATTGAGCTGTGACAGGCACATAAAAAATACATACAGATACAACACTTAAGCTCAGAATAGAAAAAATTCGCACAGGCATACTTCACACAACCGTCATCTCTGGTTGCCGCACTCTGATTCACACACTGTGGTGAGCGAGGGGTGGGGAGGAGGGAGGAAGGTTGCATCACGGTGGTGGGGATGGATATAGCACGGCCTTACAGAGCATGTACAGTGTGTAAACTGTTAGACGGCAGAGTTCCGAGAGAGGAATGGGGAGCAGAGGAAGCAAGCTTTGTCTCGCATTGTCAGCCACAGGGAGATATATGATTGTGTGAGGTAAGCTACGCCTGTGTCCTGCAGTGCTGACACTACAAACTACACAGCATGCTTCCGCTAAGGTTGCTGCCATTCTATTCAACCATATGGTAACATGTTCTTTCAGCTCGTCGTCATCATTGAAGTGTTGACC
Organism: Locusta migratoria; assembly: GCA_026315105.1. Taxonomy (NCBI): domain Eukaryota; kingdom Metazoa; phylum Arthropoda; class Insecta; order Orthoptera; family Acrididae; genus Locusta; species Locusta migratoria. The sequence continues at coordinate 273,521,174 of CM048748.1, forward strand.
ACCAAGGACAGATTTTAGATGTAAGAAGAAAGTCGCTAGGAATGTATTCCAGGCTGTACAGAAGATAATCAAACACATCCTAGTGAAATTCTCATAAGAGTTGTTTGGTCACATTTACCGTGTGAGGTTGGGCATTATTGTGGGAAAAACACCACCTTTTCACAGTGTACCTTGGCCATTGTTCTGTATTGTGCGACACAATTTCTTAATGGTCTCGCAGTAACCATTGTTTTGCCTTGTGGTAAGAAATCAAACAGTAAAATGCATTTTCTATCCCAAAAAAGTGGTGCACATGACTTTTCGAAGTGTCAAGATTTGCATAGACTTATCCTTCATTGGGGATGAAGTATGGCTAGAGGCACCTGTTTGTGGTCCAAATTTTTGCTCGATTTCGTCATTTTTTAAAACCTATTTAGGTATATTTTTCACTACTTTTATTTTATTTCGTCAATAATTTCGCTAATTTTAGTGTCACTTTTTCACAAATAAAAACTAAATCAAAAATCAATTATAGCCTCATTACAGTGTAACATGGTTTATTTTATCCAGAAAACATTAAAATTTGACATTAATGGAGAGACATAAAAAATGTTTGAGAAATACTTATCCTACAACTTATTTAAGTTTTACGTAGCATAAGTAATTTACTTAAAAACAAAAAATTTGGGTAATCGTAATGGAAAGTGCGGCCGTGTTTTTGCACATTAAAATTACTATTACATCGCAAAAAATGACAGCTGTGAGAAATAACGATATCTATTAATCCTTTCACTGCGCATTTACTCTCGGCGGCGCCCGCATTGTGCACGTAATTATTAGGAAAGACTACAGATGAGGGCTTATCACGCATGTGTGTGTGTGTGTGTGTGTGTGTGTGTGTGTGTGTGTGTGTGTACACAGGACTATAGCAGTCTATTATTGAGACAAAATTAAGACACAAAATCTAGTATTGTTGCAACAATCCCATTGCGATTACCTTTAAAATTCTTTATCTCCTCTTCTCAGGCAATTTCGTGTGTTTTCGCCCATATAATACGCACATCGGCCCAATGTAATGTCGTCTCCGCAAAGGAAATTACTTTTCTCTTAAACTTCACGGTGGAGAGGGGGGGGGGAAATGCTTTTTTCACGATCGGATACAAGGCGGCACTTCACGCACGAAAAGTTCAAAAGCAGACTGCAAACACTGCAACAAAGGCTGAAATCCCAAATGTATACCATTCACGAAAACTATATGGTGGCATCTTAGCGGTATTTTTCGGAACAAAGCTCGTGGTGTTGATAACATGAATTCTTCCTTGTCCAGTTTCGCTCGTTTTGCCGCTGCCCTGATTTCCGTGAGTGTAACTTGTCTCTTGACACCCGTCGGCAGCTCTTTCTCCTTGTTCTTCTAATGGGAAGAACTGCTATTTACGTGTTGTGGGCACGTGTCCTTTCTTTGCCATTCAATACGCACATTGTAGTATTTGCACATGATTATTTTTCTTGATTTATCAAAAACGTAAAATCCATCTGATGCGAATTCTCTTTCACGATCAAAAACTATTAGGACCATGTTAATCTGCTGTACTAGAACAAATCACTGAAAGAATCAGCGATCAGAAACGATTACGAGCACGCAGTGCATTACCAGTCACCAGATCAAATAAAGCTGCACATGAAAAGAGGTTGGGAGGGGCCCTAAACGATATACATCGAAATGGTGTACAATCGATTGTCATTGATATCTCGAATTTCTGCCAGTACATGTGAATGACTAATGATATTTCACAAAATTTTGTGGATTATTTTGTGTTTCAATGATTTCGTGATTTTCCGTATAATTTGTAAAATATCGCAAAAATTTCGCGATTTCGCGTTTCGCGAAAAACAGGTGCCTCTGAGTATGGCTCCATTCCATTGATTGCTGTTTTGTTTCAGAGGTGTCATACGATACTCAAGTTGCATCCCCGTGGCTATCTGAGAAAGAAAACCATCGCCTTCTTCATTGTAGCATGTTGAAAAATGAAATGCACTGCCTATCTGTTGTTCAGTAAGAATTTTGGGTACCCAACATGAGCAAAGTTTTCGAAATTTTAGTTCTTCAGTAACAATTTCATGTATTAGTGATCATGAGATTTGTGAAACTAGGGCACTAAGGTAAACTTTCAATTATGCTTAATCTTTTCTTCAATTGTGTGAACCAGTTCATCAGTAATCAAAGATGGGTGTTCACTTTGTTCTTCATTGTGCGCTTGATCACACCCTTCATTGAACAGTCTGACCCATCTTCTAATCATTGAAACACTCATAGCATTTTGTCTTTAAACCTCACAGATTTGCCAATGAATTTACTTTGATTTAACTTTCTTTGCGTTTAGAAAACGAATCACAGATCTGATTTCACACACGGTGGCATTTTCAATTATAGCTGACATTATAAAGAAGCTCTACAAAGCACATGTCGTCAGCAGCGATCTGAAAATGGTGTACATATCTTCTTTCAGTCAGAGTAATTGCCACACATGCTCAGAACTGCGATCATAGCTCTGCCACGAATAGAAATAAAAATGGAACTTACTTTGTGGATGACCTTTGTATATAAAAATGAATCCCTAATTCTCTTGGTCTCAAGATAACTTTAGGACTGATTGAATGATTTGCCTGTTCTTTTACTTACGTTTCGTAGTTCTCAGGCCAAGAACTTTATGAAGTAAAATGTTTGAGAATTTACTGGAAAATTGGAAAATTTGAGAAAAACTGAAAAAAAATGTGTTTTTCAGTGTCTCCTTGCATAAAGATATATAGTTTTGTTCTAATTTTGATGAAAGTTTGCACACTTTGTTTTCAAAGCAAGAGAAAATGGTCTGTATCAACTTCTGGATATACAGAGAGTTTCTTCCACCATCTCTCCATCTCGGCCCCGTCGCTCTTCCATTTGTGAAGACGGCAACATTTTTAGGGCTAACGTTGGATAGGAAACTTAGCTGGTCTCCCCATGTCTTTTCTGGCTGCCCACTATACTCATTCCCTCAACATTCTCTGTGTTCTTAGTGGTACATCATGGGGTGCAGATCGTACCGTTCTGCTTCACCTTTATTGGTCTACTGACAGATCAAAGCTGAATTATGGGAGCTTCATTTACTCTTCTGCACGGCTGTTCATTTTACGCCGTCTTAACACAATCCACCATCAGGAATCACACCTGCTGATAGGAGCATTTTACACTAGCCCTGTTGAAAGCCTCTATGCCTCTGACCTATTGGCGCAATGTATTGCTGTGTCAGTACGCATGCCGTCTGCTGTCAATCCCCCACCACCCTTCCTATCCATCATTCTTTAACGACTCCCTTGATAGCCAATACAAGCTGTCCGTGACTGCCCTGCTCCCTCCTAGAGTCCGTTTTCGTCACTTCCACATTTCAAATAAGTGATAGTCCAGTGCCACCTTGGCTTCAGGCTCAAGTTTGCGTTCACCTTGAACTCACCTCACTCCCGAAGGAGAGCACTTCAGATGCGGTTTACTGCTCAAGGTTTCTTGAACTTCGTGCTCAGCTCGATAATTCTCTATTCATCTATACAGATGGCTCCAAGACTAATGAAGGTGTCGGATGTGCATTTGTCATCGGGGATGACAGTTTTCAGTACAGGCTTAATGACCACTGCTCGAATTTCACAGCTGAGCTTTTTGCCCTCTATCAGGCTGTACTACATATCCACTGACACCGTTATCCTTCCTATGTCGTCTGCTCTGACTCCCTCAGTGCCACCCAGAGTCTGAGAGACCCCTACTTGGCCCATCCTGTTGTGCACTGAATCAATCGCTCCCTTCAATTATTAGCTGCTGACAGCCCTCGCGTTCACCTCCTGTGGGTACCTGGCCATGCAGGTGTGCCTGGTAACGGGACTGCTGATGATGCGGCCAAGGCTGTGACTCTCCTTCCTTGGACAGCTATGTACTGTGTCTCATCAAATTATATTCAAAGGGCTCTTTCCTGTTGCATTTTATCGTTGTGGCATAATGTGTGGTCCTTGCTTACAAATAAGCTCAGAACCATTTAAACTACTCCCGGTGGCTTGGAAGACACTCCTCACACTGGTTGCAGTTCGGACACTGCCGGTTCAGCCAATGCCACGTGTTAACTGGTGACCCTGCACTGTTATGTTCCTGTGGTCACCCACTGATGGTGCGCCATGTTTTATTGTCTTGTCCAAATTTTACTCCTGTTCGCATTGCACTGAATCTACCGAATACCCTGGAAGAAATTTTAGTTGATGATGTACGAGCTGCTGCTCGAGTCTTGAATTTTATCAACTTGACCAATTTATCAAAGGACGTTTAATTCTTCCTTTTGTTGTTTTTTACCTTATGTTTTTAGCTGTTTTCATATAGGTTTATTGCCCTTCAGTATATCTCAGTATTGATTCGGGCAGTAATGACCACGGCAGTTGTGTGCCCTAAAACATCAAACAGAAATCCAAGATTGTTATTAATTGTTGATACTGTTGCTGTTGGGCCTTCACACTTGGAGGTGGTAGTGGACCACAAATTGATGGGAGGGTGGGTTGAAGGTAAATTGATGAATTAATTAGTCCAATAGCTGATGATGGCAGCAATAGTGTGGGTGTGCCCTTTATTATGGTATAAGTGTGTGTGTGTGTGTGTGTGTGTGTGTGTGTGTGTGTGTTTGTGCATACTTTTTATGATTGAAGGTTGTGGCTTAAAGCTTTAGTTGTATGATTGTCTTTTTCTCATATCTGCAGCTTGGCATATATAATACTTATGCATACACTACATTCTTTTAATTTGAACTTGCTTCTCTATAATAGCCAAAGTTTAATATGCCACAATGTAAAAGTACCAGTTTCATTGTTGTTTGTAGATGAGTGAATTACATGCATTACATTGTACTCTTTATCTTTAATTAGCATTTTTAATAATTTTAATATATCCCATTGGTAGGATGGTGACTTTCTGGTCCGTGAATCTCAGGGATCTCCTGGGCAATATGTTCTCACTGGAATGCAGGGTGGCGTTAAGAAGCACCTGCTTCTTGTAGATCCTGAAGGAGTGGTAGGTTTCAATAAAAAAGAACAATTTATTTTTTATTTTTGCCTTTAACTGCTTACGTAATTCTGATGTAAATATTCTTTCAGGTTCGCACCAAGGATCGAATGTTTGAAAGTGTTAGTCATCTCATAAATTACCATTGTCATAACAAGCTCCCTATCATATCAGCAGAAAGTGCACTTGTGCTGCGTCGCCCTGTTTGCAAATGAAGCAGGTTCATCATTTTTTGCTTATAAACATTAGGACACTTGTTGGTTATTTTCAGATATTTGTGGAAATGATTCATTTTTCTATCTATGTTTGTTCTGTTGTCTATTTTGTGGTGCCGTGCAGCTTTTGCTGTTTCCCCTATCCCTATAGTACTAAATACATTTTTGTGTACTTTTATTAAGTGATTAGGAAGTTTACTGTATTTCCCATTTTCCTATTATATAGGTTTAATTATATATATATACAAAATCTACCAAATATTTTGTTTTTGTTATGATGTAATGCATGGCCTAATTACTTGCTCTTTACAAAATTGTAAGTTACATGCATAAAATTTTAATAGAAATAGCAATTTCATTGTATTCAGGGAGTGACATTCTCAGTGAAATGGAGAGTTGATTGCTGTACTAAGAGAGGACACTACTGATGTTTCAAGGAAAACGATTTTTAAGCCATGAATATTTAAAAGCATATAGGTTTTGCTTTGTATATTATTTTATCTACTTTTCTATAAAGAGTGTACAATATTTTTTAATTCAAATTGCATTATTGTGTGTGCTGATCGGTGCCAGTTAATTCATACAGCTATACTTTACAAGTAGTATTAGTAATGATTCAGAGTACTCATTCTGATTTTACGGTGGATGGTTCCTATAAGGGACTAAACATCAGCAACAATGGAAAAATATGTAATGTGCCATTTACTTTAACTGTGTCGTGTAATTGTATGTGCTGTATAGCAGAATGTGGTGTTAATGGATGGTTGTGGTGTGTGTCCAGAGTAAGGGAATGAGAGGACAGTTCATGCATCCTGTTAAGTGTCAATTGGAAGATAGTTACACTGAGTACAAAATACGAAGGGTGTGGATCTCTGGTAATGATACAAGTATATTTTACTGTAGTCATTTTCCATTGCATGTGTAAATTATGATGGTTACAGTAAATGAAATAAAAATAATCGCATCCCCATGATTATCACTATAGGAAAAAGTTTAATGGTCTGTCTTCTTCCCTTTACAACAATATTTTTAAGGAAATGTGTATTTTAATACCCAGCCATTTGCAAACTAGTAAAACCATTTGTCGTAAGATCTCCCCTTGTAGTTATTTATGTTAATCGATGATGTCTTTTCTGTAGACTGTACCTGCAAAAAGAACACTTATAAACCAGTATGAAATAGAAGATACAGTGTGTTGTGTTGTCGTTACAGGCATATTTGACAATTTGAAGTGTTTTGGTTTAGCGTTGGAATTGAATGTGATATAAACTGTGATAAATTTTATGATGTTTCTTAGTGTGGCAACAATATTAACAAACACATCACATTAAACAGTGCTGGTATTTCACATTTGAAATCTCCCTTGTTTCATGCTGCCATCTTTCATGCAAATTACTTGGTAACTTTCCTGTTCAATTGTTCATTAGTCCTATGTAATAAAGTCCACCTTTTTTCCTGACTCGATGCATTGTTTCTATAAGCATTTGCTCGTGTCTATTAGTCTGCTGTTCCTCGGTAAGCAGCATTTTTCCATTCTTCTTCTTTTTTTTAATCTTTGAGTGTAATTTTGTGTGAAAATAGTTGTATAATTTCAAAATGTACAAAACAATTATTAAATGATGAGAAATGTTCCGAAAACTGAACATAAAATGTATTACAGTTTGTGAATTAGCTTATGTAAATAAATGACGAGAGGTAAGTGATGGGTTTGTAACATATGCTTGCAGAACACAAATGAGAAAATGTTGCCAGGAAAGTTTTGGAATTAAAGCCCTATCAAGCAATGTATGTGCTTTTTAGAACAATGGCATGCTTTAGGACTACTTAATGCACAGTATTTCAGTAATTGTTCCTTGATCTGTATTCCTTCCCATGAGAGTAGAATAATAAATATTAAAAAAGCTTCTGCTGTTACAGTTACATTTTTCCTGTATACATAAATATATCTGTACATGAGAGTACTGTCATTGTCAATATGTATATTATATGTATGTGGCCACTTTGTAAACCGTTAACTCTGAATATTATCTCTGTATGTATAATTTTCTTGTCATAAGAGATATTAGAATTTGACTAATGAGGAATCTTACAAAAGAAAGATTTCAGAATAGTGGTCTGTATTTTGTATCACATTCAATCTGTATTATGTGTTGCTCTCAGATTAAGGGACATCATAAAATTTAAGCAGCTCTCATAAAAGAGGACTGTTAAATATCCTATATGGCAAATTTATGAAACAGTACAGACTTCATATTATTGCATACCACAGATTGTAATACTTTATTATATTTCAGATGTGTATTTCATTATTTTGTAATAAAATTTAAACACATTTGATGTATGTAATTAGTGATTTTGTGCTTATTCTGCAGATCAGTTTTTGTATTTTCCTAATTTTTTACAGTGATCATTTTACTTCTGTTTTGTGCAGAAACTACAGCTTCTTTTTGCTGTCAGTTATACGTAAATTAGGCATTCTGAAGAATGTACAAAATTAAACATTCTTCCTCCCCCTTCCAACCACCACCCCTTCTCTTTCCCTCCTTTCACTTTCCTCCCTTGGTACTTGCTGAATATTACCATTTACTTTTGGTTTATATTTGAGTTGTGCAGAAGTTGTATATCTCCACTTAATTTTGTGGGCTCATGTTTTTGCCCCCATCTTTTATTTATAAGGTTGTCACACTTACCACGAGCTTGAAAAGCATGTAAACATAAGCATTTGGCACAAATTGTTACTTTCATAATTTATATAATCATTATGTTGAGTACCAAAAACTGCATGCTCACCTTGTCCCCATTTGCACGTGGAAAAGAAGATATCAAGTTATAAATTATGTAGAGTTGTTAATTAAGTTACGAAGTTATTCCTGCATTAACTTTTTCAATGAAGTGAAGATATATGTTAGTTAATCATCTAGATGACTAGTTCACCCCTGTTTATCTGTTGTTTTTATTTATGTGTGAGGTATTCGAGGCATCTCGTCTGCACTTACTATTCATCAATATATTCTTACCACAAGACTAATGTATGGTATGACAACTGCCAAGGCTACGAAAAGAGATGTCAGTGACCAGACGGACAGTTCATAATTTTGTGAATATCCTTTAGTTTATGGCTGCAGTTTGTTTCAATTTAGCTTACTGACCATTGTTTTCAGTGCACAGTACCATTCTCACTCAACACCTGCCACACATTCATCTGTCACCACAGCAAGACCTCGCGCATGCGCTCACATAGAGAGACGCGCACGCACACACACACACACACACACACACACACACACACACACACACACACACACACACAACTGGTTGCTCTTACCTGTTTGGGCTTAAGTGCCTGCATGAAATACTTCTCAATGATGCTTCTTCCTCCTTTATTCATCTTGCAACCTTCATATCGGTACTCACCAATATGAATTGGGCAATACATAACTCAGGGTAGTAAAAGGTTTATGGCTCGTAGTCTCCGTTTGTAGGGGTGAATTATGTATGTCAGCTTATATGCCATAAACAGCTACCCGAACTGTTTAAATAAGATCAATAATTAATCTGTAGTTTAGCCAGTCTATCAATATGCAGATGATGACATGAAAAATATATTTAAACAAACATAAATTAAAGCTCTGAATAACCAACAAAATGTATTCTATGATAATGTTCTGAAAAGATTTACTTATGGAGTATTTTTTATAAATGGAGTTTATTACTCTTTTTGGACATGAACATGCACAGGTGGTCCTACTTTATACATCAATAAATAACTGTATTTCCTCAGCTATTGTTCATGAGAAGCACAATAAGTATCACATGCACTCAAGAATGAAAGTTCCAAATTATAACTCGTAAATTAATGAAGTCCATCAAACATTGCACTTCCAAATTAATCCATGATTAATTACAGTATTTCTTATAAAAAAAACAGTTTGTCACACCTAAGTACACAATTGCTGAATTATCAAAGTTCCACAGCCCTACTACTGTCCATAGTTCACCACTTCTCAACCAGAGAAGTTCTGCAGTCACAATCCCGTAAATTTTCTATGTCCACACACGCCTATCTCTTCAAATCACAAGTTCGTAGCACAGCTTCAGACCACTCAGAGTGACAACCTCTCACCACCACATCCAACTTAGTCCCCTTCCAAGCATTTGAAAGCATGCTCTACCTGCTCCCAAAATTGTATGCTTCTGCTCATCCTAATGCCTCATCTTGAAAATACAATTTCCCTTCCAAAATATTATACATTTATATATCACAGAATTAAATATTTTGACCACCTCCCTACAAATGTTATTTACATTTAACAAACAAATATATATTTAACAATACTAAAATCAGTTGAGACTGAAGCTCTTTGCTCAGGTAGCTATTAAGCATGGCTTCTCACTGTTCAAATATACTGCCACCATCGAAATATAGTTACACAATTAATATTTAATTTATCATGGCTTTTTATGTAGATATATTCAGTTCTTGTTCACAAATACATATAACTGTTTATGTATAAATTATATGCTGCATATCTACTATTTTTAGTCGGCCATGAAATATTTAAGAGGCAGTGTACAACATAAAATGAACGTTACTAAGAATAATATTAAATACAATAAAATACATATATTAATGTAATGCGCTTTGCTGGGTTCAATTTTTGTTTTTGTTGTAGAATCTATGTTCTGACACAAGAATATTACTACCTCAACGAAAAGCAGAATAGTAGTGTAAAACAAGGTTTATTGAAATAATACAGAAATAATGTGGTTTGTCTTTTAAGATTGGGAGCATGGTGCAATGCTGCCCATTTGCTTCTTAAACTGTAAGTGATAAACACTATGTATCAATAGTTATAAATATAGGTCTTATAATAATATTATTATAGTACTGAAATTTATCAGCTTTTTTTCAGTAAGGGATATTGAAATTGTAATTACGGCATTTGATTCTCTCAAGTACTGAATCCATTGATATAATTATGTTTTCTGTATGGTCATTCCCTGATTTTATATGGATTTTTAGAATGTGTGTGGCTATATTGTATTTCAATTGCAGTCTGCGATAGTTGCCCTCACTAATCCAAGACCACCGTTTCCTGTTTCTGAGCAGATTAGGGTTTTCCTGACGACCTGTATTCCATTCACTAGGTCCAAACTGTTAGCTGGCCAGCTGGGGCACTCAAAAGCTTGCCAAAACTTGCTTTTCACATGGTAACAATCGGCTTCCCCCTTTATCTGTAATGACACAATCTCGTAGGTTACTTTTTCCTAAGGAATTGAAATATAAATAGGCAACTGTATAGGTTAAACAAAAATAAAAATAGAAAGATGACTTACCAAGCGACCGGCTCGTCGAGAGAAACAAATAAATCACTGTATAGGTTTGTAGAGGTAACATTATATTACAGATAGATTAAATACTGTGTTAAAAAGGTGTGGAATTTTTTATACTTTGTTTCTGAAAGTTATGATCATAGAGGAAATGACAAAAATGAATAACTAAGTGCACTGCAGCTATTAAAATTCAAAGTAAGGACTATCAGTTTAACATTCACTCAGATAACTGTATTCAGATAATTTAAAATTTGGTATTCTGGTCCTAGGTGGTTGGGGTGCAGGGAAGTGTGGGGGTATGCATAAGCCAGCCCCATCTGATGTGCTCCTATCCTATGCTTTGGCTAGGGGCAAAATGGAGTTAGGGAAAGATCTTGGTAAAGTCACTGTGAAGGCAAATTTGAGAGCCATTGATGTGGAAGCAGCAGGGGCCAGTTTCTGATGGCCCATGGAAAGTAGGAAAACAGTTTAGTGACTGGCAGGATGCACTGAGAGGAGAGGGGAGTTGTCACTAGGCTTTGCCTGGATACTGGCAGCTCAGAATTGCATTGTGTGTCTCTGTAACAGAACTGGGAAACTGGGCCTGATTGACTACAATCTGTAAATTGTTATACACCAAGATCATGTTGCTGAAAAAATACTTGGGATAAAATACCAATCCGTCAGTTGCACAATTGTGGAATATATTTTGCTTGAATATTATGTCATTTCTGGAGACCGATAATCTTCTTTGTAGGGATCCACATGGCTTCCGAAAGTAATCATCATGTGAAACACAACCCACACTATTCATCCATGATATCCAGAGAGCAATTGATACAGTGTCCCAGATAGACACCATGTTTCTTGATTTCCACAAGGCATTAGATGTGGTTCCACACCATTGCCTGATGAGCAAAGTGCGAGAAAATGGAATATCAGATCAACTGTATGACTGCATTAAGGCGTTTCTAGTTAAAAGAATGCAGCATGTCATTCTCAATGAAGTCTTCAGATGTTAAAGTGATCTCACGCATGGCTCAAGGGAGTGTTGTAGACCCATTGCTTTTCACAGTATATACATATGACCTCATAGATAACATTAGAAGTTTAATGAGGCTTTTCAGGGATGACGATGTAGTCCTTTGAAAAGCCACACTATTGGGGAAGGGTAGCAAAATGCAGAATGAACTGCAGCATATTGACACAAGGTGTAGAAAATGGCATTTGAGCCTCAATGTAAACAAGTGTAAAGTGCTGCATTTAAATAGATAGAAATATCCTTCATTATATAACTACCAATTAGCAAGAAAGTTATTTCCATAAAATATCTGGGAGTGGACATAGGGGTGATATGAACTGAAATGACCATATATAATCAGTTTTGTGAGAGGCAGAAGCCAGACGGACTCATTGGAATAATCTTCAGGAAGTGTAGTCCCTCAACAAAAGGAGTGGGTTATAAAACTCTCGTTTGGCCGTCACTTGAGTATTGTTGATCAGTGTGGGTTCTGTACCAGGTAGGCTTAATAGAAGAAATAGAGAAGATGCAATGGAGAACAGAACACTTCATTACGGGCTCATTTAGTAAGAGTGAAAGCATCACAGATATTATTAAGAAATTCCAGTGCCAGACACTGCAAGAGAGGTAATCTGCATTGCAATACACAATTTGGACTAAGTTCCAAGACCAAACGTTTCATGAAGAGTCAACCAGTATATTGCTTCCTCGTATGTATATCTTGCGAAGCAATCACAAGGGTAACATCAGAGAGATACATGATAAAGATTAATTAGGAAGATTTCTCATAGTTTATCATCTGATGTAAGTAGTGGCACTACAAGTAACACTGGACAAAAATTGCAAATTTAATCTATGGGTGTAGAGGGTGTCAGATCCTAGTGCACCATTTTTGTGATGTAACCTAGTAAATCAAATGGCATCATCTTGACATAAACATGGGAGCTCTCACCAGTTTCATTAACCCCAATGATGACAATGTAGGTAATCTTTGAAAGCTTAGGATTTTATATTAATTTGATGCATAGAGTTAACAGAAATTTTTAATGAAAAAACTCCATTGAAAAAGACTCCATACCTATTCTATCGTTTTTCTTTAGTCGAGAGTCTTTTTCCACTCTTATCTGGTTACTAAATATCCTACGGATTGTGAGGTTTGATTGTAAAGTAAGCTTTCAGTCAGCACCTTCTTATGGTGTCATCGCCTCAGTCTGTCCTTATCTGTTGGAATTCAGTGAAAAACTTCTTAGATACTTCTACTGCCTACATGCCCCACCATCCTTAACTACAGTCGTGATTCTCTCTTCCAGGTCATCTTTTATATAATGCATTTGTCAGTCTTCATCTCTCTTAGCAATGCCAAATGGATTCCTTATACAGCCGTTGTACTGTCTTCGTGTGTTTTCTTTGATATTTCGACAGTACAATATCCTTCAGCATGATTAGTCCTTTGGTATGAGTATACACAAGTTAGGATATTCCTTTCACAAGTTCCAGCTAGTCCGTGCCTTGTGTTAAAGGAAATTACGTTTGAAGATCAGACTCGTCTCCGAAGTTGTCTTCATGAAGTTATTAGAATATCTGGAAATTTACTTCATAGTTTTACTGATGAAAAATGACCTGTTCTTTAAGATTATACAGAACTTTATTACATTCAGAACTAAGCTACTACCATAGCTTGACATTATTAGTTCTGATGTATTTCAGATGAAATCTCAGTTAATAATGACTATAATGTACATATAAAACAAATGATAATTAGTCACAGAGGTTATAAATATTATTTCTTCCATGGCACTTTGCAGTCTTTTTACTCCATACAAGTGAGCCCATATTCCCACACCAAAACCTGCAGAAATAAACTCCGTCTGGCAGTACTTGCTCACACAGTGCCAAACCCTTTATAAAATCAACTATTTGAATATCTTCGGTTGAGCAAGGATCCAGTAGTGTATAATGTTATACTACACCATTAGGTAGCAACATACAGTTTTTAAATTGCTTCCACATAAAAGTCCATGTCCCACTGCCATAATTTAAGACTGTTAACCCTTTCACTCCGGCACCGTGATTGTTGTGCCATGTGCTGTGGCTGAGCGCCAGTCACGCCTGGCCGTGCCCACTGTACGACGCATTTTTCATGCTCCCCACAGCACTACTTTATCCTGCTTTCACACACTGTGTTATCACAATTATTGGACATTATGTTTCTGAAATTCATTTTGGATAGAAACAGTTTTCTTCTATGTTTCAGATTATTCACATAATTTTTTCATACATTCTAGAAGATCCAAGTTTCGAATTCAGTTCTGGTGGGGTGTGGGCTTTATTATTATAAACATATATTTCACTAGTTCAATAATATTTATTTTCAATTGGTTTTCATTACATTTCATTAGGATTACATTACGAGAATATCATTACACAGTGTAACAATTCAAAAATTCTTTTGTGTGTGGTAAATCCTGAAGCAGGAAAGGCATAAACTGTTGTATTGCATTCCTCACAACACATTTTATTCTGTTCCCGCTTCTTCTGCACTCTACAGACAACGCAAGTTCTGTAGCTGCTCTTCTCATCAGGTAGATGAGGCCCTGCTGTCAGTCTTGACAGACATTCTGATCTTTTTCCTTTGCTCAATCTTCTTTTTTTTTGCTTTACATTTTTCCAAGAATTCCCTGTATGACTCCCATTTGAAATATGGCATAGCTAATTTTCCTTACAAATTTCTTATATAAGCAATATGTGTTGAAAAGCGACCTGTTCACGATGCGAATAAACAGCTTGTGATACCATTTAGTGGATTTTCTTATGCTTTCCACAGTCTTTATTGCCATGTCATATTTATTGACAGATCCCATTGATTTATTGTAGTCTAATACTACTGAAGGTTTCAATTGCTTCGAGGCTGTCTAATGATCCATCTTCGATGTTTCCACCATTTCTGTGGAGTGGACTGTTGAAAGCATATATAATCTTTTTTTTTTTTTTTCACACAATTTCAGTGCCAACAGGTATTCTGATGCAGAACGGAAAGTAAGTTATCTTTTTTTTTAGTTTCTCAGGCATGTTAGGCATATCTTTTCTTGTGTGCTTGACTGTACCACAAGCATTTGTTGCCCGGTCATACAACCAACAAAACAGGGCAAAACGTATGTACCAATTGTCACAGTACAGGGTGTGTCCTTTCTGTAAATATCACTCTATCATTGTTGCTACAACATTTCTTGAGATACCGAGATCAAAGTTCTCAATATCTGTATGTGAGCCACGGTAGACAATAAAATCTAAATTATAATTAGTGTGAATGTCGAAAATAATAAATATTTTTATTCCAAAATGGCTATGTTTAGCAGGTATATACTGTTTCATTTTTAGCCTGCCTTTGAATAAAAGAAGACTTTTCATAAGGATAGAAATTTTCCTTATATTGTTTTCTGAAGTGGTTAATTACTGGCTTTAGCTTATACAAATAGTCATTGTTGTGAGGCTCTCCATTATTGGTGAAATGTAAAAACTGCAAGATATGTTGAAATCGATCTCTAGAAAGCAGTTTAGAAAATATTGGTGTATGACTAACTGGATTCACAGACCACTATTCAGAAAGGCGACAGGCTCATTTTTTTTTTTTAGGTCTTGTCATGATAAACATAGTGGCAACAAAGATGTAAATATCATTTTCATTCACATCACTCCATGATATTTGGATCCTTTCCTGGAATGTGACCACCAGCCACCATTTGGTAAAAGTATCTGTTAGTTTCTTCACACAAAATGTTTATGAAATCTCTGCTAAAGAACAACTGAAAGAAACTTAGCATGCTGTCACTTCCGATACCTTTCAGTCCAGTGGTAGCTGTGTCAAATTTGTGTTTCTTGCGATTCAAGTTGTAATTTTTCCATGTTATTTTTTCCTTGTTCGGTGGTTCTGCTGCCTATTCATCTATCTCATTATATGTAGATTCATCTTTTGTGCACAAATCCAACTCTGTGGATGTCAATGGAACAGCTGGAGCAGCACATGTACTTGATGTAGAAGCAACTACAGTAGGTGTTTTATGTTCATTGTCAGATTCGGGCGATGATTCGCTTTCATCCTCAAAGTCACTACCCAATATTAGAGAAAGAGCTTCCTCCACAGTATATCTCTTATCTACCATATCACTTCTTGTAGAAACTAACTTACAACACTTCAGCGATGATGAAGGCGGGGAAAAGAGCAGTACAATTGAGCCAATCCAACGCTTTGAAACTGAAAGCAGCTAGCAGCTGTCATCTAGTGAATCTGTTGTTAACTAACGACTATCAACAAAGCCACTAGATGGTGCGTAAGTCAAACTTCCACACAAGTCGAGCATAGTGAAGCAGAGAAATATGACACGAGGCGGAACTGCTACAGCAGTCCACCAGTTTGGTGTCACAGACAGCACTCGACTGCTGCAACAGTTCACCGGCTGAGTGGCACATTTGCTACTGACTTCTGCAGAAGTTCACTGTAGTGAAAGGGTTAATACACACTATTTTTCTCTAGTACTCTAGTCAATTTTTACTCTTTTGTTTCTTTTTCCCCCTGTCCATACAGTTACAGCATTTCTAGTTTCACACCTGATATCACTGTATAAACTAAGTAACTGATGCAACATTACAGTGAACTGCTGTGATCTGCCAGTGTATCATTAGGCCAACTTGAGCCTGTCCTGAATCCTCATGGGTGGGTCCTCTGTTAAATACAAAACTACACCCCCCCCCCCCCCCCGAAAGAGGGAATCTCACAATGGCAATTACTATCGTACTGTGTATGGAGAGGTCTGAATAGGTTAAGAGTAAGTAGAGGAGTTGCAAAATGCAGAGTAAACTTGGTTAAGTGGAGCCACTGTGAAGACGACCAGTGTCAATGCAAAAAAAACTTCCTGGCAGATTAAAATTGTGTGCCAGAACTGGGACTCGAACCTGGGACCTTTGCCTTTCACAGGCAAGCGCTCTACCAACTGAGGTATCCTGACATGACTCACCACCCTTCCTCGCAACTTTATTTCTGCCAGTACCTCACCTAGCACAGGAGTGTTAGTCTTGCAAGGTTCACAGGAGAGCTTCTGTGAAGTTTGGAAAGTAGGAGGCGAGGTACTAGCAGAAGAAAGTTGTGAGGCGAGGCCATGAGTCGTGTCAGGATAGCTCAGTCGGTAGAGTGCTTGCCCACGAAAGGCAAAGGTCCCAGGTTCGAGTGCTGGTTCAGGTACACATTTTTAATCTACCAGGAAGTTTCATATCAGTGCACACTCCTCTACAGAGTGAAAGTTTTGTTCTAGTGTGAAGTCAGTGCAACATGCACAGGCCACCCTATAGAATATAACAACACAGAGATTCTTGCATGCAGTTCAGACTATTGAGATTGTGTTGTTAAGGAAGCAGATGAAATTAAACTAGCAAATAACCTCATAAATAGAGATGGGGGTTTCTGCTTCAGTTCTGTGTGGAATCCTGCTCTCTCTCTCTCTCTCTCTCTCTCTCTCTCTCTCTCTCTCTCTCTCAGATTTAATATTGCCACCACCCATTGATTACTGACGTTTCCTATTGATATGTCTCACATTTACAATCTTTGGTGATGTGATGGTACTATTGCTTACTTGTTCATTGTGTGGTATCTTCCCTACTTCCATTGAAGTTCAAGATTTGAAATGTCCATGCACAGTGTTTCCTATCTCAAGTAAGTGTGCTCCAGCCAAAATATCAACAGTTGTCGATTCCATCAGGCAGCTGCATACCTGTAAGTTTTTCGAATATCCATTGTAATTGTTTATATGATGGGGTGAAACACGTTGATCTCAACTTTTGTTATATTTATACCAGTTTGTAGTACATAGTTTTCTAAAACTGCACCATTATGTACCATGTTAGATAGGGCAAGAGAATCATTACCTCTAAGAAATTGCTTCCAATGACATAGTGATGTTTAAAACAAAAAAGTCAAATGGTTGAAATAAAAGTCCATGTTTTCTATTGCATAAAGAAGCAGATAGTGTTATCTGGCCTCAGAATATACCTGAAATAGTACTCTATGCACCAGCATGTGCTTCATACTCCATATTTAGAACAAAACAAATACCTGTACATAATTCTTCAGACTGAATTTTTTAATATGAGGGTTGTTCAAATTAAAAGGTACAGAGTGTCTTAACAACAAAACCAGTTGAAATTTGAATAAGCTGCTTTGGAATAATGTAGTGCAACATCTTGGAATGTGAAGCATGTGTTATCTCCTCCCCCTAAAAAATTCAAGGGTGTGCCCTCGACAGGCAATGTGATGCTCACTTTTTTTTCGACATCTGATACTCATTGAATTCCTTGAGAACAGAAAAACCGTAACAGTAACGTATACTGTGAGACACACCGTAGCCTACGTAAGTCCACCAAGTGCAAATGGCCTGGGCTTCATATGGAGGGAGTGATTCTGCTTCATAATAATGCATGTCGACACACCTCCATAGTCACATGAAGTGTACTGGCCAAGTTCAAGTGGGAGCAGCTTGAGTGTCCACCCTCCAGCCCGAACATGTCGTCCTGTGACTTTTATCTGTTTGATTCACTAAAAAAAAACATCTCAAAGGAAAGCACTTCAACTTGGACAATGAACTGAAGGACACAGAGGATTGGTTGTCACATTCACAGAAATTCTGAGAAGAGGGAATCTTTCAGCTGATTAAATAGTGGAATAGTTGTGCTCAGGCCTCTGGTGATTGCTTTTAAATAAAGATTAATGATGAAAATTCTCCTTAGAGATGATAAATATTGTTAAAAACGAGATAGAATGGCTGGTCAGTACTTACCATTGTGCTGTACCGCCGATAGTCACACAAATGAAGAATCAGAAAAAGGGGACAAAAAGGACAAGCTTTCGGAACACAGTTCCTTCGTCAGGTGGGAGACCTGACGAAGGAACTCTGTTCCGAAAGCTTGTCCTTTTTGTCCCCAGTTCCTTCGTCAGGTGGGAGACCTGACGAAGGAACTGTGTTCCGAAAGCTTGTCCTTTTTGTCCCCTTTTTCTGATTCTTCATTTGTGTGACTATCGGCGGTACAGCACAATGGTAAGTACTGGCCAGCCATTCTATCTCGTTTTTAACAACTTTTAAATAAAGACTTCAATTATACTTCTTGACTTGACTTGGATAAATACTTCAATTAAAAACTTTTCATTTGAACACCCCTCGTAGTATTTTAATACAGAATTCTTGGTACCATAAGTCTATGCAAAAATAATTGCTTATAACATATATGTATGTGATTAATAAACTGTTGTCTGGGGCATTGCTTTCATATTAAACAGTAAAACACAGTTTTAGCTTGTCAAAATAAATCACAGCAGCATGTCAAATTGCAGCTTCAATAATTGCCTGAACTCTGAATGGCACATATCATTTATGCAATAACTGGTCATCTTGGATGACATCATTGAGTTGATGTCAGATCGGTGCATGGTTATCCAAGGAGGAGGCTGAAATCTGGCAACAATGGCTGCAGCTTGTAGTGTAACAGCTAATTTAGCTGCACACTATGCGATTATCCCACCACGAGATGTGTGAATTCACCATTTATAGATAAGTTGATGTTTAAGGATTTTACTGTGTGCCATGCGCTCGTGTGCATAGGTATGTGACAGCAAGTAGGTGAGGTGGTCCAAAGACAGTCATAGTGGCTGAAGAAAAACAAACGAGTGTCAGAAGAGACAGTGTGGAAATGGAGTTTATACATACATTGTTAAGATAAATGAAGTGAGTTTTGTTGAAGTAGTTTCAAGTTAATAATATAGTAAGGACAGTTTACAACTCACTGCAAAGACGTGGCGAGGAGCTGCGACAGGCACATACAAAAGACACATACATACAACACATTCGGCTATCGGCCATGGTCTTCTTCAGAAAATAGAACACTCACGCAATCATACAGGCACACAACACAGTCATACAACCATCACCTCCGACTGCCGCACTTCGAATCACGCTCTGCAGCGAATCGGGGATGATTCCTTCACAGACAGATATTACCCTCTGGACCTAGTCCACAAAGATTTCACATGCCTTATCCCCACACACCACAAATTCTCCCTCCAACCCCAATAACCAGTAACAGTGGAGTATCCTTGACACCCAATACCACTTGAGACCGGAACAATCACATCCTTCATCATGGCTTTGATTATCTGTCATCATGCCCTCAAATGAGAGACATCGTACCCCATATCCTACCTACCCTTCCTAAAGTGGTGTTCCGTCACCCACCCAGCCTCCAAGTCCATCCCTTTGCTACCCCCAGTCCCACCCCATTATCATATTCCTGTGGAAGACCTCGATCCATAACCTACCCAATACACCCACCCAGAACTTCCTATTCCATTCCTGTCACAGGCTTATCCTACCCCATCAGAAGTTGGGCCACCTGTGAAAGCAGCCATGTGTTTTGCCAACTCTGCTGCAATCATTGCACAGCATTTTATATTAGTATAACGAGAAATGAGCTGTCCATCAGGATGAATGACGACAGTCAAACTGCGGCAAAAAGCAAGATGGACCACTCTGTGACACAGCATGAAGCTGAACACAGCACTCTGGATTTCAGTGGCTGCTTTACTACACGAGCCATCTCTATCTTCCTCTCTCCACCACTAGCTCTTCTGAATTGTGCAGATGGAAGTTGTCCCTTCAACACATTCTTCGGTCCCACTACCATCCTAGACTCAACCTATAATAACTTACCGTCTGTACACCCTAAGCCTATTCATTAACCCCCCCCCCCCACCTTTCCCTCTCATTATCCTGTATTTCCTTTTTTTTAATTATTTTTTTCCTTATTTTATTGTTTCAATACCTCACACTCCACTACACCGCTCTTTTTATCCTACCTCGCCCCTTCCCTTCACTGTATTCAATGCCGCTTCTCACATTCCAGCTTATCAGAGCCTTTACATTCCATCATGTAATGCGAAACTTTCCATTCCCACCCTTACCCAGTCATCCTTCCTCCTGCACTCCCAACCTCACTCGCAGATGCTTGTGGCACTGGAGTGGCCATACATGATAGTTGTGTGTGTATAGTTGTGTGAGTGATTGTGTGAATGTATCTGTTTCTCTTTCTGAAGAAGGCCATGGGCGAAAATGTAAGTTGTTGTGAATGTGATTGTCTTATTTTTCGTGCCTCTCAGCAGCTCAGTGAGCCACTTTACAGTAAATTGTTATCTATACTCCATTATTGATATTCCTATAGGACTCCTCAATTCATTGAGAGAAACGTTTCAAAATATTTATTATGCAGAGGAACGTCTAAAGGCCAATGAAGGACTCTGTCCATACAGAAGAGGAGTTGACTTCAAGGTTTATATGGTCAATACAGTGGCGTAGCTATCATAGGGCTAGGCGGGGCAGTGCCCCGGGGCCCCCGAGCTCTAGGGGCCCCTCGGCCTCCGTGAGCGACGTTTGAAAGCAGTAGACTATCGATTTTTTGTTTTTGCTCTCCCACCCTGCCGTTCATTATCTTCATCTTCGAGTTTCCCCACAGTAGCCGCTTTGGGCCACCGGGTGGCGGAACATTGCTTTTAGTGCGGCCTTCACTAGACGCCGCTCAGTGGTGCTGCTGATCTTCCAAGTCGCCAGTTGCTGTGTAAAACAATCGGCACACCTCAGTCGGCGTTGCAGCAGAAGCAGAGGAAGCATCAAAGCTGCTCACTGCGCCTTCCGAGTGTTGCGGCGTGCCGCTCGGCACAGTGCGAAGGATCGAGCACCTCCAAATACTGAATAAATACATTTACTCTACAGTACTTCTTATTGACAAATAGAAATGAACAGTTTGATTATACCAATAATCGGTTTTCCGAACATCCATGTCTTCCAATTACTTCGGATAATCGACGATCTACTGTGTATAATATTTTAGTTGAATGAAGGATTTTCAAGTTTTATTAACTTTTTGAACCCTGAGCAACAAACCTCAAATGCATGAAGTGAAATTCAAATTTTATTCCCACCTCACAATATAAAAATAACAATGTCTATTATTGGTTGTCGGTTGAAGTCGGAGTTGCCATGGCTGACAATCTTGCGATATATAATATAGTGAGGACAGTTTACAACTCACCGCAAAGACCTGGCGACGAGCTGCGACAGGCACATACAAAAGACACACACATACAACACATTCAGCTATCGGCCATGGCCTTCTTCAGAAAATAGAGCACTCATGCAATCACACAGGCACACAACACAGTCATACAACCATCACCTCTGACTGCCACACTTCGAATCCACACTTCGAAGTGTGGCAGTCGGAGGTGATGGTTGTATGACTGTGTTGTGTGCCTGTGTGATTGCGTGAGTGCTCTATTTTCTGAAGAAGGCCATGGCCGATAGCTGAATGTGTTGTATGTGTGTGTCTTTTGTATGTGCCTGTCGCAGCTCGTCGCCACGTCTTTGCGGTGAGTTGTAAACTGTCCTCACTATATTATTTATTCCAACCTGGACTTTCCATTATTAAATCTTGCGATATAACAATAAATGGCGGCGAATTACTAGCAGTGTGTTTGACACGGTGTGACCACATTTGAATTATTACAGAACGGTATTATTGTGGTAACTAAACTGTTTGTATAGTGAATTCCCCCAAGGGAGTGCTGTAACCCAATGAAGTGCTGTAACCAACTGCACTCTGAAAAGCATGCAAGAAGAAGAGAAAATACGGCTACATTCTCACAATAGTGAATTGTGCATTCTAGACGCTGCCCTCTGCCCCAGTCATAATAAGCGAAAATGTCGATTTACGTTATTTTACTTATTACTTCATACAGCCTGGTAGCGGCATGGCTCAATACAAAATGTTTTATCATACAAAATCCGGCAACTTCCTTTTGCTGAAACCATCCTACACGAATATTTCCTTTATTTTCTTTCTCTGAACGGGCTTTAAACGAAATAAGTCCGATCGGTATGGAGCCTGGGGTCGTTGTATCTGCATGTTCTGCCCAGGTCTAACTCTATCCCTCGGTAAAATTTCATTCAAATGCACCCAGTAATTTTTGCGTAAAAGCATACCAAACAAACAAACTTTTACAGTTACAACTGTATTATCTGTTGCGTGACACATAATTTACTCAGCAGTATTTAGGTTTGCCTTATTATTTCTTACAGTGGGCAGTAAGGAGCTGAAGAAATACTTTTGCATCCGTATACGGTTTTAGTTTAAAGAGGGCCCCAATGTTATTTTTGCCCCGGGGCCCTTGGTGACGTAGCTACGCCACTGGGTCAATACACCAAACAAATATGCTATGAAGTTTCACATCTTAGCTGATTCCAGAACATGATACATAAAAAATAAGTTTGAAGTGCACCATGGCAGAGAGAACAGACAACAATGCTTCTGGTGTTTTGATGCATTTGACCAGTAATTGCTGGTAGAAGGTTGCAGTGTGTATGTTGATCTTTCCTATACCACTGTACAGCTAGCTGAAGACTTCCTTAAAGTCAATATTGATCTCGTTGGAACAGTGATGAAAAACAGGAAAGGACTGCCAAAATCAGTAAAAGATGCGAAAAAAAAGAACAGGTCTTTTGCTGCAAAGGCAATGTGCTTGCTCGTCTTGCACTGGAAGGCAAAAAGATGTGTTTGGATACTCTGCACAAGACATACAGCTTCAAAGCCAAGTGTTACAGCAAAACAATCCACAGAGAAAATGAAACCTGCTGCAGTTGTTTCCTGTAATCGGCAAAAAGCTGGGCCGAGCCTATTTTATAGTCTCCTTATATGGGGCAATGGACAATAAAACAGAGAAATAGATGCAAAAACTGTCTTTTCACTGCATAATAATGTCTGTATCAAATGGCTGCATAGTTCAAAACATGATACTTTCCTCTTAGGTGTTTCTTCAGGTAATATGTACTGGACTGATGTTTCTACTGGGGACTCAACAGAGAACTATTCATGGGGATCATCATATTACCAATCCAGAACAAAAGCAAAAATCAATGTAATGAAATAGGAATGTGCCAGAACAGATGCTGCCAAAGAAGGAGAAAAAAGCAGATGCCAATGTCATAGTTCTCAAGACCATGAAGAGCTGCGAATAAAGAGTTAAGAAATGAGGCATTTGCTTAAATTTCTCATGTCGATTATACTTATACCAAACATGTCAAATGTCTACCAATGTCACTGACAAGAAAAGTGTTTCTGAAAATATAAACAGCACAACATTCATGATTAAATAGTGTCACACTGAAAACTGCAGGTGAGTCAGAATTCGAAGGCTGGGTCATTAATAGAGCACCACATTTTACACTTAGAACAGGTTTATTGGTAACACAAGTGTACACTCGGAACATACTGCCTCCTGATTGTAGTTCTCACCTATTTATACATAGGAAGAATTTTCTCTAACTTACATCAGTCATAAGAAACACACAGAACATTGTAGAAATAGTAAATGCTAGTGGTGGGTTTTGAACTGGTGACTGCCAGCACAGCAATCTGTGATACTAATCTCTGCACCACACGTTCTGTCGGAAGACTTGCAGCATTGTCCAGTTCCTGAATAAACAGTTACCCACTGTTAGGTTGCCTTTGGAGCCACCTGCAGTGTCCTGCATCTTGTTCTTATCATGGGTTCTCTGAAGGGCAGTTCCGGAGAATCCTTCCATTGTCCAGTGATGATGACCATTGACAGACCCTCATGTCGTGGCTTTATCATTATCATAAGTCCTTGAAGAAGAAGCTGTTTCTATGTATCTGGTCTTTGGGATCATGGTAAGGCTTCATATGGAGCACGTGAACAATGTCTCTTCAATTTTCTGAGTGAGGATGGCTCATAATCCTTGACTTTGTATGTGACGTATGACAAGATATCACTTTAATAACTTTTCTGATAGCCCAGCTTTTCATACCAGATCTTGTGGACTGTGCGGAACAGGTTGGTGCTTGTCATTCCTTCTCCTAGGTGTCTAGTGTCCGTATGCGAGTCAGTTGCCTTGCTTCTTTGACCCTGGTGATGAGCTGTTTTACATAGTCGTCCTGAGTGTCGTCTGGCTGGAACGGGAAAAGAGTATCCACTGTCATCTCAACTGCTGTAAAAATGGCGTGCAGCCTGTGGTGTCTTGCCTTGCTGTATTATAAGCAAATGTCACTACTGGCAACATTGTATACCAATCCTTATGCTCCACATCGACAGCATATCTGCTAACGTCTTGTTAAAACATTCTGTAAGATTATTTGTGTGAGGATGGTAGGTAGTTGTTATTGTATGGGCAATGTCACAACGTGACATTACCTATGATATCAGTTTTGAGTAGATACTTCTCCATAATCAGATAGCATCATACTTATTGGTTCCTACTTCTAAATAAATTTCTTCTACAAGGAATTTTGCGATCTTTGGAGCTTCTGCAGTTGGCACAGGTTTGGTGACAGGGTAGCGGGTGAGTTAGTGCAGACTATTATTTATCGGTTCCGGTTGTCAACTTTCGGAACCTCACTAAAAGGTGGAGGTGCTGCTGATGCAGGTGGAATTGGTACCAGATGACCTGGAGGTAATTGCGACACATACTTCTGTTGCTGTTACTCCTTAACAGTGACTCACATAGTGCTTGGCAGATCGGTAGAAACCGTGCCAGCTATACCTGGGTCTGATTCTGTCTAGGGTCTTCACAAATCCCGGATGACCGAATATTGGAGCATCATGGAAGTATTTGAGAATAGTTGGCTAGGGATGAGCCCAGTGGATTGTTGTTATTCTTATACAATGTCACATTTATAAGTTGAAACTTTCCTTTGGTCGGTTCTCCTTTCTTCAAGGCCTCTATGGTTTGTACTTATGCTGGATCTTCTCCCTGTTCAGCTGTAATGTCACCTAATTCAGTGAGAGCAGAAATTTCACCAATACTGTTGTGTTCCACTAATGGATTTCTTGAAAGGTAGTTGATGTGCCTGTGCCCTCTTCTGAATACCACTGTGACAACGTACTGTTGGAGTCTTAGAGCCCATCATGCTAGTCGACCTGATGGAACTTTCAAGCTTGTCAGCCAACATAAAGAATGGTGGTCTGTCATGACAGTGATTCGTTTGCTGAATAAATACAGCTGGAATTTGTTGATAGGCCATATAACTGGGAGACATTCTTTCTGGGAAGCAGAGTGGTTTACCTCCGACTTTGAGAGTACTCTTTTCAGCACCTTAATGAATTTGAATGAGCACTGCACCAATCCCATCACCGCTGGCGTCAGTGTGAGGTTCAGTTTCGTCATATAAGACTAAAACGGGTGTTGAAGTTAGAGCAACCTGGATTGCCCAGAAAGCTCTTTGTTTCATCTCATACAAGTAAAACTTGGAGTCTCCCTGCAGAATTTCTTGTAATGGACGTGCCTTGTTACAGAAACCTTTCATAAAATGTCGGTAGTATGAGCACAGTCCGAGAAAACTTCTCACATCATGAATGTGCTGAGGAGTTGAAAATTCTGTGACTGCCTGAATTTTATCTGAATTAGGATGGATACCATATCCGTTGACTAGGTGCCCCAGGATTTTTATCTCTTTGGCGATGAAGAGGCACTTCTTTGGGTTCAGGCGGAGTCTTGCAGCCGCAACACACTTCGACTCTGTTGACAGGCAGCTTAGATGTTCCAGAAATGTCCTTGAGAAAACGACAATGTCATCTAGGTATCAAAGACAGGTAATCCATTTAAGACTCCAACCAAGTTGTTCATCATGTGTTCGAATGTGGCCGGGATGTTACATAGTCCAAACGGCATGACCTTAAATTCATAGAGGTCTTTGCAGGTATAATAAAAGTAGTCTTCTTGTCGGTTTCGATTTGTCAGTAACCTGTCTGCATGTCCATGGTTGAGAAGTACGTAGCTCTTTTCAAGCAGTCTATGGTGTTGTCACTGTGCTGCAATGAGTAGACATCTTTCTTTATGATTTTGTTGAGCCGCCGATAGTCGACACAGAAACTCCATGTGCCATCCTTCATCTTCATTAGGACCACCAAAGACGACCAAGGACTCTCTGAAGGTTGAATAATGTCATCATGCAACATCTTCTCCACTTCTTCCCGAATTATCCATCTTTCAGCTGCCGACACTACGAACACTGGCTATTTGGTGTGTGATCACCAGTATTGATACAGTGTTTTATCGTGGGTTGTTTCATTTGGCTCTTATTCTGCCTGGCTCTGAATGCACCTGAAAATTGGTGTAGTATTGTTAACACGTGCTGATGTTGTTCCTGGATCAGACAGGGCCCTAGAGGCTATAGCAGTTTCCTCTAGTGCCTTGTCGTCTGTAACAGCAGAGCATGAGACTTTGTTGATCACATTGAACTCACCATCCTGGACTGGTTCAGATGTTCCAGTACACATTCCTTTAGTAATTGCATGTAATGCTTACGATAGCCACTGATATGTAGATTTCTTTCGTTATACTGATTAGCTTTTTGCAATTAACAAACACTTCACAGTGAAACTGGTCATCTCAGCTGCTGACTGGATCTCTTCTCATTGATAATGGCGGGATCTCAACATTTTCTACCACAAACAACCTCCCAGGGAGTACGTGTACTTGTCGGAACAGCTTCCTCAATTTATAGCTCAGATCTTCCACAGTCAATAACAGCCTGGGATGCCTGAAGAAAGTCCCACCCGAGGATGATGTTATGCCTACATACTGTTAAAATGACTTATTCAAGTGACTGTGTCCCGTTGTTGATAGTTATTCTTGCGACACACGTTACTGCCGGCCAGACATACTTTCGATTTGAGACCTTCAGCACAGTTGCTCTTGTATCACAGAACATGATCTTCTTTAGTTTGTAGCTGTAGTCATTCAACAATATAGAGAAGGAAGCTCCTGAATCGACTAGTACTTTAACAGATTGGCCTTCATTGAAATTTCCCAACATCTTAGCGACTGTCGTCTATGGAGGATTTTCATGTGCAGTGGCGTCACCTTCATAGTTTGTCATCTCGCCTAGTTTTCCTGAACACGGCGGCTAGGAGAGTGGCTGGTATCTCTGTAAGGCGACAGTGAACGGCGGCAGCGTGTTGGACAGCGAGCACCTCCAGGATACAGCGACGGGCTTCGCCCCACAGATCGGCAGTAATCGTCTGCAGTTGCCTGCTGTTGAAGGGACTGCTCCGATGGTTGGCGTCTTGCAGCATAATAATTGTCAAATACTCGTCTTCTCTCCCTACAGTATCGTACGACGTGTCCAGGAAGCCCACAGTGAAAATACAATGGCGTGTTGTCTTCTGTACTCCAGATATCCGTCCTCCTGCAAGGCGTTATAGTTGCCGGAGGATTTGGTTGTGGTGGCGTCAGTGGGTTCCTAAGCTGCCGTTTGGCGGCTGCGGCCTGTCATAGTAGGGCGAAGCCTTTCTTCACGTTGGGTGCAACTGGCGGGGCTCACAGGCGCTAATGTTTGAAACCTCTTCCTCAGCAGCTTCTGCTCCCTTATGACGTAAAGGACCGATATCCATGGCCATAATAAGGTGCTCCTTGGTCCAAGAATCCCGGCTGCCATAAACTATTGTAATTCTTGTCTCTCAATTTGTCATATGAGAGACGCAAAATCTTGCTCGTCTTCCACAACAGCCATAGGGACTACATTTGGGAGTCTGTCATACTTCTTTCGTCCAGTCCTCCTGTGTTGTAGCTCTTCAATTTTCTGGCACCATCGGATAAACTCTTGTGTCGTTGAGATGTCTTAGCAGAAGAGCTCGACGCATGTCTTCTGCAGTGCCCTTCACCAGGTGTGAAATTTTATTAACCTCATTCATATCCGGGTTAACTAGGTGACATATGGCCAAAATATTCTGCACATGCAACTACGTTGACTCACCATTTTGTTGGATCGTGTTCTTCAGTTGTTATTCCAATAAATGGACTTATTGCTGGTGGTCTCCAAATGTCTTCTTAAGGTCCGTCTGGAATTCGTCCCAGCAATCGAGCTTGTCCTTGTTGTTTTAAACCACTGCTGCGTTGTCCTAACCAGGTAGAAGTATACGTTCCTCAAGCAAATCGTGTGATCGCACCTATTTTACTTGGCGACTCCGTCGAATCCTTTCAGCCATTTGTTTGGGTCCTGCCGAGCATCTCCCGAGAACACTGATGGATGTCTGATGTGCAGCTGGCTTACCGCTGTTTTCGTATCCATGGGTCTTTTGATGACACGGAATTTCGAAAGGAGGTAGCGAGTAAACCCTTTGTATTCTGGTTCTTGTCTGTGTAGGCGACAGCTCTTACACTGCCTAATTGAAGTCATAATTATGTAGATGTTTTGCAGGATTACCTGACGCCTCCACCAAACAGTGTCACGTTGAAAACTGCAGGTGGTCAGGAAGTCGAAGTCTAGGTCGTTAATAAGGCACAACAGTTTATATTTTCAACAGGTTTATTGCTAAGACAAGCGTACATCAGAACATACTGCCTCCTCATCCGGAGTACTCCGCTATTTATACGTGGAAAGACTTTTTTAGAACTTACAAGTACATCAATCATAAGAAACACGTAGAACTTTCTAGAAATAGTAAATACAAAGAAATATTTTTTTGCCAGTGGCTGGATTTGGACCGGGCACCGCTAGTAGAGTAGTCTGCGACGCTAAACACTGTACAACACTTTCCGTCGGAAGACTTGCGGCAATATGTCATGTGTATAAACGATCTTTCAGTTATTGAATCTTCTGTTACCTTTGTTTCTCTCAGTTATGGAATAATTGAGAATTGAATAAATCTGATTTTAATTACACACCGAAAATGTCCCTAAATTTTCTTTAGTAGGTGCAGCATCTCACAAGTTACTTCGCTTATATTTTAAGTTTTTCTCTCTCTATCAGAATGCGAATCTCTTTGAACTATCTTCTGTTTAATCAGAAGCGTTCCTTGAATAGTTGATAAGGAAGTAACATATAGGCCTACTATACTAGTTCGCCATGTATTCGTCACGTTTGCTTGTTGCTCAGAGACATTTCACTGCTGTTATATGCATGCACATACACACACACACACACACACACACACACACACACACACACACACACAATGAGAGAGGAGAGAGAGAGAGAATAAATTAATTGAATCAGACTCAGGAATTAAATCTATGTTGAGTAAGAGCTACGATCTGGTGTGCCTCTGCTGCGTTAAGTGTGCGCTTTCCAATCTCCGCTAAGACCAAAGAGGGAAAAAAAGAGGGAATTCGATTTGCTTTCTAAGGACGAAGTGACAAATTTCGTAGCCTGTGGCGAAGGACTTGTGCGGAAAACTAAGAGCTGTGATTGCCCCCTTCCACTTACTTTTGCAGGTGCAGCAAGAGAACAAGAGTAACTAATTTACTTGTTGGACAAGGTTACATACAAGAGCCTGTCAACCATAGAGCAGGAACAGCATTAATTATTTACTTCATGGTCAGAGCAAAAATGTATCTCCGTGTTTCTATAGGATTTTTAATATAATATTTGCTGAATCCTATAGAATTACAAGAACACTTTTCGGTGCTGAACATGAAGTAAATAATTTTTGCTGTTACTGCTCAGTGGTTGACAGGTTCTTGTATATACCCTTGGCCGCTCAGTTGCTAGCTAACAGAATTTTCCACAAAATGGCAAACAATTTTCGAACTCACTCAAACAGGGAATTAACTCGCACCAAGTATGACTGCATGTAAGTCGAAAATGACGGGAAAACACAAGGCACTAGACTGCCTCATATTTAGGGTTACCATAGGTCCGTCTTCAGAAAAGTGGACATTTCTAGATTCATAAAAAAACCTTCTCTCTCTCTCTCTCTCTCTCTCTCGTATTGACAACTCAAGCACTAGTAATGCCTAACGCCTCTACTGTATTATCAGAGTCTTGCTTCTAATACATCTTAGGCATCTTACGAAATTTGTTCAACTTCTTACAGATTAAGAAGCATGAAATATTGAGACATGTAGAAAGAATTACATGACTACATAGCAGTGAAGCCCTAATATTTCATTACTTCACCACTTGTAATCATCGTCTTCAGTGCTGAATATTTTTTTCCATACTTATAAGATACCTTGCCGATCACCCCTGATTTCACCTGAATTTTTTTACGATGCATCATTTACGGAAACCATAGAACTGTTGACGGTAAAATCGTCACGAATAAAGTAACTGTAAAAATTATCTAAGCGTACCTCGATGTAGCTATGCTCCCGTTTCGGATCAGACCGACGTGACTTTTTATATGATTAGCATCTAGATTCTAGTGAGTGAATGGAATATGTAAGACCCAGGTGAAAAAGCAATGAATAAAAGAAACTTTTAATTTACCGTACAAAGGCTCCCAATTAATTATTAAATCTACTCAGCTTTAAATCGATGCTTTCAAAACACTGTTTATGTAGTTACGTCTCTTTGGTCATAAACATGCGAATGGTGAAACGGCAATGGTGACTGTGGCATCTGACCTTATTTGTATGAAGTTTTGAACAAGGTTTTAACTTATGTATAACGAACATTGCACTAGCTTTTGATCTTAAAGTCATAAGTGTTGTTGACAGAGAACACACAAAACTGCCGAGTCCCAGCACGAAGACTGAACGTCTTATTTTTGGATGTCACACAACACTCCGACCAGAGAAATGAGAGGAAAGTTTCATGGTATACTGTGTGTATTGCACTGTATGGCATTGTTGCAGACGTATTTTTTTTAATTGGCCGCCTCGAAGCTCGCATTCCGCGACAATTGCCACGCCAATTGTTGTGAAGCTTATGGGACTTAACTACGGGGTCATCAGTCCCTAAACTTACAAACTACTTATGAACTACTTACGAACTAAGACGGCACAAATATCCATGCCCGAGGGGGGATTCGAACCCCCGACCGTAGTGGCCGTGCTGACCGTGACTGGAGCGCCTCAGTCACCTCGGCCACCGCGGCCGGCTGCCACGCCAATTGTTTCAATTGTTCCGAAGTAGCTTGACCTCAGAGCAGCGACGGCACAGAAAGGAGAAAATTCAAAAATCACATTGTTTCAAGAAAGGTTAAATTCTCTAGAGTTAGTGATTGTGACAGTTCAGAGAGTTATATTTAAGCACTTTCAAGCTGAAGCAGTTGCACAACGCAAAAAAGAGTACGTTTCCCCATTTTGTTAACAACCCGGCCGGACTATTTTTAGTGACCAAAAAAGAGGACATTTCCGGGTAAAAGAGGACGTCTGGTAACCCTACTCATATTCAAACACAGGACAACGATGGTCTATCAATATCTACTACGCGGAAATGAGCTGAACATAGCGTGCAGGTTGTCTCTCTGTATTGTACCCTTCTTCGTATGAACGCCGACGCTTCCGTTCAACGATAACCAGCTAACTTCCGGTTTCGATGTCACGTGATACATTTGTACCCTGATCAATCCGATATTCCTGCCACCGACCAAAGACTTGTCTTAGAGCAGGTGCAATTTCGGCCGCCCTCGGGTCCTGTCGGGAGCACTCGGCTGCGCGCCTTGGCGTTAAACTCACATCGTCGGCAGTGACGACACACTCGCCTGGCCAGCAGCACGTTGCAATTGGCGCGTCGCTCGCACGCTGCCAGCCTCCTATACGAGATACTATCGCTGACGAGGCGTAGCGCTTCATAATTAAAACGTTGCGCTCACTATTCGTCCTTCGAGCTTATTATTACGCTGCATTTATTCACGTCCGAGATCAGCTGCCAGTACTTGCACCAATCGCTACGCTTGTGCAGTTCTGTAGTTCTCTGTCTCTCGTACTCTGTCTAGAACGAACACAAAACTTCGGAAAGCAATTACAACAGAGGATTAGTTGGCAGTGACACACTGATTTTTACCCACTGGGGTTTCCTCTTCCACGTTAATCGTTTTGCATAGAATATCAAGAAACTCAATATTCAGTATTGTTTTTCGGGTTTGTGAGCACATTGTGCAAGTTTTATCCCAAGAAGTGAAGGTTGAATGGATATTGATATGAATATATAATACACTGTTTAATTCTTTATCTTATCTATAAAGTAGAGTATCCGTATGTTTGTGTGTAGGCCTACGTATTGTATACAAATCTACAGTTTTCTTCCAATGTTTATGAACTTTTGCACAAGTAAGCTTCAATCCATGAAGACTGTCGCTGTAAGTGTTAGGATCATGTACAACACATTGTTCACGAGATACGACGTCATAAACAATGAAAAGCGCGGAAAACTGCTGCATTAAGCGGCAATGCTGTTCATTTTCCCCTAAACAACTGGACCGATTCCAACTAAATTTGGTACACATATCCCTTTGCTGTAGGAGTATGAACCACATTCAGGAAATATAACGCCATAAACGATAGGAGTTGCAAGAAACTGCCACATAATGCGACGAGACTTTAAAAATAGCCTACACTACATGAGAATGACAGTACTGAGCGACTTGCAACAAACTTTAAACATAATTTCAAACCTTTATTAAACTTTTTCTCGCTGACAATCACATCAAAATAAAGAAAGGAAAATGTTTCTCGCTTACTACTTATTCGTTGTTCATGGACAAAAACTAAGGCATTCGGTATGACGTTATAATTTATAATTTCTATGCTACAAATTGTAGCCGCAGGAAATTTGCAGACAGTATACACACATACAGCTGAATGTACCTTCGAAATTGTATCACAGTACGACCCGTAGTTCATGATATATGAGCACATAAATAGTAAAGTTTATGGAAAATTGCCCCTTCACGCACGAAGTTTTAATCTATTGCTTCTTTACTACTAATTATTGTATTCTCAACAGATTTTACAGACATACAGCTCTTATACATATGAATATATGCCTGAAAAAATGGTATAACATGTAACTCAATAAATATGATACCGTAAGCATTTTATATGCCATTTGTATTTTGATTGCTATCTTTCTTTTTTTGGATACAGCACTTCTAATTTTTCACATTATACGAGACACCCTTATTTCTTATTTATTCTCCGATAAATATAGCATTTTTTTTAAGAAAAAAAAGAGATGGACAGAGAGAGAAGGGATAGGAGAAGTACTGACTCAAAGCAGGAATAAATACATAAACACCCGGGCAAAGCCGGGTTTTCAGCTAGTTCTTGATAGTTATTAAAAAGTTGGCACATATACCACGCACTATAAAAGTATGAAATTCTCTTAAAAATAGTATACTTTTTAGTTCTTTGGAACGAGTGGCATGCTTCAGTCGCTAATACAATTTTACAAATTGCAAGGCCACTTTCTGCACAAATAAGATATCCAACGACATAAGTGCATTTTATTTTGTTTCAGCCACGCACTCATTTTTATTTAATAAACAAAAAATCAGCTCTGACTACGCAACACAGTGATGACACAACCCAACACAGAACACCGTTCAGCAAAGCAATAGACGACAGAAACTGGTACTGCAGCTTCTGTTGCTTATCGAAATAAGACGCAGACGACGATAAATATTGGTATTGCGCAGGTGCAAGTTTTGCGACAAGTCGCATATCTGCCGAAAAAGCGATACACAAAATGTATGCGCAGGAAGGTCCTCGTACAAGTTCCGTGAACTTTTGTATGAGGTGATGTGTCGCGACGTGTCAAATTGACATGTGGCTCATACAAGTGGTACTTCATGTATCCCAGTGTAAACATGCCTTAGTGCACTTAGATACATTCTTTTCACGCTACAACCCTGCTAGAGGCAGCATGTGCCTTACGCAGCATCAATAGTTCTCCATATGTTATTAATCATTCGTAGCACCCCTATAAATGTGCCTTAATACTTGCAAAACTCGTAGTCTGTTCCTTAAAAGACAGTGCTAACGGCATTGGAAACCTTCCGGAAGTAATGTTTCATCAACCTGAGAGTTGCTGCCAATACGGTACAAGATGTCACGGATGAACAGAGAGAGAGGAGTCTCACAGTATCTATGTTTCCGAAATCCATATTTCGTTTTACAAAGGGGATTTTCCTACTTCATAAAAGACATAATGCAATAGTATACATAGAATGACGTTAACGATATCGGCCTACACTTGGCTAGTCTTTCCGGCGGTCCTTATGGAAAATGAACACGACTTTTTCTAGTAGCTAGGTACTATTTGTTACTTGTGGCGTTACATGGGGTAGAAAACGGAAAAGAAGAAGTCCCCGGACATTAAAATATTTTCTCTGGTTTTGCAGAATAATCCTTTATATTTTCAAAAGTCGTAATACATCTTACTTTGATTTCTTAATTCCAGTGCATGGATATCAAGAACTTAAACATAGATTACCTGCACGATGTATATTAAATAACTTTGACATGTTACATTTATATATCCTGAAATAATTGAATTAGAGTTAGTTGTCTTTTGCCGTTTGAACAAGACGCTCAATTTGTATCCATTCTGTATAAAACTATCAAAATGTTCGTTAAGCTTATTAGACTCAGCTGCGGGTCATCAGTCCCTAAACTTACAAACTTCTTATGAACTACCTTATACTAAAGATGTTTGCATCCACGCCCGAGGGAGCATTCGAACTCTCGACGGGGAGCGCCCTCGCGCATCTGAGCATAGCGCCTCAATGCGCTTGGCCACTCCAGCGCCGCTATAAAACTATCTTAAAGTGCAGCAAGTACAGTTCTTTAAAACTTTAATCAGTGTGAGTGGCAATACGGCCTTAAAATTCCCGATCGCCGCGCTCTGAGAAGAATATACCTAGAAGATGACTGACATACATGTTTGAAGTGATTAAAATACTAACCTGATCTAGAAAATTATCTCAATAATACTATTAATTTTATTTAACTGTGCATATTACAACATTTCATTGATAACAAACTTTCATTCAATCATGTTTAATAATATTTATTTACCATTAATTATTAACAATAATAATAATAGTACATGCTTCAGTGACATACGATAAATTACTGCTAGAAGGGGATTACGTTCTTTCGCAGAAACTCTGTACAACCTCACAGGTATTCCATAAGGTGTTGGGAATTTTTTGATGATTTTCTATTATGTAATCCCTTATTTCCCTATATGCCTTATTGGTGTCAGTGCTTTGAGTGATAGGAAGAACTGTATGTCTTATGTAGTCAAACATTTCATGAAGGTGGAACTCATTATTTCGGCCTTCTCTATGTCGTTTGCCCTGTTTCACAGTGTAAGTGGAAAAACTATCTCGATCAAGTTATTGACACTGCGTAAAATAAACCGTCTCAGAGTTTGTAGTTTGATAAATAGGCAAAATGTTATATTGAAATTTATGGAATGCTTCTATCGTGTTCTGGCATTGTTTTTAGTTCCATTTTTTGTCTGTACAACAGACTTTCACTTAACTTAAATCGGACATTAATCTTTAATTCCTCTCACAGTTTGTTTCTAACATGGCTGTTGACCCACGGTGGGTCTTCTCCGTGCCCTACAACATTGACTTGTCTGAGACATATCGTACAATGAGTTTTGCCAGTTTCTGCTACATAACTTCATCCTCAGAGCTGAATATCTGATGATGTTTACTTTGATAGTCGGAAATTTGTCTCCTGTCACTCTTCATAACCACCAGATTTGGAACCTACTATGAGGCACTCACAAATACTTTGAAATCTAGTGCAGCAATTTTAGTTGCGTTGAGAAAGCAGCGACTAATAGCAACAGATAGGAACTGATTTTTCAGGGCATCTCAGTTGTGGTAGGAGGACGTGAGAAACTAGCAACTTCAGAAGGTGGATGCAGAAGTGCCCACAACCGGTAACCTGTACAGTTTAATGAAATTTCAAAACACAATACTGTACGTGACTGGTTCATGTCTTAAGTGTTATCATTACAGCAGAGCGCCCCTGACTATCTGTGCCTTGTGATAGGAACTTCGTAGGACAATTCTTTTTGTATGAGTGCATGGTCTCGCAATAAAATCTTCTCGAGCTTCCAGCCGCGTCAAGTGATTGTGAACCCACGAGCTTTCGGACAAGTTCTCCTTGGTCATTGTCAAGTGGTAAAATGACTGCTGTATCGCTTTTTTTCCCCTCGTGATTTCCATTCCCCTAAAAAGGTGCTGTATCGCCGTCGCCTTGCCGTTATATAGCCGCGTTGCTAGCTGTGACGTTACTGGAGCTTACTACTTCGCCATATAAGGCAATATTTACATCTTGAGTCGGATGCGTTCGCTTTTGGCTGCTGGCTGTGACGTCACTGGGGCTCGGTTCCTCATCCCGTGTCCGCCGCGTCTCCTTCAACCACGCTGTGCTGAGCTGCAAACCGACGTCCTTATTAATGGTGTTCTCAGATATTTTTATTTCAATAGAGAAGGAATTAAAGTTCAGGGGGAAGAATTAAAAACATTGCGTTTTGCCGATGACATAGTAATTCTGTCAGAGACAGCAAAAGACCTGGAAGAGCAATTGAAAGGAATGGACAGTACGCTGAAAAGTGCATATAAGATGGACATTAACAAGAGCAAAACTAGGGTAATGGAGTGCAGTCTAAGAAAATTAGGTGATGCTGAAGGCATTAGATTAGGTAACGAAGCAATAAAGGAGGT
Organism: Locusta migratoria; assembly: GCA_026315105.1. Lineage (NCBI taxonomy): Eukaryota > Metazoa > Arthropoda > Insecta > Orthoptera > Acrididae > Locusta > Locusta migratoria. Next base: position 273,558,292 of record CM048748.1, read on the forward strand.
AGATGAGTTATGTTACTTGGGCAGTAAAATAACAAATGATGGTCGCAGTACAGAGGATATAAAATGCAGAATGGCAATGGGTAGAAAAGCGTTCTTGAAAAAGAGAAATTTGTTAACATCGAATATTGATTTGAGCCTAAGGAAGTCCTTTCTGAAGGCATTTGTATGGAGTGTTGCCTTGTATGGGAGTGAAACATGAACGATAAACAGTGTGGACAGGAAGAGGATTGAGGCTTTTGAAATGTGGTGCTACAGAAGAATGCTTCTGGATGGTGGGTGGATTGTGTAACTAACGAGGAGGTACAGAACAGAATTGGGGAGAAAAGAAATTTCTGGCATACCTAAAAGAAGGGATAGATGGGTAGGAGACATCAAGGAATTGTGAATTTAGCGTTGCAGGGAAGTGTGTGGGGTAAAAACCGCAGAGGAAGATCAAGAGATGGATACAGTAAACAGATTCAGACAGATGTAGGTTGCCGTTCTTATGTGGAGATGAAGAGACTTGCTCAGGATAGGGTATTGTGGACAGTTGCATCAAACCAGTCTCCAGACTGAAGACCACAACAACAACAGCTTCCTTTATAACGCTATCCCAATATCCTTTCGTTTCCCCACCTCCCTCCCCCCCCCCCCCCCAGTATTGCGTCGCAGACAAACCCTACTTCATCTCCGAAAGAGAGGGACTTGTTGTAAAATTGATACTATACAAGCAATTATAAAAAATAGGATTAGTTCGGATATCAAACTATGTTTCAAACTTGTTGGTGATTTCTTGTCGTGGTATGTTTGTTATTTTTGACAGATTGATTGGGGAAGAGCGTCAGGAAAATGAAGTACTTGAATTGGTAAACGCGTGGATATAGACGCCAATGACCTTGCAAAAACCCAATCGCATTGTTCCAAGAACCAATATTAATGAGAAATCTAGGAACAGATAACCCCTTAAGTATTGCTTCCATAGGAACCGATAAGTTGAGATTAGACTCATTGGAGCACACACACTGAGGTATTTAGTAGGTCGGTCTGCCCCTTTTTATACGCAAGAATGTAAGTTCAAATGTTCTACTGTTTGTTAAGCTTATGGGACTTAACTACGGGGTCAGCAGTCCCTAAACTTACAAACTACTTATCAACTAACTAATACTAAGGACGGCACAAATATCCATGCCCGAGGGGGGATTCTAACCCCCGACCGTAGTGGCCGTGCAGACCGTGACTGGAGCGCCTCAGTCCCCTCGGCCACCCTGGCCGGCAAGAACGTAAGTAATACCTGTTATGTACCATGTATCATGCGTATCACAAGGGCACAGAAAATATGTATACTGATTTAAAAGTAACATTGACAAAATAACAAAATGAAATTACGACAGTCTCGATTTTATGTGGGAGTTATGGGTGGATGCCTCCACCACTTTGTTCGCAGCAAGAATTCCTTTATTGACATTACCATAAGCTTATCTTCTCGTTTACAAGGAGATAGCCTATCCATTTGCTAGAATTTAAACATGTTTTCAAATACATTGTAAACTATGCTCTTCGTTTAAGTCCAATGTTATTGCACATCACTTACCGACGTCAAATTATGACTCCCTTTTCCTTATTTCACTCGATAAATAAGAGCATCAGAAAAACGTTTTGTCGAACGTAAAGCGTTTCACGCTTCGTTGCAAAACTCTCAGCTACTTTCGTTACGTCACGCCTCAGAAAACAACTGGATGGGGGTTGGGAAAAAACACACGAGTACAGCTTAAATTTTTGCGAGTGTGACAAGGAGCTATGATATTTACATTCTAGCTCGTCAAAAGTATATTGCCGTTTTCTAAGAATATCTGGTACTTAAATAATATTGCCGCATGCCAAAATGAACACATCGATATAAAATTACGTAGGCTTCCGCGGTCAGAGTCAGATGACGTAAAAGTTTTCTGGGTGTTGTACCGCATCATGATGTAAGAAGGCTATTACTTAAATAACCGACGTTTCGGCCAACGTTACAGTGGCTTTCATCTGGGTATACTGATGTGAGCTGGTTATTACTACACTTTATATTACTTTCAATTAGACATTACGTCATAATTTTTTTTAAAATAAGCGATGTTATTGGTGAATTTTTGGCGGAAGAATGGAAACTTTATTATGATAGGATGCTGAGGTGGAGGGAGTGGGGGTTAGCCGTTGCTCCTTGCATAGCGAGACATGATTGGTGTTCATCGGCGAAAATTATGACGTAATGTCTAATTGAAAGTAATATAAAGTGTATACCAAGTCACATCAGTATACTCAGATGAAGGCCAGTGTAACGTTGGCCGAAACGTCGGTTATTTAAGTAAGAGCCTTCTTACATCATGACGCGGTACAACACCCACAAAACTTTTATGTCACATCGAGCCGCGGTAGAGTAGCCGAGCGGTCTAAAGCACCTCGCTGCGGAGCGCGCGGTTGCTCTCCGTGGAGGTTCGAGTCCTCCCTGGGGCATGGGTGTGTGTGTGTTGTCCTTAGGTTAGTTTACCTAGGTTTAAGTAGTTTGTAAGCTAAGGACTGACGACCACGCAGTTTGGTCCGATGAATTTACAAACATTTGAACATTTTTTGTCACATCGACATAAGGTCGACAGAGCTTATTGACGTCAGCGCTACATCTAGAGCTCCTAAATACCGAGGCTGAATCGTCCGCCACGTTTTCCCCAACACGGTTGCAATCGCGCTGTACTAACGGCGTGGAGGCGCACGCCCAACAATCTTTCACAAACGATTTCGCGAAAACTAACAGGTAGAAAAATTTAATTTTTTCGGTACTTAAATCTTTATATGTCAGCATTGTGACGAAGTGTGCATCATTTCGTTAATAGTCATAGTTAGTAAGATACTGGCTTTGAAATAAGAGACTGCGCTAGGTTAGGAAAAGTTTGCAACAAAAAATAGGGGCTGTTATGATGCATGTTACACCATATGTTGCCGCAGATGAAATTTTCCTAATATGTTGAAATTTATTTTAGACTTAGAAGATCTTTACCTTTCACCCGTGTCACTAAAAATTATTTTACGTCGCAAACTCATTTCCGACGGCGATAAGTCCAGAATGAAATATAGTGTGTCTCATACACGGTTAGAGTATCAGAATGATATTTTGGCAAATAATAACATGCAAGAGGGGCGTAATTTGCGATATAGTTATTACACAAAACTACATTAACTGTCAGGTTATTCAAGGAAATGTAGATTTATTGAATGAAAAAGTTAGTGATTTATTAATCGGTGTACAGGTATTTTTTCATCAGTCACAAATGGTTATTTATTTGCTTGTTGTCCATCGTGTTTCATAGCTACTACTCCGTTTTCAAAAACTAATACGAGTTACATTTCCTTCAGTTTAACACCAAGCAGTAACAGAACGAAAGTTACTAGATCTAACGTGGATTTTATGCGAGAATACTAGAAAACGACCTATACCAAGAATCTCTTCACTACTTAACGAACTGACCTGTTCTCAATTCCTCACATAATAAAAGTATTCTGTATTGAGATATTTATAATGCCCTTTTCGTATAACTGAAAAATTGAAATTTAATATTACATAGACACACAGCACTTTTGTAGTTAGCAACTATTACATTTAATGGGTTAAGAAGTCAGTCAGTACCAGTATCTTCAAATATGGATGTTATGCAGTAACAACCTGTGCCTAATTAGTAGCTCTAATACTGAAGACGAGGTATTACTAGACGGGCGGGCGGATTCCAGTGCTTCATATTTAACTGACATTATCTCAAGTTATACATTTCTCCCAGAGTTTCTGTTTCGAGAAGATGATAATTAGATGCATTTTGAACATTTCATTCGCTTAATGTGTTCACCTAACTTCAACAGAAAAAAAGTTCCTCTCATGTCGAGAATTCCGTAACGTAGTCAGAAAGTGCATGTTCGTAAACTGTCAGTATATCCTCTTATAAAACTATTACCGCAAATTAAACTAAAATGAAAATGTAGTGTAGTTCGTCACGAATCATTGATGAAAATTCCACGTTCATGCAGTGAGTAGTTTGCGAGTGTGAGCGAGTTAAATGAAACGCGAGGTAACGCGTAAGCTTCGTCTGGAACGTGGCGACTGCTACAGCTTGGGGAAAAAATGGCGGACAGTTCAGCTCGGGTTTATAGGAGTCTTAGCTACGTCACGATGACGAAATGCTCGCCCGAGCTTAATGTGAGACGAAAGCTACTCCCCTGGGAGTGCGTCTGTACTGCTGTCTGAGTGCAGCGCCAAGGCGCATAGCCGAGCGCTGCCGAACGAAGCCGAGAGCGGCCGAAATTGCACCTCACTTCCCTGCACCAAGACCTATAGCCCAGGGAAATTAGCCCTAAAAAGGCCGTGCTGGCTAAAAAATAAGCACAAGCTGGAAATAATTTTAATCGCTGTTAGGCATCCCAAAAAAAGATATATTTGTGACCGTTTCTGGCTTATGCGCAAGTTTCAAGTGCCGAAAAACAAATAATTTTTACTTTTTTTCAGTTTTCAACCTATATCTAGGAAACAAAGCATCCAACAGAAATTTTTGTGACTACCTAAATGAAAGAACATAACATTTAGCTTAGAATGACCTACTTTCAACTTAAAATCGGTTCAACTAGTCACAATCGATCGTCAAACATCGGCATTTTTACCTAGTTCATGGAAATGTGAGTTATGCCTATGTTTCAATGCCTGTAAGTAGGCCTACTCCAAATGCAAAATGTCACGCATCGAAGTTGTAGAGCATTGAATTCTGCGCGAAAATAGCTCCTCAGTTTTAATATTTGCTCCCTCCCTCCTATGCTAGGGTGTCCATTCGTCCCGTTTTTCCCGGGACAGTCCGGTTCTTTTCCATAATGTCCCGTTGTCCCGAAAGTTTTTGTTGGGACGCTCAAATGGCCCTTTTTTGTGGTTCCGATTGGCTAAAGTATTTTATTTCTTGGACCCAAAAGTCTTGTTGAATGTAACACCAACATGCGAAACCCAACATGGCAGCAAAATTGAAGTTTGCTACTATGGGTCAAAAATGACCCATATGGTACTACTAGCGGTACGAAAAAGTCTGGTACTTCTAGTTTTAATAGTTGTACGAATCGGTTCATATTTCGCACGAAGGTCGATGAATGGATAAAGTCAAAACGATTGTTTTATATCGAATAATATTCCGCAGTCGAGACATCACTTTAGTCTTAAATTTAACACATTAGAGCCTCGTTGGACATCCACAAATGACAACTACTGTTCCTTTGTTTACAAGTTAATTGCGGCAAGCTTTTAATTACGTACAGTAAAATAAAAGGTTGTGAAGACCTAATTTACAGCCACTGCCGACAACAGCTAATCAACAATGGTAGAAAAAAATTCTTGAATATCAAGTCTCCAGATCGCTTTTATTTTCTATAACATGACCGGTTTCGGGACAGCTGCCCATCTTCAGATCTGTTAAACAAATGTTACAACTGAATGTAAACTACTATTTACAAAGTATAATATCTAAAAAGTTAATGAAAAAATACTAAAAACATACCAAAATTATGAAGTTACAGAGTAACCTGTCCTGTGATGAACGAATGTTCACAGTCGTTACTAAAATATAGTAGTCTATTGAGGCTTTATATAATGTTCTTAAAATCATCTATTGGTGGGGATCATTTTCGTTAAAATTATTCTCAATAAGTAATTATTGACTTACATATAAAATCAGTTCTGAAGTCAAGGTGTAAGATAGTAGTCAAGGTATAAAATAGCAGTTACAAATGAGACACTTAGCTGTCAAACTATAAAAGGACGTAGAAATAGTATAACATTGGGTTCTGGAAACAAAAATGTTCAAATGTTTGTATAGTCTATGGGACTTAACTACGGGGTCATCAGTCCCTAAACTTACAAACTACTTATGAACTAGCTACAACTAAGGACGGCACAAATATCCATGCCCGAGGGGGATTCGAACCCCCGACCGTAGTGGCCGTGCAGACCGTGACTGGAGCGCCTTAGTCCCCTCGGCCACCGCGACTGGCTCTGGATACACTTTTAACTAAAAGTGTAAGTGAGTTAAAAATTTTTTAACATGGTTAAATATTAAAATATTTTAGAAAATCTCTCAAAAAGGCTTTTTTTAAATTATTTTCTTCTTTCCGTCTGCGGATGAGGCTTCAGTGTGTCAGGCAGCAGCAGCGTCGCCGAGGTTTCCTCCGCCTCGCCGTGTCCCATTCACCGCCGCCAGTGTGCTGAGGGCCGCCGTAGCTGGTGTTTGGCAGCGCGTTCCATTCTAGGCAAGGCTACAAAATGTCTTTAAATATTTCAAAAACGTTTTTATGCATGAAATCTGTCTGCTCATTTAGAAGTTTCTCCGGGTCTTTATCCTTGTGCGCATATACTTAAAGCTCTTCAAGTACATTTAAATGAAAGCTTTTCGGTGCCCTGTGCAGCACTTCCATTTGTTCGCCTATAGTGCTAACTTGGTGTTTTTTGTCTTTAGCATGCACTCCAAATGCTGTACGGTTGCTGTTATTACTGTTATCTTTGTATCGGACTTCAAAGTTGCGTCCAGTTTTCCCTATGTAATATTTATCACAGCTGTGCATTTAGTCTTGTATACCCCAGAGTTGCTGTACTTTGTGCGTTTTTTTGTGGTGGGACTATTCCTTAATCTCTGTGCCATTTGCCCATCATTTTTGAACGCCACCCCTATGTTTCTCGGAAAGTATTTCGCAATTCTCTCCGACACACGACCTCTGCATGTTAAAGTGACAAACTTCTTTTTATCTTTAAATATGTTATTGCCAGTGGATTTGTTTTTGATTTTATTGAACATCCGCATGACGTCTTGCGTCTGGTACCCATTGGCTGCGGCTACCTGTTTGATAGTGTCTAGTTCCTTTTGTAATTCTCCCTCGGCAAGTGGTAGTCTGAGAGCCCTGTTGCACATTGCTTAGAAGTATGCTCTTTTGTGCTATGCTGCGTGTCGTGATGTCGCTCCTATAATGCTATCAGAGTATGTCTCTTTTCTGTATACACCGAATGCGTGTCTCTCTCCGTCCCTTCTTATGGTCAAGTCAAAGAAATTGATTGCCCCATTCTTTTCCAATTCCAAGGTAAAATGCATTTTTGTGTGTTGATCGTTTAAGACTTTTGACCTTTCAACAACTTCCTCTTTCCTCCCTTTCAACAGTAAAATATTCATTTATAGAAAATTTAGGTTGGAATGATTACAAGAGCAGAGAATTTGTTGCAAGGGTAGCTGCATCTGTATAGTTCAGAAACGTTGATGGAAGAGTCCGTTTGCGAGTGGTTATTCATTCTAGTGGCCAGCTGTTTGATTTTCATACCAACTCAAAATACTATTTGATGACTATAACGCAGTTGGTATCTGAGTTGGCTGCTTCCATAAGTGGTTCTGCCTCTGGTGTACGTTAAGGTAGAAGGTGATCGATGAGTGGATTGGACAGGTCTTGCACCTGGGTCTTCTACGTGAATATGATCCCAAAAAAATGTTCAAATGTTTGTATAGTCTATGGGACTTAACTACGGGGTCATCAGTCCCTAAACTTACAAAGTACTTATGAACTACTTACGAACTAGGACGGCACAAATATCCATGCCCGAGGGGGAATTCCAAGTCCCGACCGTAGTAGCCGTGCAGACCGTGACATGACCGGGACATGACCCGAGGACATGCAGCTCTACTGTATGAATATATGATGATGGCATCTTCTCGGGTCAAAATATTCCGGATGTAAAATAGTCCCCCATTCGGATCTCCGGGCGGGGACTACTCAGGAGGATGTGATCATCAGGAAAGACAACACTGTCATTTTACGGATCGGAGCGTGGAATTTTAGATCCCTTAATCGGGTAGGGGAGAAATGGATAGGTTAAAGTAAGATATAGTGGGAATTAGTGAAGTTCGGTGGAAAGAGGAACAGTATATCTGGCCAGGTGAGTACAGGATTATAAATACAAAATCAGTTGGGGATATCACAGGCGATGGACTGATAATGCATAAGAAAATAGGAATGCGGGTAAACTACTATGAGCAGCACAGTGATCGCATTATCATTGTTGTTTGTTTGTTTGTATAGTCTAAGGGACTTAACAACGGGGTCATCAGTCCCTAAACTTACAAACTAATTACAAACTAACTAAGACTAAGGCCGGCACAAATATCCATGCCCGAGGGGGGATTCGAACTCCCGACCGTAGTGGCCGTGCAGACCGTGACTGGAGCGTCTCAGTCCCCTCGGCCACAGCGACCGGCTGAGGGCAGCAGAGGACAAAATAGGTAGGAAGGTAAGACCTACAAAAAATCCTTGGATATCACAGGACATACTAAATTTAATCGATGAAACGAGAAAATATAAAAATGCGGTCAATGAAACATGCAAAATTGAGTACAGACGACTAAGAAATGAGATTGACAGGAAGTGCAAAATGGATAAGCAGGAGTGGCTAGAAGGCACATGCAAGAATGTAGAAGAATGTGTAAATAGAGGAAAAATAGATACAGCTTACAGGAAAATAAAAGAGATATTTGGAGATAAGAAAAACAGATCTATGAATATCAAGGACACAGATGGAAAACCAGTTCTCAGCAAAGAAGGGAAAGCTGAAAGATGGAAAGAGTATATAGAGAGGCTCTACGAAGGAAATGAACTTAGAGACAATATTGTAGGAAGGGGAGAAACTCTTTCAAGTTCTGAAGCAAGCAGGAGTAAAATATAGGGAGCGTAAGGTTATTTACAACTTGTACAAAAACCAGACAGCGGTTGTCAGAGTTGAAGGGCATGGAAGAGATGCAGTGGTTGGGAACGGAGTAAGGGTTGTAGCCTTTCTCCAATGTTATTCAATTTGTACATTGAGCAAGCTATAAAGGAAAGCAAGGAGAAATTTGGAGAAGGAATTAAACTTCAGGGTGAAGAACTAAAAACTTTGCTTTTTGCCGACGACATAGTAATTTTGTCAGAGACAGCAAAGGACCTGGAAGAGCATTTGAACGGAATGAACATTGTGGTGAAAGGTGCATATACGATGAACATTAACAAGAGCAAAACTAGGGTAATGGAGTGCAATCTAAGAAAATCAGGTGCTGCTGAAGGAATTAGATTAGGTAACGAAACAATGAAGGAGGTAGATGAGTTTTGTTACTTGGCAGTAAAATAACAAATGATGGTGCAATACAGAGGATATAAAATGCAGAATGCCAATGGGTAGAAGAGCGTTCTTGGAAAAGAGAAATTTGTTAACATCGAATATTGATTTAAGCCTAAGGAAGTCCTTTCTGATGGCATTTGTGTTGAGTGTTGCCTTGTATGGGAGTGAAACATGGATGATAAACAGTGTGGACAGGAAGAGTATAGAGGCTTTTGAAATGTGGTGCTACAGAAGAATTATGAAGTTTAGGTGGGTGGATCGCGTAAATAATGAGGAGGTACTGAACAGAATTGGGGAGGAAAGGAATTTTTGGCATACCTTGACTAAAAGAAGGGATCGATTGGTGGGACACATTCTTAGACATCAAGGAATTGTGAATTTAGCAATGGAGGGAAGTATGTGGGGTAAAAATCGCAGAGAAAGACCAAGAGATGGATACAGTCAGCAGATTCAGACAGATGTAGGTTGCCGTTCTTATGAGGAGATGAAGAGGCTTGCCCAGGATAGAGTAGGGTGGACAGCTGCATCAAACCAGTCTCCGGACTGACGACCACAACAACAACAACCTTGTATACTTCAAAGCGGCCATTTTTAAATTTGGCAAGGAACGAAATGTTAACATCTATGTTTGGCACGCTCAGACAGCTGAAGTTCAACATCCAGGTAGTATAGAGATCAGTGGTTCATTGCCATAGTGTACTTCGCTGATGTCTGCAAAACGTCTGCTTGGAAAGCTACTCGGGAGGTGACACTAGCACTGGCCTCTCTCAGTCCAATGTGTTCTTATACTTCTCTATTAATGACACAAGACTCTCGCACTCACTTCCTTAAAATTCGAGCTTCTTTCACGTACGTTTCCCGTAGCGCCAAATAACAACTGTCTGCTAGCCACTTCCCTGCTAGTAAATAAGGCGAACAGCTGTTTATTCAGACGGTACTTTCATTTGTTTCTGTTGCCAACATAGTCGAAAAATATCGTACCTTCTCATTTCCTCCTGGTTATCTTGTTTCCATCTGTCTCGTTTGAATTTGACTTCCCCTTATAGTTTGCCTCTTTTCAAACTGTTGTCTCATACGTAAATTGTAACTCGTTCGTTGAGGCATTATTTTTTTAAAAATCACCAAGATTCGGACTGTATACCCATTAGTTTTCTATCTGATTATGCTGAAGCGATAGCTCCTTACTTAACAGCCATATACAACCGCTCTCTCAAAGAAGGATCTGTACCAAAAGATTGGAAAGTTGCACAGATCACACCTATATTCAAGAAAGGCAGTAGGAGTAACCCACTAAACTACAGGCCTATTTCATTGATGTCAATTTGCAGCATGGTTTTGGAACGTATCCTGTATTCAAATATTATGAATTATCTCGAACAGTATGATCTATTGACCCAAGGTCAACACGGATTTAGAAAATATTGTTCATGCGAAACACAACTAGCTCTTTACTCACACGAAGTGATGAGTGCTATCGACAAGGGTTCGCAAATCGATTTTGTATTTCTTGATTTCAAGAAGGCATTTGACACCGTACCTCACAAATGGCTTTTAATCAAATTGCGTGATTATGATATATCGCCCCAAATTTGCGACTGGATAAGGATTTTCCTGTCGGATAGGACACAGTTTGTAGTAATCGTCGTTAAAGCATTAACTAAAATAGAGGTGATATCGGGCGTTCCACATGGTAGTGTTATTGGTCCTCTGCTTTTACATAAACATCTGATTTACATTAACGATTTAGGGGAAAATCCAAGTAGGTTGTTTGCAGATGACGCCGTCAGTTACCGTCTAGTAAAATCATCTGAAGATGAAAACCAACTGCAGAACGACCTGAATAAGATATCACTATGGTGTAAAAATTGGCAATTGACTCTAAATAATGAGACGAGTGAAGACGTCCACATGAGTACGAAAAGAAATTGTTAAACTTTTTTTACAAGATAAATCAATCAAAAGTGTAGGCCGTAAACTCCACAAAATACCTAGGAATTACTATTACTTCAGACTTAAACTGGAAAGAACACGTAGGTAACGTCGTGGGAAAGGTGAACCAGAGACTGCGTTTCATTGGTAGAACCCTTAAAAGATGCAACAGAACTACTAAAGAAACTGCATACACTACGCTTTCCGTCCTTTTTTGGAGTATTGCTGCCCAGTGTGGGATCCTTATCGGGTGGGTTTGATGGAGAACATCTAAAGAGTCCAAAGAAGGGCAGCTCGTTTTGTACTCTCACAATACAGGGGAGACAGCGTAACGGAAATGATACAGGATATGGGATGGGAATCATTACAACAACGGCGCTTATCGCTGCGGCGTGGTCTGCTTACGAAACTCCAATCGCCAACATTCTCCTCCAAATGCGAAAATATATTGTTGACTCCCACTTACATAGGTAGAAATGATCATCAGAATAAAATATTGCCGGCCGCGGTGGCCGAGGAGACTAAGGCGCTCCAGTCACGGTCTTCACGGCCACTACGATCGGGGGTTCGAATCCCCCCTCGGGCATGGATATTTGTGCCGTCCTAGTTTGTAAGTAGTTCATAAGTAGTTTGTAAGTTTAGGGACTGATGACCCCGTAGTTAAGTCCCATAGACTTTACAAACATTTGAACATTTTTTTGAATAAAATACGTAAAATCAGAGCTCTAACGGAGAGATTCAGGTGTTCTTTTTTTCCGCGCGCTATTCGAGAATGGAGTGGGAGATAAATAGTATAAAGGTGGTTCGATGAACCCTCTGCCAGGCACTTAAATGTGATTTGCAGAGTACCCCATGTAGATGTAGAACAGTTTTGTCACAAGTGGAGAACGCGGGTGGGGATATGTATCGGAATAAACGGACTGAACGGTGCTGTAGCGTGAGGTGTGTCAGCTATCTCTCACTTCAGCCGGTCACAATGGTGGGCCTTCATCTTCGATAAGCGCGCGAGGTCACTTCACCTACCATGCATTCAACATCGGCGACACTGAAAATAGTTGAGTACCTCGTCGGATTGACGCGTTATGGCCATGAGTTCGATGCTACTCAGGTAATAATTTTTACATTAGTTGAAGTACGTTGACATATATGTCCGCAAAAGCGATAAATATAGCTTAATTATAAATACTATTTAACGGTATGCAACAACCCATAAATGGAGAAATACAGTATATACCAAATACGCTAGGACCTGCCAAGAATTTTAATTTAGTAAATTACCTCGTTATTGTCAGGTATGCATCGCATTTTCTATGCATATTGACTGCAGTTTAGATGAAGGAAATTGTTCGTTTTTGTTACAGCAATGAAAATTTTTTTGTCTTTCGCAAATATTGTCCCTTGTTGTTTGTTCGGTTATTAAAGGAATCACAAGATTCCATTGAAATCACAATAGTATCAGAGTATTTGTGGTGTGTCTAAAACGTTCGGTGAATGCTATCAGACAACAAATAAAAGATACAAACAAAACGTTCTTTGTCGCCCTTGAAAATAATATGATGGTTGATGCATACCTCTGCGACAAGTGGAATGATGCTTTACATATATGCACTGAGGGCTCACGTTCTGCATCAGAAGGTAATGTTGCTATTTAGTGCCCACAATGTCAAACACAAGCAACCATCGTCAACCTTCTCTTTTACTGCAGAAGCAGTAGCGATCATGGATGCTATCAAGTACTCTTCAACCCAAAATTACAACCTATTTTAATTATTTCTGACTCAAAATGCGTTTTGAGAGTATAAACTGGGATAAATACAGCAGAAAGCTGGTTATTGACATCTCACGGGAAATAACAGAATGCTCTCGAAGAGATAAATATGTGTACTTAATGTGGCTAAAATCACATGCAGGTATTTCACATAATGAAACTGTAGACCAGTTGACCAAAGAAGCAGCTAATTCCGGTGTTTATTTGGATATCTAGCTACCTTTCAAATGTTTGTTAAGCTTATGGGAATTAACTAGGGGGTCATCAGTCCCTAAACTTACAAACTACTTACGAACTACCTTATACTAAAGACGGCACAAATATCCATGCCCGAGGGGGGATTCGAACCCCCGACCGTAGTGGCCGTGAAGACCGTGACTGAAGCGCCTCAGTCGCCGCGGCCACCGCGGCCGGCTAGCTACCTTTCACCGACGTCTTGCATAAAATAAAACGTGGAATCAGATATGACTGGGAAGAAGAATGGAGAACAACAGCTTTGTACAAAGGAAAACATTATAATTGGATATAGCCTCATATACTATGTCGACCATGGTTTCACAGCATGCCCCCTACACAGGAGAGCTACTTCTTCAATTTCGAGGATGAGATTTAATCACGCCACCTTCCCCTCACATTTATTCCATTTACAACTCAGGAATTCAGATAAATGTGGCTGTAACACCTTAGATGTTGGGGACATGAATCATTTGATATTCGCCTGTCCAAGGTAAGATCAATACAGAGAGCAGTTTTTTGCAGAACTATGGAGACTTGGAGTTCCTCTTCCAACAAGTGTCACCACCCTTCTAGTAATGGCAGACAAAGCAGTGCTTGATGTCTGATAAGATTCATTTCAGCGAGCTGTCTGAGAGAGTAACAAAATAACTGTAAGCATATAAGTACAGTCAAGAAGAGACAATTTTACAACTAGTTTTGTTCACAAGCATTTTAGGATAGACATGTCGAACTTTACAAATCTCTGATCATTCAGTACAAAGTGCTTCGTATATTCGCGAGTGTATGCAGAGCTGCTTGGAATACAAAGTGTTTGGAAATGAAGATTGTTATGCCAGTGATGAAGAATCAAAATTCAATCTGCGCAGTTGAAAAATGTAGTTTTATTTATTTTATTTATCGTATGGCATAAGACAGCAGCGTATATACAAATATAATTAAACAAAGAACAAGATAAATATACAAATATCAGTAAAAGATTGTGCAAGAGCTCATTTTCGGTACATGTGAGTGATCAATGATATATTATGACAGAACACTTGGAATTACGACATGTGTCATGTGAGACAAGCTTTTGGCTACACTTCAATGTCCAGATCTTGAATCCACTTCATAGCCTTAGGTGTGGCTTCTATAAAGTCCAGTCCAGTCCAGTCTTTTCTTGCTAAGTTGAACCCTTTCAGTTCTTTTGAGGGATTACTTATGAGGTGATGATTACAGACTGAAATCTCCCACTCCTTTCTCCAGTTCTCTTTTATGTTGAAGGTGACCTCTCCTCTTATATAGCAGTTATCCCATATCGGCTTTCGTGATTTCAAACGGTAATTTGGCAAATTTTTTATTACATCCTGCATAGGTAAACATTTTCCTTCATTTATTTTTACTATTTTTTCGCATTCTTTCAAGGATGTTTTTTTGTCTTCTTAATTTTGGTGGAGCTATATTAGCGATGACGGAGAGCCACGGTGTTGGAGTAGACTTTAATGTGCCGGTGTTTATCCGCATGGTTTCGTGGAGCTGTACGTCTACCTTGTTGGTGTGGTGGCTTCTCTCCCAGACCGGAGCACAGTATTCGGCATTGGTGTAGACTATCGATGTTGCTGCTGTTCGCAGTGTGGATGCATTTGCACCCCAAAAACTTCTCGCCAGTTTTCTAATAATATTTTTTCGTGTTTTTAGTTTCTGGCCAACATTTTAAGGTGTTCTTTATAGGTGAGGGATCTATCAAGTGTAACACCCAGATACTTAGGATGGAAGTTGTGTTTCACTCTCTGCTGGTTAAATAGCACAGACAATTGTTGATTGGCTATATTATCGTTGAGGTGAAAAGCGCAAACTTCAGTCTTAGCCGGATTTGGAAACAAACGCCACCTTATGTAGTATTTGCTAAGGACTTCAAGGTCATCCGTTAGAGTATTTAAATGGCTAAAATAGTGTATTTCCGCTAAGGACCAAACAAATTTTTAAATAAATAGTCGCCACCTGCTACAATAAACTTTTTGACAAAGTTATTACAGCTTCTCGAAACTATCAGCAAAGGCTTCCTGTGGAATCGATCTCAGAACGGCTGTCACACCATTTTTGATAACATTCGTGCCCGCAAAACGTTCGTCTTTCATGGTCGCCTTCATGCAGGGAGGAGTTAGATCAGGGGAGTACGGAGGTGTTGAAGAACAGTTACCATCTTCTGCGCCAGGTATTGGCACACTCGGGTCGCTCAGTGTCAGGGGCACTGTCATAGAGCAGCATCCATTTTCCAGTCCTGTGCTACTTATGCCGAACCCGTCGGATACCCATCCTTACTGTGGATGATGCCGTTATTGTCGAATAAGGCGATCAAACTTGGATTTTTTCTGACGGCCTTTTTCTGATCGCAGAGGAGACGGTGAACTCCATGACATCGATTGTCATTTTGATTCCGAATCGAATTGGTAACACCAGGTCTCAACTCCCGTGACGATGGCGTTCAGAAACAAAGGATCCTAGCCACACATGGAGTTTCCACGTTTTGTCTTCTGCTTGTGCGGCAAAAATCGTGAGCAGATCTTACACTTATCCAAATCATCATGGACGATAGTGTGCACCGTGTCCTCGCTAATGCCCAAGTTCTCTACAACCTGAGAGTTCATCGCCAATCTTGTTGCCAGCATTGGTCGCACTTTTTCAATCATATCCGGGTTTCCGCTTGTCGATGACCGACCTGAACTTTGGCCATCCTCAGTAGTTTCTATCCCTTCACGGAAGAGTTTAAACAATTCATTCGTATACTCATTTTCTGCTCACGGCTTCCCTCCCGTACACCTCAAAGTGTCTCAGTTGCAGGCTTTCCCATTTTGTAGCAGAACTTCACGTTTACACATTGCTCCGTTACGCTGTGACACTTCCTCTTGTACTGACTACGTTCAGCTGGTCGCAGACTGTTTACACTGCCAGCCGGATCCAGTGCAAGCTGTGCATCGACTCTCCTGAAATCTCTGAAGATCGATACGTGTGCACGCATACATTCGCGAACTTTTTATAGACAGCATGTATGCAGGGTGTTACAAAAAGGTACGGCCAAACTTTCAGGAAATATTCCTCACACACAAAGAGAGAAAAATGTTATGTGGACATGTGTCCGGAAACGCTTAATTTCCATGTTAGAGCTCATTTTATTACTTATCTTCAAATCTTATTAATCATGGAATGGAAACACACAGCAACAGAACGTACCAGCGTGACTTGTAAAGGCACATGTTCTAGCAGCACAGGTAGAGTATTCTGTATGAAATCTTGATAACATGCCCCAGTGAGCGTAGGTCGAAGAACATGAGGCCCAATCAAGAGATCACCAACAATTCCTGCCCTAACGTACACAGAAAATCTGTGTTGATGACGTGATTGCACAATTGTGAAATTTTACAATTTGATCACGTTGGAATGAAGTGTCATCAGTAAATAGAACATTTGCACTGAAATGAGGACACTTTGTTGGATGAACCACTCGCAGAAGTGTACCCGTGGAGGCCAATCAGCTGCTGATAGTGCCTGCACACGGTCTACATGGTACGGAAACAAATGGTTCTCCCGTAGCACTCTCCATACAGTGACGTGGTCAACATTACCTTGTACAGCAGCAACTTCTCTGACGCTGACATTAGGGTTATCGTCAACTGCACGAAGAATTGCCTCGTCCATTGCAGGTGCCCCATCGTTCTAGATCTTTCCCAGTCGCGAGTCATAGGCTGGAATGTTCCGTGCTCCCTAAGACGCCGATCAATTGCTTCGAACGTCTTCCTGTTGGGACACCTTCGTTCTGGAAATCTGTCTCGATACAAACGTACCGCACCACGGCTATTGCCCCGTGCTAATCCAAATATCAAATGGGCATTTGCCAATTCCGCATTTGTAAATATTGCACTGACTGCAAAACCTCGTTCGTTATGAACACAAACCAGTTGATGCTACGTACTGATGTGCTTGATGCTAGTACTGTAGAGCAATGAGTCGCATGTCAACACAAGCACTGAAGTCAACATTACCTTCCTTCAATTGGGCCAAGTGGCGGTGAATTGAGAAAGTACAGTACATACTAACGAAACAATTGGGTATTTTGACAATTATCTGCACGAATTATTTCAATTTACATTTAAAGAGAAAAACTAAAATGAGCTCTAACATAGAAATTAAGCTTTTCCGGACACATGTCCACATAACATATTTTCTTTCTTTGTATGTGAGGAGTATTTACTGAAAGTTTGGCCGTACCTTTTTGTAACACCCTGTAAAGAGGTGTTGTGGTAAAAGATGTAGAATATAACATGTCAACGTTAAAAGAAATGCGTCATGAAATATCAGTGTTCCTATCCCTGTATAGCACTAGAACCCAACCTCTCCGATATCATCAGATACTATATTGAATCCCTGACGCATGGGCGTAGCCGCGTGGTCTAAGGCATCATGTTAGGGACTGAGCAGCAAACTCGTAAACTGTAAACTTCGTCCGACAAGCCTCAGGGGGCCAACTGGGTACTGACCGGCCGCCATGTCATCCTCTGCCCGAAGGCGTCCCCGGATGCGGTATGTAGGGGGGCGTGGTCAGCGCCCCGCACTCCCGGCCGTTATGTCAGTCTTCGCGATTGGAGCCCCTACTTCTTAATCAAGTAGCTCCTCAGTTGGCTCACTAGGGCTGAGTGCTCCCCGCTTGCCAACAGTACTCGGCAGTCCCGGACGGTTACCCATCCAAGTGCTAGCCAAGCCCGACAGTGCTTAACTTCGGTGATCTAGAGGAAACCGGTGCATCCACTGTGGCACGGCCGTTATATATCCCAAATCGTCAACATTAGCCGCGGACGAACACCTGGAATGAAATAAGTTTTCTTTGAATACTTTTGTTCAGAAACTACGCAGTTTAAATTGGTACAAATGTTTTATAACGTATTTTTCTTTTCCTTTTTATGGGGGAGTATTTTTCATCATACTGAATAGCTGCCAACAACTCTACAATCCCTCTCAGAATCGACAGGTAATTATCTTCATTGTCAATAGATGCTTGGTACAAGCCGCGATGCCTTTGTACAATGTCTCTTCCTAATCACACAAGACTATAAATGGGATTGATGGGTAGATGTAAAACAAATTGTAAATCACTTGATTACTGAACTTCTTAACTGTAAACTGACAGAAATTGGAAGACTTCATGCTACAAGCCTTCACATATGACCACTACTGCTTACAAAAACATCAAAAACCAAAATAAAAATACTCTCTAGGTCCATACAGAAATGTAGCAGCCACTACATACACTCCTGGCCATTAAAATTGCTACACCACGAAGATGACGTGCTACAGACGCGAAATTTAACCGACAGAAAGAAGATGCTGTGATATGCAAATGATTAGCTTTGCAGAGCATTCACACAAGGTTGGCGCCGGTGTCGATACCTACAACGCGCTGACATAAGGAAAGTTACCAACCGATTTGTCACACACAAACAGCAGTTGACTGGCGTTGCCTGGTTAAACGTTGTTGTGATGCCTCGTGTAAGGAGGAGAAATGCGTACCATCACGTTACCGACTTTAATAAAGGTCGGATTGTAGCCTAACGCGATTGCGGTTTATCGTATCGCGACACTGCTGCTCGCGTCGGTCGCGATCCAATGACTGTTATATGGAATCGGTGGTTCAAGAGGGCAATACGGAACGCCGTGCTGGGTCCCAGCGACCTCATATCACTATCAGTCGAGATGACAGGCATCTTATCTGCATGGCTGTAACGAATCGTGCAGCCACGTCTCGACCCCTGACAACAGATGGGGACGTTTTCAAGACAAGAACCATCTGCACGAATAGTTCGACGCCGTTTGCAGCAGCATGGACTACCAGCTCGGAGACCATGGCTGTGGTTACCCTTGATGCTGCATCACAGACAGGAGCGCTTGCGATGGTGTACGCAACGACGAACCTGAGTGCACGAATGGCAAAACGTCATTTTTTTCGATGAATCCAGGTTCTGTTTACAGCATCATGATGGTCACATCCGTGTTTGGCGACATCGCGGTGAACGCACATTGGAAGCGTGTATTCGTCATCGCCATACTGGTGTATCACCTGGCGTGATGGTATGGGGTGCCATTGGTTATACGTCTCGGTGACCTCTTGTTCGCATCGACGGCACTTCGAACAGTGCCAAGTTCAGATGGGTCGTTCAGACACATGTCGGCCTAGATATAGCCACTTGTAGACGGTGCGCATCTCCGTTACTCCCTCCAAGAGGTGCGGCGCCGGCGTGCGATTGGCTGCCAGACGTCCGCTGTCTTCTTCACGATCGTTCTCTTGCGTCTGGCATGTGGCGCTGACTTTACGCCACAACACTTTGAACATTGTCTGTTACATTTCAGACGTGTTACGACCCAGGGCTCTACCCTACATTCGATCCCTGCGAAACGCTACATTTCAGTAGGATAATGCACGACCGCATGTTGCAGGTCCTGTACGGCAGAGGCGTGCAGCGGGCCTGCGCTGCTCGCCCGGGCTCGTAGCCGCGCCTCCCGGGCGGGCCTGGCCACGCGCTGCCCGACCTGCCGGCACGAGCCGCAACGGACGGCGGCGGGCAGCGCGGGTACCCCAACTACCCGCCGAGTGCCGGTCCGCCCGGCCGCCCGTGCCGCTCTGCTGCTAGTTGTAGCCGGGGCACGCGCCTGCCAGCCGCTTCACGCTTAGCGGGAAACCCACTGTTGATTTTCACACTGTAAAATCTGTTAACGTTACAAACGACGATACATCGGTTTATGAACTTAGTTTATCCTTACAAGCTTTACTTTCCTTGTGAAATGATAACATGTTTGCTATTCATTCAGCGTGAGTTTTTTATTTCATAATGTTTTTCACTCGATTCTGAAGAAACTGTGGGGTTAAAAAAATGATTTTTGGACGTCTGATACTACAGCAACTTAGCTTTCTAACAAAACATTCAACTTTTCATTTACAAATCGTGTATTGAAAAGTTAGATAGCGGGCAGCTTACTGATCGATGTATTTTAGAACACACATTAAAGCGACTGTAATAGAGCTGTCTCAAATCATGAGTAATTGCGAGTTAATGAGCAGCATCAGTGATGCGATAGCAAGTATACGTATTCATCGCGTGTTCGAACAGCGTTTCTGTGGACATTTCGCTAAATTGCTTGATGTTTCCTTGCTGCTAAGAAAAAATAATTAAATAAACAAAAATAAAAATAAACGTTCAGTTGCAATCGAGGTCATTACAAACGATTAACTGGTAGAATGTTAGAAAGTACAGCTTACGCTTAACCACTCCAAGGGAAGTAAACTAATTACTGTTCATCGATACAGGCGTGTGGACCATTGTTGTTGTCTTATTTTAATTTATATTTTCCCCGTTTTACTTTGGCTGGGGGTAGCTGAAACCCCGAGGGAGTCACCACTATTAGAGAGGTGACATTCAAGGTCGCAGTAATCAGTTTTGTATGCTGGACAGTCTTTCACGTATCTTGAAAACACTTGGGATTTTTCCTCACTGACTGAATTGTCAGTGTACTATCAGTTGCGAGGGAAAAAAATTAGACGTGCGCAGTAATGCATCTGGTAAAAGCAGAACGTCCAATTTTGTGGTGCAAAAGCAAATCGGTAGCCGAATCGGCTCGCGCCGGAAATATTAAACATGTTGAAAGTCGTTGGCTTCGCGTTAGCCGGCTCCAGCAAATTTGTAGGTAGTTTTATACTTTGCTCGGTATTTACTTATACAGTGTTTCACTTTCACTTCATATTAAACTAAGTGATGGCTCTAACATAAAGAACAAGATTATTCCTTAAATGTCTTCCGTTCCTTGTTGCTAGTAAATCTACGTATTTTATGTATGTGACAAAAAATTATATGTCCTACGATGATGTGATATTTAATTTTGTTCAAGGTTGTCCAACTAATTATCTAGCTAAAATTCTACCAAGGTAAACAGGAAATCTTTAAAAAGCCAGTCGTTTGCGAACTAGGTATTCGTCTGCTATTCTTTTTACGTTCCTAGAAACTGTTGAAGGATGAAGAAGAACGTCTTTGGCACTTGCAGTGGGGTACTGTGCTCCTTTCTCCATCAAAGCCTGTGCGAGGTCTCGAAATCCTTCTCCCGCAACTGTGCTGAAGGGCCGCAAATCTATTGCACACATTCTTACACATTTCTCCAGCACAAAAGATTTTGCTGACCCTGGAATATTGCTACAACCGTTCAAATCAGTATTCAGATAAGCTTTGAAGCTATTCAGGTGCCGTAACAGCGTAGTGGTACTGCTATCACGGAACGACAATAATTTACGGCAGCCATTACACGCTGCAAACAGGTTTATTTTCATTACCTACAGTCAATATAAAACTCTCCCATACAATGCTGTTTCCAGATATCTTTAAACGCTTGTAGATTTTCTCCGCGAGTTTCCTGGAAACGTCTTTTGTTTCTTCCTCGGATCATCTATTCCTTGCACTTTGGTACGATCTGTCCTGGTCGCTATTTACTTCAGACATAACGATCGATTATTTATAAATTGCTATGTAGGTAACATAAAAGGTGCGTGAAGCCTACGCTGTGAGTATTACAACGTCTTGCTCAGAACTGTCTGCATTCCGCCGCTCGCAACGCCGTCTGTAGCGCTGTTGCACGGGCCCGGCGGGTACCCGCTCGCCCGGCGAGTGTCGGGACTCGACGGCGCATCGCAGCTCGCTCGCTGTGTACAGCGGTACACTGCGGCCCGACTACCCTTGGTGCGGGCAGCAGAGCGCAGCGGCCGGACGCAGGCGAGCTCGGGCGGGTAAATGTGGCGCTCTGCACGGCTCTGCTGTACGGGCCTTTCTGGATACGGAAAATGTTCGACTGCTGCCCTGGCCAGCACATTCTCCAGATCTCTCACCAATTGAAAACGTCTGGTCAAATGTAGTCGAGCAGCTGGCTCGTCACAATACGCCAGTCACTAAACTTGATGTACTGTGGTATCGTATTGAAGCTGCATGGGCATCTATAACTGTACACCTGTAACTGTAGACCTGGGCATTGAGTCAAACAGAGTTTGGATGGCGTGTACAGGTACAGATGCCCATCAGTTTCAACACGATACCACAGTTCATCAAGAGTAGTGACAGGCGTATTGTGACGAGCCAGTTGCTCGGCCACCATTGAATAGACGTTTTCAATTGTTGAGAGATCTGCGGAATGGCCTGGCCAGAGCAGCAGTCGAACATTTTCCGTATCCAGAAAGGACCTACAGGACTTGCAACATGCGCTCGTGCATTATCCTGCTGAAATGTAGAGTTTCACAGGGATCAAATGCAGGGAAGAGCCACATCTGAAATGTAACGGCCACTGTTCAAAGTGCCGTCGCAGCTAACAAGAGGTCAAGGGCACCCCACACCATCACGCCGGGTGATACGCCAGTATGGCGATGACGAATACACGCTTCCAATGTGCGTTCACCGCGATGTCCCCAAACACGTATGCAACCATCATCATGCTGTAAACAGAACCTGGATTAATCCGAAAAAAATGTATTGCCATTCGTGCACCCAGGTTCGTCATAGCGTACACCATCGCAGGCGTTCCTGTCTGTGATGTAGCGTCAAGGGTAACTGCAGCCATGGTCTCCGAGCTGATAGTTCATGCTGCTGCAAACGTCGTCGAACTGTTCGTGTAGATGGTTGTTGTCTTGCAAAGGTCCCGTCTGTTGACTCAGGGATCGAGACGTGGCTGCACGATCCATTACAACCATCGGATAAGATGCCTGTCATCTCGACTGTTAGTGATACGAGACTGCTGGGATCCAGCACGGCGTTCCGTATTGCCGTTCTAAACACATCGATTCCATATTCTGCTAGCAGTCATTGTACCGCGACCAACGCGAGCAGCAATGTCGCGATACGATTAAACCGCAATCGCGATAGGCTACAAACCGACATGTATCAAAGTCGGAATCATGATTTTACGCATTTTTCCTTACACGAGGCATCACAACAACGTTTCACCAGGCAACGCCGGCCAACTGCTGTTTGTGTATGAGAAATCGGTTGGGAACTTTCCTCATGTCCGCACGTTGTAGGTGTCGCCACCGACGCCAACCTTGTGTGAATGCTCTGAAAAGCTTATCATTTGCATATCACAGTATCTTTTTCCTGACGGTTAAATTTCGCGTATGTAGCACGTCATCTTCGTTGTGTAGCACTTTCAATGACAACAAGTTCTGTTGTCTGAGTGATTGCGTGAATGTATGTGTTTCTTTTTCCGACGAAGGCCATGGCCAAAAATCGGTATAAAGATATTTTAAGCAATCTCTGGCAACTTGTGCTTTAATGTAAAAAACAAAATAAAACAAAAACAACAATAAAATAATCGAAAGCATTTCTCAATTCATTTCTATTGCTGCTGAAAATATGACGATTCCTTCTTAGAAAAGACAGCTAACTATCTACATGGAGGAGGCAGTTGGGACCGTCTGCTCCTCTCTCGTTATATAAACACCTGCAATTCAGGAACTGCAGTCTACGCTCTTGGGAGGTATTTTTGTAAGATATTTTGGTATTATTGTTCTTGTTTTTGTTGTATTCCTCCCGAAGACTTGTTTGATACATCTCTCAAAAGTACTCTGCCCTGTGCAACTGTCTTCAGCTTACATCCTTTTGAACCTGCTTTCTGTACACATGCCTTGATCTCTTCGTTTAGTTTTTAACCCCCCCTCCCCTCGCTTTACACACACATACACATATATATATATATATATATATATATATATATATATATATATATATATATATATATATACACACTCATTCACTCAGTTACAGTACTGAAATGACGTGATCTCTTGATGTGTCCGTGTTCATCCAAACTTACCCCTGTTTTGGTAAAGTTACACTACAATTTTCTTCCCAATAAAGCACCTCCTCATTGGTCACATGCTTTACCCATCTAATCTTAAGCATTCCGTCTGTTACACCACATTTCAAAAACTTCAACCCCCCTATTCCCTGAAATATTTATCGTCCATGTCTCACTTCCATACAAAGCTACACAACGTACAAATAAATATCTAATACTAGCTGAAACCCTGCTGCTTCGCATGCGTAGGCTGGTTGGTCTGCACCAGTTGTTTCTTTTTAATCCTGATGAAGAATCCATATCTTAAGATTCGTAGTTATAGCTTGAAATTTGAGTTAACAGCACCATATTTTTAAAATTAATTTCTGCATCTCGTATTTCACCCCCTTATTGGTCGAATTTTCAAAAATACCGAAACACGAGTCTTTAAATTCGAGCCCCGAATCCAAATCCGAAAAATTTAATTTTAACTTCAAAATTACCTAAATAGCAACAGATTTTCGAAAAACACCCCCTCTCCAATTTAATCCCCTTGATGGTTGAATTTCCAAAAATACCGAAACACGTATTTTTGAAATCATAACTAACAATACAAATATCAATTTTTGCAGCTACAGCTTCAAAATTGTCTTGACAACAAAGTGTTTTCGAAAAGAATTTTTGATCCCCTCTTTTACCCTCTTATTTTTTGAATTTCCAAAAATACCGAAACTCTTGTCTTTTTAATCCTGATCAAGAGTCCATATCCTAAGTTTCGTAGTTATAGCCTGAAATTTGAGTTAACAGCCACATATTTTTGAAAATCAATTTTTTGCGTCACCTATTTTATCTCCTTATTTGTCGGATTTCAAAAAATGCCGAAACACGTGTCTTTTAAATTCGAACCCTGAATTAAAATCCGAAATTTTGTGATTCTAGCTTCAAAATTGCCTAAATAGCTACGTATTTTCAAAAAACGTTTCATCCAGTATTTCACCCCCTTAAGGACGGAATATCGAAAAATCGCTTCTTAAATGACGCCTACAGAGAAAGATCAACACCCTCCACAAATTTCAAGTTTCTATCTTCAGTGGTTTGGGCTGGGCGATGATGAGTCTGTCAGTCAGTCAGTCAATCGGGACTCTTCCTTTTATATATAGAGATATAAAGCAGAGTGTCCGTATGTTTGTACGTGTTGCATACAAATCTTGTTCCAATCTTTATGAAATTTTTTATACGTAAGCTTCAATCCATGAGGACGGTCGCCGTAAGTGTAAGAATCACATACGATATATAGTTCACGAGATACGACGTCATAAACAATGAGATGCGCGATAAACTGCTACGTTTTGCGACAATGCTGCTCATTTTCTTCTAAACCATTGGACCGATTTCAACCAAATTTGGTACACACATTCCTTACCGCGAGGTAACAATTGCTGCATGGTTAAGAATCACATACGGCACATGGTTCAAAAGATACTACGTCATAACCAATAGAAATCGAAAAAAAAAGCCATATAATGCGGCGAGGCTTTCGAAATACACTGTATGAGAATGACAGTACTTAGCGACTTGCAACAAACTAAAACCTAATTTCAAAATTTTATTAAACATTTTCTCGCTGGCAACCATAATGAAGAAAGGAAAAAAGTTTCTCGCTTACTGTTTTTCCGCTGTTTATGGAGTAAAACTACAGCTCTCGGTATGATGTTACAATTTATAATTTGAACACTACATATTGTAGCCGCAGGAAATTTTACACACAATATATACGCATATACTTGAGTGTACCTTCTAAACCGTATCACAGTAGGAGACGTAGTTCATGAGATATGAGCACAAACCATAACGTTCTTGGAAAACCGGCCCATCACGCACCAAGTTGTAATCTATTACTTCTTTACTACTACTTGTATTCCCAAGAGATTTTACAGACATACAGACCTTATACAAATGTATATATACCTGAAAAATGGCAGGAATAAATAAATAAATACCCGGACAACGCCGGGTTTTCAGCTAGTAATATATAAAAGAGGTTTGTATGACTGCCGCTGTCTCTCGCATGCCAATTTCCGTCCATTTCGTTTGTTCCAGTCTTCTTCATTAAGACCTCTCGCCGCCTTAGCTTCGCTGACGTCATCTTTCCAGCGTCTCGCAGATCTGCCACGCCTTCTTCTTTGATGAGGAGTCCAATGCCGTATTCGTTTTCGCTGTCTTACGTCTGGCATACATTACAAATGACCATACTTGAGTAGGCGCTTTCTCTGTATGGTCTTTGAAACGTGCTTTCCATTATCATATAAATGCCTTTTAGAGAAAACTTCCTAAAAAAATATCTATGTTTGGCGTCAACACAATTGTTTTCTTAACAAATGCTTTTCCTGCCACTGTCAGTTTACAGTTCATGTTGTTGTTGTGGTCTTCAGTCCGCAGTCTGGTTTGATGCAGCTCTCCACGCTACCCTGTCCTGTGCAAGTCTCTTCATCTCAGAATACGTTCGGCAACCTACATCCTTTCGAATCAGCTTACTATATTCGTCCCTCGGTCTCCCTCTACGATTTTTACCCCACACGCTTCCTTCTAATGCTAATTTAACAATTCCTTGATGTCTCAAAATGTCTCCAACCAATCTATCCCTTCTCTTAGTCAGGATATGACAGAAACTTCTTTTCTCCCCGATTCGGTTAAGCACCTCCGCATTAGTTACTTGATCTACCCATCTAATTTTCATCATACGTCTGTAGCACCACATTTCAAAAGCTTCTATCATCTTTTTATCTGAACTCCTTATCGTCCATGTTTCATTCCCATACAATGCTACACTCCTGACAAATGCTTTCAGAAAGGACTTCCTAAGATGTAAATTAATATTGGATGTTAAAAAGTTTCGCTTCTTTCGCTTCTTCGGCCATCAGACATTATCTTGCTACCCAAAAAAACAAAATTCATCTACTACTTTTATTGTCTCATTACCTAACCTAATACCTTCAGCATCGCCTGATCTTCTGACACTGCATTCCATTACCTTTGTTTTACTCTTGTTAATGTTCATCTTATACCTTCCTTTCAAGACACTGTCCATCCCATTCAATTGCTCTTCCAGATCTTTTGCGGTCTCTGACAGAATTACTATGTCGTCAGCAAACTGCAATGTTTTTATTTCTTCTCCCTGCACTTTAATGCCCTCTCCAAATTTCTCCTTCCATTCCTCCACTGACTGCTCAATGTACAGATTGAACAACATTGGGGAAAGGCTACAACCCTGTCTTACTCCCTTCCCAACCTCTGCGTCCCTTTCTTGCCCATCGACTCTAATAACCGCTGTCTGGGTTTTAAATAGGTTGAATATAACTCTTCGCTCCCTGTATTTTACCCCTGATACCTTCAGAATTTGGAAGAGTGTATTCCAATCGACATTGTCAAAAACTTTCTCCAAATCGACGAACGCTAAAAACGTAGGTTTCCCTTTCCTTAGCCTATCTTCTAAGATAAATCGTAATGTGTGTATTGCCTCCCGTGTTCCTACATTTCTCCTAAATCCAAACCGATCTTCCCCGAGCTCGGATTCGACAAGTTTTTCCATTAGTTCATAGCCGGCGGAATGGCCGCGTGGCCTAAGGCATTATGCTATGAACTGGGTAGCCGTTGCCGCCGGTGGTTCGATCCTCCCTAGGGCATGGATGTGTTTCTTAGTGTAGGTTAGTTGAAGTATTTATACGGTGTCTGTTCGTTCGGACATGTCCGAAAGAACAGACACAATTTGTTGACATCAACGGCCGTAATTTTAAGAATTCGAAACATGTAAACATTTTGACCGTTTCAGGGCATTGAAATGAATCCAATGGCGAGGATGAAAATATCTGCTGGACCGAGATTCGAATGGGCCAGAGGTCGCCTTAAGCCGTCAGCCCTCGGAACGGGATAGCTAACGTTAACGTGTCGCTCTCCGAGATTTTTGACGTCACATCCTAATTTTTCCCGTTGAGGAGCCATTTTCTCCCGTGAAACGCAAAATAAGTTCTGCGATATTTCGGTAACGTGCCACGTTAAGTTGGACCAATAGAAAGCAAGAATACTGTCTACGTCATGTTCCGACCTTTCCTGCTTCAGTTCGGTTTATTGTTTTCTTCTAGCAACATGGCTATTGTGTGGACTAACAAATGTGTGTTTTAATTGCAGCCACGATGGAAGAACACTCCTTATATAATAAATAGAAAAACAATAGAAATAGCAACATTGAAATACAGATGAGCCGGACGCCGTGGCCGAGCGGACTGAGGCGCTCCAGTCACGGTCTGCACGGCCACTTCGGTCGGGGGTTCGAATCGCCCCTCGGGCATGGATATGCGTGCCATCCTTAGGATAAGCTAGTTGATAAGTAGTTTGTAAGTTTAGGGACTGATGACCTCGTAGTTACGTCCCATAAGCTATACAAACATTTGAAATACAGATGGAAAAAAAAATGCAATGAAACGTTTCACTGTATGTAAATAGCACTTCCAGACAATGTAGGACACAAAATTACTCTGAAAACAGCTTGTTTATTGAAGTTCTTGAATACGATGTAGAGTCAGGAGAGTTTTTTTTCGTAATAATGAAGTACAATTACGAAAGTTGGCGAAATACGGTGCGAAAGACTAGAGAAGTGTAAAAGTTAAGTTACGTTTTGCGATGTTCTTTTGTTAACCAATTAAACCGAGGGAATGGAGTCTGTTTAGAGAAAAAATGCTTCCAAAAAAGTGCGACGAAAATATTTATATTTTAGTACAGTTGCTATTTCTATTTTTCTGTTTAGAATTTCCCCGCCCAAATTCTCTTAATTCCCGCAGTAGTCCCGTAAAATTCTTATACATTTTTTTTTTTTTTTTTTTTTTTTTTGCTTATATTTATATTTGTGTAGTAATTTATATCATGTTGTTATCGACGCCACATTTCATTCGCATTGAAATATGAATGTCAGTTATCGTCATGAATGGTTTTCCTGCCATTAATTCCCCGCTGAATCCACTCCCGTACCCATAATCTTCTGCGGATTTTCTCCTTTCATCTTCGACAATAGCTAATTCAGTAGGATCCATTTTAAACACACACTCTTCGATATGTGTGCTTCGCGCTCCAAATGAGCTGTAGCAGACGACGACTCCGCGCTGAAAACTGTCGCTAGAGAGCTCTGAAAGCCCCGTGTGCCGTGTGCCGACGAAGCTGTGCCTCGTCACAGAATAAGGAGTATACAGAAAAGAAACTCCCGCTGCAGTCTGTCGTCCAAAATTCAGTGCGCATGCGCGGAATCGGCCATCTTGAAAAGCAGTAAACGCGTGATTCCTCCCTACTCTGTGGTAATGCGCCGTCTTTGTTTGTTAATTGTATATTTTAACTGCCTGAATCGCATAAAAGTAAACAAGTATTTGGTACAGTGCAGTGCAGTGAAAAGAAAGAACTGTGTGTCAGTAGTTGGAGCTGATCCGTTTTTATTATGAGCAGCAATAAAGGAAAAGGCGGTCAATGGTGTTCAGCACCTAATTGCCGCAATAATTCGAATACAAATAAGGATATAAGTTTCTTCACCTTCCCAAAAGATGCTGAGCGGTAATTGAAGGTCGCTATCAGTAGTAAAAGTTAAATGTTATCAGTTACGAATGAGAGCAACGTGTGCATAATTATTAAAAGTAGCCTTGCTTCTTCTCTTGACGATAACTCTCGCTGTTGCTGCAGCAGTTCAACAGTATCGAAATGTTGAAGTACATTTATATTTTATAATTATAAGTTGCAGGGAATAATATAAAATGAAAAACAAAGAATAGTGCGTAAGTAGGCAGGTAAAATTTTACTTGCGGCATTGGAGGCGTAGTGTGCTAATGTTGGCAACGAATGATCTTCGGATACTAAAAAAAAATAGATTAAGGGGCATAATTATTTTTTGCTGTTCCTGCTCTATTGTTGACAGATTCTTCTATATACCCTTCTCCGATCAGTAAATTAATTATCCTCCTAAAGCAAATACAACTTTTTCAACATTAAAAAACAACTACATCACTGCCATAAGTAAAGCAGTTGCAAAGTCACTTTCTTGTTTATAACTAATTTCCGAAACTTCGCGTTATTTGGGATTTTTCTAGAGATAAGCACCAAATAAAACGATCATTGATTCCATCGTACATTTTCGTAGTCGTACGTATTAAAATTTAGGCCGACTTTTTTTTCGTTGGATTACAATTAGGTGCAGGAACAGGGCGCAAAATAGATGAGCGCAAAATGAAAAGACATTTCCTTTCGTAAAAGTGGGTGAGATAAGCTGCGATTCGTAAAAAGTCCATTTCCAGCCAAAGTACTAAGTGGCTATAGTTCCGCGTTTACTGCTTTTCAATATGGCGTCGAGCGCAACACTTGGTAACATACAGATCAAAGGCGCCGCCCCTAGCTTTCGTTTCTGTATGCTCCCTATTCTGTGGCCTCGTAGTGTCGTATTTCCCGTTTCCGTGCATAACGTTAACTGCCCTGTTCCGTGTGCCGACAGCCTTAGCCAGTTAAGCTATCCAGGTACGCTTCCCTTCCACACAAATTCTCACCTTGCGGCACACTACGATGTTAGTGCCCCCTGCCCATTTGATTCCACTTGCTTGCAGCCTTTACTGGATTCCCGCAAGGGATCGAGCATATTAATATGTCCGCATTAAAATTGTCAATTGCCTGTTGGGGCAGATATACAATTATTTATATGGTGTTTGTTTCTAACTTTTCACTTGTTTTCCAGTCATTTACTCTACCTAGTTTCCTGTTTACTATATGCAATAACCTTAAACCTATTTCTACCAGTATACTTTCGCCATGGTACTCCACTTGACTGAGATGCATGAAGTCTGAAGTCTTTCAATTTATTTGTAGAAGCAATACTCATCGTTTCAACATTAACGTGTTCTTCGATTATCTTTTATTAGCATTACTATTACGGCGGGGGTGGTTAAAGTTTATGTTATCAAGTCCACTTGTGACAGTTTCCTTGACACTTTCGTAGCTTCCCTTTACCTCACTCACGTTACCGCGAGCAGCGTGCTAAGTCGTCTAGTTGTAATAGACCGAACGTTGCACGTAGGTCCCGTAGGCGGTTGTCACTTAATCTTTGACTAGCCTGGTTTCTTCTCTCTCGTAGATGTCCCCAGCGCAGAAGCAGCACACAGGTCGTAGACTCGAAGTTTCCTGATGCGAGACTGAAATTGAAAGTGGTGGATACTGTGGCTTTCTAACTACCATTAACGAAGTCGATGAATTCCTTCAAAGATGCCAGTGGCTCTTTTATTTTTACCAATCACACGAATACAGAAGCCATAAACCGCATGTTGACGTCAATATTAGTTAAAAAAATTCACAAAATTAAAAGTCATAACACACTTTGACATACATTGCACGCACTTTACAAATAGTTTTAGCCCCATTATCGATCGATTAATAAAAGACTGGTTATCGCAAGTGCCGCTAGATGTTTACCGTGTCGGGGCTCGCAGTGAACTGACTAGCAGTGGAGCTGGGCTCCACACTAGCGCCTAGAGTTTTGACGCCAACCGACACTTCTAGAACGTCACACTCACTCTTTACCTAAAATACTTAATCTAATAACTGCACAAAACAATAGTGTAATCATCAACAATTTATTAACACACATTATGGCAATAGAATTGATAACTGAATTTTTATTTTTTAAATAATTAATAAAATAGCTGGGAGGTTGTAGCGCGTAAAGATATAGCAACAGCCAATCAGATCACTATTAGAGAAAGGAGTGGAGTTTTCCCACGGAACCGTATTTACAGTACCATCTGACTACTATCTTGCTCACGCTACTTTTTACTATTCCATACAAGTAAATGAAATTATAAAATAAAATAAAGAAATGGCTGCTGGCTTACAAGTTAGTACCGCCACACTATCTACAGAAATTATCAACATTTTTACATTAATTTTATAAACACAACCTCTGACAATAGTGAATAGTCCTGTTACAGTAACGTAGATGAAATATGAACTACATTTACCTTACTGTCCTTCCAAATAGTCAACTCCCATAACTACGAGGGTTGGAACCTAAATATTGACAACACTGCTGTGGAGACACTATGCAGTTGAAACTACTATTGTCGCTGATAGCACACGTTGCTGACATGCCTACCTTAAGCAGTCAACAATCCGAAGATTGGTTTGAACACCACAGTGCTTTACTAGGCATGGTCCTGTTTGGAGGTGGTATGCCGTTGTCTTCCTCCGACCTTCGAACTGACTTACCCAGCCAGTTATAGGGGGACCTACAGTTTAACGTGGGTTCCTAACCACGGTGCTACTCGGTATTTTTTCACATCAGCAACATTGCGAGAGGTGAAAGAAGTGGAAAGTGACAGATAAAAATCCTAGGACCTAGGGGGGATCGAACCCGGGACCTTTGGATTTATAGTCTGACACTCTTCCACTGTGCCACGGAGCCGCAATCGACTCTCCCCTTGCACGTAACCGGCATGCGCAAAATCGAGGGAAACACAATCACTTGTGAGCGAGTGATCTAACCTCACGGTGTCACTATGTGTTCGAAACAGGAACAACGGAGTTGGATCAATATTGTGTGCCAGAGGTCGTATAGCACGACAGACTCATCAAGGTCTTCAAGAGGCGTGCGGAGAATCGGCATTGCCGTACAGAACGGAGGCACGTTGGGTGAAAGCCTTCAACGAAGGTCGGCAAACTGTGGCAGAAGTGCATCGGGCATGTCGTCCTAGCGTCTCTGAAGAAGTGTATAGCCGCGGCGGAGCTGCCGAGCGCATGCTACGATGCGCGAGGCCGTTCCCCGTCGGGGGTTCGAATCCCCCCTCGGGCATGGACGTTTATGCCGTCTTTAGTATAAGCTAGTTCATAAGAAAATTAAGCTATCATAAGTAGTTTGTAAGTTTAGGGACTGATGACCCGCAGTTAAGTCCCATAAACTTTACAAACATTTTAAGAAGTGTATACTGTTGCCGCGTTAGTGGACAGTGATAGACGCCAGACAATTCGTGAGCTCGCCCACGAAACCGGATTGTAGCATACGACTGTGCTTCGCGTCCAGAGGGAACTCCTGGGCATGTGAAAAATAGCATCACGATGGGCTCCGCATGAATTCACGGAACCTGCGATCAGCTTTGCAAAAGAAGCGGCAACACTTTCTGCGCAACTCACCCATCTTTTTGCACGACAATGCGCGGGCGCATATAGCGCAAGCTGTGGCTGCTCTGCTCAGTCGATGGGACTGGAAAGTACTGTACCATCCACTACACTCCCCGGACTTAAGTCCCTTTTACTTTGATTTGATTCCGAAGATGAAGAAACCACTTTGTGGCATTCGCTTCAGAACTGTTCCAGAGATTCGACAGGCAGTAGACCGCTCCATTCGCACCATCAACAGAACAGGATCTGCTGAAGGTACACTACGCCTTCCACATCGCTGGCAACGGATTCTACACAACGCTGATTACTACTTTGAAGGACAGCAATAGGTGCAAACATCAGTTGTGAATAAATAGTTGCCACTATTTAACCCTTTATAGGTTTGTGGTCGATATTTTAACCACACGATATAAGGTTTAAAATCTCCGCTAACTGATGCCTGTCATAGACCCTATCGCGTTCTGTTACTGTGCGGGGATGATCTTTAGCTAAGAAAGCGACCACAACGAGCTAGCGAGCTTACATTGTTCTATCAGCAGATGGCAGCACTTTCTATTGTTTGTGGTTGATAAAGTAACCACAAAGCGGCGTAAGTTTTCGATGAATGGCTTATGTCGTAATTTTGCTGGTAAGCCCTTACATTTTCAAAATAAAGTCGATTTATTATGATTTTATGTTGTAATATGGATATGGTGAGAGTAATTTGCCTCCAGAAGTACCATGTCTAGTGCAAATCCTACTGAAATGATCGTTTTTGTTTCGTGGAGCCAGGAGAGGTAGATAACCTCAATTTTTCTCAGGTTTACGTAATATTTCGCTTCTAAACAAATACTTGTGGACAGGTTATGTTATTTTGTTATCTGAGTATTTACTTGACAATTTTATCAAACAGTTTCTGAAATTTAGTATTTCGCTTAGATGTTATATGCTGTTCTGAAGAAGCTGCATCTCACGTTGGTTATGGAAGGTGAACGATTTGTGAGCAGTGAGCTGTATATAGCACGGGAAGCAGAAGTACTAGTTTTCTGTGCAGTGATTACGTCTAACTTTGTTGGTAAGTCTTTACACTTACAAAATTAAATCGATTTATTATGATATTATAGCATAATGTAGCTGCCTCTTACTTGTACAGTAATTGCAGTTTCACAATGAAAGCAATATTTTTTTTACAAGTTAGGTCATAATAAGGTGGGCATTTTGCAATACACGAAGCAAACCTAAGCGTAGTAAGTTGGCATGCACTACCTGCAATGTAGCTTTGTGTAGGCAATGTTTTGGACCCTTCCACCAGCAGAACTAAAGAACTGAACAAATGTGATCTGTCATTTTATGTATGACTCTTTTGTATGTTTTTTATTGTTATCTTGTATCATTTGCAGTGTAACTTTGTGCAGACAATGCTTTGACACATTAATGTATATTTTGTATGTATTTTTAATAACCACTCCCATGAACCACAGACATTGCCGAGGTGGGGTGGCTTGCGTGCCTCAACGATACAGATAGCTGTACCGTAGGTGCAACCACAGCGGAGGGGTATCTGTGGAGAGGCCAGACAAACGTGTGGTTCCTGAAGAGGGGCAGCAGCCTTTTCAGTAGTTGCAGGGGCAACAGTCTGGATGATTGACTGAACTGGCCTTGTAACATCAGCTAATGTGGCTTTCCACACAGCTACTGCGAACGGCTGAAAGCAAGGGGAAACTACAGCCGTTACCTTTCCCGAGGACATGCAGCTCTACTGTATGAACATATGATGATGGCATCCTCTCGGGTAAAATATTCCGGAGGTAAAATAGTCCCCCATTCGGATCTCCGGGCGGGGACTACTCAGGAGGATGTGATCATCAGGAAAGACAATACTGGCATTCTACGGGTCGGAGCATGGAATGTTAGATCCCTTAATCGGGTAGGAAAATTAGAAAATTTAAAAAGGGAAATGGCTAGATTGAAGTTAGATATAGTGGGGATTAGTGAAGTTCGGTGGCAGGATGAACAGGATTTCTGGTCAGGTGAGTACAGGATTATAAATACAAAATCAATTGCGGGTATCACAGGAGTAGGATTGATAATGAATAAGAAAATAGGAATGCGGGTAAACTACTATGACCAGCACAGTGATCGCATTATCATTGTCAAGATCGACACGAAGCCAACACCGACAACAATAGTACAGGTTTATATGCCAACTAGCTCTGCCGATGATGAGGAAATCGAAGAAATATATGAGGAGCTAAAGGAAATTATTCAGACAATTAAGGGAGAGGAAAACTTAATTGTTATGGGAGACTGGAATTCGGTAGTAGGACAAGGAAGGGAAGGGAAGATAGTAGGTGAATATGGTCTGGGCAAAAGGAATGAAAGAGGAAGCCGCCTGGTAGAATTTTGCACGGAACATAATTTAGTTATAACAAACACCTGGTACAAGAATCACAAAAGAAGATTGTATACGTGGAAGAGACCAGGAGACACCGGGAGATACCAGATAGATTTTATAATGGTAAGACATAGATTTCGGAACCAGGTTTTACAGTGTAAGACATACCCAGGGGCAGATATAGACTCTGACCATAACTTGTTGGTTATGAACTGTAGGCTGAAACTGAAGAAACTACAAAAAGATAGGAAAATAAGGAGGTGAGACCTGGATAAATTGAAGGAACTTGAGGTTCTTAAGAATTTCAGAGGGAGCTTTAGGCAACAATTGACAGAAACGGGGGGAAATAAAACAGTAGAGGAGGAATGGGTAAAATTGAGAGATGAAATAGTGAAAGTAGCAGAGGACAAAATAGGTAGGAAGGAAAGACCTACAAAAAATCCTTGGATATCACAGGAGATACTAAATTTAATCGATGAAAGGAGGAAATATAAAAATGCAGTAAATGAAACAGGCAAAATGGAGTACAGACGACTAAGAAATGAGATTGACAGGAAGTGCAAAATGGCTAAGGAAGAGTGGCTAGAAGGCAAATGCAAGGATGTAGAAGAATGTATAAATAGGGGGAAAATAGATACAGCCTACAGGAAAATAAAAGAAATATTTGGAGATAAGAAAAACAGCTCTATGAATATCAAGGACACGGATGGAAAACCAGTTCTCAGCAAAGAAGGGAAAGCTGAAAGGTGGAAATAGTATATAGAGGGGCTCTACAAAGGAAATGAACATAGAGACAATATTGTAGGAAGGGAAGAGGTTGTAGCTGAAGATGAAATAGGAGATACTGTAATGCGAGAAGAATTTGACAGAGCCCTGAAAGACCTAAGTCGAAACAAGGCCCCTGGAGTAGATGATATTCCCTCAGAGCTACTGAAGTCTCTGGGAGAACCAGCCATGACAGACCTGATTCACCTGGTGTGTAAGATGTATGAGACAGGCGAAGTACCCTCAGACTTTAAGAAAAATGTTATAATCCCCATCCCTAAGAAAGCAGGTGCAGACAGGTGTGAAAACTACAGAACCATCAGTTAAATAAGTCATGGTTGCAAAATATTAACGCGAATTATATACAGAAGGATGGAAAAGCTGGTAGAAGCCGACCTCGGGGAAGATCAGTTTGGGTTCAGGAGAAATGTAGGAACACGGGAGGCAATACTCACTTTACGGCTTATCCTAGAAGATAGATTAAGAAAAGGGAAACCTACATTTCTAGCTTTTGTAGATTTGGAGAAGGCTTTTGACAATGTTGATTGGAATAAACTCTTTGAAGTTCTGAAGCAAGCAGGAGTAAAAATAGGGAGCGTAAGATTATTTACAACTTGTACAAAAACCAGACAGTTGTTGTCAGAGTTGAAGGGCATGAAAGGGATGCAGTGGTTGGGAAGGGAGTGAGACAGGGTGGTAGCCTTTCTCCAATGTTATTCAATTTGTACATCGAGCAAGCTATAAAGGAAAGCAAGGAGAAATTTGGAGAAGGAATTAAAGTTCAGGGTGAAGAATTAAAAACATTGCGTTTTGCCGACGACATAGTAATTCTATCAGATACAGCAAAGGACCTGGAAGAGCAATTGAACGGAATGGACAGTGTGCTGAAAGGTGCATGTAAGATGAACATTAACAAGAGCAAAAGTAGGGTAATGGAGTGCAGTGTAAGAAAATCAGGTGATGCTGGAGGAATTAGATTGGGAAACGAAGCAATAAAGGAGGTAGATGAGTTTTGTTACTTGGGAAGTAAAATAACAAATGATGGTCGCAGTACAGAGGATATAAAATGCAGAATGGCAATGGGTAGAAAAGCGTTTTTGAAAAAGAGAAATTTGTTAACATTGAATATTGATTTAGGCCTAAGGAAGTCCTTTCTGAGGGCATTTGTATGGAGTGTTGCCTTGTATGGGAGTGAGACATGGACGATAAACAGTGCGGACAGGAAGAGGATTGAGGCTTTTGAAATATGGTGTTACAGAAGAATGCTGAAGATTAGGTGGGTGGATCGCGTAACTAATGAGGAGGTACTGAACAGAATTGGGGAGAAAAGAAATTTCTGGCATACCTTGACTAAAAGAAGGGATAGATTGGTGGGACACATTCTTAGACATCAAGGAATTGTGAATTTAGCATTAGAGGGAAGTGTGTGGGGTAAAAATCGCAGAGGAAGACCAAGAGATGGATACAGTAAGCAGATTCAGACAGATGTAGGTTGCCGTTCTTATGAGGAGATGAAGAGGCTTGCTCAGGATAGGGTATTGTGGAGAGCTGCATCAAACCAGTCTCCGGACTGAAGACCACAACAAACAACAACAACATGCAAAATAAAAGAAAGGAAACGAAAAATAAAGATTTTATTTCTTCTTATTTACTGCTATTGTCATAAAATACCTCATTTTCATGAAGTGGTTAAATTATAGACCACAATAGTAACTGTTCCACAGAATGGATTGTGGTCAATATTTTGCAAAGTATAAAAATTTATACCAATTAATAATAAAAGAATTTTCAATCTGAAATATTTTTTATGTGTTTGGCTACGATAAGTACTTTAACTAACTAAATTTCAAATCTGTGTTTTAAAAATAAAGTTTTGCCCTGTAAAGGGTTAATTCCAACACTCGTATATACCTCTAAGATGTGTGATATATGTCCTGTAAACATTGCACGAAGTCTTCCTTTGAAATGGTGTTCAAAAGCTTCGTCATGTTTTGTTGGATGTCAGAAATATCGTCAAATCTCTTTCCTTTCAAAGCGACTTTGAGTCGAGGGAACAGGAGTAAGGGTGGAGTATTGAGATCCGGTGAGTATGGTGGATGTTGAAGTTGCACGACAACGCTCGTCCACTCGCAGGCAATATGGTCGCAAAGTTCCTGGCAAAAAAAAAAAAAAAAAAAAAAAAAAAAAAAAAAAAAAAAAAAAAACGGTAGTGTTGCAACTTAAAATCCACCATGCTCGCCGGATATCAATCCTCCAGACTTCTTCCTATTCCCTCGACTCAAACTCGCATCGAAAGGAAAGAAATTTCACGATATTTCTGACATCCAACGAAACGTGTCGAGGCTTTGGAACACCATCCCAAAGGAAGACTTCGAGCAAAGTTTCCAGGACATGTATCACAGAGCTCTGCAGTGCATAGATATGGAAGGTGACTATTTCGAAGGACAGTAAGTAACTGTAGTTCATAATTTATCTACGTCAATGTTACAGGACTATTCACCGAACTTGATTGTCAGAGGTTTTATTTCTACCAGTATACTTATCTCATGGCACTCCACTGGACTGAGATTCATGAAGTCCAAAACATACGCATTTTTTCCAGATTACCGCATTCTTCAAATATCTTTTCATTAGCATTACCAACTACGGTAATTATCTATATTCAAACATCAATTCCATAAATATATGTAACGACGTTATTATTAATTGCTGTACTATATTTGTTAACAAAATTCGTCACTGACGTCGTATCTCTAAATAACGCAAGATTTTTAGCATTCTGGTCATAGTACTCTTTACCAGCATATTTTTTCACAAGCAAACACAATGTTTTCAGCGGAGATATATCCTGTTCTCCATCTACAAATTTTTCCCAAAACAGATCGACTCAACATATACCTTCTAAGGCGACTCTATAGCCTCCGGCGACGAGACAGCATCCGGTCGGTGTTCATAGGCGTTTGGCATGAGAACTCTTCAGTTTGAGACTAAATGTAATGTAAATACACTCACTACGTGATATAAATGGCAATCCCTCCGATGATAGCGCTACGGAAGCATAGTTACTAAACACAGCTTTTCGAAACCAATATTCCAGATTTCGAATTACAAACAGAGGACACAATGAGTAACGTAGAAGTAGATTTCATCGGAGTAGTGAAGCAACTTACATCACTTTACAAAAACAAGTCTTCTGGTCCTGAATGTATACCCATTAGATTTTTATTTGATTATGCTGATGCGATAGCTCCTTACTTAACAGCCATATACAACCGCTCGCTCAACGAAAGATCTGCATCAAAAGACTGGAAAGTTGCACAGGTCACACCAATGTTCAAGAAAGGCAGTAGGAGTAACACATTAAAATACAGGCCTATTTCATTGACGTCAATTTGCAGCAGGTTTTTGGAACTTATCATGTGTTCAAATATTATGAACTATCTCGAACAGAATGAACTATTATGAACTATTGACCCAAGGTCAACACGGACTTTGAAAATATCGTTCATGTGAATGCAACTAGCTCTTTACTCACACGAGCTGATGAGTGCTAACGACAAGGGATCTTAAATTGATTTCCTATTTCTAGATTTCCAGAAGGCTTTCGACACCGTATCTCACAAACGGCTTTTAATCAAATTTCGCGGTTATGGAATATCGTCCCAGATTTAACAGAGGTGATATCCTGCATTCCTCAGGGTAGTGTTATTGGTCCTCTGCTGTTCCTTATCTACATAAACGATTTGAGAGAAAATCTGAGCAGCTCTCTTAGGTTGTTTGCAGATGACGCCGTCATTTATCGTCTAGTAAAGTCATTTGAAGATCAAAACCAACTGCAGGACGATATAAATAAGATATCAATATGGTGTAAAAATTGGCAATTGACTCTAAATAATGAGAAGTGTGATATCGTCCACATGAATACGAAAAGAAATCCGTTACATTCTATTAAAGAGGTAAATCAATTAAATGTGAAGGCCGTAAACTCCACTAAATACCTAGGAATTACTGTTTCATCAGACTTAAACCGGAAAGAACACGTAGATAATGTCGTAGGAAACACGAACCAGACTGCTTTTTGTTGGCAAAACATTTAAAAGATGCAACAGAACTACTAAAGAGACTGCATACACTACGCTTGTCCGTCCTCATTTTGGAGTATTGCTGTCCAGCTTGGGATCCTTAGCACCAGGCCAATGAGATAAACGAAATTATTATTATTACTACTTACGAAACTCGCCAACAGTCCTCTCAGAATGCGAAAATATATCGTTGACTCCTACTTACATAGGCAGCAATGATCATCAGAATAAAATACGAGAAATAGCTCGAACGGAGAGATTCAGATGTTCTTTCTTCCCGCTCGCTATTCGAGAACGGTTTGGTAGAAGAATAGTATAAAGGTGGTTGATGAACCCTCTGCCAGGTACTTGTGATTTGCAGAATCCCATGTAGATGTAGAATGGAAATCGAAGGAAGTTACTGTTGTGCTCCTGCTTAAAATTCATTTCTAAAAGTTTTTTGAGATGGATTGCAAACTTGATATATATTTGTATGCAACCTACTTGCGCTAGTATTTCTTCGTATATTTATAAGCAGTTGTGCAAAGCAGGAAGTTTAGCTCAATTAAATTCTTTTCAACAGTGTAACTGCTATTAATGAAATTTATAAATATTTTGAAACGTTGTTCTTGTAAAACA
Source organism: Locusta migratoria (assembly GCA_026315105.1). Lineage (NCBI taxonomy): Eukaryota > Metazoa > Arthropoda > Insecta > Orthoptera > Acrididae > Locusta > Locusta migratoria. Next base: position 273,599,244 of record CM048748.1, read on the forward strand.
ACGGAAGTACATTCAGCTGTATTCCTAATTAATACCGAGATTCAAGTTTTCCGTCTAGTTCCGTGTTGCTTTTTATTAGAAAATGGAGACAACTTCGTTTTAGGAGGTGAGCTGCTGCATGTGAAAGTACAACGAAAAATAGAACAATGACAGTAACCGTTTGGAAAGGCTGAATATCTAAATTCAGTCACTTTTTTTTTTTTTCTAGCGCCCTGCTTTGTGCGTAGCCATTTACTCCTTCACAAATGTTGCAAGGTTATCCGCGCGCTCACTGTAGAAAAAATTGTAACACGATAGCCATGTATGCGTATGCCACGCGATCCGATTGCTCAGATGTTTATCTCGTACTATAGGCCTGTAGAGTGAGTTTAAAAGGAAAATACTATTGTTATTGTGGAAAGTTTAGGAGAATGATTTTAAGACTGGATGCAGTGAAGTGGATGATAACAAGATGACCAGGAAGTTGGACAAGGTCATCTTATGTAGTAGAAACATAAGACGTAATTTGCTAAGGAAGGGCAATGTGGATAGATTTACGTATGTCGAGTAATGCAACGATTGTTTGTATTTGCGTATGTTTTTGATTGAGGCAGTGTTCCTCAGGCAACAAAAGTAAATTGTGTCAGCCAACGTTCGCGGGACGGTTCTGTAGGTCGCGATGCAAATGCCGGAACTTGGAAGTCCCCGCCTCTATTGGGAATCCCATTCAGTGCCATCGCATTTTGGTCGGCCTTAAAAGAACCGAGCTGTATAACCGGGCACATTTCAGGAAGCCCGCCTCGCCCGAGAGGCAGGGAATAAAACGTGAAGCAGTGTAAACAGCAGCGAGAAGCTGCAAGGAGGCAAGGAGCTGGCGTGGAGGAGAGGCTTGGGTTCGCTTCCCCCCCTCCTGCTTCCCCTCCCCCTCCCTCCCACCGCCAACTGCCAAGCTGTTGCCAGATGGCGCGCGAGCGCAGTGTGTGATTCATTCAGTCGGCGTCAGCGGCAGGCAGCAGCAGTAGTCCAGGAGCGGGAAATAAAAGACGAGCGGTAAGTACGACTTCCAGAACCAAAACGAATCAAATAATCGTCTGAGATCTTGACTTGTGCACTTTTGCTGCTAGTGGGTATCGTGCGCTTCAGCCAGGTAAACCGTGTCGCATGTCATGCCCTCTTCTGTGATATAATGGAAAAATAAGTTTTATGTTAATGGAGAAATACTACATCCGTATCTGTACTTATTACATCAGGTAGCATTTTTGCCTGAAAAGTTTATAAATAGATCTTTTCGGATTGGTGCGTTTTCTTATTGCGCCGTCTTTCATGTGTAACAAAGGAAACTATTCGGCAAAAGGAAAGTATTCTTGCACCTATTTTTTCTCTCAATTCGGCGCTTCATAATGAACTTACTGCTTTTCGTCGTGAATCTTAGCCTCTTTGATGAAGTTTAAGGAACAGTTCTTGGAGAATTCATTCTGAGTGTATGCAAATATGAAAAGTAACGTGCCTTTATCCGTAGAGCCGTTTTCGACTGGTACAGTGGCTGTCCTGGGTTGCCATCCAAAACACTTTTTCCTCGTACATAAGCAACTAAAAACCCCGTAAAAATGTATAATATCAGGCATTGAAAATGTTATTCTGTATTCAACCTGAAATAAGACATGTTAAATTAGTGTGATTTAAGCAGGCATTTAGTAATTTACAAATTTTCAATTAAATAAATAAAATGGCCATTTTCTCTAAACACAAATTCTGCACCAAGGAGGTTCCTTCTATATCCTCTTTATTATGACACATTAATCGTCTCGCCTTGGCCACCTAGTAATAAGAGGTTCGTTCCAGCAGCTGCCACACGGCTACTTACAAGCGCTGAGAAACAGGTGTTACTGCGCATGCGCCGCTACTATGACGTAAAAACCCTTGTTTGATACTTGCACTGCTGGAACGCTTTTTGCACTGTTTCTGGCTGCAGACGAGTGTGAGTTTAAAGGAATAATTAAAATACTTTCCTTCCTAATAACGAAGAAGTGTAAACGAGAAATATCTGATTTCGAGTGGGATTGCAGTGACTTCGTTGTTTTTCGTTGTTGTAAATCTATCGGACCAAACTGTGTGGTTATCAGTCCGTAGCTTACAAACTACTTAAACCTAGGTAAACTAACCTACAGACAAACACACACATCCATGCCCCAGGGAGGACTCGAACCTCCACGGCGAGCAACCGCGCGCTCCGCAGCGAAGTGCTTTAGACCGCTCGGCTACTCCACCGCGGCCACAGTGACTTGGAAACAATCAAGAAACACGCTACAAACACACACGTATCACTTGATGTCTACACCCCCCCCCCCCCTCTCTCTAACTCAGATCTTTCTGCGCATGCGCAAATTGGCAGCTTGACCGCACCAGAAATATTTTCCCGGGTAGCGTCTGGCTGCTTGGGGCAACTGCTGGAACACCAGAACAGCCACACTCCAAGCAGCCGGAAGCAGGAGAAGGCGCTGCTGGAACACAATTTCAGCGTTGCGCATGTGCGTCAAGCAGTCTGGCAGCTAGCTGCTGGAACGAACCTAAGAGGTTTAGTTCAAGCATCTGCCAGATTCCAGCAAAGCAAACTGCGCTTGCGTAGAGATGCTGCTGAAACTCGATAAAAGCTCTACGCATACGTAGCGTGTTGGAAACTGGCAGCTGCTCGAACGAGCGTAAGGTCAGAACACTAGGGGCAAGGGCAACGTTAGCATGCTACGCTAATACTGCCATAAGAAAAATTTTGCCTCTTAACCACTAGACTACAGATGCGGACAGTAAAAAAAGAAAAAAAAATCCTATGTCGGAATTTCGTACATAACTACGACGTTGACCTTGTCCTCGTACAGTAGACCACAAATCTCGTATTTGTACGAGGAACCTCGTACGTATGGCAATCCAGCTCTCTCCTCTCTGCCTAATCTCAGACATCCCCAGAAAACTGCAAAGTACTTTTGACAAGCTAAACTGTAGATGTCATCGCTGCTTTTCCACTCTCAACAATTTAAGGCGTACTCTTAGATTCCTACCTAAGCACATCCTTTAAAATGACACAATCGTAAAAAATAGTGGAGTACTTTTGTCAATCAGAATAGACATTTACAGCCTCGCTTATTAAAAGAACTTTGACGTTTTCCAGGAATATTTGGTATTAGGCCGTATTACACGATACACCTGGAGTGAGAGCGGCTCTACCACTCGAAAACGGTTCTACGAATAAAGGCTCGTTACATCAGCACGTATATTCCGCAAGCGAACAGACACTGGGTGGCTGTGAGCATTTTGTTAGCACGATCACATCTCTCCCTCCCCTGTTCAGTCCGCGAATAGCATCTGCAAATGCTGAATATCGGCAAATCGACGTATTAGCTCTGTGACTGAATGTCAGCAAATCTCCGCATTCGCTCTAATGTCTTGGAGGAAAGAAAGCAAGCAAGAAAGGAAGATTAGTGTTTCACGCCCCGTCGGCATCGTGATTATTACGAGGCTGAGCTCATACTCGGATTGGATAAGGATGGAGAAGGAAATCGGCTGTATCCTATAAAAGGAACCATCCCGCCATTCGCCTTCAGTGACTTTTGGGGCCAGCCGCGGTGGCCGAGGGGACTGAGGAGCTTCCAGTCACGGTCTGCACGGGCACTACGGTCGGGGGTTCGAATGCCCCCTCAAGCATGGATATTTGTGCCGCCCTTAGTGTTAGCTAGTTCGTAAGCAGTTTGTAAGTTTAGGGACTGATGATCCCGTAGTTAAGTCCCGTAAACTATACAAACATTTGAACATTTTTTTGACTTTTGGAAAATAGCGGGAACCCTAAATCTGGATTGCCAGATGTGGATTTGCACCAGCGCCCTCCCGAAAGCGAGTTCATTGTGTAACCCATTGTAACCATCGGAAGATATTCCGCCTTTTTTTTTTTTTTTTTTAATTATTCCAGAAAATACGAAATTTCGAAGGAATCTTCTGACTCTTCTTGATATTTCCGGTTTTTCTTCCGAAATTTTCCTGGAATTTCGAGTGAATCGTCCGAAATGTTCCAAACTTCCTTCGCCGATAGTATGTGTTGCTGCTATGTAACACATACACATACCATATCAGTTCCATCCAGTAGCGAAACCAGGACTTTAGGCTGGGGGGGGTGGTGTTGAGTGTCTAAGCACCCCTAAATAGCACATGATTTTTTAACATATGAAAAGAAAAAAAGGGAACAAAGAAGTGAATATCGATTTCGTAAACAGTATAATGAGAATACCTCTCTCTCTCTCTCTCTCTCTCTCTCTCTCTCTCTCTGTGTGTGTGTGTGTGTGTGTGTGTGTGTGTGTGTGTGTGTCAGTGTGTGCTCACAACGAATCGGGTAGAAACGAAATTTATTGCACAACTTGACCAAGGGATGTTCAGTTGTAACGCGCCGGAACGCAGCAACATTAAAATAATACACTTCTATTAAATCGCAGAGTAACTACAATTTACCGCCGTGCAGGCACTAGTTGAAGCGACAGTGGCTGTCGAGTATCATCCGTTGGGCAAGAGTGTGGTGTTCAAATGAGTTGTTTGAGTAATGCATCTATATATGTTATAAAAAAAAGTATGTAGAGTGAGTAAGTGTGTGCGTGTATGCACGTGCTTGTGCGTTCCGCATCTCTCCCTGAACTACTGGACCAATTTGAACCAAACTTCGTACACACACTCGTTACTGTCAGATAACCAATAGCGTGGGTGGCACTCGGGGCGGTTCTCGCGGTGTCACCCCACGAATAGAAACTTTTGAAATAAATACAACTAGACACGTTACAAGTATCATTTTAAGTAATACAAGAGAAAGTTATTAATCATCAAACTGCAATTTATAATACTTGAATATTATTTTATTTTGCATTATAGTGGTCGATCAAAAAGTCAGTATATATTTGAAAACTCACGGAATAATGTAGATAGAGAGGTAAAAATTGACACACATGCTTGGAATGACAAGGGGTTTTATTAGAATCAAAAATAAAATGAAAAAATAAAGTATTGCTAGACGCGTGAAAGATCTCTTGCGCGAGTCATTTGGTGATGATCGTGTGCTCAGCCGCCACTTTCATCATGCTTGGCCTCTCAAGTCCCCAGACCTCAGTCTGTGAGATATTGGCTTTAGGTTACCTGAAGTCGCAAGTGTATCGTGATCGACCGACATCTCTAGGGATGCTGAAAGACAACATCCGACGCCAGTGCCTCACCATATCATCGGGCATGCTTTACAGTGCTGTTCACAACATTATTCCTCGACTACAGCTATTGTTGAGGAATGATGGTGAACATATTGAACATTTCCTGTAAAGAACATCATCTTTGCTTTGTCTTAATTTGTTATGGTAATAATTGCTTTTCTGATCAGATTAAGCGCCATCTTTCGGACATTTTTTGAAAACCCCATGTCATTCCAAGAATGTGTGTCAATTTTTACCTCTCTATCTACATTATTCCGTGATTTATTAAGTTTTCAAATTTATACTGACTTTTTGATCACCCGGTACATTATGAAACGGTATTAGACAAATTAGTATAAATTCTTCAGAATACTAACTACTGAAGGACGATACACCTAAATTTTTTTTTTTTTTTTTTTTTTTAGCTTTAACAGCTGCGAACTCAGAAATCACATCTTCAAAATTAACGTTTTGTGTTGCCTCATGTTCAATAGTTAACCTGGCAAGTTTACTGAGCTTCTTGTTGCTCATTATGGATAGCAATTCGAATAATTTTATTTACTAAAGCTCCTCTCACACGAAGCAACTGATACGGAAATCGTCACAAATAAGTTTATAGAAAGCAAAAGGTTTGGAAGAGAGTCTGTAAAACACAATGTCACAATGAATTTTAAGAAGTCTAGACACACCCAATTGAAAATTGTAACATCTGCAGCTTTCAAATGTCTTCTCAGCCTTCGAATTTCGAAGAGGATTTCTGCTTCTGATACTTCATCATAAACACCAGTAAATTTTGACACAGCTAGTTTCAGATCCTCGTTGTCTGCCAAAAGCAAGAAATTTGGCTGTACGATCTCGAATAATAAGGTGACATTTTGAATTGACTTCCATCTTGTTCCGAGTTCAGTAGGGAATCGGTCAAGAAATTCCATCTTATTCAAATCAAATGTTTGTTAAGCTTATGGGACTTAACTACGGGGTCATCAGTCCCTAAACTTACAAACTACTTATGAACTACTTACGAACTAGGACGGCACAAATATCCATGCCCGAGGGGGGATTCGAACCCCCGACCGTAGTGGCCGTGCAGACCGTGACTGGAGCGCCTCAGTCCCCTCGGCCACCACGGCCGTCCCATCTTATTCTTTTGAAAAAAAAAAATGTTCAAATGTTTGTAGAGTCTATGGGACTTAACTACGGGGTCATCAGTCCCTAAACTTACAAACTACTTATGAACTACTTACAACCAAGGACGGCACAAATATCCATGCCCGAGGGGGGATTCGAACCCCCGACCGTAGTGGCCGTGCGGATCGTGACTGGAGCGCCTCAATCCTCTCGGCCACCGCGGCCGGCTATTCTTTTGATGTTCTATCCATTCATATAACAGGTAACATTATTTGGACCCATTTTCCTTTCTTCACTACATAGATGATACAGCAAAATAAACAAATAAATAAAAGCGGAATCTTTGTTCCACTTGCTGTCGGGTGTCATCCCCATAGGAGTGACACTTGGAGCTGGTCGCCCCCACTGCACCCAGCTCCCCCACTGCACCCCATTGTTGTTGTTTGTTAAGCTTAAGGGACTTAACTGAGGGGTCATCAGTCCCTAAACTTACAAACTACTTATGAACTACCTGATACTAAAAACGACACAAACATCAGTGCCCGAAGGGGGATTCGAACCCCCGACCGTAGCGGCCGTGTAGACTGTGACTGGCGCACCGCAAACCACTCGGCCACTGCGACCGGCGGCACCCCCTTAATTACACCACTGCAGACAATAGCTGTGTGGACAAGAACCACATAGGACTGAAAGCAAATCTGTATCTATAAATGTGAATGTCTGTTCGGTGTACGTTTATCACGTCTGAACCACAAGAAATAAAGAGCCAAAAATTTGTACAGTTACTAATGTCTACCCGGGGAAGGCTTTAGGCACGGTTTTATGGCCATCGGCTAGCTATTTATCTATATATTTTAATGTGAATGTCTGCTCGGTGTACGCTTATAACGTCCGAACGACAAGACGCAGACACTTAAATATTTGTACAGTTACTAATTTATACCTGATGACGGTTTTAGGCACGGTTTTATAGCGATCTGATAGATATTTAGTAATTTGAAGAATATAACGTGAAATGTGGAACAATAATTACTCTTTGAAAATTATATTTACTATTTGAAAATGGTTTTATTGGTTGTATTGTTGCTTGAGGGTTGATAATGATAAAAGAGTGAAGTATATTCGGATGGAAAGTGATCGGTGTATATAACATTCTACGTGTGTGTCTGTGTGTGTTAATATTTCGCTCTGCAGCGAAAACTACAGAACGCAAACGAATGGTCTGAGTGTCATTGTTGTCCGAAGTCTCCCGTTGTTCACCATAGCAGTTCCATGCCGATAGCTATAAGGAGGTGGAAGATATGATGGTTGAAAGTCGTCAAACTATTAAAAAAAAATTCGGACTGAAGGCCAGCGATGACATTTGCGACTCTATAGCAAGGAGGTTACATACTGCGATACGTGATGCCACAGACCATATCTGTGGTCTATGCGTGCTACAATGTCTTCAGCTCTTTCTCTGTAAGGATAAGCATACGAATAAGGAAATATAAGAATAAATAAATAAAACAGTAAAAAAGAAATTTCTTTTAATACAAATAACGTAGTGTACTAGAACGCCCTAAAACGAAATTAAAATGAATTTGGACATTACTCTCACTATACGTGATGAGATATTGCAACACAGGCTATAAGGAATAATATATGTATTATTTATTGTCTATCATTAAGCACTTCACAATTTTTTTTTTATTTTTTTATTTTTTTTTTTTATTTGAATGTTGATTAAAAATGTTTGTTTCTAAAGAAGGTATTGTATTTCATTTCATCATTCAAAACCAGTCTCATAGCACACTACTGAAAGATAGCTTATCTATCATAATCAACCAACACCCGAGCGGAGCTGCGGGTTTAGCTAGTAGGTTATAAAGGTAATAGCGGAAATGGGCGACAGCGCACCCGAAAACGTCCTAGTTGCTCGAGTTGTAAACCAACACAGCGCATGAACACCCGCTTTACACTGTTACACCCAGAAGACGTACTTGATACGTAGCCTTATTTGATACAACTAGAAAATGGTTGGAAGATTGTTGTTGTTGTTGTTTAGAGGGGACAAGCGGTTGGAAGAGGAAGTATATGTGCTGTATACGGCTGCAATAACTATTTAAAGATCAAAGCACTCCAAAATCATTCCAAAAAATAAAGAGACGTAATTATGACGTTTTAATGTTCATAAATGCAGCCTGTAGGTTATTCCTAGTCGAAGAGCTGACTTGGATTAAATTTTGAGAAATTAGCGTCCCGACCATTTGAATAAAAGCTACGTAGTATGCTCATACCACTTTGTGGAGAAAGATTTTAGGAGTAAGAATTTGTTAAGCCAAGGGTACGTGTTGTAATTTCTTCTTTGCGTGTGTTTAAACAAGGTAATATAACAACAAAAGTTTATTGACAAGTCACACCTAAAAGCTTCCTCATCTTCACATTGTTTGCACCTTGATCACAAATAACTGCTTTGGGCATTAACTCGGTCTGTTGATTTTATATGCTTATAAATTTCGCAGTGCAATAAGGACAGTTATGGTCAAGTAAGCAGATACAAGTGGATGTGGGTTGTCGTTCTTATGAGGAGATGAAAGGGCTTGCTCAGGATAGAGTAGGGTGGAGAGCTGCATCAAACCAGTCTCCGGACTGAAGACCATAACAACAACATGGTCAATAGTTTACTGTCTCCCTCTCTAGATACTAAATGTGAAATAGATGCAGCAGAATTCCTACAATTAAATGAAGTGAAAACTGCTATTCAATGCACCCGTGAGTGATATGACAAACAAAATGCTTTTCCCTGTGGTTGTGCTCAGAGTATCTCATATAAAAAGTCAGAAATTTTTAGACAAAATTTTGATTGCGTTATTCAAAGCCCTTGGTGTGAGAAGCAAGTTGGTGTCCTTCTTCGTGAATGAATGAGTCGAATTAGGAGGCGTGTGTAATAGTTATTTGTTGGTACAAAAATATTTTATAGTCCTAATCAAAGCATTACTTAATAAGAAAAATGATTCGTCAGCGTCACAAATCAGAAAGAGAAGCCTCGTGTTACGGAAAGTAACTCACAAATATGCCTAAATGCTCAAAAAAATACGTACATGGAAAGGATTAAAACATAGTATTGCATAACTTTCAGTTCGAATTCTACCTAAATAAATGGTACAGAACCGATTGCTTTAGTTTATTTTTAACCTTACACCTTAAATGAATTATCATCTAACATAATTTCTTAAATGGCACAACAAATATAAACCATGCGCTGTATTTGCGGTTGTTGTTGTTTTAGTCTTCAGTCCGCAGACTGGTTTGATGCAGCTCTCCACGCTACCCTGTCCAGTGCAAGTCTCTTCATCTGAGAATACGTACGGCAGCCTACATCCTTTTCAATCTGCTAACTATATTCGTCCCTCGGTCTCCCTCTACGATTTTTACCCCACACGCTTCCTTCTAATGCTAAGTTGACAATTCCTTGATGTCTCAGAATGTGTCCAACCAATCTATCCCTTCTCTTAGTCAGGATACGCCAGAAACTCCTTTTCTCCCCGATTCGCTTAAGCACCTCCTCATTAGTTACGTGATCTACCCATCTAATTTTCTGCATTCGTCTGTAGCACCACATTTCAAAATCTTCTATCCTCTTTTTGTCTGAAGTCCTTATCGTCCACGTTTCACTCCCATACAATGCTACACTCCAGACAAATGCTTTCAGAAAGGACTTCCTAACATTAAAATTAATATTGGATGTTAACAAGTTTCGCTTCTTTAGAAACGCTTTTCTTCCCATAGCCATTATGCATTTTATATCTTCTTCGGCCATAAAAAGTAATCTTGCTACCCAAATAACAAAATTCATCTACTACTTTTATTGTCTCATTACCTAATCTAATTCCTTCAGCAGTACCTGATTTTCTGACATTGCATTCCATTACCTTCGTTTTACTCTTGTTAATGTTCATCTTATATCTTCCTTTCAAGACACTGTCCATCCCATCAATTACTCTTCCAGATCTCTTGCGGTCTCTGACAGAATTACTAGGTCATCGGCAAACAATGTTTTTATTTCTTCTCCCTGAACTTTAAAGCCATCTCCAAATTTCTCCTTCCATTCCTTCACTGACTGCTCAGTGTAGAGATTGAACAACGTTGGGGAAAGGCTACAACCCTGCCTTTCTTCCTTCCCAACCTCTGCGTCCCTTTCTTGCCCTTCGATTCTAATAACCGCTGTCTGTTTTTTGTATAGGTTGAATGTAACTCTTCGCTCCCTATATTTTACCCCTGCTGCCTTCAGAATTTGGAAGAATGTATTCCAGTCGACATTGTCAAAAGCTTTCTCCAAGTCGACAAACGCTAAAAACGTAGGTTTCCCTTTCCTTAGCCTATCTTCTAAGATAAGTCGTAATGTGAGTATTGCCTCCCGTGTTCCTACATTTCTCCTAAATCCAAACTGATCTTCCCCGAGGTCGGATTCCACAAGTTTTTCCATTCGTCTGTAAATAATTCGTGTTAGTTAGTATCTTGCAATCATGATAAATTAAACTGATGGTTCTGTAATTTTCACAGCACTTGCTTTCTTTGGAATTGGAATTACGATATTCTTCTTGAAGTCGGAGGGTATTTCCCCTGTCTCATACATCTTGCATACCAGGTGATACAATTTTTTCACGACTGGCTCTCCTAACGATATCAGCATTTCAGACGGAATATCATCTACTCCAGAGGCCTTATTTCGACTCAAGTCCTTCAGCGCTCTGTCTAATTCTTCTCGCAGTATCATATCTCCTATCTCATCTTCCTCCACTTCATGTTCCCTTTCTAGAATACTGTCTTCAAGTTTATTTCCTTTGTATAGGCCCTCTATATATTCCTTCCACAGTTCAGCTTTTCCCTCTTTGCTTATTACTGGTTTTCCGTCTGAGTTCTTGATATTCATACAGCTGCTCTTCTTGTCTCCAAATATCTCTTTTATTTTCCTGTAGGCGGTATCTATCTTTCCCCTAGTTAAGCATTCTTCTAGGGTTCTGCATTTGTCCTCTAGCCACTCCTGCTCAGCCAGTCTGCACTTCCTGTCAATCTCATTTTTCAGACGTTTGTACTCACTTTTTCCTGTTTCACATACTGAAATTTTATATTTTCTCCTCTCATCAATTAGGTTCAGTATATCCTGTGTTATCCAGGGATCTCTATTAGACCTTGTCCTTCTGCCTATATGGTCCTCTGCTGCCTTCACCACCCTATTTCTCAGAGCAACCCATTCTTCTTCTACTGTATTACTTTCCCCTGTTTCAGCCAATCCTTGCCTAATGCTCCCTCTGAAAGTCTCAACCACCTCTGGTTCCTTCAATTTGTCCAGGATCCATCTCCTAACCTTTCTACCTTTCTGCAGTCTCTTAAGTTTTAATCTGCAGTTCGTAACCAATAAGTTATGGTCAGAGTCTGTATCCGCCCCTGGATATGACTTACTGTTTAGAACCTGGTTTCTAAATCTGTTCCTTACCACTATGAAGTCAATCTGTTACCTTCCAGTGTATCCTGGTCTCTTCCACGTATACACCCTTCTTTCATGATGATTAAACGAAGTGTTGGTGATCATTAAATTGTGCTCTGCGCAAAATTCTACCAAGCGCTTTCCTCTTCATTCCTTTTTCCCAGTCTATATTCACCTACTACATTTCCTTATCTTTCCTTTCCTACTACCGAGTTCCAGTCTCCCATAAGAAATCAAGTTTTCGTCTCCCTTAACTTTCTGAATAATTTCTTTTATCTCCTCATACATTTTTTCGATATCCTCATCATCAGCCGTGCTAGTTGGCATATAAACTTGCACTACTGTGGTCGGTGTTGGCTTCGTGTTTATCTTTACTATGATAATGCGTTCACTATGCTGTTCATAGTAACTTACCCACATTCCTATTTTCTTATTCATTATCAGACCTACTGCTTCTGACCGCAGCGCCATCATGGGACATCTTACGGAACATTCCCTCCCCGCACCCCTGAGCGTGTGACCGGGCCCTTACGGAGGTTTCCCGTCTGTTATATTTGTCTTTGCTTGGAGTTTCCGCTATTGTCTTTATAAGCTATTTTCTGATAGTTCCGGAGATTTGGCGTCATACCAATGAATGTCACAAAAAGCATTATACGTCGTAGTTTTAGTCATCCACTTTTTGAGAATGAGAATGCTTAGCGACTTTGAACAAACTTTGCACACAATTTCAAACCTTTACAAAACTTTTTCTCTCTGACAACCTCCAACAAAGTGATGAAAGGAGTTTATCTCTTCTTACTTTCACGGTGTCTAAGCAGTATATATATTTTTTTCATAGTTTCTTCGCGTCTGCTGCCGGATTTTGAAGTCAAGCTGACTCAAAACATAAAATCCCCAGGATTGGCAATCCTACACAGAAGCTCGAAATTTAGCGTGGACGTCAATGCGAGATGCCTACAATACTTATTACTACGACTCTTTCTCGAAATTTGACTGAAAACCCAAAGAGATTTTGGTCATATGTTAAATATACTAGGGGCAAAACACAAACAATATCCTCATTACGTGATAGTAATGGCGATACTGCCGATGACAGCGCTACTAAAGCAGAGTTACTAAACGTAGCTTTTAGAAACTCATTCGCCAAAGAAGACGAAACCAATATTCCAGATTTCGAATTACAAACAGAGACTGTAATGAGTAACGTAGTAGATATCATCGGAGTAGTGCAGCAACTAAAATCACTTAACAAGAACAAGTCTTCTGGTCCGCACTATATACCCATTAGATTTCTATCTGATTATGCTGAAGCGATAGCTCCTTACTAAACAGCCATATACAACCGCACTCTCAAAGAAGGATCTGTACCAAAAGATTGGAAAGTTGCACAGGCCAGAAAGGCAGTAGGAGTAACCCACCAAACTACAGGCCTATTTCATTTATCTCAATTTGCAGCAGGGTTTTGGAACATATCCTGTATTCAAATATTGTGAATTATCTCGAACAGAATGATCTATTGACCCAAGGTCAACACGGATTTAGTAAATATCTTTCATGCGAAAAATAACTAGCTCTTTATTCGCACGAAGTGATGGGCGCTATCGACAAGGGTTCGCAAATCGATTCCGTATTTCTTGATTTCCAGAAGGCTTTTGACACCGTACCTCACAAACCGCTTTTAGTCAAATTGCTTGGTTATGGTATATCGCCCCAAATTTGCGATTGCTCAAATGTTCAAATGTTTGTTAAGCTTATGGGACTTAACTACGGGGTCATCAGTCCCTAAACTTACAAACTACTTATGAACTACTTACGAACTAGGACGGCACAAATATCCATGCCCGAGGGGGGATTCGAACCCCCGACCGTAGTGGCCGTGCTGACCGTGACTGGAGCGCCTCAGTCACCTCGGCCACCGCGGCCGGCTTTTGCGATTGGATAGGGGATTTTCTGTCAGAGAGGACACAGTTCGTAGTAATCGATGGTAAGGCATCGACTAAAACAGAGGTGATATCGGGCATTCCACTGGGTACTGTTATTGGTACTCTGTTGTTCCTTATTTACATAAACGATTTAGGGGAAAATCTAAGTATCTCTCTTAGATTGTTTGCAGATGACCGTCTAGTAAAATCATCTGAAGATCAAAACCAACTGCAGAACGATCTGAATAAGATATCAATATGGTGTAAAAATTGCCAATTGACTCTAAATAATAAGTGTGTAGTCGTCCACGTGAGTAAGAAAAGAAATCCATTAAACTTTGTTTACAACATAAATCAATCAAAAGTGAAGACCGTAAACTCTACAAAATACCTAGGCATTACTATTACTTCAGACTTAAACTGGACAGAACACGTTGATAATATCGTGGCAAAGGCGAACCAAATACTGCGTTTTATTGGCAGAACCCTTAAAAGGTGCAACAGAACTACAAAAGAAACTGCCTACATTACTCTTGTCCGGCCAATTTTGGAGTATTGGTGCCCAGTGTGGGATTCGTATCAGGTGGGTTTCACGGAGGACATCGAAAGAGTTTAAAGAAGCGCAGCTCCTTTCGTAGTGTCACGATACAGGGGAGACAGCTTTACGGAAATGATACAGGATCTGGGATGGGAAACTTTACAACAACGGCGCTTATCGCTGCGGCGTGGTCTACTTACGAAACTCCAATCTCCAACATTTTCCTCCGAATGCAAAGATATATCGTTGACTCCCACTTACATAGGTAAAAGTGACCATCAGAATAAAATACGAGAAATCAAAGCTCGAACGGAGAGATTCAGGTGTTCTTTCCTCCCGCGCGCTATTCGAGAATGGAATGGGAGATAAATAGTATAATGGTGGTTCGATGAACCCTCTGCCAGGCACTTAAATGTGATTTGCAGAGTATTCCTTGTAGATGTAGAATGGCGCCGGGTTCCGTTCACAATTGTCACTGACTAACTGTAGTAGGATACAGGATGACTTGGTCCAAATTTCTAGGTGATGTGAGGAATGGCAACTAGCGCTAAATGTAGTAAAATTTAAAGGTGATGCAGATGAATAGGAGAATCAATCTCCTAATATTCGAATACAGATGCTTAACAGAGTCGCGTCCGTTAAATATCTAGGCGTAGCTCGCAACAGCGATATGAAATGGCACGAGCATGTAAATTCAGTCGTGGGGAAGGCAAATGGTCGACTACGCTTTATTGGGAGAATTTTGGGAAGGTGTGATTCGTAAAGGAGACCGCATATAAAAGGCTTGGATGACCCCATATTCAATACTGCTCAAGTTTTTGAGGTCCCCACGATATTGGCTTAAAGGAGGACATAGAGTCAGATCAGAGACGGGCGGCGAGGTTTGCAACTGGTAGATTCGATCAGTGCGGGAGTGTTACCGAAATGCTTCGGAAACTCAACTGGGAGTCGCTGGAGCGGAGGCGACGTTCTTTACGAGAAGCCACTGTTGAAGACATTTAGAGGGCCGGAATCTGAGACGAACTGCAGAACGATTCTAGTATCGCCAACCTGCATTTCGCATAAAGACAACAAGGATAAGATTTGAGATATTAGGGCTCGTACAGATGCATACAAACATTCTTTTTTTCCCTCGTTCTATGTGTGAGTGGAAGAAGAAAGCAAGTAACTGGTAGTGGTACTTTGGGTGGATTGCGGAGTGTGACTGTTGATGTAGACAATCGTCGTTCCCTCATCTGGAGCGAACGTGAATCTCAGACCAATCCTGCTTATTTGCCGGAAACATCACTATATCATGGTGATGGACGAATAGTAAGGGCAGGAGTCATTATTGGCGCATGTACGGACCTCTATGTGGTTCAGAATGGTGCTTTGATTCCTCAGAGGTATGGACGCGAGATCCTTCGAGATTTTGTTGTGCTCTATGCTGGATTAGATTAGATTAGTACTTGTTCCATAGATCATGAATACGACACTTCGTAATGATAGAACGTGTCAGGTCAATGAAAGGTGTCTTTACAAATTATTACTGGGTACTAAACATTACATGCCACAATATCTGTTAATTACTTTTTAAATTTTTTTTTTTTTTTAGATTTACTAATTTCTATCTAAAAATTCATCTATAGTGTAGAAGGATTTGCCATTCAAAAATTCTTTTAATTTATTTTTAAATGCTAGTTGGCTATTTGTCAGGCTTTTGATGCTGTTTGGTAGGTGACCAAAGACTTTTGTGGCAGCATAATTCACCTCTTTCTGTGCCAAAGCTAGAGTTAACCTTGAATAGTGAAGATCCTTCTTTCTCCTAGTGTTGTAGCTATGTACACTGCTATTGCTTTTGTATTCCGTGGGATTGGTAATAACTAATTTCATAAGTGAATATATATTCTGTAAAGATCCCTAGCTCTTTAAATAATTGTCTGTAGCATGATCTTGAATGAGCTCCAGCAATTATTCTGATTACACGCTTTTGTGCAATGAATACTTTTTTACTCAATGATGAATTACCCCAGAAAATGATGGCGTACGAAAGCAGAGAATGAAAATAGGCATAGTAAGCTAATTTACTGAGATGTATATCACAAAAATTTGCAATTACCCTAATAGCGTAAGTAGTTGAACTCAAAAGTTTCAGCAGATCTTCAATGTGTTTTTTCCAGTTCAACCCCTCATCAATGCATACACCTAAAAATTTTGAATATTCTATCTTTGCTACAGATTTCTGATCAAAGTCTATATTTATTAATTATGCCATTCCATTTACTGTACGGAACTGTATGCACTGTGTTTTATCAAAATTTAATGATAGTCCATTTGCTGAGAACCACTTAATGATTTTCTAAAAGACGTCGTTTACAATTTCTTCAGTTAGCTCTGTCTGTCAAGTGTGATACCTGTAGCCGTATCATCAGCAAAAATAACTAGTTCTGCATCTTCATGAATACAGAGTGGCAATCCATTAATATATATTAAGAACCTCAAAGGGCCCAAGACCGAACCTTGTGGCACCCCATCCCTAGTTTGAGAAATCAGCTGGTGTGTGTGTGTGTGTGTGTTTTTTTTTTTTTTTTTTTTTTTTTTTTTTTTTTTTTTTTTTTAATTACTTATGCTAACTTTCTGCACTCTTCCTGTTAGGTATAATTTAAACTATTTGTACACTCCCATTCATACAATAGGAGCCATAGGAGATGGGTTCCCTCAGGTTGACGATAACGCTCGTCCCCACAGAGCTGCACTGTTGTACAAAATGCTTGTTGAAGCTGAGGGAATTGAACGAATGGAGTGGCCAGCTGGTCTACCGGACCCAATTGAGCATGTCTGGGATGCACTTGGCAGACGCATTGCAGCCAGAACAGCAACTCCCACAACGGATGCAGAGCTGGATACTGCACTGATGGAAGTATGGCAAAATATCCCTCAAGAGCTGATTTACAACCCCATAATGTCCAAGCCACGCAGGTGTACAATTGTACTGGTCGTTCGAGGCAATCACACACCATGTTAGAGGGCAACGAGAATGAATTTTTCACTATAGTAGTAGCCCCATGGTGCCTCAGCAGCAAAATATTGTAGTGTGTCACACACAAGTTACAACTGTAATCAATAACTGAATAAAATACTTCATGATATGTATATTGTGTATGATAATAAGTGAATATAGTCTGAGCAAAAGGAATGAAAGAGGAAGCCGCTTGGTAGAATTTTGCACGGAACATAATTTAGTTATAACAAACACCTGGTTTAAGAATCACGAAAGAAGGGTGTATAAGTGGAAGAGACCAGGAGACACCGGGAGATATCAGATAGATTTTATAATGGTTAGACATAGATTTCGGGATCAGGTTTTAAACTGTAAGACATACCCAGGGCCAGATATCAACTCTGACCATAACGTATTGGTCATGAATTGTAGGCTGTGTGACGTCCTTTTATTTGATATTTTGGTTGGTGGTGGTAATTTATTTGGTTTATTGTAGTGCTTCGGTATGATAGAAGCGACATCAGTGGTAGTACAAGCTTTCGTCGTCTTCACATAAAGATTCAGTAGGCACGTAAAATTTTTATTTTAGGCATTCCTTGGTTATTTACAGATGCCTCTGGTTTAACTTTCCGTAGCCTAACATAGTTTATGGATTATATTTTAACTGGTGAACATGGACTCTTTGATCTCAGGGGCTTGTTTCAAAATATATATATATATATATAAATAATTTTTGTAATATAATCTTTTCTTTCCCGGTAGTTCCATTTAACGAAGCACGTCACATAAACATTCACTACTCTTTACCTATAAAAGTCATATCATTTTAATTACTTTTAGTCACTTTGATCCACAGATAATCCAAAGACGTTATTTTTAAAAGTTCTTCAATTATCAATGGAAAGGTCAGGTGCTAACTACAATTGATGTGGTCAACACAAAATTTTAAATTAATATTTCTCCTATATTTCACCTTAAGCAAAGATTTACAAAACACTGTCAAAGTCACACGATATATTTTAAATAAGCAGTTCTCTATAGTTCGTTTCACAAAATCGCAGTTTGATATTCTTGGCAAAGCCAATATTTAAAATTATTCCTTTTTTGGAACAAGTTAAAGTTATTTGATTTAATGTTTGTCAATGAAGAAAACCTTTTTAGCAATGATTAATATTTTCTTGACTATTACGTTCCTATCGGGAGGCAGAATTTTTCTAAGTCCGTAGCCTATCCCGAATTAACTCCACAGATATTATTACGGACCCGCGTATAAGTTCGATTTAATTAAGCCTTTCAAATAAATTCAATCATAGTAAACCAAAACTTCGGAATATTTTTTGCAGCTGACTATCTATTTCAGATACAACCACAAAGACTGAGTGAGATCTTATCGTTACGAGAAACAAATTCTGAGAGCTGTTAACGTTGGGAGAAACAAAGACTGAGAGAGCGAGTAGCTATACTGCGGAACTATTTATACTACTATTGCAACAAATGATTACTCTGATTTACAGTGTTTAGACGCGGTTACTGTTTCGATACTTCAAAGATATATAGACTGTTACTGAAATTTTGACAAATACGTAAAAAATTCTGCCTCTTACAAATTATTAGAATTGAATCAGGATGAAAATGGCTAGTTTGTGCTGTGATTGCGATGTAGTGTTACGGTGAAGCTGAATAAACTGCAGAAAGGTAGGAAAATAAGGAGATGGGACCTGGATAAACTGAAGGAACCTGAAGTTCTTGAGAATATTGATTTAAGCCTAAGGAAGTCCTTTCTGAAGGTTGTGGAGTGTTGCCTTGTATGGGAGTGAAACATACACGATTAACTGTGCGGACAGGAAGAGGATAGAGGCTTTTGAAATGTGGTGCTACAGAAGAATGCTGAAGATTAGGTGGGTGGCTCACGTAACTAATGAGGAGCTACTGAACAGAATTGGGGAGAGAAGGAATTTCTGGCATACCTTAACTAAAAGAAGGGATCGATTGGTAAGACACATTCTTAGACATCAAGGAATCGTGAATTTAGCATTGGAGGGAAGTCTTTGTGGTAGAAGCCGCAGAGGAAGACCAATAAATGGATACAGTAAGCAGATTCAGACAGATGTAGGTTGCCGTTCTTATGTGGAGTTGAAGAAGCTTGGTCAGGATAGGCTATTGTGGAGAGCTGCATCAAACCAGTCTCCGGACTGAATACCACAACAACATCTCACCAGACCCCGTAATTGTTTTGGGCAGTGTACTTTTGACTTGTTACATCACGAGAACTATTCTATACCTACTATAAAAAGGCCATTCCTTCTCCTGTTCCGCAGCTCACACATCAGCGGTGCGTAGCCGTGTGGTGGGAGCACTACATCAGGGAGGCCACATAATTTGGGTTAGAAAACAGGACATTTATGAAATATCCTTGCAAAGATCTTAAGAATGTCCGTAGATTTAAAGTTTTTAACTAACTTTACAGCAGACGTACTGTACAGATACCTCGCTCATTATGTGCAGATAAACCGCGGATATCCGCGCCGCTCGCGATTTTATCTGCAGAGTAATAAATACTGGGGTATATCCAATGTTATCCGCGCAGACCTCTAGCTATTACATAACCTATAGTAAGGTTTACTAGTAGTGCATTCTCATTTTGCTATCTTTTATTTCACTTCTTTCCCTTCTCGATCAACAGTGTTGTTCGAGGTAATTACGAGGGTAAGTAAATTATTATCCGCAAAATAGTTATTGTAATAAAATACGAAACTTACAAGAACATCATTTTTCGACATAGTCTCCTTGCTTTCCAATGCACTTCGTTCATTGCTCTACAAGCTTCCTTATGCTCTCATAAAAGAAGGTTTTCGGTTGAGCTGCGAACCAGGAATGCACCGCTTCCCTCACTGCTTCGAGTAAAATCGACGGCCCCTTAATGCCTGTTTGAGTGGACCAACCAAGTGATAGTAAGAAGGGGCAAGATCGGGGCTATATGGAGGATGATCCAGTACTTCGAATTTGAGTTTCTGGAGCGTACACGAAACACGAGCGAGACATCGCGCCATAGCACCACACATGCGCTTATATCCCAAACAACAACAAAAAGTTCCTAGATATAAATGTTCAATGTTTGTTAAGCTTATGGGACGTAACTGCAGGATCATCAGTCTCTAAACTTACACACTACTTATAAACTAACTTATATATAGACAGTACAAACATACATGCCTGAGGGAGGACTCGAAACCCCGACGGAGAGGGGCCTCGCGCATCGGAGCATAGCGCCTCAATATGCTTGGCTTGGCGGCTCTTCGAGATACCTGTTGGTTAATCTGTCTCTTTGCGTGTTGGTATTAGACAAAGAACTAAAACGTTCATGCAGTATGCGAGAAGAGATATAGAAATGCAAGCAGACGACGCTGTTCTGATTATGCTGTGTGTGGACAGCAGTTTGCGGACGGGCAACAACACAAGACCTGACAGCAATCCTCGCCGTTAGCTTCGAATTGCAGGCTTTAGCCTGTCAGTAAGCATCTCACTGTAACGTACACTGTTTATTGTTGTGCCCCTTTCACCATAATGTTCCAGTACAGGACCTCGTGCATCCCAAAAAACCGTAAGCATCAGTTTTCTTGCGGACGTTTGGGTCTTGAACTTTTTCTTGAACGGCGAATTTGGATGTTTCCATTCCATACTGTGCCGTTCACTCTCCGGTTCGTAATGATGGATCCATGTTTCGTCACCAGTATTGATTCTGTCTAAGACGTTGTCCCCTTCGTTCCCATAGCGATCCAAATGTCGCGTTTGCTTATGCAACTGTGTGAGTTGTTTTGGGACCCATCTTGCACAAACTTTACGAAACCCATCTGTTGTGAATAATTTCGTAGGCAGAACCATGACTAATTTGAAGACGATGAGCCACTTCATCAATAGTTAATCGTCTAAGAGAATCACTTCACGTGATCGCTCAATAGTTTCTTCATTTGTGGCGGTAAACGGTCGTCCGGCTCCTTCATTGTGCTTAACACTCGTGCGACCATTTCGGAATTTTTCAATCCACTCGTACACACTTCGTTGTGGCAAAACACTGCTCCCGTACTGTACTGAAAGTCTTCTATGAATTTCGGCCCCTGATACACCTTCCGCCCACAAAAAACGTATCACTGAACGTTGCTCTTCTTTGGTGCAACTAGACAGCGGAGCAGCCATGATTAGCAGCACGGCAGCGACAACGAAACTAACGTAGCAGCTTGAAAATTGCAAAGATATAGCAACAAATAAACAAAGCATGCGTCACCAACGTAAAACGACAGTACTACCAACATAAACAAAGATATAACTAAATTGCGTATAATATTGACTTATCCTCGTATTATTAGACAATATCGTACTTCCGTAGACAAGAGACGTGCCAAGGTTCATAATCTGTATCTTTCTTCGGGTGAATGGCGTTACGTAGCTCAGTGGTCATATTTTTTTCTAATAGCCTGTCATACAGAGGTTACCGGAACCATCTCTGGTAGACATTCAAAGTGATTATACAGACGTGTGACGACCCAATGTTTGCTTCCAAAATGCTTGGTAATATTAGTAAGGAGTTCTAAACACTGGAGAATTGCTCAAAAATGTAATAAAATATATATCGGCGTGTTGTAGGATCCTTCCTTAGTAAACCTACGGCACTATCTGCGAATTTAGCGAACGAATATAAATCTTCTCATATTCACGGATTATATGATATGAATTGTGAATGGGTAAAGCCGGGACTTGAAACCGGGGATCCTGCTTTCTAGGCAGTTGCGCTGACCGTTTATTTATTTATTTATTCTCTATGGATTGTTCCGCTCATTGCTGATCGTATTGGTTCGTTGTTGTTCGATGCGTTTTTGGCTCAGTTTTTTTATTACAGAGGGCGTTCAGCCCTCTGACCGGGCGCGCTGAGCCACAGCTCCCAGAAACCTCAACACACTGGGGACACAGCGATCACCACACATGCTCGGAATTACTCAGATACAAATTCTCAACTTCACCCCTGCCCACTAGAACTCAAACTGGTAGTTATTGTAAACTGATTCCCGTAAGAGTAAGGGCCTAGGAGTGCCTCCGCGCTGAAGAAAGGATCATTTCCCGTCATGGGCATTTATATGTGAATGGAGCCTGCATGTCAACAGAGGACTGTTCAAGCTGGTGGAAGCTTTGTATTGGGGCGTTTATAGTTGGAGTGATATGGGACTCCTGATACACCTAGATACGACTCTGAGAAGAGACACGTACGTACGCGTCTGATCGCCCGCATCTTTTCGAATCCTTTGTATATTCCGATGGACTTGGCCAATTGCAGGACTACAGTTCGACAGCCAATAAGTCCAGAATTGTTACAAAGTGGCTCCAGGATCACTCTTCTGAGTTTAAACACCTCCGCTGACCACCAAACTAACCAGACGTGAACATTATTGAGCTCTAGTTGAAAACCTGATGTTGCCCGGGTATTCATTTATTTATTCAAGCCTTGGGCTAGCACTTCTCCTAGCTCTTCTCTCCCTCGGTGTGTGTGTTCTCCCCTTTTTTAAAACAAAGCATGTTATGCTACACACTCATAGTCCACATCCCCCCCCCCCCCTCTGTTCGTTTCCACCTTTCCCTCTCTCGGCAAAGTTTTCTGTAAGGTACCCTCTGTCATGTACCATAGCCGCGGCGGATCAGCTGCGCGTACTGGAGCGCCGTGTTGCGGTGCACGCGGCCGTCCGCCGTCGGGGATTCGAATCCCCCCCCCCCCCCTCGGGCATGGATGTTTGTGTCGTCTTTAGTGTAAGGTAGCTCATAAGTAGTTTGTAAGTTTAGGGACTGATGACCCCGCAGTTAAGACCTTTAAGCGTTACAAACATTTGATCTTTTTTTTCTTCATGTACCATACAAACATTTATATACCCAGTGAAATTCTTCTTGTTTTCAAGGTAATGTCTGCAAAAATTCATAAAGATTGGAGCAAAACTTTGCATTTCGTAAAATTTCGTAAGTTAAGTACCCTCCACCATACACCGAACGAAATTTTGTACAAACAGTGACATTCCTCTTGTTTTTAAGATAGAGTGTGCAACATTTCATCAATTTCGGAACAAAACTACAGATTTCTATGCAATAGAAACGCAGGGTCACATTGAAAAACGCACTTTGTTTTTCTTAAATATTCCAGTTTTATTTCGTATAACCCTTCTGAGAACAAAAAATAAATAAAATAAATAAATAAAAAGCATCTGTGAAATCGATCGAGCCGTTCTCGAGTTCAGGCGCGACCAAGGTATTTAGGGATCCATTTTTATGTTGCAAAGTACCCTTCCCCATGCACCGTATGAAACTGAAGATGGACGGTGACCTTCCTCTTGTTTTGAAGGTCAAGCGTTCGAAATTTCGTGAAGATCGGAATGAAACTGTAGATTTCGTGAGTCTGTAGGAGAAGTATGCTCCACCATGCACCTATCACAAAATATTTTCTTAGCTGACTTTTCTACCTATAAACTACATTCTTGCCAAATTTCAGCTTCATAGGTGAAGTAGTTTTCGAGATTTCGTGTTTAGTCAGTGAGTGAGTGTCCTTTCGCTTTTATATAGATAGAGATTAAGAAAACAGATTGCTTAGTTTTGGATGAAAGAGAATTAAGGGAGACTCGCAGACAAAAATAAATAGTAACATGCAACTCTGTAATGCTAACTTTATTTGATACAATGTCATGCCTGATGCGACAATTTTTCGGCATCTACAGCAGAACTGTTGTGAGCGGTATACTTGTTTTCGTTTTATCATTTTGCGTGTGTGTGTTTGTGGGGGGGGGGGGGGGCAGTTACAGAACGATTCATAAACATCCGAAATTACATTCAAACTCTGTTGTAGGTCCCTAACTACTCCCATTTCCCAAAAATTGACGCATAAATCTGGGTATTCTCACGCGGTGATCTCTCATTATTTATGACGTCATATCTCCTGAGCTATGTGTCTTGCTCTTTTTTTTTGGGGGGGGGGGGGGGGTCAGACACCTTCGTGGGCGTACGGTGAACAGTTCACCAAAGTTTCATTACAATCGGATGAATGGTATATGAACACATAGAGGACTTACAGACAAACATTCATTTATATATATATAGAAGATAAGGCTGTCTTACATAACGTACAAACTTTTAAGTGCAGTAACGAAACAATCAAAGAGCAATGAAACTATAAAGTATATGTATCATTAATACATTCATTTAATTCAAAACTTGACTATAAACAAAACTTGACTATAAACAAAACTTGAGTAGCCTAATATCAAACCTGGACATCTGACATCAATGGTCGAAATTTAGTTAGCAGTCGATCCTGAAGGAGGTTTTTTCGCTCTTTTCATTGGTGAAGTCCTTTTTTTCCAACAAAAAAATGACGTAAATGTGATAAATCACACGTTAAATTTGACTGTTCACATCAAAAGCGGACACCTACAAAAAGGCTTGAAATTCTGACAGTTGTTCAATGAAGCAGTGTGCACCAATGGGAACACAGTATATCATCACATGACCTCGAAAATCAGACATGGCTACAGCATGTGCCAGGTACTAAGAGGTATTAGCCCGTACTTAAGTTTTTCAGTAGTTTTTTTATAGTATTATTACTAATAACCATCTTAAAACGAGTGAAATGGAACATAATATATCACCAGTGTCCGAAGGAAAAGCTAGGAAGCGGTTAAGACAACCTGAAAAGTGGAAAATAACCATTGAAAAGAAACAAAGACTAGCTTGTAAACGACACTGTTCTATTGTAAGGTGTGTTATACGAAATTATCACTTGTTGGAAAGAAGTTCGATGTCAGAAATAACGTAAGGATGTTTACGGAAAAATCTAGCGACAGTTTCAACAGACCTTATGCTAATAATTTTAGAGATTGAGTGCCGTGACATTTCATTTTGTATATCAAATTAAAAGATTATTATGATTATTGTAGTTCTTCATTTTTCGAATATGTAATAGAGTTCAGAATTTAATATTTTCCACATTATGTCGATATTCCTATAATTTTCCAGATTATACACCTGTAAAAGATTCTCGTTAGCAGTAAGCGAATCTCTGCGTATCAAAAGCGGAATCTGAAAGTGTATTCACATCAAAAGCGGGCACCTACACGTTTTGGTTGCAAAGACGGACATCTGTATTTTCAAACACAATTTGAAGCTGCTTGAATAATCACATTGATATTAGCCACTTCCAGGTATAAATCCTGGAGTATTACAATTGACAATGCTCAAATCAGCTTATAAATATATTAGCTCTACGTTTCGCAGTAAAAGTGACGTTTATCTCAGTTTCTGGCAAACGACAGATGTCCGTCTCTGATAATAGGCTACTCACTTCTTTTTACTTGTCCCAGAGCTAGTATGAATAAATTAATGAGTAAATGACAACGTTGTTCGCTTGAGAAACATGGAGATGTCAAAGGCACTCCGTAGTATTTAATAGACTGCCCTGTGATGTATTAATCGTAATAGAAAATGCAAGTCTCATTGGAAACTAAGCTCTTGAACTTGAGAGGTAGATCTGTCGCAAATAACGGTTCTCGTTGGGTGTACACCGTTTCATTCTATTCCACTCCTTGTAACTGTATAGACGTCTCTTGCTTTCTCCTGCAGCCGTGTGCAGTTCACAGTTCATAGTTGTCAAGAGCACTGTCAGCTTTCGGGAATACAGGAGTGCCTTAGTTGTAAATAAGAAATATATTAAAATGTAGTGCATGATATGACAGGTTCATACCCATCGCAACATATATGGTCTCATATATTTTATTGAATTGTGTGTTGTACAATTGTATACTCATTGTATATTCATTTGTTTAAGTTCTGTATGTCTGTAAAATTTGTTGCGAATACGGTTAGTAGTTAAGACGTAATAGATTAAAACCTGATGCGTGATGGGGCGGGTTTCTAAATCAAATATTTCAAATGTATGTTAAGCTTATGGGACTTAACTACGGGGTTATCAGTCCCTAAACTTACAAACTACCTATGAACTAGCTACAACTACGGACGGCACAAATATCCATGCCCGAGGGGGGATTCGAACCCCCGACCGTAGTAGCCGTGCAGACCGTGACTGAAGCGCCTCAGTCTCCTCGGCCACCGCGGCCGGCGGGGGCGGGTTTCTATGAAAGTTACTGTTTATGTGCCCATATTTCATGAACTACGTGTCTTACTGTGATACAATTTCGAAGGTACATTCAGCAGTATGTGTGTATGCTGTCTGTAAAATACCCTGCAAGTACAATTGGTAGTGTAAAAATTATGAACTGTAACGTCATACCGAATTCCGTAATTGTACTCCATGAACAGCGGAAAAGTAGTCAGCCAGAAATTATTTCAAAAAAATCAAATGTTTGTAAAAAACTAACTTATGCTAAGGACACCACAGACACTCATGCCCGAAAGAGGAATCGAACCTTCAACGGCGAACAACCGCGCGCTCCGCTGCAAGGCGCCTTAGAACGCTCGGCCACTTCACCGCGGAAAACGTTTTTCCTTTCATCATTTAGCTATGGTTGTCAACGAGATGTGGCAGTTCTTTGCGACTCCTATTGTTTTTGACGTTATATCTCCTGAACCGTGAGTCGTATTTCTCCTACAGAAATTGCACTAACTTTGGCTGAAATGAGTACAGTGGTTTAGGAGCAAATGTACTTCACTGTCGCGTGATGTAGCAGTTTTTCGCGCTTCTGATTGTTTATGACATCATATCTCCTGAATTGTGTGCTGTACGTAATTCTTACACCGATGGCGATCGTCCTCTTGATCTGAAGGTCGACAACACAAAATTTCATAAAGAATGGAAGAAAACTGTAGATTTGTATGGATTACGTACACACAAACACACGGACACACTGATTTATATATAACTAGCTGAAAACCCGGCGTTGTCCGGGTATTTATTTATTTATTCCTGCCTTGAGTTAGTACTTCTCCTATCCCTTCTCTCTCTGTCCATCTCTTTTTTCTAAAAAAAAAAATATATAAGAAATAAGGCTATCTTGCATAATGTACAAAATTATACGTGCAGTAGCCAAACAAAGAAAGATAGTAGTAAAAGTACAAATGACATATAAAATTTGTACGATCTCATATTTATTGAGTTCTATGTTGTACAATTGTATAATTCAGGTATATATTCGTTTGTATAAGTGCTGTATGTAAGCAAAATCTGTTGCGAATACAACTAGCAGTAAAGAACTAATAGATTAAAACTTGGTGCGTGATGGGACGGTTTTCCAAGAATGTTACCGGTACTGTTTATGTGCTCATGTCTCATGAACTAAGTGTCATACTGTAATACGATTTCGAAGTTACATTCAGCTATATGTGTGTATACTGTCTGTAAAATTTCCTGCCGCTACAATTTTTAGTGTAGAAATCATAAATTCTAACGTCATACCGAATGTCGTAGTTTTAGTCCTTGAACAGCGGAAAAGTAGGAAGCGAGAAGCTTTTTCCTTTCAACATTTTACACTGGTTGTCAGCGAGAAAATACATAATAAAGGTTTGGAAGTTTGTTGCAACTCGCTAAGTAATCTCGTTCTCTCTTTCTCACCAATACGGTAGTTCATTCACATATAGTGTATGAATAAAGTCTCGTCGCATTATGTGGTAGTTTTTCCTTTTTTTCCTAAGTGAAGCAGGCAAAAGGGACCACAGAGTCTGAAAATGACTAAGCAGGAGTAGCTAGAGGAGAAATGCAAGTCCGTAGAAGAATGTACAACTAGGGTAAAGATAGATACCACCTACAGTAAAATAAGAGAGACATTTGGAGACAAGAAAAGCAGCGATATAAATATCAAGAAGCAAAGAACGGAAGGCTGAAAGGTGGCGGGAATATATATAGAGGGCCTGTACAGAGTAAATAAACTTGAAGGCAGTATTCTAGAAATGGAAGATGAAGTAGAGGAAGATGAGATAGGATATACTATATTGCGAGAAGAATTTGACAGAGCACTAAAAGATTTGAGTAGCAACAAGGCCCCTGGAGTAGACGATATTCCGCCTGAACTGCTGATATCGTTAGGAGAGCCAGTGATGAAAAAATTGTTCCACCTGGTATGAAAGATGTGTGAGACAGGTGAAATACCCTCAGACTTCAAGAAGAATAAATGGTTCGAACTGCAAAGAAAGCAAGTTCAGACAAATGTGAAAATTATAGACCTATCAGTTTAATAAGTCATAGTTGCAAAACACTTACAGGAATAATTTACAGACAATGGAAAAACTTGTGGAATCCAACTTTGGGGAAGGTCAGTTTGGATTCAGGAGAAATGTATCAACACGGAAGGCAATAGTCACATTTCGACTTATCTTAGAAGATATGCTAAGGAAGGGCAAACCTACTTTTTCAGCATTTGTAGATTTGGAATAAACTCTTTCAAATTATGAAGGTAGTAGGGATAAAATATAGGGAGTGAAGAGTTACAGTCAACTTGTACAAAAACCAGACAGCAGTTATTAGAGTCAAAGGGCGTGAAAGGGGCACAGTGGTTGGGGAGTAAGATAATGTTGTTCAATATGTGCATTGGGCAAGCTGTGAAGGAATGCAAGGAGAAGTTTGGAGAGGGAATTATAGGTGAGGGAGAAGAAATAAAAGCTTTGCAGTTCGCCGATGACATAGTAATTCTGTCAGGGACAGGAAATGGAGGGGAAGAACAATTAAATGGAATAGACAGTGTCTTGAAATGAAACTATACGATGGACATTAACAGGAGTAAAACGAGTGTAATGGAATGTATAGTCAGAAAATCAGGCGATGCTGAAGGAATAAGTTTAGGTAATGAGACAATAAAAGTACTCCAAAAGAAAGGACACCTTATCTATAAACTAACACTTCTCTTGTTTACATCACAATATTATGTGTATGGACGTTTTGAGAGAACTAAAATTAAGTACAAAATGGAAATATGAAGTCGTTCTGCTGTTCCTTACACTCATCCAGTGATAACACTTTCCTGTAGATAAGCGCATCGTCAACGAACAATCTACTACTAAGTGTTGCACGCAATATGTGATAAATCTTTTATATTTACATGGTCAAACAGAAAGAATAATATGATGCAAAAAGGGCAGAGCTCCTACATCTACATGGGATACTATGCAAATCACATTTAAGTGCCTGGCAGAGGATTCATCGAACCACCGTTATACTATTTATCTACCATTCCATTCTCGAATACCACGCGGGAAAAAGAACATATGAATCTCTCCGTTAGAGCTCTGATTTCTCGTATTTTATTCTGATGATCATTTCTACCTATGTGAGAGTCAACAATATATTTTTGCATTCGGAGGAGAGTGTTGGCTCAAGTTCAAGTGTTTGTCAAGCTTAAGAGACTTAACTGCTAGGTCATCAATCCCTAAACTTACAAACTACTTATGAACTACCTTATACTAAAGACGACACAAATATCCATGCCCGAGGGGAGATTCGAACCCCCGATCGTAGCGGCCGTGCAGACTGTGACTGGCGCGCCCTTACCGCTTGGCCACCGCGGCCGGCAGAATGTTGGCGATTGGAGTTTCGTAAATAGCCCATGCCGCAGAGATAAGCGCTGTTGTTGTAATGATTCCCATCTCAGGTCCCGTATCATTTTCGTAACGCTGACTACCCTGTATCGTGACAATACGAAACGAGCTGCCCTTCTCTGGACTCTTTCGATGTCCTCCGCCAAACCCACCTGATAAGCATCCCACACTGGGCAGCAATACTCCAAAAATGGATGGACAAGGATAGAGTATGTAGTTTCTTTTGTAGTTCTGTTGCATCTGTTGCCAATAAAACGCTGTCTCTGGTTCGCCTTTCCCACGACATTATCTACGTGTTCTTTCCAGCTTAAGTATGAAGTAATAGTAATTCCTAGGTATTTTTTAGAGTTTATGGCCTTTACTTTTGATTGATTTATCTTGTAAACAATGTTTAACGGATTTCTTGTCGTACTCATGTGGACGACTTCACACATCTCATTATTTAGTGTCAATAGCCAATTTTTACACCATAGTGATATCTTATTCATACCGTTCTGCAGTTGGTTTTGATCTTCAGATGATTTTACTAGACGGTAAATAACGGCGTCATCTGCAAACAATCTAAAAGAGCTACTTACATTTTCCCCTAAAGCGTTTATGTAAATAAGGAACAGCAGAGGACCAATAACACTACCCTGTGGAACGCCCGAACTCACCTCTGTTTTAGTCGATGCCTTACCATCGATTACTACGAACTGTGTTTTCTCTAACAGGAAATCCCCTATCAAATCGCAAATTTAGGGCGATATACCATAACCACGCAATTTGCTTAAAAGCCGTATGTGAGGTACGGTGTCAAAAGCCTTCTGGAAATCAAGAAATACGGAATCGATTTGCGAACCCTTGTCGATAGCACCCATCACTTCCTGTGAGTAAAGAGCTAGTTGTTTTTCACATGAACGATATTTTATAAATCCGTGTTGACCTTAGATGAATAGATCATTCTATTTGAGGTAATTAATAATACTTGAATACAGGAGATGTTCCAAAACCCTGCTGAAAATTGACGTCAATGAAATAGCCTGTAGTTTAGTGGGTTACTCCTACTGCATTTTTGAATATAGATGTGACCTGTGAAGCTTTCCAATCTTTTGGTACAGATTGAATGGGGCAATTAATTGAATGGAACTTGACTAGAAAAAAAAGTTCCTAGAGATAAATGTTCAAATGTTCGTTAAGTTTATGGGACGTAACTGCGGGGTCATCAGTCCCTCAACTTAGAAACTAACTTATGTATAGACAGTATGAACATCCATGCCCGAGGGAGGACTCGAAACTCCGACGGGGGGCTCGCGCATCTGAGAATAGCGCCTCAATACGCCCGGCCACTCCGCCGCTGCTTCTCGAGGTACCTGTTGGGTAGTCTGTCTCTTTGCCTGTTGGTATTAGACAAAGAACTTAAAACGTTCATGCAGTAAGAGAGAAGAGATATAGAAATGCAAACAGGCGACGCTGTTCTTATTGTGCTGTATCGCAACATATTTGGAAGAAAGATCAAATATTTGTGAGAAGAAAGAACAGACACGGCATTAATTGCTGTATCACTTTATCGATGTTACTAATTTCTGAGACAGCGCACTCTTATAAGTAACATCGAGTACAAGTAAAATACTACTGTTACAGTGGAATCCCTGTAATCCGTCACCCTAGGGACCGGGAGTATGGTCGGAACGAAGAAAAGGTCGGATTATCCGAAAAATCTGATATTTATTGCGGAAAATATAAAAAAGATTTTTAGTACAAAAAATAAACGATTTAAGTACTAAAAGACGTCTACAGTAATATAAAAAGATGTTTTTACACAGTGTTGAACAATATAACAACTAAAAACGTCTACACACACCATAATATGCATTGGTTTTAAAAGAAAAAAAAAACTACAAATTACAGTATTGTACTGTACTTGCCTTAGAAACAAATCGGACACCATGATGAGTTTTACAGCGATCAACCCAGTCTTCACTGACAGTAAATTTACTTTCGGCTTCCAGTCTTTTGTGTGCAAAACTATCGCATTTTCTTTGAGAATTGGCCCGGATATTGGAGTTCCTTTCCTTCTTTGTTTACAATACAACATCCACAATGCATTATCAAGCAGTTCAAGTTTAGGCTTTTTTTAATGTTTTGCGATTCTTCAGTTTTCACCATCAATCGTAACTGTATAGGATTCAATGTCTTTCCGATTCTTCCTTCAATCCTGTATTGTCGTAATACCTACATTCAGCTACTTTGCTATTTTTTGGAGCGATTCTCGTTTTCTAGTCTTTGTAGCACTGTTAATTTTTCATTTAGTGAAAGAGTTACGTGTTTACGTTTCAATCAAGACATGTTGAAAACCAGACAACTGAATCTAATAAGTACTGTAGAGAACACGGAGTAAAGCAAACAGCGACGTTTTTTTAATCATAACAAGGATGTTGTTGTGGTCTTCAGTCCGGTGACGGGTTTGATGCAGCTCTCCACAATACCCTATCCTGAGCAAGCCTCTTCAACTCCACATAAGAACGGCAACATACATCTGTCTGAATCTGCTCACTGTATCCATCTCTTGGTCTTCCTCTGCGGTTTTTACACAAATAACGTCACAAAACGCAACTTCAGAGGCACACTGCATCGTCACTACTGGCGTACCGGCAGGTCAAAGTTCAATGCGGATTGGCACACGCAGAGGCCTGTAATGGGCGACTTCAGAGTTGTGCAGATGCGGGAGTATCACTAGTGCAATAAGAGACCTTTACATTATCTATTATACGATTTTGGTGTATTTTTGTTTGTTCGAGCCTAAGTACTTTCCTTGTAAGACGGAACCTTCCCTGATTCGTCGAGGTAGATGGGAAATATTGTGTCGTTGAAATGGAAGCAGGCTTGACTTCGAAGGCAACTGAATACAGCACTTTTACTGAAAGCAGGTTTATTACGAACTCAACATACTCGGGCAGAGTGCTCTGCTATTTATACACAGACAGAATGTACCAGAAATTAGAAGAACAGTTAACATAAGAAAAAAGTAGAATTTACAAGTAAACATAAGGTGTAGAACATTCTGGAATTGTTAATTACAAAGAAATAAATTTTTGTCGGTGGGCGGAATGAACCGGCGCCCTTCAGCACCGCAGTCGGTGACACTATCCCCTGCGCCGCGCCGGCAGTCGGTTTTGATTGTGTCTCGCGGTAATATAATGGAAGTGCCTTGTGGGTTGAGAGTTTAGGAATAAGTTTAACTTTTAGCACTTAACTAATTTCGTAAGTAGTTCGCAAGATAGAAATGGGATTTAATTGGTCAAAATTTCATGAATACTAATTGCAGAGGTTGCAATTTATAAATAAACTTGGTAATTAATTTTTATCTTTTTAAATATTTTGGAAGATTGTATGGCAGATGTTCACGGCAGCAGTGGCGGACTTAGGGGGGAAGGGGGGCGGACCGCCCCGGGCCTCCGGTCTTGGGGAGCTTCCAAATACCTGGAAGAGACTTTTTTTTCGCGAACTAGTTCGCAGATCCGTCGCCTCTTAGTTTGTCCGCTCCTTTTCCGAAGACTGACGGAGAACAGCGAGAGGACTCGAGAGCGCGCAGAATCGCGCGATTCCCTTCTGTCAGTTACCTTCATTTCGAGCTGAGATCCAGCTCAGCTGTAGTTTCATAGTTCACTGCCACAGGAAATATATTTTAAAAATAAAGTACTACGAGAACTCTGTATTCAAAGTAGTTGAATACCATTGTATCGCCCATTCGTGTAAATAACTGGTTTATTTGCCTAAGTATTTGATGTAAAATTGCCCAAAAATATGGGTAATAGAAAACGCTTTGGCAACACTGATTAATTATATTAAAAAAGCTGTCATATCAAAGAGCTCTTTTAGTAGCGGTAGCAAAAGCCAAAAAGAGCTGACGAACTAGAAGGAGCGGACGAACTAGAAGGAGCGGACGAACTAGGAGCAGCGGACGATTATGCCAAACGTATCTCGTTTCATAGTTCGTTGGATTCTTTTCCGAAGACCGACGGGCAATAGCGAGAGGGTGCGTAGCAGAATTAAAAATCACTAGTTTTCCTTCTGCTGATGAGTGATTTCGAGGTGAGCGTCTGCCTACTAGATTACATAGTTCAGTGCTACAAAATTTCTGTTTTGATGTGTTCTGCACTCTGCAATATCTGACTAATAAAGTCCGTAATGCCAAGATATAGAGATAACTCTAAACTTAAACGCGAGAAATTGTACACAAACTGTTTCTTTTTCTTTACGTGATATCGTTAGCGGCTCAAGCAGCAAGCGCATGAAGCAGCTAGGTGGGGGAACTTCCCCCTCCACCAGCACGCGCAGACCACGCCGCTCAACCGTCACTGGGAGCGGACGAACTAAAAGAGCGAACTAAAGTGAGCGCACCCGATCGCGAACTATTATGCGCAAGTCTATTACATCATAAAAAGAGACGGGGCCTATCTTCTGGAACATACGGTACATTGGTTCAAGAAATTGTTTGCTGCAATAAGGAATTCATACGTATTACGATATGACACCGTCGTGATATGGGGTTGGAGTTATTACATGGTTTGTTCGTGCAGCGGACCGTGCGTTAAATTTCACTTCAGTGTCCAAACGTAGTTGCGGGGAAAAATATTACGTGGAAAATTATCGGACCAAGAACATTAACAAAGGGGAACGCAATTGCAGCTTCTAAAAGCCATTTAATTGTTAAGTGGAATGATAAGGTCTGAAAAAAAAATTAGTAAAGCTTACAGCAATCACTGCACGATATCTTGTCTGCCGCAATGGCGTCCAAACCCAAAACACAACTTCATTGTGCTGAATTATACGCCAGGACATTTACTGGGATGTTAAATAAATGAAAGCCCATCATATTAAATTTTAAAATGTATGAAGATATATTTAGCAAAATGCAACAATAGGAGCTGCTATGGATACTTCTGTACTAATCGGAGGCCGAACATAGACAGATGAATCGGATCGTTGTCCTTTCTCTCGTCAGAAGAGACAAGGGAATGTAGCTTAAGGTTCACAGAGAGAAAAACGCTCCATGATTAAAATATATTGGGCTCGTTATTTTTTGTTGTATCGTTTCAGAAACCGCCTTAACAACCACCCTCTTGGTTAGCCGTCACACCTACAAACGTAGATAATCCGCCGGGCCGATTCAATCCAGTCTAGCCAACCTCTGAAGCTCAAAAGTCCAGGCAGGAATTCAAAATGTCCTTTTCAGCATAAAGTGTCCCATGGCAAACAAAAACATGAGAGAAAAAAGGTCGACAATTCCATGTTATACCGCTTTTCCACAGTGGACGCGACAGACGAGCAAAAGAAAGAAAGGAAGAAAAAATTATAATTAATGTTCTTTGCTCTCTATGATGGACAGGAAAACAAAGATAAGAGGAATAATACATTTCTAACATGTATTATTTCTTATTGCTTTGTTACTGGGTACTGGATATGCATCCTACACAACAGCACCAACTAAATGTCCCATATTCATCTCACTTTTGGCAAAATAAAAAAAATGCCCCTTTCTGAAAAAAGTAATTGTCAAAAGTCCCATGATATGGGACAAATCCCACGGGTTGGCAACATTGATTCAAACCAGAGCCGGCGCAACATCCAGAACAGGAGAGTGGTGAAGTGTTTGTGTGTGTGTGTGTCGGAAACAGACACACACACAAAAGGTACGGCCAAACTTTCAGGAAACATTCTTCACACACAAAGAAAGAAAATATGTTATGTGGACATGTTAGAGCTCATTTTAGTATTTCTCTTTAAATGTAAATTGAAATAATTCGTGCAGACAGTTGTCAGAATATTGTAGAAAGATATAAAAAGCCAAGATCGTTGTCTCGCTGAACTATGTCAGCATCATCTGGTCCAATAAAACCATTTTACAAGGCCATAATCTTGTAATGTAATCAGTTGCTATATAACATAATTTACAGTGCTTAGGTGCACTATGTCATTATAATGACATAATTATCACAGTGAGTGACAATAGCTGACATAGTTCAGCGAAACCGGTCGTCTTAAATAAAAATTGATGATCAGCGATCTTGGCTTTTCATATCTTTCTACAATATCATAATTGGATCGCCTCCTAGAACATAAAGAAACTCAAGTTGTCAAAATACCCAATTGTTTCGTTAGTATGTACTGTACTTCCCCGATTCACCACATTTGTAAACATTGCACTTACTGCAAAACCACGTTCGTGATGAACACTAACCAGTTGATGCTACGTACTGATGTGCTTGATGCTAGTACTGTAGAGTAATGACTCGCATGTCAACACAAGCACTGAAGTCAACATTACCTTCCACGGGTAATCGAAGAAGTACAGTAGCTACATACTAACGAAACAATTGGGTATTTTGACAATTGTCTGCACGAATTACTTCAATTTACATTTAAAGAGAAATACTAAAATGAGCTCTGACATTGAAATTAAGCGCTTCCAGGCACACGTCCACATAACATATTTTCTTTCTTTGTGTGTGAGGAATGTTTCCTGAAAGTTTGGCCGTACCTTATATATGGTTATTGTAATAATAATTTCGTGTGGCTCATTGGCCTGGTGCAAGTCTTTTAATTGGACACCACTTCGGCGACTTGCGTGTCCCTAGCCTACCCCAGTTATCCAACTGGGGAAAGGGGACCTACAGCTTAACGTGGAATCCGAACCACGTGTCGTTTCTGGCGACTCCTCACATCGTGCAGAGTGCAGACTGAAAAAAATCTGAGTTCCAACCGGGTTTCGAACCCGCGACACTTCGCTTTGCAGTCGAGAACTTTATCCCAAGACCACCCGGCCCGACTGTGGTTATTGTGACATGTAACTGCTATAAGAAACACAGAAAATCTGTTCCAAAGCCACAGTAGCTTCTTAGAAAAAAAACTTTTTTAATTTACTCCCATCTAACTACTATTCCACTATTAGTTTTTGTCCACTATGGCCTCATTTTCAAATGCCTATGATCATAAAAATATTATAATGAATCAGTCACATTAAACAGTGTAAGTTTACCACAAAATTAAAAACAACACAGAGAATTTAGAGTGTCCAATGCCCTTTCAGCTGTGGGCACACTTGTTTCATACTTCATCGTCATAAAGGATGAAACACTTGCCAACAACGGAACACTGGGCAATCAGGATCTGAATTTAATTCAACATGTAACTGATTCAGAACTTCGCCAGGGGGGTATATGCGAATCACTATACAGAGAAACCCATGCGAAATTGGCATAGGTTTCTTTACATATTTACAACTTTGGAATAATTGGAATAAGACTGACCACTTGAAAATTCAAACAATTGTACAGTATGGTCGAAAAATGTTTTGTACATATTAAATGAGCCAAATGACTTAATGGTGACTGTATGAAAATGTAGGACATGTTCAAATGTTTGCAATCCGAAGGGACCAAACTGCTAAGGTCATCGGTCCCTAATCTTACAATCTACTTTAACTTATTCTAACGACAACACACTCACAAACACACACACACGCCCGAGTGAGAACTCGAACCTCTGGTGGAAATGGCCACGTAATCCACGACGTTGCGCCCCAGAACACACGGCTGTTCCCGTGCGTCGCACGCGGTTTGATATTCTTGAGAATGACGCCTTAGTGCGTCGAAACTAATAGTGCATTCGTAATTAGATGGAAGTATATTAATTTGACAAGTGAAGACTATTTTACCTGTTGATGCCAGCAGCATGAAACATCTGCATTACTTGAAGGACATTCATTTATTTCGGATTGCTGTCAACGTTACGCTGCCCCTAGACGCGAAATATTACTGCACACATTGTTACGGGGAACGTTTCCAACACTGCGACGCTGCCTTCTGCTCGCTAATGCCTACCCCCCACCCCCCACCCCCACCCCACGGCAGCCATAGTACACACTTCCTGCTACTTCCAACAGCCAGCACGCAAATCGTCAACTTACCATGGATGAACCACTGGACCAATTTCAACCAAACTTGGTACACATGTTTCTTAATATCAGGCAACAATCGTTGTCGTGCTAAGAATCACCTGCGACGCATACGTAAAGAGATATGACATCATAAACAATAAGATGCGCGAAAAACTGCTGCAACAATATTCGCAAAAGATTTTACCGACATACAGCACTTATACAAATCAATATATTCCTGCAAAATTTTAAGTAGTACGACAATGCTGCACATTTTCTCCTAAACCACAGGACCGATTTCAACCAAATT
The DNA here is from genome assembly GCA_026315105.1 of Locusta migratoria. Taxonomy (NCBI): domain Eukaryota; kingdom Metazoa; phylum Arthropoda; class Insecta; order Orthoptera; family Acrididae; genus Locusta; species Locusta migratoria. Next base: position 273,637,266 of record CM048748.1, read on the forward strand.
TGGTACACATATTTCGTATGTGAGGTAACAACCGCTGTAGTAGTACGAACCACGTACGACACATGGTTCAGGAGATATAATGTCATGAACGATAGGAATCGCGAAAAACTGCTACATAATGCGTCGAGACTTTATAAATACACTATATGAGAATGACAGTAGTTGGCGACTTGCAAAAAACTTTAAACATAATTTCAAACCGTTATTAAACTTTTTCTTGCGGACAACCACATCAAAATAATGAAAGGAAAAATGTTTCTCGCTTACTACTTTTCCGGTGTTCATGGAGCATTCGGCATAATGTTACAGTTTTTAATTTCTACACTACCAATTGTACTCGCAGGAAATTTTGCAGACAGAATACACACCTAAAGCTGAATGTACGTTAGAAATTGTATCACAGTACGACGCGTAGTTCATGAGATATGAGGACGTAAGGAGTAAAGTTCATGGAAAACCGCCCCATCAAGCGTCACGTTTTAATCTATTATTTCTTTACTACTAACAATATTCGCAAAAGATTTTACCGACCTACAGCACTTATAAAATCAATATATTCCTGCAAAATTTTAAGTAGTACAACATATGTATACTAATAATAAATCTGTAAATGTGGGCCTGTCGCTGTTCGCTTCAATCTTCAAAACTACTGGACGAATTTTCATGCGGTTTTCACTGGAAACATGAGCGAAGATTGGTTCAGGATCTAGGCATGATTTCATCAAAATAGAATCGCGAAGTGTTGTCATAGACCGTCGTGTCTGTCTGTTCATCTATTAAAAACCATTTCTCCAAAACTACTTCACGAATTCGCATGGGGTTTTCACAGGTAACTTCAGGGTACCTGGGGACAACATATAGACTTAGTTTCATAAAAACCGGATCTCGGAAAGAAGAACATCACAATTTAACGTTTTTCATCGACAACCGTCATGTCTATCTTTCTCTTTCATCTCCAAAACTAATAGACGAATTTTCAGGGGCAACGCTTAATTTCACAAAATCGGATCAGAAAAAGTAAGATATCATAATTTAAACATTTCTCTGAAAGCAGTCGCATGTGTGTATTTGTAGAGAGTAATCTCCAAAAGTACTAAATGGACATTCTTTTGTGTCCCAACTTCGTCGCCGCTTTTGTGTCCCAGCCTCGTCGTAGGTGTCGGTGGCCGAGTGGAATGAGACCGACACGCTGGTGCAGGTACGGAGGGGAGCAGCCAGAAACTATAAACACTCGAGTAAATTAGAAAGAGATATATTGCACAGAATGTAACAATACTTAACTTTTACATAGTACTGCAGAATGTTGATACATAGTTGTTAGAGGCCTGCCTAGTGCCTGTACGATAGCAAAGTCTTCACTGGTGCCTATCTGATGACGAAGGTCCTAACTCGTTGCTATGTCAGTCCGAAGTGCCCGGTGTCTTTCCGTGGTGGCCACGAGCGGGGTTGCAGCAGAGGGCGCTCGTGGCTGTCGTCGTGAGAACGCCGCGCCGTGCGTGCATGGCGGCGCGCGGCGAAAGTAGGTGGCGCGCACTTTGTACTTGTGCGACACCACACCCCTCCCCCCCAAACCGCCGCGCCGTCGTGGCGTAGGGCTGAGGGCCACGGCGACGGCACTGGGAGGAGGGCCTGGGCGGGGGCGTTACTGGTGGGACGGGCGTCGTAGCTGAGGCCGGGATCGAGACGCCGTCCGCGCCCCGGCATCTGCCTTGAGATCCTCCAGGGAACCCGCCGAAACCTGGGGAAGGGCGCCCGCCCCCGCCCAGAGGGAGCAAGTCATCTTCTTCTGAGGTGCGTGGCCCAAGCTGGGGGGGCCCGCACGGTCCCGGAGTCCCTCTCGGTGACGCTGTCATCTGCAGCGGCGACAGCGGCGGAGTCGCGTCAATCTCCATCGGGACGATCTCGTAGTCCGGGGACGCTGGACCCGTTGACGAACGATGTGTTTGTGCTCCCTGGCGGTGAACTGGGTCTGGAATCAAGAAACCGGAGACAGGATCGCGCGGCCTGTGCAGGCGCAATTGGTTTGCGTGGCGCCGCAGCTCCGACCCTGTGGAAGAACGTACAACAAACATATTGCGCCCGAGCACGCGCTGAATGATGCCCGGCATCCATTTCTTCTTGTTTCCAGCAAACACCCTGTACAGCACCGGCGTAGAAACCTGAAAACGCGTAGCGCCATACGAACCGACTCGGTGCGTGGGAGGCTGCAGCAGGTGAAGGAGAGTGCGGTGACGGCGGCCGTGTAGCAGCTCGGCAGGAGACGGGCCGTCACGTGGCATGCATCGATACGTAGACAGGAAAATTTGAAGAGCTTGCTGCCTGGAGTGCTGACCTTTCATCTTCTCCATGTGAGACTTGAATGTTCGAACGAAACGTTCTGCTTCACCATTGGACTGAGGGTGAAAAGGTGCGGTGGTGATATGCTGAATGCCATTCACACGACAAAACTGTTGAAATTCCGCACTAACAAACTGAGGTCCATTGTCACTGACGATAGTTTCAGGCAAGCCTTCGATGCAAAACACTGATGTTAAGGCACTGATTGTACTAGACGCCGTCGTTGAGTTCATGGCAATCACAAAAGGAAACTTGCTGAAAGCGTCTACAACAATTAACCAGCGCGTATTCCAGAATGGTCCGGCAAAGTCAATATGTAAACGTTGCCATGGTCCCTTGGGGCGTGGCCAGTCTGAGAAACGCTGTGGAGGAGCCGCCTGATGCTCCGCACAAACTGTACACTGTGATGTCATGCTCTCTATCTGAGCGTCCATACCAACCCAGGTACAATGACGTCTGGCCAATTGCTTTGTCCTAACAATGCCCCAATGTCCTTGATGCAGGAGGCGTAACACTTCTCGTTGCAGGGAACGAGGAACAATCACTCTTGCTTGGTCGTTGTCGGTATGCAACAACAGTACACCCTGACTTAAAGATAATGCATGACGTTGTGCAAAATAACGTCGAACCAGAGGCCGATCAATGTCTTTGGCTCTGGCAGGCCAACCAAAGCGAACAAAACGTGCTACCATACTTAGGTCTGCATCCGCAGCTGTTTCCTGTGCAACCCGACGAGAGTTCAAAGGAAAGTCTGCGACAGCGGAAGCATCACTGGAGTCTATCTGACAACATGCCATTTCCGAAGCATCAAATGATACATCCTGGCCAACCGGAAGTCGGGAAAGTGTGTCCGCGTTGGCATGTTTAGTGGTAGGTCGGTACAAAATCTCATACTGATAATTTGACAATATCAAGGACCATCTCTGAAGCTTTTGTGCCGTTCGTGGCGGAATCGGCTTTGTGGGTGAGAACAACGACGTGAGAGGCTTGTGGTCTGTCAACAAATAGAACTTTCTGCCATAGAGATAATGATGAAACTTTGTGACGCCGTAAATGATTGCTAAGGCCTCCTTTTCTATCTGACTGTAATTCTGTTGCGTCGGCGTCAGTAGCTTGGATGCAAAGGCAATAGGACGATCGTGACATCCAATACGATGTGAGATTACAGCGCCCAGACCGTACGACGAGGCGTCAACTGTTAACACTACAGGCTTCTGTGGGTCAAAGGGAATCAAACATGCATCACTGAGTAGTGCAGACTTTAGTTTGTCAAAGGCAACCTGACAATCTTTAGACCATACAAAAGGAACATTCTTCCTACGTAAGTGATGCAGTGGAGCTGCAATCTGAGAGGCATTGGGAATAAATCTGGAATAATAGTTAAGCTTTCCCATTACTGCTTGCAATTCATGCACATTCTTAGGAGGAGGCAAGTCTTTGATTGCTCGAAGATGTGACTGTAAGGGATGAATTCCTTGGGCATTAATCACATGGCCTAGGTACTCTATTTCAGTTTGAAAAAACGAACACTTTGCTTTATTGCAACGTAGACCTGCTGCAGTCAAAACTTTGAAAAGGCACTCCAGGTTTGCTAAATGTTCTTCAACTGTACGTCCGGATACCACAATGTCATCTAAATAGTTCGAGCAACACGGTACAGAAACTGTCAGCTGTTCCAAAAAGCGCTGAAAAATAGCGGGAGCGGAAGAACTGCCAAAGGGTAGGCGTTGAAATTGAAAAAGGCCCATGTGAGTATTAATGACGAAAAACTTTTTGGACTCGTCATCAAGTGGAATCTGTAAGTATGCCTCTGCTAAATCAATCTTAGAAAAGAAACGAGACTGTCCCAATTTGTCCATTAGTTCGTCAGGTCTGGGCAGGGGATAAGTGTCTACAATTGTTTGACTGTTCACTGTTGATTTAAAGTCCGCACAGAGACGAAGTTTTCCTGACGGCTTGGGTATAATTACTAAAGGCGAGGCCCACTGACTCGCAGAAACAGGAGAAATCACCCCACTATCCTGCCAACGTCTAAGTTCTTCGGCAACTGTATCACGCAATGCGATAGGCACTGGTCTAGCTTTACGAAATTTTGGAACTGCAGATTCTTTTAAAGTCACATGTGCCACGAAGTCTTTTGCACAACCTAGTTCCGGCGAAAACAAGTCACTGTATTTGTCACACAATGCATTGATTTTATCCTGAGGCACTATTGACGAAATTTGAAGCACATCTCTTTGAATTGATAAACCAAACAAGTCAAAAGCATCTAGTCCAAAAATGTTCTGCGTAGATTTGGCCTGAAGAACAACAAAAGCAACTGTTTTCGTAACACCTTGAAAAGAGGCAGGCAGGCTACACGTTCCTAGCACGGGAATATTTTGACCTGTATAAGCTGTTAACACTTGTTGACACAGCGACAATTTTGGCGAACCCAGAAGTTCATAAGTATCTTTATTAATTAAGGTAACAGCGGAACCAGTGTCGAGCTGAAATTGCACTGTCTTATTGTCAATGGAAAGATTCACAAAAAGTTTTTGCTTTCGGCGCTCGACAGGTGCGCGAATGTGGGCAACGTCTAATACATATTGTTTTCTGCGCTTGCGCGGGTTGCGTGCGGTAGGAAGCGGCGCATACTCGGCACACAGCGGATTAACCACACTGTCACTAGATGACACTACCGCCGGATCGGCGTCCGCGCAATGCGAGGCTACTGCACTAAAATTACTTTGAGTAGCTACACCAATTCTACTGTCACTAGCTACACAGTACTGGGCACTATTACAAGGAGCAGTTGCAGAAGGCATTATTTTCACTACAGGAATGCACTGTTCATAGTCATTTTGCTTGTCCCGAACTCTTTTCCGTTGCACTGTTTTACGCGCTCGTCGGCGCTTGCTACGTGGTGCACTATATAGTTTTGCCATAGGCATAGAACTACTTTCTTGCAATTGAGATCCAAGGAAAGCACTGTTCAATTCCATAGCCCGTATAACATTTACAGAATGAACTGTTCTCGCACTTTGCGAAGCACCGTTTCTAACGTTACTGTTCTTTGAGTTTTTAATTTGCATACACACAGACTGCACATGTCCCGATTTGCCACATTGATAACAGGTTGCGTTGCGACTAGTGCAATGAGCACGCTTGTGGCGAGACACACACTGGGGGCAAGACTTACGAACATTTTTCTGAAATGAGCGTTGGCGCCCGTTATGCAAATTACTGTTTCTAACACGACGGGGCGACCTTTGCGTCGCACTTTTACACTGGCTACTGTTCACTGTCTGTTCAGCACGGCCGTTAGAAAAATAAGAATCACTAGTGCTATACTGAGAACTACGGCTAGGAAAGCGTCCGTTGCGGCGCACTGAATTTACACCGTGGCTTTGCATTTCTACATCTGCTAAGTCAAAAGTATCATGCGCTTCTATAAGCTGCAGTACACTGTCTAATGAGGGGTCAGACTGTTTCAGAATTGCTGCTCTAATTCTGGGGTCCTGAATATTCTGCGTAATCGCATCCCTCAACATCACGTCACTATACGAAAGTTCACAAGAGCAAGTAAATTTACATTGGCGGGTTAAGCCCTTCAATTCCGTAATCCACTCTTGGTGTGACTGCTGCGGTAATTTTTTAAGTCTGAAAAATCGGTATCGTGCAGCGGCTACAAGAACTTTTCTCTCATAATGAGCATTCAGTGCATCTACAATTTGTTCAAAGTCTACATCACGAGGAGATGCGTGCGGGAATAGTTTTTGCAGTAACACGAAAGTTTTGGGGCCCACCACCGACAATAAAAGATGCTTAACAGTCTGACCTGTAAGTTGATGAGCCGCGACGAGTTCTTGAAACTGTGCGAAATAGTCGCTCCATTCTTCCTCACGTTCGTTGTATTGGCGAAACGTAGGAAGTGTTGCGGCGGCAGGTGTGGGCTGCTGAAGCGGCGGCTGTTGTTGTTGGTTAGCTGCCTGCGCTGTGAGCTGGGACACCGCCTGGAGGAGTTGCGTTATTTGCGCCGTCTGTAACTGAATAATTTCCATTAAGTTTGGGTTCGGGGTAGTGGCCATGCTGACCGATTAGGCGCCGCGCATACAAGTAACTTATAACAAAACACAAATGCAATATGAAAGAGGACGCTCTGCAACAAAAAAGTCCACAAATACGTAACTGAAAATGTTCCCCCAAAAATCTTATAATAAGGGTGGGTGGGCGGGAGCAATTTTTGCGTGCTCCGACTGCTGCTGTCTGGCTGCTGTAAGCGGGCTGGTCCAAGGTTCTATCACTCCTCGTCGCCACTTTTGTGTCCCAACTTCGTCGCCGCTTTTGTGTCCCAGCCTCGTCGTAGGTGTCGGTGGCCGAGTGGAATGAGACCGACACGCTGGTGCAGGTACGGAGGGGAGCAGCCAGAAACTATAAACACTCGAGTAAATTAGAAAGAGATATATTGCACAGAATGTAACAATACTTAACTTTTACATAGTACTGCAGAATGTTGATACATAGTTGTTAGAGGCCTGCCTAGTGCCTGTACGATAGCAAAATCCTGGGGCAACATGTAGGCTACATTTCATCACAATCCGATCAGGAAAGTAAAAGATATCTTAATTTGAAGTTTTATGTGTATTTCATGCTTGGAAAGCTAATAACTAATAGATAGCGCTGCGGGTGTTCGTGTGAAGTTCGGGGCAGCGATCGTATTGATCGGATTATTACCCTTCGAAAATACTACTTACTTTTTGACTTTTCAAATTTACTATATTTCTGAAAATCGTTTTCTCGGTTGCTATGTTCTACGAAATATGAATCAACGCAATGAATATAAAACTGATACAATCCTCGCCGTGTTTAATCCATATATTTACATACTGATATCACAGTCTAACGTATATGTACAACTGCTATGGAAGTATCATGCTTGGAGTGGCTATAGCGCATCTAACGAAAGAGAGCCAACTGTATGAATAATAATTGTTTTCAGTGATATTTCTACTTCATTAAGGAAATACTTATTATATTTCAGCTTTCCGTGCCTCAGCCCATTGTCTAGAGATATGAATTGTTCATGAAATGTTTCTAAATGGCGAATATAACTGATGTATGATGTAAGCTACATCATATTGATGAAGATATGCCTATTCCTAAAACGTGTATATATATATATATATATACTGACACATTTTCATGCGGTTTTCACAGGAAATTTGAGCTACGATTGGGGCAATATATAGGCATAATTTCATATCACGGAAAAAAGATACTTAAGATTGCGATGTGTTTTCAGTAACTGTCTGTTCATCTATTAGAAATACCAAATCTCTTAAACTACTAATGGATTTGCATGGAGCAACTTCGTTGCATAAAAGTTGAGTCACGGAAATTGTTTTAGATGTAGGTTATGCTTGAAGCAGTGATCTCTATTCTTCCTGGATGTTGAACTTCAGTTGTCTGAGTGTGCCAGCCATAGATGTTCAAATTTCGTTTCTTACCAAATTCAAATTGGCTGTTTGAAATGAAATGAAGTAGTATAAGAAAACGAGTAGATAATACGTTTCTATTACGCTTCCATATTAGTTTGTTACATCGCGCATTGACAAAAATTTCAAATTAAGAGGTAAGCAAGCAATTTTTGTCAAGTAATAATTGATGGAAAATCGTTTGCCAAATTTAAACATGGCGGACAATACGGAAACGTGTGGAAAACATCTGAATGTGCGAGCACGCTGTAGTTATATCGAGTGCTATGCTCAGAGACCAGAGTTATACATACAGTTCCTATAGGTATCATTGGCTTGAAGTATGGATTGCATAGTACAGCCACAGACATATATGTATAGACTGGCAATGCCTTATACAGTATCATTGGTGTCAGTGAAGTCTCGCCGCCATATTTCTATACTATAAACTAGTAAGCAGTCATGTGTGTTATTACAGAAAACAGTCGTGAAAATATGAATCAACTGACGTAACTACGCTGACTTTAGAGTTTTGACATATGGGAAATTCGTGTGTTGTATATGGCTGTAAATTTTTTAGCTTCAGTAAGCTTCGACGCAGTAATGAGTTGCATTGATTAGCTGTTATTATTAATCTGTTACCAATTTAATTCAATTTCGGATTTTATTTCAGTAGTGTGGCTATTAGAAAAGTGTTGTTTATCGTGGATAACCCGTATCCTTATTATTTTGAGAGTCCTTACGAAATATTTGACACATACACTAATAAATCGCGTCGCGTTTTCTGTTTTTATTAGGCCTGATCTGTCATCAGATTAGATCAATTTCGGCTTTTCTGTTAATAGTATGACCGTTATAAATGTGCTATTTTTCGTGGATAACACAATCCTTATTCTTCTTAGTGTCTTTGCGATAGCTACAGTTTGCTTTAAATGTACCGATACATAACGGTAACATCTTACTTACCTCCCGACAGCCTCATATCAGTATGTTGGCAACATCAACAAAACGGTAGAAAGCCCTTACCAAGATGTTGATATTCTTAGAAATCACCACAGTGTGACTTGATTAGTGTTTTGTACAGATGAAAAAGTAAATAAATAACGCTGTTCCTACTCTATGGTTGACAGGTTCTTGTATCTACCCTCGTTCACTCTGTAAAAGTAATTGCCCTTGTAAAACGAAGATTTCTTGAATAAAAATTCACGTTGTCATGTGATTGGCTAATGCCAACGTCACATGACTCACAACATAATCACGCGAAGCCGCCAGGACGGGAAGTAAAATTTAACCGTACGTTCTTCTCGTAACACGATTCGACAATGTAGGCCTGTATGTTAAATTCAACTATTGTGGAAGTATTAGCTTAAATGCAAATCATGTTCAAACGAACTCGTAAAGCTTACATCGTCATATGTGTCAGAAGAACATAGCAGTACCATACGGGAACTTCTTGACGTGAGGTGAGGCAAGATGGCGGCTTCCGGCTTCAGTCACAGAGGCACGTCTGCCAGTCTAGTAATATATGTCTGTGAGTACAGCAAACAAGCGATAGAGTCGCTGTAGTGCACCAAAGAACTAATAAACACCGCTGCTGCATAATAAGTATGGGGTAGTACAAGGAAGCGAACGTCTGTGATAGAATTAAAAGAATCTTATGTCTACGAATACCAACAATCATTGAACATAGTGTTACTGATTTCGCTTTGTGTATTAAATACTTAACGACATTTCTTTGCTTATTTTGGCACGTTTCGCTTTTTGTATCAAAAACTTTATGAAGATACATCGTTTCGGACAATGACTTTTAGTTACGTTTGGCATCTTGGCTAGGACAACTGAGTTTATTGACAGAGCAATCCAACAAGAATTCTATTTTTACTGACTGAGGTCCGGAACCCTAAAAACCATGATACACACAGGCCCTCCTTCAACAACCGTTGTGAAGCACAGATATATATAAGCTAGTCATTATATAAATACGCTAACACGGAACTGAGGGTACAGATTTTTAATATTAATCATACAAGAAGGCCAATGAAACGTACATAATTCGAAAGGTGGTTTCTCATAGATGTTTCGAATTTAAAAATTATCCGTTAAGAGTGGTAAAAAGGAAAAAAATTAGGATAGTTCTCCAAAGTTTTGCGACTATGTTATAAGCCGTTATATGTAGCATATTAGTACAGGTAACATCAGCTTAGTGACTTAGCGTTTGGAGTTCCACTCTTGAGGTCCTGGGTTCAATTCCAACGGCCCCATTTTTTACATTCAATTTTTAACTTATAAATCCCAATTACATTGCATTTTATTTAGGGGTGAGCTTGGTGACACGCTAGGCAAGCATCGTGTTTACGTCAGTCACATCTCACAAACAAACTCGACTGTGGCCACGACCGGGCGCTATCGATCTTTGTAGCTATAGAACAAACGAGTCCTTATTTCGACACGCAGAAATTGTCTCCGGCCAATGTGATGATGTGTGTTTCTTAACCAGAGATTCGGACGCTACGCGCCCTCACGTACTATAAAAGAAATTTCTTCTTTATTCTATACCTAACCTAAGAGATTTCCACTTGTTCTTTCCATGTCAACAGAAGACATCTTGATTTGCCATATATCTCGCAGTTTTGGTTTTATAACTCGCAGTAATGTGTTTCAGGCTAACAGCGCATCAAAGATGTATAACAAAATTGTTGATATTTAAAGACAAAGTGCAGTAATCAAAGACAATATGTTTCTTTTTAATGAAAGCCACAGTTGGCATTACTATAATTTTTTGTGTTATGTTGGTAGTGTGGGCTATTTGTTATGGAAGAAAAACAAACAAACAGTGGTTACAACAAATAAAGTCGCTTTTGTCAGAAAGATGTTTGTGTTGTGCTTCGTACTAAAATAAAATACCTCAACTAAGAAATATAAAACCAGATTTTAGCTATTGATCTTGACAAAAATCGTATCCGGATCAATTTATTATTACTAAATGTAAATGAAAACACACATTAACAAAAAATACCTACTTAAGTCTACAATAGACGATTATGGCATGTAGTGCCATAGGGTAGTGGATAGAACAGTAGATCACCAGTTTGGAGGTAAGGGTTCCAATCTCCCTCGCTGATTTTTATTTTTTTTATTTTTATTTTATTGTTTGTATCACATTGTAGTAGTTCCTTATTCATAACATATTCTGGGATTTTCTTATTCCTATAACAGTAGTGTGTTACACAGTACTCAATGTTAATTGTAACAAAATGCTGTGTCAGGAATAGGTGTCATCGATTTGGAAATTTGTGTTGACTAAAAAATGGAGAATGAAACTGCTGCAAGTAATAAGACTAGTAATGATATTTCTGCTTTTTATGTTTCTCCCAGCGTATTTGATAATCAAAATATCCGCGGGTGTACTGCCGGTCTATAGATCCCGTTGGACACTATAGACTGGCAGTACACCCGTGGATATTTTGATTAATGATATTTCTGTTTTTCCTTCACAAAAATATTTGACCTTTGTTCCAAATATGTTACGAAAATGGTAAGTGACAAACGTATGGGAAACACTTAAATTGCTGGTAGTCCCAAATGAAATAAGTATCAGTGACATTCACACTATTCGCTAGTCAGAAGAAACATTTGGCTGTTTATTTTCTAATACCTCGTAATATTGATTTTTTGCCCCCAGTATTTTGCTGCGTAGTTTCGAATACATGGATATTTCGAGATTGTGGTTTTATTGATAGTCCATACTTTGTTACCAATATTTGGCAATTATTTGTGAATATGTCACGATTATATAGGGTTACCATTCGTCCTCTTTTTCCCGGACATGTACTCTTTTTGAGGCAAGAAAATGTGTCCGGCCGGAATTTATAAAATTCTGCAAAATGTCCTCTTTTTTGTGTCATTGGCAACAACATGTTCATTTGCACTGCAGTCCCAAACTGTTCGCAACTATTATGCTCATACGCAGAGTGAAATTGCCCACAATTTCGCACTCTGCCTGAGTCTGACAGTTGAAAACGATTCGGATCTTCTCTGTGAAGGAACCCGGTTGTGTATCCTGCATTCAACCAGTGCATTCTGCCTTCTGTGTTACGTTCTATGGCGTTGCTTTTGATATACTTTGTGGTTTAGGTTAAAGCTGTATTGTGTGTTCGAGATCGTAGGTAGCCTTTTGCTTCAAAATAAATTACAAACTTAAATATAACACAGTACAGTAGAGAAAGTCAGTGTTAAATATGTGCTCCTGGAGAAATACAAATCATTCAAGATAATGATCAAACGAATTTAAGAATTAATAATACATTGTGCTCCGATCAGCTTTGTAATTTTATAATTTTTTTAAAAAAGATTACCAAAGGAAACAGAACATACAAGCTGCTGAAGTGTGGTGCGCATATTTAAATCAGTCATCTAGTGTTGTTAGTTATTCTGAACTGCTGAAAATTGTAGACTTCTTTTTTTTTCTATAACTAATCATAATGCCAACACAGAACCTGTGAATAAGACAAGAATGAGACAATTGAGAGTAGTGATGAGAAATAAACTGTCAAGGTTCATAATATTTCGTTTCCCAACAACCACTCAGGGTTATTGTTTTAGTTTATAATAGTTTCATGTGGTTCATTAATAAAGTTGTTAATTACATTATGTTAAAGATAAAGTATCCTCTTTTTTATATGAACTGGTGATGAACATACGGTAACCCTACAATTATAGGGTATGAAATTAACAGTGATCCTAAGAGGATAACTTTAATTTCTTTTGCAAATGTATACAGCATACTCAGAACATCGTCGTCTGCTGGCATTTGTTTGTCAGTATTATGGTGTAGCTCACTTTACAGCTAGTGAGTTCTCATTGGCCGGAGACAATTTCTGCGTGTTGAAATGAGGACTCATGTCGACAGGTCGATGTATCGCATTCAGCTCCTGATGATGTCAGACCGACACTTGCCTAGCATGTCACTTTAAGCTCACCTGAAGCTTAGCTCCAAAGATCTCATTACAAAGATATGTTACACGTCTTTTGAATTTGGTCGATTAGACGGTCGATCAGCTGCCATAAATTTAATGGTTGGGAAATTTCCTATCCAGGCGGCAGAGCTTCATGAAGTTGGGGTTGAAAGTCTTGTATCTGAGGGTACATAAACTGCTCCAACATGTTCAGATACACTGACACATTCACTACTTGTTATGCAAAGAAGAATGGTCCAACAATCTTGTCGTGCATTAACCTGAACTAGACGTTTAGTTTAGGGATAACACAAACATGTTCAATGACAAAAGTGGATTTTGTGACCCCAAATCCGAACATTATGCCTATTAACCCTTCCTGATAGATGAAAGGTTGCCTAATTTGAAAGTAATCATCTTTCCACGAAGCTGGCATTCATGTCAATACATAGCAGCAAATCCGCAGCAAATTGTTGTAGGTGTGCTTTGTCGTTTGGTTTAAGATGCAGAATTTGCAATTTGTTAGCACACGTTGGAAGACATTGGTGAACTACACAGTGCAATGTTATCCAAGGTACATCAAGCTGCCTAGAAGCTTACTTGGGTTCCTCAGAAACGTTTGTCTGATGTCCTCCATAGCCTCTTTTGAAACTCCGTAACATGCACTGCCAGAATGTTTCGAAACAATACCTGTTGCCAGAAACTTCCTATACCACTCATTATTTTCACATCACTTGGATCACATTCATACACACAACGATCATTTCTTTGTACAGTAATCGCCGATTTTGTTTCTGCAAACTACATTTCTGCTTGCGAGCACTGCTGTGGAGTCTCCATTTTCACTTCATGCGACTCATAGAGTAGATATCTACTCTATGATGTGGCCATGCGACATTACTTGGCACTTCTGACGAATTATATAAATTCTTTGGGACATTGTACAATGTGGTGCATCCCTCATAGTCGTATCTACTTTGGCTTCTCTTTCCTAGGTCGTTTAAATTACGGAAGTTTCATTGGGACACCCTTTATTGCGTCTAAAGTGCGATTGTCTGTTTTAGTATAGTTTCTAAGAAGGTTTCTTGTAAAGAGTGTTCATGGCTGAAGTTATAGGAATTTAATTACTTTGTATTTCGTTCATGTTCATTATTTTTGATAAGTTCAAACAATGTTTCAGTATTTTCTTTTTCGTATTACCCAAAAGAAAGCCAAGTGGTTGACCCCTCAGCCAATCACCGATTACGACAAATCTCTTTTTGGTGACCTGTGTTCGAGAGAATGAAGAATCCGGTTTTTCCGCCAACTGCGCCAGTATTGTTGTTACTTATTATACAGAAGATTGCTGCAGTGCATTGTGCGAATAGCATGTCATTGTAACCAGATATTTCGCCATATAAACTGGGATTACCTTCTCAGAATTGTCAGATAAAGGCCATGACTCTTACATTTATTTGTGACTTGTTATAAATATACTTACTCAACTCATGAAACTTTCAGTGGATTCAATTTGGAACTTAGCCTATGACGTATTTAATGTTGTAGAATTATCAGTGAAAAGGGGACAAAACCGATTGAAACAACTCCCGCACTTCAATGAAGGCTCAACAGCCTTATCCGTTACGTTTGGTCAACATAAAAATTATTAGGAGGCGAGGTACTAGCGGAAGTAAAGTTGTGAGGCGGTATCGTCAGTCGTGTCGGGTAGCTCAGTCGGTAGAGCGCTTGTCCGCGAAAGGCAAAGGTCCCAGGTTCGAGTCCCGGTTCCGACACACAATTTTAATCTGCCAGGAAGTTTCATAAAAATTATTGGGTGCTTATAATACCAAACGTAATACAGCGAGAGTGTTTCAACCTCTATGTCGTTCAGAATAACACAGAGGTATAGAGACAAGATCTTTCGACCTTTTGTTGTGCTCTTCTCTGGTGCCATAGGAAATGGGTTCCTTATTGTGGACGATAACGGTCGTCCTCGAAGAGCTGCGCTGGCGGGCAACATGCTGCTTGAAGCTGAGGAAATTGAACGAATGGAGTGACCAGCTTGTTCATCGGACTTATACCCGACTGAGCTTGTCTGGGATGCACTTGGCAGACACATTGCATCGACCAGCATCTCGCACAATGGTTGCAGAGCTGTATAATGCACTCATGGACGAATGGTCAAATATCCCTCAAGAGCTGATTGAAAAGTTAATATTGTCCGTGCTACACTGGTGTGCAACTGTACTGGTCGTCCGAGATGATAACGCACCATATTAGAGGGCAACGAGAAAAACTTTTTCACTATTATGGTAGCCCCATGGTGTCTTGCTCAAAGTAAACGCCATGTAAACCTGAAGTAAAGAGTTGAGATGATATCTCACCTTATCCCTTAATTGTTTTGAGTAGTGTATAATAACTAGTAAAGACAGTCGAACCATCATAGCGTGAACAACATCTAACTCATAATGCACGCCAAATTTGCAGCGATCTCCTAACCCACATTACAACTTTTCTGCGCAGATGTAATTTGAACCCACAGATTTGAGGAATTTCGTTCAAACCTCCTCCTCTACTTCCTTATAGGCCAATTCACACTGTCCATCACGGACCGTCACGTCACGTCAATTTCAGGTCAAGCTTTCTTCGCGAAGAATGTTTTGACAGAACGGTCGTCTGCTAACACAGAAGTTAACCTATTTTCGTCATGCGAATTAAATGTTGCAGTCGACGATTGCACTGTTTATATGCAAATAAGTCTTATTCGCCTGTATTTTGTTGCTATACTTCGTTTTAGGGCTAAATCTCAAATGTTTCATGGCGACTTAAATGTTTTTGTCAATTGAGTGTCCCCCTAAAATTGAGGTCGGTTATCTGAAACCAAAAAATGGTTAATGTTACTTAACATTGTAACAGAAAAGACTGAAGCAAATTATTTTTTTAGAATAAGATTGTAATTTGATTACGCATTTCTCATTAAATAACATTTTAAATGAAAAAGTCAGTTCTTACGAAAGACAAAAATTCAGTTGTTTACGACGGTATTAACAATGTCAACGGCAAATTGTAATGGATAAAGTAAACAGGTGCTATATATGCTCTTATAAGTATTGTTTGATGTATTCACATGCTTATTTTTTCGCTTGAAAATAGATGTCGATGTTTTGAAATGTGTTTTCAGTTCCCAGTAAGTTGGCCAAAAACATACACTCTAAAGTTTTATTTGGCTGTCAATAACATTTAGCGTTGTTGTTCCTTCAATTCTAGTATTAAAATGTGACTTTTACATAACAGATCGCTACTCATAACCTCACTTTCAACATCGCGTATTGAGATCGGCGAATTGACGTGACTGACACTGACGGACAGTGTGAATACAAGTTGACGTGACGGTGCCGTGACGTGACGTTGACGTGAAGGACAGTGTGAATTGGCCTTATCTCCGCAAAGCGGTTGTCTATATGAAATGTGTGTTGTGCGCAGATTATTTGCGCAGACCATCGATGTAGCACAGACATTTCGTTACGAGTCGGCCAGTACCAACGGGTGAAGTGTTATCACTTCTGATGTTTGGATGAATTGCTTTGACCGCGTTTATGGTTGTAATTATATTTGTTATAATTGTAGCCGGCTTTAAAATGCATCACCCAAGAAAGTAATAATGTAGCACCATTGAAAGGAAATAGTTATAGATACACTGATGTAAAACCGATCAGTTTATTGTACTGAAATTGTAAAAGAATTGCATTTACGTTGATATTTGTGTGGTGGCCAACGAAACAACAACTTGTTGATTTCTGTGGAGTACCGGTAATGCCTTGATAAGAAATGCAACAGGAAGTAAGTACAGTTCATAATTTTTATGGAATTTTGTTATCAATAGCGCAGTTAGAAATATTTTTGTGGGTGTTATTAACTAGTTGTACGTTACTAAAGTTTAGATTTTTGTGACGTCCATAGCATCCAGGTGGCTGTGAAGTGAGATTTTAAGGTAAGGTGCTGGTTAGTGACCTGAAGTCGAGGATGTCTTGTATGTCTTCTGTTACCTAGTCGCATCACCAACTGTATAGGACTAGGTTGAGTTACTGTGAGCCATACCGACGGTTTAAGACAGCCTTGCGCAGTGCCACGGATCCGTTCATTCATTAAGCCGCGGAAAAATGAAAGTATCGTCATTCTAGTGGTTGATCTCTTACTAACAATAATGGCTTTTAACTCTCCCATTATCTACTCATAAGGCTTTTCTACAGATGTGACATTTGATACATAGGGCCTTGTTAAACAGGGTGATTGTAAAGGAGTAAAATTTGCTCAGTTAGTAGTGTGTTTGCGGTAGTTTTAGTAATAGCAGTTTTGTAGCCTAAATCTAAAGTGTGTTTTCGTTTATTTCAGGCACCAGTAATGGAGAACCTTTCTGAAGGGTGTGAGACACCGATTATTTCGTAAGTGAAAACACGTTTTGTAGATTTAGTAATTTTTTTTCTCTGATTTTATTACCCGTTGCCTGTCGGACGTCACTGTCAATGAATGTATATGTATATTTTTCTCTTACTACTGGTATGTGAAAATTTATATATAATTTTTTCTCTCTTTTTGTAGAATAAGATGGGCTAAATTCTGGTTTAGGCGACACTAGCTTCACTGTGACGTGCAGTGGTTGCTAGCGAGTGGCAACCAATCGGAAATGAAATAAAAATGTCTTTCAAGTTTTGTGAACAACACTTCATTGTTCATGTAAATTTTTTTACCCAGAATTCATGACATTCAGTTAAAATAAGTCAATGTTTTTGATGAGTGATACTGTAACTCTGCAATAATGTGAATACTTTTTAAAGCAGAGTAGTGACACATTTATAGAAAATAGTTCGATGTTTTTTTTGACGAGTATCAATGTAATTGTCATTGCTCAAAGTGTCACTGTTACCAAAGAATGTCATCAGAAAGCGTCAATCCAAATGAAGTGGTCCAATGGGGGTTACTTTACCATTTTTGAATATTTTGATTTTTTAGTACATGATTATCCCTTAATTGAGAAGTTCAAAACAGTTTAATATATATATATTTTTTTTTTACCTTGAACCATTACTGACTGGCAGTCACCTTTTTTGTAAGCACACAAGCAGTTTTCGTTTGAAGATGTTAGCTGTAATTTGAATATCTCTAGACTGCAAAGTGGAAAAAAAAGTGATAAATCCGCTTCATTGAGAATGAATTAGTCTGAAAATGCTGAAAGGTTTACCAAACGGAGAAAAAGGAACAGTTCTCATCTGCAATGTGGTGCTATGGAAACCCAATCGCATACAGTGTAACAAATTTGCAAGGTGTAAAGGCGATGTTTTTATAGCAAACCATTAAAAACAAAAACACATGCCTGCAGATAGGAAAACGTTACGTGATATTTTTTTATGTACTAACAAGAGTGTACAGCCAAACAAACTAAACTGAGTACTCAGCTAGCAAACGCGCCGCTTTGAGTGTTACCCGCGCTGGCATGTAGATCATGGAAACACTTATAAGCGTCAGTTGCGGCAAACACGTTAAGAAGCTCATATACTCTTCAGATGGAAGTGGTAGTCAATATGAGGGGGGGGGGGGGGAACCATTTTTGTTAATCTTTGTGACAAATAAAGTAGATTCTTGTAATAAAGGAAAAACATATATTTTGCAAGGATAATATTAAAGGCATCACCTATTTCCTTGTCAAGAATGAAGTATCAAACCAGATTTGAAAACTGTAGACCTGTAGCAATAAAAGGAACAAGGCAAGTCTACAAATTCTTTGATAGTGCCGAAAATTTAGGTTGATAAGGACTCGATTGCACCCATTGGCGTGTTGTCATGCGTGACGTCATTGCTATACAGTAGTTTTTTTTTTTTTTTGCAAGTGAGCACCAAAGGTGCGAATTTTTGGGCAGAGACCTGTGATTGATGGTACATTCTCTTGTTGTAATCTGTAATTTATGAGGATAGGCACAGATTATATATTATCTACCATACATAAGTATTAAGATATTATCCTGTACACGGATTTTCCGACATGTTGATGACGTCATGGGTCAAAGCTCATTGATGGAAACCTGTCGTACAACAATGTCAGGTCAAGATCATTTAAGAAATGTATTAGTGACATAGTTTGGAACCAATGAACACATTAAGGAAACTATCATGGTGTCAAGTTACCACAGCAACTGGTAGGTCTTATTGTATATAACGATAGCATTCTGAAAAAGTAACTGTTCTCAACATTCACTACCAGAATCAGAAAGCCTCACATCTTGAAAATATTTTAATTGAAAATTTAGTAATGTTTCCAGTTTTTGCAAGTATAGGCATTGGCGGCCGTTAGCACTGTCAATAAAATTCTTCAGAGAATGAGACTGTGTTGTCATTTTTATAAAATCTACTAAAGTTTTGGCAGTCAGACACAGACCCTGGTGAAGGCCGCTTGCATTAGTGGCTGAAACATTGATAGATTTTATAAAATTGACGACATGGTCTCATACCCACAATAATTTTATTTGGAGTTTCCAATGTTTTTTGTAGTTCAGTACCTTAACTTCAATAATAATTGAGTACATGCAGCCAGTATCACACATGAATTGGGCAACAGCCATAGGATCATTTGTAGTGAAATGTGAATTTTCCTCTGTTCAAAAATTCAAATATTTGTTCAGTTGAATATCAATCTTGAAATTTTTACAGTACTTTGATCTCATATAGGTGTACAAACTGTGCAATAATCAGATTTATGTATTCAGTCCCACCCGAGATAATTATTTCCAAACATTATAAAACATGGAAACTTTCAAATTTCAAAAATTCATAAAATATTAAGGATACATTTGTCGTCTTGCTCTATATGAGGCTAGACATAACTAGAGGACACGAATGGACTCCGATAAATTGTTCCTTTCTTGTTATTTTTTGGCCCTAAAGGTTTTCTTATATCAAACTTTGAAGGTCATTTGGACTGGTTATTCTTGAATTTAGTGTTTTTTATTTAATAAACAATTTTGTAGGGGAGACTTTTGTAAAAAAAAAAAAAAAAAAAAAAAAGGGGGGGGGGGGGGTCATGTCAGTTGCAATGTTATATCTTAAACCAGTGCAGAGGTATTTATATTATCACTGTCTCCACACTAAAAAATGGCCGCCATTCAGTAACAGTGCAAGATAAAAGAATTAAAAATTGTTTTTAACTTCTCAATTATAGGGTAATCTTATACAAAATGGTCAAACAACCATCTTAATTTTTATTGGACCATTTCATTTGGATTGACTCGACAAGTACTTTGAGGATCAGTCACAACTGCATAGCCATGTTAAAGAAGTATGTCAAGAACCAGCCACTATATCAGTGTGATGGTTTTCAATTAATGAAAATTGAGTGCTACTTGTTTTCAATAATATAGATTTAACGTTTATTTAATGATGGAAAGTCCAGCTTGGAATTAACAGTATAGTAATGAGGACAGTTTACAACTAAACGCAAAGACGTGACGATGAGCTGCGACAGGCGCATAAAAAAGACACACACAAAGAACGCTTCAGCTATCAGCCGTGGCCGCTACAGGGGCTCAGCATTATTATGCTGACTACGGGCTTGGCGAACCCGGGGTCCTGAGCTGTGGGCTGTGTCACACCAACAGTCAGCTACACCGTAAGCTCTGTGCGTACTTCACGACCATTGTTTGGCGTGGCGGTGAAACATTGTACTTTTCAGAACCCAGAGATCTTGCCTTAATCGCCCGGGTTGCGAGGACAGTACAAACCTCTATTTAAAAAACCTCAATCTCATGGTGTGCTATGTGCCGAGGACATGCTTAGCTGTTCAAGTTGAACGGTCGCTAGCGAGCAGTCCCTAGGAAACTGCCGCACTTCAATTATATAAGGCTTAACCAGGCAAGAGGAGCTCTGCCTGGGTGGACCTTTAGATATCTAGCTGCATGTGGGACAAAAATGAAAAGAGCAATTAATATCTCTGCGCACTTAAAAATGGCGTCTCAAAGCGTGGAAGAAATGTCGACAATGCTGCACAGTTTAACCCCAAATCGTTCCTTTCTCTTGCCACCCCTTGGGAGGAACGTAGGGCCCACAATAGATCTGAGCCATACACGTCCCAATACCTGGTTTGTACACATGTTGATAGGGCGTCTTTCATGAATACCAAGCCACAGTTCTTTGTGGAGAACTTTGAGGATAAGTTTGGTGAAGTTACATCATTTTTCAAAATGAGAAGTGGGTCTTTTCTTATCCAAACGGCGTCACCAGCTCAGTCGAAGGCTCTACTTGCCTGTTAAAAGCTGGCTGAGGTTGTCGTTAGTATCATTCCCCATAAAACTCTCAACGAGGTCCAGGGTCTGATCTTTCACAGATACTTACTATCAGTCAGACGACTTGCTTCGCACCAACCTTCAGCAACAAGGTGTTCACTTCGTCCGGCGTGTTTACAGGGGTCCAGAAGATCAACGGGTTGCCACCGGTGCTTTTATTTTAGCCGTCAAAGGCCATACACTGCCTGAGAAGGTCAGCGTAATGATATACCAATGTGATGTGAAACCATATGTCCCTCCCCCTATGAGGTGTTTTAAGTGCTGGAAGTTTGGGCATGTGTCCTTCCGATGTACTTCCAGCCCCACATGTCTGGAATGTGGAAGGCCATCCCACTCGGACGCTCCATGCACTCCACCTCTTATGTGTGTGTCACTGTGAGCAGTAACA
The DNA here is from genome assembly GCA_026315105.1 of Locusta migratoria. Lineage (NCBI taxonomy): Eukaryota > Metazoa > Arthropoda > Insecta > Orthoptera > Acrididae > Locusta > Locusta migratoria. The sequence goes on from CM048748.1 coordinate 273,658,711, forward strand.
TCCACCTTGCTCACCAGTCTGTTCTGCTTTACATAAGGAGCGAAAAATAATGGAAATCCAAACCCTGGACAAATTGACTTACTCTGAGGTGAGTAGGAAATATGAGCGACTCAACCCTGTTCACATGACAACATTTGCAACTGTTGCATCTTCACCCATCTCCTCAGGGCCGACCACTCCCCAAGTGCAACCTCCCACTACAGGCCCTATGGCTGTAAATATCAAACTGTCCCCTTGATGTGTGGGGGGGCCCTTATTCATTCATTGCTGCCCCATCACCACTGGGGTTGCCGGACCCCACCCCCCAGCTGGAAAAGGAACAGCCTTCTCTAGCTCCTCTCGCTTGGAAGGGGTCCCTCGGGACGCTCCCTACTGAGGGTTCTGAAAGTGCAATGCAGGACCCCAGCCTACGGCTGGTGGACCCCAATGCTACTGGTCGCAGGGCTTCCTGGTCCTTATCAGGCTCTTGAAGTCACAGCAGAGAAGCGTTCCGAGCCCTTGAAGCCAAAGGGTCAGCGAGAGGCCAACAGGATCAAGAAAAAGAAGACCTGTGGCTTCAAAGCCACAACTCTTATATCTTCTACTTCAGAAGATGAGGTAGAGATGCACACATCTGCCGAGGATCTGGGCCTCGCCAGCTCACAAGAATCGATGGTTCTAGACCCTGTTGGCTTGGGCGTCTTGGCGAAAGGTGATCAGAAATTGAAATCTGTTTTATCACCTTTATCATGGCATTTCTGCAAACAAAAAATGAAATTCTCCAGTGGAATATGTTGCGGATTTTTCCACCATCTGGCTGAGTTGCAACAATTATTGTGCCACTTTCCTGGAATCTGTTTAGCTCTCCAGGAGATATGGTTTCCTGCTGATCGGTCCCCGGCCCTTCGTTGATATCGGGGATACTATAGAAACCGGACTGGCTACAACTCTGTGTCTTGTGGGGTTCGTCTTTACGTCCTCACCACTGTCCCCAGTGCTGTTGTGACTCACCAAACTACTCTGGAGGCAGTGGCTGTTCACGTAAGGACAACTCAGGAACTCGCAATGTGTTACATCTACCTTCTGCAAGATGAGGCTGTGTCTCTGACAGATGTTGCTGCCTTAGTTGCCCAGCTTCCTGCATCATTCCTCATTTTGTGGGATTTTAATGCCCACCACCCTTTGTGGGGAGGGACATACACCACAGGTCATGGTAGGGACATAGAGGCCTTTTTGGCACAACTTGATATCTGCCTTTTAAACAATGGTGCCCCTTGCATTTTAGTGTGGCGCGTGGCACATATTCTTCCATAGAATTGTCCCTTTGTAGCCTCAGCCTCCTTCTGCATGTTAACTGGAGGGTCCATGACTCTATGTGGCAGCGACCATTTCCCCATTTTTCTGTCGCTCCCATAGTCTCAGCTTGCAGACCACCTGCCCCTGATGGTCCCTCCGCCGAGCTGAGTGGCCATCTTACACCACATCTGCTATGCTTCCAGATCAGTTTCCCATTGACGTTGATATTGCGGTTCATGAGGCTACTGCTGCCATAATTTGTGCCACTGAAGCTGGAGAGTGCTTCAGCGCCATCTGCGCCTCCTTCTGTGGAGCCCGAGCTCGATGACTGATTCAAGAGAGCAAGCAGGACTCGTGGGAGAGGTATGTTGCCGCCATCGGTTCTTGTGCCGCTCCCTCTCGGGTGTGGTCCCCAGTTCGCCGCATTTATGGGTACCGTCTGTTGGCGGGCATTCACAGTCTCCGCATCCATGATGCTCTCTGTACTAACTCACCCACCATTGCTGAGCATTTAGCGGAACTCTATGCATGCAGCTCTGCGGCCACAGCTTCCAGTGCTGACTTTCGTGCCATCAGACAGTAAGTTGAGTGAAAGCCATTGTCGTTTTGCATGCGCTGCCAGAAGTCGTATAATGCACCCTTCAGCGACTGGGAGTTCCACATTTCCCTCGCTGCATGCCTTGATATATCGCCTGGACCTGACTGAATTGATAGCCGGTTCCTCAGATATCTATCAGTGGACTCTAAGCATAAACTGCTCACCCTGTTAATTCTTCTATGGGCCGACGATGTCTACCCGTCAGAGTGGCAGGATAGTGTCATCGTACCTGTGACGAAACCAGGTCCCAAACCGCTCAATCAGCCTTGTTAAAGTTCTGAGCAAGCTGTTTGAACGGATGGTGAATCGGCGACTGATGTAGATTCTTGAAACACCGGGGCCTCCTGGCCCCACAGCAGGGGGCCTTCCGTCAAGGCCGCTCCACTATAGACAATCTAGTGGCTCTTGAGTCTGCGTGAGCACCTTGTTGCGGTATTTTTGACCTCCGCAAGGACTGTGACACCACCTGGCGCCATCACATCCTCGCAACACTGTACAGTTGGGGCTTACGGTATTCCCCCCTGGTCTTCATACAAAATTTCCTTTCGCACTGCACTTTTTGGGGCTGGGTTGCTGCGTCTCTTAGCCCACCCCATGTGCAAGGGGACCGGTATCACACAGGGCTTTGTCCTTAGTGTACCGCCGTTTTTAATGGCTATTAATGCTCTTTCTTTGGCAGTGGGGTCTTCTGTTTCATCTTCCTTGTTTGCTGACATCTTCTGTGTGTATTTTCAATCTGCCAGCATTGGTGTCACTGAAAGGCATCAGCAGGGAGCCATCCGAAAGGCACAGTCCTAGGCCCTATCCCATGGGTTCCAGTTCTCTGCATCCAAAACCAGTGTCACGCACTTCTGTTGTTGTCGGGACGCACGCCCGTAACCTGAATTGTACTTAAGTGATGATTTGCTTTGTGTTGAAAAGATGCACTGCTTTCTGGGCATCCTCTTTGATGACTGGCTCACTTGGATGCCAGACATCCGACAGCTGAAGCGTAAGTGCCAGCGCTACGTAAATATTCTCTGCCATCTCGGCCACACTGTTTGGGGGGCTAGCCGTTGAATCCTTATGCAGCTTTATAAGGCATTAGTGCAGTCACGGCTAGACTACGGGAGCTCGGTTTATGGTTCTGTAGCTCCCTCTGCACTGTGGATTCTTGATCCCATCCTCCACTGTGGGGTCGGTCTCACAACGGGGGCTTTCCGCACAACCCCTACATCAAGCCTCCTTGCAGAAGCTGGGTTCCTTCCCTTGGAGTTTAGCCACCGATAACTGTGTCTCTCAGGAGCAATCGCGCGAGGATTTCCTCCGCACCCCTTCCAAAACATCTGAGCCTACCAAGGAACTTCGCCAGGGCTCCAAGGAGTCAAGTAGGGGGAAAACTCCCCCTCTCCCCCCCCATTCTACCACACAATGTGATGATGGCATCCCCTGGAAGCCTATAGTCTCTCCAGGTGCATCAGCCAAAGATGGGGCTGCCGTGGTCACCTCTGAGCAAGACCCTCCTATCTCAGACACTACCAGTTGTGAACATTCGCATTGTGGTCCGCTGCCTTTGTCGGGCTGATGTCCACCTCCATATCTTTTTATCCTACTATGGATATTCTTCAATGGAACATTCATGGTATCCGTACTGGATTTATCTTCACACTGTGCAATATTTACGCTCCTTCCTCCTTTCCCGTCACTAGATCTGATCTTCTAGATCTTATTGACTAGCTTCCGTGTTCGTTTTTGTTGGTGGGCGATTTAAACGTCCACCACCCCCTTTGGGACTCTCCATGACCATGTCCACGGGGCTCCCTCCTGGCAGATATACTGAACCACCTTCAGCTCATCTGCCTTAACACTGGTGAATCAAATTATCTTTCGGATTCCACAAACACTTTCAGCCACATAAATCTATATCTGCACTGCTCAGCTGGTACGGCATCTTGGTCTGCTCTCTCTCTCTCTCTCTCTCTCTCTCTCTCTCTCTCTCTCTCTCTCTCTCTCTCTCTCTCTCACACACACACACACACACACACACACACACACACACACACACAGAGAGAGTTGAGTGATCATTTTCCGTGTGTAATTCACCAAATGATGCCTGGCACCCTGAGCATCCACACCGCTGGCAGATAACCAAAGTGGACTGGGAGCTCTACTCGTCACTGGCCGATTTTGGTACTCGTCAATATCCTAGTATAGACGACCAACTGGAACACATTACCACAGTTATTCTCACAGCCGCGGAATGTTCCATCCCCTGTAAGACTACCCAAGCACGTCGTCCCCTTGTCCTGTGGTGAACTGCAGAATGCTGTGATGCTCTGGAAGCACGGCGAACCTTCAGATTAAGGCCCACGCTCGACAACTGCATCTGATACAAACGGTCTCTGTGTTGCAACTGACACCATCGTCGACCCTCCACAAATTGCCAACGTATTGGGTCGACATTTTGCAGAGGTCTCTAGTTCGTCACACTACACTGACACTTTCCTCACTACGAAATGGACGGTGGAGGCGACTCCGTTGCCCTTTACCTCTCGGAACTGTGAATGCTACAATGCCGAGTTTACTGTGCAAGAGCTCCACCATGCACTCTTGTCTTCACGGTCCTCCACTCCAGAACCAGATGGCATTCACACATTCCACCTTTCACCTACGGGCTTGCACTTCCTACTGGCCACCTACAACCGCATATGGATAGAAGGCTCCTTTCTGCGACACTGGCGTGAAGCCATAGTCATTCCCATACCAAAGCCTGGGAAGGACAAATTTCTCCCTTCAAGCTACCGCTTCATTTCCCTCACCAGTAGCATATGCTAGGTGATGGAATGCATGATTCACGGGCGTCTGGTATGGTGGCTTGAAACGCGAAATCTCCTTTCTAATGTTTCAATGTGTGTTTCGCGAGCACCATTCTGCGGTGGATCATCTCGTCGCCCTATCTAGTTCAGTAATCCACTATACTCAGGAAGCGGCTACACGGGTAGCGGGGGGGCTGTGTGGCGTAGACTAGGCGGTTTTTCGGTTAGATGGCCTCGGGAATACACAAAATGGGTTTCAGTCTCAAAGGGGGCAGGTCAGACACGGAAAGAAAGCAGCCTTAGAAACCATTGGTGTAACAGTTGTAAATTGTCGTAGCTGTGTTGGGAAAATTCCAGAGCTCCAAGCGCTGATAGAAAGTACTGAGGCACAAATCGTTATAGGTTCTGAAAGCTGGCTGACGCCTGAGATAAATTCGGCCGAAATTTTTTCAAAGGGCCAAATAGTCTTCAGAAAGGATAGAATAAATAAAGCAGGGGGTGGCGTGTTTATTGCTGTTACAAACGGTTTATCCTGCAGCGAAATTGAGGCAGATACTTCCTGTGAATTGGTCTGGGTAGAGGTTATACCTGACCACTGGAATAAATTAATAATTGGATCTTTTTATCGGCCCCCTGACTCAGACGATGCGGTTGCAGAAATGTTCAAAGAAAGCTCGAATCATATTTCAAATAGGTACCCAAAGCATACTGTTATAATCGGTGGCGACTTTAATTTACCCTCGATATGTTGGCATAATTACGTATTCAAAACCGGGGGCAAATATAAAACATCGTCCGAACTAGTTCTGAATGCTTTTTCTGAAAACTACTTCAAACAGTTAGTTCATGAACCCACTAGAATAGTACATGGTTACGAAAATACTCTTGATCTCCTAGCAACAAATAATCCCGAGATAGTAAAGAGCATCAAAACAGATACAGGGATTAGCGAACAGAGAGTTGTAGTAGCGAGACTAAATATCGACATTCCCAAATGCACCAAAAATAAACGAAAAATATATCTATTCAATAAAGCAGATAAAAATTCGCTTCACGCTTTCCTGAGTGATAGTCTCCAGTCCTTCAAAACTAAAAATGCGAGTGTAGATCAGTTGTGGCTTACTTTCAAAGACATAATAGCAGTAGCAATTGAGAGCTTTATACCAAATAAATTGTTAAAAGAGGGGGCTGACCCCCCGTGGTACACAAAACAGGTCAGATCACTGTTGCAGTAACAAAGAAAAACGCATGCAAAATTTAAAAAGACACAGAACCCGCAAGACTGGCAATCATTTACTGAAACTCCCAACCTAGCGCGGACTTCAATGCGAGAATCTTATAGTTGTTTCCACAACGAAATCCTGTCTCGTAATCTTGCAGAAAATCCAAAGAAATTCTGGTCATATGTGAAGTACACTAGCGGCAAAACACAAACAATACCTTCACTATGCGATAGCAATGGTAATACTACCGACGACAGTACTACTAAGGCAGAATTACTAAACACAGCTTTCCGAAATTCTTTCACCAAAGAAGACGAAGTGAACACTCCAGTATTCAATACAAGAACAGCTGCCAGCATGCGAAACTTAGAAGTAGATGTTCCTGGAGTAGTAAAACAACTTAAGTCTCTAAACAAAAATAAATCTTCCGGGTCAGATTGTATACCAACTAGATTCCTCTGAGTATGCTGATGCAATAGCTCCGTACTTAGTTATAATTTACAACAGATCACTCAGCGAAAGATCCATACCCAAAGACTGGAAAGTTGCCCAAGTTACTCCAATATTCAAGAAAGGCAATAGGAGTGATCCCCAAAATTACAGGCCTATCTCATTGACGTCGATTTGCAGTAGGATTTTGGAACATATACTTTGTTCGAATATTATGAACTACCTCGAAGAGAACGACCTATTAACCAATAGTCAGCACGGATTCAGAAAGTATCACTCCTGCGAAACACAGCTTGCCCTTTATTCGTTTGAAGTGTTAAGTGCCATCGACAAGGGATCTCAAATCGATTCCATATTTCTGGATTTCCGGAAGGCTTTTGACACTGTACCTCACAAGCGGCTTCTAATGAAATTGCGTGCTTATGGAATATCTCCCCAATTGTGCGATTGGATTCACGATTTCCTATCAGAAAGGACACAGTTTGTTGTGATTGACGGTAAGTCATCGAGTAAAACAGAAGTGATATCTGGTGTTCCACAGGGAAGCGTTATAGGTCCCCTACTCTTCCTCGTGTTTATAAAAACGATTTAGGAGATGATCTGAATAGCTCCCTTAGACTGTTCGTGGATGATGCTGTCGTTTATCGGTTAGTGAAGTCAACAGAAGATCAAAAGCAACTGCAAAGCGATTTAGACAAAATTTCTACTTGGTGCGAAAATTGGCAATTGACAGTAAATAAAGAAAAGTGTGAAGTAATACACATGACCACTAAAAGAAATCCGTTGAACTTCAGTTACGCGATAAATCAGTCAAACCTTAAGGTCGTAAATTCTACCAAATACCTAGGAGTCACAATTACGAACAACTTTGACTGGAGAGAACACACAGAAAATATTGTGGGGAAGGCGAACCAAAGGTTACGTTTCATTGGCAGAACGCTTAGAAGATGCACCAGCTCCACCAAAGAGACTGCCTACATCACACTTGTGCGTCCTCTCCTGGAGTACTGTTGCCCCTTGTGGGACCCTCACCAGGTGGGACTGACGGAAGATATTGAGAAGGTTCAGAGAAGGAAGGGCAGCTCGTTTTGTTCTATCACGTTACGGGGGGGGGGGGGGGAAGCGTCATGGAAATGTTGCATGAATTGGGGTGGAAATCATTAAAAGAAAGACGTTATTCATTGCGGCGTGATCTGTTTGCGAAGTTTCAATCACCGACTTTGAGTTCTGAATGTGAAAATATTTTGCTAGCACTCACCTACTTAGGGAGACATGACCATCCCAATAAAATAAGAGAAATCAGATCGAAAATGGAACGATTTAGGTGTTCTTTCTTCCCGCACGCTATTAGAGAATGGAACGGTAGTGAAAAGTTATGAAAGTGGTTAATGAACCTTCTGCCAGGCACTTAAATGTGATTTGCAGAGTATCTATGTAGATGTAGTAATGAATAACTTTCTACGGAAGCGCGAGACAGTAGCGGTGTTCTTTGACCTGGGAAAGGCATATGACACCTGCTGGAGGATGGGCATCCTCCGCACTCTGTATACATGGGATTTTTAGGGTCGTCTGCCAATTTTTATCCGGGAATTTTTAACAGACTGTGTGTTTAAAGTGTGTGTTGGTTCTGCTTTATTGAGCATTTTTATTCAGGAGAATGGGGTCCCCCAGGGTTCAGTCCTAAGCATCGTTTTATTTGCAGTGACAATCAATTCTAGAGCCGATTATGTACCACCGGGAGTGTCGGCGTCCCTCTTTGTTGACGACTTCGCGATCTATAGCAGCTCTGAGCAAATGGGTCTCCTGGAGCGGTGCCTTCAGCAGTAAGGGACGTGGACTATGGACACTAGCTTTTGATTCTTGTCTGACAAGACAGTCTGCATGAACTTCTGGTGGCGGAAGGAGTTCCTTCCCCCGTCACTTTCTCGGGGCCCCTTGTGGAGATTACGATGTTCTTGGGACTTGTTTTCGACAGGAAGTTAAGTTGGTCTCCAAAAATATCTCGTTTGGCAGCTTGCTGTACCCGCTTTCTCAATGTGCTGCAGGTGTTAAGTGGTGAGCTGATCGGTCTACTCTCCGATCGGTCTACTCTCCTCCATCTGTATCGCACCATAGTTCGGTCCAAACTGGACTATGGAAGCATTGTTTATTCTTTGGCTTGACCGTCTATACTGCGCCGCCATAACACAATCCACCACCAAGGGATCCATCTGGCGATGGGAGCGTTTTACACTAGCCCCTTTGAGAGCCTCTATGCCGAGGCTGCCGAACTAACTCTTTCTTACCATTGGGAACTCCTGCTTAGCCGTTAGGCTAGCTGTTTGTCATCCATGCGAGGAGACCCAACATACACAGTTTTCTTTAATGACTCACTTCACCGTCTCTTTGCCATGTGCCCGTCAGCTCTTCCACCACTGGGAGTACGCTTGTGTTCGTTACTTGGCCAGCTCGGCGTTACAATGCCTGCTATTTTCTCGACTGGAGGGAGCACCTCTCCATCGTGGCTAAGCCCCGAAGTCCGTATTTAACTCGGACCTTCATTCTCTTCCAAAGGACTAGTTTCGTTTACCGGAGAGAATTTCTCGCACTCCAGTTCAAATTTGATGACAATTTGTTCATCTACACTGATGGCTCAAAGACAGACCAGGGTGTTGGGTGCACTTTGTACTTGCAAAACCTTATTTAAATATCGCCTCATTGAGTTCCATTTTTACAACTGAGCTGTATGCATTTTATCAAGCCACCCAATACGTCCGGCGAAACTTGCTCAATAAGTGTGTTATTTGCTCCGACTCTCTGAGGGCTCTTTTGAGCCTTCGCACGCTATATGCTGTCCATTCCCTGGTACAAAGCATCCGCAATTGCCTTGCCTCTCTTTCAGCGAGCGGAACTACTGTGACGTTTCTGTGGGTCCCTGGCCATGTGGGAGTGTTGGGGAATGAGTCTGCGGATATAGCTGCGAAGGAGGCAGTTCTCCTCCCTCGGATATCTACCTTTTCTACTAGCACTGATGACCTTTGCGCTGGCGTCTCCCGGCTTATCATCTCCCGTTGGTTTTTACATTGGTCATCCCTATCGGGGAACAAATTGTGGGCCATTAAACCTGTGCCTGATCTTTGGTCAACGTCATCTTGACCCTCTCATCGAGAGGAGATTGTCCTGGCCCAGCTTCGTATTGGCAACTGCCATTATAGCCACCAGTATTTACTTCGTGGTGATCCTGCTCCCTTATGGGAGCACTGTGATAAACCTTTTACTGTGTACGACTTTTTAGTGCAATGTTCGTTTTTTAATCGTCGCCGACATGATCTATGTTTACCATTGATTTGATTTGAATTGATTTGATTTGATTTTTCCAGGGAAGCCAAAATAGTCTTGGTCTAATCCGCCACTGCCCACAATGAAACTAAGTTTATTGTGCGGTATCACTCGCTGTATATCTAGTAAAGCCAACCAATGCCCTTGAACAGTGCAAGGAGTCCCTTTACCAGTTCTTTATTAGACACAATTTCTTCGGGTCTGGTTGTCCCAAATATTCTGTGCCTTTTATTCTCCAATGCAATGCATTCGAAGACTAGATGTGATGCAGTTTCATCACCATCATCACAGATCCTACATGTAGGGTCCTCTTCTGTTATTCCCATTGTACATAGGTGTTTTTTGAAATTCCCATGGCCTGTCAGCAATCCAACCATGAGTCATGTTTACCATTTGAAATGTCTGATATTTTAGCTGATGATCCGCATTCTGCTAACAGAGTTACTTTTTATACATTGTGCAAGTATGGCAAAGGCCATTTAAGTTCTAACCCTGGTTCGATTTTACTATGGGCAGTGTTGGGCGCTAATGACCTCAGCAGTTGTGCGCCCTAAAACCACAATTAAAAAATACTGGTACGGTAATTCTGAATCATTATCATTTGATTCCTTGTTACACCGTTCCTTCGTACTACAGAGCATCATCGCTTGTAAAATCTAGTGCATTCGATCTTGAACATTTTAAAATGCCTGTTACGCAATCTGATTCGGAACCGACTTCCAGGTGTCATCTTTCCATTGGAACACTTGCGCGTTTTACATGACCCGTTGGTGTCAGTTGCCTGTTACTTTTCGAAAGGCAGTAGGTGTACATATGTTTAAGATTGACCTTAAATAATTTATTGAAACAGACGTCAAGTAGTTGCTGAATTGATGTAGGCTAATTAAAAAACATGGATCATTTATAGGAAGCTATCCCACCCATTTCATTGGTGTGTTGTGTAGTTGGCAAAGTACTTTTGACAAGCTAGACTGTAAATGTCTATCCTGATTGACAAAAGAACTTTAATTTTTTTTTACAAATATGTAAAATTTTAAAGGATGTGGTTAGGCAGGAGCCTAGGAGTACAACTTAAATTGTTTGGAGTGAACGAGTAACAATACCACTGTGATGCTCATGTTTTCGAAATGTACTGGTAGTAGGCCGTAACTACTTGTGCCATCCTTCTTCCAAATTACCAGTGAAATTTTAATGAGCCCCATGATTTAATTAGGCCTAAAAGCTCTAATCAGTTGGCATATTTTGCAGTAGGCTACAGCTAAAATACAGGTTTTTCCAACTGTTTATTATGGCATGGATCAAAGCAGATGGATGGAATCTTGTCATAAAATTCTGTCAAAAACACTGTTCACTTGAAACTTTGATCCACTTGCAGTGGTAACTGCTTGGCAGAGCAGTGTAGCGAGAAAAGTTTCTTTATGTTTGATGGAAGGTTTTATTTTGTGTGTATTGTTTTGAGTTTCGGAATATCGCTTTTCGCGTTTTTCCCACTTAGTACATATTTGCCCATGTTGTCTTGGGTCAAATCGGATGGATGGTATTGGGACCTTCAGTGTTTTCGCACTCTGGCTATGAAATAAACTCTGCCACATATGCCTTACCTATGGCTGACCCCATTGATGATACCAGTTCATACCTATCAAATAATTGTCAAGTATTTGTGCAGGAGGCATAATTTTACAAAGCAATTCCAGCCATGTGATTTGATCCATGATCTCATCAAAATGTCGGAAAACCCATATTTAAGTTGTAGCCAACTGCAGATAGTCACTGTTTACATTGATTTAATTTAATCATGGGGGCTCGTTAAAATTTTACTGGTAATTTGGAAGTAGCGTTGCATATTGCAGTTGCAGCACATTTCAAACACACAAGAATTGCAGTGCCATCATTGCTTGTTCAGTCACAACAGTTAAATCCTGCTAACCACTCTGAAGTGAACATAGAAGCCAATTTTTCAGCAGCAATATTGCTGATGGGTACTGTCTCTGGCCAGTAGATGAAGCACTCTATCATTTTAAATACATAACACTGACCGTTTGGTGGACAAAGTGGGCCTATGATATAAAGTTAGTTGTACATGTGTTTGCATCTGGATATCAATTGGACTGTGGATGTGGTGAGACACTTCATCATGGGCTCCATAGATATGTCCATACACATTTTCTACGCTCCATTCTAAGCCGAACATCAGACATCACAGTATGACCTAACTTCTCCAGGATAATTGACAAGTTAAAATTAAAATGCTGACGTTGTATCATTGGCAAATGTTCGAAGTTCAACATGTTGTTGTACCCAAGCCAATGCAGAAAAATCAGTAGGATGCATCTACTGCTGATGTGTGAGAGACAATCAGCAACAAACTTATCAGTACCGGAGATATGTTTGATGCTAGTGCTGAACTTTAATTATAGGTGATTTGATTGATGAGGATGATAGTTGATCTACTCTTCTTAAATGAGTAGCTGAATGGCTTTTGCTTCTTGAAAATGAACTCATGCTTCAGTCTGTGGGTGTAATTATTTAACAACCTTTGAAACAGGTAACAGCTTGTGGTTGTAAGCATACCACTTTATCTGAAATGGAACCAGTCTATGAGAGAAGTATTCTAGTGTTTTCCATTAGTTCTCTGTCCATTGCCATGTCAGTAGCTATTCAATTTGCATCAATTAACTTTAGGAGCACATCAAGCTTGAAATGTGCAAGTTGTGCTGCATTACCCTTACTATGTTTCATGGCTTCTAATGTGCCACACATTGCCCTTAGACCATTGCACTGCAGAACTGTCTTTAATCTTTGGACCTGCAAGCACCACAGTTAGCTGTACTTGTAATTCTGCCATTTCAAGAAGCATACGAAAGTACCATTGTATTTATTTATTTTTACTTTATTTTCTTTTTATTTATTTTTTTCTTTTTATTTTTCTGTGTGGCCAGTCTATGTAATTGTTAGTATAACTTTCACAATGAAATTTTATATCGCAGAAAAAAAAAATAACAACAATCTCAGGTTGCCCAGAAACACACTTGGCAGGGTTTACATATCTCCATAATGCTCCCAATACTGGGGCAATTCTTGTAGATTTATTGTAGAAAAATAGCAAACAGACTTTTCTTAAAAATTAGGATTTGCCTCAGTGTGATAAAGTCAAAGATAAAATACATACACTAACACCATGTAAGAGGTTTCTACTTTATAATCATATTTCAGTAGTATACAATAATCTTAAAGCTAATGTGACAACCCATATTACACCTGCAGATACTGTATTGTAGAAAGCTCCTGTCAAAGTTCAGAGAGTGTTAATTCCATGGAGAGTCAACCAAAATATTGCTTTCTCATTTGTACATCGTGCAAAGTGATAAGAGAGATTAGAGTCCACAGGGAGGCATACAGACATTTATTTTTCCTGCAAACCATATGAGACTGGAATAAGAGGATGTGACAATGGTACTCGGAGACCACCGTACGGTGCGACGGCGGAACATAAGTTTCAGAGCCCGGGGATCGTGGCTTTATCACTCTGGTCTCATGAATGCCACAAACCTCGTATTAAAAAAAACACCTCAATCTCAAGGTGTACTATGTGCTGAGGAGATGCATGGCTGTTGAGGTGGAACAGTCGCTAGTGAGGTGGAACAGTCGATAGTGAGCAACCTCTGGGGAACCTGTCACACCTCAGTTGTATTAGGCTTACCCAGGCAAGCGAGGCTCTGCCTGGGTGTACGTACGTTGCCCTAGCTGCTTGTGGGAACACATTTAATTGAGTAAGAATAGAGTTGGTGGACATGAAACCACTAAGTGAGGAAAATCTGATTATAATGCAGCCCCTCAGGGGCTCTTTGAGGAACCTGCCACACCTCAGTTGTCTATGGCTCTCATGCGAGTGGGGCTCTGCCTGGGTGGACCTTTAGATTCCTAGCTGCTCCTGGGACAAGAATGAAATGAGCCAATAATAGTGTTGCTGGACACAAAACCAGTGTTTCTAAGTGTGCAACAACGTATAATCCCAAGACGTTTCCTTCCCTTGCCACCCCATGGGAGGATCACAGGGGCCTAAATCGTTTGGAGCCATATTCGCCACAATACTTGGTCTGTGCTCGTACTGATGGAGAGTCCTTTATGTCCACTAAACCTCAGTTTTTTGTCGCCTATCCCGAAGATCAGTTTGGTGAAGAGGCATCATTTTCAAAGAGGAGGAGTGGGGCCATTCTGATACAGACGGCGTCCCCATTCTGATACAGACGGCGTCCCCATTCTGATACAGACGGCGTCCCCAGCCCACTTTCGGCATTACTTGCATGTGAACAGCTAGGTGACATCTAGTTGAGTATCACACCCCACAAGTCTTTAAACATGGTCCAGGGTCTTACCTATCACAGAGATCTCTTGTCCCAGACTGATGAAGAACTGCGAGCAAACCTGTAATGATGAGGGGGTCACTTTGTCTGGTGGGTGTACAGGGGACATAAAGATTACAGGGTTGCCACCGGTGTTTTTATCTTGGCCTTCAAAGGTTATACACTGCCTGAGAAGGTCAAGATAATGATATGTTAAGCCATATGTCCCTCCCTCTATACCATGTTTTTGGTGCTGGAAGTTCGGGCACATGTTATCCCGATGTACTTCCAGCCCAACCTGCAGAGAATATAGGCGGCCATCACACCCGGACACCCCATGTACCCCCACCTCCCCTCTGTGTTAATTGTGGGCAACATCATCTGCCATGCTTGCCAAACTGCAGTATCTTGCATTGGGAAAGGAAAATAATTGAAATAAAGACCCTGGACCACCTGACATTTTCTGAGGTGCAAAAGAAGTACGAGCGGCTTAACCCCGTACACATGTCAACATCTTTTGCCATAGCCACAGCGTTACTGCATCTTTGAAAACAGCATCACCAGTGTTTTCTCCACCGGTGGGCTCTACAGGCCATCATTGTTTCACTGCACCCCTCGATGGGTGGGGGCATATCTTCATCCATTGCTCCCCCAACACCTGTGGGAGCAATGTCCACCCCACCATCGCGGGGCTCCGGTCCCCACACCCCAGCCGGAAAAGCAAAAGACTTCCCCGGCCCCTCTTGCTCGGAAGGGGTTCCTTCTGGCACCCCACCCCGGGGTTTCCACAAGTGGTTTGGAGGATCCTAGCCGGAGGCTGCAGGATCTACCCGCCCTAAGTCGACAGGCTTTCCGATAGACATCGGGCCCTGAAACCACTTGAGAGAAGTCCTCCCAGCCCTTAAAACTGAAAGGGCAGCGAGAGACTAAAAAGAAGAAGCCCAAGAAGGACAACTCATCTGTGACTTCAAAGTCACAGATCCCTACATCATCTGCCTCAGAAGATGAGGTAGAGATCCTCACTTCTCCCGAGGATCTGGCCCTCCAAAGAAGCTTGAGCCAATGCTTCTAGATGATGTAGATGCACAACACCTAGCAGACTGTAAATCTTTGGGCTGACAATCTTCTGTCCTACATCATGGCCTTCCAGCAAGGAGTTAATCAAATTCTTCAATGGAATTGCGGAGGGTTTTACAATCGTCTAGCTGCAGCAGTTGTGGCAATTCCCTGTGCTCTGTTTGGCATTACAGGAAACGTGTTTTCCTGTCCAGTGGACCCCTGCCCTTCATGGCTATCAGGGCTACTATAAGAACCGTTCAGTTCACAACAGTGTCTCCGATGGTGTCTGTGTTTACGTCCTTTCTACTGTCCCCAGTTCCCCTGCGCCTTTCTGCACAGCCCCAGATGCAGTCATCTCCTCCGCTGACCTTGCTGCCTCGGTCGACCAACTCCCGTCACCATTGCTCGTCCTGGGGGACTTCAATGCCCACCACACTTTTTGGGGTGGAACTGAGGTCTCCTGCAGTGGTGGGGATGTTTTCAGCCCGAGCTTTCTCCCCATCTCAGCTGGAAGGTACATGACGATCTGTGTGGTACTGACCACTTCCCCATTCTCCAGTGTCTGCCTCAGTTTCAACCTGCTTATCTCCCATCCCAATGGTCACTCGGCAGAGCAGATTGGTCGGCCTTCACCTCGGCTGCTGTATTGTTTTATTTGAAACAATCTTTAGGCCTGGACTTTTAAATTTTGTTTTGTCTCTCTTATCAGTGTAGCGATTGTCATCCTCTCCATCTTGTCTGTTATCCCTGTAGGTGTTTAGTGATTGTTTTATCTTTGTCTGACTTGTATTGAACTGCCTGTGCTTGCCTTGCAGTTTAGTCCCTCTAAATAAGACCATCACACACTGTGATGTGGCTTTTTGTCTTGTAGACCCCTTGCCAACTTCTTCTGTCTTGTGTAGACCCTCTGCCTTTTGTACGTTGATTTTTTACGTATTCCTAACTTCAAATGTGTTTTTGCACCTCATATAGTGCTGCTAGTTTTGATAACTTTAACTATAAAAGGGTGAAGTGAAAAAATGATTTACAAGTTAGGATATATACGTTATAACTGATCTCCTCCTCCCACCAAAATAAATAAATAAAAAATTAAAAAAAAATTGACTACGG
The DNA here is from genome assembly GCA_026315105.1 of Locusta migratoria. Classification (NCBI taxonomy): domain Eukaryota; kingdom Metazoa; phylum Arthropoda; class Insecta; order Orthoptera; family Acrididae; genus Locusta; species Locusta migratoria. The sequence continues at coordinate 273,674,882 of CM048748.1, forward strand.
ACATGGAGTAGGAGGCTGAAAATACAGAATTCCTCCACTCTCTCTCTCTCTTAGCCAATGAAGTGAACAGTGCCATACAAAGGATCAAGCTTCAGCATTGGTCAGAATAATTCTGAATTTTGGTTGTGACCTTCCTAAACGTGAATCACTATCATGGACCCATTAACAACAAATAGACCCCAAAATTATTTTTCTGCTGATGTGGACCCCTTGCAGGTTGGAATAGACCCCTGGAGGTCTATGTAGACCACTTTTGGAACCACTGATGTAGATGTAGGTCATAGGCATGATCTTAGAGTGAGTGAGAAATTGGGGACGCGTCAAGGAGGTGGGTTGGTACCGTGGAATCTTATTTAGTTTACATGCCTCAAATTACTAAGATGAGGGTTGCCAGAATTTTATTCTATTTATTTATTTTTCTCTAAATTATGGGGGCACTAATACACTATAAAAGCACTGAAGATGGTTAAAACCTCCATAAAAAAAAAAAAAAAAAAAAAAAAACCTACTCAATATTGAGGTGTGTTATGTGCTGACTCCTCAGCTGTTGAGGTGGAACAGTCACTAGCGAGCAACCTCTGGGGAACCTGCCACACCTCATTTGTCACATGCTTTCCCAGGCAAGTGGGGCCTTTACATACCTAGCTGCTCATGAGACCACAATGGACATACAACCCCCAATCATTCCCTTCATCCACACCATACAAAGGATGGAGGGCCCACAACCCCCAATCATTCCCTTCATCAACATCATACAAAGGATGGAGGGCCCATAATCGAGGTGATGCCCCTCAATGCTTAGTCTGCACTAGAGATGATGGGAATCTTTTTTCTACTGAGCTTGTTTTTTGTAGAAAATCTGGAAGACAAGTATGGAGAGGTGGAGGGTATCTCAAAAATGATATCCAGTTCAGTCTTGATAACGATATCCCGAGACTAGTCGTGGGCATTGCTCACTTGTGACTATCTGGGTGATGTTTCCATTTCGATCACACCTCACAAGAGTCTCCCTCTCTACCTCCTCCACTATTCTTCTCAGTTGTCTCCTTGGTCGCTCCATATCTTGCAGCTCTACATGGATTTGCCATGTGCTCCGAGGTCTCACTTCCACCTGTGAGACTTCGTTTCAGTTTCCGGCACTTATCGATTCATTCCCTGCATCAGAAATGGTTTACACCTAAGAATCTGTGGTGGATGGCCGAACTCGGTTTGCCTTCGTCAATGGAGACCACGTTAGCAGCATTCCCTGCCTTGTGGAGGCAGTATTTTCACTGCAGAGCTGTTTGCTATTTATCGTCCTTTAGAGCACCTTCGTTCAAATCCTGGGCAGTCTCTTGTCATGTGCAGTGACTCTGAGTGGTTTTCAGGCACTCAACCGTTGTTTGACCAAACAACCTTGGGTCCTGTTCATTGAAGACTGTTTCCTCTCTCATTAGGTCTGATTGCTCAGTGGGGTTTGTCTGGACCCCAGGAGATACCAGCAAATGGCCGTGTCAATCGGTTAGCCAAACGGGCCTCTACTTCACGACCTCTGGAAATTTGTCTTGTGGAAATGGATTTTAGGTTGGCGCCGTGCCAGAAGGTGCATGAAGCTTGGAGCTCTGAATGGTCAGCTTAGAGTGCAGAAAACAAGATTCACACATTCGAACTATCCACGGCCATGTGGAAAACTTTTTGAGATCCAAACATGAGGACTCAGTTGTCCTGTGCCATTTCCATATTTGGCATACTTGGTTGACTCATGGCTGTCTACTTCGCTGTGAGGCTCCACCCAAGTGTCTCTGTGGTGCTGTGTTGACAGTGGTCCATCTCTTAATGTATCATCCCATTTTAGCCCTCTTGTGGCAGTCTTTTAATCTTCCAGGTGCACTCCCTTTAGTACCAGGCTGAGTCTGTGTTATCCATGTAACTGGTTTTTATCATTCTATTTAACGGAGGGTGCTTTATCCTGCTGTCAGGTTCCAGTCCTTCCACCACTTTTAAGTAGTTTTGTGTCTACTAACTAGTGATTTTTAGTGTGTGCAGTGTGGCTGGCTCATCCTTTAGTATCCCAGTGATCAGCCAGACACGATATTCTGCTATAAAATTTTAGTTTGGTTAAACACTCCATTTGTCTCTTTTGTGTTTTCCTCAATTGTGTTGTCGTGAAATGTTCATTGTTGCGTGTACCCCATATGGATTTCCCTTCTGTGTGTTCAGCACCAGATTTTCTTTTGATTGAATGAAATGTATCATCTTCGCTAGAAACGGGACGGACTGATGACGTAGCAGTTTCGTCCTGTACAAATCACCAACAACAATAGGTGTTAAATAATACACACCCATCACAAAACATAATTAATGTAGTAATTCAACTATCTATTCATCCTAAAAACTTCCAAAATGATGCTTCACATAATAATTTCCTTATTGTGGTCGCTTAAAAATAACAAAAGATATATATCTATTATATGCACATACTACATGTGGCAAACTCTTAGCCAAGTTGACGAATAACCTACTTGGGTTTCTGAGAAACGTTTGTCTGATGTCCTCCAAAGCCTCTTTTGAAACTCCGTAACATGCACTGCCAGAATGTTTCAGAACAATTCCTTGGTTTAATTTGTGCTGACATGCTGCTGCTCCGTAATGTGCGTGGCAACAAGTCTGGAACAGTGTGTGCATCAACTTTACTTCACAAGTGGCGTAAATGTTGCAAAGGTTTCCGGTCGCCTGTGTCTTCTTGCGTCAGAACCTGCCGTATTCTCTCTTCTTGCGAAGCGGATACTCAGCGTTTGAGTTCAGACTTTAGTTTCCAGTAAGCGTCGAATTCCGGCGGTGTTGTTATAACGTCTTGAACTTCTGCTGCGAATCTGTGATGTAGTTGGCTAAGCACTACTGTAAACTTTGTGGAGTCCGTAGTTACGTAGTTATTCCAGAACATGAGAAGCTTGCTTCTACTTACTCAAACCATAGTGCGGGATTATTAGGCCACAACAACGAAAGACATACAGCCAGTCTTGATGTATTGAGTGCATCTGATGTGAAGTTTCCATTCAGTATTTTGGTGCTCAAAGAAGATTCGGTATCACCACTGAAGCAGTGCTACTGATGCGGTACCCTTTAGTGTTAAAAGATCAACGACCTGTTTCACGTAAATCACTCGGAGTCTCCAGTTCACTATAGTTAACACACCTGTCTTCCATCTGTTGAAGAACAAGACTGTAGGTGCAGCAAATAATAATTTTTTATTATTCCACATCACTGAGTAAAATGACATTAAAAAAACAGCTAAAGAAAGTAGCTACAATAAACAAGAGAAATTAAATTGTGAAAATTCTTTCAGCAATCAGTCGTAAAAAATATATTTATTTATTCGCAAATCTAGATTTCGACCACTGAGTGGTCATTATCAACATGGAGGTCGAGATGTTTTAAGTATTTTAATTGTTTTTAAGCATTGATAATGACCACACAGTGGCTGAAATCTAGATTTGCGAATAAATAAATATATATTTTTACAACTGATTGCTGAAAGAATTTCCACAAATCAAAAACAGTAGTGGAGTACAGATTCCACCATGTAATCAATCCAGATAAGAAATTAAATTATTTTACGGAATAAGTGCGCAAGGCAGTGCTCCAAGCAGCAGGCGTGCGAACTTCAGTCATTACACTGCGATCAGTTGATCGTGTCTGATAAATACTTGTCGCCACATGTTCATAAAAGTTTAATTATACAACTCCTCCTGTTTAGCAGAAGTTTCTCGTTATACATGCTGATTTTTAGTGTGTGCAAAATGCACAAAACATAGTTACAGCAGATCCCTGTTTTTACACTTTTTAAGGGACCTCAAAGAAAATAGTGTAAAATGCAGGGAATAACGTTTTTAAGTAATGAAACATTGCACAAGTTCTGTATTTTTTGATGCTTCAGACATTATTCAAGAATTTATTGACATTCTCAAATGGAAATATATACATAAGTGTTTTTTGTGACATTTTCTCTGGGTCGGCATCTCACATTGTAATCATCTTTTTAAGGTTATAACAGATTGTGTCCTCTTCATTGTGCAGGAAAACATACCCAAGCAAACAATCACTCTCACTGTTTATAAAATGTCACAAAAAGTGCTGGGATAAATATTTGCACTTCACAACAATAAATTCTCAAAACAGGTCAACGCAAAGCATGGAAAAACTACCAGTTGCGTAAACTAAGCTAAGCACACACTCATTCTCAGCACAGTGACTTACGGGATGCTCCCATCGGCTACTGTGTCATGAGGCAACTTGGTGCATACTGCAAAAACGAAATGCAAAAAATACATTTGAATAAATGCAAAGAGTCAAGAAACTAGACTGCATAATGTTTATAAACTTTATACTTAAAGGGAATCTTTTCAAAAGTCAGTTTGTGCCAATTATGTAATTTTTTCCTCCCCAAACATGGTTTCACAAAGTGTAAAATGTGGGGAAAATGTAAATGCATTTATTGGGAAAACGGGGGATGCATTAGCATTGTGAACATAAGAAATTTGATGTGATAGACAAGAAATTGATTAAAATCTGGGGACTCAAAAATGAGGTTATACTGTATTGTGTAAAAAAAATACACTTCAGTTGTAGCCACTGATGGTTTTGGGACGTTATAGTCTCATCTTCAGGTTGAGTTGTTCCGACAGCCGTTACTGATTAAGTCCAACGCCAACCGTGTGTGTCGTAAACAAATTCATTACCATTTCTTGATGGTACTGTCTCTTGATAAAAATTGTTCAAATAAATTACTGTTGTTCTCTGCAGGAGGAGCGGCTAGTCCGTGCCTCATAACAACTGCTTCTGATGACGTTATCTTGATGATACTTTCATTTCCCAATCATGATAATAAATATCATTTCCAATTACCTTTTAGTCGGATAAGTTTGAATTCAAGTAAACAGTGACTTTAAGGTAACACCAATAACCTTTTATTACATCACTGAATTACGTGCTTATTGGAATTCAACTCACAGAAGAAAATGTTCTTTCAACCAATCAAGACTAAAGGTAATTAATAACAATGTCATTTCCCATAGAATATACATATACATACGAAACAGAGAACTTTTCAGCGTGGAGTAATCTCATCACTGGCACAGTATCCCACTTTTCATTTATTCTTTTCTGCTGCACAAAACCTGTACAGAGAAAAATTGGAGCCAGAATACATTCTCCTACCCTTTCCTAAATAAAATATGATTTTATTTAATTATTATACTTGAATTTCTTGAGCCTCTAGCAGGAAACATGCAGTGTTAGCTCTTACACTACAAGGTGACATAAAATTGTCATAGACTGTGTGATTGGACCAGTCAGTTTAAGCCCAGCAACACAGTATGTTGCTGGTGGTATCTACTGTCGGTAACTGATGTCTGGGCTCCAACAAGAACTCGTCATAAAAACAAAGTACATGCAATGTATAGACAAAATATATAAAAACACAGGGCAAGGTGTGGAACCACTGCCAGCTGTGATTCACTTGATGAAACTACATGACACTACACCACAACCACTTGACTAAAGGATTGCTTCTTTCGGCAGTAGCATGTAAAAACACAGCTGCAAGCTGCAATAAGGCAGTAGGCCTCCATTGTGTAGAACTTAGTTACTCCTACATTTGTAGTGACAGATGTGAAAGACCGTATGCTATGTCCTGCCAAGAAATCTTCAATGTAGTTACAAATTTGGTTTTATATTCCATAGAAAGATAATTCTGTTAACAAGACATTATGAATGTTTGTTATGTAATAACAAAAATGTTTTGATAATATTTTGTTTCAAATAATTCTTGTAATTATTTTCAGGGAGCTAGAAATGAGTAGCAGCCAGTCACTGTCGGTGAGTTACCATAATATTTTCTATTAATAAATTTTAATATATTTCTCATGTTATTTCATTAAATCCAAGAAGGAAAACAATCAGTTGGTCCATGTCACAAAATTAGAGGAAAAGCTTTTAACATAAAAGTGTGATTCAAACATAAAGTACCGGCTTGGTACACATTTTCAGCTTTGCCCAATCGCAGTTGATGTCATATATTCTGTGAATATTAAGTAATAACAACTGCAGGATCAAAAGTGACGTCTGTTCTTTCGGAACAGACGCCAAATGTATATATAATAAATTAATTATCTGCGTAAAATGAACATTTTATTGTCAACATTGGCATACTGTGCCACTGCTGCCAAAAATAAAATTTAAATGTCATAATAGTAATTAGTAGTCAAAAAATAGTCACAGCAAGCACTTCCACAACTGGGATGTGGGATTTGGCTTTCATTGAATATACTTTATACATTCTTTCCCTCTCCTTATTCGCCATTTTGGATTCTGGAGGGTAATGATAGATCTATATCTCATCATATATGGTGATGCTTTTCAAAAATTACTCCTCTTTCAAGATCTGATTCGGAAGTGATGTGTGATCTTTCAATGCTAGTACCCACCGCTTCTGCGATTTCTTCAACAGTGCACTAGTGATCACTTTCAATAAGCTCTAAGACCGGCATGGACATTGTCATCTTTGAGATTTGACCTTGGTGTGAAGCATGACCTCGTGTCCTATGCCACTTGTGCTGGGGTCATCTGAGAACATCAACGGGCATCTGGTGGCTTTCAAATAGCTCTTGTTTAAGTCTGTGATTGATCCAGTAGAGAAGGCAGGACTGTTGTGATAGGTACATTGCCACCATCAGCAAGAATCCCCTTTCTCCATATTCAGGGTACCCTCTCTACTGACCCACATGCTATTGCCAAGCCCGTGGCAGAGCATTAAGCACATAGCTTTGTAACTGCAGCCTATAGAGCGGACTTCTGCGCTCCCAAAGAGCAGATTGAGTGGAAGCAGTTATTGTTTCACACGAGCTGTCAGTAAACATTCAGTGCCCCATTTACTGAGTGGTAGTTCCAAAGTGCCCTTGCTGCATGCCACAATACCAGGATCAGATCACATTCACAGCCATTTCCTCTGTCACCTCTCAGCACTTTTTCAAAGTGAATCCTTGAAGATCGGGGACTCCTGGCCGCACCACAAGGCCCACCTCGGGGCCACTCCACTACTGGAGTCAGCTATCTGCACTACTTTCACTAGATGTGAGCATGTCATTGCTGTTTTATTTTATTCCAGGAAGGTGTTTATACCACCCAGCACTATCATATCCTAAGCAGTATGAATGGGGTTTACAGGGTCTGCTTCTGAGCTGTATCCAGAACTTCGTCTTGCTTCACTTCTTTCAGATTATGGCTGGTACACCCCTCGGCAGCACTTTCAGCATTGCGGGGCTTGGACCCAATTCTCCACAGTGGTGTCAGTTTAGTGACGGGTGCTTTCTGTACAAGTCTCGTAACAAGCCTACTTGTTAAAGTTGTAGTGCCTCCCCTGCAGTTCCACTGGCAACAACCGATAGGTTCATATGTCGCATGTATTCATGCCTCACCCACCATCTGACTCGCAGGCTTCTTTTTCCAACTGCTGCACTTCCCTTCCCTCCCCTCCATGGCAGTCCGGGTTCATTCTCTTCTTCCGTTGCTAGAGTCCCTCCCATTTCCCACTATGCCTGGATTTGTCCCGCGACTCGAGACACTCTTGTTATACTTACAAATCTCCATTGCCAGTTCCTGGCATTTCCCAACTCATTCTGTAGTGCAGAAATTGTCTATATCTATGATTATATTCGATTAATGATAAAAATTCTCCTCAGAGATGATAAATATTGTTAAAAACGAGATAGAATGGCTGGCCAGTACTTATCATTGTGCTGTACCGCCGATAGTAACACAAATGAAGAAACAGAAAAAAAGGGGACAAAAAGGACAAGCTTTCGGAACACAGTTCCTTCTTCAGGTGGGAGAGAAGGGAAGAAGAAAGGATGGGAACAGAAGAGAAAGGTAGTTCACGACCTAGGTCATGAAGGTGGTGTTTCAGGAGTTATGGTTATGTTGTTGACACCCACGTTGGATATGCCAATGGCTATGGTGATCATGTTGAGCGGTGTTAACTATTTTGCAGGATTAGTATTTTTACTCCAGAGCTGGTTGATATTTCTCGTCTTAAACATCTACAACCCTGCCCCAGGAAGTCATTTGTTTCCAGTACTGACTTCCTGAATGGCTTGCAGGCCCTTGACCATTGTTTTTCCCAACATCCTTTGTTGCAGTCTATTCCTGACTTTTTCACCCATCTACAGTCTGGCTTTGAGTAGCCTTCGTTTGGACCCCGGGCAACGTTGACTTGGCCAAGCAGGCCATCACCTCAGGGCTCCTGGAGACAGGCCTCCAGAAAGGGATCTCTGATTAGCATTAAACTGTTAAGGTCCATAGGGTCTAACTCGAACATGCTGAACAAACTACATATGTTAAAGCTCTCTGCTGATGGCTTCTCATAGGGACTCAGTTGTTCTGTCACTTACATATTAGTCATATGTGGTTAACACATGGGCACCTTCTTCGACAATATGACCCACCCAAGTCTAGCTGTGGTGCTCTATTGACAGTGGTCCAGATCCTGGTGGACTCTGCCTTTTTAGCTCCCTGCAGTAGTCTTTAACTCTACCTACTGCACTTCCTTTAATTCTGTGATAATGCCTCTCTGACACTTTTTTATGTTTTATCTACGGTGGTGGTTTTTATCCCTCCAATTATTGGTGAGTAGCTTAGTCTGATCTCTCAGGTCTCAACCCTCCGGTTATTTTAATATATTCCCCAGCTTTGTGTTGTCTCTCCTGCTTCTCACTGGAGGATTTTAATGTGTGCAGAGTGACTGGCTCAAAGCCTCCTGTAATGTTTTACCCAAGTAAACCAACTGCTCTGCTTCTTCTGTGTTCTCCTTTTTTTTGTGACATGCAGTTTAGAAATGGGGTGGGGAGGTGGGTGTGAGGAAAATAAAACAAAACAAATACACGTGTGCCAAACACACACACACACACACACACACACACACACACACACACAGACACAGATAGAGAGAGCATCGGAGAATGTATCGTAGGAATAACTTGCATCTTTGCAGTTCAGAAAAGCTGTTGGTGGATGGGGGAGGATCCACATGGTTGTAAAGCAGACATTAAAATCATGTATATGGTCCGCTGCATGCTGTGCCCGAGAGTGGTCACCATGGTTTTTGCCACAGTGTGGCAGTGGCTGTTCATCTTAATGGACAGCTGGTTAGTGGTTATGCCAATTTAGAAAGCTGCACAGTGATTGCAGCACAGTTGGTAAATTACATGGCTGCTTTCACAGGTGGCATGGCCTCTGATTGGGTAGGATAAGCCTGTAACAGGACTGGAATAGGAAGTGCTGAGTGGGTGGATAGGACAGGTCCTCCAGTGGGGCCTTCCAGAGGGATGTTTTTTAGATTGTTTATTGTTATCAGCTGTTCAGTATGTTTAGATACAATCGGCATTGTCAGTATGGAAATTAAAGATATAAATTCAGTTTTAAGTACAACAATAAATTGTTTCTTGTCCACCTATTAATACTTAAATAATATAGTGAGGACAGTTTACAACTCATCGCAAAGATGTGGCGACGAGCTGCGACAGGCACATACAAAAGACACACACATACAACACATTCAACTATCGGCCATGGCCTTCTTCAGAAAATAGAGCACTCACGCAATCACACAGGCACACAACACAGTCATACAACCATCACCTCCGACTGCCACACTTCGAATCACGCTCTGCAGCGAATCGGGGACGGGAGGGGAGGGGGAGGGGATAGAAAGGTTACGTCACGATGGTGGGGATGGGTTAGATGGGAATAACGAGATGCAGCTTAGGAATAGAGTGGGGAGGCGGGTGAGCGGAGAAAATAAAATAAAATACACGCACACAGCAAGTACACACACACACACACACACACACACACACATATATATATATATACACACACATACGCATATACATACACACACACACATATATATTTACACAAACACACGATCACACATTCACACACCACTCAAAATAGGTGAGGTTTGGGATAGAGAGGTAGGAACTGTAAGGTATGGAAAAAAATATATATATAGGGAAGTTATCGTAGGTTGAGGCCTGGTTGATTTCGGAATCGGAGAATGTATTGTAGGGATAACTCCCATCTGTGCAGTTCAGAAAAGCTGGTGGTGGATGGGAGGATCCAGATGGCCCGGGTTGTGAAGCAGCCATTGAAATCAAGCATGTGCTCCTAATGTGCATCCTAATGGACAGCTGGTTGGTGGTCATGCCAATATAGAAAGCTGTACAGTGCTTGCAGTACAGTTGGTAAATTACGTGGCTGCTTTCACAAGTGGCCCGGCCTCTGATAGGGTAGGTTAAGCCTGTGACAGGACTGGAATAGGAAGTGCTGGGTGGGTGGATTGGACAGGTCTTGCAGTGGGGTCTTCCACAAGGATATGATCCCTGTGGCAGTGAGCTGGGTTTCGGGGTGGCATAAGGATGAACTAGGATGTTGTGAAGGTTGGGAGGGCGACGGAACACCACTTTAGGAGGGGTGGGAAGGATCTTTGGCAGGATGTCTCTCATTTCAGGGCACGAGGATAGAAAATCAAAACCTTGGCGAAGGATGGAATTTAGTTGTTCGAGACCAGGGTAGTACTGGGTGACAAGGGGAGCGCTCTTTTGTGGATGGTTACTGGTGTTAGGAAGAGGATTTGGGATGTGTGAGGATATGGCACGGGAGATTTGTTTGCGGACTAGGTCTGTGGGGTAGTTTCTGTTTGTGAAGGCCTTTGTGAGACCTTCAGCATATTCAGAAAGGGAATTGTCACTGCAGATATGCCGTCCACGGGTGGCTAGGCTGTAAGGGAGGGATTTTTTGACGTGGAAGGGATGGCAACTGTCAAAATGTAGGTACTGTTGGTGGTTGGTAGGTTTAATATGGACGGAAGTGTGAATGGAGCCATCAGTGAGGTGGAGGTTGACATCCAGGAATGTGGCATGGTTGGTTGAGGAAGACCAGGTGAAGTGGATGGGAGAGAAGGAATTGAGGTTCTGAAGAAAGGAGGATAGGGTGTCCTGGCCCTGAGTCCAGATCATGAAAATATCATCAATGAACCGGAACCAGGCCAGAGGCTTGAGGTTTTGGGATGCTAGGAAGGATTCCTCCAGATGGCCCATGAACAGGTTGGCATAGGAGGGTGCCATGCGGGTGCCCATGGCTGTGCCTTGGATTTGATGGTAAACTTTCCCCTCAAAGGAAAAGTAGTTGTTAAGTAGGATGAAATTGGTAAGGGTTATGAGGTATCAGGCTTGCGTTCAGAGGGACGTTGGGAGAGGTAGTGTTCCAGAGCGGCAAGGCCATGGGCATGTGGGATGTTGGTGTATAGGGAGGTGGCATCCACTGTGACAAGTAAAGATCCAGGAGGCAAAGGGGTGGGAATGGTGGAGAGTCGGTGAAGGAAGTGGTTGGTATCCTTGATGTGGGAAGGTAGATTTTGAACAATAGGTTGGAGGTGTTGGTCAACTAGGGCTGAAATTCGTTCGGTAGGAGCACAGTAACCAGCCACAATAGGGCGTCCAGGATTATTAGGTTTGTGAATTTTGGGGAGCATGTAAAAGGTGGGTGTGCGGGGTGTTGCTGGGGTGAGGAGGGAGATGGATTCAGGGGAGAGTTTCTGGGAGGGGCCATAGGATTTTAGTAGGGATTGGAGATCTTGTTGGACTTTGGGGATGGGGTCAATCTGGCACAACTTGTAGGTGGAGGAGTCAGAGAGTTGGCGGAGCCCTTCTGCCAGGTAGTGACTGTGATCCATGACTACAGTGGTGGAACCTTTATCAGCAGGGAGGATGATGATGTCAGGATTAGTTTTAAGGTTTTGGATGGCTCTTCTTTCTTCTGCTGAAAGGTTTGAGTTCTTGGGAAGGGACTTGGGAAAGGATGGTGAGGACAAGTTGGAGGTGAGAAACTCTTGGAGGGTAACCAGAGGGTGGTTAGGTGGGAGTGCAGGGGGATCTTTGTTGGATGGTGGTATGAATTGGGACAGGCAGGGTTCAATATTGGGATTAGGTAGATTGCGGTCAGAGGGATTGGTGGCAAAGTAGTGTTTCCATCGTAGGGATCGGGAAAAGGAGAGTAGGTCTTTGACAAGACCAACATGATTGAACTGGGGTGTAGGACTAAAGGTAAGACCTTTGGATAGAACGGAAACTTCAGTGGGGTTTAGGTTTTTTGTGGATAGGTTGACCACAGTGTTCTGGGGTTGTTTTGGTATTGGATGTTGTGGAGTAGTGGTAGGGAGTTTGGAGGGATGAGGTAGGTTCAAGAGGTCAGCTAAGCATGGTCTGGGACCCATGAGGGGCTCACGAGGAGGAACACTGTGGTTCGGATAGGGATTGGATATGGGTGCTCCAAGTCGGCAATATGATGTCAGCAGGCTGGACAGTTTGTGGAGGTGGTGTTTGGAATGCTCCTCCAGTTGCTGGAGAGCAAAGGATTCGATCTGGGAGATGGGATGTAGGTATTTTTGGTTACACAATAGTAATATCTTACGGAGGGAGAGAAGGTAGCTAAGGGATTTATGAGCCATGGAGAGGTGATTTTGTAGGACTAGGTTCGTGAGGGATAAGGATTGGTGGAATCTGAAAAGGTGCAGGTCATTGTGGAAGGAGGGGTGGGATCCAGACAATGGAATTTTTAAGGTTAGACCGTTGGGAGGGATACCATGACTTAGACAGCATTTTAGGAATAGGATGTGGGATTGGGTTTTGGCCAGGGAAAGGGATACTTTCCTGAACTGGTACAGATAGGAGCAGGGGTCCATTGGGACAGGGATGGTGCCGGGAAAGTGAAAAGTGAGGAATGATGGGAGAGACAGTGGATTATGATGAACCTGTGAAGAGGTTCCTCAACACGCAAAATACGCACCAGGCAAGCAAAAGTTCGTAAATCCGCGCACACAACTACACAGATACACACCCAAGCACGCAGATTCACGCCCAAGCGCACTAAATGACGGAAAAAACTGCAAAATCACGAATAAAATCATGCACCAGAACGCAATATCACGCACTAAAACGGTAGATCTCGCACAGGAGCAAGCAGCCCACCGCAAAAATGTGTACAAAACCCAAACAACGCATAAGTACGGAAATTCGTGGAAGAAAGGCTATAATGGAGCTTCTAGAGCAGAAAACTCAAGACACAGTAACGTAAATTTACGTAATTCTAATATATAGTGCCAGAGGAGAAGAATATACGGGGCTGGGGATAAAAGATTACATGTACATATCTGTGGGCGGGTCCATTAGTTCAAACGAAAGTGGTTCTGGCATAGTTGGGTCGTAATAAATAACTAAGGTGATGAAAAAAAATATAAAATAAATGTATATACAGTTGACCAAAACTACGAGAAAATACAAAAGGTAAAGTAAGGAAAGGTGTATTAGAATAACTGGAAGGGGGAAGAATAAGCTGCATCAACAATCGGTGTGGTTATAAAGTTCTCTGTTGAAAGCTGGCGGGATTGTTAGCTCGGAAGTCGGAATGTGACAGTTACAAAGGATTGAGAAGAAGAAAAATAGGAAAATACAAGAGAGAAGGAAATATTGATAGAGGAATGTTATAGAAAGTAGTAACAAAGGAAAAGGTTATGGGATGGAAGGGAGACCGTTAGGCAAAATATAATAAGGAAAGTGTGTGTGTGTGTGGTGTGTGTGTGTGTGTGTGGTGTGTGTGTGTGTGTGGTGTGTGTGTGTGTGTGTGTGTATATGTATATATATATATATATGTGTGTGTGTGTGTGTGTGTGTGTGTGTGTGTGTGTGTGTGTGTGTGTGTGTGTATGCGGTCTTGTGTACTTGCTGTGTGCATGCATTATATATATATATATATATATATAAATTATAGAGGGAAACTTTCCCGGTGGGATAAATAAAAATAAAAATAGAAAAGAGATGACTTACCAAAAGGACCGGCTCGTCGAGAGAAACAAATAAAATCACACACAAACACACATACAAGCTTTCGCCACCACTGGCAGCTTCTTCAGGAAAAAGAGGAAAAAAGGGGAGGAAAAGGGAAGGATATGGGTTTTAAGGAAGTGGAAAAGGAGTCATTCCAATCCCAGGAGTGGAAGGACTTACCTTAGGGGAAAAAAAGGAAGGTAAACAAACAGACATGTCTGTCTAGGTGTGCTTGCGTTTCGATATGTCTGAGTGTGTGTGTATTTGTTTACCTTCCTTTTGTTGTTGTTTTGTGTGTTGTTTTATTTTCTCCGCTCACCCGCCTTCCCACTCCATTCCTAAGCTGCATCTCGTTATTCCCATCTAACCCATCCCCACCACCGTGACGTAACCTTTCTATCCCCTCCCCCTCCCCTCCCCTCCCGTCCCCGATTCGCTGCAGAGCGTGATTCGAAGTGTGGCAGTCGGAGGTGATGGTTGTATGACTGTGTTGTGTGCCTGTGTGATTGCGTGAGTGCTCTATTTTCTGAAGAAGGCCATGGCCGATAGCTGAATGTGTTGTATGTGTGTGTCTTTTGTATGTGCCTGTCGCAGCTCGTCGCCACGTCTTTGCGGTGAGTTGTAAACTGTCCTCACTATATTATTTATTCCAACCTGGACTTTCCTTATTATATTAATACTTAAACCTATTACTGGAACTATAGTTTACAAATATATAAATGCTTAAAACATTCATACTTATCATAATATTTACATTAATTACTTGCTGAAAAACAATGAGGGACTAATAATCGTCGCGGTTTAGTCCCTTCCCAAACCCAACAACAACAACAAAAACAATGTTTTTATTATCATCAACATTTGCATATTAATTACATGTCGTAAGTCTTGGAACTCGTGGTTCAATAATGGAAATGCTGATGAACAGTATCATTTTTATTACAAATACATTAAATATGTCAGTATGCAAACACTTACTATTGTTTGAAGCAATGTTAGTTAACCTTATTCTTATTTAAATGCATATATATGCAAAAGATTACTATAAATAATTTTAATAATATAGTAAGGACAGTTTACAACTCACCGCAGAGACGTGGCGACGAGCTGTGACAGGCACATACAAAAAACACACACATACAACACTTTCAGCTATCAGCCATGTTCTTCTTCAGAAAATAGAACACTCACGCAATCACACAGGCACATAACACTGTCATACAACCATCACCTCCGGCTGCCGCACTTCAAAGTGCGGCAGCTGGAGGTAATGGTTGTGTGACGTCAGGCAGAGTAGGTTGCGCATGCATGGCTGACTGGCTCACTGCTTCAGCACAGTGGGCCATGCCCCCAGCGGTCACTCAGTCAGCTATGTGCGCTTAACCTACTCTGCCTGACGTCACACGAGTGTGCCGTGGCCTTCTCTCTAGGTGGTGTTGGCCTATGTGATTGCGTGAGTGTTCTATTTTCTGAAGAAGGCCTTGGCCGATAGCTGAAAGTGTTGTATGTGAGCGACTTTTGTATGTGCCTGTCACAGCTTGCCGCCACGTGTTTGCTGTGAGTTGTAAACTGTCCTTACTATGTTATTAATTCCAACCTGGACTTTCCATTATTATATAAATAATTCTACTGTTATATACAGTTATTCAAAGCATTGATAGTCAGAATCACTTTCCATGAATTCTTGGATTGTGTAAAGTTCATGTTCTTTTAGCCAAGTTTCTCAAATGTTTTTTTAAATTTCTGCATTGGGTTGAAGTGGGGTGATTTTGGTAATTTATTGAAGAATATCAGGCTGATGTGTTTGTCGCTATTGTGTGAAAGAGAAAGTCTGGAGTCTGGGAAATCTATCCTGTGGCTATTCCTTGTATGCTGTGAGTGAACATTATTTCTTACTGTAAGTTTGTTTAAATTTTCTTTAGCATGGATTAGAGACTCGTATATGTAAAGGCTTGGGACTGTCATTATATTAAGCAATCTGAATATTTCTGCAACTCTCTCTGGGGTGTGTACATAGAATATACCTGGTGGCTTTCTTCTGCCACTGGAATATGTAAGCTGACCCGAATCCCAACTTTGAACATTGCCTTTCCCACTTCATACCACCATACAACAGAGATCCCCTTGCATTCCCACCTAACCATCACCTGGTTCCCCTCCAAGAATTTCTTACCTCTAATTTGGACTTACCATCTTTCCCCAAGTCCCTTTCTAAGAACTCAAATCTTTCAGCAGAAAAAAGGTGTGCCATCCACAAACTCAAAAGAAATCCTGACAAAATCATCCTTCCCATAGACAAAGGTTCTACCACTGTAGTTATGGATCACAATGACTATATGGCAGAAGGGTTCTGCCACCTCTCTGACTCTTCCACCTACAAGTTGCCCCATCCGCAAAGTCCAACGAGATCTCCAATCCCTGTTAAAATCCTACGGCCCCTTCCAGAAGTTCTCCCCTGAATCCATCTCCCTCCTCACCCCAACTCATCCACCTTTTACATGATCTCCAAAATCCATAAGCCAAATAACCTTGGATGCCCAATTGTGGCTGGTTACTGTGCTCCTGCTGAAAGAATTTCAGCCTTTGTTGACCAACATCTTCAACCAAGTGTGCAAAATGTATCTTCCCATATTAAGCATACCAAATAATTCCTTAACTGACTCTCCACCATACCCACCCCTTTACCTCCTGGATCCCTTACAGCCTGGCCACTTGTGGACAGCTTATCTGCAGTGACAAAAACTCCCTTTCTCAGTATGCTGAGGGTCTCACAAAGGCCTTCACAGACAGAAACTATCCCATAGATCTAGTCCACAAACAGATCTCCCTTGCCATATCGCCACACATCCCAAATCCTCCTACCACCAGTAACCATCCACAAAAGAGCACTCCCCTTGTCACCCAGTACTATCCTGTACTCAAACAAGAAATTGCATCTTTTATTTTCTGTCCTCATTCCCAGAAATGAGTGAGATCCTGCCCAAGATCCTTCCCACTCCTCCTAAAGTGGTCTTCCGTCATCCTCCCAACATCCTTTCCATCCCTATGCCACCCCGAAACTTAGCCCACTGCTACAGGGATCATATTCCTGTGAAAGACACGGATACAAGACCTGTCCAATCCACCCATCCAGCACTTCCTATTCCAGTCCTGTTACAGGCTTATCTTACCCTACCAGAGGCTGGGACACCTGTGAAAGCAGCCATGTGATTTACCAACTATACTGCAATCACCGTGCAGCGTTCTATATTTGCTTGGTCACTAACCAGCTGTCATTTAGCAAGAATAGCCACCACGAAACTGTGGCCAAAACAAGGTGGACCACTCTGTGGTATAGCATGCAGTGAAGCATATGCTTGGTTTCAACGGCTTTTTCATAACCCTGGCCACCTTGATCCTCCCACCCACCACCACGTTTTTCTGAACTACACAGATGGGAGTTATACCTACGGTACATTCTCTGATCCTGAAATTATTCAGTCCTCAACCCACGACAATTTTTTTCCCCCCACATCCAACAGTTCGTAACTCTCAATCCTAAACAGCTCCTATTTTGAGTAGTGTGTGTGTGTGTGTGTGTGTGTGTGTGTGTGTGTGTGTGTGCCATCATGACGCAACATTCATAACCCCCTCCCCTCCCCTATTTTCACACTGCAGAGCTTGATTCTGAACGCGGAATCAGTAGATGACGGTTGTGAGACTGCTGTGTGCCTGTGTGAATGTTTTATTTTCTGATGGAGGCCGTGGGCGATAGCTGAAGTTTTCTATGAGTGTGTCTTTTTTATGTGTCTGTTGCAGCTCATCGTCAAGTCTTTGTGTTGAGCTGTAAACTGTCCATATTACTATATTGTTAATTCCTGCCTGGACTTTCCATTGTTAGTGTTTGCATGATGATTTTACTCTCACTGGAAAAAATCATAATTTCGTGGAAACTGTAATGTGTAGTCAATCTTGGTTTTTCACTTATGGCCCCAAAAGTACCTGCAATTTATATATCATAATGGTCCAATATCACCAAAACTGGTAAAATCTTGAGTGAGCAAATCAAAATTCTAAGCTATGAAGATTGGTCCCACTCCAACCTATTCATCTCCCTCCCCCCTTTCAATTTTTTTATAATCGTGTATCTTCATTGGATTCCTGAAGGCCAGAAAACTTCCTGGACAGGTTTGTTAAATGACAGAAAATTTCCCTTACCAAATAATTACTGTATTCTAGTTCCTAGTGAAGAGTTGTCAACATTTTGGAAGGTCTTGGAAGTAAGCAGGGGAATTTTCAACTGTGATCATCTAAACTCGTTTCTCACAGTCCACTGTGATTTATTTATGAAGTTGTCTTTTCACTCGTGGGTACAAGAAAAAATCACAAGGCAAGAGATTAGGTGAATAGGGCAAATGTGATATGGTATAACACAGTCTCAGGCCAGTTACAGATAAAGCAGTATGGGATCATCTGCTATCAAAGAAAGCAATCAACATTGTCTTTTTTCTCAAAGGTTGTTGTCTGACTCTTTTCGAGTCTGGTGATGCAGGACTCTACTTCCCATGCTCAAAAATAATCTTTGACAAAAATGTAAACTGTTTGGCTCTATGCAGAAGTTCAGCAGAAATTATTCATATTTCTGTTAATCAGTCAATGAGCAAGGGATGGGATTTGTGTTAAATTTCGGTTTCCCTAAATCTGCACGCAAGATCTTAAAAACACAAATTAAGTTTTTATGATATTGCGTGCATGATTAAGAGTGTTTTCACAAAATAACTACCTTAAACCTTTCATGTTTGCGTTGGTGTGTGTTGTAGATGGACAACTAGTTCAGGAACTGTCTTATCCTGAATTTCTGACTTCACTAAATCTTTTGTTGCACTTAAAAACTTTGTTTATTGAAAGTTACTTGCCTACTAAAGCTTGCATAAAGAGTGTCCACATTTCACTATGGTTGTTCTGAGCTTAGTTCAGAACTTAATATTCACTATTTGCTCACAATCAGCATCCATTGTTAACTAATGCACCAAACAACCCAAACTGTGTGTTGCTAACAACAGCCCTCCCACCAAGTGAATTTGAATGGGAACACAAGCCCCATCTGTCTGTCTATTCCCCCTAGGTCAAACCTTTATGAAAAAGGAACATGATTTCAGTTTGTTGATGCAGTGAAAGGAAAAGTGGCAAGCACACCTAGTAGTATGCTACAGTATGTCTGCCTAGGTGTGCTTGCGTTTGTGTATATGTGTGGGTGTGTGTGTGTATTTGTTTACCCTCCTTTTTTTTCCCCCCAAGGTAAGTCTTTCCTGTCCCGGGATTGAAATGACTCCTTACCCACTCCCTTAAAACCCTCATCATTTCCTTTTCCCTCTCCTTCCCTTCTGCCTGACAAAGCAGCTAGGCTGCAAAAGCTAGCATTTGTTTGTGCTTTGTGTGTGTGTGTGTGTGTGTGTGTGTGTGTGTGTGTGTGTGTGTGTGTGAATTTATTGATTTATTTGTGCTACTATCACTTCCTGTGCTCCTTCACCTGGTAAGTAATCTTCATCTATTTTATATATATATATATATATATATATTTTTCCTGCTACGAATTTCTCCTCTATATGAATGTTTGTCTGTATGTCTTCTGTGTTCATAAACCATTCATTCGATCACAATGAAACTTTGATGAACTGTTCACTGTACGCCCATGAAGGTTCCTGACATAAAAACAAGAGCGTGACACATAGCGCAAGAGATATGACGTCATAAATAATGAGGCCACCTCATTAGAATACCCTGATTTTTGTGTCAGTTATTAGAAAATGGGAGTAGTTAGGAACCTGCAAGAAAGTTTGCAATGTAATTTCAGACGTTTATGAAAGAGTTTTGTAACTGACCACCCCCCCCCCCCCCCCACACACACACACACACAAAATGATGTAACGAAAAGAACTCTACTGCTCACAACAGTTTCGCTGTAGATGCCGTAAAACTGTCACATCAGGCATGACCTTGTGTCACGACATGTTTTGCATATAGTATTGATGTGTATCATTAGATCTGCCATCAAATTTATATCAGTGTAAGACACATTCTTCAGGACTTATCTAATATATAAAAATTAATGTTTGTGTTTTTGTTCGTATTTCGTAGACGGCCATACCGATTGCGATAAAACGTGTCAACTCATTGCTTGCACTCGCACGAAGGTTACAGCATACTAAAATTAACTTCGTACAGTGCATGTCGGTGGGTGCTTTACAGTTAATTAATATCTTATGCCTTCATGCTGAAATGGCTGAACAGATATGAATGAAATTTACAACATGGGTTGCTTATACCATGATTAATACTTAGCTACCTTTTGTAAGCCACCATACCATGCGTGGTGGAGGGTACCTTACAATGGGTTAATATGTTTGCTTGTCCTTCATGCTGAAAGGGATGGACAGATTCGAATGAAATTTGGAGTGGAGATAGATTATACCCTGAATTAACGCATGAGCTACCTTCAGGAAGTCAGCGTATGGTGCATGGAGGAAGGTGTTTTACAGTGAGTTAACATGGTGAAATGGACTGACGGAACTGAATGAAATGTGCAATGTAGATAGCTTGTAGTGTAACGAGTTGCGCTGCAAACCTATGACCCGACATAAGAATGTCAAATATATTTATTTAGGAGATGTTAGACATCAGATATTTCTTTCTGATCTTTTTTTCTGCTTTTCAGGTAAATAGTGGATGATTTCCACTTGCTGTAGTGAATTGGAAGTTCCATGGACTGAGAAAGAGGAAATGGAAACTGTTGTTATTCCATGATGGAGTTCATATGTTCTGTGTATTGACATTGTTGTTATTATGTTATGTGGAGATGGGCTCAGAGGTAGACGAACACTACTGGTGTAATTTGCTTCTTTGTAAAGTATGCCTCTTTGTAGTTAAAGTAGAGAATAAAAGACTTGTTAAAGATTAAAAGTTGAGTCTGAGACAAGTTATTTGTAATATTTTTTGTGTCTCTCTACTTTCTCATGCTGAAACAATCACCAGAAAAGAAATTCTGATGTCTTCATTATGTGAAAAATAAAGGTATATGCTTGGGGTACAGACTAGCTGGACATCTTATGGCATAATTCTATATAAGGAATAAAGAATAAAAGAAGACTGAATTTTAATCCAAAAGAGTGACATAGTATTGATCTTCAAGGTCATCAACCAAGAAACATTCCCATAGTTCACAATTCTCCCAGTAACACTACAAGCTTATACCCCAAATTAATACCTGGGCTACTTTTCATAAGCCAGTGAATTTAGCTTCGCGTAGGGTACCTTGTGACTTTGACACCATTCTACCAGCCACCATGAAACTTGGTGCATTGGTGCATGTATGTATATTTTCATATATAGGAGCGAGAGAAGGAGAGGACAAAAAGGGGAGAGAGGAGACGGTCAGAGAGAGAGAGAGAGAGAGAGAGAGAGAGAGAGAGAGAGAGAGAGAGAGAGGAAGTAGAATGAGAAAGGTGGTGACAGGTGAAAGAAGATGAACAGGGGGGAGGGGAGGAGAAGATGAACAGAGAGGAAAGGGGAGGAGAAGGATAGAGAGAGATGAAAAGGGAAGGTGCACAGAGAGAGAAAAGGGACTAAGTTAACACTGGAATAAACAAGTACCCGGGCGACACCAGGTTTTTAGCTAGTACTTAATATTCGTGCCGCGCTAAATGTACACCTTTGTCAGGTTTGTGGAATGTGTGAACCGGGTGTAGTGACTGTTACTGATGAGACTTGTACGCTGGCCATAAAAGGGGACAATTAGGCACTAGTGATTCATTAAAGTGTCAACTACTAAAATTGTACGTGTCACCTAGATTATTTGTAGTAGATTAGTTTTCCCCCCACGAATTTTCAGCCAGTCATTACTGAGAGCGCCGATCTATGAGAATCTAAAAGAGACAACGAACTATGGTCAGGTACGTCATAAGCTCTACATAAAGAAATTGTTTGAACATAAAACTTTACATATTGGGCACCCACAACCAAAAAATTTCATGTTAAAAGCACACTCCATCGCAGCTGTACAGATACTTTTTTTAAACTGTCACAACACTTGAATAAAAACCAAAATAACCCATGACTTATTGACTTGTGCAAATAATTTGCACTCTGTCCTGATCAGTCACAGATAGGTGAAATACCAATTGAAAAATGGCAGATGCAGGTATATATGTATAAAAGATAATAAACTTTGAATAGTAGTAACAAATATTAGTATCTTTGTAAGAAAATTTATATAATTAAATACAATATGAGTAATTGTTAAACACACAAAAAATCTTATATTGACTTTCATGTTTATTTTATTTTTTTAAAATTGTTTCCAAATAAGTTTTATAAAATAAACAATGTTAGTAGTTCATCGTTTACTTTATGGCTGTATGTGTCTTTAGCACAAACATAAATATCACTGACTGAGCAAACTCGTGAAATTGCTGTCGGGCCTGTTTGTTAAATTATTTGTGTATTTTTCGTCATTACAGCAACATGTATAACCGAAATCGTGCGATAAAACTAAGCTTGCATCAACAGAGGTCTTTAGCTTGCATAAAGAATCTAAACCACTGCAAGAACTGTCCCTGTGTAAGTGTATGGTCTGCCTCCATAGTCTAGTGGACAGCATGCTGGGTTGCCATTTAGGGAGCTCGGGTTCAATTCCCAGACGTATCGGAGATTATCTCTAATCGGGGACTGGGTGTTGTCCTCATCATTACTGACAGGCTAGTCGCCGAAGTGGAGTCAGCTGAAAAGACTTGCAAGGCAGGCTGAACCGACCCCCTCCCACCACCCCCCACCCCCATTGGGGTCTAATGGCCATAAATGCCACACGATGGAGCTATAGTTCATGTTAATTAAACAGATTTTCAATAGATGGCACCTTCTACACTGCTTTTATATCGGCCATGCAAGTTGATACTCGGCACGGTGGCTGATGAGAGCAACCGCAAATACATCTCCCATTTTCGTTCGTTCCCAGGGTATCAACTTAGATTGTGCCAAAAGTCAAATTTTTCAAAAATAAAGTTTTTTCCCCCACTGTGAAAAGAAAAAAATGTAAACCATCAGTATTTTTTGTTATTAGTGGAGAACAAAACCTTGAAAATGATACCTCAATCATTAATTTTGGATAAGTAGTATGGGAGATAGGGCGTACCCACAAAAAATACAAATGGGAAAAAATATATATGATAAGAAATGTAAACAGATTTAATAAAATGAAATGTCAGCATATTGAAAAAAAAAATTGGAAAATGTGTGTCCCTAATTATTCCTTGAAATTACTGATTATGTAGAGTGAAATATAAGCAAAATTTTCTTTGGTCATATTGATCTATGGCTTAAGATCATTTTAAAGTACTGTTTTCATCATGCATTCACAGCCCCTCTCATGTTAGGAGGTTCAACAAATTGAAGCTTCACATTTTACAGCAATAATTTTATTTAATAATAGTCTGTAATAATTTTTGAAAATTTTGGATAATTGATTGTGTTAGCTTGTCAGCTGTTTGTCATGCCATTTTATTGCTCACTACTCTTGGTCTTTTACCTATTTCTTTGCCACTATAAGGGTTTATGAACCCAATTCCTGGTTATTTCCTCAGCCTAGCAGTTGGTAGCTTTCCACATGTAAATGTCGCTGGCTAGGGGAAGGGGATAGCACATTCGAACCCCAGCCTGAATTTAATTTGAACTCTGGTTCCTGGTTCCTGCCCATATAAATCCCCTCAGACACATTGTATGCCATCCATATTTTTGTCCGATGGTTGTTGTCCTCCACTGTTTTAGTTTTACATGGGCCTTATTTTCTTTTAGGTCTCAACTAGGTCATTGTTCAAAGTACATCCACAATGACATAATAGTGAAATATTGGGAATGAGGTTATTAGTTGTATTCAAAAACATGCAGTTATTGTAAGTTACGATCAAAGACACAAAAATGTCATTTGTAATATAGCTTGTATTTCACTCTACATAATCATTAGTATTAAGTTTCACACACACACACACACACACACACACATGCGTGTTTATTCAGGTATCATCCTATAGCTGCACCTACTTAAACTCTATGGTTGAATCCCAAGTTATTTTTAAGTGAAGACTGCCATTGTGATTAATGATGTTTTCTGAAATGTTCCCCCATGCACTAATTTCTCAGGATATCATAGATAAAATCACCTTTTATGTTCTGTGCAGTGAAGTTTGATAGTGCTGCTCAGTCTGTACAACATAAAACTCTCCACATGCATACAGTATTCTGTATGCTACTAATGTTTTGTGTTATATAATTTTTCATGATACATGTTCTGAAAACACAGATAATGAATTGAATCTGACACTTATTATTGGAAGGGCAGATGGTTTCTGTACAAGTATAATAAAAGAAGCAAATATATTATGAATGTCTGGATACATCTTCATTTGTACTTAAAGAACAACTTGGGAACTGACTATCAAAAGTTCGAAGTAGACATTATAGTTTTGCAACCAAACCATTACCTCCAAGGTGCTGAACTGGACATTAGTGACGTCACAGAAGGTAGTGCTGTAACATAAAGACGGGTGCAGTGACCAACAACAGTAAGGAGGAGTCTGTCGAAAGGTCATGGGATGTATACTGTTTGACATAACCGGAAGACTGAGAGGATGTTACTAATCACACTGATGTTTTCAGATTAGCAGTGTCATATTTACTGAACATTCATTGTGAAAGCATTAAGCAGCACATGTTGTCACTAACTTAATGTAATATACTAGTTATCTTGTAGATAACGACATATTACTCATCTTTCACAACAATTTTTATTACTAGTTTTAATTAAATTTTTTCACCATATTTTCAGTAGTTAATATGCCTGTTTTATGTCTGCTGGTGCTCATGTTAGCACTTCAAACTTCCATGATAAGTATGCACTTAACTCAATATGAAGGTCTGCCCCATACATGTCAAAACAAGAGGCCGGGGAAGTGTATGTGGGAAGCAGATTCAGCCACACACTCATTCATGAAGATAATCCAATAAAATCAATGACAAGTGCATTGATGTTTCCATACCACTGTTTTGAGGCTGTGTGGAAATTGGATGAAGAAAGATGCAACAATAAGTAGACAAAAGAGATATATATCTGCACCTAATCGCAGAATGCAGAGATGGGAGATTAATCTGGATGTGATAAGAGTACAATGTCAGACCTGCAAAAGTCCTTCAGAGTACACAGTTTACCAAATGATGTTGAATATGTTAATTTGCAGCAGACACTTTGGTACTCTTATCCTTACATGATTACGTTGTCCATTATGAGTGCAATCATGTTCTCATTTGCCAGCATCCTCTACAAAACATGTACTATGCCATGGCCACAGTAGTATTGTGCTAGGAGGACATTTATGTGAGCTTCCTTGGTACCTGTACTAGTAATTTAAAGTACCATGATGTCTATGGACAGTGTGATTATTATTGCACACCACTTCCATCCCTCTTACCTTGATGCCTTGCCTGACATAATAACTGCCAATATTAAAAGTTCTACAGTAGTTTGAGGAGCATTACAATGAACTCGTGTTGAATTCTAGGCTGCAAATTTTTGTCTCGTTTGAACCCGCTATCAAACTTCTTGTACACTTCTGTTCGGTAGCTCCACACCCACTCATCTATCACTTGATTTTGGGAATTGAATGGTGTATACAAAATCTCTGATACATTGTGTTCAAAATAGGGAACAACAAGATATTAAGTAAATGTTTTTGACTTTTCAGTATAAATGGTAAATGTTTGGATAGAATCAGAAATAAAAATCTAGTTGAAAACCATAGTTAATAACTGATCTTACCTACAAGATAATGAGTAGTGACAGAAGTGGTTGCAAATATCTGATATGTTCATTAAATATTTGCAGGCATACAATAAATCAGACTTTAAAATGTTTAGCCTTTTATCCACATAGCACACCACAAGAAAAAGATTTCATCCAGTTCCTCCGTTTACATCCATTTGTTGTGGAATAACAGGTTATTAAATCTCTGTGGGTCTAAGTGTCTGGTCTGTATCTTTGTGTAATATGGTTTTCTAGGATTTGCCTAAGCCAGGAATGATATGATAACCAGACTCTGTAATTTGGTGCTGTATTCATTGGCATACAGCTAAGGGCATCCAGAAATTGTCCTGTGGTGGCACCTCATGCTCTAATATATCCTTCTTGGAAGTAGACCAGTTATAAAAGCTTTTATTGTACTCTACCTATGACCTCTCAATACTCTGAATGGTTGTCTTTTCCCAAACAAGTGGTATAATTTTGTGGAATAAAATACTGGAATTATTAAAAGTGAAATCCTTTATCCAAAACTTAAAAAAGAAACATCCACACAAAATTTTTTTAAATCCTAGAGGTCATACCAGGGCTTCTAGTACACATTTAAATGCTTGGATCTGACAGTATGTTCAGGTGGGTTTTCATAAGACTTCAAAATATTTGGTGTGTTTTTCTGTGATTAAATTGTTTAGAATATCATTTCGTAAAATCATACATACCTTTGTTTACAGGATATTCTTGTTTCATCAAGACCAGAACTCTGTTATCTTGAAGATACCTGCATAACAGAGGAAACTTCGATGTGGCCAGCTGTGGTAACAGCAGCAGCAGCGGCGGCAGCAGCAGCAGTGACAACCCCCCCAAATGTAGCATCAGTCTCCTTCCCAGCAACTGTTAAGAGGCCGCTTATGGATGCTTTTTCTGGACAGTTTCACTTCGATATTCAACCCACAAGACACCAAGAGGATGCTCATTGGGTGGTAGGTTTCATAATGAACAATGAATCCTTTCAAAAGTGGTTACCCAAGTTACCTTTCTTTATCTTGTAGGTGTTATCTTGCACATCATTCAGATTTCATCCTCAGTTTTAAAATGCGTATTAGTTTATGATATTGAATATTTAAACTTAATTTTTAGTGGGCCATTTTCAGGGTTGGGAAAGTTACTTTTTTAAAGTAATCAAGTTAAAGTTACTTCCCCTAAAGGTAACTTAGTTACAGTTACTTTTGATGTGTAGTAAAAGTAACTATAACTGTATCAGCTACTTGTAACTTTACAGTTATTTTTAGAGTTACTTTTAAAAATTGTAATTGTAACTTATTTGCAAATCCATAATAAACCATACCTGTGAAGAAAGGAAACAAGCTTTAATGTCAATCAATAATTAAATAAATTAATACATACATAATAATACTTAAAATACATTATTAAATAAATTGTCCACAGAATCTTCTTTGTCAATTTCAATGTTTGTTCATTTTCACCAAATGTAGTCTTTCAAACGTTCCATCTCATGAAAGTTACGTTTCCTCTTCTTCATTGTTTGCGTCTCCGTGAAAACTGCCGAATTTGTTGTCGAGTACATATTCCCAGCATCTGTTACACTAAAATGGCGGCAATGAGCAAACATTTCAAACTGTGTATTCGCTCCCACCAGGTTCAAGTCCTCCCTCGGGCATGTGTGGATGTCTGTTATCCTTAATGTTAGTTAGTTTTAGTAGTTTGTAAGTCTAGGGACTGATGACCATAGCAGTTTAGTCACATAGGTTTACAAATATTTGAATTTGACTGACAGGCTGTGTGAGCTGAATTTGGAAGACATTTCTCCTTTTTTGTAACTTCACCAATATGTTGCTGTCAGATTTTGAAATTATAATGAATATTACAAGGCCAGTTGTCTCAAAGACACAAAGTTCAGAAAAACAACTCCTGTAAATAGAAGACTACCCGTTGCCGAGAAACGGAGTAACAGCAAGTGCCTAGGAAACCCTTGCATTTTTATCCCACATTTCAAAGTCAGCCTTGTCATTACTGTCCCCACAGTTTGTAGAGCTATGGATGAAGGCTTATGTAGATGTAATCAGTTATATTAATAGCACTGAAATATATTTAATTGATCGAGTATTTATTTGTGTTTTCACATTATTACCAAATCGTCATTTTCAATGAAGTAAGTTTCTGTAGCCTTAAAGTCACTCACACTACAAATGTGACAATGTATCTGCTGCTGGTGATCCTCTTTTCACGTTTATTACACACCGCTGTCTCCTAGATACATTCATTTCCGCTTCATAAATGTGCTGTAAAAACAAAATGTCATCACTCTTTCATTGCCTGGCAAGGAACGTAAATTGATAACAACTCATTTTCCAAAATAAGAGAATGAATCCTGTCATTGCTGCGGTGTTGAGAAATGAATTGTTTTATCTACTTCTCATATGACTGGTGCCAAACAATGTAGCAATTTTCTGTAGGGAGTCGTGCTTCTTTTTAATTATTTTGACATTGAAGATTTCACAGACCTCTTCTGCCTCTTATTAGGTGAAAAATTCGTTATTTTTGCTTCTTGTCTACTTAATTTCGTGGGTGAACACACGGAGAGACAATATGTAACTCTATAGATAAAAAAGAAAGAAAGAAAGAAAGAACAACACTAACCGCTGCAAAGGAGCATTTAGTGTTAGCAAGACACAGACATTGTTTCTTTACCGACACTGCCATGGAAGGCAGCTTTTGTGTTGCCAGCATGTTGTAAAAATCAGTACCTTAGTCCTGAACTTGCAACAAGCAACGTTGCAGAACTTGCTTCAAACTCATCGTAAAAATACATTAACACCAACGAGCAAGGAAAAAAACTAAATGTACGTGAATTCGTAAGTTCGCTTTGGAGCTTCAACTGCAATTTAGAAATAAATATTGTTTCTTTTTTCTCCTCACTAAAATGAAAGCCTGGTATTCTGCAGTCTTGAGATTATTACAAAAATATGGTATGTTACTAGCAACAAAGTACTGCTACTCCAGTTAAATAGTTGACCAATAAAAGTAATTTAGTTACATTTAGAGTTACTACATCAGGCAAATAACAACATTGTTACCGTCTGTTGTCTTTGAAAAGTAACTGTTTCTAGTAATGGCATTACAAGGCCAGGCCCAGGGAGGGGTGATTACCCTAGCCGATACCTTCCGACCGTGCCGATTGATCCCTCTGTCCGTTTCTCGGGAGGTGTGACCTGAGGTGTGGACAATCACCTAAGGCAGGTGAACCCTCAATGATGGTTCCCCATTAGGAAGGAGTGCACCATCGGAGACGCCGGTAACCATGGGGGACAACTTCGCAATGACTACTACTACTACTACTACTACTACTACTACTTTGCCCTTTACCCAGAAATCATGGGTGTGTGTGTCTGTCCTTAGGTTAGTTTACCTTAGCTTAAGTAGTTTGTAAGCTATGGACTGATGACCATGTAGTTTGGTCCGATAGATTTACAAACATTTGAACATTTTGTACCCAGAAAAGGAAACTCGATGAATCAAAGTCCAAGAAAATTTTGCCTAACTTGCCAAAGTTCCTTGTTGTTTCACGCACTTATGGCCATGATTTCTTGTCAGTAAATCCCTTTGTAATCCAACGGGGTGTCAATGTGATTGCATGTCCTGTCAAAACTTGTTCCCGCCAACGTAATGGGACACTGTTGCTGAAAACCGAAGGTGCCTTCAAAAGTCCAGAAGTTGCTTCGCACTACACTGTTGCACATCTTTCCTGTTAAGGTCGAATCTCATCATACCCTCAACTCATCACGGAGGGTAGTGTTTTCACGATCCCTCGATGGCCTGTCTGATAAGGAACTACTGGAGTACTTTTCCGACCAGGGTGTAACAGCTGTACATCATGTGATGAAAAGAGTTAACAACCACCTAATACCGACCCAGTGTTCTTGGCCTTTGACAAAGTTGACCTTCCTTCAAAGATAAAAGCAGACTATGAAATCGTCTCCATTTGGCCATGTGTCCCTAATCCGACTTGATGTTACCAGTGTCAGCGGTTCAATAATACCTGTCGGTCGTGCCCCAATGCAGCGAAATGCATCACCTATGGTAGGGATGCCCATCAGAGTGACTGCACACCTCCGTCCCCTCGTTGCATCAACTGCATGGGTGACCATTCTGCTAATTATATACAGGGCATTCGCGAGAAAGCTGAGCGGACCATCCAAGAAATCAGTCAAGGAAAAAGTTTCCATCTCCGCTGCCCAGAAATTACTAGCAAGTAGAAAGCCTGCTGTGCTCCCAGCGGGTACCTACAGCAATATTTTTTCCTCTCCTCGACCAACAATGGAGATGGGTACGCAGACGTGTGACTTTACCTTCAGATCAGCCAGCCCAAAGATTACCTGCTCGACATCCCCAATGCCTTCTGCTCACTCTAGATCCCAGTCTGCATCAGTTTCACGGAAATCATGGGCCACTAAGTCGGAAGCCCATACTTCAAAAAAAGATCCTGTTCGCGAAGAATTTCTAAAAAGTCATCTTCCCAATCAGCCACCGCTCATTCTTCAAACAGAACTGCCTCCAAAAAGGCACACAAAAAGAGAAGTTACTCTACTTCCCTGCCATGGCATGACTCTTCGGTCATGCCATCCAGCAATAGACGTCCCCGGCTATCCTCTGTTTCGCCAGGACGGTCTGCCAGCATTTCACTGGCGGAGGAAGCTGCCCCTTCCGATCAATCCAGAAAGGAAGCAGAACAGGTATCTGAACCCATGGAGCACGATTGTCCATCTGTTGATTGCAGTAGCAGTGCCGCCTCGCAGCCAGGCCCTTAGCAGCCATCGAGGTGATCCCTCTTGCCTTCTCCCTTTTTTCCTTCCTGTCTTGCTTTCTTCATGGAACTCCTTCAGTGGAACATTATAGGTATTCGTTTCAACCGTGATGAATTAAGACTACTCCTTCGACTGCACCGCCCACTTATAGTCGGTCTGCAAGAAACGAATCTCCGTCCAACCGATCATATCAATTTCTCACAATACACTGCAGTGTGTTTTGATTTACCTACTGTGGAAGGTATTCCTGCCCATGGAGGTGCTATGCTGCTCATTTGGAAAGACATCCATTATCATCCCATCCCACTGCAAACTTCCCTACAGGTGGTTGCCGTCCATGTCACCATCTTCACATTCACCTTCTCCCTTTGTAATATCTGCACCCCGTCGTCGTCTGCCATTATTAGGGCAGACTTGGTGCACCTTGTTGTTGCTCAGCTTCCTACGCCATTTTTGTTGATTGGTGACTTCAATGCCCACACCCTCTATGGGGCTCTCCAGTTTCTTGCCAGAGGGGCTCTCTTTTGGCTGACCTCTTCAACCACCTTAACCTTGTCTGTCTAAATACCAGCAGACCAACTTTCCTATCCGACACGATGTATACCTATTCCCATTTGAACCTCACAATATGCAGTACTTCACTTGCGTATTGTTTCGAATGGTATGTTCTGTCTTACAGGTACTCAAGCGACCATTTCCCCAGTATAATTTCTCTACTACATCATACCACTTCTCCATGTTCCACTAGTTGGAACATCTCCCAAGCCAACTGGGAGCTCTATTCTTCTATGGCAGTTTTCCATGATGAGAACTTTCCCAGCTGTGACAGTCCACGGATGTCATCCATACCCTGAACTTCAATATTTTCATCTAGGGTCCCAGTTCCCTGGTGAAATGCAGCATGTAGCGATGCTATTATAGTCTGGCAACGTGCTTCTATGTCTGTTTCAATGCCGGCCTACCTTGAAAAATTGTATTAATTACAAACGGCTATGAGCGAAATGCCGTCGAGTCATTAAAGAAAGCAAAAAAGCTTGCTGGATTTCTTTCAAGAGTTCTTTAAACAGATTTATTCCTTCGTCGGTCGTCTCAGGTAACCTACGCTGGTTATCTGGCACTAAGGTCCATTCCCCAATCCCTGGTCTGAACATAGAAAACCAAGTTCTTGTGGAACCTGTTGACATCTGCAATGCTTTGGGCTGCTCTTTGACTGAGGTCTCAAGCTCAGCTAATAAAGACCCTGCCTCCCTCCCCAAAAACAGGCTGAGGAGGCACGACTGCTTTCTTTTACTTCTCCCAATCATGAAAGTTCCAATGCCACCTTCACCACGCAGGCGCTAGAACGTGCCCTTGCCCTTGCCCTCTTCTGGTCCTCTGCCCCGGGGCCGATGCCATTCATATTCAGATGCTGAAGAACCTGTCCCCTGCAGGTAAATGCTTTCTTCTTCGCACTTTTAATTGCGTCTGGACTGAAGGTGAAGTTCCCACTTGTTGACGTGAAGCAATTGTTGTCCCCATACCCAAACCAGTATAGGACAAACATTTTCCTTCCAGTTATCGCCGCATTTCCCTGACCAGCTGTGTCTTTAAGGTAATGGAGTGCATGGTCAATGCTCAGCTGGTTTGGATACTCGAATCTCGACATCTCCTCACTGATGTCCATTGTGGGTTTCGAAGGCATTGCTCTTCTATTGATCACCTCGTTACCTTGTCGACCTTCGTTATGAATAACTTTTTGCGAAAGCGTCAGACAGTGGCTGTTTTCTTCGATTTTGAGAAGGCTTATGACACTTGTTGACGGGCGGGCATTCCCCGCACCATGCATACATAGGGTCTTGGCGGCCATCTCCCCCTCTTTATTCATGGCTTTTTAAAAGATCCTATGTTAACGGTACGAGTGGGCTCTGTTGTGTCGGACACCTTTCACCAGGAGAATGGGGTGCGAAATGGCTCCATTTTGAGTGTGGCACTTATCGCCATTGCGATCAACCCAATTATGGATTGCCGCCCAGCTGATGTTTCAGGCTCCCTGTTTGTGGACGACTTTACGATCTATTGTAGTGCTCAGATAATATGTCTCCTGCAGTGTCATCTTCAACATTGCCTTGACAGTCTCTATTCCTGGAGTGTAGCAAATGGCTTCCGTTTCTCCCATGAGAAAACGGTCTGTATCAACTTTTGGAGGTACAGAGAGTTTCTTCTATCATCTCTCCCTCTCAACCCCGTCACTCTCCCCTTTGTGGAGACAACATTTTTAGGGATAATGTTGGATAGGAAACTTAGCGGGTCTCCACATGTGTCTTCTCTGGGTGCTCGCTGTACTCGTTCCCTCAATGTTCTCCGTGTTCTTAGTGGTACCTCATGGGGCGCAGGATCGTACCGTCCTGTCAGATCCAAGCTGGATTACGAGAGTTTCGTGTACTCTTCTGCACGGCCATCCATTTTATGCCGCCTAAACTCGATTCATCATCGGTGGTTACGCCTGGCAATAGGAGCCTTTTACACTAGCCCTGCTGATAGCCTCTGTGCCGAATTATCTTTAACCCTTCAACGTGACATATTGCTGTGTCGGTACACATGCCATCTGCTTTCAATCCCCCACCACCCTTCCTATCCATCATTCTTTAATGACTCTCTCGATAGTCATTATAGGCTGTCCGCGATTGCTCTGCTCCCTCCTGGAGTCCGCTTTCATCGCTTGCTTCGGCAACTCGATTTTATCCTCCCTTCACGCATTTCAAATAGGTGAGAGCCCAGTGCCACCTTGGCTTCAGGCTCAAGTTCGCGTTCACCTCGAACTCACCTCACTTCGGAAGGAGAGTATTTCGGATGCTGTTTACCGCTTGAGGTGTCTTGAACTTCATTCATGACTCAAAAATTCTGTCTTCGTGTATACTGGCTCTAAGACCTATGAAGGTGTTGGATGTGTGTTTGTCGTCGGGCATGACGATTTTCAGTACAGGCTTAATGACCACTGCTCGAATTTCACAGCTGAGCTTTTTGCCCTCTATCAGACTGTACTAGATATCCACCAACACTGTTATCCTTCCTATGTCATCTGCTCTGTCTCCCTCAGCACCATTTATAGTCTGAGAGACCCCTATTCGGCCCATCCTGTTGTGCACCGAATCAACCGCTCCCTTCAATTATTAGCTGCCGACGGCCCTCGTGTTCACCTCCTGTGGGTACCTGGCCACGCAGGCGTGTCTTGTAACGAGGCTGCTGATGCCGCGGCAAAGGCTTAACTCTTCTACCTCGGACAGCTACGTACTGTGTCCCATCGAATGATATTCGAGGAGGGGCTCTTTCCATCGCCTTATATTGTCGTGGCATAATGTGTGGTCCTTGCTAGGTCATCTTGGCCCGGTTGCGGATCAGCCATAGCCGGTTCAGTCACCGCCACTTGCTAACTGGTGACCCCGCACCGTTGGGTTCCTGTGGTCACCCGCTGATGGTGCGCCATGTTTTATTGTCTTGTCCAAATTTTACTCCTTTTTGGATTGCACTGAATCTACCGGATACACTGGAAGAAGTTCTAGCTGATGACGCAAGAGCTGCTGCTCGAGTCTTGCATTTTATCAACTTGACCAATTTACCAAAGGACATTTAATTCTTCCTTTTGTTGTATTTTACCTTATGTTTTTAGCTGTTTTAATATAGGCTTATTATCCTTCGGTATATCTGTTTTGATTCGGGCGCTAATAACCTCAGTAGTTGTGCGCCCTAAAACAACAACAACAAAGAAAATTCTACACAAATTTCTCTCAATTTTAAAAAGCCATTAATGTACACTGTTAATTTCACACAGGTGACAGATTAAAACTGTGTGCCAGACCCTGACCCAAACTCGGAACCATTGCTCTTCTTGGGCAAGTGCTCTACCAGCTGAGCGACCTGTGCATCCTTCACTACATGTCCTTGCAGCTTTATTTCCACCACTACCTCACATACTATCCAATCTGCACTTACGTTCTCTTGCAAGCCTTGAGGCAAGGTACTGGTAACATTGAGCTTTGAGGATGAGACATGCGAATTGTTTGGTATCTGATCTACCAGGGCCTGCAAAAGGCAAAGGACCTGGATTAAAGTCCTAGTCCAGCACACAGTTTTATTCTGCCAGGAAGTTTTGGATCGGTGCACACTCCACTGTATTGTGAAAATTTCATTCTGGAACTGTTAACTTGACATACAATGAAGGAGAGTTATCAGCAAAAATGGTCCACTGATGGCCACAATCTTATGGAATATTTGTAACCCACACTTCAAACTCAATGGTATTTATAAACTTGTGTAATAGCATGTTAATATTAACTAATGAAGACAAACAGTAATAGTTCTTGATGTAAGTCTTAGATTCAGATGCAAATTCAAATACTAATTCACTATGCACATTGTATTGTATGATATTAAGCACACTTCCCTTCAGCCTTTTAATGAAGGAAACTGCTTGCCCACAGTTCAAAGTACTGTCACGTGTAAAGGCGAAGTTGGATGATAACTACTGCAGGAGACGCCATCTGGGGCAGGTTTATACTTATCCACTACAGAAGTTCATGTATGCTGCTTGCAGTATAGGCAGTGTCCGCCTTCCCAGTAGACTCGCCGTGCGTAGGCTGTGTTAAACATATTGTCGGAGCCATCACTGTTCGCCCATAACAACACTGTTCCCCCCTCCCTGTGGAAGACTTTGATGCAGCATCTGACCAAACCACCCTATCAGCACTTCTGATTCCAGTCCTGTCACATGCTTGTCCTATCCCATCAGGGGCTGAGCCACCTGTGAAAGTAGCCATGTCATTTACCAACTCTGCTGCAATTATTTCATAGCTTTTTACATTGGTGTGACTACCAACCACCTGTTTATAAAAATGACCACTGACAAACTGGTGCTAAGAGCAAGGTGGAGCACCCTGTGCTGAACATGACATGCGAGTTCAGTAGTCACTTTACAACTTGGAGCATCTGGATCCACTCCTACCAGCTTTTCTGAACTATGTAGATGAGAGTTAACCTTACAAAAATTTTACTATCAGTAATGGATGATAGGTAACAACTCACTGTAAAGAGACTCGCTGAGCTGCTGACAGACACGAAAATAGATAATCACATTCACACAACTTAAATTTTCAGCCATGACCTTCATCAGAAAAAGAAACACATACATTCACGCAATCGTGCAATTCACACAACTATCATCTCCCGCCACTCCAGCAGTACAAGCTAGACTGTGAGTTAGGTGGGAGTGGAGGGGGAAGGATGTTGGATATGGGTGGTGATGGAAAGTTCCGCATTGCATGATGGAATTTAAAGGCTCTGACAGGCAGGATTTTGAATTGCGCTGATGAATACAATGAAGGGAAGGGGTGGGAAAGGATAAAAGGAAGGTGTAGCAGAATGTGGGGAGGGAGTGTTGGGGATTTGAAATGAGTAGAATAATAACGAAAATTAAAAATAGGAAAAAGGGGAAAAAATTAGGAGAAAAGCAAAAAATTAAGTTGGGGGGGGGGGGGGGAAGGATAAAGTTTTCCTTTATTCCCCAACTTTAGTTTTTCCTTTATTCCCCCCCCCCCTTTTTTTTTTCACCACAAACATTCGTGGCTGAGTGGCCGAGCACATTGAGGTGCTATGCTATGATGCGCGAGGCCGTTCAAATCACCCCTCAGGCATGGATGTTTGTGCCGCGTTTAGTACAAGGTAGTTTGTAAGTTTAGGGACTGATGACCCCACAGTTAAGTCCCTTAAGCTCTACATACATTTGAACATTTATTATTTTTATCATTCCAAAACCCCCCCCCCCCCCCCCCAGTCTCCCTACCCTCCTCTACACTCCCTTTTATCCATTCCAGCCCCTACCCTTCACTTTATTCATTGCCACAATTCAAATTCCCACCTATCAGAGCCTTTAAATTCCATCATACAATGTGGGACTTACTGTCCCCACCTTTACCCAGCATCCTTCCCCACCTCTCTCTGTCTAGCTTGTGTTGCTGGAGTGGCCGAACATGATAGGTTGTGTGTGTGTGTGGGGGGGGGGGGGGGTGTAGAGTTGTCTGAGTGATTGTATGAATGTATGTGTTTATTTTTCTGATGAAGGCCATGGCCAAAAATGTAAGTTGTGTGAATGTTATTACCTATTTTCGTGTCTGTCAGCAGCTCAGCGAACCTCTTTACAGTGAGTTGTTACCTATCCTCCATTATTGATATTCCTATCGGATTTTCCATTGTTAAAACATTTTACTATCTTATAATAATTAAAGTTCAACTTACTGTCTCTATACTGACCCAACCATTCTCACCCTTTATACACCTTCCAGTTCATGTCCATTTCTCAAGTCTGCACCTCTTTTCTTCTTCTCTGCTACTCTCCATTTTCATTCTTCTGCCTACCCCCACCACATACCCTCCCACAAACTTCATCACAAAGCTGCTTCTCACACTTCCACCTACTTAGTATTTGGTACCTGTGAGCTCTGTCAGGTTGTGCGACCTCTACTCTACCTTTTCACTGCATCCTTCTCCACATTTCACTCAGAAACCTATGATAGATGTTACATGCGATTTGAGTTGTGTGTGTGTGTGTGTGTGTGTGTGTGTGTGTGTGTGTGTGTGTGTAAGTTATCATTGTATTTGTCCAGTCTCTTTACTGTTTCCATCGTATGTTAATATGCTGCATAACTAATAAAACTCCTCTGCCTCTTTGTCATATTTGCTAATCAAATTCTACAAAGAATTACAAATGTTACTTTTTGGCACATGTTTGCTCTGTGATAACTTCAGCATTGCAAAATTTTTTCCACTTTGTCAAAACTTTTTTTTTTTTCCTGTGGCTGTAGATTCAGCTTCTTCAACTTCTGTAAAAAGGTTAGTCGTAGCAAGAGTTTTACTACATTTCTGATCTTCCTCCACATTGGCAAATATAATTTGTTCCAGCCTTCCAAGGACAGTTTACATTAGTATTTTAAAACTGTGATATATGACACTTAAGGTTTGTAGATAAGATTCTGCTGCATTAACCTTTCATCTGTTATATGATTAACAAATACAGTATTTTACAATAAAACTTACAAATGAAATCTAATAACTAATGATTTTTTCTTCTTCTTCAGTATTCGAAGCTTCTGGACAAAGTATTCACAGATATAGGCAAAAGTGTTCGTTTCAATGTGACACTGAGTGCAGATTGGACACCGTCAACTGCTTTGTTCATTCGTGCACTTCCATTGTTCTTACCTGAAACTGAATCATTTGAAGAAGTTGTTAAGACATGTCCTACTCATGAGGACTCAAACCACACTCTGAATGCAGGTGTGTACCAAGAATTAATTTGTGTCTTGAATAATATCGGTGTTTGATATGAAATTATTTACAGCATTGTGTAACATCTGTTTTAGGTTGTCCTTCTGTGAAACATGTTGTCCGCTGCAGTGACCCACAAACCCAATATCAGACCGATCCATTGTCGGGTCGCTACAGTGTTGTGACCCGGCTATCGGCTCCACAACCTGGTGCTTCTAGTGTTCCTTTGCTTTACACTTTTGTGTGTAAGAACAGCTGCAGAGGTGGCATTGGAAGAAGGGCTCTTGCACTAGTATTTACTCTGGAGGATATCAGGTTTGTGCTTTTATATTGTATTTTGCGAATATAATCAGCAAAACAGAACAGTATTTTATTCCCATTTCATTCTGAGAAAATTCTTTTTTTACCAGTGGCGAGATTCTAGGACGTCGTGTGTTGGAAGTAAGGATATGCAGCTGCCCTAGGAGAGACAAAGAGAAGCAAGAGAAACAGTACCTGCGTAATCATTCGAGAGAACAGTCTGAAGACCTTCAATCGGATACAAAAGTTGTCATTCGACAGCTAGTGCAAGACTCGAAGAGTCAGTCACTTCAAGAAGTACCCCAGTCCCAAGTCGTTTCTGAGGAGGAGAGGAGAGATTCAGCACAGGTACAAACAATTACGTGAATTTGTTTGTAGGATTATAAAATACTGCAGTGACACATTGTTTTCTATATGACATTGCATAGCTTTGGCCATAGACTTGCTTTTTCTATAGTCCAATTAAAACTATTTGATTCTTAGTGTCTGTCACCTACAGTGTTGCCACTTCAGATACCACCTTAGTTATTGGTGATACACAGGCACATGTCACTTCACAAATGCAGTTAATGTGTAATATTGAGCAATATTGGTAGCAGCTGCTGCGAGGTAGAAGGGAATAAGAGATAATCTGTCAGCAGGTAAATTTGAGGCAGTAGTGAGTGAACTACATCAAATAACACATTTCCTAGCAATTAAAGCTAACCTCTTCAAGCAGTCTCGGTACAGAAAAATTAGTGTCTGTAGTACAAGCTTAGAACTGACACACAGTGAAGTAAAGCGATGTTAGTGGCATAAGTGCGAGCTTAGAACTGACACAGTGTGCTTTGTGTTCACTCACATACTGGCCATGTGAAACACAATACAGTGTGTAAACTGTTAGAAACGGCAGAGTTGTGAGGGGGAGCGGAGAGCAGAGGGAGTGCGGCCTATATTCACATAAACATGGTATCTCCATACTGTGAGGTTGGAGACAACTCTTGTGTGTCCAGTTGTTGTCAGGTCAGTGATAGATAGCTCCTGTGTCCACCTGTTGTGAAGCTTGAGAAATACTCCACTAGTGAGACAATAGATTGCAGTGCAGTGCATACACTACCCCTTCACTTTACAATTGTTGACAGCAGAACTAAGTTTTGTTTTTGGCCAGTTGGGACCGACAGTACATGATCGTCGCACATAGCTCTGCCTTTTACAGACACGTTATTGTCGGTG
This sequence comes from Locusta migratoria, assembly GCA_026315105.1. Classification (NCBI taxonomy): domain Eukaryota; kingdom Metazoa; phylum Arthropoda; class Insecta; order Orthoptera; family Acrididae; genus Locusta; species Locusta migratoria. The sequence continues at coordinate 273,714,253 of CM048748.1, forward strand.
TGGCTGCATATGCTTAGTGTCTGCTGAAATGGATATGCATCATGCTAATGCAAGTAATCAAAAGAGTATCTTCAGCAGGAAAAATAAATAATGTTCTTCATTTTATAGATTACTCACTTGAGGGCTCATCAGGGTGAATCACACAAAGCTACACCTATGCATAATATATGGTTTCAAACTGTCGATCCTGTGGTTGGGGACTTCTAATTAAAAAGAGGATCACACACCAAAATTTCTATTTCATTTTCATTTCTTAGGCTTTCGTGTGGACTAATGCACACTGGTCAAACCAGTTAGGGAATCAGGTGAGAGATTTAGATTCCGAAGTATTTCCATCAGTAGACTGAACTAAAATGGTTCAATGTCTTTGTCGGTTCTACAGAGTGGAGACAACTACATTACAGCAACCGAAGATAGTGATGATAACAGAAAGTTGCTGCAGAGGCAGTTTGTGTTGACTTGTTTACTCTACCAAAGTAATTACACAAGCAGTTGGGTTCGGACAGTGGTACTGAGCAGGTACTGCAATGAAGCAACAACATTACTGTCTATGGCATGGAAACAGGACAGACTCAGAGGGAGGTGGCTGCAGCTATTGGAGTGTCCCAAAGTGTAATTTCCAGCAGCTGAGTGCAATTTAGACAACAGGAACCGTTAAAAGAAGGCAAAGCCAGGGTTGTCCATGGATAACATCAGCAAGAGATGACCATTATCTCCAGTTAACAGCCTGTTGAGACAGGAGGCTGAATGCAACTTGGCTGCAGTGCACCATCCAGGTACCAACAGGATGCACAATATCAAGACAAACTGTTCAAAATTGCCTTCAGGAATGTGGCCTCCACCAGTGGAGACCTATGGTGTGTGTCCCATTAAAACCACAACATTGTTTAGCATACACCGTCTGAAGGGAAGGCCTGCGCACTGCCGTGCCACATCACCCAGAGGAGATCACGATCACGTAACTCGCTGGCTGGCCGGTGTGAGCTCACAGTGAGCTGTGCCCCATCGGCCAGCCAGTGAGCTACGCAATCACGACTACGCGATCTGCGTAATGTAGTACGGCAGTGCGCAGGCCTTCTCTTCAGACGGTGTTGGTTTAGCCCGCAGAAACTGGACAGAGGAACTTCAGGGTTGCAGTCGTAACAAATGGTGCCAGGTTCTGTTGACAGATAAGTCAAGATTTTGTTGTTTCTGTCCTGCTTATGTGCAGGAAACATCACCATACCGTGGTAGACGAATGTTGTGGGCGGGTATAAGTATTGGTGGAAACATCACCATATTGTGGTGGTATGTGAATTATGTGGCAGTAGTCAGTATTGGTGGACATTCAGACCTCTATTTTGTTCAGTATGGTGTTTTGACTGGTCAGAGATATAGAGACAAGATCCTTCAACCTTTTGTAGTGTTCTTCACTGGTTCCATTGGAGACGGGTTCCTTCTGGTGGACTATAACATTTGTCCCCCACAGAGCTGCTCTGTTGGACCAACATGCTTGAAGCTGAGGGACTTGAACAAATGGAGTGGCCAGCCTGTTCAGCGAACTTGAACCTGATTGAGCATGTCTAGGATGCACTTGTCAGATGCATTGCAGCCAGGCCAGCACCTCCCACAACGGTTGCAGAACTGGATATCGTACTCGTAGAAGAATGGCCAAACATCTCTCATGAGCTGATTGATAACCTAATGCTGTCCATGCCATGCAGGTGTCTAATTGTACTGGCCATGCAAGGTGGTTACACACCATGACACACAACGAGAATGACTTTTTCACTATTATGGTAGCCCCATGGTGCCTTGCTCTAACTGAATGCCATGTAAACCTTAAGTAAATAGTTGGGACAGCAATATATTGTACTGCAAGAGACACAAATTACAATAATCTGAATAAAATAATTAACTTGTGTACATTGTGTTTGATATCTCACCTGTTACCCAATTGTTTTGAGCAGTGTATTAACAGCAAATACATTTTTGTCAGATATACACCAAATTCAATTTATTAAATCTTTTAACAGCGGTGTTTTAATTTTTTTGTGACTTTCTATGTAGGAGAATGTCACTTCAGTTATTCAATAGTAACACTACAGCTTTATTATAATAATAATAATAATTATTATTATTATTATTATTATTATTATACATGGTTCAGGCCTTTTATCAGACCATGTAAAACATTCATGACTGCTTGTTCTTCCAGTATCCCTGCATTCTTTTACTAAAGGCTGTCTTCCTTTCTATAGTCCATTTTGGTCTTTGGGCTTCAGGTGCTATTTCCTCTGACATCACTTCCCACTTGTAGACCCACTTGTAAAAACAACTTTGTCAATTTCTGCTGAATCTATATGTGCCCTTTCCAGATCCTTTGTACCATCCAGAGTGTAGGGGTCTTAAGACTCTGGATTTACCTGAGAATTCTGTTGGTGAGGGGTCTGTGGATTCTGCAGATGTGTCCATAAAATTTTAGTCACCTCTTTCTAATGTCTGCTGGAATTTTGGAGAACTTCTCTGTGGTATCCTTGGTGAAGTCTATAGCCTTCCATCTGTAAGTTTTGGTCCAATAATTTTCCTTAAGATTTCTCTTTCCCATTTGAGAATATTCTCAAGATCAGTTTTGTGTGTAACATCAGTGTTTCACTGGTGTATAACACCTCAAGTTTCATTATGCTATTGTAGTGACAAATTTTGGTGAAGATGGAAATTCATTCCTTATTGTAGATAACTTTTTTTGTATAAATCTCACTTCATTGTTAATACACTAGTGTTCTGTGCGATTTTCTCCTTTCCTGGCAGTTCGATCACTCCATCTAGTTATTTAAAGTGTGCAACCCTGTTGATCTTGCCATACTTTGTGTTCAAATTTGGAATGTTTAGTTTTATGGAGAACACTGTTTTTTGAAAGGAGGTCTGTAGCCCTACTTCATCCGCACACTGTTGGAGTACTTGTATCTACCTTATTGCTGTGGTTTTGATCTGTGAGAAATGCCAGATCTTTCGCAAAGGCTAGAATGCCAACCTCTAGCGTGTCCTTGAGTCACTCAAGCTGCATTGGCTTCCAGTGACCTTGTATTTTCGGCCCCTTCTCACACTCTTTGATGACTTTATCAAGCACTATGTTGAAGAAGAGCAGTTAGTCCGTCACCTTGGCGAACGCCTGTTTTCATGTGAAAGGATTCGGAAATTCCCTTTATGAATTTCACCTTGATGTTGTGTCTGTCAATGTTTATCAGTTGCAGTGTCTTATCAACTAAACCTTGTTCGTGTAGGATGTTGAACAATGAATGGGTGTCAATGGCGTCATATGTCTTCTTGAAGTCAACAAAGGTGCATATGACTGGACAGTTCCTGAGGGCTTTGATTTTTAGGGTGGTCTTCAGATTGAACATTTGTTCTGCACAGTAGTGACCTGAGTAGAATCCCGCTTGGTTTTGGCCATCTTGTGCTCCAGCTGGTCCTTTGTCCTTTGGAGTAGGCAAGTTGTATGCAACTTATAGTAGTGAGATGCTCCTGTAATTGTTTATGTATGCCGGGTCGCCCTTTTTGTGCAGTGGAGGGTGTATTGGTGCACATTTCCAGTCTTCTGGTAACTTTTCTTATGTTCGTATGTCTGTGACGATCTGTGTTACTTCTCTTAGTGAGTTTGGTCCAAGGGTTTTCAGCAGTTCGGCCACTATGCCATCTTATGTCCTGTTATTTTTGAGCCTGATAATGTGCTTGTCAACTTCCTCTTGAGCCGGAGGCATTGAGTCTGTGTTTGTCTATCTGTGGGTTCTGAGCAGTTGAGAAGTACTGGGCCAGCACCTTGCAATTCTACTTATTTGTCAGTGCCAATTTTTCATCCCTTTTTTTGAAGCAGAGGTTTTTTGGTGTGTATCTTCAGATGTTCCCTGTAAATGTCCTGTAACAGTTCCTTAATTTGTAGTTGTGGAAACTGTCCTCTATAGAGTCCAGCTTTTCCTTCAGGTATTTCCTCTTGGATTGTCTTATGATTTTTCCTGTTGTCTGTCACGTTTCGTTGAATATCTGTAAATTTTCTGGAGTCTTGCTGCTGTTCTATTTCTGGTATGCAAACTATCTCACAATGCATGCATTCTCACAATCATATCCCACCATGGGTGCCTTTTGTTCTTCCGAAGAATGAGGACTTGTGCTTTTTGTGTGATTCATTTTCTTACAGAATAGTATATTAAAAGTGAATGTACCATGTTTTGTACACACACTTCTGGATTGTTTGACCATAGAATAACAGTTTTATATTCTTCTTATTCAGTTCGGTTGTTCTGTGCGAGAATGAGTTAATAAAATGTACACTTGTTTTAACTGCCCATAGTTATTCAAAACAACCTATAGCAGAACGTGTCAACAGTTTGCAGGACTCTCAGCTAAAACAGCAATTGTCAAGTGAACAGGCAATACTGTGTTGTGTTGGCTCCATAGGGTGGGATGACTACGGGTGGTATGGTGGCAAAACAGCAACTGCAGTTACCCCTATTTGGTATAAAGTGTGTAGGACCCTCAGCAATCAGAACAATGTGCTCAAGAGTGATAGTAAGTTAAATATTGTGGGCACTTTGGAAGCAACCTCCTTAAGACGAGGGGCAGTTGGAGGCTCGAATCTGACACATCTGACAACAATGAGTCACAATGGTGGTGTAACCGGGGGCTGTCCTATGCTTACAGCTTGTAGATATAACGCATGAGGCTGAGGTGACTGCCCCTATTAGTGGCCTCGCCACCAGTTATTCATTGGCCGCCTGTGTGATTTCGAATAAGTGTGTGATGTAAAACGTATCCTCCAGTGTCAGGTTGCCAAATTTAAACGCTGTGGTGCAGGCCTTTGGATCTAGCGCAAAGAGAACAACAATGTCACATCACGAATTCCACTTGGGAAGCTAGTTGTGATTGGTGCAAGTGAAGTTGCATTTGTTCCTAAGACCTTGTAAGACTGTGACATGGGAACAGTATGAGTGTCATGATATTGATGCAATTCTAGCCTGGAGGTAACCACTTGGTGTCTTTGTGAATAATATTTTGTCATCAGGAGATGAAAGAACATGCCTGACAGTGCCCAAGACAAAAACAACAATTGTTGCTACAAATAACTTGAAACTTTGTGAAATACTGTTTCAGCATCTACATCTACATACATACTCCGCAATTCACCGTAAGGTGCGTGGCGGAGGGTACACTGTACCACTACTAGGCATTTCCTTTCCTATTCCACTCCCAAATTGAACGAGGAAAAAAAGAATGCCTATATGCCTCCGTACGAGCCCTAATTTCTCTTATCTTGTCTTTGTGATCTTTACGCGAAATGTAAGTAGGCGGCAGCAAGATCGTACTACACTCAGCTTCAAATTCCGGCCCTCTAAATTTACTTAACAGAAATTCACGAAAAGAACGTAGTCTTTCTTCCAGCGATCCCCAATTGAGTTGCCGGAGCATTTCCGTGACACTCGCGCATTGGTCGAACCTACCGGTAACAAATCTAGCTGCTCGCCTCTGAACCGCCTCTATGTCTTCCTTCAAACCGATCTGCTGCGGGTCCCAAATACTTGAGCAATACTCAAGACGTGGTCGTACAAGCGTTTTATACGCGGTCTCCTTTACAGGTGAAGTACATCTTCCCAAAATTCTCCCAATAAACCGAAGTCGGCTGCCTGCCTTACTCACAACTGTCCTTACATGCTCGTTCCATTTCATATCGCTCTGCAATGTTACGCCTAGATATTTGAACGACGCGACCGCATCAAGAAGCTCACTACTGATGCTGTATTCGAACATTATAGTATTGTTTTTTCTACTCATGCGCATCACCTTACATTTTTCTACATTGAGAGCTAGCTGCCATTCTTCGCACCAACTAGAAATTTTGTCTAAGTCAACCTGTATGCTATTACAGTCAGTTACAGACGACACCCTCCCATACACCACAGCACCATCAGCAAACAGCCGCAAATTACAACTTACTCTCTCCATCAGATCATTTATGTAGATAGAAAATAATAGCGGTCCTATCACACTCCCCTGGGGCACGCCTGACGATACACTCGTCTCTGATGAACACTCGCCGTCGAGAACAACGTACTGCGTTCTATTACTTAGGAAGTCTTCCAGCCAGTCACAAATCTGTGAACCTATTCCATAAGCTCGTATCTTCGTTAGCAGTCTGCAGTGTGGCACCGTGTCGAACGCCTTTTTGAAGTCGAGAAAAACACAATCCGCCTGTTGCCCTTCGTCCATGGCTCGCAAGATGTCATGTGAGAAAAGGGCAAGCTGAGTTTCACATGAACGATGTTTCCTAAACCCGTGCTGATTCATGGAAAGAAGCTTTTCCGTTTCAAGGAAATTTACTATATTCGAACTGAGAATATGCTCCAAAATTCTACATGAAACCGATGTCAACGATATTGGCCTGTAATTGTATGGGTCAGTTCTCTTTCCTTTCTTATACATGGGAGTCACCTGCGCTTTTTTCCAATCACTAGGAACTTTGCGCTGAATTAGAGATTCGCTGTAAATGCAAGCTAAGTAGGGGGCCAATGCCACAGAATAGTCTTTGTAAAACCGAACTGGTATTCCATCCGGACCAGCAGACTTTTTCGTATTTAGCTCTCTCAGCTGCTTCTCTACACCGGAAATACCTATTGCTATGTCCCCCATTTCGGAATTAGTACGTTGATCAAATGATGGTACATTTGTGCGGTCCTCCTGCGTGAAAGATTTCTTAAAGGTTAAATTTAGAACTTCAGCTTTCCGTTTGCTTTCTTCTATTACTGCCCCGGAATGATCAACTAGTGACTGGACAGTGGGCTTTGACCCGCTTATCGATTTTACGTAGGACCAGAATTTTTTCGGGTTCTCGGAAAGATCTTTTGCTAAGGTATGGCTGTGATAATTATTGTATGCTTCACGCATCGATCTTTTTATAGACGCACGAATCTCTACTAACTTTTGCCTGTCATCATTTGCGTGTTCTTTTTTGAATCGAGAGTGCAACAGCCTTTGCTTTCTCAGCAGCTTTCTAACATTATTATTATACCACGGTGGATCTTTTCCATCCTTAATCGTCTTTACTGGCACATATTTCTCTAACCCTTCATTAACATGTGCAGTTATTGTCTCTCCCAGTCCTGCATAGCATCATTGAAGGGTGGAAACAGTTTAGGACATATAGGAGCTTCAATGGCAATGCCAAGGCCCATAGTGACTGAGCCTCTTGTGCTCTTGAGTTATCAATCTGCAACTGAAGTGTTTTTATGTTTTGCTCCTTCTGCATTAGCTACTGCTTTTGCTGTAACAACAAAATCGGCCTAGAATCTACTTCATCTTTCCTGGTTGCCAGAGCTGCAGATGCAATTGTTCAAAATCAGCTGTAATTGGAGTGCTGCAGAACGGATGCATGTGAGAAGCCATCAGGCAGTGGAGCCAACTATGAAAGTAGATTAGTAGACTAACCATGTAGTAATATAAACAATCATGGGCGAGTAATAAGTGATGCAATGTTAGTGGTATAAGCTGAATCGCAGAATTGATGAATAATGTGCTCTGCGTTTGCCTAAATATCGGCTGTGTGAAACACTGCTGGCAGCTGGCGATGCACAGCTAGATGGGGGTGCTCTCTGTCGAATGTGGCGCAGCTGTGTGCAAGCATGTTATGAATGACACACATGAATGGTTCAGGAAATTAGAAAAATAATCTATATGATGACTCATCTACAGAATCTACAGAATGTTATTTTAAAGATGGTGAATACCATGAAACACTAACAGCAGGAAGTGAAGATTCATAAAGGCATGAAAAAGTGGAAGGTCAAAATAGTGAAAACTTTTGGACGGTGTGTTTACACCTCAGATTTTTTATGACCAAACACAGGTTTTGCTGAAAATTGTGTGTGTGTGTGTGTGTGTGTGTGTGTGTGTGATTTATGAAATCACAGTAATAAACATGTCTTTACTGGTGTTAGCAACTACATTATGTATTGATTCCTTATGACATTCACAATCTGCAGTAGTTGGAAACACTTGGATACCTTACCTGATTGCACATATAAGATAGTTCACAAATCGTAACAGATATACATTTTCAGGAAAAGTCTTGTCTTTGATCATTTGTTGATAATTATAACATTTGTTGTAATAATAAAAATCAAGAAACACCCAAATAACATTGAAATGCAATATATTTGCTACAGATTTTGAATGCTTAACAAAGACCCTATACCTAGAGGCACCTGTTTGTGGTGAAAATATTTGCTCAGTTTCATCACTTTTAAAAAAGATATTTCGGTATTCTACGGCTACTTTTATTTCATCAGTAATTTCGCTAATTTTATTTTCACTTTTTAACTAATAAAAACTAAAGCAAAAATAAATTATAAACTCATTGCAGTTTAACATCTTTTATTTTATTCAGAAAAGAGAGAGAGAATGTGTTCGTTTTTCTCAAAAGTCCATAGATGGCCAAATGCATTGAAAAATTTTCCTTTTTCAATGTGTAATTTCACTAGTCAACATGATGTCTGTATGGTGAGGAACAAATATCTTTTCTTCAATATTAACATAGGAGAAAGAAAAAAAAAGTCTGTCAGTCTGAGACAGAGATAAAATGACTTTCATGTTACTCGGAGTAAGAGTTGTTCTCCTTTCAGGCATTAGAGTACGACTTTCTTTCCTGTGTCACCTTCTATCAACAGGTTTTTTCAGACTTGCTCTACCAACAACCTGAAAGAGTGATGTTAATAAAAATTGAATTTGTTTTGGCAATTCATTAAGTTTAGTTGAAGTTGCCTTAAAAAATGTGTCCTCTAGTAATTTAAAACTCTTTCAAAGGCCACTAAGCCTGGACTCCAATAAATGAATCAGTGTAATTTTGGAGCTTTCTTGTGTCAGCAGCAAATGGCAACGTTTTGGATCAGTACTCAACAAGAAAAACAGCAAGGCATTGAACTTTTTTTACATCATTAGAGGCCAACACTATTTTCTTCCAGAGTTTCAAGAAATTCTACAATGTTCCACCTGATGATTACTGGTATTGCAGAAAGTTTTGCTTTTGTTTCATCTTCATATTTATGCAATAAAAACTGCATATACACATACTTCCTCTTTCGCATTTTAAGAAATATGTGCTTTGTCTGGGTAATGCAATAGCTCCATGGCCCATACACTGCTACCAAATTTAATTTGTGCATTCAACACTGGGTGCGAACTAATCCTACGGAAACAAGAAACCAAACCACTTTGATACACTTTTCCATGTAACAGGCTGACTCTGACATTATTGAAATAACATTTTCATACTGAATATCAAGTGTCTCAATAACATTCAAAATAACCTGAGAACACTCTGTAGCATTAGCATTTTCAGTCACTTTTTCTCCTCCCATAATTAACTTTTGAACGGTGTCGGCATCACAAGCAAGTACTCTTAACAAAACTATGAATACACATTGGTCCCTTCTGTCAGTTGTTTCATCACAGAAGATTGAAATTTGATGGCTTCTTTGTCTTTCCTCCTCCTCCTCCTCCCCCTCCACCTCTTCTTTTATGATCTGAGGCACAGGACTTTCCTGGAGTCTTCCAGCTGAGGGCAAGTCTACAGCACCTTAAAAATGGCAAGAGACAGGATATTAGACAACTGACAAACACTATTTACAGAAATTGATTAATTTCTTTGTTTTTGAAATGAATGAGACCATGCATTACCTAAGTATAAACATCATTGAACAAGAAAAACGGGATAAGTATGCAGTTAATCATTTACCTGGTGTACTGAAATAGAGTAGAAAGTGCTCAGGGCTGCGGATGTTCGATCAAATCTCATCTATTTCACCCAAGATTAAATTTGTGTTGTACAGTTTCAGTTCACTTGTGTTTGTATTTTTCCACATCGAATGCTCTGTCAGCAGATGTGTCGACGGCCGCTGCCCGGCATGCAGATGTTAGTAGCAGCGCAATGAATGACGGGAGGTGAAGTAGCCAGTCATCAGTGGCAGACACCCAATAACAATGTGTTTTTACGTTTTGATCTTTGTAATCAATTTGCTGTTGTGGATATACTAGTAAATATTTTCTATGGGAAATACCTTGCAAAATGTGACTCTCATAAAAAAAATACAAAAATACTTTAAGATTTGTTGCTGAATAACTATCGTAAAAAGTAATTATGCTCACTACACTGAATTGTATACAATGTAAAAAACAGACGCATTTTTATTGGCATTTTAACCGAATATGAAAAGCATAACCAATTAGATTGCACTTCAATGCAAATACAGTTAAGTAGATAATAGTATGAAAAAATATGGGTATTCTTTTGACTACAGAGCTTCAAACAGCGAATAAAGCGACCACTTGGTGAACACAGCAGACTCGCGCGCATTTTAAATACAAAGTTGCAAACTTCAATACATCATCCAAAAACTTCATGCTGTATAGTAAACACTTTACAATCCTTACGTGCGATAGCTTTCACAAGTTGAGTGAGCCACTATTGGTAAAAATGTACTTACGGTAGTGGTGTAGACGGCTGATGTTGGCAATGAGTGTATGTTTTATGAAAACTCAGTGTTTCTAACACCAGGAAAACTGCTTCTCAGAAGTCCTGCAATCTGACACTTTGTTCACCTCGTTTTTATTCCCTTAAATTTTTTTTTAAAAGTATGATATTACACAAACCTCGTATGTATCCACTCTGAGTTTCCAAGGGGATGTTCGTCTTGATGAAAACTCATGTTGTTGATAATACAAATTCTTCCTTGTCCACTTTCTCTCGTTTTGCCGCTGCATTGATATCCGTAAGTGTAACTTTTCTCTTCATGCCTGTCAACAGCAGTTTCTTTCTCCTTGTTCTTATGGGAAGAACTGCTACTTATATGTTTTAGGCATGTGTCCTTTCTTTGACATTCAATACACACATTGCAGTACTTGCATATAGGTATTTTTTTGTTTTATCAAAAATGTTAAATCTTCCTGATGCGCATTATCTTTCACGATCAAAAACTGTTACGACCATATTAATAATCTGCTGTACTAAAACAAATCACAAATCACTGAAAGAACCAGTGAATAGAAACGATTACAAACATGCTGTACACTACCAATCACCAGATCAAATCAACTGCTAGAAACTTACTCCTTCACTGTTGAGGAAATGAGGTTAGCAGGACTGAAAACGAAATATATCAAAGTGGTATGCAATCAATTGTCATTTATATCTTGAATTTCCACCATGCATTTAACACGTTGACAGCCACGATGACGCCAGAACCGCCTGCTGTGGCCGCCGACAGCCACACGGCTGCTAACGTGTTCAATGACTGATGAGATTTCACAAAATCTCATGATTTTTTGTAAATTTCAATGATTTCACAATTTTCCATGAAAATTGTAAAATATCTCAAAAAAATTTCATGGCTTCGCTCTTCAAAAAAGAGGTTCCTCTACCAATACTACTTCATACTTAAAATTTCAATAGACTGGTAGATGATTTTAATGATATATTTATTATGCTAAATATATTAGTTTTTAATAGATTTTAGCACATAATGGCCTGTAAATAAACTAATAAATATCTCTTTAATTTCAGAGTTGTGATAGTACTGAATTGAAGCTTGGTAGATGTATTATTGGCGTGCCAGGACAGCAAGCTCAGCAACTTTGTCTTGACTTGCCAGTAGATCAGTCCCATCAGAGAGAAGTGATGGGACAAGCATTAGCAATCATGTGGCGAGATGCCGGTGAAAACCAAGTACCCTTGTCAGAGAGTGACTTACTCTTAATGCAGGTATACAGGGGAGAAATTTGAACCTGAAGGTAAGAATATAACTTCATAAGTAGAAAATTCTTCTAACATACTGTTTTACAAATCTACAAATCATCACTCCAGAACCTTATTCTGGCAGTCACCTTCTATGAGTAACAGTTGTTTATGTAGCATACTTTTTTTCCATTTCAAGGGAAAAAATCGCGCTGGCATGTTTTATGGCCCACTTTAGGTTTTCCTGTAGCTTTATGATTTCTTGTGAACATTTGGACAAAATAATAAAAAATATGGACAATACAAGTATGACTACTATTGTGATAATATCCGTGCACTCAACAAGTAATATTCTCTCTAGAATGAAATTTTCACTCTGCAGCAGAGTGTGCACTTATATGAAATTTCCTGGAGTCCTAGTCCTGTAAGGTTCTCAGGAGAACTTCTGTGAAGTTTGGAAAGTAGGAGGCGAGGTACTGCCAGAAGTAAAGTTGTGAGGACGGATCATGAGTCGTATCGGGATAGCTCAGTTGGTAGAGTGCTTGCCCGCGAAAGGGAAAGGTCCCAGGCTCGAGTACCAGTTCCGGCACCCAATTTTAATCTGCCAGGAAGTTTAATATTTTCTCTGACTGTATTTTAACAAACAGCCAAAATGATATTTGAGTTTATTTTAACTATTAATTTCATCTCTCTCCCAAATTTTGATTATCTTTGTCCATTAAAAATATCACCTGTCTTATTGTGGTAGTCAGTCCCCTTTTTCAAGTTTATTTTCTTTGTCTGTGGTGGTTTACATAAAGTGACAGTGTAAAATCGCCGTTATTTTTGCATATATCTTTGAAGCCATGTGAGATATTGCTTGGGGGGGGGGTGGGATAAGAGCAAAGTTGTAGAGAATTTTCTCCTCAACAAGTTTGTTTATTGAATCTTCATGTCAGGTTAACGGAAAAGCACCTGAAAAACAGGAATCGAAATTCAGTGGGGAGGGGGGGGCGTTGTGGGCTGCATTTTGAAATTGAAACAAAGTTGATTCATTCTAACATGAAATATAAGTTAGTAGAATGGATGAAGATAAAACTACTGTATTCGATTAATGATGGAAATTCTTCTCAGAGATGATAATTTTTTTCAAAAGATAGATTAGCAGGCCAGTACTTACCTTTGTGCTGTACCGCTGATAGACAAATGAAGAAAAAGAAAAAAGGGGACGAAAAAGGACAAGCTTTTGGAACACAGTTCCTTCCTCAGGTGGGAGATAAAGGAAGAAAAAAGGATGGGAACGGAAGGGTAAGGTAATTCACGACCTACCCCCCAGGGAGCCCCCAGCTCTTTTGTGGGTACGTGTGTGGCGCGCATGGGTCTCCGGGCCATTGCAGCCTTTTTCCTGCTTTCCCCAGGCTCTCATAGTTCCCCCTCCTTCCCATCCCAATCACTCCCTCCCACCCTCTCCAACCCCGTCTCTCAGCGTTTCTCTAGATGACAGTTTGGCTATCCCATGGTACCGATTGTCCTGCAATTTTGGTTTTGTCTCCTGTTTACATTCCTGTTTTCGGCCCAGTTTGGTCCCCCTCAGGGTTTGACCTTCCATAGCAAAATCCTCCAATAACGTGTGAGCCAAATGGGGAAGAACTCCCGACCTAGCCCCTACGGCACGGGTCCCATCCTTTCCTTTCCATTTCCTTTCCTCGCCTTGCCGTAGCCCCCATCCCCTGGTAGGTCCCCAGCACGTGTAGCCAGTCCGTGTGGGGGGGCTGTTATATACCCTTTGGCTGAGCCCCCTGACACCACATGGATCACACTACTGGTGTCTGAGCTGCGACCTCTCCATGCAAGCCAAGGAGTTGATGCCTGTCCTCAGTGGTATCAGAACTCCCGGCAATGGCCATCGTGCCAGGTGGCCTTTGGGGAGGCTGGGTGGTGCCCATGGAGAGAGCCCATGTTTCGGAGTGGGTGACACCAGGGCTGATGTCTAGCACTATGAAAAGAGTAAGACTTTAAAATGGTCGTGCATCGGCCGTCTCTCAAGACAAGAAGAGGTCTTTCAATGCTGCTACTGTAGATACGAGGATGTTTTCCTCCGTTGCTACCCCTTGGGAGGATGGCCAGGCTCGCCGGTTAGGAGCAAAACCCTTTCCTCGCTACCTGGTTTGCACAAGGACTGATGGAGGAACTTTCACTACCACTATGATAGAGGAACTTTCACTACCACTAAACCACTGTTCTTTGTTGAGACCATAGAGGACAAGTTTGGTGAAGTGGAATCTATGAGTAAACTTCGATCTGGCTCATTGCTTATTAAAACAGTCTCGGCAGCCCAGTCTGAGGCTTTGTTCGCCTGCACCACTCTTGGTGACATCCCAGTGACAATACTCCCCCACAAATCTCTGAATATGGTACAGGGTGTAATATTCCACCGGGGACCTCCTCCTTCAAACTGATGAGGAGCTTAGGACACACCTTGAGCGGCGTGGTGTACATTTTGTTCACTGCGTTCAGAGGGGACTTAAAGACAACCGTGTTAATTTTGGGGCCTTTATCTTGGCCTTTCAGGGGGACACACTCCCAGAGAAGGTCAAGATAATGATATATCAATGTGATGTGAAGCCCTACATTCCGCCTCCCATGTGATGTTTTCGATGCATGCGGTTTGGCCATATGTCCTCTTGCTGTACAGTAGTCCCCGTATGCGGTGATTGTGGACGCCCACTACATGAGGGTTGCACCGGAGGTGCCGACTGTGCTTTCACAACTGGTTCATCCCATTGAGTCTGAGGCTGATCAGCTATTTATGGATGTCGTCCCTTCTTCTTTGGTGATGGACACTGACAAAGCAGCGTGACATACGTTACCCCATTCGCTTCCCGCCTAGATCCTCGTGATGTGATCATCCAATGGAATTGTAATGGCTACTACTGTCACCTATTGGAGATTAAACAGCTAATCTCTTTTTCTTCTGCAGCCTGTGTCGTCCTGCAGGATTCACGGTTTATAAATGCACATTCACTGACCCTCCGTGGGTTCCTTGAAACCGGGTTGGTCCCCTCCAGGCGTCTGGTGGGGTTTGTACATTGGTCCGGACAGATATTGTCAGTACCTGGATTCCTCTCCAAACTCCATTGGAAGCGGTTGCTGTCCGGGTTCACTTGGACACCCCGTTAACCATCTGCAACCTCTACCTTCCCCCTGACAGGTCACCTACACTTGCTGCCCTAGTTGCCCTCCTTCAGCAACTTCCCGCTCCTTACCTAATCCTTGGGGACTTCAATGCCCACCATCCTTTGTTGGGCAGCGCTTATACGTCTAGCTGGGACCGCCTCATAGACCAGGTTCTTGCTGACCACGACCTGTGCCTTCTCAACGATGGTTACCCAACCCTTTTCTGCCATAGATCTCTCTTTCACATCTCCTCTACTCCCTTTATTTCACTGGTGTGCACATGACGACCTCTGCGATAGCGACCACTTTCCATCGATCCTTTCACTTCCCTCACACCTACCATGAGCCAGGGTATCCCATTGGGTTTTCCGTCACGCTAATTGGCCACTATATACACCCCAGGTTGTTTTCCCATCTTCCCCCTCAGGCTGTATTGATGATATTATAAGGCAAATGACCAACATGATTACTCAAGCTGCCAACTCTGCTGTTCCCCGGTCGACAGGCCCTCCTACTCGCCGGGCAGTCCCATGGTGGAACACAACTGTTGCCGCAGCCATTCGCATGCCCCGTAGAGCCTTGCAACATCTTAAGCGCCATCCGTTGCTCGCTTGCTCGCTGGTGTCATACATTTCAAACATCTGCGTGCCAGAGCTCGTTACTTAATCAAACAAAGTAAGCGGGCATGCTGGGAGCATTTCGTGTCCTCCTTGGGCTCTTCTGTCCCTCTGACGCGAGTGTGGGCTATGCTCCGATCTATCCAAGGTGGCTGGCGGCCTTCTTCCATCCCTGGTCTTGCCCTGCCTGATGGGGTCTGTACAGAGCCCCTTGCAGAACATCTTGCAACTCACTTTGCCCATGTATCAGCGACAACTTCATATCCGGTGACCTTTCTCCTTAAGAAACACCAGGCCGAAACTTTCAAATTAGGTTTTACTTCTCACCAGGTGGAACCATATAACGAACCTTTTACTGACTGGGAACTATTGCTGGCCCTCTCCTCTTCTTGTGATTCAGCACCTGGCCCTGACAATATCCATAATCAATTGCTGGAACACCTCAACCCTTCACAATGACAATTTCTCCTCCAAGTTTATAACCGTATTTGACTTCAAGGGATCTTCCCCTCCCAGTGGAGGGAGAGTATTGTGGTTCCTGCCCTCAAGCCTGGCAAGGACCCGTCGTCGCTGGACAGTTATCGGCCAATAAGCCTGACAAATGTCCCCTGTAAATTACTTGAAAGAATGGTATCCCGCAGATTATGCTGGGTTCTTGAATCCCGGGGACTTCTCTCACCTTACCAGTGTGGGTTCCAGGAGTGACGATCCCCTATTGACCATTTCCTTCGACTGAAGATGGCGATCAGACAGGCCTTCTCTAAACGACAACATCTTGTTGCAGTCTTCTTCGATTTTCATAAGGCGTACAACACTGCTTGGCGTTGTCATATTTTACGTTCTCTTCATGACTAGGGCCTCAGAGGCTTTCTACCAATTTTTATCTGTCTCTTTTTATCCCACCGCCTGTTCCGTGTCAGAGTTGGCTCTTAATTCAGCTCCCCTAGAATACAGGAGAACGGTGTCCCCCAGGGCTCAGTGTTGAGTGTTACACTCTTTCTAATCGCCATCAATGGGATGGTGAGCACTGTTGGGTCGCTGGTAATCCCGGCACTGTATGTCGACGACTTCTGCATATGGTATAGCTCCTACTCAATAGCCTACGTCAGCTCCATAGCGCCATTCGGCGGGCTTCAGCGTGGGCTACGTCCCATGGTTTCCAGTTTTTCTCGTCAAAAACGAGGGTGATGCATTTCTGCCGCGTACTACAGTTCACCCTGATCCAGAACTGTTCTTGGGTACTTAGCGCCTGGAAGTTGTTGCACAGCATCGTTCTCTGGGTCTTCTCTTCGACAAAAGATTGACTTGGGCGCCCCATATTCGTCACCTAAAGATTAGGTGTATGAGGAAATAGGTGTATGAGGAAACTTAATGCCGTACATTTCCTTGCTCATTCATCTTGGGATGCAGACCGAACTACTATCCTTTGTATCTATCGAGCTCTAATCTTGTCCCGATTGGACTATGGGCGTCAAGTTTATGGCTCGACAGCTCCTACTCCCCTGAAATTACAGGGGCTACAGGTGTGTTCCGGACTAGCCCGGTCGACAGTCTCCTTGCTCTCTTCAGGTCAGGCGGCATCAGATTCTGGGGTCTTATGCCATTGCCATCCGGCAATATCCTGCTCATCCCACCTACCAGGTTCTTTTTGCATATGAAGGGCTTCGACCCCCTGATACCCGGCCGCAAGCGGGATTGCCCGTCAGACTGCGGCTTGCCTCTCTTTGTCGAGATTTCCACTTCCCTTCCCTGGATTGCGCCCCCCGTTTCACTGCACGCACACCCCTCGTGGATGGTACCGTGACCACTAATTCAGGCGGATCTCTTCCAGGACCCAAAAGCTTTAATTTCCCCCATGGCCTTTCGGTGTTTGGTGTGCCCAGTACTAGAAGAGTTTCAGGGAGCCTCTATGTTCTACACGGGCGGCTCGAAAACTGTGGGCCATTCCGGATATGTATTTACATCTCCCGTTGGGGCGGAATGCCATTCTCTGCCAGAGGTATGCAGTGTGTTCGCGGCAGAGCTAATGGCGATTTATAGAACCCTCTGTTTTATTAAACAGACTGCTGTGGAGCATGGTTTAATCTATGTTAACTCCACGAGTAGTCTGTAGGCCGTTGATCGATGTTTCCCCTCCCATCCTTTGGTTATTTCCATCTACGATCTCCTTGCTGACATCCATTGTGCTGCCTACTCTGTTACCTTTCTCTGGGTGCCAAGCCATGTTGGTATTACAGAGAATGAACAGGCTCACCAGTTGGCTCGATCGGCAATTACTCACTGCCCACATCCCTTTCTAATTCCGTGTGCGGATCTGCAGGTGCAGATCAGATCTTTGCTTCATTCCTCTTGGGATAGCAGCTGGAAAGCTATAGCCCCTTCCAATAAACTCCGCACCATCAAAGATACAACTGCAGGTTGGAGTTAATCTTTACGCCCTTTCTGGAGAGAATCGACTGTCCTCTGTCGCCTCCATATTGGACATTGCAGGCTGACCCATGGATTTCTTTTATGCAGTGACAATCCACCACATTCTGATTGTGGAGCCATTACAATCTGTAGCCCATATTCTGGCTGAATGTCCTCTCCATTTGACACTTCGTGGCGACTATGGCCTACCGCCTTCATTGCCTCTAGTTTTGGTGAATGACCCTCAGATGATTGATCGTGTCCTTGCCTTCCTCTGTGAAGGTAGGTTTTATTCTTAGCTCTAGGACACTCTTGGTTGGGGTGAGTGGGTTTGTGACTCTTGGCCGTTTGCTGGGTTTAGAGCCTCCCCCCCCCCCCCCCAGTCCCCCACTCTTTTACTTTTTAACGTCATTTTATTTCTCCCTACTCTGAAGCTGTGATCTGTTGACCACTGTGCCGTTAGTAACTTGTGGTTTAGAAGGTTGTCGTCGCTTCCGGAGCTATGGGAGCGGACACTGTAGCTTTCACTGGTTTTTGTCTTGTTAGTGAGATGATTTTAATTCCTAGTGGAATGGTCTTTTAGCTTTCCCACATTTTTCGTTGTTTTCTGTGGCATGTACAATTTGGAGTTAAAGGGACTGATGACCTCGTTGTTTTGTCCCTCATTTCCATCAACACACACACAGTAATTCACGACCTAGGTCATGAAGGTGGTGTTTGAGGAGTGTGGAAGTCAGAGATACTGCCCAAGTCAGAAAGGATATATATAACCAAAGAGGAAAGATCAAGTAGTAAAGAGAAGAGGACTGAACTGAATGATGCTGAGGGGTGTAGGAGGGGCGGGGGGTTGTCTAAAACGTTTTTGATTAAGAGGGACACACACACACACACACACACACAGACAGACAGACAGACAGACAGAGAGAGAGGGGGGGGGGGGGGGTAAGGAAGGGATAATGAATAGGTGAGCTGAGGATGGAGGAAGGGGAGGGGTTAGTATAGATTTAGGTCACGGGGGGTGGCGGGAGGAGAGGATATGTTGGAGGGCAAGTTCCCACCTCTGTAGCTCCGAGGGACTGGTGTTTGTTGGTAGTATCCAAATGGCACATGTGATGTAACAGTCGGTCTGTGATCATTCATCTGCTCAGCCAATTTGTTAGTAGTCATATCAACATAAAAGGCTGACAGTGGACACATGTCAGTTGATCTGACGTATGTTGTCTTGCATGTGGACCTGCCTTGAATCGGGTAGGTTTTTCCTGTGGTGGGGCTGGAGTATGTGGTAGTGGGAGGATGCATTGGACAGGTTTTGCAGCGGGATCGGTTGCAGGGAATAGGAACCATTAGGTAGGGAGTATGGTTTTGGGATGTTGTAAGGTTGGACAAGGATGTTGCGAAGGTTGGGAGGATGGAGGAAGTCTCTGGGTGGTGTGGGAAGAACAGTTTGGAGTGATGATCTCAATTTGTTGAGCCATTCCAGGTCAGAATGGTACTGGGTGACTTAATGGAGTGCTTCTGGGTGGTCTGAGGTTAAGAACATAGTTGTTGGAAGGAGAGGAATGGACAGCTCGGGAGATCTGCTTGTGGACGAGGTCTATAGTGTAGTTGGATAAATAGTTGTTGTAGGTGCTAAGGGGTTCATTACTGGAACAGGTACATTTCCTATGGTTGCCCAGGCTGTAGGGAAGGGATCATTTAATATGGGAGGGATGGCAGCTGTCAAAGTGGAGGTACTATTGCTTGTTTGTGGGTTTAATAATGACTGAGGTGTGGATGTGAGACTCGGCAAGGTGAAGGTCAACATCAAGGAAGGTGGCTTGAGTTTTAGAGAAGGACCATGTGAATTTTAGGTTGGAGGAGTTAAGGTCGTGAAGGAAGTTCAGAAGGGTTTCTTCACTGTGTGTTTGTAGGTCTGGCCCTTAGAGGTGTAGTAATTATTGTTGAGGATGAAATTAGCAATTGTGACAAGGAATGAAGTTTTTGGGAGGCTTTCATGTGGGCGTTGGGAAAGATAGTGTTCCAGAGCTGATAGACCATGGGTATGGGCGATGTTGGTGTACAGGGATGTAGCATCTGTGGTGACTTCCACAATCCTCAAACGTCACCTTCGTGACCTAGGTCGTGAATTACCTTTCCCTTCATTTCCCATCCTTTTTTCTTCCCTTCTCTCCCACATAAGGAAGGAACTGTGTTCTGAAAGCTTGTCATTTTTCATTCCCTTTTCTTCTTTTTCTTCATTTGTGTACCTATCAGTGTTACTGATAAAACTACTGTAGTTGGTTTCGAGTCTTTAGCAGTTAAATGTAAGGAAGGATATTTTGGTGAAAATACTTTTTCAAGTGTTGGCAGTAGTTGTTGACAGCATGATGAATTGTGGGAAATTTGCATGGCCAACCGTATGCCATTGCAGACAGCTGTTGAGTCTTTCCAAATGTTAACAAATCTGTATTTCAGCATTACTTTCGCTATTATGTTCTATCTAACCAAAAACTCAAAATCTTGAAATATTCGTAGAAACACACAAATATATTTCTGACAAGTTAGTGTGTCAATGTGCGGCTGTCTTATTCTCAGAATGAGAGAGCAAACAGATATTGCGTGCTGAAGAAAAATGTGATTAAATATGAGATTTTGATTATGCTACAAAGGGTTTCTACAAATATCTGCCTAGGTGTGTTTGCATGTGGATATGTGTGAGTGCGTGTGTATTTGTTTACCTTCATTTTTGTCCCCTGAGGTAAGTCCTTCCACTCCTGGGATTGGAATGACTCCTTTTCCACTTCCTTAAAACCCGTATCCTTCCCTTTCTCCTCTCCTTCCTTCCTCTTTTTCCTGAAGAAGCTGCCAGTGGTGGTGAAAGCTTGAATGTTTGTGTGTTCTATGTTTCTGTCGACGAGCCTGTACTTTAGGTAAGTCAAAAATCTTTATGCTGTGTAAAGCCTTGCTATATCCATTCCCAACTCCTTGACGCAACCTACCAATCCCTCACTCTGCTCCCCTCCCCTATTTCCACCCCCCTCCCTCCGGAGGGCTCACGGTCCGTTCGTGAGTACGTGCATGGCGAGCACGGGACCCTTACTTCCTTCTTTACTTTCCAGGCTGCATTTCCTTTCCCTGTCCCCTCCTTTCCTATTGTCATTCCTTCCCCTCCCCACCGGGGGACTGATAAGCTCAGTGATTTAGTGCCTCTATCCCAACCAAACAACCCAACCCAATTTCCACACCACAGAGATGATTCGGAGTGCGGCAGCCAGAGATGACGGTTGTGAGACTGTGTTGTGTGATTGTGTGTATATTCTGTATTCTGAAGGAGGCCATAGCCGATAGCTCCAGTGTTGTGTGTGGGTCTTGTTTATGTGGCTGTTGCATCTTTGCGGTGAGTAGTTAAATTAGCACCATGTAATACAAAGGGGATTTTGCTCTAAAATGTATCTAATGTAAGAGGTGGAAAAAGTAGTATAGGAGCAAAACATTTCCAGAATGAAAGAAGCTGGTCACAAAACCTTTCAATTTTTGTTCAGTTGACTTTTCACCACAATAGGTGGAAGGTGGTGTTGGATCTGATCACCAATATAGGAACTTGGCAACTCTTCATATTGTTTTTTAGAATACTGTGGTCAAGATTAGGTTCCCATTTCACACGAAAAATGTGGTAGGAGGGAAAATCCAACTAGTGTGGCTCAACTGTTTGTTTCTGCCCTTATAATACGTAATCATAACAATATTAATAAGTCTTCTGGTATTAAATGTTACTTGTGGGTTAAAAAAAAAAAACTGTAATCTTGCATTGATACATGTTTGCTCTCTTACAGATCTGTGCTGTATTGTCATTTTGTCAAGTTTTGTGCCTTAGAAGATTCTACTGCCATACTGCTGTCTCGAGTTGGAATTTTTGTATAATCAGTCAGCTAATTACAAATACCGGTGGTGCTCAGTTCTCATTGAATGTGATGAGTATTTCTTTTTTTAAGATGCAATAACAGAATGCAAAATGAATTATTTTGCAAGACTTTGGGGAACATTATTGGCACCTAATAAGCCGTGCTTGTAGTCACAAGGAAAAGATTTTCTTTATACACTGGAAATTTTTGAAACTGTATTAGGGTTTTGATGTGCCTTCAATTGTTGTGATATTTGGTTCCTCAATGAGGAACCAGTAAGTGTGGCCATAATTAGATAGCCTTTTATGTTTTCACATAGTTTTATGTTTTGTTGTAAGTGTTATGTTGCAAGATACTTGCAGAGTATTTTTACAAATCTTCAAATAAGACTGTTTTTAGTTAGTCTGTTGTTTTCTTGAATGAATGTATGTTACAATCGTAATTTTTAGAAATTATTGTAAGTTGAATATAGTTTTTACAAAAACCTTTTTTTTTTTTCTACAAGCTGTTTTTGTAATAAAAAATTAAAAAAAAAGTAACTGCAGTTTTCTTTGTGTGTGTGATTTTTCTCTCTCATATGCCTGTAGACACTGACACGGCAAAGTGAATCACTCAAATATCACGATCCCTCTCTAACTTAATCCTAACAAATGGCTACTATTCGTTGAAGGGTATAACCTTCCTATCTGTTGGTGGTAGTTATACTCGTTCACCAGTTGCCTTTATACTGAAAGTGATTAATATGAACCATGAGTAAGGACTGCGGTACTATGAGTAAATGACTTGGATTCATGAGTGGCTTTGTTTATTTGATTCTGAATTCCACTGCATTAACAAATTGTTCTTCTACATGCCATTAACATTACTCTGGCCTTGTTTCACTTTGAAACTTTGGAGTTAACATTTAACCTGTGCAGTCCATATACTGCTATTATTCCCAAGTGCCACCAACATATCCCCTCATGACTTGACTGCTCGCTGGCCCCTCTGATTTACTAGACTCAGACTGACTGCCCACTGCCTCCGGCCACAGTGCTAACAATTATCATTTCTTTTAGTGTTATCCCAAAGCTGTGGACAATGTAGGCATAATACTTGCGACTAGTGATATCTGATACACACACAAAAAATTCCTTTTCTGTCACATTATGTAACATTAGTTACCAAAGATTGCTACTTCATTTTGATAGCCATAAATAAATCAGTATCTTTCCTTTTATCGAAGTCACACAAGAGAATATCATACTCACATACCCCCGAATCACGAAAATAAATTTCGCCTAGAAATTTTATTGTGACAAAAAGTTTGAGTGTTAAATTGACCTCTGTAGATGGCCCCAGTAGATAAAGACACACATTAAAGAAAATATATTGTACAAAGACACACAAGGAGGAAATGCATAATAAACATTATAAAGATCATCATTAATAAAAAGAAGTATACAGGAATGTGCTCTGCTTCTATCGTAACTTTCTATTAGTAGTACAAGTAAAAAAAGAAAATATAACAAAACCACTTATTGGCAAAAAATGTGAAAAAATATTTATAGAACAAACCTAAAAAAATATTAAACTGAAGATGTCATTCGTATTATTATTTTACATATTCTGTGGTGTTTTAAAGTAATTTCAGCACATCCCTACTGCATGTCAGTAATTTTGTTAGACTTTACCTACTACATAACACTTTCAATGACTGCATTAAGACTGATGAAAAATGCCTTTGCATTTGGTACGTTGCTCATTTTTATATATTGAGGTGTTTGTGGCTATATCTCACTCTGCAACCAAAACTACACTTCGCAAATGAATTGTTTGTATATGATAGTAGGTATGTCTCCCATTGTGTACTATGGTGGTAGAGGGTTGATAACGATAAGGGGGTGGAAGATAATGGGAGTTGAAAGTTACCGACTTCTATAAAATTCTACGTCTGGGTGTAGAATTTTGCTCTTCAGCAAAAACTACACAATGGAGACAAACAATCTCTCTGTGTTGTTGTAGTACAAAGTCGCCTGTTGTACACTGTAGCAATTACGTGTCAATAGCTATAAGAGGGTGGAAGATATAGTGATTGAAAGCCGTCAGCTTATATAAAATTCGGACTGAAGACCAGCGATGACTTTTGACGCTATAATAGCAAAGAGGTTATATACAGCAAAACTCGATGCACATTCTTCAGTTTGTTTTTCAGCAACAAGTGTATGAATAAAGAGAAATAAGTGCAAATTGCAGTTTGAAAACTAAAACAACCAAGAAAGATGCCAAAGTGTAAGAAAGAAATTTCGCATTCTCAATCTGTTTCTAAAAGACAGAAAACGGCTCTGAAAAGTGAATCAGTGGTGCAGTAGGGGGTGGCAAGTTGTATCACAATACTTGATTAGGAAAGCATTTATGAAAGCTGAATCTGTAAAACTTTATATTTAGAAGTAGAAGCAACCAATGCAGATCATCCAGTCTACGTGTGGGAAGCAGCGGAAATTAAGCTAGTGTGCTTTATTAATCAAAGACTACTGTTTAAAGGAATAAATTTTTTACTATCTAGTACAAGAGAATAATCTAAAATAGCAAGAAACGAAAAGAAGGGTTCATCTTACAATAATGGCATACAGCCTAAAATTAAATTTAGAACTTTTTATAGCAAGAATACCTTGAGGGAAAAAATATCCCTGTTATGTTGGAACTGACACGTTGCCCTAAATCGTCACACTTCACTGATAGGTACTCTGCTTTTGTGACTATCTTAACACACAGAAACACGTTCATCATGAGGCCTGTGGGTTTATTAGTAAAAAACTAATCAATAAGTAGAAGGCGATGTTGGACTTGTTGGGGAGTGGGGCATGCTAAGCTGCTCTGCAGATTATAACTAAACAGTGCATCGAAAATGAAATAAAATTAACATTGGAAAGTATAAATAATATAGTGAGGACAGTTGACAACTCACCGCAAAGACGTGGCGACGAGCTGCGACAGGCACATACAAAAGACACACACATACAACACATTCAGCTATCGGCCATGACCTTCTTCAGAAAATAGAGCACTCACGCAATCACACAGGCACACAACACAGTCATACAACCATCACCTCCGACTGCCACACTTCGAATTCGAAGTTTAAGAGGAGCCTAAAAGACTTTGTGGCCAACTCTTTCGACTCCATTAGTGAATTTCTAAATTGTACAAAATATGCATGTATCAGTATTCATACTATATTAGTATTCTTATATTGTCATCTAAAAAAGAAAATGAACATGGATCTATGAAATGAAAAACAAATCTAATCTAAAGTAGTGCACAGAATAAACACTTGTTAAGTAAATTTTGAACTCTTTTTCACTTTCTGGTTCAGTATATTATTATATAAAATGCAAATACATTTGTGGCACATGAGAATAAAACTTTATGCAGTAAACAACTGTTATCAACAGTTAAGACTAGACTAATAACTTTTGTCTTTTGAAACGAGAGAAGTGTCTCTATTTTGGTTTTTCCATAGACAATTTTAATTATCTCACAGAACTATTTTATACAATTATTGTGCTCAAATATGTCATTTTCACATGTACTGTATAATGATAAGATGATTAAAAACAATTCATTTGGGAAAAAATATTAATAATGACTCATAAATTAAAAGAAAAATAATCTCCTTGTTGCCCACCACATGTATCATCACATCCACCCTTACACCTCTGACAGACGTGTGACAAGACCGAAGTAAAAAAAAAAAAAAACAAAAAAAAAAAAAAAAAAACAAAAAAAAAAAAAAACAGGTAACAAAATTTTCCTTAATCACATAAAATGCAATTTAATAATGGAAAGTCCAGGTTGGAATCAAACAATATAATGGGGACAGTTTATAACTCACCCCAAAGACGCAACAATGGGCTGCAACAGGCACATAAAAATGACATACACATACAACACTTTTCGCCCATGGCCTGCTTCAGAATATGGAACATTCATGTAATGTCACAGGCACACAACTGTGCCTTTGTGATTGCATGAATATTCTATCTATATTCTGGAAGGAGGCCATGGCCGATAGCTTTGAAGTGCCTGTTGCATCTGGTCATTACGTCGTTGCAGTGAGTTTAAACTGTTCTTATTATATTGTTTAATTCCAACCTGGAGTTTCCCTTGTTACAAATCTCATATTTAGGTGACACAGGGTTGGTTCCCCAATCCCACCAAGGAGCGGTATTTTGTTGAGTTGACAGATCACTTGTTACCATCTGTTGCATAGTGTCAGAGTGTTGCACTTTTGGCATAGTGACCAACTGTGTCAGTAGCGTCCAGAGTACTTTTCTTGCTGACCATTTTTGGTGGGCAAGAGTTGGTAACATGCCACAGACCACGGTACATACATTAATTGAGGTCAGGGGTTTGAGTGCGTCTTTTGGTTGACACACTGTGTGATTTGGTGAGTGGTTCAGCTTAGGTTTTTCCTCTGGTTTCTGCATTGTTTTTTACGGCGGTTGAGGGAGCCTACCAGGAACCAACACACATCCTGTTGTGGCCACAAAACGAGGTAACACTCACTTTCACATTTTGCGATGTAATGCATCACCTAACCATTTTAAGACACTTCTTTGCTTTATTCTCACTTTGCTAGCTATCACTTACTAATTTGCTTTCTTCATTTTCTAATCCTCCACTTCACATTATACTTTTAAATTTCACAGTGTTGTTCTCTTTGTTGTACACAATATGAACTCATTCCTGTTATTGTTGGCCATATCCCTGTGACAGAATCACTTATACAATGACAAATTGGAATGCTCACTCTGGGAAAGTATATGAGTACAATCTCATCAAATAGCCCAAAACATCAACAAAGTAGACATGTTGTTTTTGATCTGTATATTTTTAACTCTGACAGAGATCTATTTTTTCCTTGAACTGAAAATACTGTTGCTTCACCTGGCCATGGTGTGGAGAAACGTGTAACCTCTATTTCATCATCATCACAAATACATAAATACAGTAGAAACCGGTTTTTACGCTTTTCAAGGTACTTCAAAGTAAATGGTTACAATGCGGAAAATAATGTTTCAAATGGTAAAATTTACTTGCATTTCCATAGTTTATGTATTATAATTTTAACAATAGAATTCCAATTGGAATGCCAATAATGGAGGATAGATAACAACTCACTGAAAAGAGGCTTGCAGAAAGGCACACAGCACTCTGGATTTTAATGGCTGTTTTACTACCCGAGCCATCTGGATCCTCCCTTCCACCACCAGCTTTTCTGAACTACGCAGATGGGAGTTGTCCCTTGCACCCCGAATATCTAGAGCCGCTGGTGCTCAAACAATTCTCTAGAAGTTCACAAGAAACAGCACGTGTCACTGTGTGGCAGTTGAATGGGCCATCACATGCTTGGTTATCTGAATTGATCGCTGACGCTGACAGGCAACACTTGACGCTCTCTGTGATTGTGATTCAAATATGGATACAGAAAAATGAAAGTCATAGAGCTGGCAGTACTTAATGACTGTTGCAATATAGGTCTTAAAAATCTCTGTAATGTAGCAAAATAAATAAATAAATAAAACAGGCATGATAAGTAATTTAAATTACACAATATATCTAGCAATGAAACATAGATGTCCACACATACAGAAAAATAATTTTCTATTATTGCAAGTAAGACAAAACACCCAACCAAGTATATATGTGTTTTATCCATTCAAACTACATTAAAATGAAATTCGGTAAAGAGGTTGGATTGTGCCAGAAACAGTTATACACTATTGGAAAACTTTAATTCGGTCTCCGATAACCTACAATGTGCATCACGATTAATACTACACAAACTTTTTAAAGGTATGAGATTAGAGAAAGCAACAGTCAGTATTGTAGTTATAAATTGTGATAGCTGTGTTCAAAAAGTACCTGAGATTTAAGCTGAAATTATAAACATGGAAGCTGAAATCTATGTGAGTACTTAATGCTGGTTAAAACCGAAGTTACTGTATGCTCTGCAGAAATATTTTTCTGTGATAAGTAAATGTATGTATGGACTTTTTGGGTGTAATTTGTTGTGCTATTTTTCTCTCACTTCTCTACAAATACATCTGGAATGCATATTTGTTTTCAGTAGTAATGAAGTTTTAGTTTCATGTCAATTATGCATTCTTATTAATAAGTCCTATGATTTTTGTCTTCTGAGAGACATACTACTACTAATTCAGTACATACAAAAGACATCTGTGTTCTTGATACCATTGTGTAAAGTACAAAGGCTTCCTTGAATATATAGAAGACCATGATTATGACTACTCCAGCTGTATGCTTGCTTGTAATGTAGTTTCGCTCAGTCTCCAGACAGTGCAGCACTGTTGACAACTTCTCAAGAGTATGCAAGAATATCTTGAGAATTTGTCTTAGCCTCGCACATTTCTCGAGAGTGCTCATAGTCCATCCTTAACTCAGTACTTTGAATGTCCTATAGATGGTACCCCCACACATTCGAAATGAAAGTAGGAAGTAGTACAAAGTTACACTAAGTGGTAGAAAGTTGCTGTGATTGACTGTACTGCAAACAATAAAACATGAATATACATTTATTCAAATGCAAAGTGTCAATAAATTTAACTTCATAATGTTTACAAACTATGCTTGAAGGTGAAAGCTATGCCAGCATCAATTTATATCAATTATGTCATTTTCTTTTATCCATGGACATGGTTTCATAAAATGTAAAACACGGGAAAAGTGTAAATATGGTAGTGAAAAAATGAGGGAGACTTAACACTGTGATTACAGGAAATTTGACAGGGCCAACAAAAAATGGTGTAAATTACAGAAAAACATAAAATCTGATAACGTAAAGAAAACGTTCTTATACTGTACATAAACATCCTCCCCACCCCTCCTACAGTGGTATTCCAGAGTGCTCCAAACCTACATAATTTCTGGCCCATGTGTGCCTCGGTTGCACAGTCGTAGACTGCCAGACAACAAATCCAAAGGTCGTGGGTTCGAACCCCGCCAGGTCCTAGGATTTTAATCTATCACTTTCCACTTCTTTCACCTCTAGCAGTATTGCTCATGTGAAAAATATCGAGTAGCACTGTGGTTCAGAACCGATGTTAAACTGTAGGTCCCCCTATAACTGGCTGGGTAAGTCAGTTCGAAGGTCGGAGGAAGGCAACAGCATACCACCTCCAAACAAAACGATGCCTAGTAAAGCACTGTGGTGTTCAAACCAATCTTTGGATTGTTGACTGCTTTACCTTACCCTGCTTCCAACCCCTTACCCTGAGGGTCATATCCCTGCAGTAGACACGCATGCAAAAACTGTCATCTCCACCATCTCACCACCACTTACTTCAGTTCCGTCACATCCATTTCCTACCCTATAAAAGGGAGAGCAACATGTGAAAGCAGTCGTTATCTACAAACTGAGTTGCAACCACTGTTCAGCATTTGGCATGGACATGGCCAGCAAGAAGCTGTCGGTCTAGATGTATGGCCATTGTCAAACTGTGTCCAGGAAACAGCTAGACCATCCTGTTGCAGAGCATGCAAATCCTGCACGATGTAGCTCACTTCAGTGACTGCTACACAGCCGGTGCCTTATGGATCTTCCCCACCCACAAACCCCAAAATTTCTGAATTGTGCAGGTGGGAGGGAGCTCACCCTACAATATGTCCTATACTCCTGCTATTTCCTGCTCCCACAACCCTCCCAACCCTTGACCACACACAGCCTACATGTCCCATCCCACCACTCTCTCCATTTCCCCTGCCTCCTGCCCTGCCCTTCAGACAGCACTGGCGTATTCCCCCTTGTCTCTCATGCATGTCTCTCCTCCCTTGCTGCTTCTTTCTCCATGCCACTTCCTTACCTCCCCACCAATGGCAGCTGATGAGTAGCAACCTATACTTTTCAAAAATATCGTTGAATCTTTCATGGAATTTCCATTGTTTGAGTCTACCATAATACAATTTACATCTTTTTTCTGCCAATCAGTCATTACCAAAGTTCCAGTCCACTGCCATAGAATCAACCACATCAATATAACGATCTGAAATTTTGCGTGTGGTAACTGTTGCCTAGTATATATACATGAGGCGTCTATTTCGAAAGAACAGACTTCACTTCTGATCCTGCAGTAGTTGTTGTTTTCATATTCACAGAATATATGACTACAAATGTGAATGGGCAAAGTTGAAAATGTGTACTAATTAAACATATTACGTTAGATGTGACTATATCAGCTAATGTATTGTTTATTTATCAACAGGCTATTTTGTAATGAGGGCCTTAAAGGTTCCTAACTGCATCGTATTACTTCAAATGCCAGTAGTATTACAATATTTGTGCATTGCACTGTGCCTGGCACTCGCCATTGTCCCTCTCTCCCCTCACCGGAAACGAACTGGAAAATCCTAAGTTGGAACAAGCCACCAACGTCGGCCTGCTCGCTGGCCTTCCATCAGCTACAAGCACACAGCAAATCTCAACGTGGAGAATTTCTACCTATGGCCTAACTATAAATGTTGTCACCCAACTGTGTACATACATTGCTTCCATAATTAATAAGATTAAAATTGTGTAACATTTAGGGCATTGGCATGGTCAATGTTAGCAGTGAACTTCATACTGTTTAATTATCAAATGCTATTGATTACCGGTATTTCTATTAGGCGGTAATCTCACAGTACCTAGCCGGGATTTTATTTTCTAACCATTACTGTTTAGCCCAATCACTGGATTTAAAACTTCATTTCGTTCATCCTGTCTCAGAATCTCATTTTGAATATTTTCTATTTTATCAGGTTTAAATTAACCCTTGACCCCTTATTTTTTTCAGACATTTCGGAATTGGCCACGTCCGAAATAAGTCCAACCATTGTCAGGTGCCTCCAATTTTGCAGCCTTTCTTCATTGTTTCTGATTGGTGATCAATCCAGAACTTCTCCTACAGTACATGTTGTTGGTTCTGTCATTGAACATCATTGTTCCTCCAATTTTCATTGCAAAAGCCGATATTTACCTTTCTTCTTGCGTCATGATTGCGATTTCTTCATCCTCACATGAAATCCATTACGGATTTTCATTTCTCCTTGCTTCATAGTTTCTGCTTTGTCTGTCATTGGATAAATTCCACAGAGGACTTTCATCTCCACACATTACTTCTGTTTTGACTGTCATCGTACGAATTCCACCACAGATTTTCATCAAAATTATTGTGATGCGGTACATCCTGTCTTGGAAATATTGCAGGCGACTATTAGCATTTTGTCCAGACAATGCATGTGTCCCTTCATTTTCTATTTCTTCTATTCAGTTGATAACCATAAACAGTTCATCAAAGTCATTGAATGGTCATCTGCTAATTGTATCTGTATCCTCTATGAGAGATGTTTGATCAAAATGATTATTAAATTATAGAAAACGGATGACTTACCCAAAGGACTGGCTCATCGACAGACACAAATAAAATCACACACATACAAGCTATCGCAACTGTTGTCGCTTCTTCAGGAAAAGAGGAAGAAAGGAGAGGAGAAAGGGAAGGATTGGGTTTTAAGGAAGTGGAAAAGGAGTCATTCCAATCCCAGGAGTGGAAGGACTTACCTTAGCTGAAAAAAGGAAGGTAAATAAATACACACACACTCACACATATCCAAACGCTAACACACCTAGACAGACATTTGCCTTTTTTTCCCCTAAGGTAAGTCCTTCCACTCCTGGGATTGGAATGACTCCTTTTCCACTTCCTTAAAACCTAATCCTTCCCTTTCTCCTCTCCTTTCTTCCTCTTTTCCTGAAGAAGTGACCAACGTTTGTGAAAGCTTGTATGTGTGTGATTTTATTTGTGTCTGTCGACGAGCCTGAACTTTGGGTAAGTCATCCGTTTTCTATTTTTTATATTTGATTATTAAATTATCATCACTAATAGAATTGTCCACATAGCTGTTCCGTTCCAATTGTTTCTGCATTAAGTGAAGCATTGTTTCCTTTTGAAGTTCATAATTCTATATGGAAAATAATATCCCTTAAATGCCTTGCTGTTTTTCATGTGACCATTTTTTTTTTTTTCTCTCCCCCTTTTGAAAAAGGCAATCTCAAAATTGGCAAAGGTGTCCTATTCATCAGGTACTCAGTTTCCTCAGATTCTAGTGCCTGCACCATGTGCTTTAAGCAAATGTTATTTTTTTTTCTGTTTGGTTTGAATTCTTGCAGACATTACTTTAAATTGCTTCATGAAATTATAAATGACATTGATGCAACAACCGGTACCACAATTTTCTTGCATTAATGACTGTATTGTTTACAGTAGCAGTGAATACTTTTATGTTCTGCATCGTGTGTTCTGTTTCACTGACTTTGGATCTAGGCTCAAACATTATTATTGGACACCTGATACTAATTTAAGAATGGTTTCACAAGTTTCATTAGCACGGTCTACTTCCACTTTCATTATGGCACTGTCATGTAACACTTGTTTTACTATGGCTTTCTGTGAATCAACTTTCTTCTGAATTTGAACTATGTCCTCCTGTACCACCTGATAATGCAGTGTGACATTGTTCATGAACTTTGACTGTGTTGCATTAAGTCATTGGGTACATTCTTGTGTGAATTTCTCAAATTGAATTTGAAACTCATTTTTCATTTGTTCAACCTTATTGTCTACAACTCGTTTCAGTTCATATTATAAACTGTTTAAACTTCTTATCCTGCATGTCAAGTATGTCGTTAGTTTTGTCAAATGTTTTGTTCAATTAGTATTCATGTTTTGTAAATGAAATTGTTTGAGTCAATCGCCATACATCGAATCTCCCCATTGGTTTCTGGATCCAAAGATTGTTGCAGGTTTCGACGTCCATGTCGCCAGTCTTCATCAATAACCTTTATATTCAAAGTATATTGACCATGAATAAGAACTAAATGATTTAGATTGTCAGGTTTTGGTGTTCTTAACGAATGATAGTTATTGCCGTAAAAAAAAAAAGTCATACTTCTGAATTGTACTGCTTTAACAAATTATTCTTCCACATGCTACTAACATTACTCTGGCATTCTTTTACACTGAAACTTTCGAATTACCATATCATGTGCGCAGTGCATGTAGTGTTATTTTTTTCTAATTTTGCCGACACAAACACACCAACCACTCAAAATAGGAGAAGTTTAGGACAGAGAGGTAGGAACTGTTGGGTGTGGAAAAAAGGAATTTATCATAGGTTGAGGCCTGGATAATTTTGGGATAGGAGAATGTACCATAAGGATAACTGCCATCTGTGCAGTTCAGAGAAGCTGGTGGTGGGTGGGAGGCTCCAGATGGTCTGGGTTGTCAAGCAGCCATTGAAATCAAGCATATGCCCCACTGCATGCTGTGCCACAGGGTGGTCCATCCTAATGGACAGCTGGTTGGTGGTCAAGCCAATATAGAAAGCTGCGCAGTAATTGTGGCACAGTTGGTAAATTACATGACTGCTTTCAGAGGTGGCCTGGCCTCTGACTGGGTAGGATAAGCCTGTGACGTAAAATGATGGGACTGTAAGCGCTGGATGGGTGGATTGGAGAGGTCTTGCAGTGGGGTCTTCCACAGGGATGTGATCCCTGTGGCAGTGGGCTGGGTTGCGGGGTGGGGGCTGGGGGCATAGGGATGGACTAGGAGATTTGGCGGGCTATGAAACACCATTTTAGGAGGGGTGGGAAGGAGCTTGGGCAGGATGTCTCTTATTTCTGGGCATGAGAAGAGGAAATTAAAACCTTGGAGAAGGATGCAATTTAGTTGTTCTGTTACGTGGAAGTACTTGGTGACGAGGGGAGCACTCTTCTGTGAATGGTTACTGGTGGTAGAGGGAGAATTTGGGGTATCTGGAGATATGGCATGGGAGATGTGTTTGCTGACTTGGTCTGTGGGGTAGTTTCTATCTTTGAAGGCCTTTGTGAGACCCTCAGCATATTGATAAAGGGGGTCCTTGTCACTGCAGATATGTCGTCCACGGGTGGCCAGGCTGTGAGGAAAGGATTTTCTGATGTGGAACAGATGGCAACTGTCAAATTGTAGGTACTGTAGGTGGAATAGAATGGTGGTTGGACCCACACGTAAGGTGGAGGTTGACATCCAGGAATGTAGGTAGCATGGTAGGTTGAGGAAGACCAGGTGAAGTGGATGGGGGAGAAGCAATTGACATTTTGAAGCAAGGAGGTTAGGGTCTTCTGGCCCTGAGGTAGTGATGATTGATGATATTTTCGTGATATAGGCTCTGGGGCAAGACACCCTATCCTCCTCCTTTCAAAACATCAACTCCTCCTCGCCCATCCACTTCACCTGGGCTTTCTCAACCTACCACGCCACATTCCTGGATGTTAACCTTCACCTCACTGATAGCTCCAACCACACTTCTGTCCATATTAAACCTACCAACCTCAAACAGTACCTACACTTTGATTGTTGCCATCCCTTCCACATTAAAGAAAAAATCCCTCCCTTCAGCCTGGCCACCCATGGACTGCGTATCTGCAGTGACAAGAACTCCTTTTCTCAATATGCAGAGTGTCTCACAAAGGCCGTGACTGAAACTACCCCACAGACCTAGACCACAAACAGATCTGCCATGTCATATCCCCACAAATCCCAATTCTTCCCTCTACCACCAGTAACCATCCACAGAAGAGCACTCCCCTTGTCAGCCATTACTCGCTGGACTCAAACATCCTGCCCAAGATCCTTCCCACCCCTCCTAAAGTGGTGTTCCGTCGCCCTCCCAACCTCCATAACATCCTAGTCTATCCCTATGCCAACCCGAAAACCAGCCCACTGTCACAGGGATCATATCACTGTGGAGACCCCGCTGCAAGACCTGTCCAATCCACCTAACCAGCACTTCCTATACCAGCCATGTAATTTATCAACTGTGCTGCAATCACTTGCAGCTTTCTATATAGGCATGACCACTAACCAGCTGTCCATTAGGATGAATGGCCACTGCCAAAAAGCAGGTGGACCATCCTGTGGCACAGTATGCAGTGGAGCATATGCTTGCTTTCAATGACTGCTTCACAACCTGAGCCATCACCACCAGCTTCTCTGAACTGCACAGTTTGGAGTTATCCCTACTGTACAGTCAGTGACACAATTCATGAGACCCCTCGCCTGTCACGTTTGCAGAAGTGCAAAGCTTTACTGTCTGTTGCCGAGTATAATCAGCTAGGAAACTCAGGAGTACCAACAAGCTGTCAGTGACATGAGTATGTAGTGTATGTATCTGAAAACAAAAGGTGAGATGCCAATGAGACTGAATTTACGAGTTAACAAAAAACAATTTTTACAGGATAACAATTGAACAAAAGGGTGAGTTTTCATCTGTCATAACATGTGGAAGAAGAAAAAAAGAAAGAAAAGAAGGTGTCAACAATTACCTAGGCCAGTATTAACACATCTCTTTGCAAGGCGCACTTTATTCTGTGACAGTAACTGCTAATCTGAAAAGAATTTTCAAACTACAGTGCTTTGCAATTTCATTTTTAATTTACCTATCCCTGTTATCGTCTTGTCAGTGAATGAAGGTTGCAATAATAAATTAAATGTTGCAATTCAGACACATTATTCAGACAGTTGTGACACATTTTCCTGGAAAAGGTAATGCCATTATGTTTATTTCTGCAAATTAGACCAGGAGAAGTAAATTATAAAGAGTACCTAAATGTTTCTGTTACCTTGTTCAGACCAAATTGAGGAGACAGACTTCTGATGGGTGCTATAACGGCTCATTTGTTGACGGGACACCCACTGTTACGAATCGCTAGGAGCCACAGCGCACCTGCCATGTGACTGCTCCCAACCACCGGTTCTGGCAAGCATTATGTTCAGATGTCTTGTCAGCTGGTGGTTTTCTACAGAGTGTATATGTCATTGTAAATGCCTTCTCGAATGCATCTGCAGCTAACTGATTCAAAGTCAGTATCTTATAAAATGTTTAATTCATATAATGGCATATTCAGATACCATACTAACACACTCAATTATTTGAAATACTCGGAGTATAGTGTTTTGCTGAGAGTATGGCTATTTACTATGACCAACTGGCATATCATTGGTCAACACAAACAACAACAGCTCTAGTATTCTCCCCTTCACATTTATCTTGCATTTCTATTTCTTCTCCTTAGATTTTCTCATCACAATAACAAAGGCAATTAACATTTTAATAATAAAGAATATTGCAAGCATTAAAACAAAATTGTTGCTGTCATTCAGTTCTGTTCCGTAACATGGAAAAAAACCTGGCAGAAAAATCTGTTTAGTTGAATCGACAGCCTTTTTAAATTTGTGTCATTTACGGTGTAGCTGAAATTTAATGGTGTCCTGATAGCCGAAGCGGAGAGGATATAAATTGTAGATTACCAATGGCAAGAAAAGAATTCCTGAAAAGTTGACATTGAATATAAATTTAAATTTCAGGAAGTCTGTCCTGAAGATATTTGTGTGGAGAGCCTTGTATGGGAGTGTCACATGGACAATAAATAGTGCAGACAAGAAGAGAACTGAAGCTTTTGAAATGTGGTGCTACAGAAGAATGCTGAAGATTAGATGGGTAGACCATGTAACTACTGAGGAGGCACTGCATAGAATGTAGGAAAAAAGAAAATTGTGGCATTACTTGACTAAAAGAAGGGATCGGCTGATAGGACTCAGGAATATTAATTTAGTATTGGAAGGAAGTGATGCATATAGGTTGCAGTAGTTATTCAGAAATGAAGAGGCTTGCGCAGGACAGAGTAGGGTGGAGAGCTGCATGAAACCAGCCTTCGGACGGAAGACGACGAGAACAACCACCTTTTAGTACTCGTGTAGAGGACCATACTCTTTATCGTTTAAAGTCAAATGCCATTTTTTGTGCCACATAGGTGTGTAAGACATTTTGCAATTGTTTTTGATCTCCTGTTGGGCTTAGTAGACAGCAAATGACACCATCATCTATCTGTAAATAATCTGAGGGCTGTTCAGGTCTCCTAGATCGGTTGCTCAGTGACTTACCGTCATTTACTACGAACTGGGACCTTTCTGACAGCAAATCACGAATCCAGTTGCACAACTGCAACAATACTCCATATTTCTCTACAATTGTGTTACGATAGAAACAGATATATTGAAATATAGAAAACAGTCTTAACCATAATATTTTAATTATTATATGACCAGTTTAGATCTACCTATGAGATCATTTTTAGATCAATTGTCCACGATGTCAGTGGAATGTTGGGGCAGGTCCATCTCAGGTGCTAGGAATCAGAGATGGACCTGCTCCAACGTTTCATGGATGATTGCTCTCAAAGTAAGATCTCAACTGGTCATATTATAATGAAAAAATATTGCAGTTAAGAGTGTTTTTCATGTGTAAACATAATTGGAACAATGTTCCAGAAAATAAGGTAGAATATAAACACAGTATAACCCCAATTTTGCATGACCTCGATTTAGCGTAAACCCCCATTTAATGGAAGAATTTTCAAGTCCTGAAAATTATTCAATAAGTGCAATGCAATTTTCTATTCGATTTAACGTAATTCGTATTATGGCCTAACCCGCATTTAGTGTTAGGAAATGTTGAAATTCTCAAGTATTTATTACTATTTGTTATGGTTGTGTGACAATAAAAACCTATAACTTTTGATAAATTTGTGGCTTGTGATGATGGTGCAACTACTACATGCATCCAGGATGTGGAGGAAATCTGTGAAGATGAATTAAACCGGAATGATGAAGATATCGAAGAAGAGGATGATGATAGGGATGAAGAAATGCAACCACCATAATTCAGTAAAGCTGTTGCTAGCATAGACATTGTCCGGAGATTTGTCACAGGATTTAAAGTGGAGTACTCTGTTATAGACAGATTAAATCATTTGGAGATGGATATTTTGAACTTAAAATCCAACAGTGCTAAAAAGCAAACTGCCATTTTTATTTTTTGAAAAAATGGGACACTGTGAAAGTCATGTAAATATATGTTGTATATAGGAAAAGTAACTCAATATATCATATTAATGTAATTGTGTAAGTAGTTTGTGGTTATTTTAATTTTTAGTGTACTGGGAAACTACAGTATGATCTTTGACTACTGTATGAGTGCTACAGAAAATGTTTTAATTACAGTATAGTGTGTAGGGCAAGTACCTCCTTGATTTATTGTTGTTATTGTGTAAATTATGTGTGTTGGTGGTGCAATTCATGTCAATACAGGCAAACACTTCTGAAAAAGGTTTGCTTTTTATCAAAACCTCAATTTAAGGTTAAGAAATTCTGGTCCCTAG
Organism: Locusta migratoria; assembly: GCA_026315105.1. Taxonomy (NCBI): domain Eukaryota; kingdom Metazoa; phylum Arthropoda; class Insecta; order Orthoptera; family Acrididae; genus Locusta; species Locusta migratoria. The sequence continues at coordinate 273,752,368 of CM048748.1, forward strand.
AAAAACGTTAAGTAGGGGTTCTACTGTAATTTTAAAGAAGCAGATATTCATTTAATAGTATGAACAGTGAGTGAAAGATACCGAATAAGATGTAAGAAATTTGATTTTTTGACTTTCATTTTGGTAGCAGCATTCTTTTTTTTTTTTTTTTTTTTTTTTTTTTTTTGCAAAAGTAAGGACAACAATAAAAAAAGGTTAAACAATTCTTACACTGATCTTTTGGATTTATAAGCCCACAATTAGTATACTTCAGATGATGAGGTAGGAAAACATTACACAATGGTGATTGTTGGATAGTATGTAGAAGTCAAATCACAAGCATTTGGTGATCTGTGACGAAAGCATAAAAGCACTGGTTACTAATATCATGAAGTGTGCCTCGGTTGCACAGTGGTAGAGTGCCAGACTACAAATCCAAAGGTCACGGGTTCGATCCCCGCCAGGTCCTAGGATTTTTATCTGTCACTTTCCACTTCTTTCACCTCTGGCAGTACTGCTCATGTGAAAAATACCGAGTAGCACCGTGGTTCAGAACCCCTATAACTGGCTGGGTAAGTCAGTTCGAAGGTCGGAGGAAGGCAACGGCATACCACCTCCAAACAGGACCATGCCTAGTAAAGCACTGTGGTGTTGACTACTTTACCTTTTTTACTAAAATCATGTCGTAGCTCCGAGCCTATCTCCCAGTAACTCGGTTTTTTATGTGCACTTATTTGCATGAGTAAAAAAATTGCAGATCATATATCTGATAATTAAACACATATGTGATGTGTTCAGTAAATATTATTGTAAGTGATAATAGTATGTGAAAATTTGAACTACCCAGTCGTCCCGTTCATATGAAGACTAATGTAATTACTGTGAAAATTGTTGCACGAATACCAAAACATAGGAATAAAGAATAAAAAATGAAATTTAGCAGAAATATAAAATATAGCGGAAAAGCTCGCCACTGAAGGTGTAACTGGAGAGTGAGGGATGGACTAGAATATGGGTGATAAGGAGACATGGAAAATAATCATCTAACATACCTGGATCTCTATTCCGCCAGTTATTGCAGTCACTACACAAATGAGGTGTTCTCACTACATGCATTCCCCAAGGGAATATCTGGTTATATGCTGATATTTTGAAAATATCGTCATTGCCATTGAGGAAATGAACAGAGATACCGTAAGCCATAGTATGAATGTGTTTCATGGGCAGACCTTATTTCCTTAAACAGACATTTTTGTAAACATAAAAAAGTGAGTTGTTGGCTTGACATACACTGACTGAAGATCCCCCCCCCCCCCTTCCAACATTAATGACAATTCAGTGAGTGAGAAGCTGCTTGAACTGCATTCACTGCTGATACGTGGGGAAATGAATTTGCAGCTGTCATCATATAATTGGGGGAATACAACGAATGGAGACATCTGTCTCTTTGAATTCACAATAATAGAAAACCTTTAGCTGTATGTATCAGTGCCAATATTATTTAACCATTAAGAATCTGAATATCTAGCAGGGACATGTTTCTCATGGTACTCCGTGTCATTATGTATATAATTTGTCTAACTGGAAGGCATTAGTGATATTTTTACGGAAACCTTAGGACAAAACGTGTAGACCTTTGTAGAATATGCTGGTTATGAATCATACACAAGCAACATGGTATGTCAGTTTGAGACGCACTCTGTCTGTCTGTCCACATCAGTGGTGTCACGGTAAAACGTGTCACATGCAAATGTTCTGCCTGATGGTCAAGACCAGTTGTTGACTAATTTTTATCATGCTTTTCCTCTGAAAACTAGGGCCATGAGAGTAATGGAAATGAATATACAAAATATTTCACTTTCTGACACACCGGTAATAACAGTTTGGTCCAATAACCTGCGCAAGCGTGCGAGTGCGTGTGGAGAAGAATATTGAAATATTCAAAATGTTCCAATGTTTCGAGTTCCTCAGAGACCAAACTGCTCACGTTATCAATCCCTAGACTTACACACTGCTTGAACTAACAAACACTATGGACAACACACACACACACACACACACACACACACACACACACACATTCCCGAGGAAGGACTCAAACCTCCAGCAGAATCACCATGGCGTCTTTAGACCGGTGTGGCTACTCCGTGCCACCACATTGAAATTGAGGTCATATTTTGAATCTTATTGTGGCTCTATAAACTGTAGCAAGGTCGCCGTTTGTATCATGCAAGTCTTCTGTTACTACAGGCTGGCTACTTGGAGCGCTAGCATCACTCCTGGAGTCAAAAGGTTGCACTTTTTTGCCTTATAGAGTTTCGCATCTGTTTGTTTTATTCTGGTTGTCACAGAATAATCTATAAATACAAAGAGTTGCCAACCATCGCACAAGTATCATCTGCTTCACACTCACATATACCATATTTAACCCTTAACTACTATAGACGTTGACAGAAACGCAACTACTATGGAGGGCTCTCTCGGACTGCTCTCTTATTTTCCATATATTAAATTAGTGTTTTGCTAAATATATATTTTCACGACTTCCTGTCATTCATTACACTTCTTAGAGGTGGCATTAGTAGAAATTTGACTTTTCTTTAACAATGTAGTATGACGACAAGTAAAACACAGCACAATTTGCAGTACATTTTTATTTTTTGTGCTACAAAAAGAACAGCAAGTAATTGAATCGCTCATTGGAAAAAGGAAGAAAGTCCACAAACCACTGTTTTGAGAAAACTAAGAAAAACTTGTTAACTCCTAAAATATTGTTCCGACAATTTTATGATCCATTACAAACTTGTAGAACTAAATTATCTGCACTAAATGACGAGTCCTTCGAACGCCTTCGATAAATATTTTTGAAGCAGGCCCCTTTGGAAGTTGGTGGACACTCTTCCTTTTTCCAATAAACTATTCTCTTGAGGGTAGCTTGCAATGAAATTCGCTGTTACACAGGTTTAAACTGCTATTTATAGTCATTTATGTTACAAACTGATAATACTGATGTCAATTTAGTCCAACATCTTATCACCAATAATTTATTTTTATGTAATATTAAATTTTTTAATTAACTATTTTTAATGCTTCAGCAGCTTGTACAGCTTTCTTCTCCTTCAGATAGGACATCATTATTTCTTGTGTGCCACTGAAGAATGTTGTTATAAAATTTATGATACTATGATGGAATGAGCTTTATTAAGATCTTGTAGCTTCTTGTGATTAATAAGAATCTTCTTGCCGTATGCCATATTTCTCGGATAATCAGGAACTTTTCTTCCCTTAAAAAGCCTATATGTATTGTGATGCAGTCCATCTACCTATTCCATACAAACGACCTATCCTGGGTTTTGATGTGTGTAGGTCAAATGCCGGAATTTAGCAAAAAATATTCAAATGTTTGTAAATCTATCGGACTCAACTATGTGGTTATTAGTCCGTAGCTTAAAACCTACTTAAACTAAACTAAACTAAGGGCAATACACACACACACACACACACACACACACACACACACACAAACACACACTTGCCTGAGGGGGGACTTGAACCCCCGATGGCGAACGGCCGCGTGCACTACAGCACAGCGCTTCCAGTACGCACGGCTAATCTGCCGCGGCGGAATTTAGCAAGTGAAAACCTCTCCTTCGTTTGATAATTTAGGGCAAACGAGGATTTTTTAAAGTGTTATAGCCACCATTCTTTAATGTTAGTGATATCTTGATGTTCAACAATCTTGAATTGAAAAGAATTCAATATTTTTCTTGAATTAGCTATGATTACGAATTATATATATGATATGATTATGTCTTCTTGTCGTGTCAATCTTTATTACAGTAAAATCCTTATATCATGGGAGGAAGGAGTGACCACGTACAGGGTAATAATGATGAATTATTTGAAATTTGCATCATTGCTAGCTAGGTACATCAGGTACCGCATATGTAGTTCATTCACTGATTCGGATAGCTGTTCATGTATGTAGTCGTTGAGGAAAGTACACACTTCATTGGGACCTCGATTAACTTGCCCTTCATGGTAGCAATTGCAGTATTATTTTTCAGATTATGGATTTTCTATTCTGCTCCTTCTCCTTTGAACTGTTGAATATTATATCGGTCCCATTAAATACAGATCGTTCTCCTTTTTAGTTTTACCATCGTACAATTTTGTAATAATTTCCATTTCATCCTCATCTTTGAAATGTTCGAAGCACATTTTGGAACAACTGCAATAAAACAAATTATACAGTATACCACTCCAATACACAGCACATAAATATTTTGCAGTGAAATGTATACAAATAGCACAAGAGGCATGAATAAAACTTTCTTGCATGATGGACCAGGCCATTTCGTTGGCAGAACCAAACCTTCTGAAGTTATGTATTCTTTTCCTAGTGATCTCTCTCTCTCTCGCGTTTTTCCTTGACATATTTGTCTATATTTCGTACACCTTTTTTCTGTGGTGTACTTGTTAATTGTCGCTTTCACTTCCGCTCATTATGATGTGAGTTTAGAGACAGCAAACTTACGTAACCACACTGAGAATAAGGTGCGACAGTAAAACTGAAACAATGTGTTTAAATGCTATTTAGTAACATTGTTGGAACGCTCCTTGCCTGACATCTGGTGGTGCTGCTCAGACCAGTGATTGTAAAACAGAAGAATGTCCGGACATTCTTTCCTATTCCAACAACTAAAAACTTTCACAGGCTGTACTTTCGGCATTATTGCTGGTGTTTTCTTCCCTATTCCATTAATCGATAAGTGGACAGCTGCAGAAGAAAATGTATATCTCAGCGTATTTTCATTAAAATTGGACTTTCTTCCTTTTTCCAATCAGCGATTCAATTATTTCTCTGAACACCCACAGATTATCATTATAGAGATGATGTTACAAATTCACAGCGTGATTAGATACAAAAATCCCATTTGAATTATAGTAAACTGTATGCGAAATCTCCTTTCCATTTACGATTCTCCACAAATGTTGCCACATTTTCCTTATAAAACAAAAAGTACAAACTAAAGATATCCTTCTGTGTGCCACTAAATACTCTTTTAGTTGCTTTTACCTCACATACACTTCATGCAGACCTTTCTAGAACACCCCAAACAAATTGGAACACCACACTGTTGACACGGATATCGTGTTTTCCTCTTCAGTTGAGGAGGACAAAAGGCACACGTTCTTTGATTTTCAAACTGTTTTGGTGTATGAGGCTCATCTTGTATATTCAGTAATCTTCTAACGATGCCACTCACCTCTCGTGGCAAGTGTCCAACAGAAATTCTACGCTTCATATGAGGCTCAACTAGATCTCTTTTTAGGGTCTTCATGAAGCTCATTCATTACTTCTGCCTTTGTATACGCCTGATGTACAACATAAGAATTTACACCACACGCAACATCCATTTAAGTGTAGAAAATTGCCAAAGGCAATCTTCTTGTCCACTGACTTGAAGAATGACCTGCACATCTTTGGTCGAGGCAGTCCACACCTCCTTGTGTTGTATTATAAAACTGGATGATCTCGGTTTTCCTGATCCAGGATCATTATTTTCTGAATGATGCAGAGAAGAGACCAGTATTGCGGCTTTGGCCTTTTTGGGCACAAAGGAAACCAGAGTCACGTCTTCTGTAAAACCATAAACAGATGTCTTCACTCGACATTGCCTATTGGGTAGGAATTGCGGTGGAAACTCCTTTTTGTTTCTTTTCAGTGTACCAACGTATGTGAGCCCTTTTTTTTTTTTTTTTTGTTTTTTCTTTTTTTTTTTTTTTAAAGTTTATTGACTAGTTCTATAGATGAGACCAGTTGTCACTGGAACATTTCTTCCAGTGTTTACGATAGGTTTCACCAGACGAAGAACAGCCTGTGTGGGAACACTGACTTTTCTCATGGTTGAAAGGGTGTGACCATCTCTAACTTTTCCAGAATAAATGTATGCATTGTACAAGTAACTTGTACTAACGTCGGTCAAACACTGAATTTTCACACCATATCTTGCCAGTTTGTTTGGCATATACATTCTAAACCCACACCTTCCATGGAAAGGTACAAGCATTTCATCGACACATATTGTTGTACCTACAGAATAGCAAAGTTGACTGTTTTCGATTATACGCAGAAAGATTTGTGAAACTGCTTCTGTCTTGTCTATTTCCTTTCTTTTCTCCCGATCACCTGGGTTGTCAAATCGTAATGAATACAGTAAAAACAGAAATCTTTCCTTACTAACAGTGCATCTGAAAATATCTCTGCCTGTTCCAGCGGTTGCAAACAGGCTGTAAACTGATTCATTACCCTATTTGAAAACTGTTGAATACCGTAACAGGCCAATTAGTGCCTTCAATTCAATGACGTCAACATCTTGTAGACAGGACAAGCGATCGTTCGCATACTGTGCTCCAAGCTGCGATATTTTCAGTTTTGTCCATAGAACGATTTCGTCTAGAATATTTTGTGTAAAGAATAGTTTACATACCTCCAAAGCAGAAGGGCTTTATCCTAGACTTTGAGCCGCCTATCGCAGTCCAGGATGCTCTAAGACGATGTTGTGTTGCCTTGTTCTGACGTTGGCTGCTGGTTGCTTTTTCGCCATCGAAAAGATCTGTTCTTACCGAAGAAGTAAGCTGCTTCATCATCATCATGTGTCACATCTTCATCACTTTCAAGTTCCTGCTCTGAATTAGTGTCATGTTCACTAAATACCTCAAAACCAGGGTCATTATAGCTGTCGTCAAAATCATCAGAGGATTCATCGAAACTTTCTTGATCATCCACATCTGCTTCAAGTAAAATGTGTTGCGTAGAACGTTCAGCTTTTCCCGGCCATGGAGAAACATGACACAAAACAACTACAGAGAGAGAGAGGTCACAGCCACAGCGCTGTCGCTTAGCAGGCTGCACTCACGAAGCCGACTGGCCAGGCGCTACGAGGCAGAGCCTGCTCCAGAGACTCACAAACACTATGATCGGTCAGTGAGGCCGTTCAAGGCTCATAGATACGGAAGAAAGAGCAGCAACACTGCAAGAACGCTGGCACGCGGGCCTTGTCGGCCACCAGGAAGGTACACGGAAGAGTCCTTTTAGCTTGGTAGGGTTGTGTGAAATATCTCGACTCAAAAAGTCTTAGCGGTCTGAGAGACCGCAGTTAGTAGTTAAGGGTAAAAAATGCCAATAATGCTTAAGAGGAAAACACAACTTTCAAATATAGTGTAGGCCTATGTTCTTCCTCAGCCATCTCCATACCACATTTCAGCCGAGCCAGCGTAGCCAAGCAGGCTAAGGCACCACATCCAGGTTCGCATGGCCACTGGCGTCGGAGGTTTGAGTTCTCCCTTGGGCATGGTTGTGTATGTTGTCTTTAGGATAAGTTAGTTTAAGTAGTGTGAAGGCCTAGGGCACCAATCATGGTGTCGCACAAGCCATGCAAGCACGGCGCGGCGTTCTTAAGACGTCGGCCATGAGCGCCCTCTGCTGCAACCCCGCTCAAGGCCACCACTGAACTGTATGGGTCACTTGGCAATAGGACAGGCACTAGAACAGACTCTCATCAGTAGGCAGGCCCCTACCTAGTTAAACTATGTATCAGCATTACACTAGTTTGCAGCCATGAAATTTGTAAAAGTTAAGTATTACAATGTTTCTGCAAAATATATATCTTGTTCTAATCTAGCTTAGTGTTTCTAGTTTCTGCTGTCCCACTGGCTGGTCAGCTCAGACTCTGTATCCGCACACTCATGCATCCTATTTCCCTGTGTCAGTCTCTCGAGTGTCAGTCTCTACTCGGCCACCGACACCTAGGACAACCGGCGGTAATGAGACACAAAACCAACGACCTCAGCAGTTTGGTACCACAGTACCTTACACACACGCAAGCCAGATTTCATTGGAATCTGTTCAGTGTTAGAGTTTTAAAAACGTAACAGAGTTACTTTCACATTTAATAGTGTTAGTATTAGTATGGAAGAATGGTTGAAACCTGGGAGAATTGCATAATCTTTGAATTGATTATGTTGGACCATACTACGTAGATCACATCAACCAACATTGAAGCATTTTTACAAATATGATAAAGTTCAAAAGTTAAAGAGTAAGCAAATATTTTAGAGAATAAATATTATTCTGTAATTCATGTGATGTTCAGATCAATATTCTATTACAATTATATTAATGTATTACAAACTTTGAAAAGTAGCAAGTGTCCTTCCTCTGTGTTCAGTTGAGCAATTTACTTGCGCAAAGGTGACCTTCTCACTTATTATTAGAAAGGAATTAGTTAGTATGGGTTACTAGAGAATTATGAATTAAATAGTCAGGATTGTGTAAGTATTTTATTGTACCTTTGACCACTGTGAGTTCTGGGGCCATCTGTGTTTTAAGAGGGGAACTACATGCCCTAGTTCACAGTTTTGCCACAGAGACAGCATATTCACTAGTTTTTGTGGTAGTGTTTGGAAGCATATTTCTAAAATAAGATATTATCCATTTGCACCCAGAAAAGTAAGTATTATATATGTAATTTACGAAGTTATTTTGTCACGTAAATTATTTTTAATCTAAATTAATCATTATTATATATAATACTGTGAATTATGAGTGATATTTGTAAAAAAGTTTAAACTTGAAACATAACCTAACATGGACATGTGGTCCTAAGTTAAAACCTTGCTATGTTGTACTTTGGACCACTCATTTCGATGTACCTTTGACCGGTCAAAAGTACAAGATCAATTTATAGTCAGTCAATAACAATACTTTCTTTTCAACAACAGAATGCCAAGAAGTAAGGCAGGAGTAACCAGTAAGAAAATAGTGAAAGAAGACATGGAACTAGCAGTGAGTGCTGTAAAGACAGGAGATATGACCATGGGCAAGGCAGCAAAACACTTCAGAATAAAAAACCTACACTGATTTTTCATTTTAAACAGTTCAGTGCATCTGGAAAAGAGAAGTTTGTATATTCACTAAACTTGGCTGTGAAGAAAGTTTTCGATAAGGACGATGAACTGTTGTTGGTTAAATACGTAAAAGAAGCTGCCAAGATGCACCATTGTTTGAGTCTGGTGATTGTAAGGCAACTGGCATACCGCTACATGCTGTAGCCAACAACAAAAATTTTCCTCTATCCTGGAAAACTGAAGAGAAGGCTGGACTTCAGTGGTTAAAAGATTTTCATGGGAGGTACTCATGGGTGGTCTTTAAGAAAACCAGAAGGAACTATCCTTACTCAAGCCACTGCCATTAATCATGAGACAGTGAAACTTTTTTTTTTTTTTTTTTTTTTTCAGAACTATAAAGAAATATTATCACGAAATCCTTTCCAGCCATCAGACATTTGGAACTTGGATGAGACTGGAATGTCAACAGTCCATGTTCCCAACAAAATCCTAACCCCCAAGGGTTTTAAGCAAATTGTAGCTGTCACATTAGGGGAAAGAGGCGCAAATGTGACAATGATTGCTGCGGGAAACTCAATACCACCAATGCTAATTTTTCCAAAAGTCCACTTTAAGAAATTTATGTTGCATGGTGCACCACCTGGGTCCATTTGATGAGCATCTCATTGACGATGGTCCAATGAAGGTTTTTTTGAGTTTTTGAAGCACTTCATACCCAAACAAGAAAGACCTGTGGTTTTACTGATGCACAATCACGAAAGCAATATTAGTATCCCAGTAAAAACATTAGCAAAGGATTCAGGAATTTGCATGATGACTTTTTATCCTCACACAAGTCATAAGATGCAGCGTCTTGACATGACAGTATTTGGACCTTACAAAAGTTACTTCAACAGTGCAATGAATGACTGGATGTTGTCGCCTGGGAATGCTGGGAAACCTATCACAATTTATCAGACTGCAGCCCTTGTAGGAATAGCTTATCCAAAAGCATTTTGTCCAGAAAACATTATTAGTGGCTTTCATGTTTGAGGACTTGTTGCCTCAAGTGTCACTGATAGATCAGTTGATATTGCAAGCTTCAGTGGTGTAATTCAAGAATGCTTAAAAGTACTACTACCTGAAGCACAATCTTCCACAGAGTATAACAACAAGCCTCTTACTCCAGAAATGATTAATCCCTTCCCAAGAGCTAACCCAAGAAAATAAAGCAGCAAAGCTCAGAGGAGAGGAAAATCTAGAATAGTAACTGACACCCCTGAAAAGCAAGACACTGAGAAAATAGAAAAGAAAGTAACTACACAGACATAACAGACACCTGTACATAGGCCTACTGCCCCTAATCTGAAGAAAATTACAGCTCCCAACCTTCTCTTCGCTGACTCTTCTGATTCCGAAACCATGAATGCATGTGACCTATGTGATGATAGGTCATCACTGGGTTTGGAAGAAGAATTAAATGATACAGAACACCAAGATGGAAGTAGACGTAACTAACAAGATTTTTCACTCAACCTTGAGCCAAGAAGACATTAAAGAATAAGATTAAGCTTGGGTTAAAGTGCCTATTTATGCAGGAAAAGGTGTTAAATATTTTGTACTCAACTGTTAAAAGCAGTTCAGTTTAATGTGAAGTGAAATTTATGAGACAGTACAAAAAGCATATCAACATTTTCACAAGGCCACTTGTGGATGACATCATTGGTGTGTTAAAAGAAGAAATTGTTGGGAAGTTCACCAGAGTCCAACCGCAACATTGTGGCTTAATAACTTTTTTTATAATTTTTCATTAAAATGATAACACAACAATATGAACAAGTTACACTCTAGGCCATTAAAATTGCTACACCACAAAGATGACGTGCTACAGACGGGAAATTTAACTGACAGGAAGAAGATGCTGTGATATGCAAATGATTAGCTTTTCAGAGCATTCACAAAAGTTTGGCACTGGTGGCGACACCTACAAAGTACTGAAATGAGGAAAGTTTCCAACCGATTTCTCATATACCGGTATTGGCTGGTGAAACGTTATTCTGATGCCTCTTGTAAGGAGGAGAAATGCTTACCATCATGTTTCCGACTTTGATGAAGGTCGGATTGTAGTCTATCGTGACTGCCATTTATCGTATCGCGACATTGCCATTCATGATCCAATAACTTGTTAGCAGAATATGGAATCCGTGGGTTCAGGAGGGCAATACGGAACGCTGTGCTGGGTCCCAACGGCCTTGTATCACTAGCAGTCGAGATGACAGGCATCTTATCCACATGGCTGTAACGGATCGTGCAGCCACGTCTCGGTCCCAGAGTCAACAGATGGGGAATTTTACAAGACAATAAACCTCTCATGAACAGTTTGACGACGTTTGCAGCAGCATGGACTATCAGCTCTGAGACCATGGCTGCGGGCACCCTTGACGCTGCACACAGACAGGAGTGCCTGGAATGGTGTACACAATGACGAACCTGGGAGCACGTATAGCAAAATGTCATTTTTTCGGATGAATCCAGCTTCTGTTTACAGCAAAATGATGTTCGCATCCGTGTTTGGAGACATCGCGGTCAGCGCACACTGGAAGCGTGTATTCGTCATCGCAATACTGGCGTATCACCTGGCGTGATGGTATGGGGTGCCACTGGTTACACGTCTCTGTCACCTCTTGTTCACATTGACGGCACTTTCAACAGTGGCCGTTACATTTCAGATATGTTACGACCTGTGGCTCTACCCTTCATTTGATCACTGTGAAACCCTACATTTCAGCAGGAAAATGCATGACCGCATGTTGCAGGTCCAGTACGGGCCTTTCTGGATATGGAGAATTTTTGACTGCTGCCCTGGCCAGCACATTCTGCAGATCTCTCACCAATTGAAAATGTCCGTTCAATGGTGGCCGAGCAACTGGCTCATCACAGTACGCCAGTCACTACTCTTGATGAACTGTGGTATAATGTTGAAGCTGTATGGGCATCTGTTCCTGTACACGCCCTCCAAGCTCTATTTGACCGAATGCCCAGGCATATCAAGGCAGTTATTACGGCCAGAGGTGGTTGTTCTGGGTACTGATTTCTCAGGATCTATGCACCCAAATTGCGTGAAAATGTAATCACATGTCAGTTCTAGTATAATATATTTGTCCAATGAATACCCATTTATAATCTGCATTCCTTCTTGGTGTAGCAATTTTAATGGCCAGTAGTGTATATTTTTGTAAGGTCAATTGCAATACCAGTGTTCTATTTTCTTCAGATGGTCAAAGGTACAACCACTGCAATGTACCTTCGACTGATTGCAGAACTCTACTAAAAATAATATTTCTATGAAATTGTTTAAGACAAATAAAATTAAATAGCATGTCATTAAAATGAAATGGCTTTGCTACATTCGGCCACTTAACGCAAGTCAAATTCGACACCAGTTCAGCGACTTGCGCATTGATGATGATCTCATCACACATTTCCAGTCGTTGGCGGAAAATACATGACCCACTGAGAATCGAACCAGGTACCTTTTCTTGTATAGCCCTCAATACTAACCATGTTCACATAAAATATTTAGTTGCGATTTTCCTGTAGGTTCAGTACTAATAGAAAATATGTCATCTCAGAAGATGCTGATGCTCAGCTGTTCCATAATTCAAGTTATATACTTAACTAGCTTAAAACCGCAGTTCCGCTCGCCTGTTGGTTGATTATGATAGATAAGCTATCTTTCAGTAGTGTGCTAAGAGATCAAATCACACGTAAAATGCACTCGTTTCGAAGAATCCAATCACGAAATTCAACAATAATGGTTGTAATAATACCACTGATCATTCACTTGATGTAATGCGCAAAGTGTCAAATCGATTATTTTAAGAGATGTATTAAAAGAAATTTCTTTTTTACTGCTTTATTTATTTATTATTATATTTCCTTATTCGTATGCTTAACCTTACAGGAAAAGAGCTGAAGATAGCACGCATAGACCCAAGATATGGTCTGTGGCATCACGTTTCACTGTATGTAACCTCGCTATAGAGTCGCAAACGTCATCGCTGGCCTTAAGTCTGATTTTTTTATAATTTGATGACTTTCAACCACCATATCCTCCACCCCCTTATAGCCACGGCATGGAACTGTTATGGTATACAATGGGAGATTTCGGACAACAATTACACACAGACCATTCGTTTGCATTTTGTAGTTTTCGCTGCAGAGCGAAATATTAACTCACACATACGTGGAATTTCATATACACCAACAACTTTCCATCCCAATATACCCCACCCTTTTATCATTATCAACCTTCAAGCAACAATGCAAACATTAAAACCATTTTCAAAGAGTAAAAATAATTTTCAAAGAGTAATTATTGTTCCTCATTTCGCGTTATATTTTTCAAATTACTACATATCTATCAGATCGCTATAAAACCGTGCCTAAAACCTTCCTCAGGTATAAATTAGTAACTGTAACTGTCTCTGCGTCTTGTCGTTCAGACGTGATAAGCATACACCGAACAGATATTCACATTAATATATATATATACGATCGACATAAAACCATGCCTAAAGCCTTCCCCGGGTAGACTTTAGTAACTGTACAAATTTTTAGCTCTTAAAGTCTTGTGGTTCAGACGTGATAAACGTACACCAAACAGACATTCACATTTATAGATAAAGATAATAATAGTCTCGTGTGGCATAGTGGCCTGGTGCCAGCTTTTTTAGTGTACACCACTTCAGCGACTTGCATGTCTCTAACCTACCCCAGTTATCCAACTGGGAAAGGGTCGGACAATTCAATCTGGAATCTGAACCACATATTGTTTCTTCTTAATTTTTTTTTAGTATTTTATTTTTATTTGTAATATTGACCAAGTAAAACCGTCTTTTCCATTATGGGCTTCTGTTGAAAGGAAATTAATGAGAAGTAGATAACAGCATAGAAACGGGGGCAAAAGCAAAAAGAAATGAAACAAACAAACAAAGTCCTGGAGACCTCATTTTCCCCACAATACTCCAATATGGACACTGTCAGATCACCATAACATGTCTTCTAGAAATATTGGGCAGTTACCTTTTATCTGTTCTACCACTTTTTTTATTATGTAGAAATGAGATGGCATGACAAATAAAAAAAAGACAATAGTAATGAAATTACGGGATGGTAACAAAATAACTTTTCTGTATCATATGTGCAGATTTATGAGGGGTGTTGGGGGTGGGGGGCAGAAAAATCTTGAAAATTAATCATCTTTCTTCAGATAAGGCAGGTATGGGATTTTCCTCGATCGTTGCATGCCTCATTTCTCCACATCGCCATGTAATGTGTCTGCAATTTTGTACCGTTTGTGGTTTCATGGATTGGCACTTCCCATCAAAAGTCTCTTCTGTTCTTCATTGTAAAATGTCAAATCCAGTTTGGCACTCTCCAACTTTGTGGTGGGTTGATGAAAACACTTCGTAAATAATTTGCGATGAGTTTTCAGTATCTCGGTGTGCGGTCGAGGTCACTGTGTGTGCATCTTGTAGTTAGTACCGGTAATCAAGGCATGCCACTGAAGATGCAGTTGATGGTCATTACCTTGATCCAAGTTATTGCATGACATTTTACAGGGGGTAATTATCATCCAGAGTAAGCAGGCTTTGTGGTTCAATCATTTCCGGTGTGACGCAAAGATAACAAGCTATGATATTTTGGGTTAGCCTCCAAATGCCGGACGTCAACACACACAAGAGGTGATGTTCATTGGTGTCCAGAAGCTGACAGTCAGGACAGAGTGGGGAGTCTGTTCATCCGATACTGTGTAGTCAGTGTTTCGTCGCATATTTTTTGTTGATGATTTGATACCAAGAAGAGCATACTTGGGTGGGCAGGAAGGTGTGGTGTATAGTTTTCCACACCTGTTACCAGTGTACAGTTGGACACTTAGTTTCTATTATATTAGGCAGAACAGCCCACAGAAGGTTGTGGTAAAAGTCTTTTGCCTTTGGTGGACATGTTGTGGGGAAATACAAGATCATATAACTATATTCGAGGATGGAGGTCGATACATGAGAGAGCTGTGCTGCGAATTGCACGACCGACACTGGCGGAATTGGAGACACTGGCATCAGGACCTTCAGTAGTTGACTCATGAGGGAGGGGTTTGACTGGTCCATCATTTTCTCATATTGTTGATGTAGAGGGTGGCTGCCCATGCTCAGACGCTTACAAGTCCCAACCCACCATTGTTCAGTGGGAAGGTGAGTGTGTCTTACTTTAAATGAGATAGTTAATAGCCAAAGGCCATATGTATCCTCTGGCCTATCTGTATTGGTAAGGGAAGAACCTGTGCCACGTGGTTGAGTTTTGATGTCACATAGAGGTTCAGATATTCCACATGTTGCAGGTAATTTAGTTCCCTAGCAAGTTCTGGCATACCATTTACTCTTATGAGTTGCAGTACTGCCGGTAGTTTATCGTGGTGGATCATCGCACATCCTTCGTGAATGTGACACCCAAATATTTCAGTTTAGTAATTGTCGGGAGTGGGGTGATAGTGTCTGGTCTGAGACCATGTCCGATGTCCAAAGCCCCCAACTTGGCACTCTTCGTACTTTGCCTGCTGAATGAACTAGCAGTAGTAGGCCATCGGTGTAAGCACAGTTAAGGAAAGTGACATTCCTCAGTGTGATGCCAGACAGCTGGGGGTTGCGACCTGCAAGGAGTGGTTCTAGCGTGATCGTGTAAAGGTAGATGGAAATGGGACAACCTTGTGGTATTGACCTTTTTATGGGTATTGGGCCAACTGTCCTTCCATTGACCTGGACTTCAGAGCTGCTGACAAGCAAATGGCACCTCAGAATGTCTATGAAGCTCTGAGGAAATCCCGTATGTTCCATCACCCATAAGAGAAATGTGTGTTGTACTCTATCAAATGCCCATTTAAAATCAATGGAGGCGATCGCCACTTTCAGGCAGCAGGCTGACGCGATCGCTATTAAGTCCCTGCAGTCTCCGGTAACCGTCTGTATGTTGGTTTCCTCTCTGTGAGACGTCTTAATGTTGCCTGGCAAATATATTGTAATCAGCATTCAACATCATAAGTGGACAATAGTCATTGACTGAACTTCCTGCTTTTGTCTTGTGTATCGGTATGAGAAGTCCTTTGACGAATGAAGGGGGTATGGTACAGACTGGTGACATATGTTCAGGGAACACGGTAACCCAGTGAGGCATCATTAGGTTCCAGAAGGTATTCCTTAGGGCCCGGAGACTTGTGGATTGCACCCTTCTTTAAGGCTTCCTCTACTTCTTCAGACATGATTTTCTCTGTTAGTCTCTTCTTCTTGGTGATATCGATTTTGCGTGACACTTCATGTAATACTTTTGCAGTGGCCTTTTCATCTGCATTTCCTTCCTGGTAAAGATGATTGAAGCGGTTCTCCATGGCTTCACTATGGTTGTTTGGGTTGTACAGGTATAAACATTTTGCGTCACAAGGTGTGTGATGATCCATTCGTGCTGTCAGTGCTTGTCCTCTGTAATATGGTGCATAGTGGGAGCCTCTGCCGTTGCTGGATCATGTATTCGACAGCGGACAACCGCTCCTTCTACACGGTGCTTTGTCAACGATAATATGTGGAGCTTGATTCAGCTTCGTTCTTGTGATAGCTATTTGGTCAGCCACTGACAGGGCAAGCAGCATCACAGTATTTGCATTCACACAAGTCCTACAGGGCCAAATCAAGTGTGCTGTTGATTACAACCACATATCACAGTTTGTGCATGTCCAGCGCATGTTTTCATAGTACACCAAAAAGGTCTAACGTGGGGGGGGGGGGGTTTCTTGGTTAACTCATTGTTTCTTTATACATGTCTCCAATTATAAAGATACCACCATATTAATTAAATTTAGTTATTAATGTGACATCCTGTTTGCACTGCAATTTTTGACCTACACTGGATCACTACTCAGGTGCAGGTTTTACAGTTAACACCATGGGACTGTGAGTCTCACAATGTTTAACTCTATTTAGTCTCATAAATGAGTTTCCAGATTTTGACAAGAAGAATGCTAAAATATAAAGCATAATATTTTTTTTCTAACACCTTCAGATCCATATCAGAAAATGCCAGTATTATCTGACCATTGAAAGGTGTCATAAAAAATAAGAATGAATATTATATATATTCAGACTCACAAGCAAACCTACATTTGTGTGAATCCCTGCTTTCTTTAATTTATGTAAGCAGTGAGACAGTTTTAAGAGTGAAAACACGATCTAGGAGACAAGTTGACATGTTTGCTTTTCAGTGACTATCTCTCAAACCAGGAGAGAAAAACCGAAATGTTTCAAACAGACATTTCATGGTAATACGTGTGATTTTTACAAATATTACCATTCAGAAAGTCACTTCACCTTTCCACCTGCACCATTTACTGATTCTTTTTAATTACTTGAGTGTATAGAGGTGAAATAAAATCGGTAATTGACACAAAGGTAGGTTTGCTTGTCAGATGAAAAACTGAATTCAGAAAAGCATGTAATTCAGGTGGAAAGAAGCTGTAACACAATCAACAAAGCCCTTTTTGTTGCTTTTAATTGAGGGAAAAGGAGGTATCTCAGGAACATAAAATAACTCAACAAGGGTACAATCAAATTATTGTTGCAAATGATGAAAAATAATATCATTTATTGATACAGTTCATTCTTATATATTATAATATAATTTTCTGATTCTACAATTAAATTACAATACAAAGCATATTAATGGTGATGTGAAAGTAATTTATACATAGTCTCATAAAAATCCTATTTCTTACTATATAAAACTTCATGTGGAATAACAATATTCCATTAAAAAGGGAATGGGCGAAAATATTTTGTCTCAGCTATTGCCACCTAAACTAAATCGAAATTCGTAGCTTATTTATGGGTCCACACATTGTCACAAATGGAACACACAACGGTATAAGTAAGTCCCAAAAGCTTTGAACCACATTTATCACTTTGACACACACTGAGACATACAAAGCAGTTCTCATTAGACATATGGGAAAATGTTCTAATTACTGGACACAGAGAAACATTTGGCACAGAATATCTGCAACCTGCAAACCACATAACATTTAAAATTAGAACCGTAGTTTTAATTCCGCAGTAGGTAATATTACAATACGCTTCAAAATTTGTACTCACGACGCACAAAATAAAAGCAAGTTCAAGAATAGCTGTAAATGATTTTGTGTCTAACCCAGATAGAATTAATTTCTAAAATTACAAAACTGTCAACTGGGTAGTAGTTTGAATTGTATGAGCCAACTTGGACACCGGAAAATTTGTACATATTTTAATATCCATGGGCAAAAAAAATACAGAACAGTGCTAATCAAAGCAATGGCAGAGACAAACTGATAAATTTATATAAAAAATATCATTTACACTATGACCAAAAACAAAATATATTTCTGCTTGCTTGGAACAGAACAGCAAATACATGGAAAGCTGAGTATATTTCCAGTTTCAGAAAATATTTATGAAGAGATACACACATGATTTCATAACACTAAAGTACATTTTCTCCTTTGATATCAGAACTTCAGTTTCTTTGTAAAACTGTAAAATACTAAGCAATTCCCTGAAGAAAGGAAAATGTGGGGGAGGAATAGAACAAGAAACAGCCAACTTGCAATGCACAATAATGCAGTGTTTCGTACTTATAAAAATTAGTACCATGACATTTTTTCAAAACCTACTGCTTAAAAGTAGACTTCCATAACATTTCTAAGTAAGGAAAGATTGAGATGTGGTTAGCTTTTAGAAAGCTTAATTGTGGAAATGTCCATTATGTATCTCCAAACTGTAACAATGGAGATAGATTGTGCTGTAAATAAATCTTTCTTGAGGGGAGAGATTTCGTATAATACTGAAAACTAAGTTACAGCAGTGTGTGTAACTTCATTTTCTTGCAAGAAATAACAGTGAAGATGTCAAATAAAACTATGTTCAGGAAAGACACTTTATCTGTACGAAAGTCTACTGTTGGTACGTGACCAACTACACGGTTCACTAGTTGTACACAGGTTACGTTTACTGTTGAAACATTTTGAGAACAGCCAAAACAAACAAAGATAATTCTGTAAAAGTATACAGATGGAAATATTTCCGACAATACAAACCAGATTCTTGATATCCATCACATTTATCAGAAAAAATACCAGCTGCTGTCTATTGTTTCAACACGGAGAATAGATTCCTATGGCTACTTTGAGCTTACTTTGTGTTTTCATAATTTCTTATAGTCAGTGCAACCATTATGTACAGTTTTAATATACAGACAGAACATCCACAATTATATTATAGGTTAAAGAGCCAGAAGATTCTGTTGCCCATCAGTGACCTGAATGGGAACATGCATTTCCTTCTAATCATTTTGTGGAATACTTTGGTTAAAAAACTTTTTTTTGTATATGTAAGAAAGTATTCATGAGAAACCTTGCATTCATTCATGTACAGTTTAATCTGTACTTCCAACATGGAAGTACTGCTTATGAATCTTGTTTGCTGATGAAAATTCAGACATACTTCAAGTCCCATTTGACTAATCCAAAGGGTATTGATACCAGTACCAGACCAATTTATAAAATTGTGTATTCACGGAAAAGATATTTGAAAACTATTGGTGCCCGTCACTTAGTAATGAATTTATGCCTCATGTAACAAGGAACTATGAACACCTAACTACAGCATTACTGTTCAGTCTCGCTCGTTTCATTTTTAGAAATTCTGCATTTATTATATATAATTATTACTATTTATTTTGGATAACCTAAATTCCAGTAACTGAAAATTCACTAAATTTGAATCTAACACTATTTTATTAATTCAGAGACTCATTGTTTTATCAGAACGTATGTACCTGTTCTTCACAATAAAAATTGCTTTAACTGGCACTGTTCTTGGTGAAAATAAAATAGTTTGTACAGGGAGCAAGAAGGCAAAATGAGATCAGAGAAGTAAAAGTTTACAAATATGATCATGCATTGAAAACTGTACAAAGGAAAGATAGGTTAAGGAATCTCTTATAAAGTACCAAAGGGTGTAAATGGTAAAATATGCACACTGACAACATATAAATAAATAAACAGTGAATTATTTTTTCTGCTTTACAACAACCTCAAACAAGTGACGAACGAAACCAGCACTGACTGCAGCTAGTTCTTGTAATACTAGAACAATCCTTTCTTCTTTTTATTTTTGTCTTTTCCATCCACCGTCCTGTAACAAATACAAAGAGTTAAATCTTCTTGTACAACAAAACAGGCTCTGAAAATAAAGTTATTTCCATTATGAATATAACGAAATGGCACAGTGAACTTTGAAATGTCAGTCTGACATTTGAGTTCCACAGTAGAAAGTGACATTTTATTTTGTCAAAAGGTGAGGAGTCACAAATCCCTAGGGAATTTACATTTAAGAAGTTCAGCTCACTGGCTGTGATATTATACGATGTCACTTTCCATAAAAATGTCATATAGTGTGTCTTGCCTCATTTAGGCTTGATATTTTGCAAGTGACCAATGTCAATGCAAAGAAAGGGTGGGGTGGGCTGTCCATTCTTTGTAAAGAACAATGATACATTGCTTATTATATTAATCTTTATTTATAAATGACATATATTTCAAGATAAAATCACAGATTTTAGGAATTGTTTATTTTGGATAAAGAGGATACATCTGAAGAAACGATCAATATAATTACTTTAAAAAATATTACAACCTTCATTGTTAACAATGAAAAGTCAAGCTTGGAATTAAATAATCTTAAACAAATGTAATTCTAACAAAGCTCTACTTGTAAGAAGAATGCCTGGGCTTTAATTAGTGACATTTTATCTGCATAGCGAATTTATATATCTGCTAGGTTTGAACAGTATTGCTATAATTTCTTCTACACCATGTTCTTCAGCTAATGTTTTAATATTAATAGTGAAGAAGTCTGGCATATGTATTTGGTGTGTCTGAAGGAATGGCCCAATTCTCAAGGATATAACAGGAACAACCATTTGAAGCAAATAAACTTCAGTAAACATGGGCTCTAAAATGTGAAGTCTGGGTAAAGTTTGGCTGAAATTTTTACCAAGGGACAAATGGAGTTCAGGAAGGACCACTGACAGTGCAACTGTACACCAATTAGGTTCGTTTCAGAGTATGCTGATGCATACCTAGCCTCGGTGAAAGATCCATACCCAATGACAGGAATGTTGCACAGGTGACTCGAATATTCAAGAAACGCAATAGGAGTTATCTGCCTGCAATTACAGGCATATATCAATGATATTGGTTTGCAGCAGGATTTTAGAACATATACTGTTCTGAAACAGTATGAACTACCTCGAAGAGAACAAACTATTGACCCATAGACAACACAGATTCAGAAAGTATCATTCTTGTGAAACACTGCTAGCGCAACTCTGTATTTCTAGATTTTCGGAATGTTTTTGACACTATACCCCACAAGAGGGCTCAAATCAAACTGCATATTTATATCTCCACAGTTTTGCAACTGGATTTGTGATTTCCTGTCAGAAAGGACACACTATGTAGTACCATATATGCGCGAATATAGGCCGCGTGCAAATATAGGCCACACCTATACTTTGGACATGAGATTGTAGGGGAAAAAAAATAATAGTATAGGCTGCAAGTTTTTTAATTTTTATTTTATTTATTTTAAATATTTTATTATTATTATAATTATTTTTTTGTATAATCAAACTTTTGAGTAATCAAAAACACAATGTTAACGAAATAATGTTTTCTTTTCAATAAACTCAAAACAAAATTGCCAAACTCTAAATTAACGAATAAAAAAGCGAGACGACAGGCCGATCAGGGCACACCAAGTGAGGGGTCACTGAACCAAGGCATGTCATGGGGCGATTCAAGTGTTGTATAGCGTAGGCATGTGCTTCGAAAATATAGTTTTTTCAGTGTGTGTGTGTGTGTGTGTGTGTGTGTGTGTGTGTGTGTGTGTGTGAGATATATGATGTTTTGGCTTGTAAATTTGTAGCGCGAAACAAACGTACGAATTACACTGCCGAATGTAAGCTTCAGGTTGCCTAGTCACAGTAACAGACATGGAAAACCGGAAGTTTGACATAAATTTGATGCTGACGAAAAAAGTTAGATGCTAGTGTGTGAGGAGAAACTATTAAAATGTTCGAAGAGTCATATCCCCATGTTTGCTTGACTTCATAATTCGAAACAGAAACTGTGGTTTTTCTGTTACAACGGAAATGATTCAGTTGCAAGGCTGCAAAATAGTCCCCAGTTCCATGTACATTGTTTCAGGGAAATAACCCCCAATGAATGTGAAACCAGTGAATCTGATCGTAGTAAAATGCGTTATTTTAAAACGTAGCATTGGAACTCAACATCAGCATTAGCTATACAAATCAGTTACATCACTGGTCATGGTAGGTGTTACCATACCAACGTAAACGTCTCGGTAAAATCTCTTGCGACACACACAAAACTTTTATCGCGAAGACTACTTAACAAATTAAAAAAACAAAAAATTGAGCTTAGGGATGTGTGTTACATACTATTTTTGTTTTAGGCCGTTAAAAAACAGTCCGTCAGCTTTTTTATGCTGTGGTATAGAATGACACTTTTTGATTTATATCGAAATATCGACTTCCACGAATTCCCACGCCGTTTCCGTAAACGTGAACAAAAACGTATATGCAATTCTGCGAAACTGTTACTGTAGCATTTTTGAAGACTATATAGTTTATCACCTTTCTCAACCAAAATAAAAGTGAGAGTGTAATTTTTGAAACTAATGACTTTGAGAAAAGATGCGCTTTGGGCGGGGAGGGGGGGGGGGGGGGTAGACGGGAAGGAGGATTGAATCTCCATTATAGGCTGCACCACGATTTTGTACACAAACATTTGGGAAAAAAAGTGCGGCCTATATTCGAGCAAATATGGTAACTGACAAAAAGTCTTTGAGTAAACCTGGTGTACTCAGGAAAGTGTTATAGAGCCACTACTTTCCTTATTTTTATAAATAATTTAGGAGACAATTTGGGCAGCTCTCTTGGACTATCCATGAATGATAATGTCATTTATTGAGTAGTAAAGTCAACAGAAGATCAAAAGGAACTGCAAAATGATTTAGATAAGATATCTGCATGGTGGAAGAATTGGCAAATGACTTTAAATAATGTGTAAAATCATCCATATGAACACTAATGGTGTGAAAAATTCATTTACACAATAAATCAGTCAAATGTACAGGCTGTAAATTCAACTATATACCTAGGAATAACAATTAACAATTTACACTGGAAAGAAATATTGCAGGGCGGGGGGGGGGGGGGGGGACTAAAGGCTATGTTTCATTGACATAAGATGCAACAGTTCTACTAAAGAAACTGCCTGCACTACCTTGTCCGTCCTATTTTGGTGTATTGCTGTGCACTGTAGGATGGTGGAGAAAGTTCAGAGAGGACTCAGATCATTTTGTAATTATCGCGATACAGGGGGGAGGGTGTCATGGAAACGATGCAAGAGTTGGGGTTCAAATCATTAAAAGGAAGGTGTTATTCATTGTGGCGAGATTTACTTGCAAAATTTATTTCACCAACATTCTCTCCTAAATGCGGACATATTTTGTTGGCACCAACCTACACACAGGAACACATGATCATCATAACAAAACAAGAGAAATCAGATTGAAAACACGAAGATTTGGATGCTCCTTTTTCTCCACACACTATTAGAGAATGAAATGGTGCAGCAGTATCATAAAAGCGCTACAATGAACCCTCTGCCATAGTCTTAAATGTGATTTGCAGAGTATTTATGTACATGCAAATGTAGATACAGTAAGAGCTATGGTAATTCTCAAGCAGATGAGGTGTGTTTCACACTAACAAGCTCAACAAGTGCTCACAACTCTTACACTAAGCATTTTAAGGACAATGTTTACTAGACTTCTTTTTGTTTCAATAGACCAATTCTGTCATAACCCTGAATATTGACCCTATCTCTTTGGACACACTGTATTTGAAGTGCACAAATAACACTTGGCTATATTTAAAACTACAGCTTGAACATGTCGATAAATTTATAAATAACAAGGATACTCTCGCCAAAATGAATCTATTAAATCATCTGATTATGAATGGAAAAATGCTACAGTTGCTCACAAATGGGCATCATTTTATACTAATAGAAATGAAATTCTAAAACAGTGGTTTCAAGAGCCCAGTTTGGTGAATTTATATATCTGCTGTTTGATGTTTTATGAATATGATTATCATGTCAAAAGACATATGTTTCATTTTAGATGTCCTCCTTGTTTATAGTATAAAGTAACAAAGTTTTCTAAAAAAAATCTTGCATCAGTGTCTCAGAAGAAATGGATGTCGAGGTCTCATATGAGCTAGTCAGTTCATCCATATATCAAATATCTGAGCTCAAAGAACTTGAAGTACTGTAGAAAAGGAAGAAATTACAAAAATATTTAAATAATTAAGTTGTATTCAAATTTTAAATGCAAATTAAATAATGTGGGATGAAAGTGCTTCATTGTGGATTTTATCAGTGGCTCACACTCTCACTAATAACAGTATTACATTGCACACATTAATGAAAACAAGAATACAGGAATTTGCTCTGCTTCTATCATAACTTTCTATTAGTAACATAGTACAAGTGAAAAAAAGAATATATATCAAAACCACTTAGTGACAGGAAATATGAAAAAATATTTATACATATAGAACAAACCTATAAAACACACACACACACACACACACACACACACACACACTGAAGATGTCACTCATTATTATTTTACAATATTCTTTAGTGCTTTAAAGTAATTTCATCACATCCCTACTGCATTTCAGTAATTCTGTTAGACTTTACCTAATACATTAACACTTTCAATGACTGCATTATGACTGATGAAAAATGCCTCTCACTCGTCTTTATATCTCTTAAAATTGAGGTGTTTGTGCTTATATTTCACTCTGCAGCCAAAAATATACATCATGAACGAATTGTGTTTGTATATGGTAGTAGGTATGTCCCCCATTGTGTACTACGGTAGTATAGGGTTGATGATGATAAGGGGGTGGAAGATAATGGGAGTTAAAGTTACCGACTTTGAATATAAAGGCAACTTGTGTAGAAATATAGCTCTCTTTGACAGAAAGGTTATTGATGAAGACTGGTGACATGGACGTCGAAACCTGCAACATTCTTTGGATCCAGAGACCGATGTGCAGCTTCGATGTATGGTGGTTGAATCAAACAATTTCATTTACAAAACATGAATACTCATTGATCAAAAAATATGAAAAAACTGCTTCAGTGACTCCAAACAAGGGTAAAAACTATAAGAAAACATATGCTTCAATGATCAGCTGTAATTCACTAAGATATTTGGTTTAACATTTAAACATGACCTAGTCATACATTAGATAAGATTAATACTTGTTCCATAGACCATGAATATGAGTAATGACTTGGAACATGTCAGGTAAGTAAAAGCTAACATTACACAACGTTTTTATTATTTTTTAATTTTAATTTTTTTTTATTTTGAAAAATTACTAATTTCTATGTAAAAATTCATCTAATGAGTAAGAGTTCTCATTCAGAAATTCTTTCAGTTGGTTTTTCAATGCTGGTTGGCTATCTGCCAGACTACTGTGAAGATTACTAGATTCTTAAATAAGTGTCTATAAGATCTTTGTGAGCGCCAGAAAATTATTTTAATAATAATATTCCAGTAAGGAATTAACATTAGCTTAAGTGTTGCAGTATTGTGACAACAAAGGTGCTGGGGACTTATCCAAAACAACTAGTTACAATGAAAAACATAACATTAATATTGAGCATCACTTTATTAGAGAAAAGAATGATTAAGCTGAAGTTACAGTGGAATGGATTCCGACAGAGCAAATGCTTGCTGACATGGTAATCAAGTCACCTGCAAGAACAAGGCTTCATAAAATGATCAAATATTGAGGAATGACAATGTGATTTTTTGCACGATTCTAGGGGAAGTGACAGAAATTATAATTATGCCTTTGCTGATATGGCTCTATGCTGCACAATATTAATTGCCATTATTCCGATTATGTTGTTTATTCTGATACCATTCGATGTGTGTCCTACGTATCTGTTATGTGCCTTATGTGAGTGTGCATTGTTACAATTAAAAACATATTTTAGTTAATTACAAAGAGTGAGTTCTTCATTTAACTGATTTAGAGTTTACTAATGCTAAAAACAACACAAAACTTGACTTATTTTTATTACATGGCATGTTAGGAAATTTTTGTCATTTATATTGGTGTTTTACCTCTAAAGATTTTGCTGTTAGTAGGTTTTAAGTGTAATGGAAAAGACAGCTTTTGTACACTAGTTAATGGAAATGTTTATAGGGCCACATGTTATATGCGGATAACAACTATAAGGTGAGCATTTCGTAGTTCCAAATTACCGTATCTTAATAAGTGAAGAAAATTTATATGAAGTAAAAAACATAATTTTTACATATCAGAAAATTTATTTATGAATTTAGACAATGGAAATTCCAGGAAGGATTCAACAATATTGTTGAGGAGGATAGGTTGCTTACTCACCACAGAGACATACAATGAGCCACAGAAAGGCACAAATAATAGAACACAACATTCACACACACACACACACACACACACACACACACACACACACACACACACACATACATATACACGACCACCGTCTACCGCCGCTGTGGTCAGACTTGCCACAGCAGGTAGAGACAGTGGTTGTGGTTGTGGTTGTGTGTGTGTGTGTGTGTGTGTGTGTGTGTGTGTGTCCCTCTAAATGACGAACGCGTTAACGGCCGAAAGCACTAATGCTGTATTCTATTATTTGTGCCTTTCTGTGGCTCATTGTACGTCTCTAAGGGGAGTAAGCAACCTATCCTCCTCAAAAATATTATTTATGAATTTAGGTGTGATGTACCTGTTGATAAAGAATTCTTTTTGTTTGTTATTTTATATTGTTTATATTGTTACCATTTCAAAGCCACATATTTTTGGCACTCTCCCGACATGACCACATTAAAAATATAATTTTACAAAAACTTGTTGCAGCTACTGAACAGTGAACTGTTTGCTGATTCTTGAGAAAAAGTAATATTACTATGAGCTATTTCAAGTTAGACAAAGCCAACAAGTAAGAATTTTCAAGGAAGTGTGATGAACCTTAGCTATAGATTTCTGGTTGAAGTCAATATTAATTAATGGTGTGATGCCATTTATTGTGTGAAACTGAATATACTGTGTTAAATTTTGAAAAAACACAGTATATTCAGTTTCACACAATAAATGGCATCACACCATTAATTAATATTGACTTCAACCAGAAATCTATAGCTAAGGTAGAATATTCAACATTTTTAGGTTTATGCATTGATGAGGGGTTGAATTGGAAGAAACACATTGAAGATCTGCTGAAACGTTTGAGCTCAGCTACTTATGCTATTAGGGTGATTGCAAACTTTGGTGATATACAACTCAGTAAACTAGCATACTATGCCTATTTTCATTCTCTGCTTTCTTATGGCATCATATTCTGGGGCAATTCATCATTTAGTAAGAAAGTATTCATTGCCCAAAAGTGGGTCATCAGAATAATTGCTGGAGCCCACCCAAGATCATCCTGCAGACATTTGTTTAAGGATCTAGGAATCTTCACAGTAGCTTCACAATATATATATTCACTTATGAAATTTGTTATTAACAATCCAACTGAATTCAAATGTAACAGCAGTGTGCATAGCTACAACACTAGGAGAAAGGGTGACATACACTATTCAAGGTTAAATTTAGCTCTGTCACAAAAAGGGGTTAAATTTTCTGCCACAAAAGTCTTTGGTCACTTACCTAGTAGTATCAAAATTCTGACAGATAGCCAACTAGCATTTAAAAATGAATTAAGAGAATTTCTGAATGGCAATTCCTTCTGCACATTAGATGAATTTCTAGATAAAAGTTAGTACTTTAGGAAAAACTTAAAAAAAAAAAAAAAATAAAATAAAATAAAAAATATGCAAATATCGAGTGTCATGTAATATTATGTATAGACACACTTCATTTAACTGACACGTTCCACATCATTACGAAGTGTCGTATTCATGATCCATGGAACAAGCATTAATCTAATCTAATCTAATCTGACCCCCAGCTGCCAAAAGGAAGGCCTGGAACCAACCGATGCAGCCACAGCCAACTCCCTTAACAACTATGATGCTTCAGAGGGCAGATGTCTAGAGGACAGAAGACAACATGCCATTGTGTTTTCACTGTGGGCTTCCTGGACATGTCGTACGATACTGTAGAGAGAGAAGACAAGTATTTGACATTTATTATGACCAAGATGCCAACCATCTGAGCAATGGCAGTCAACTGTAGATGATTATTGTCGAAGCCTGTTACCCTATACTGGACATGATCACTCTCCAACATGCTGCCGCCGTTCACCATTGCCTTACAGAGATACTAGTCAATCGCCTAGCCCCTGTGTTCAGGAAAACTAGGCAAGGCAACCATCTATGGATGGTAAGGGCCCAGCAGATGAAAATCCTCCATTGACAACAATCACTAAGATGTCGGGAAATCTCATTGACATCATCGACAGCCAACCTGTACAGGTACTAGTCAATTGAGGAGCTTCCTTCTTTGTATTGTTGAATGATTACCGCTGCAAACTAAAAAAGACAATGTTATGTGATACAAAAGTAACTATGATAAAGGTCACAAATGGAAAATATGTCTAATCAGCAGAATCATTTGTCAAAAGAATAACTATGAACAACAGAATGCAGCCATTTGAATGTTTTTAACAGAATGTAGTCCCATAATGCCATCCTCAGATGGGACTTCCTACAGGCATCTCAAGGCTGCTATTGACTGTAGAAGATATGAGCTAAAAATTGAGGAAGCTGGTAAGATGAATTCACATAACATGTACTCCTCTGGGAGGTTGTTTGCTGTCAATAATGTTGAGTTCCTGCCGTTAACAATGAGAAGTGTTACAGTCAGCAAGCGAGACGACCAGTTGAACTGTGAATAGCTTGTCGATCACAAAAAGATAATCAGTATAACATAGGAACTCTGCATACTAGTGACTATCATAAGCATTACAGGCAGCAAGGAAAGCTTTGGATCACTAATTTTCATGAGCAATCACAACTCATCCCTAAAGAAATGTGTATTGGAACAGCTGAACCAGGATGGTGAGCTCAATGTCATCAAAGAAAGTCTCATGCCCTACTGTTACTGCTGACAACACGCTAGAAGAAACTACTTGAAATTGCATATAGGACCCGGTCTGACCCATGAATAACGTTGGCAGGTGTTAGCTGTACTACACCAATTTTCAGGTGCATTCAGGGCCAGGCAGGAGAAGAGCCAGATGAAATGACCTACAATAAAACACCATATAAAGATCATCCACTAATTAGCCAGTGTTCATGTAGAGTATCGCCAGCTGAAAGATATATAATTTGGGAGAAAGTTGAGAATATGTTGCACGTGACATTACTCAATCTTCAGAGAGCCCTTTGTCATCTCCAGTGATCCTCATGAAAAAGAAGGATGGCATGTGGCATTTCTGTGTCAATTATTGGTGGCTGAACAAAATCACAAAGATATCTACCCATTGCCACGTACTGATGACACATTAGACTGCTTGAAAGGAGCTACATACTTCTCAACCATGGACATGCAGACAGGTTACTAGCAAATCGATGTTGATGAAGCTGACGGGGAGCAGACTGCTTTTATTACACCTGACGGCCTCTATGAATTCAAAGTCATGTCATTTGTACTACTGTAATGCTCCAGCCGCTTTTGAATGCACGACGGACAACATGCTTCGACATCTTACATGGATGATATGACTTTGTTACCTACATGACATTGTCATTTTCTGAAGGACATTTGCGGTACATCTAAGCTGCCTCTAAACTGTGTTGGAGTATGTTCAGACTGCAGGACTCTGCCTCAACCCAAAGAAATACCTCTTCATTGCCAAGGAGAGTTTCAACTTATAAATGGGACATTGATAAGAGCAACAACGATCCACTGGGCCCCAAATGGCTACTGGTCATTCCAGCCATTCTTCAAAATCTGACACATCATTGAATGTTTCATCAATGATAAGTTTACTCTTAAATAACACACTGAAGAGCAGAAAACTTTCACTTATTAACATCATACTTTATCCCAAGAAAAAACAACAGTGAAACACAGGATCTCAAAGCAATACAAATCACGCACTTTTAAGATTGCTGTCGGAGACATAGCTAGTCTACTATCTTTAAATTGCACTCTCAACAATAAACATTGAGCAACTCATAAAAATATTCTTATCTGCCCAAAGCATCTAAAGGATTCTCTCTCAGCTTTCCTGACCTGTCCAAAACACTTGTTTATTCCTTCTTCTCGTCCTTTCAAAGTCTGCTAATTACTGTCCAGAATAGGTTTCCTGCAACTTACCCAAAAGTTTCTAATTTACTTCCAAAGTCTTCACTTGATTTCTGCCGGGATTCTGCAGTTATCCATTTGGCTTTGTTTCTTTCTTCTACATAACATTCTCTGTCTGACTCAGTTCTAGTATGGAGCTATATTTGAAACACCTTTTTCCTTTTACAGGCTGCCATGACTGTGTCATTCCACCAAGCTGTCTGTTTCTGCCTTCCTTTATACTTCTGTTCCAAGACATTCTCTAGTCATTTCTTATGGTGTGTCCCTCCGCCTAGTCCAATCCTCTTCCAGTGACTGTAAATGACTACATTTAACTAACTCTTAGCTCTCCGAGATCACTGTTAGTCATTTGTGCCGTTTTTCAAAGTCTGAAGTTTCTCGCCAGTCATACACTATTACAAATAAAACTTCATATACAGGGTAACAACAGTCAAAGATTCCACATTTTAAACAACAGGCTCACTGTGACTGTTAAATTCCTTCACTGAAGGACACACGACCGGTTTCACAATTTAAAACTGCATCCTCAGATATTATCGCAAACCAGGCATCTACAAACTGACTGACTAAAGGGAAGCTGTCCATAATTAATACTTAGTGGCAAGATTTTTAGCCATCTCCATATCTCCTGTGAAAATGGGAAGGCACTTGTTAACAGTTTCTGCCTGGCCAGGACATGTTCCCTCTAGATAGACAGAAAATTATAGAAGGAAACTTTCCTGGTGGGATAAGCAAATATAAAAATAAAAAATGAATATAAAAAATAAAAAACGGATGACTTACCCAACGGACCAGCTCGTCGACAGAGACAAATAAAATCACACACAAACACACATGTACAAGCTTTCGCAACCTTTGGTCGCTTCTTCAGGATAAGAGGAAAAAAGGGGAGGAGAAAGGTAAGGGTGTGGGTTTTAAGGAAGTGGAAAAGGAGTCATTCCAATCCCAGGAGTGGAAGGACTTACTTTAGGGGGGAAAAAAGGAAGGTAAACAAATACACACACACTCACACGTATCCAAACGCAAACACACCTAGACAGACATTTGTAAAAAGCAAAAAAGTTGAACAGAGATACCACTTGTGGCAGAGGCTCTGTCCACAGAACTGAGGCAATATATAAATATATAAATTGTTAGAAGCCTGGAATTAAATGAGAGGGAATAGACTTCATCAGATCTTTTTGTTCATTTGACATAACAGCCAAGGATGGAACTTTAAATTGTGAAACTGATCTGTGTCCTTCAATTCAGTAATTTAACAAAGCAGACCTGCTCTTTGAAATATACTATTGTTGTTGTTGTTGTTGTTGTTGTGGTCTTCAGTCCAGAGACTGGTTTGATGCAGCTCTCCACAATGCCCTATCCTCAGCAAGCCTCTTCAACTCCACATAAAAACGGCAACGTACATCTGTCTGAATCAGCTTACTGTATCCATCTCTTGGTCTTCCTCTGCAGTTTTAACCCCACACACTTCCCTACAATGCTAAATTCACAATTCCTTGATGTCTAAGAATGTGTCCTACCAATCGATCCCTTCTTTTATTCAAGGTATGCCAGAAACTCTTTTTCTCACTAATTTTGTTCAGTACCTCCTCATTAGTTACGCGATCCACCCATCTAATCCTCAGTATTCTTCTGTAGTACCACATTTCAAAAGCCTATATCGTTTTCCTGTCCACACTGTTTATCGTCCATGTTTCACTCCCATACAAGGCAACACTCCACACAAATGCCTTCAGAAAGGACTTCCTTAGGCTTACATCAATATTCAATGTTAACAAATTTCTCTTTTTCAATAACGCTTTTCTATCCATTGCCATTCTGAATTTTATATCATTCTGTACTGCAACCATCATTTGTTATTTTACTGCCCAAGTAACAAAACTCATCTACCTCCTTTATTGTTTCGTTACCTAATCTAATTCCTTTGCTTTCCTTTATGGCTTGCTCAAGGTACAAATTGAATAACATTGGAGAAAGGCTACAACCCTGTCTTACTCCCTTCCCAACCACTGCATCCCTTTTATGCCCTCCAACTCTGACAACTGCTGTCTAGTTTTTATACAATTTGTAAATAACCTTACCCTCCCTATATTTTACTCCTGCTTGCTTCAGAACTTGAAAGAGTTTATTCCAATAAACATTGTCAAAAGCCTTCTCCAAATCTACAAGCTAGATATGTAGGTTTGTCTTTTCTTAATCCATCTTCTAGGATAAGCCGTAAAGTGAGTATTGCCTCTCGTGTTCCTACATTTCTCCTGAACCCAAACTGATCTTCCCCGAGGTCGGCTTCTACCAGCTTTTCCATCCTTCTGTAAATTATTCGCATTAATATTTTGCAACCATGACTTATTAAACTGATGGTTCTGTACTTTTCACACCTGTCTGCAAAATTCATCTCTCAGTATAGTATCTCCTATTTCATCCTTATCTACTTCTTCTCCCCTTCCTACAATATTGCTTTTAAGTTCATTTCCTTTGTAGAGCCTCTCTATATACTTCTTCCGCCTTTGAGCTTTCTCTTCTTTGCTGAGAACTGGTTTTCCATCAGTGTTCTTGATATTCATAGACCTGTTTTTCTTATCTCCAAATCTTTCTTTCATTTTCCTGTAGGCTGTATCTATTTTTCCCCTATTTATACATTCTTCTATATCCTTGCATTTGCCTTCTACCCACTCCTGCTTAGCCTTTTTGCACTTCCTGTCAATCTCATTTCTTAGTCGTCTGTACTCCATTTTGCCTGTTTCATTTACTGCATTCTTATATTTTCCCCTTTCCATCGATTATATTTAATATATCCTGTGATATCAAAGGATTTTTGTAGATCTTGCCTTCCTACCTATTTTGTCCTCTGCTGCCTTCACTATTTCAACTCTCAACGCTATCCATTCCTCCTCTATTGTTTTATTTTCTCCAGTTTTTGTCAATCGTTGCCAAAACTCCCTCTGAAATTCTCTAGACCTTCAGGTTCCTTCCGTTTATCCAGGTACCATCTCCTTATTTTCCTACCATTTTGCAGTTTTTTCAGATTCCGCCTACAATTCATGACCAATAACTTGTGGTCAGAGTTAATATCTGTCCCTGGGTATGTCTTACAGTTTAAAACCTGGTTCCGAAATCTATGTCTTACCATTATAAAATCTATCTGTTATCTCCCAGTGTCTCCTGGTCTCTTCCACGAATACTACCTTCTTTCGTGATTCTTAAACCAGGTGTCTGTTATAACTAAATTATGTTCCGTGCAAAATTCTACCAGGCATCTTTCTCTTTCATTCCTTTTGCCCAGACCATATTCACCTACCATCTTCCCTTCCCTCCCTTGTCCTACCAAATTCCAGTCTCCCATAACAATTAAGTTTTCCTCTCCCTTAACTGTATGAACAATTTCCTTTAACTCCTCATACATTCCTTCGATCTCCTCATCATTGGCAGAGCTAGTTGGCATATAAAGCTGTAGTACTGTGGTCGGTGTTGGCTTCATATCTATCTGGACTATGATAAAGCGATCACTGTGTTGCTCATAATAGTTTACCCGCATTGGTATTTTCTTATTCGTTATCAGACCTACTCCTGTAATACCCCTAACAGATTTTGTATTTATAATCCTGTACTCTTCTGACCAGAAATCCTGTACCTCTTTCCACCAACTTCACTAAGTCCCACTATATCTAACTATATACTAATATAAATTACTATTTAGAGTAATAGTGTAAAAATATTAAGGTACTGTAGAAAAAAATTATTTTTTTAAAATCAGCAAACAACAATTTCAAGCTATGAAAAAAAAATTAAGGGATACAATAAATTAAATAACCAACCAGAGTGGAGAGAGAGAGAGAGAGAGAGAGAGAGAGAGAGAGAGAAGACAAGGGAAAAAGAAAAAAAGGTTGCAGACTGAACCAAAATTGCCCACAATTTATAAATGATGAACAATAAATATATAAGCAAATAAATAATTTAAAATGTATTTAAGTATACTAAACAGTAGGAAATTCATTCAACAAATATCAATTTTTTTTCAGATGGTCAAGGGAAAGTAAAGTTACATTTAATTTGCAATTTTAATACGTTTCAAAGTTATTGACAACTGGTACAAATATAAAATTTAATTTACTTGTATTAACTTACTCCTTTGAATTTGCCTCCAGACTTCTCCTCCTGAGATCCTCCAACGACACATTGTTCGTCTGCTCCCACATTTGTTTCTCCTTTTCAAATTCTCGCCTCTTCTCCTCAAGCTCTTTTACTTGCTGTTCATAAGTTTTCCTCATTTGTTCATGCCGGCGTTGAAGCTACATGAACACAGTAGACCTTGTCACATTATTTGTATTCTTATAGAAATCTTAAATCAATTATGAATGTCAAACATTACAACTATGGTTTCAAACATTCTAGGAAAACTGCAAGATCATAAGAATTTAAAAAAAGTAAAGCATTGAAGACTACGAGAAATTAAACAAAACAATCTTAAAATCTTTGTGAGAATGAAGACTATATGCCCTCAACCACCGAAAAAATGAAGAAAGCCATTATAACTATAAAAAATAAGAAATCATGGGAAATACTCGACAACACCTGAACTACTGTAACTGTCACTGCTGTAACCATTCACAGTTCACAAATTATACACACCGCATCTGACTCAAAGTCATCACTATGATTACCTTTATGATCAATCACCAGAGGCTCCACATACATCTTGGCACTAGTACTTCAAGTAAGGGGTCAATGCCACTCATTACTCTTTTTAAAACCACACTTGTACCCCATCTGGGCCTGGCAACCTGTTTGTTTTCCACTCTCTCTCAGATGCTTCTCTATACCGGCTATTCCTATTGATATGTCCTCAATTTGGGAGTTAGTGCAACTCTCAAATTGAAGGTATATTTGCATGTTCCACCTGCGAGAATGAGTTCTTAATATTAAATTTAAAACTTGGGCCTTCAATTTGCTGTCTTCTATCACCATCCCAGAGTGATCAGTGAGTGACTGGATAGAGACCTTTAATCTGATTACCGATTTTACAAAGGATGAGATTTTTTTGGGTTCTCGGCAAGATCTTTTGCTAAAATATGATGGTGTAGTTATTGTATACTTTGCACATTGCTCTTTTGATAGAAGTGCAAATGTCTACTAACTTTTGTCTGATTTAATTTGCTTGACCTTTTTTGAACTGAGGGTGCAACTACCTTTGCTTTCTCAGCATTTTTCGAATATTGCTATTAAACCATGGTGGGACTTTCCCGTTCTTAATCCACTTTGTCGGCACAATTACTCCAGCAGTTTATTTACAATGCATTTAAGTTTTGCCCATAACTGCTCTACATCTACCTTACTGGAACTAAATGATGTCCTCATTCCTTAAGTGGGATGCTAACAATTGCTTATCTGCTCTTTCTAGCACTAACACTCTCCTAGGCTTCTTAATCAATTTATTAAGTTTTGTGGCCACCGCACTATAATGACATGCTACAGTGTCCAAAATATTTCCATTGCGTGTGGGCTACGATTTACCTGCTTAAAGCAGTGTTCAGAAAATGTACTCACCTACATCTAAATGGGATACTCTACAAATCACATTAAAGTGCCTGGCAGAGTGTTCATTGAACCACCTTTATAGTATTCATCTCCTATTCCATTCTCGAATAGTGCACGGGAAGAAAGAACATATGAATCTCTCTGTTCGAGCTCCGATTTCTCATATTTTATTCTGATGATCATTTCTACCTATGTAGGTGGGAGTCAACAAAATATTTTCGCATTTGGAGGAGAATGTTGGTGATTGGAGTTTAGCAAGTTGACAACGTCTCAGCTATAACCACCGTTGTTGTAATGATTCCCATCCCAGATCCTGTATCATTTCCGTAACGCTGTCTCCCCTGTATCGTGACAATACAAAACGGGCTGGCCTTCTTTGAACTCTTTCGATGTCCTCCGTCAAACCCACCTGATAAGGATCCCACACTGGGCAGCAATACTTCATATGAGGACAGAGAAGTGTAGTGTATGCAGTCTCTTTAGTAGTTCTGTTGCATCTTTTAAGTGTTCTGCCAATAAAACGCAGTCTCTGGTTCACCTTTCCTATGACATTATCTACATCTTCCTTCCAGCTTAAGTCTGATGTAATAGTAATTCCTAGGTATTTAGTGGATTTTACGGCCTTCACATTCAACTGATTTATCTTGTAAACAAAGTTGAACGAATTTCTTGTTGTACTCATGTGGACGACTTCACACTTCTCATTATTTAGAATCAATTTCAAATTTTTACACCATAGTGATATCTTATTTAATTTTTTCTGCAGTTGGTTTTTATCTTCAGATCACTTTATTAGGCGATAAATGATGGTGTCATCTGCAAACAACCTAAGAGAGCTGCTCAGATTTTCTCCTAAATCGTTTATGTAGATAAGAGACAACAGAGGACCAATAACGCTACCCTGTGGAACACCGGATATCACCTCCATTTTGGTTGATGTCTTACCATAGATTACCAAAAAACTGTCTCCTCGCTGATAGGAAATCCCCTATCCAGTCACAAATCTGTGGCAATATCCCATTGGATTAAAAGCTGTTCGTAAGGTACAGTATCTAAAGCCTTCTGGAAATCTAGAAGTACGGTTTCAATTTGAGAACCCTTGTCGATAGCACTCATCACTTCCTGTGAGCAAAGAGCTATTTGTGTTTCGCATGAATGATATTTTCGAAATCCGCGTTGACCTTGGGTTAATAGATCATTCTGTTAGAGATAATTCATAATATTTGAATACAGGATATATTACAAAACCCTGTTGCAAATTGACGTTAATGAAATAGGCCTATAGTTTAGTGGGTTACTCCTATTGCCTTTCTTGAAGATAGGTGTGGCCTGTGCAACTTTCCAATCTTTTGATACAGATCCTTCTTTGAGCGAGTGGTTGTATATGGCTGATAAGTAAGGAGCTATCACATCAGTATAATCGCAAAGAAATCTAGTGGGTATACAGTCCGGACCAGAAGACTTGTTCTTGTTAATTGATTTCAGTTGCTTCACTACTTTGATGATATCTACTTCTACATTACTCATTCTAGCCTCTGTTCATAATTCAAAATCTGGAATATTTGTTTTGTCTTCTCAACAATAGTTCACAAGACTGCTTGTCTGTACCCCCTTGTAATGAAAGTATAGACGTCCCAGTCTATACTCTGCAAGTTAAAGTCACCCTAAACTAATAAAGCATAGTGTGAATACGTTCATGCTACTGATAGTAAACTTTATTTAAATTACTCTAGCACTGTGATGGTGGAACCGGGTGGCCGGTAAAAAAAGCTAACTATTAACTTGATTTCGCCTATGACTTCAAGCTCAGTAGAATGAATGTGAGAAAGAGATGGAAGGTGAAAAAGACTAATTCACTGAGAAGTGACACCAACTGTTATCCGCAATCTCGACCACCATTGTGGAAAATGGAGTACTGTGTTCGAGAAAAGTTTCCAGTGGTTTGGATGATTACACAAACCATGAACATGAGCAGTGTAGATGGACATCAGTTGCTGACACTTTATTTGTAGTGGAGTAACCCCAGCCTTCCTGAGGATATTGTACACGAGGCAGAAATGTGTGGCACACCAGTGTTTGCTAGTAGAACTTCCACATTGCAAACTTTGCAGTTTTTCCTGACATTTCGTCCAGAGCTGCACCGGACATCTTTGGAGATCTTCCTACTTCCAAGAGTCTTGGTGGCAAGACTCAGCGCAAGTAGGAAGACCTCCAAAGATGCCTGGTGCAGTTTGGATGAAACATCAGGAAAACTGGAAAGTTTTATTGGCCATGGTCTTATAACCTGGAAGTTCTACCAGCAGCTATGGCATCCATCACGAAAGCCTTCATTGCATGAACACCAGTGTTTAAAAGGCAGAGGTTCAGTTGAGATAGTAAATTCTCTACATCCCTTCTGCAGACAATAATCATAGTGCCACCCCACAAAGAGTTCTTGAACATTGAAGTCACCCAATAGTAAAAAGGATGGGAGGAGCTGGGAAATCAGTGCAGCCAATACACATTTGGGGGAAGACAGACAGTGCAGATGATAATGTCCACGGTGGTCCTTACCCTGACAGCCACAGTATTTAAAAGTGCCTGAAGGGACACAGGTGTACCATGGACAGAAGTAAGGATGTATATACATACACCACCTGACACTCTAACAGTCAACACAATTCTTATAGTAACCCCAATAGCTATATAGGTTCGGGGTCTACAGTATGGCAAAAGAAGTTTCATGCAGGGTGATGCAAAAAGCAGGTGAAATACTGAGAAATTGACAAAGCCCATCCAAATGAAGGAAAAAGTCACCCCAATTCCACTAGAGAATTCAACTGTCAGTTAGCCAGAGGGCCACGAGTTCACTGGGAAGACAGTTTATTCTGCAGGACCACATAGTGCCATAATTTGAGGACTAGCAAAATCAGGAATCATTGGTTCTATGGATTCAGTGAGAGCTACATCCTTTGGAGAAGCATAAGATCTCTACCTAATCCCCAGAAGCAGACGATGTACGGACTGTGGTGCAGAAGCTATTGAAGTTCCTTCTTTTATTCTGTTTCTTCTTCTTCTTCTTCTTCTTCTTCTTCTTCTTCTTCTTTTTCGGCTCTCACTGATCTTTAGGTTTTGAAAGCTGGGAGGGCTTCTCTGAACTTGTTTGAGATACCAATGATGATTAGGAAGTCCAACTAGTGGTGTGTGGATTCTTCAGTCACCAGCTGGTATGCTCTGTAACACTTGTAGAAACCTGTGTCTGAGAGACCCCATGTTAACGAGAGGGGCTGTTGCTCCTCCAGCTGAGGGATGGGAACTGATGTGATGTCCACAGTGGTTTTGAGGGGGGGGGGGGGGTCAGTTGCTTGCTCTGAAAACAGGTGATGGGAAACAGGAGAGGAAGATGAGCCTCCAACCATCAAGGGGAGGGGGGGGGGGCGCATGCGCGCAAGTGCCGACGACAGGACTGCAGCAAAGGATGAAACCATTTGCACAGAGTGGAGTCCCTCATACTGTTTCTTTGTCTCTGCGTAGGACAGTTGATGCAGAGTCTTAAATTCCATTCTGTTCCTCTTTGTGTAGTACGGTACAGGTTTGGAGAGCAGGGGGAACGGTGCTGCCCACAGCTGACAAAAATGGCCTTTGTAACACTAGGAGCAGCCACAGCCTCCATATATAGGATTGGAGGTACAGCATGACATATACCCAAATATCCAGCACTCTAAACAACACACAGGGGGGAGAAACATAAGGCTTCTTCAGAAGGAAAAAAAAAAATCCACAAAGGCCAAGACGAGTGCATCGATTGCATCCCTATTGCCCTTAGCCCCCTGTAGACACACCAGACAAAGTGTGCACGTCGCCACTCTAAGTTAGCATGTAACTCCTCATCGAATTGCAGAGGGAGATCATGGAGGAAATTAATCCTATGAACCATGCAATGTGATAGAAACATAGGCCAACCTGTCACAGGTGACTAGTGCCCACATTTGGGCATTAGATGCTACCTCTATCAGAGCTGACCCATATCTAATCTTAGACCTGCCAGACACTTCTCCAAGTCTGTCTTCCAGGTTCTACACAAATAAAATAAGCTTTGTGGATATAAAATATTCCCCATAAGTCCATGCACTCACACAGAATTTGGGAGAGTATAGCTCATCCCAGTCTTTGGCCTGGCATTCCTCCTGTGACACAGCCATGGAAAGGAACGATTTGGGTTTGTATTTCTTTGGATTGAATACAATCTTTCCCCACTTAGAGATACTACTAGAGGATCGACCACAAGCATTACGATTTTAATCACTCCATTGTGGGCTGTGTACCCCAATTCCCCCAACTCCGACCAGGCTCTCTCCTCATGGACACCAACCAGCCACCACAAAGGTCACATTGGGGGGACAACCATTACTGGACGTCCTGATACCTCTGGTAGGTAGAGCATCTGCTCCTTGGCATGCATGAGGAGTTTGCAGCTCAGGCATCAGCAGTGGGATCAGGGAAACAGAAGGGGGGGGGGGGGCGGGGGATTTGCGACGAAGAGGGAACAAGACTAGCCCCTCTCCCCTCCACCACAATGGACTGGCTACTGCTGGGTATAGTGTGCAGATAAAACCATTAGTGGCTGCAGAAGGTGACAAGGCACAATGGATGTAACTAGTGCACCTCATGAGGTGTCCTTGTCCAATGGTTGGATATAAGGCACAGTTAAAAGTCCATTCCATAATGAGTGTCGAAGGCATTAGAGCACAGTAAATACACGAAGCACCATGTAAGGTGTCCTTCCCCAAATGGCCTGCACTTCTTAGAAACTCCAGCAGTTCAGTGGCCGGACATGGTGTGTGTGTGTGTGTGTGTGTGTGTGTGTGTGTGTGTGTGTGTTTGCGTGTTTGCGCGTGTATTTCTTTTTCTGACGAAAGTTATAGCCAAAAATTTAAATTTTGTGAATGTGGTGGTCTCTTTTTCGTGTTTGTCAGCAGCTCAGTGAGGCTCTTTACGATGAGTTGTTATCTATCCTCCATTATTAACTATACAGAACCCAACTATACCGAAGAAGAATAAATTTATCACCAAATGTTTAACATTCTATGTAACCCTGGCATCACAAATCACCACAAATATTTGAGTAACAATAATAAATAGCCACTAAGAGTCACATAGTGTCACAAGATCAGGATTACAACATAACACAGGTGCTACTATTTATTTTACCTTAATCTTAAGCAATCAAATATGTGAAAGACGTATTTCATATAAAATGTTAACAATCAATACCAAAGTGGCTTCATACAGAGGATTAAATGAACGAATAAACACAGAATTTTGTGCTACCATAAATATATAGTGGTAGCAAATACCTCTGCTTCCGAATCCTTAAGCTTCTGCTTCTTTTCTTTTACTTTCATTTCAAACACTTGTTCCATCTCAATTTCCATCTTCTTCATTTTTGCTTCATGTTCTCGTTTTTCTTCTTCCATCTGAGCCAATGGATTCCTGTTCCAAAAGAAGACAGAAATCAAATATAAATAACCTGCCATATAAAAAGTAATAGTGATGATGGTTTTTTAATCTGCCATGATGTAAGGTGGTGGTTTTTTTTTAAATCAAAAATTATATGCCCACATAAATATGACACACTTGCGGCGCGCGCACCCCCCCACTCCCCCCCCCCCCCCACACACACACACACACACTGTTCACATGAATACATTTTTCAAATTTGGAAAACTAAAAATACAAACAACATGTTTACCAGAAAGTGTTTGACAAGGATAATGTGTCAGTGCCCATTGTTTATGAATTCTAGTAACATCTCCAAATGGTCAGCAATAAAAGTAATATATCAAATTAATCGATGGCTTTAGTAGCACAGCTCTGGAACATGTATATTTTTCTGAATGTTGCACAAACATCATTTATACCCAAGGAGGAGTTAAAAGGTAGATCAGTGTGTGTCCTTTAGCCCATCAAAAATACCATATTTCACACATATTTTTCACATCAAATAATTAGTCCAAATGTGATAGTATGCATATTTAAAATCAATAAATATTATGATGGGTGAAACTTCCTGGCAGATTAAAATTGTGTGCCAGAATCGGGACTCAAACCTGGGACCTTTGCCCTTCGCGGGCAAGCGCTCTACCGACTGAGCTATCCCGACACGACTCAAGATGCCGCCTCACAACTTTACTTCCGCCTCCTACTTTCCAAACTTCACAGAAGTAGAGTGAAAGTTTCATTCTAGAAACATCTCTTAGGCTGTGGCTAAGCCATGTCTCCATAATATCCTTTCTTCCAAGAGTGCTAGTCTTGCATGTTTCGCAGGAGAGCATCTGTGAAGTTTGGAAAGTAGGAGGCGACATACTGGCGGAAGTAAAGTTGTGAAGCGGCATCTTGAGTCGTGTCAGCATAGCTCAGTCGGTAGAGTGCTGCAGAGTGAAAGTTTCATTCTGGATTATAATGGGTAATTTTTTTTTATCACATGCAAAATATCAATTCTGAAACATTGAGCACTGCAATACCAATTGGCCAAATAGGTAAAAAAAAAAAAAGTAAAGTTGCTTTAATGTTGCTGACATTTAATAGTCCTCCTTCAAAATATTTTACCCATAGTTGAATTTCATCTGTGCTGCCCTGTTAGAAGATTTTCCCCCCTTTAATGGAAGTAAATCTCAGTTGGCAAGTATTATACTTACATAAAATGAAATGTTGGCTTATTCAGTACACTTTCACATTTTCAAAACAGCACATTAAAAGTAAATAATGTACAGCAAAAGCAGATTGTAAGAATGTTATCAAAATACAAATACAGACTGTTTTAACCATAAAGAAATAACAATCATGTGATTGTTAGCATGAATGCAATCTAAGAGAGGCAGCTACTTTATTTTTAAGGTGTGTATCTTCTAGGAGGGGTGGGCCAAAAGTCATGGCAACTATTTTTTCTTGCAGATACCACACCAGTTGGGAAATTTGACATACACAGATGGAAGAACAAGATGTTAACTACATGTGTTGACGATGAATAGCACTGATATATTGCAACATACTAATTTATTACAGTAGTATACAGGGCAATATGGCCTTCACAGCACAAAAGAATGACAACACAGGACACAAATAGTGGACATGACAAACCTGGGCCTACAGACCCTCTAAGTAGTCCCCTGCTACTGTCACCACTTGCTGAAAACAAATGTCGGAGGCTCCACATCTACATCTACATAGGA
The DNA here is from genome assembly GCA_026315105.1 of Locusta migratoria. Taxonomy (NCBI): domain Eukaryota; kingdom Metazoa; phylum Arthropoda; class Insecta; order Orthoptera; family Acrididae; genus Locusta; species Locusta migratoria. The sequence continues at coordinate 273,795,549 of CM048748.1, forward strand.
TACTCTGCAAATCACATTTAAGTGCCTGGCAGAGGGTTCATCAAACCGCCGTTATACTATTTATCTCCCATTCCATTCTCGAACAGCACTCGGGAAGAAAGAACACCTCAATCTCTCTGTTCGAGCTCTGATTTCTCGTATTTTATTCTGATGATCATTTCTATCTATGTAAGTGGGAGTCAATAATATATTTTCTCATTCGTAGAAGAATGTAGGCGACTGGAGTTTCGTAAGTAACCCACGCCGCAGTCATAGGTGCCGTTGTTGTAATGATTCCCATCCCAGATCCTGTATCACTTCCAAATGCTGTCTCCCCTGTATTTGAGAATACAAAACGGGCTGTCCTTCTTTGGACTCTTGATTTCCTCCGTCAAACACACCTGATAAGGATTCCACACTGGGCAGAAATACTCCAAAAAAGAATGGACAACCGTAGTGTATGCAGTTTCTTTAGTACTTCTGTTGCATCTTTTAAGGGTTCTACCAATAAAACTCAGTCTTTGGTCCGCCTTTCCCACAACATTACATACGTGTTCTTTACAGTTTAAGTCTGAAGTAATAGTAAGTCCTAGATATTTTGTGGAGTTTACGGCCTTCACTTTTGATTGATTTATCTTGTAAACAAAGTTTAATGGATTTCTTTTCATACTCATATGGATGATTTCACACTTCTCATTATTTAGAGTCAATTGCTAATTTTTACACCATACTGATATCTTATTCAGATCATTCTGCAGTTGGTTTTCATCTTCAGATGATTTTACTAGATGGTAAATGACAGCGTCATCTGCAAACAACCTAAGAGAGCTACTTAGATTTTCCCCTAAATCATTTATGTAAATAAGGAACAGCAGAGGACCATTATCACTACCCTGTGGAACACCTGATATCACCTCTGTTTTAGTTGATGCCTTACCATCAATTACTACAGACTGTGTCCACTCCAACATGAAATCCCCTATCCAGTCGCAAATTTGGGGCGACATACCATAACTGTGGTGTCGCATAAGTATGAAGTGCGCGCCAAGTACTTTCGCTGCGCACCGCCATGCACGCACGGCGCGGCGTTCTTACGACGTCAGCCACAAGCGCCCTCTGCTACAACTCTGCTTGTGGCCACGACTGCTGCATCGGCCACTTGGGAATCAGATAGGCACCAGTTAAGACTTGGCTATCGGATAGGCACTAGGAATCATCAGTAAGCACGCCTCTATCTAGTTTAGATATGTATCAGCATTCTGCAGTCTTGAACTATGTAAAAGTGAAGTATTATCTTATTTCTACGAAATATACAACTTGATTTAGCCCAGTGTTTCTATTTTCTGCTGTGCCACTGGCTGGTCACCTCTGTACCTGCACACGCGTGCATCCTATTTCCCTGTGTTGGTCTCTCTTTACTCGGCCACCGACACCCAAGACAACCGGCAGAAATGAGACACAAAAATAACCACTGCTGAATACCATCTGCCTCGGCACTTGTCACACCATGTCTGAATGGGGTACCTGTTTACACATAGCATTAGCAATGTCCTCTAGTGCTGCAAACCACCTAAAATGTAGTGGTTCCTTAATCTTTGGAATGACATCAAAGTCCCAGGGCAAATGTCACCCAACACAGTCTGCTTTATGTGGTCTTGCATTATCTTGCAGGATTATTGCACTGTCCATGAGATACAGACATTTCTCCCAAATGCCACATCATACTTGTTGCATCAGGAAGCCCCTGTAGTACTGTGCAATCGCTGTTCAGCCATATGGAACAAAGTGACAGACGATGACACCCTCAACATCATGATGATCACCATCAGTTTGACTTGGGAAAGATTGTGGTGGAACTATTGCCTCCTTGGTGGTCCAGCATATCGCCATTCCGCAGACTGACATTTCAGTTCGAGTTCATATGTCCTGGCCCAAAATTTATCAATGGCGATTATTCCTGACAAGAATTGACTGCCGTCCTGTTGCCAACATGCATGGTGGTTTGAGCGTATTGCGTAGTGCACTCATATTTTTAACTTCCGTCTGTGCATCTAGTACCCCACTGCGCTGCGATTTTCCAGAGTTGCAGCTGATTATGCAATATCCTGTTCATGGTGCATATCTCAATGCCTCTTGCCCTATCTAACTCCAGTAGTGTCCATTGTCTGTCCTCATCCAGGAGCTGTTCAATGACAAAACGTGCCACTTTGGTCTGCACACTGACATGTCATCCCGAACAGTGCTTATCATTGGTTGACACATACCCTTGCTCAAACTTTCCTACCCACCCTGCTACTGCAGAGTATGGTAGGCCATTATTCTCTAGGTCTACCACTAATTCCATGTGACATTCCATTGTATTTCTCCCTTGGAGAATGGCTATTCTGATATAAATGCACTGTTCAATACGGGTTACTTCTATCTCGCATGATCACTCGCCAACTTATTGATTTCACAGCACTTTCTGCCCTACTACCAGTTATCACAGAGCCATCTGTTGTTCTGCATACACACTATGCCTGCAGAGCTTCCACACAACACATATACATTTGTGATCCATCCACATATCTACAAGAAGGTTACCACGACTTTTGCCCCAAAACTCATCTTTGCCAAACAGTACTTGTGTACGGTGGCCACAACATTTCAAAGAAATATGTGTAAAGGTAGTATCTTGTACTGTATATATCAAGTAGTGTTTTGAAAGCTATTTAGCTAATTTCAATAACAAATCCTAGTTACTAAAGTAATTAAAACTGTGATCTTGCCAGAACACTGTTATAAATAGTAATGAAAACAAATTTCTCTCAATGATGGGTGCTGCTTTGTTTGCCACAGTGGGTACTAAGAGTCTAAAAGAAGTTTCCCTGAGAATTCCAGGTTGTAATCATGACCTTGACCCTATACCCTTTCAGTAATGCAGAACAGAAGTACTTTACATACAGACTTGCTACCCATGGACGGCGAATTTTCAGTGATGAGAAGTCCCTTACACATTATGCCAAAAGCCTCGCGAAGGCGTTCACAGACAGACATTACCCTCCTGACCTAGTCCGCAAACAGATTTCCCATGCCTTATCTCCACACACCACCGATCCTCCCTCCCCCCAACCCTAGTAACCAATCACAACAGAGTATCCTACTTGACACCCAGTACGACCCCAGACTGGAACAACTTAATCACATCCTTGGTCAAGGCTCTGATTATCTGTCATCATGACCTGAAATGAGAGACACCTACCCAAGATCCTTCCAAACCCTCCTAAAGTGGTGTTCCATTGCCCACCCAACCTCCACAACATCCTAGTCCATCCCTATGCCACTCCCAACCACAACCCCTTACCACAGGGATCATATCCCTGTGGAAGACCCCAATGCAAAGCCTGCCCAATCCACCTACGCAGCATATCCTATTCCAGTCCCATCACAGGCTTATCCTACCCCATCAGAGGTTAGGGCACCTGTGAAAGCAGCCATGTGATATAGCAACTCTGCTGCAATTATTGCTCAGCATTTGTATATCGGTACGATGACAAACTGGCTGTCCATCAGAAATCAGAATGAATGGCCACTGCCAAACAGTGGCAAAAAAAAAAAAAAAAAAAAAAGATAGACCACCCTGTGGCACAGCGTGCTGCTGAGCACAGCACTCTGGATTTCAATGGCTGCTTCACTACCGTATCTGGATCCTCCTGTCCACCACCAGCTCTTCTGAACTGCACAGATGGGAGTTTTCCCTTCAACACATTCTATGGTCCCGCAACCATCCTGGCCTCAACCTAAGATAACTTCCCATCCATGCACCCTATGCCTAATATCTGCCCCCCCCTCTCCCTCTTCCCTCCCTAACCATTATCCTGTATCCGTGTCTTCCTTACAACTGTGTATTACCCTTACAATATCCCCTTAATTTATTACTTTTATTTTTACTTTTTCCCCCCTAACTTTATTTTTCCTTTTTTTCCTATTTTTATTTATCTTTATTATTCTTATCATTTCAAACCCGCCCCCACTCCCTCCCCACACTCCTCCACACCTCCCTTTTATCCTTTCCCACCCTTCCCTTCACTATAATCATCGCCGCAATTCAAATTCTGGCCTATCAGAGCCTTTAAAATCCATCAAGCAATTCAGAACTTTCCATCCTCACCTTTACCCAGCATTCTTCCTCTCCACTCCCCATCTCACTCACAGTCTAGCTTGTGTTGCTAGAGTGGCCAAACATAATAGTTGTATGTGTATAGTTGTCCGAGTGATTGTGTGAATGTATGTGTTTCTTTTTCTGACAAAGGCAATGGCCGAAAATTTAAGTTGTGTGAATGTGATTGTCTATTTCCGTGTCTGTCAGCAGCTCAGTGAGCTGCTTTAAAGTGAGTTTTTACCCATCTTTCATAATTGGTACTTTACTATCAAGGATTTAAAAAAAGGATACGGCAATGGAAAAAACCATTACACGTAACATCAATGAAACAATGATTAAAAAAAATATAATACCCTGATTTTTCCAGGTAAAATTTAATTCCCTGAGAATTCCAGGTTTTATACCCCACAGGAATCACCACCATATCTGTGGTGACTCTGCACCATAAATGAAACTGACAGTATCTTTATGAGAGAAAAAACACCAACCAACTTCCAGTGGAGACACTCATTGTCATAATATGGAATTTCTAAATCCAAACTGATACAAAGGTTTTGTTTGCAATATCTAAATTAGTTTTTGTGGCGATTTCAATATCAGTGGACCTTTAGTCCTTTCCTCTTTATTTCCCTTTTATATAACAACATCCAAACACATTTTATTTCTTCATAGAACATGCCCTGTTGTGTCCAACTAGTGTAGAAATTCTGTTACTACATGTAGAAACTCAGCTAATCATTCCACTGTAATTGTGTGTGTGCATCAGTGCTGCTATGCCCCTATAGACATCATTGGAACACATTTATTCACAGGGAATCACACTCAGTCAGCGAGATATCAACAGTATATTGCCAACATATTTTCACACCTGTTGGACTTGGATCATTCATATATAATCAGTGAACCCATAAAACCTCAGTAGTCTAGCCATACGCTCCTTGACACTGGTCAATGAACCGAGTTTGGGCCACAGTCATCACAATCAAGATGCTACATGAAATGATTTACAATTTTAATTCAGGACAGTATGCTGATAACAATAATGAACAAGACAAAGAAATACGCTTATAGTTTGTAAGTACACGACCAAGAGTTAAGAACTGTATTTTTTGTTGACAATGTCATCTTAAAAGTGTATTTCTGGAACACTAGTTTGAAAGGTACCGCTAAAAGGAAAGAAATACTCAAAACAATGATTTTTCTAAAAGTAATGTGCATGCATTCCCTCGTCCAAGAATGTATTCATGAGACCCTCAAAATAACAATAAAAAAGTGCTTATTTTCACAGTGCACATTGCTGCTGTCAAAAGCAGTGAACTCTATTAGTGACTTACAATCCTAGAACAACATGTTGAAATGTGTCAGATTTCACATTGCTGCAAGAAATGCTGCTAAGCACGAGATTAATTACACGGGATACTACATAGCATATCTTTCTGTTAAGAACACAGCAGATTTTGCAATACCATTTTCTCAGACTATAGATATAGATAAAGTTAGTTGGAACAGGTATTGTTCAGAATATTTTCAATTGAATATTATTTCTTGACAGTGGCAATAATTATGGACCCATTTGGCTGAAAAGCCCCAATCCAGGGACAAGAAATATCAGGAATGGTGTACTCTGGCACCAATAAAGCTGTGAAACTGCATACTGGTAGCAGACACAAAGAGAGGCACGTGTTGGCATTAATTATTTTTGTTCGTTTTTCTTTTCTTTCTTTCTTTCTTGATTGATACCAAACGTTGGGGGGGGGGGGGGGGAGATGATGTATTTTGTACCATGGTTGTGCGGCTAATTACCAGCCTGTCTTCACTGTAGTTGATTACAAAAGATGGATTATTATTTCTTTGCCATGTCTCCATTGCGCAAATGGCCCCTGCCAGTCTGCATTACACTGGCTGTCACTACCAAGTAGCACCACTACCCAGTCACTGCTCAATTGTTTGTTGCAATGCATATGTCAAAACTAATTCTGAAGTCTTCTTTTGAATCCTCACATACAATCATCCCCCCCCCCCCCCCCAAAACAAAATCCCAAAATAATTGATTTAATCTCTTTTCACCAATACAAGGGGCTTATGAAGCAAAGAGCAAGATGTGTCCATGTATGCTTTATCAGCCTAATAATTCTTTAATTCTTCATAATCTCTTTGGGTTCAGTACCAGATAGTAAAATCAAAAACAATTTTATATTTCAATGATACATCTGTTTGCCATCTTCAGGAGACTGCTATTGCTGCTGAGTCTCACAGAAACAGTTTCAGTGAAAAAGCAAATCATTCTGATTTTACTATCTGGCAGCAAACTAGATGAGATTACAAAGAAAGACCAACATATTTTTGCAACTATGTTAATCACTTCAATATATGCAATCACATGGTTTATCAAAATCCAACTGTGTATTTTATTATTGCATCAGAATAACAGACCTGTACAAAATAAATTTAGTGACATGACTCTTTTGTCAGTCTGACATGAAACTATAAGTAACGTTTCGTACTCTTGCCATCTGAATGGCGCAGTACTCTCACGTTTAGTCTACTTTCCACAAAAATTATCACCAACAGAAGATACACAATATTTGCACCACTCTTAATGGTAAATGATATCACAGAACAGAAATATCTGCCATAAGGCTATAAATCATATGATGACTTTTGCAGAAAAATGTTAAATCCTTCATACAATTTATTACTTAGGTATTAGTGTGCATAAATCTAGTGAATATTTTTTTGGAAAGAGTCATATCTTGAGGCAACCATTCAAATATTCATGGACAGAACAATCTTTATGTTCACTTATGAATTTATCAGATCAATAAAAAAGAGCAAATTATATCACTGTATTTGTTCCTTATAGTTCATTAATGGAAGTATGTGTGTGCACATTCCTTAAACTAATATTTTGCCTATATCCAAGTTCATAATTATTACAAGAAAGCATTCAACTTTTATGTCATGAAAATCTGGTTACTAATATATGAAGAGAAATTGCAGATGTCTTAGACTCAATAGTTATTTCTGGCAAAAAAAAAAAAAATTGCTTCCTCCTTTCTATAAGTAACGTAAAAATCATCATATTTGCCAGTCTATCATCTTTTTGTTTGCTAACTAGTATCTCATATCCATTGTTGGACAACCATGTTTCTCCCATCTAATCACTTACCCCCATCATCACAGATATAGCTCACCATTGTTCAGTAAAATTATTTTTGCTCAGTGAAATACCACATATACAAAAGAAGTAAACAGTACGAGTATGTGGAGATTTGTATTCTACACCACTTCAATAGAAATTGTGCAAATTGTCTCCAAAACATGAAATTAACTATCCAATAATTAATCTACAGTTTTCAACTACAGTATGAACTACACTTTAAATATCAATGCCATTTGCATCAGTGTGTTTCTTCTTCAATGTCTTACTCTACAGATAGGGAGTCCATGCCATCATGGTGTTTTCTTTCTGACTGCTTTATTCAGATATTTAATTTGGACCTCTTTCACTTCAACCACTTGTGAAAATGCCTTTGAATCTAGTGAGTAAATAGCATTTTCCAAATTTTCATTGTGCCTGTATACTGATTGTGATTCATATTTCTGCTTAGTATATCCTCCAGCATTTAGTACTGGTACAAAGGTGAATTAATACAATTTTGCACATAAAAGTCAAGTAAAAATGCAAAAAAAGAAGAAAACACAGATCATGTTAAAAGCAGTTAACATAATGTCAATCAAGCTAAAGATAAACTGCGAAGACAAAAGCAGCTTGGCTGTGGCATACAAAAATGGTCTTGTTTAAAGTAAGTACATAACGTACTTTTGTTCTAAAAAACTTACCATACGGTCATGAAACTGTTCATCAATCCTTGAGGGCATAAACTGAACACAAGGATATATATTAGAAATTTGTTTGACTGAAAATGGAAATGAAACTGTACAAGTGTATCAAACCATTTTTGCATGCACATGCCAATAATTTCTTTATGTACACACAAACACAAAAACACCCCCAAACACTCTACAAGTGAGTGTCTAGTTTATTTTCTGTCTTACAAACATATCTATTGGGAAGGTCTTTTATGATTCTATCCTACACTACACAAACGTGCATACCATCATGAGATATATTTACACAAACACACATTTTGTACAGTTTCATAATATTTTATTTCAACACAAAAATTAGTTCTGCAGTGTCCATACAAGATGTAGTTGCCTGCTAACTAGTATAACATTTTACAATTGGGGCAGTGTAGTACTAACAGGGCAGAAGTAAGGTCACCACCACCACCACCATAGTAGTAGTAGTAGTAGTAGTAGTAGTAGTACCAGTAGTAAGGCTAAGAAAAAAGCAAAGTGAAGGAAACTTGTGGAATACTTGACTTCGTTTCCATATCTATTTCTTTAATTTAATAATGAAAAGTCAGTAAGTTCAATACTTTTGTAGCCTGAAGATTGATTTGATGCAGCTATTTATGTTATCCTATCCTGTGCAATACTCCTCATCTCTGTATAATTAAGGAAATATATTTGAAATTGCTTATTATGTTGAAGCCTTGGTTTCCAATTAAAATGTTTACTCCACTTTTCAGTTAACAAACTGAAAATTCCACAGTGCCTCAGGATGTATCCCATCAACTGATTCCTTCTTTTAGTCAAGTTTAATTTGTCTACAATTATTTGGCCACATAAGAAATAAAGCTTCACAGATCTACATCCCTGCACATAATTTTAAACATTCTTTTGTTGCACAATCTTTCAAATTTTTTTTATTCTTTTCTTTTCTGAACAGTTTATCATCCACATATCACTTTCATACAACGCTACAATCCAGTCAAATAACTTCTAAATACATTTATTGTAGACAATTTAGACAGAGGGAAACATCAGCAATAGTAAAGTTGTTGTCACAATACTTCATCACATCATCTTTCTTTAAGGTGTTTACAGGTTACCACTTCTTGTAGGAGCCCTTTGAGCCATCAATGATGGATCTAATATCACCGTGCAACCATTCTGGTGGGAAGTCTGAATTTCCCGGAGTACAATACATGGTAAAACTTATCTGTCATTTTTAGATGTATTTATCATTTTATAAAATCTCAGTAATGCACTAGTTATGCAGAGCAAGATGTTTGCCAACAACAGAGTTACATACAGTATGCAAATAATCCAATCTGATCATTGAACAATCCTGTTTGAAACTACAAGTGATCCACTCATTTGGAACCTTGATATTCAGAATATCATAATATTAATAGATGAAACTTGACACACCAATTTCTAATATTAATAATACAAGGAGGCCAAAGAAACTAACATAATTCGAACGGTACTTCATCATAAATGTGCACAAAATAAAAATCTGATGTGTGCTTAGCCATAAGGAGTGTAAAAAGCAATAGATTCTCTTATGTTTGTAACTGTGAAGTTAACTTTCCTATCAAGTATTCAGATCTCAAACAATAATACACTACTGGCCATCCTAAATATGACACCCTGAAGTAAGCATTCAAACCAGATGAAATTTTCACCATGTATTTGTGGCAATGAGAGATGGACATTATTGGAGTTTCAGTGTAATTTTATATCATGGACACCAGTAGAGCCACCTGCAAGTGTGATATAAAGGGGGACGAACAGTTGTGTGGATTTACAGGAATTTTTGTATTTATTTGTTTCACATAAGCAGCTTCAATATGCCTCATATGGGACAGCAAGTGTCTTTTGTGCATATTTCTAAGTTTTACCAAGGAAGATTAGTGACTATAGGGAGTGGGTGTTATCCTTCACAGAAATCAGTGATAAGTGTTAGTCGTCACTAACCATTTGCGAAGCAGCTCTGTAATTGTAGGTTGCAGGAGGGAAACAATAGACCAGCAGGCCTTATTGCACCTACTTCATTTTAGCATTATACATTATGATAGGCATATTGTATGCATGGCATCGATAGGTCTCACTCCACATCATAAATCATATCACAAAAAACTTAGTCTGTTACACAACAAGTAATGTCTGTGCATCCCTTTCCACATTGTGAGTGGACTGTTTGCAAGGCATCCATAGCTGGTTTTACTACTGAATCGATGTCAAAAGCATTTGCACCAGCAATTATACAATGTACAATGGCTATGGACCACTGAATGCAAAGAGATTGTTTTCATTGACAAATTTTGATTCTGCCTACAAATGACACCAAAATGGTCCGATTAGAGTCTAGAGACACCACGGTGAAAGACTGCTGAACTGTTGCCTTATATATCGTCCTGCATCAAGAATCATGGTTTGGGGTGGTATTGGTTTCCAATCCTGCACCCCATCCCTCCTCCAGTACAAATTGCTGTCACACTAACCTACCAACACTGAAGCTCCAAGTCTCATTGTAAAAGGAAAAGAGCAACCACACAATGAAGGCAATGTTCAAGTCTCTTTCATGGCCAATGGTTTACAATGTCACTTGGCTTCCCTGTTCTTCCGATCTCTTGCCTATCAAAATGCCTGGCCGACGATTTTTGAAATGACTCAAAATACACCAGCCATTGCCAAGCCAGATCGACTATTTATTTATAGTATTTATTTATAGTATTTAAAAGCCTCATGGACTACTATTCCACAAAAACACATCAAAATCCTGTTTCATTCAATACCAAGATGTGTAGCAGCATTTAAAGCCAGAAATGATGATAACCATACTGATTTAATCATCTTCCTCTCTTAACATAGCCATGCATTTCTCAATCATATGATCTTTGTACAAAGTGTTATCTCTTAAATAAATTTGGCTGTGATATTTTTTGTCCTCCTTGGTGTTGTATTTTGGATGGCCAGCAGTATACACGAACATCAAAAACCTAAGTGCTGTCAATTTCTGGCCTGTGTGCCAATCAAGTGCTATAGAAAATGACACACTGCAGTAACAACATTACATGAAACTGTAATCTGGGAACCTATCCTGACTTCATCACTTAACTTACTTTTCAGTAAGAGTACTTTTATGATCACTTGCCATCATTAAAAGAAAATGTTTAGTGACAAGTTCCCATTTATTTATTTATTTTGTTGTTAATATTGCATAATTTTGATAGCTATGACATAGGAAATGGAGAAAAGACAGGAGGAGGAGCAGATGACCAGAGAGATGAGGAGATTGAAGATGCAAGGAAGGGATGGTAGAGATAGACAGATGTGGTGGTGCATAGAGGACGAGAATAAGGCGATGGACAGAGAGAAATGATGGTTAGTAGATAGACATATTAAAGAAAGCAATTCCTTTTCTCAAGGGCAATTATACGCTACATGCTCTACAGCCAATGAACTATCTGATGTTTATGTTGAGAAATGACAAACAAGAAAATTGGTAAGCCCACTGACTTTTTGTGCAAACATGTTTTTCTAAATTTCCCTTCACTATACATAACTGAAACAACACAAACCAGGGTATTGAGTTGATTGATTATTTTCTCAGTGCATCTATGTTTGCAAGAATTCATTCATTTAATTTCCCATTCACTTCATTTCAGACTGAGGCACAGCAAAGTATGTCCAAGATTAATAAAGGTGTAGAAACTGCCTAAACTGTTAAGGCAAAGCACCTCAACTAAGTGCATACAGAGCAACACATGATTTAATAGTAGAGGTGTACAGATCCAATTAACACCTTCACAGTGCTCTAATGCAACAGACTGCATGTGCCATCTTGGACTTACAGAATATTACAGTTTTTGTTATAGTATATAACTAAAAATCGCCACAAGAGACCATGCTACAATACTGTGAGAGGCAGTTATTTAACTCCATCTGACAGGCTTTGAGATGTCCACTGGATACTAACTGGCCGCCGTGTCAACCTCCGCCCGAGGGCATCAACAGATGCACCTCGCACTCCTGGCTGTTACATTTAACTCTGATGGTTCCCCCAAAATTTTATATACACCATAAACGCATGTGATTCAGGATTCTGAGCTTGTACCATATTCATTTGCATTATGTATACAGAAATTGTCTCATGAATAGTATGATATGTATTGTGGTGTTCAGTATACATCGACCCTTATCACAACAATGTAAACCAATGCAAACAAAATCTATAAAATACACTTCCATTTTATAATGAAAACGTCTCAACAAACAAAAAAGTTGTTCTGCAAGGTTAAGTGAAAAACTTCCATTAAGCTTCATTCCTTCTTTCTCACCTGCCCCTTCCTATTTATTTTATTTTATTGTAATTTTTTTTTCATTGCCACTCTTTTTAGTTCTTGATACAGACTAATGAGGAAGCCAAACTCAAAAAATTACTTATACTTCTCTCTTACCATAAAAATCTTTTTTTTTTTTTTTTTTTTTTTTTTTTTTTTTTTTTTTTTTTTTTTTTTAAGCTAAAGTTTAAGTGGGTGTCCCATCTCCCTCTTTATAACCGCCTTTCAAGAGTTCACAGAATTTGTGAAACTATTTGTCTCTTTTCTACAAACATTCAAATCACAAAAATCAAGAATAGTGCAACAGACTACTAAAAAGCAATGAATGTAGACTGTGACAAGATAATAAAATATGTAGCAGTTGTTGAACAAAAGCAAAATTCTGTAGAATTTGGATCACAAAACAAAAAGATTTATGTAGCACAAACAATAATTATCCACAAATCCGTGACATGTTTTTACTACCAATAAGGAACAAAAACAGCATGCATTACTTACTCCACCAAACTGTCTTACAAAATACATGGTAAAAGCATTATATGACTAACAAAACAAAATAATTACAAATGCATTGGGTGCTGCATTTATAGTATAGTGTTCTACATATAAATGATGTACTACCAAGCAGAATAACATGAAAGGTGTATGAAACTGACCCCACACATTTATTTGATCCCTCTACTACGTGTGAAAGTTGACCAAGTTTGTGCCACTACAAAATGTTATGGCTGTTGTCAACACTAGGTATATAACATTACTGTGCACTGGAACAATAAGCAAGAGTTGTGAATACAATTTCTTGTCACTTCTATGGAGGATCAATGTGTTACCTGTTAATTCTCTTTAAAAGCTATGAGATGGATGCTCTGGGAGAGGGAGGTGGAGCTTGTCTAGTGTTAAGTGCCAATAAAAAGTTTCCATTCTAAGAATTCTCAGTTCAGGGGCCCAAGTAAAAGTTTGTGACGAGGAAGAAACATCATTCTCAGTCTGAAACATGTAACTTCTAGAGTGTATGCATAATTCTTACACAAAATTCTCCACTGTGAAGCCGGGCTATTTTTACTCTTCTGTTTCTTTTTTATCCTGTCCATTCTGTTGTTTACAAGCAGCCAACAGAAGAGTCAATTTCCAAAGAAGTTTCAAAACAGACACTTGTTTATTCTTATTCTGTGGTGGAATGTAAAATCAATTTCACCATTAATACTATATAATGTTTAACTTTAACTTGTTCATTTGATGTGAATGCTTTCAACATTTCTGCATGAAACTTTGTAGTTTGCTGTAAATGTAAGAGACGGCATTGCAGTGTAAAGTATGACTCCATTTTGTTCCTTTCCATAATGAACAGTAACAGTAGGGAAATAATTTGAAGGAGAGTAGTTTCTATTGCAAATTGTAATTGTTTTATTTGTCCAATTACATATTTCATGCCATCAATACACCATCAAATTGTAACAATAATGAAACTATTACAGGTTAAGTATGTAAAACTAACAGACAACAGATCTAGTCATGCTAAAGCCAAGTAAATTTGAAATGTTAAAACTAACTTGGTTGAATGTTGATGGCATAAACGTTTGGAGCTTTGCATGTCCTGTGAAACAGTGGTAGAAAGCAGCTGAAGAACGAGGAAAGTTATTGTAACGGGCAACTACAAAAGAATTAAAGTTTAATAAGCCTTGTGTAAAACAACTAACTGCCAGGACTGCTAATGCTGTATTTACTCGGCTATAGTACCCCAGTGTGTGTAGCACCCCCCCCCCCCCTAATTTTTTGAAGTCAAAATGCAAAGTTTAAAAAGTCTCAAAAATGTGTAAAATTGTTAGTTACGTGGAGTTTGGCAGCACAAATTTAGGCAAAATTCGACAATATTGTCTGCCACTGACTTCTGGAATAGTGGTACTTTTACAACATATTGGTAACAATACGTGACAACCCCACCCCCAATCTCCATTCAGTATCGCCAGGCTTCAATCTCCCTGCATTTAGTGTTGAATTCAGATTTATACTATGAAAATTAATAACAGCAATTGGAGAATTAGCTTTCCAGCATCGTTTAAATTAAGAGCTGTCGAGTTTACAATGAATAATTGGAATACCATATTAGTGTGGTTGTGTGTGTGTGTGTGTGTGTGTGTGTGTTTTAAAATAAAGTTTTAACAAAATAGGTATTTCATATATAGTGTGATAAAATGATTAATAAATGTAGCTCATCCTGAACCAACTGAATACTACACTATTGAATTTATGAAGTTTGTGCCCCCACAATTTCAGAAGTAAAAAAAAAAAAAAAAAGAAAGGAAGGGAAAATGTTGGGTACTACAGCTGAGTAAACACAGTATATTGAAATATTACGATGATTTGTATCGTAAAACTCACCATAGCAGAAGAAGAGACTGTTCCCCAGTATGTCAACAATTGTAAGTAATAGGTTATTGGTGCAGGACTGATTAGAGGTCCTCAACTTAACACAAAAGTATGGGCAGATTACAGCCTGGATAGGTGAATGGTGAGCCATGCGATGCTGATGAAGTAGAAGGGGGTGTCGTACAAAGGAATGAGAGTTGGTAGGGGAGGTGGTGAAAGAATATGCCACAAATTCTTTTACTATTATGAAATTATTAGAGGAATAGCACATAGGACATAATGGGATGGCATGGGGTTCATGTGAGGTAGGCTATTATTACCTTTATTAGCATGTCTATATCGTTCACCAGCCACAGCCACACAGACCGCATCAGAACACAGTGATTATTATGCTAAAGCAAAAGAAAATCTAGCCATGACATCAGGTGATATTGGTAGCGCTGGTGCTGGATGAAGGGTTCATTAAATAAATAAATAAATAGTACGGTGTCATAAGTTTTTTTAAGTGTTTCATAAGACACTGTTCTGGAGCACCACCTCACAAACATGGCAAGTCTTCTAGTGGTGAAAGTTTTCTTCTTTGGGGGTATAGTGTAGAATTTGAAACTTGTCTACAGGGAGCTGATTAAGCTTGATTCTTTTCAGATCATCAGAGAAGGCCGCATCAATTCTGGCAGTCCTCTTCTTTGTTCATATATGTTCCAGTGACCTAGTCTTGAAAAATCTTCCAATTAGACCAATGTAAGAAGCAGCATGATGAGCTTTCTATTTTCTAGGCCGCTGAGAGAGAAAATGAGTCTTTCAGTAATCATTTGTTGTGATGAAACATATGTAAGACCTTATCATTCATTATTAAAGCTATTTTTTATGTGGTCACATTTAAGGACGCCGGTGAAGCTGTAAGAAAGATTTCCTTTGAATGTAAATGAAATGTCGACAGGCTCACTAGTGGTGGCCCCAGGAACAAGGGAAATGCTGTATTTGTTTTGTAAGTCAGTCTACCAGATAAGCAATGGATACCCTGCTAAACAGGTGGACTTATACCTCTTATCTAGGGACAGAACTATTAGCCCATTTACATGTCATTAAGTTTCATAGGAAATATTTTTGATATACTCACCAACTTCCTTATAGGCGACCACATAAAAATAGCCTTCACAATCAAAGATAAGGTCCTACATCAGTTTCATCACAACAAACTATTACTGAAAGACTCATTTTTTCTATGGGGGTCCGAAAAACAGAATACTTACAGTGCCCCTTATCTTACACTGGTCAAACTGGACAAGCTTTCAAGATCAGATTCCTGAAATATCTTAACAAAGAAAAGCACTGCCAAAAATAATATGGCCTTCTCTGAGCATCTCAAAAAGAAGCAAGCATAATCAACCCCCTCCAGACAAGTTGGAAATGCTACATTACACCTCCAAAGAAAACTAGCTTTCACTTCTAGGAGAACTAGAAATTACCAAGTTCACGAGACCATCCCTAGAACACAGTCTGAATGAACAACTAGTTATGAAAAATCAAAGTTTTTAAGACACCACGATATCCATATTTTTTTCCCAAAATGGGAACCCCCCCCTCTCCCCCAATATCACAATATCACAACTAGGTTTTCAACAATTGAAGGTCCAGTAAGGAATGTTAATAATAATAATAATAATAATAATATGTAGATAGGGAACAACTCACCGTGAACACACACACACACACACACACACACACACACACACACACACACACACACAATTTTAAATTTTCGGCCGCAGCCTTCCTCAGAAAGAGAACACTCATCCACACAATCACTCAAGCACACTCATCCACACACATCAGCCATCTCTAGCCACCCAATACAGTCTGCTGTTGGGCGGCCAGAGATGGCTGATGTGTGTGGATGAGTGTTCTCTTTCTGAGGAAGGCTGCGGCCGAAAATTTAGGAATGTGTGTGTTTTATTTGTGTCTGTCTACATATTCTTATTAGCAACTACGTATTCCTTTGCTTTACCATAATACCCTACCCTGCATGAATCCCATGCTATCCCACCACATTCTATTTGCCTTTCTTCTCATGATTTTGTAATATTACAAAATTTCCTGGCATATTCTTCTTCCTCCTCCTCCTCCTCCTCCACCACCGCCGCCGCCGCCGCCGTCACCATCTCTCATTTCCTTGCATTCTGTCCATATCCCTGCTATCCAGTGACCCCTCACGGCTCTCTGTTCACTCACACAGACTGTAATTCTGCTCACACTTCTGTTAATTGTAAGGGGGGGGGGGGGGGAGGCGGACTACCAGAGCACCAGTTCTTCCTCTGCTATGGCAAATTTAACTCTACAAATCATTTTAATACTTTAATACATTACCTATCAAGACCATTAGTAGATCCACTCAATGTATCTTTATTTAACTTTAATACTTTTGTAGGTGTCGTTTGCGATAAGTTTTATGACTGTTAAGCTGCTTTCTACCCCTGCTTGACGTGACAAGCAAAGCCACACACACTGAATGCCATCAGCATTCAAACAAGTAAGTTTTAACTTTTCAAATTTGCTCACCTTTAGCATTACAAGAGATGGATCTCTATTTGAATTATAAGACTTCACTTTCAATTCTCTCTCATTACATTTGGGTAGTTTATTAAATTGGGTAAGTAATTACATTGAAACATTGGAACAGTAAAAATGATGAGAAATGGCTTATCCAAAGTATACAATGTACATTACAGTTCAGCAACTGAGACAGGGATGCAATATGTCTCTGATATTAGTCAATAAGTGAATCTGTACCATTTTCTGTCAGTTGCGTTCATTGCAGATTATAGTAATTTATGAAGTGATTTGCAGACCCACAGTTGCTATTTTTTTGCTATATTACACTGACTGCATATATTGTCCCTCCCCCCTTTTCAATTTGTGAAGTTACTATCAGATCAAGGATTTCACACCCTTTAGCAGAATTTCATAAGGCCAACAGCTCACCTTTTAAAAATTTATATAAGTAGCTAGTCTGAGTTTTAACATGCATGCAATCTAAATCAAAAGAAACAATGATGACCAACAGTTATTAATACAATTCAGGCCATGCAGCAACAGCAGGCAAATTCTAACAGGATGCAATGACAGTGTTGACAGATACAGTATTTAAATTTTGCATATCTCTTAATACCCTGGAAATATTATACCCCCAAAATAAAATTACAATAGTAATATCTAAAATGACAACACAACTAAAGGTGATTTAGAACTAGAAAACAACAAAATGAAACAAAGATATTGTAAAAGTCTTCCCATTCTGTTATTATAGTGTTGTACAGAAACCATTTGAATTCAAATGTCTTAAATAAAAGGCTTCGTTGGTTGCAAAATCTGTTTTCATTTGGATATCACACGTTTCACATGGCTAGGGCCTCTTCAGATATCTTGCACAATTTTCCTGTAGCACAGAGTAGGGTTTCATTTCAACTGCTTTAACACGACATGCACTATCCCTGGAATTGCCCATGTTGGAATTCAAATATATACTCAGCTGAAATGAAGCCCTACTCTGTGCAACAGGAACAAAATGCAAGATATCTGAAAAAGCCCTAACTGAGCGAAATTCATCATATTTGAATAATAATAAAATAAATAAATTGCAACCAAGACCATCTTTTAGTGGAAAAATTAAAAGATTTTGTTGTAATAGGAACAAACTATTTAGGAAAGAGAGATAGTAAAGGTAGGCAACATACAATCACACTGAGGGAGGCCTGAAGTAAAGGAAAAAAATTGTGCCATTACATGTCCTTCACTGTATACTGCGTGCTACTCTTAACAAAGTTTTCTTAAATTGTCTAACTCTGTCATATACATCATTTGTATGAATGTAGTAATAAGGACAGTTTACAACTCACCGCAAAGATGTGGTGACTAACTGCAACAGGCAAACACAAAAGACACACACATACAACACTTTCAGCTATCGGCCATGGCCTTCTTCAGAACATAGAACAGTCACGCCATCTCACAAGCACACAACATAGTCGTACAATCATCATCTCCAGCTGCCGCACTTCGAATCACGCTCTGCGGCACGTAAATCTGGGATGGGAGGGAAGGGGAGAGTAGATAGGAAGGTTACGTCACGGCCTAGATGGGAATAAAGAGATGCAGCTTAGGAATGGAGTGGGGAGGCGGGTGAGAGGAGAAAAATAAAATGCGCGCGCGCTTTTTATTTTCTTATTTTATTTTTCTCCTCTCACCCGCCTCCCCACTCCATTCCTAAGCTGCATCTCATTACTCCCATCTAGGCCGTGACGTAACTTTCCTATCTACTCTCCCCTTCCCTCCCATCCCAGATTTACGCGCCGCAGAGCGTGATTCGAAGTGCGGCAGCTGGAGATGATGATTGCACGACTGTTGTGTGCTTGTGAGATGGCGTGACACACACACACACACACACACACACACACACACACACACACACACTCTCTCTCTCTCTCTCTCTCTCTCTCTCTCTCTCTCTCTCTCTCTCTCTCTCTCTCTCTCTCTCTATCCCTGTCCCCAGAAATGAGACACATCCTGCCCAAGATCCTTCTCACCCATCCTGAAGTGGTGTTCCGTCGCCCTCCCCAACATCCTAGTTCATCCTTATGCCTAATCCGTCAGCACACGGAATGAGTGTGTAAATGTGTGTGGTCAACGTTCCGAGTCCACCATGCAGCTGAACGCTCAGAAATGGCGCAACTTGAGCATACAAGGCGTGTGCCTTAATGAGCTGCACGCGACCATAGCACGCTCCAACGACAGTTCTCGGCGGTATCAGTTGCTGGAATCACACTGTTTACCAAATCAAAAGAGTGGAATTCCTGCTTTACCTCTATTGAACCGCTTATTTCCGCACTTGTGCTTATGTTCGTTATGTTCTGTGATAGACCTAAATAAATAACAACAAAATACCTATGGACATAAGACTCTTATAAAAGTAGCATTTTATGTCAATAAGTGCAGCAAATAATACAAGTTTCATGACAAACTGTGCGATATAAAATTGGAATAGACCTTCACAACATAAAGATTATTGCAAGAGTCTTGCTTTTTAGTATATCTTAAAAGATCATGCTTTCACGGTCAATGTAACTATTCAGTAGAAGAATGTTAAGAATGTGTAAACAATAAGTGCGTATTTTACTCTAAGTGAGGTGCAAACTGCCTTGTTCATAAAACGAATCCAACAAACTTACTCCTCAGAGGGCGCGCACTTATTTTTACATAGCATCGAATATTATGCAGTATACTTCTAAGTATTTATAGGTAAGTCTTTTGAATCTATCAGAAACCGAGTAAAAGAAGAAAAAATACTTGCTTATGTGGAGCCTTGAACCAACACCACAACCTCATTTGACTTCGCAGTCCACGACTTACCCCCTACGCTACGGCCAGTTACATAACCAATTTTTCCTCACCTATGATATTAGACGTGTCGTATATGCTACTAGGTGACATGTCGGTTATTGATATGTAATTGCAACAAATGATACAAAGAACTATTCGTGTTGATAGATCTTCAGTCCACCTTCCTTTGAAACAGCAGATTACTGTGATACGGAAACTTTTTAACCACGTATAAGACGTTTCCTGTTATTTATTCCAACAAATAGTATCTTAATGGCCAGTTTCCGAAAGATTTTCAATTTACTCAGATACTTTTACTTGCTTTGAAATGTCATACATTCATAAGACCTAAGTTATATAAATAAAAACCATGAAATACAATGGCCAACATGGAGTCTTCTTCTCTCTGCCGAAAAGAGCTGTCTCCCTTCCCCGGATAGCCACATGGTGTGACATTGGGAGGGGGGGGGGGGTTCTCCCACCTTATTGGTGATCGTTCAGACACTCGTTGAGAATATCTGGCATGCTTGATACTGCCTGACACTTTGGGAAAGCCTCGCCAACGTGCGGTTTGCTCGTTGAGACGTCAGAAACTCGCTTTATGCCACCCCGTAACCCAGCTCACTGCCACAGGGATTATTCCCTTGTGAAAGACCTGTCCAATCCACCCACCCAGCACTTCCTATTCCAGTCCTGTCACAGGCTTATCCTACACTATCAGAGGCCAGGCCACCAGTGAAAGCAGCCATGTAATTTACCAACTGTGCTGCAATCACTGTGCAGCTTTCTATATTTGCATGACCTCTAACCAGCTGTCCATTAGGATGAATGGCCACCGCCAAACTGTGGCCAAAAACAAAGTGGACCACCCTGTGACACAGCATGCAGCAGAGCACATGCTTCATTTCAATGGCTGCTTCACAACTCAGGCCATCTGGATTCTCCCATCCACCACCAGCTTTTCTGAACTGCACAGATAGGAGTTATCCCTACAATACATTCTCCGATCCCAAAATAATCCAGGCCTCAACCTAAGATAACTTCCCTTTCTTCCATACCTTACAGTTCCTACCTCTCTATCCCAAACCTCTCCTATTTTGAGCGGTGTGGGAATGTGCGATCGAGCGCGCATGCGGGCGCGTGTGTGTGCGTATGTGTGTGTGTGTATGTGCAGTGTGCAGTGCAGTGTGCTGTTTTTTATTTATTATTTTTATATTTTTTATATTTATTTTGTTTATTTTATTTTTATACCCTCACCCACCTCCCTACTCCATTCCTAAGCTGCATCTTGTTATTCTCATTTAGGCCGTGCTGTATCCATCCCCACCTTCCTATCACCTCTCCCGTCCCCTTCCGTCGCTGTTTTACACACCGCAGAGTGCGGAAGCCAGAGGTGATGGTTGTATGACTGTGTTGTGTGCCTGTGTGATTGCGTGAGTGTTCTATGTTCTGAAGGAGGACATGGCCAATAGCTGAAAGTGTTGTATGTATGTACCTGTCGCAGCTATTCACCATGTCTTTGCGGTGATTTGTAAACTGTCCTTATTACTATATTATTAATTCCAACCTGGACTTACCATATTTGTATGAATCTGTTTCTTTCTCATTACATGGCAAAATAAATTGTGAAGTATCTGTTAATTCTTATTTACTTCTGAAGAATTGTGTTGCATGAATGTTAAATACGAATAATTTAGTAGGGAATACAGAAGATTATTACTGAGAGATACACTGAATGAAGAAGGATAAGGAGCATCAGATGAATGTCTCCTTTTACCTATTTCTATCTAGCCAGTAAGTCAGTAAACCAAATAAAGATTACAAGGCTGCGCCAATACAGACTACCACCAAGACAAATTTCAGACTCCACCTGAGACACAAACTTAATAAAGCACAAAAACTAAACCTAACTTTGCAGGTAGAATAGCAGAAGCATACTAGTATAACACGCTGAAGATGGATTTGATAGAAAATTTGAAGCTTGCTAAAAATGAGACATAAGGAAAAATTGATTTTTGCATATTTTTGGAAGAAAGATAAGAGTACATGGAGTACAATAGTAAGGAGAGCTCTCTGCTACATCCTGTGGTCAAAACCACAGCAGCAGTGGAACTTGTGCCTGTAGAGAAGATGTTGGTAACAGCAGCCTGCCTTCAGACCACTGGCAGTTCAAGACACAGCTGGTATCATGTCTGGGGGGGGGGGGGGGTTGCTATCATTATCCACTAGGATTCCAGTAGGTTTTGCTGGAGGACAATATTTCAGGAAAGGCAATAGGCATCCTTCGATGTGTGATGGAAAAGGCGATGAAGTACTGATGATACAGTTCAATGCAACATTTGCCTATGGTATTGTCACTGAATTTGGGCATATTATTGAATATTAGATCTCTGGATCAGAGAGGGTTCTGTCTCCTCTTAATTATAGTGTTTCCTCAACAACAACAAAATCTCTCTAGATGGAATAAACTAAAGAAAGAGGTATAAAAATGAAAAATGATTTTGTGGTTCAGTCAACAGTGAATAAAAGAACATGTAAGAAATGTTTCCTTTTCCCCCCCTCTTCTTCCTCCATGAAAGAAAAAAAAAATCATTGCAAAGGTTCAGATTGGCAGTTTAGTGTCTCACAATTTCCCCTTGTCAAGCAAAAACTTTAACCTTCACTGAGGAATATAGGCTTTATATTTTAAAGAATGGTTTGTGTGTATTACTACTAATCTTTTACAACTTAATAACATAATCACTACACAAGAGAAATTTGGTGAACAAAGAAATCGTGACTTTTCTGAATTTCCTGGCAGATTTGTTGCACACAGACTTCCTGGGTTTGCCATTGGGTAGTATTGTGCATAGCCCATAATATTCCATTAAAACAATTGTTTGACTTCATCAGATGGTAGTTGCTCCTTCAACTGTTGGTAATTGTATATTACTGTCAAAATTTATCAGACCAGAAGCAAGAAAGACACATAAGCAGGAAGCCATTCACAGCTGGATGAGAACTGCACTGCATGTCACTTGCCGGGAGCCAAGGGGAGGTCTTCTGGGTTAAAGTGCAGTTCATGCGAACAGGTCTGGTACTTTGTGTGTAGACGTTGGCAACAGCATGATAAGTGATGGGAGGTGAACACAGCCAATGAGGAGTCACGTTCCGATAGCCAATAAGAGTTCGTCTTTGATGTTTACTAAATTTGGCATCTGTTTCAAAATTTGTTCTGGCGTTTGCGATCAGCATTTTTCACAATGTAAACAAATCGGCTTTGTCTATGTAAATTATTTTAGATCTAAATATAGCAGTTCTTTTAATTAACAAGGAATATAATCTATTAGTGAATAAATGAAATCAGTTTACAATACGTACAACAAACTGTTACACCCATGTAGTTAACGTTTTTCGATGTACTTTTCTGATTCTCAAACTAGTAGCATTTCTTTGCAAATACATATTGCTACTAGATTGCGAATCATGAAAGTACATCGAGAACCATTAACTACACGAGTTTAACAGTTTCTTTTACATATTGCAAACTGACTGCATTTATTCACTAATAAATTTTATTCATTGTCAATTAAAAAAACTGCAATATGTTGATCTTAAAACATTTGCATCCACCATGCTGATTTCTGCACAAACCATAAAGACTATAGCTATTTCTTAATGGCCGCCCAAATGCAACTCCTGATTGGTGGCCTTCACCTTCCATCATTCGTCACACCATTGCCAACAGCTACATGTCAATCACCATTCACATACACATAACTCCACTTTATCTTCTGCACAAGTTGCCTGTGTAATGATTGTGCTGTCAGATGCTATAACACTTAGCATCTTTTGTCGTGAAAATTTATTATGATGACCCATGTTCAGGCAGTGCCCTACTATCACTGACTTTATCAGGTTGTCCCACGTGTTTATGAGAATAGTGTTCAACAAAGCGTTCTTGCACATTCAACCCATCTGATCAATGTAAGTTTTCTATATAAACACGGGAACTTAGATGTTAAATCTGATATTCTATCCTCAGTGTCACATTTTTCAGATAGTGTTTTTAAAGAGGCCATACATATCTGTACAGTGTATTATTTTATCAACGAGGATGCAGGTTTTTCATCCGAGGACTGCCTGGAATCCAGCACTGACTGCCACTAAATTAAAAGAGGAGAACTGAGAAACTTCTATGCATTATGGGATTCTGTACATTGTAGAGGTGTAATACAGATTGTAGCCACATGATCACTGAGGATAAGAGACAATGCCCGTGGCACATGCCCTGAAGGCACCGCCTTAGTCCTGGCGGGGGACAAGTGTGCTGCTGTCGTCCAACAGTGAACAGTTTTCTGCACACATGTATTTCCTGCTTCTGGCCTCAAAATTCACAATTACGAACGTCACACCTTGCAGCAGTAATAACATCAACTTCTATCAGTGGTATCACTGGAATATTGATGGGATATGCACAATATTATATATCAACAAACACAGTAAGAGTATTTGCTAAAAAGAAGGTCCATAAAAAGAACAAAATAATATTTTCATACATTAATTATTCAGTTAAGTTTCAGTTCGAGTGTTTTGCCTCCTTTCCAACTTTTGTGTTGGCACATTTAGTCAACTTTCTCTGGTGCAATTGTGGTACTTAATATAAGCTGAAATGGAAACAAAACAGGCAACTACTGACACACACACACACACACACACACACACACACACACACACACACACACACACACACACACAGACAGAGAGAGAGACTCAACAACCATGATCTACTATTTTCTACATTTAATTAAGGCTATCACATTCACAATTGGGAAGGAAGAATTTATAATTTCTTCACGACTACCTATTACTACACAGAAAAACAATGAGCTAGCACAATGAATTCATGACTTACTTATTTGATATCCTCGTTGGCTTTCCATCACTCCCGAGACCAGCCAATTTCCTACACCTGAAGTTCTCATAGTGAACATTGTTGGTGACATCTTTCAAGTCCTGAAGATGTGTACGAATGAGCATGTCTCGTAATGCAATGAAATCACAGTGCTCAAGGTTCTCCACTGGCAGAAACAAAAGAAAAGAAATTACAAAACACTTTATAACACCTTAATCCTTAAAAAATTGAGCATAAACTGGTTCCGAAAAATTTACAGGGGGATTTCATTTTTATATGAAACACTAATGGTTTATCAGAATCACCATTCATGTGACTAGCTGTGCAACACAGTCTGACGATCATTACCTATAATAATGAGAGAAAGATCACTGTCAATGTATTCTTCAAAGATTCATGTTAAAATTAAACTTAAAATCTAAGGCCAAACTACACATGATTATTTGATGGTTAATTAATCTGCCATCTGAATTTCATTAAGCATTGATTATAGCAACAACAACTGAAATTACTCCACTCCATATTTCTGTGGCACTGTTACAGCAATTGTAATGGATATTTGCCAAAACAATCTTGGTTGCACAAATATGATTTCATTTATCTTCACACATGACAGATTTTGCTTCTTCTAGGCATCATTATAGAGTCTAGGGGACTTACAAACTTGTTTAAATAAATTCACTTGACATACAAGTAAGTAAAATTGTACTTATGTTAGATGTATTTGCAATAAGGAAGTTCTAAGCCAGTTAAGCTGCAGCTCACATGACCACATTTGTGTTTCAGGAAGTGGTGTGTTCTATATAATTGAACTTAAAATACTGCTAAAACTTGGGCTTACCAAATAAAAGTCTTGCTACTCAAGCAGCATGTTGTCAGATTTGATAAAAATTTCTATTACAACTGCCATCCAAATGATGATAATACAGCTTGATGTAAAACTGTGAAGTATGTAGGCTGACTTTATAACTAGGTACTTCAGTTGTGACACATATTGTAACATGAAATTCATAGTGATAGTAATACATGAAAAGTGATCGGGGAATGTAAAGTTACTACCAAAGTAGACAAAAGAGGTATATTTAATGTGCAGAAAACAACCTAAGTTTAGAGATAAAGACTACCTTTATGTGGGCTAAACTGATGCCTTTAAGCATATAAATTGTGATCAATAAAATTAAATGTGGCAGCTAATGCTTATGAGTGCGTAAAGGGCAGTGATGCCAGAGGAAAACCAAACCTGACAATTACCTTCACAATGTTCAATTACCTAGGGAGGATCCACTCCCTGGTCACAAATGTGGTCTGTTTGTACACCACCTTCGAGCATGCTGGGATGTTAAGCTGTGGCATAACAACTTGTGGCTTCAAAGCTGGACGCAGACTACATTTGTGACTAGGTAATGGATCTTGCATAGGAAAGCGAACATCACAATGGTTTTTCTCACCCAGAAGCTTTAGTTGCCATTTTTAATTTTACTGATTCCAATTAATATGATTTAGGGCATCAGTTTAGTCCACATAAAGGTGGTATATACCCTTGAAACTGCATCTTTTTCTGAACGTTAAATATACCTACATTGGTTAATTTTGGTAATTTTTCAATTTTCCATGCATTACTACTACTATGGATTTCATGTTCCCAGAGGTGACGAAACTGAATTAGTTATAATCAGGCCAACGTACATTCCAGTTTTATGCCAAGATGTATTGTTATTGTTTGGCCGACAGTGTTATGGAAATTTTAACTGATGTCTTGCTGCATGAGTAGTAGTAATTTTATTCGGCAAGTCAAATTTTTGCAGTATTTACTAAGTTCATTTTTAAATGCTACACCAATGCCTGAAACACAAATGTGGTCCTGTGAATTGGAGTATAAGCAACTTAAAGCTTACCCATGGTAATAGGTTTAATATCTGTACATTTTATATACTTTTATGTCAAGTACATTTATTTAAAACAAGTTTGTAAATTTCCATAGACAAGACTGAACTGTCACTTATCATTTATTTCACATCTGGCGATTTTCTGTATATTACAATTTGAATACACCGTTTTTGATACTTCAAGATGTATTGAGAAATAATGTTTCAGAAGTTTCTGTGAGTGCATATACAACCTCTGACAACGTTTTTGAATAATCCTGCACCACCCCTATTGTACCAGAAACCGTTTGACAATAGTGGCTGTGTGTCAGCGGGCATTGTCGTGCAACTTTAACATCCACAATACTCACCAAATCTCAATCCTCCAGACTTCTTCCCATTCTCTCAACTCAAATTCACTTTGAAAGGAAAGAGATTTGATGATATTCCTGACATTTAATGAAACTTGACAAGGCTTTTGAACACCATTCCAAAGGAAGACTTCATGTAAAGTTTCCAGGACACATCACACACAGCTCAGACGTGACCATTTTGAAGGACAGTAAGGTAACTGAAGTTCATAGGTCACTTATGTTAACATCATTACAGGACTATTCATTGATCTTTATTGTTAGAAGTTGTATACCCAAACCTCCAGCTGGAGTCTGTTCATTCTGCACTCTGATGTGTGTGTGCGCCAATTCCTTCATAAATCTTTGACAAGTTCTAACCAGTGCCTGATAATCAACTAGCTACTCCAACGACACCACTATGTGACTTTCTGGTGAAGACACTGGATAAAGTTAACTTGGGATTCCATACATCCTCATCTGTAAAATGGCTCCGATCAAGCCACAGCTTATCCGCCGTTTACATAGTGAGAAACCAGAGTTCGAACCACACCCCCAATGAGATAATCTTCAGTGTTCTCTGGTGAGAGGGATCAAGGCCCAAACAAGTGGTTAATGGGTACCGGTGTATCTCTAAATTCAACAACTGGAACAACAGTAAGCCTGGCTAATGTCTACTACTTCTTGGAGGAGACCACAAGCAATGATACAAAAACAGCTTGTTGTCATTAACATGCTGGTCAGTATTTCAGATGGAACTGCAAAAATTTCAAGCTGAAGAACAACTGAAATAAAGCACTGTGTCAAGGAGAGACAACAAAAGCACACATTCAATACATCTTTGGGAGGATAAGAAAGTTACACATCTTATGAAAGGTGTGGAATCAATGCGGCTCCAATCTCTCCCGGTCCAGCTATTCCATTGAAAATGATTGAATAGTGAAGGCCGAGGATGGGAGGGGGGTTACACTTTTACAATGCAGCATAAGGAACCTGTATATGTCCCCAAGGAGGACTGACATCTGGAGCAATCAGTCAGTATGTTTTTACTGTGGGCCACCATTTCAAATGATTCGTTACTATGAGGAACAACGAAAAATTCTTTCTGATTTCTATGTCAGCAGGACGCAAACACCAATCCAATGTGGTTTATTTAATTTACTGTCACATCATAGCAACTGGAGAGGATGCTCAACATGATGATCAAGGTTTCTTTTATCTTTTAAGCCAAGAGCACTCACACTATAAGGATTTTGCTTCCAATAAGTTTAAAAAACTGGCCATGTTTTCACTTTGAAATAGATAAATATGAATTTCCTTATAAAAGTAACATAAAATGCTTATTTACACGTATTAAGTATATTTCAAACTGTTAGTGAATGTCAAAACAGTATCCTATTTACAGATGTACCATCGATAATGTCTGTGTGTGTATTTAGCTGTGCATGGGCATTTGCTACATTGCCAGTAGTGATGTACATTTCTACTGCCTTCTGGTGGGCTATAAATTTGATAATTTTCAAACTTATTTCCTAATACTTTCAGTGTATCTTAGAAGCTAAAATTTTGACAGTGCTTTTTCTTTCACAGTATTCTTCCTATATAAAAAAAATTCAAGGCAAGTTCTGACATGTCAGATTGGACTGTTCCGTTGTCAGACCTTTTTCTCTGCAATCTGGTACTTATTAATTCTCTGCCCCCCTTTTTTTCTCTCATTTTACTACAGAAAACATTAGAAACATTACACCATTGTCAATGGGGCTTAAAAAGGTGTATAAGAAATTATGTGAACCCCAACAACTCCCCGTTATTCTTCAGATGTGACAAACTTGAGACAATATCATAATCACATGGAACAATTTATTATTATTATTATATTAATTACTTTTTGCTAGTATCTTACAACAATTTTCAGTTCACCTGCTTCCTCCCCACCATATATTTCAATATATGGTACATTATCTTTTCACATTAGCATCAGTTCATGTTACTCCATAACCATATACTATGATCCATACTTTCATTTCATAGTCCTCTTTTTACCATATCTTTATTGTGTTCCTCAACACTGACATACTGAGGATACAAGAACAAATCACAGGGGAAGATGCAATTAAATTAGCTATGCTAATATGACGTATAATGCTTCATTCCATAATACCAGTAAAGCACACATTATACTACTAACAAGGGAAACCCGTCATGGCACCACCCTAAGATTTAGTGGAATGGTGGATACATCGTCAAAAACTGACAACAGTTCAAGCATGAAAACAGACAGAACGTACAAGGAACTATGAAGAAGGGAAATTATGAAGAAGGGGGGGGGGGGGGGAATTAAAAACTGAGCATTGCAATTATATTCTACGCAACATTAAGGAAGCAGCTGCAGCAAACACATGGTTCTGTGGTTTTTGGACTACAAAACAGAAGATCCTGGGTTCAAATCCCAAATTTTTACTTCATTTTTGCCACTACATTATGATCCACCCAACTGTCATGACATTGACATCTCTGTTCTCTTTTTGTAGTCCTGGTAATTTTCATACTATACATTAGTTACAGAATTTGAGTCACGTGGTAAAAACATATCACTGTCACAAGCAAATGTGATGAACAATGAATGCAGGTGAAATGTCACAGACTGCTCGCATATCAAAATAAACATACAAACAGATAGGAACTATGTCACAAAAAAGGCTCATCCCCTTGTAATTGCAATGTCAAGTACCGGTGAAAATATACGATCTCGGATACAAATCTACAAGTAGTGCTAAACAAACATCTCAAGACACAACATCAGTTGAGCACAGTGCATGGCAGAGACAGGATTCCTGCCAACAAAGCTCCGTGGATGGCATTCAAATGTTCATGATTTTGGATGAGAGTATATTAAATACGTAAGTTGTATTCTGTGGGCAATATGAATCCAGCAAATGTAGCTTGAGACTTGCATAACAATACCAATGAACATTTTCCGAACTTTACAGAATCTACAAGTTCCTTAAGGGATTGAATGACTGTCCAACATTTGTATCATTATTTCCTATAATACATCAGAGTTGTTTTCCTGTGGAAAAATTGGTTCATTTTTCACCTTGCAATCAAACTTCTATGGTTCCCATCTGAGAGACACTTCCTTTCAGCTGTTAATTGAGCAGCACTGGACAAAACTGGATACAGTGAACAGACACATCAAAGAACGGACAGGCAGTTCATAATTTCGTAACAAAGAAAAAAATACTATTTGCACTGGGGAAGGTTTGGACCAGGAAATTTCAGCTTTGCATTTCACCACCATAACCATAGGACCATGACACACTCACCATAAGTGTTTCCCACTTATTTTATACATTCTATTGGGGTGTTCACTGTTTCTAATTTGCTTCTTTTTTCATAGTTCCACACACTTTCTTCCTATTTTCTTGCTTGATCTGTGATCGGTTTTTGATGAGCTATCCAATGCGCTATACTTCCAGTAAATCAGAGGGGGTGACAATGGGGAGTTTCCCTTGTAAGGATAGTAGGATTATCACATAAAAGTACTTCATGATAGTCATTTAATTTGACAGTGTTACGTAATGACAGAAAACACTACATAGCAAGCATTTTTGGGCTCTACCAAATTACACCAGAAGATAACAAAGGATTTAAAGGATGTGTGTAATTTTGTATATAGTATGAAATTACTACTGTGGAAAAAAATTAACACAATTTGACAACTTACCTTCGGCAATTCCCCAGGGGTACTTCCTACCCCGCAATTTCTTGCCGTCTACTTCAATGACGGTATTAGAACCAACAACAGCAAACGGAACTCTGTCTTTTAGTGTTTTATTTACTTTAGACTCCTCTTCATCCTCTGGGTCCGGAAATTCATAGATTTTAATTTTATGTTGCGATATTTCATTGAGGATCTAAACAAAAACAACATAGTAAGCATTTAATTTAACAGATGATTAATATTTTTATCTAGCGTGGAAAATGTATAAGAAAGTATGCCGGTATGCCGACATCTTATTTACTTACTTAAATAATACATGATAATTGTAGATATAACAATTGAATTTAAAAATTGGACAGTTCTTAAACAAAAACCAAAAGTTATTCTTAAATTACGTCTAGAATAACATATTGAAACAACAAACTTGCCTGCTTTTTGAAATGCGTGCACTCATCAGGTGTCATAGTATCAGACTTAGCTATCACTGGAATGATATTCACTTTGTCATGCAGCCTCTGCATGAACTCTACATCTAATGGTTTCAGTCCATGGCCGGATGGGGCAATAAAATAAAGGCAGCAATGGACTCTGTTGTCCACAAGGGTTTTTCGATTTACTCGTGACTCCGCGTTCAAATATTCTTCGTACTTCGATTCGATGTAATCGATAACTGGTTGCCAACTAGAAATACAAGGCATGTTCATGTGTAACAATGCTGCAAAAAGTATAGAAGCTGCAAGTGACATGACTTACTGTCTACAAAAGGAAACTCACAACTGCTTTGTCTCATGTGTACTATAAACTACACAACTAATTGTTTCTTTAAAAGAACACACACAAACAGAAACAAACAATTGGTATCAAAAGTAAATAAACATAAAATTATAAGCAAGTTCATTTAACATAAAGCAGCATCATACACTTCCAATGTGGGTGCTAGAGACAACAGTTGCAGGCAGAAATAACTTTTAGGCTTGCAGGAAAAGTATCTGCTGGATTAATCTCCTCCTCATATAGCCATAGCCAGTACCCATTGCAGTGTGATGGAACTCGAGACCTTAAACACGACACATTCTGGAGCTCCTTTGTGGATTTTTTCTAGAAATTTTAACTGTTACTGGCGGCTTCAAAAGAGAAGCGAATTATACCCAAGTTGCAGCAGACATAAATTGCAAGACCTGCCCAATCTAACCAGCCAGCACTTCCCATTCCAGTTTGCTCGCTCACAGGTTTATCCTCCCCAATCAGAGGCCAGGCTAGTTGTGAAATCAGCTATGTGATTTACCCATTTTTCTGCAATCATTTCACAGCCTTTTACATAAGGCTGACAATAAACCAGCTGTCCATCAGCATGAATGGGCACCATCAAGCTGTGGCCAGAAGCAAGATGACTTTAAGCATGTAGCTGAGCATGTAGCTGAGCACAATACACTATTTCAATGGCTTATTTACAACCTGGGGCACATGGGTTCTCCCCTACTCCACCAGTGGGAGTTGTCCCTACAACACATTCTACAGTCCTGCAACCACCCTGACTTCAGCCTAAGATGATGAGTTATCTCTACACACTATGACTAACAGTACCCCCCTCTCCCACTCACTACCCTGAATCTCCTTTCAATTCATGTTCTTCTTCCAACAGTGTGTCACCCTTTTTTTTATATTGATTTACTTATTATTTTTCTTTAATATTTCTATACACTTATTTATTATTATTGTTTTACAACCCCCCCCCCCCCCCCCACACACACACACACCACTATATCCACATTTTCTTGCTCTCATGCCCCTTCCCTTTACTTCATTCCCAGCTGCATCTCCCACCTACCAGAGCCTTTACAGTTTGTCATCCGTTTCTTTTTCTGCCAATGTGATGGTCTATTTTTACTTGTCTGTATGCAGCTCAGCAATCTTCTGTAGAGAGATTTGTTATCTATCCTCCATTATTGGCATTCCAACCTCGATCTTCCATTGTTAGACTTAATAATTCCTCGATTCTCTTCTGTACCCAACAGCACTACCAGATTGTGCATGTTGTAGGACTTTCGAGGATGTGTCTGCCAACAGCCAGGTTTTATGTATAAGATTGTACATTAATATACAGACTTTTGTACGACAACTGTATCATTATGATTACCATGTACTTGTGACTTCACTTGTGCTGCCATTTCTGTTTGCCTGAGTGCATATTTTAAGATGAAAATAAGGTTAAGTCCTTAATCTCTCTGAGGTTGAGAGAGTAAGGACACCACAAATCTTAAATGTCCAGTAAATCATCTTTATGATCTTAGGGCTGATTTACCCCCTCCCCTAATCCCAAAAACAAAGGGAAAAGCACACACACACACACACACACACACACACACACACACACACACACACACACTTCCTATTCAGTATTTTATAAAAATTCCAAACATTATGCTGAAATTTTTAAGACACTTTGAATAACCTGTAACCTTATTCATCATTTTGACATTTTTTAGTCAAACCGAGCGCACTTCAGCCCATATTTATTAATTATCCATCTATTTAAATAATATGTTTCTTTAAATGAGCTCTTCTTTCTCCTACTGTGACTATTTCTGTTGAAACATCAAGGAAATCAAGAAAGTGGAAGTGGTCTATTACCTGTGCCTGCAAGGAGAGGAGGAAAACGAAATTTATGGTTTAAAGCCCAGTCTATGTAGAGGTTATCAGAGATGGTTCATAAGCTTGAATAGGACAAGGTAGGAAACTGACAATTTACAAAGTAATCATCTCGGTACTCACTGTAGGTGATTTTATCTACTACAGAAAACTCTAACAATGGAAAATCCAATAGGAATATCAATAATGGAGGATGGATAACAATTCACCATAAAGAGGCTCACTTAGCTGCCGACAAACACGAAAATAATCACATTCACACAACTTAAATTTTCGGCCATGGCCTTCGTCAGGAAAAAAAAAGACACAAAATAATGCAATCACTCAGACAACTACACACACACACACACACACACACACACACACACACACACACACACACAAGAGAGAGAGAGAGAGAGAGAGAGAGAGAGAGAGAGAGAGAGAGAGAGAGAGAGAGAGAGAGAGAGAGATTAAAAATCAAGTTAAGATTTCAGATTAACCTTTTTAACACATGACCATAATTAAATACAAATTCTAATTCTATACAAATGCTTACCAGTTGCTGTTGTCGACAGCATCACCAAAGCCAGGTGTGTCAACTACAGTAAGAGTCAGGTTCACACCATTCTCTTTGAGCAATACTTTACTCGTTTCCACCTGAACAGTCTTTTTTATCCTGTGTGAAGGGCCTGGGTACTCATTGGAATAGATGTCTGCCAGGAACATGGAGTTTATAAGAGTTGATTTCCCAAGGCCCGATTCACCTAGAAAGATAGATGATACATTATAGATATCTGTACACACTAAAGTTGCAGGTTTGATGTCATTACATTACATATGGAACTAGTAAATATGACTTCATCACCAACACTTACATGAGCATAGTGAATGTAAGAGAAACATTAATGCTTATTTACTTCAAGATTGACTGTAATATTGTAGATTGCCGAAGTCAAGTGACTTATTGCGTGTTCCATACTACCAACTGTGAATAAAATATTTTTTAATATTGGGCCCCATCATTATAAAACATTGAAGAAATGTAATGACCATCATTTCGACCACTACACAGCAATCTTCTTCGGAGTGGTTAACCACCTTAAGAGAATGGCTATACAGTGGTTGAAATGTTGGCAGTTGGTTTTCTTCAATACGTTATAATGACACAGGACAACACACGAAATTATTTTATTCAAAATGACACTAGCCTTGGAAGCCAATCAATTGTGTTTGACATTTAGAACAGCACACAATTTTAAGAGTGAAAGACAACTATAAGAATGAAGTAGTAGATTTTATTAACTTTAAATTATTAACTGTAAATAAATTAAGAAATATCCCCAGTATATCTTTGTAATTCAAGTAAATTCATTTATTATTTGTGAAAAAGGAAAGAAATGATCAGAGGTTACTTCTGTTAATTCATCTTTAACTTACACCTAATTTATCCATCTCATTCTTCAGTGCAGAGTTTGTAAAACAATCCTTACATATTAAGTGTCAGTTGTCAACTTTTTAAATATTCCAATGTGTTCCATTGAATGTGTACCTGAATTGTAAACTATATTGCTGACATACGGTATGTTATCTATTGTTACACAAATTTTGGCTATGCTTTACTGTTATGTAACTGTTGGTTGGTCTGACCAGTGCGTTTTTACTTTAGCTGTAACACTGATGATAACTACTGTATTAATCATGTAGATGAATTGCTTTGATGACTGATTCCCTGTTTTCCTTTAAGAAATGCAGTATACTTATTTAAAGTCATACATACTTCATAGACCTCCTTGCTGTTAATTTGATGGCTATATTCATGTGGCATTTACACTGTGCTGAGGTTGTAATAGGTGTAAATTGTAGGCTCATTTTAATGTTGTTCATACACACTATGTTAATATTTAATTTTGACATACTATGGTTTTAATATGTTCTTATATTGTATGAGTCTTGATTTGTGGACTTGATTTGTCGTAATCAACGATTTCTAAAATTTTATGACTGATGGTGCTATTTTGCCCGATTATTTAACTTTTCAATAATCTTTTTTATTTAAAAAAGGAAAAAAAAAACAATTTTGCACTGTTTAGCCAAAGTGCTTTATAAATTATGCAATGATCTTTTGACAAGAAAGACTATCATTATTACCACAATGATATTCTTATGCTGTCTGGTGCAGTTACCACACCATATTTCTAGATGTAGCCTGAGTGAATACTGAGGACAGAATTTTCAATAAATATAAGCTTGCTTGATTTCCTCCATGTCTCACATTCTCTCTACCTAGAGCCACATACACATGTAACTGTCTGAACTGCTCCCTACATGTATGCATATGTTGTAATTGTATAACTGCCTGTATCTCAGTGGCCTAATGCCAGTTTTTCAAAAGAACACCACTTTAGCGCTAACATATCCCTACCCTATGCCAGTGTTTGAACCATGGAAAAGGGACCTACAGTTTAATATGAAATCCAAACAAAGTGTCTCTTCTGGTGATTCCTCACACCATTAAGTGGGGAAGGTTAACATGCAGACTGAAAAATCTGTGATCTGACCAGCTATTAAACTGTCTCCAGTCTAGCAATTTACCGCTAAATCACCAGGCCCAACTATTCAGAAGATGCAGTGCTCGTATGAGTGGATGAGATACCTGTTATCAGTACTATGTCAATTAAGTGTATATTATGGGAAATGTTACATTCACAGAGGGTGCACATTTTCATTCCTACCAACTTTGGACATGGGCACCTTCCAGTCAACACATCTTTCCGATTACGAAATTTTCAAGGATGAAGCCTAAATAGCCATAAAAGTCAAGCATGGACTGCTGATAATCTCCACCAACCAGAGTGTGGGCAGGCATAGTAGGTGATTATGTGATAGGCTCATTTCTTCATCCTTTTTGTTTAAATGCAGATTATCAGACATACTTCCCAGCTTCCTGGAAGCTACTTGTCAGTCACCAACAGTTGTGGTTGAAACATGATGGAAGCCCCACCTTACTTTGAGAGGAGGGTTCATGAACACCTGGATAATAACCTGAAAAATGAAGAAGAAGAGGTGGTCCTGCTTCGTTGTCAGCATGTTCACTTTATTTATTCTTATGAAGAGGCTCTCCTGGGAAATAATAATACACTGCCAGTGCCGCTGATTTAGTAACAGCAGCAACATTAGAATAGGCGTGACAAAACTTTGTACAGCAATACCATAAAGGCCACTGACACTGGATGTTCAAATGTTTGTTAAGCTTATGGGACTAAACTGCGGCATCATCAGACCCTAAACTTACAAACTACTTATAAACTTATACTAAAAGAAAGCACAAACGCCGGCCGCGGTGGCCGAGGTGACTGAGGCGCTCCAGTCACGGTCAGCACGGCCACTACAGTCGGGGGTTCGAATCCCCCCTCGGGCATGGATATTTGTGCCGTCCTAGTTTGTAAGTAGTTCATAAGTAGTTTGTAAGTTTAGGGACTGATGACCCCGTAGTTAAGTCCCATAAGCTTAACAAACATTTGATTTTTTGAAAGCACAAACATCCATGTCCGAGGGATGATTCATAGCCTAATGGGGGAACGGCCTCACGCATCAGAACATAGCGTCTCAGACACACTGCGACAGCACTGAGTTAGATGGCACCATTCTGAACAAAACAACTACTGTAAATGCAGAAGCTTGTAAAACTTATGCAGGTAAATGGGATTCCTAATCATTATACCTCAGACTAGGTGTAGATTTTCTGTCACCAACATCAAGATACGTGTGTCTTTAGCGATACACGGTGGGTCAACAGGGGAATTAACTAAAGGATTGCGAGTATTCCGTGGATATTCTATACGTCATGATCCGGTGTGAATGTTGAGACGCTAATTTTCTAACGTAACCAGGAGATAACACTGATCTTCATACAGTCTTGTTCTTGAACAAACACACGTCAAAGAAAAGATTGAGCCTCTCATAACGTAATAATTCTGATACATCAGAATCAACAGACACTGGGAAGTAAAACAGGGTGACCAGATTTCCAAAATGAAAATACGGGACTCACATGGGTACCGAAGATTGCGAAATTAAATGTTGCCTTAACCTGCGGCATCTTCAAAGTGACTAACCCCATAACACGTTGGCCTCCCTGTGGCCGACGGCGGCCACAGCACGCGGCTCCGGCCACCTCCACCACCACCACCTCCTAGAGAGGTGGTGTTGCTCTGACGTCATCGCGGCAGTCACGTGTTAAAAGCTTTTACATCATTACTTGATGGACATAAACAAAACGACTTCATGTGTACAATATGATAAGAAACAAAGCCATTGTTGTTACCCCCCAACACAGAGCTAATTTGTCGTATTTGGTTGTTCTCGTATTTATATTTCCTTCTCACGAAATCACTTATTTTTAGTACAGTATGTTGGGTGCAGAAAGTACGACATTGAGTATAAAATGAAAATTATTTAATTGCTGAAACAAGATTAAAACAACGGGGGAGCAATGGGAATTAGGGGTTTTGGGACAGGCCAAACTAGATATACGACAATCTCAGTAAGTAAGTCGTACTAAGTCAACTGGAATACTAATTACCGGCCGCAGTGGCCGAGCGGTCTACGGCGCGCCAGTCACAGTCTGCACGGCCGCTACGGTCGGGGGTTCGAATCGCCCTCGGGCATGGATGTTTGTGTCGTCTTTAGCTGCGGTGGAGTAGTCGAGCGGTCTAAAGCGTCTCGCTGAGGAGCGCGCGGTTGCTTGCCGTGGAGGTTCGAGTCCTCCCTGGGGCGTGTGTGTGTGTGTGCGCGTGTGTGTGTGTGTGTGCGCGCGCGCGCGCGCGCGCGCACACGTTAGTTTACCTAGGTTTAAGTAGTTTGTAAGCTAGAGACTGATGACCACGCTGTTTAGTCCGATAGATTTACAAACAATTGAACTTTTTTTTTTTGTCGTCTTCAGTATAAGGTAGTTCATAAGTAGGTGTAAGTTTAGGGACTGATGATCCCGCAGTTAAGTCCCTTAAGCTTAACAAACATTTTTGAATACTAATTCAAGAGATACTTTATTGTTTTATAATTTCCATAGCAAAGAGGTAGGAAAGACAGTTATTATTACACGGCTCACTTATTTCTCTAAAAAACGTTTTTTGCAAAAGAATGTACGTCATTCAGAAGTTCGGTATTTTCACATATTTTTCATAATACTTATCACATGAATTATTCTTAAAATGAGTACTTTTAATAATTATTTTCTTCGCAGTTTTCGCGCTGCATAAATTATTTGTGTTGGAGAACACTTTTCTGTAGCAGCATTAGTGGCAGGTAGAGCTAGCACAAACCCAGCAACGAGCAACAAATTTTTCCACGAGATCTCTTCAGACGGAAACGAGAGACGAATTTTTTTCCTACTCGCTTCATTATTCTCGTTTATTAAATTTTCAAGTATATTTTTAACTTGGTTCACTTTCTCAAAGAGCTGATCTTCACAAGTTTCTTTTAAAATATTTTCATAAAATTTCGTCAAGCTTTCAGACTTTAATGAAATGCTTTCCAAAGAGGAGGATATTTGATGTGAATCCATTTAAATGATTTCAGCACATGAAGTGGGTAAGTCCATTTCGCGATATAATCAATTAACATCTCGCGAAATGAACTTGAAATGCCCAAGAACTCAGTCTCTTTCAGAGCGCCATGTTTTAGCAATTGGTGATTAATGAAACAATTTTTGTAGTTCGAGGAGCTGCACATGTCACGTGAAAACATTACGTAGTACTAACAAAAGAAATTGAAAAATCGTGCCTTATTCACTTTTAGTTAGACCCAATTTTCTTTATTGTTTGAGTATGGCCACATTACTTAAAACACATTTTTTCAAAATATAGGGGACGGTTAGTAAAATACGGGATAATATACGTCCCGTATTTATTTTGTCGGAACAACGGGATACTAAAGAGACGATCCCGTTAAATACGGGACGTCTGGTCACCCTAAAGTAAAATGAAAACCGAATCTAAGATACTCCCAAAGCGTTTCTACATCTACATCTACATATATACTCCGCAATTCACCGTAAGGTGCGTGGCGGAGGGTACACTGTACCACTACTAGGCATTTCCTTTCCTATTCCACTCCCAAATTGAACGAGGAAAAAAAGAATGCCTATATGCCTCCGTACGAGCCCTAATTTCTCTTATCTTGTCTTTGTGATCTTTACGCGAAATGTAAGTAGGCGGCAGCAAGATCGTACTACACTCAGCTTCAAATTCCGGCCCTCTAAATTTACTTAACAGAAATTCACGAAAAGAACGTCGTCTTTCTTCCAGCGATCCCCAATTGAGTTGCCGGAGCATTTCCGTGACACTCGCGCATTGGTCGAACCTACCGGTAACAAATCTAGCTGCTCGCCTCTGAACCGCTTCTATGTCTTCCTTCAAACCGATCTGCTGCGGGTCCCAAATACTTGAGCAATACTCAAGACGTGGTCGTACAAGCGTTTTATACGCGGTCTCCTTTACAGGTGAAATACATCTTCCCAAAATTCTCCCAATAAACCGAAGTCGGCTGTCTGCCTTACTCACAACTGTCCTTACATGCTCGTTCCATTTCATATCGCTCTGCAATGTTACGCCTAGATATTTGAACGACGCGACCGCATCAAGAAGCTCACTACTGATGCTGTATTCGAACATTATAGGATTGTTTTTTCTACTCATGCGCATCACCTTACATTTTTTCTACATTGAGAGCTAGCTGCCATTCTTCGCACCAACTAGAAATTTTGTCTAAGTCAACCTGTACGCTATTACAGTCAGTTACAGACGACACCCTCCCACACACCACAGCATCATCAGTAAACAGCCGCAAATTACAACTTACTCTGTCCATCAGATCATTTATATAGATAGAAAATAATAGCGGTCCTATCACACTCCCCTGGGGCACGCCTGACGATACACTCGTCTCTGATGAACACTCGCCGTCGAGAACAACGTACTGCGTTCTATTACTTAGGAAGTCTTCCAGCCAGTCACAAATCTGTGAACCTATTCCATAAGCTCGTATCTTCGTTAGC
This sequence comes from Locusta migratoria, assembly GCA_026315105.1. NCBI lineage: Eukaryota > Metazoa > Arthropoda > Insecta > Orthoptera > Acrididae > Locusta > Locusta migratoria. The sequence goes on from CM048748.1 coordinate 273,836,131, forward strand.
AGTCTGCAGTGTGGCACCGCGTCGAACGCCTTTTTGAAGCCGAGAAAAACACAATCCGCCTGTTGCCCTTCGTCCATGGCTCGCAAGATGTCATGTGAGAAAAGGGCAAGCTGAGTTTCACACGAACGATGTTTCCTAAACCCGTGCTGATTCATGGAAAGAAGCTTTTCCGTTTCAAGGAAATTTACTATATTCGAACTGAGAATATGCTCCAAAATTCTACATGAAACCGATGTCAACGATATTGGCCTGTAATTGTATGGGTCAGTTCTCTTTCCTTTCTTATACACGGGAGTCACCTGCGCTTTTTTCCAATCACTAGGAACTTTGCGCTGAATTAAAGATTCGCTATAAATGCAAGCTAAGTAGGGGGCCAACGCCGCAGAATAGTCTTTGTAAAACCGAACTGGTATTCCATCCGGACCAGCAGACTTTTTCGTATTTAGCTCTCTCAGCTGCTTCTCTACACCGGAAATACCTATTGCTATGTCCCCCATTTCGGAATTAGTACGTTGATCAAATGATGGTATATTTGTGCGGTCTCCTGCGTGAAAGATTTCTTAAAGATTAAATTTAGAACTTCAGCTTTCCGTTTGCTTTCTTCTATTACTGCCCCGGAATGATCAACTAGTGACTGGACAGTGGGCTTTAACCCGCTTATCCATTTTACATAGGACCAGAATTTTATATACGGGACCGAAAGCTTCGCGGCACGACAGAACACGGCCCGCCTCCGGATTGGGCATTCGCGCGGCTGTTGTCGCAGCAGTTGGGTCTAGCACGCGTGTGGCTGGTGACGTCACGTGCAGGCGACACCCGCGGCACCGCGTTGCCACGTCACAGCTGGAGCTAAAATAACGGCGCACACGTGTCTTGCAGCTGGGGTGCAGCTGCAGCAGACTAGAGCCCCGAAGCTGTGCGAGTCACTGGCCGAGCCGCGCTTTTTTGTTTTCGGAATTGGTGCAAGTACGCCGACTGCCAGCGTTCGCGTGTGCCCCGCTGGGCAGGGATGTTGTAATTTTAAATTGATCCAAAGCTCTTGTGGTTAAAAAAATCGCCAGTTAAACGAAGAGAAGCCAACTACATATACTTATGAAAATTTAAATACACAAATTAAAAAGACGCGTCATATTAATTGCAAGTAACTTTTTAGACAAATATTTATCTTAATAACATTACCTTAACAATTCTTGCAACATAAGAAAGTCAAATTTCATTTACGCAGTAAATAATAATAATAATAATAATAATAATAAGGTAATCTTTCACTTAACGAGGATCATTTTTACAAAAATGAGGATTATACTTACAATAAAGTACAGTTCAGTCAATTTCGAAGAAGGTAGAAACTTATGTATCTCCACCAATTTCTCTTAAATGTTTCTCAATTTTGACCGCACAAACCCATACGTGGAGAATATCTTCAAAATTGATTCAGTGGCGACAGGGGAAGAAATAAGGCTCTTTACAGAAGTAATAAACCCTGATGGTACATTTTTACCACTACTAAGTACCTTATACTTCTTCCGTTCTTAGAATTAATTTATCGAATGTGACGTACATAACTGTGGGATCTAGTCTCTTGCACACGTAAATAAAATAAAATAAAAATAATAAAATAAAATTAAAAAAATAATAAATAAACGAAAAGTAGTAGATGAGTTTAGTTATTTGGGTAGCAAAATAACTTTTGATGGCAGAAGAAGATATAAAATGCTGAATGGCTATGGGAAGAAAAGCGTTCCTGAAAAAGCGAAATCTGTTGATATCCAAAATTAAGTGTTAGGAAAACTTTTCTGAAAGCATATGACTTGAGTGTAGCACTGTACGGGAGTGAAACGTGGACAATGAGTTCATATGTTTATAAATATATGGGACTTGCGAACTACTTAAACGAACCTAAGGACAAAACACACACACACACACACACACACACACACACACACACACACACACACACAAAGCCAAAGGAGGACTTTAACCTCCGACGGCAAGTAAGCAACCGCGCCCTCCACAGCAAGGCGCCTTAGAGCGCTCGGTCACTCCACCACGGCGATTATAAATTCTGACAAAAAGATCACAGAAACTTTTGAAATATGGTGCTTTTAATATTTAATTTAAAAAATCACGTCAGCTTGGTGATGAATCTTTCTGCACACTGTTAAATTTCGGTAGATAACCTAATCGACATGGTCGGCGAATAATCCTCTTCACACTTCACAACAATATGCATGGAACAGTGATACAAACAAGTGTTGGCAGTGTGCTAATAAAATACGTCTCCAACCCTCTTCCCGCGCTCTAAGAAGAGTACGGAGTCCTGAAGAAAGATCGTTCTGTTGGTTCTACGGCTCGACTTGGCGGGTAGCCTAACAGCGTAGGCGGTTCCGACCGCGAATATGCAGCATACGTCGCGAGTAATTGCCTGACAAAGCCTAAAACATTTTTTACAAAGAGTCCCACTTACAGCAATAACCAACCCAGCAGTAGTACCGTTAGGGACTTGCAATGCTTCGCTGTTCCTCGTGGATCGATGACACTTGAGACAGCACACAAAATCAACAGTATAAACACACACACACACACACACACACACACACAGACACAGAGAGAGAGAGAGAGAGAGAGAGAGAGAGAGAGAGAGAGAGAGAGATTCAGTTTATCCAGACTCTTTAACCAGGTTTTCTTTTTCAGTTCGATATTTTCTTTAAAAATATATTAACTGTACAGTATTCAATACTTCGGAAGTAATAGCAACAGTCGACGACGAAAGTCATTAAAGTCAGCCAAACGCCTTGCAGCCTGATTTAATATCAGTTATAAAATTAAAACTGCCGAGTTGTGTAGTACCGTACTTGCCTATTTTGTTGTAATATAACAAAGAGAAAGAATATGACTGATTTCATTTGATGAAACTGACATAACGTGTCTGGGTACAGGTAATCTGAAGATAATACGGCACATACACAAGGACAAAAGAATTGTTTATGTTGAATGCCAGCCGGTAAACATAGACTTAGCCAACCTAGTACTCGCTAAACGGAGGTGAAAAGATGCACATACACAACATGAACAAAAAAACATATTTCAGTGTATAAAAAGCTACGCGAAAATGCAAATCGTGGTTTCAGGCTTTGTAGCGTTTATTAACATTTAACTTACAATTATTAGTATATGAAATGCATCAAAAACTTTTTCTTAGACTGTGAGTACCTTTCATCAGACGACACACGTCTAGTTGAAAAAGAAAGTTCTTCCAAAACTATGATCAGTGTGCTTGGAGTAATTATTGCTGCAGTTTCAATCAAGTCAGGTACAACAACTGGTAGTGGAGAACACAAGAGCGGCAAATTTCACCACATAGCGACAAACTGAGTGAATGTGGAGGCCATGCGAAACAGCTAATGTTATCATGCCCCGCATCCAGGGGTCTTGTGAATCATCGTTTTCTAACGAACAGCGCATTCGCAAACGGGTACGAACATAATCGGCCGGCCGCGGTGGCCGAGGGGACTGAGGCGCTCCAGACACGGTCTGCACGGCCACTACGGTCGGAGGTTCGAATCCCCCCTCGGGCATGGATGTTTGTGCCGTCCTTAGACGTAGGTAGTTCATAAGTAGTTTGTAAGTTTAGGGACTGATGACTCCGTAGTTAAGTCCCTTAAGCTTAACAAACATTTGAACATTTTTGAACAAAATCGAATGCCGTATCATCTGATGCATTATTTACAATTGTAGGTTGTGCAGCAAAGCCTTAAACTCCGATCTTCATTTTGAAACAACTGAAATAATCCGCATCACCTATGATCTAATTTAGCACCCACAGACATTTTAATTTTTATTTATTTTAATCGTGTCAGAAACATACCTACTTTAAGACTTTTATACAAAAAGGTAGTAAAAACACAAAACAAAGTCAAAATCCAAACACTATTTCTGGGCATAATTTTGGCCAACAAAAATGGTATTAAATGTGTGGCCACTTCACAAAGTATTTCAATTGCTACACCAGCCTCGACATATCATACTTTTCAACAGCCCATGTTATGTATTGTTCTTGGTCCGGGACTGCATCAAAGCACGCTATGGTCTGCTACCAGTACACTGTAGGGAGGATAAATTGAAACTGCTCTGTAACTGTCTGCAAGAGTACTCGACAAATTAAAACGTAATTCTCTTCATTTCATTGGTTAACGTAATAGCGTCGAGGTTGTGTAGCTCGTTGAATTAGAGGTACGTATTTCCTGACTGTAATCATCTTTATCCGGTAGGGAAAAATAAAGTAGAGAGAGAGAGAGAGAGAGAGAGAGAGAGAGAGAGAGAGAGAGAGAGAGAGAGAGAGAGAGAGAGAGAGAGAGAGAGAGGTGGGGGGGATGCAGAAGTAAGTTCTGTAGTCTACCATTCATGAAAACAATCGTCGTGATCTGGCATATTAAAGTGGATCAAGCTTAGAGTGAACGCTACTAGTTCCGACAATCTTAAGTTGTGGATTCAACCCTTCGTGATCCTTCGCGTAGACACGGGGTCACTGGAGTCCAGAGGAGCCGATCATATTTAAAACACTGACGAATAAAACCGTTAACGGCAAGTAAGCAACGGAAGTGACGAGAAATGAATATTAGCTAGTAATACAAAGGGCAAAATGCTAATAAGTAGCTATTTAGAAAGCAGTGTTCGACTATGTAGTAACTGGTATATAGCCTACGATGGAACATCCTTTTTTCCCCATAAGAAATATTTCAGAATGGCACTAATCTTAGTTAAAACAGAAGTATCAAAATACTGATGAGCGCGAACAAGAACTGTCTACAATGAAATTTTGTCTAATAAACAGCGGCTACCTCTGCGATATTTTTCATTTTGCGTTACTGAATATAAACAGAGTTCATTTCATATGCAAATGAAGAAAGAGCACTGAACTATATTTAAATATTTACAGCTATTATCGCGTTTTCATGTGAGCATTCAAATAGATTAACTTCAACTGAAACATAGAACGATTGAGCTCAGAAGCTTACAAGGAGCATAATCCCAAACCACATGATGCAAGAGCGCGGAAGCTATACAAGATGGTATTTTTAAATTTAGTCTTGCCGAAGTATTTGTTCCAAGCGTCTAATTGGATACGTACTTATGAGCCGTACAGCCCTTTTTTTATTGTTGGGTACCGTGCAATAAATATCTCTCTTTTCCACCAAAACTGCGAACAGATTGCCACTGGGAGACCATACAATTACACTATGATTCATAAACTCTCGAAAGCACGCCGGTGGAATAATAAACTCACCTATTTGTACACTCTGTAGGCCTTTGGAAACTGCCCGAAGCAAGACATTCCACTGTTACAAGGCATAGGCGGGACCACCTACTTACTAGGTAGGCGCTTCTGACCACTCAGCTAACACAGCGTTGCAGCCAAAGCGACTACACGGACTGTCTCAAAGCACGTCTCCCTCCACACCACATACTTCAATTCTGCCTCATGTTTCCTGTGAAATGTGATCATATTGCCAGGGCTATCCTACATTGGAATAGCACCCCAGCAAAGAACGCGAATAGGAACTATCCCGCCTTGTTCCTCAGGCCAAGGTGATATAAATATCAACAAATAATACAATTCCTTGAGACAACACGGTCTCGTTATACCAAAGGTATTAAACATAAGGAGAGGCATTGAATTAAAATATATGCTGTGGCTGGGATTCGAACCCGGGACCTCCTACTTAGTAGGGAGGCGCTTTAGACCAATGTAGGAAAGCCCTGGCAATTTGATCACATTTCACAGGAAACTTGAGGCAGAATTAAAGTATGTGGCGTGGAGGGAGACGTGTTTTAAGACAGTCCGTGCAGTCGCTTTGGCCGCAAAGTTATGTTAGCTGAGTGGTCTAAAGCGCCTACCTAGTAAGTAGAAGGTCCCGGGTTCGCTCTGCATTACGAGCAAAGTAACAAATTTTACTCCTTATGTAAATGTATTTCTTCTTATTAAGTTATTGTTAAGCTTAAGGGACTTAACTACGGGGTCATAAGTCCCTAAACTTACAAACTACTTATGAACTACCTAAAACTAAGGACGGCACAAATATCCCTGCCCGAGGGGGGATTCGAACCCCCGACCGTAGTGGCCGTGCAGACCGTGACTGAAGCGCCTCAGTCCCCTCGGCCACCGCGGTCGGCTCTTATTATTTCTTAATGTTACGCTCTAAACTGACTAGTAGTTATTAAATTGTTCTCTCTCTCTCTCTCTCTCTCTCTCTCTCTCTCTCTCTCTCTCTCTCCCAGTAGCGCACTCTTTCAGTTTTCTTTACTGTTGCTTACATGCGAGTTCTGCCTAATCCTTTTCATTTGTAGCAACTATTAGCCTTACACTGTACTTTATTCCTCATATGTTACGTATTATCAGCTTTTCTTTGTTTGCCTTACGAATTTATCTTATGTTTTTTTTATGTTGTCTATGATAGCCCTTATTTGTCCTATACATACCCTGTTTAGATGAACGCCTAACTTTTTTTTCTAGTTTATAATAATTTATCAGTGCGCCTCGGTTGCACAGTGGTAGAGTGCCGGACTACAAATCCAAAGGTCGCGGGTTCGATCCCCGCCAGGTCCTAAGATTTTTATCTGTCACTTTCCACTTCTTTCACCTCTGGCAATATTGCTCATGTGAAAAATACCGAGTAGCACCGTGGTTCGGAACCCACGTTAAACTGTAGGTCCCCCTATAACTGGCTGGGTAAGTCAGTTCGAAGGTCGGAGGAAGGCAACGGCATACCACCTCCAAACAGGACCATGCCTAGTAAAGCACTGTGGTGTTCAAACCAATCTTCGGATTGTTGACTGCTTTATCTTTCTTAATCATTTATCAATGTAATAGTATGCTCCATATTTGCCCAATAATTTTGCTTGTAGCCTCAAATTTAGCTTTGCGATTGATGTCATTGTCCATGCATTTTCTTAGTGTGTTGCCCAAGTTTTCCCTTTATTACATTTTTATCTTACCATTATTTACTTACTCGTGTTTTTGTTCTTCCATAAATATCGAAAAGGATGCAAAAAAATAATCTAGTAAAATTACCGCATAAGACAGAATAAAGCGAAACTAAATCAGTGAAAAAAGACAAAGTAATAAAAGAACTCATGAACGCATTTCTGCCATTTAAAAAAATAGTTCATAAAAAAAAATTTTCTTCTCTTTCAGGGACACTAAAAATGATAAAATGTAATACATAAAACAAAACTCACTCATGTAAAATCAGTGTAAATGTTGTTATTTGTACATCAAATTTTAATAAGCGTTATTTAAACGGTTCGAATCCCGGCCACAGCATAAATTTTAATTCAATGCGGCTCCTTATGTTTAATACCTTTGGTATAACGAGACAATGTTATCTCAAGGAATTGTATTATTTGTTGACAAGGGACACACTACTAGTACCATGGGTACACAAAGACGCGCGACAAGTGGCTTGGCCGGCTGCCGCCCCCAGCGGGGCCCCTCCGCCTTCCAGAATGCACAACCACGCGGCACACGCCCCCGCCTCCGCCCATCGCCAGCGTCGCTGGAGGCGCCGTACACGCCACAGGCTACTACCAGCTGCATTCAAGTCGTAAACCTCGGATTTTTAAATCGCAGCGTTGGCTGCTAATAGGGACACGTGATCTGTTTTGAAATAAGCGCGTAATCATCGTGAATGCGTGATGGAGATGCTAGCACTGCACGGCACATAGAACTCTAGCGCCTGCGAGGGAAGTAACACTGTTACTGAATTAAGGCTCACAGATATGCAGGCTAAACTAAACCTGTTGGAGAAAAAAAAGCAGAAACTGCTGGCCTCAAATATAGGAAAAACAAAGTAAATGATAGTGCTACTTAATAAGGGAGCAGCAGGTGGAGACTGCCAACTCATTCTTGTATCTGGGTAGTGTAGTGACAGAAGACGGTGGAGCTAGGGATTAGATTAGTACTTGTTCCATAGATCATGAATATGATACTTCGTAATGATGTGGAACATGTCAGGTTAATGAAAAGTGTCTTTACAAATTATTACTTGTACTAAATATTACATGACAAAATATTTTTTTATTTAATTTTTTATTTTATTTTATTTTTCAGATTTACTAATTTATATCTAAAAATTCATCTATAGTGTAAAAGGAGTTGCCATGCAGAAATTCTTTTAATTTATTTTTAAATGCTAGTTGGCTATCTGTCAAGCTTTTGATGCTGTTTGGTAGGTGACCAAAGACTTTGTGGCAGCATAATTGTCCCCTTTCTGTGCCAAAGCTAGATGTAACGTTAAATAGTGAGGCTCATTCTTTCTCCTAGTGTTGTAGTTATGTACACTGCTATTGCTTTTGAATTCTGTGGGATTGGTAATAAATTCCATAAGTGTATATATATACTGTAAAGATCCCTAGCTCTTTAAATAAGAGTCTGCAGGATGATCTTGGATGGGCTCCAGCAATTATTCTGATCACACGCTTTTGTGCAATGAATACTTTTTTACTCAATGATGGATTACCCCACAAAATGCCATACGAAAGCAGAGAATAAAAATATGCATAGTAAGCTAATTTACTGAGATGTATATCACCAAAATTTGCAATTACCCTAATAGCATAAGTAGCTGAACTCAATCGTTTCAGTAGATATTCAGCAAGTTTTTTTTTTCTCTCCAGTTCAACCCCTCATCAATGCATACACCTAAATTTTTTGAATATTCTAACTTTGCTACAGATTTCTGATCAAAGTCTATATTTATTAATGGTGTCATTCCATTTACTGTACGGAACTGTTTGTACTGTGTTTTATCAAAATTTAATGATAACCCATTTGATGAGAACCACTTAATGATTTTCTGAAAGACGTCGTTTACAATTCCTTTAGTTAGTTATCCCACCTGACAGACAAGAACTATCATCAGCAAAAAGAACCAGCTTTGCATCTTCTTAATATATATTAATGACTTGCCATTCTATAGTCATGAACAGCAAAGGGCCCATGATGTGAAGAAGCGCGTTAAAATGGCAAATGCTGCCTTCATACAACTGTATTCAATATGGAAAAACAAACATCACGTACAAAAATACGTATTTTAATGAACATGTGAAAGCTGTTCAGTACACCAGTGAAATCTGGAGAGTGGATAAAAAGATAACATTCCCAGATACAAACCTTCATAAATAGATGTCTCCGACGCATTATGAATATCTGGTGGCCAGAAAAAAATAGGTAATGAGGAGCTCTGGCGAATAACAAACCAGATACCTATAGATGACCAGACACGGGAGAGAAAGTGCGGGTGTTAGGGACACACACTGAGGAAACCAGACGGAGCTGTCGTGAAGAAAAGCACTGGAATGGAATCCCCAGGGAACAAGACAGAGAGGAAGACCTAGGGGCACATGGAAGAAAAAGGAAGGAAGCTTAGGGTTTAACGTCCCGTCGACAGCGTGGTCATTAGAGACGGAGCTTACGCTCGGAGTATTTGGGTAAGGATGTGGAAGGAAATCGGCTGTGCCCTTTCAAAGGAACTATCCCGGAATTTACCCGGATTGATTTAGGGAAATCACGGAAAACCTAAATCTGGATGGCCGGAGGTGGATTTGAACCACCATCCTTCCGAATGCGAGTCCAGTGTGTTACCACTGCGCCTCCTCGCTCGGTCAGGCACATGAAAGAGGACAGTGGACGGGAAAGCAAAGACAGTTGGCAAGACGTGGGCAGAGCTGGGGCAAATGGCCAAGGACAAAGCTGGATGGCGAGCTCCCTGGATGCCGTAGGCCCCATAGGGGCTAAAGGAATTAAGTCAGTTTACTGAATTCAAACGGCGCCGTTCTCAGTACAAGAAAAGCGTGGTGTGTCATCCATTGAAATTCATCGCTTTAGTGAGACACGTGGTGATGTTGCCCTGCATGTGTGCAATGTTAGAGTTACGAGATGTCATTTTATTTCCTCTTACAGAATTGCTTCAAGCTGAAAGTGCTTGAGTACAAAAAGTTTAAACCATCACAGTGACAAAATCTAAACAATGTCATCTGTCTTCCAACAAAGTGATGCATTTTCCAGGCGTTGCTCTTTTCTACATTGAAGAGTCAACGAATCTGGTAAAAAAAAAGTAAAGCAGTCAACAATCCGAAGATTGGTTTGAACACCACAGTGCTTTACTAGTCATAGTCCTGTTGGAGGTAGTATGCCATTGCCTTCCTCCGACCTTCGAACTGACCCTGCCAGTTAGTTATAGGGGGACCTACAGTTTACATGGGTTACGAACGACGATGCTACTCGATATTTTTCACATCAGCAACAGTGCCAGAGGTGAAAGAAGTCTAAAGTTACAGATAAAAATCCTAGGACCTCACGGGGATAGAACCAGCGACCTTTGGATTTGTAGTCTGGCACTTTACCACTGTGCTACCGAGCCACACACGAAACTAGCATGCGTATACAAATACAGAGAGATGTAAACACGGCACTGCGGTCGGCAACGACTATTAAACAGGTGTCTGGCGCAGGAGTTAGGTTACTGCTGCTACAATTGCAAATTATCGGGATTGGAGTTTCCACGTGGTGTTATTGTACGCACACGAGAGAAGGGGTGCAGCATCTCTGAGGTAGCGATCAGGTGGAGATTTTCCCGTACGACCATTTCACGAGTGCACCGTAAATATAGGACATCCGGTAAAGCATCAAGCTGACATCGCTACGGCCGGAGAAAGATCCTGCGAGAACAGGACCAACGCGTTCAAAGTGACAGAAGTGCAACGCTTCGGCAAATTGCTGTGTCATCAAAAGTGTCAGCGTGCGAACTATACAACGAAACATCATCGAGATGGGCTTTCAGAGCCGAAGGCTCACTGTTGTGCCCTTGCTGACTGCATGAAGCGAAGCTTTACGCCTCACCTGCCTGTCAACAGGGTCTTTGGACTATTGGTGACTAGATGTTTGTAGAGTTTATGGGACTTAACTACGGGGTCATCAGTCCCTAAACTTACATACTACTTATGAACTAGTAATCCTAAGGACGGCACAAATATCCATGCCGAGGGGGGATTCGAACTTCCGACTGTAGTGGCCGTGCAGACCGTGACTGGAGCGCCTCAGTCACCTCTGCCACCGCGGCCAGCTGGTGACTAGACCTCGGATTTTAGGTAAAAACCTATTTTGTTCCTCATTAAATAAAGGCAATAAAAGTTCTTTCAGTAAAAAACCGTCTTGATTGCAAATTTTTTTATTGATTAATGACGCGTTTCTCCCTTTAGCAGGGTATCTTCAGATTATTTGCGTGACTGAATAGACAAAATTACAAGGCGGAATTACAAAACGGTATAATGGTACATGGGCTTATTTTGTGTTAAGAAGACAGTATAAATGGTAAACAAAGCTTACAATGCGCTCTTCGTGGTGTGACAGCGTAAGTTGTTTTGCGGTGTTTCTATTTTTCTGGAATTTTTGGATTTCCTTGTAGCCCTACCAATGATCGGGTAATAACGAATTACAGTTGGAACATACTCGGTAAAGATGTGAGAAACATAAAACCGATTTAGGTATTTGGTATTAAGGTAATCTTAAAAATCGGTTTTATGTTTCTCACATCTTTACCGAGTATGTTCCAACTGTAATTCTTTGTTACCCGATCAATTTTAGGGCTACAAGAAAATCCAAAAATTCCAGAAAAATAGAAACACCGCAAAACAACTTACGCTGTTACACCATAGAGCGCGCATTGTAAGCTTTGTTTACCATTTATATTGTCTTCTTAACACAAAATAAGCGCACGTACCATTATACCCGTTTTGTAATTCCGCCTTGTAATTTTGTGTAAATTCTGTCACGCAGATAATCTGAAGATATCCTGCTAAACGGCGAAACGCGTCATTAATTAATAAAACAATTTGCAATCAAGACGGCTTTTTACTGAAGGCATATTTATTCTCACCATGGACTGGAAATCAGGCAATAAAAGTTGTACATACACGAATCACGCTATCTGTTTTCGGGTTAGTACCTGATTGTTCCTAGATTTTAAACATCCAGTTAAATATTTTTATGGTTAACGTTGTCTCGTGGTCTTCCCAACTAAGAATTATTTCACCGAAAATTGTAATTTTATAGTACGTAAATTCGTTATTTCATTGTAGATACTGATCTAAATAATTTTGAAAAATCCAAGAAATACCTAATTTCATGTTACAACCTGACTGCATCTAACTTTTAAAAAACTGTCCATATATAATTTGTATGACTATGTTATTCAGCCTTGCTCTATGGGGCACGTCTCGCCGATGCCATGAAGCGTGTAGCCGAGACGATACGCCTCGAATTCACACATGTAGGTAAGCTAGTTTCATCCAGCAAAAAGGTTTTTATTGAAGCACGTACAAGAATCTAGTTATTTCGAGTGGAACTTCCCAACGCAACACTTCCGCCAGACACCATACTTAGTTAGCTACAGGCGGTGGAATATTTCAGAAAGCATTTGGAAGGCGCAAAGGACATTCTTCTTAAGTTGCGCGGAGGAGGCAGGGTTACTTCAGCTAAAGATCTTCTACAGCACCCAACAATTTGTAACGACATTGTAGACATAAAATTTCACCATGCATTTTTGGTACGTATTATCAAAACTCTAGAATGTTCAGGGAAATCAGTCTACTTAGAATGCGATTGATAGAAGAGATGGCAGAAAAAATCAACTTGGTTCCAGTTTATGTAAGTTTTTGTAAGAAACTACATATAGTGTTGCAAATAAATAAATAAATAAATATAAACCGGGACTGAACACCGCCTGCACAGTGCGTGACATCAAGTAAATCAACGGAACACGAATGTGCGGTCCCATTGCGCCTATACAATACCGTCACTTTACAGTGATCCGATGACATCTGTTGACGTGAAACGCTCATTCTCGGCATATTAGACACTATTAACAGAGATGCAGTTTCTCAGCGGAAAATCTGGAGAAACAGTTATCTACTAAAATAATGTGGATTTTTGTCAATCTATTTAGCTTTTTAGACAACAAAATGTCAGCTTTTGGTCACCTATTTTGTGATTTTACAACCTATTTTGTAGGTGATTTAACCTTTTTTTATATACCTAATTTAAGATTTTTAAAACCTAAATTTGAAGAAATGGCTGGCGGGACGAAGATTTCATTCAAACGAGGAGCTGATTTTAGAAACTAATGGCTATTTTGCAGGCTTGGACAATTCCTATTATTCGGAAGGGATCAACAAATTAGAACGGTGTTGGACGAAGTGTGTAAGTCTAAAAGGAGACTATGTCGAAAAATAAAATGGTTTTCCTCAAACATGTTAGTAGTTTTTTATTTTTTCACGGTCTTTTCAAACGCCCCTCGTAAATTTCCTCCCCTTTAGCGTTGCTATATACGTTGCTCCCTATGTTTCAGTACTTGAGCTTTAACATTTTCATCATAGTTCCAGTATGGGATGCGCGAACGCGTTTCTGATATTATAAACAATTACAAATTACAACCGCGACTGCTGACTATTTGAATTAAAACAAATAAGTTAATAAATTGTTTCCTGATCACGGCGTCAGGATTTAAATGCCCGCATACAGGCAGTCTCAGTTCCAGATAGGACAGCTTCCCACCCACAGCTTCCATCACGCCCTACCGCTTTCACATCAGCCAGTCAACCAAACATTCCCAGCGCAATAGGTTGGAAATTCTGCCACGTCGCGTACAAATGGTAGCTCGTGTCGGTATGTGCCACTTCCACGCGAAGCACGCAGACTACTAAGAACTCTTTGTTACGTAGGCAAGCATTCTTAACACGCTGCAATTGATTACTGGCGCTTCATGTAAATGGTGGGTGTGTGTACTTAGATCGTCAGGTAATACATGGAAAATTAATTTACAAGAACTTCTGCCTTCAGGGTTAGGGTACTAGAAAAAATGCAGAGGCTAGTCTGTTCCAATCTCATTCGAACGGCTCTGCATTCTCAGCACAGCTCAATGCAATTGCTAAATACGAAACTGACAAAACCTTACCTAGTGTGTTCGTCAAGCCCGAGGGAATGACACATTTGAAACGTCTCAAAACTAATAAAAGCAGTGAGAACCCGGCACTCAAACTGCGTAATTCACACATTCACTATAAGAGGTAGCACTCTTTAAAGAAAGACAACAGATTCCAAGTTTCAGGAAAGTAATAACCTCAATGAATAAATGCCAAATTATCAGCTGGCTCTAATATTTACGCGTGATCAATGTAGCATATCAGGATAATAATTTCGTGTGGCTGAATGGTCTGGTGCAAGTCTTTCAATTGAACGACACTTCGGCGTCTTACGTGTCCCTGGCCTACCCCAGTTATCCCACCGGGGAAAGAGGACCTACAGCTCAACGTGGAGTCCGAAGCACGTGTCGTTTCTGGTGACTCCTCACATCGTTGAGAGGTGAAGGAGGGGTTAAAACGCACACTGAAAAATCCTCGGTCCGACCGGGTTTTGAACCCGTGACCCTTCGGTTTCCAAAAAGGGAAGGAAGCTTAGGGCTTAACGTCCCATCGGCAGCGTGGTCATTATAGACGGAGCTTACGCTCGGATTTTTGGAGAAGGAGTGGGAGCAAATCGGCCGTAACCTTTGAAAGGAACCACCCCGGCATTTGCCTGGAGTGATTTAGGGAAATTACGGAAAACCTGAATCTGGATGGCCGGAGGTGGATTTGAATCACCATCCTCCCAACTGCGATTCCAGTGTCTTACCACTGCGCCACCTCGCTCGGTCCTTAGGTTTCCAGTCGAGCGCTTTACCCAAAGACCACCGGGCCCGATAGCATATCAGGACACCGGGCCCGATAGCATATCAGGATAATCAGGCACGTAAAAAAGACATTCAAAGGAAGCTACCGTAACCGTGCGCGAGAGATTGCTTGATCAAACTACGTCGACTGAGCAGATAAAACTTCAAAATTTGTACAATGTCACTTAGTCCACAATCACGTCATTTGATCGTTTAGTGGGCGCTGAAGCGATAGACAGATGTGCAACAAAGACCAGCGGCAGGCGCTACAGAGATGCCATGTGCATCTCAGAGGTTTACAACTGAACTTCCTAGAGAATACTTCCAGGGAAGAATCGGACTACATATTACTTTCTTGCCCATTATCATTCTACCGACGCGCTCATAGAGAGAGAGAGAGAGGTGATACCGGAAGTACCCCACACACCGTTAGGTTCCTTTCGGAATACTAAAGTAGGTGAACGGTAGACGGAAACTATTGCATCACTGGTACGCTCTGCGAAGCCCTCAAGACCGGGTAGGTAAAAACTGCCTTCATCTCTTAAGTTATTTTGAGAACGGCAATGCTTCGCTAGGCATCGTCCTAGAGGAGGCAAAAGTTTCTGCAGAGTTGTTATGCCCTTGCGTTCCTCTAACATCTGATTATCAGGAGACCCACAATTTAATTGTACTCCACAGCACATAAACTCTGCGTTAAAAAAAGAATCACATACATGCCCCATTTCGAATTAAGGTGTGATAAATAAATGCAAAAATTTTCAAGGTAACCAACTACACATCGGAATATGTCCGACAGCAAAAAAGACAAAACTTAGCAACGAATGAGAAAATCAGTGAATTTCGAAAGAATATTAAACCCTGAGCATCAATAGAAAGAAACATGACCAGCGAATTTCTACAACAGACGTGATGCCATGGTACAAAATAGTGAATTATTTAGTGACTATCAATTATGTGCAACTGTGTGCTGCGAAATTATGGTAGTCAGCATTTGCATCGGCAAAAGATTTACATTGGACAAAAACTGTGATTTTGAAACAGGTCACGTAAGTAAATAAACATTGGTCACTAGAAACGTCGAATATTTCTTTAGTATGAAATTCTGATAAAATACTATGCTGCAAAGAACAGCAACACGACCAAGTGGTTAATGAGAAAATCTGAATTCTGTGTTAGCAATAAACAAAACTGCCAGGAAGGTAATCTTATATATTGCACCAATACTACTATTTTTGTTGAAATGCTCACTAGCAGCTTTGGTGCAATATATAAAATGTCTTTTTTCTGGAATATTTAAGAGCTGCAAAACGCCACGTATTACTTTATTTTTTTAACGAAACTGTGATGAATCCAAATGTGATATCATCTAGTATCGATACCAAATAGTGGCCAGACGGCAAGAACCTACTTTGGCAGTACCTGAGAGCCGCCTGGTCCAATCAACAGCCGCGCGGGAGTAGCCGAGCGGTCTGGAGCGACACGTTACGTATCGCGTGGCCTTCCGCGTAGGGGGTTCGAATCCTCCCTTGGGCATGGATGTGTGTGTTGTCCTTAGGTTAGTTTAACTTAGTTTAAGTAGTTTGTAAGACTAGGGACTGATGACCAGCCGGCCGCAGTGGCCGAACGGTCTGCGGCGCGCCAGTCACAGTCTGTACGGCCGCTACGGTCGAGGGTTCAAATCCCGCCCCCCTCGGGCATGGATGTTTGTGCCTTCTTTAGTGTAAGGTAGTTCATAAGTAGTTTGTAAGTTTACGGACTGATGACCCCGCAGTTAAGGCCCTTAAGCTTAACAAACATTTGAACTGATGACCAACGTAGTTTGGTCCCATAGAATTACAGACATCTTAATATTTTTTCCAATCAGTTGACGCTCCTGGTTTAAATCATCTTGTTTTTTCCAGTGGCAAAGTCGACGCTTACATTCAGGTACACTGTCACTCAGAACAGCAACTCTAACATTTCTCCGCGCCAATGAAAGAGTACAGTACTATGCTGTGGGAATAACAACCGTTGGGACTTCCATGAGACATGTAGGAGTAACGGAAATCGCCATGACACCATATGCTGTAGATCGCGGTGCCATCAGTGCCATGCTGACTTGACAAGTGGTCGGTGACTTCTGCTTTGGTTATTCTGCGAGTCTACATCGATTCTTCAATCAACAGCAAGGTTGACCAAATGCTCTAAAGCTAGCATCTCCTAGCAACGCTCGCAGCAATACGAGTTTTCCTGGTTCGTGTTCTTAGTGTTTTCGGCCACCGAAGCTTCATTGGCGATCGTGGCACAACATAATTACTCTGAATAAAATGACTGAGTAGTAGTTCAGATCCTCAAAACGAAACCGATGACCTTACGGATATTAGATCTTGCCTTCCTGACCTCACAAAAGCAGATGAATGTCTTCGTTACAACTTTGCTAGGTACTAAACTAACTACCAATGTTTTGGACATTGTTGGGGATTTTAAAAGGATATTGGAACTTTCAGGAAGGGTTTTCCCCACACACTTCGAATACTACAAGAGTTATAAATGAAATGTTTGTTGTTCTGGTCTTCAGGTCGAAGACTGGTTTGATGCAGCTCTCAACTCTACCCTGTGCTATGCAAGCCGCTTCATCTGAGAATACTTTCGGCACCCTACATCCTTTTCAATCTGCTTACTGTATTCGTCCCTCGGTCTCCCTCTACGATTTTTAACCCACGCAACTTCCTTCTAATGCTAAGTTGACGATTTCTTGATGTCTCAGAATGTGTCCCACCAATCCATTCCGTGTCTTAGTCAGAATATACCAGAAACTTCTTTTCTCCCCAATTCTATTGAGCATCTCCATATTAGTTACATGATCTACCATGTAATCTTCAACATTCGTCTGTGGCACCACATTTCAAAATTTGAAAACTTAATAAATCACGGAATAATGTAGATAGAGGGGTAAAAATTGACACATGCTTGGAATGACTTGGGGTTTCATTAGGGGGAGGGAGGAGGGAAGTATTGCTAGACGCGTGAAGGATCTCTTGCGTGCGTCGTTTGGTGATGATCGTGTGCTCAGCCGCCACTTTCGTCATGCTTGGCCTCTCAGGTCCCCAGACACCAGTTTTTTTTTTTTAATGGGACTTAACTACGGGGTCATCAGTCCCTAAACTTACAAACTACTTATGAACTACTTACGAACTAGGAAGGCACAAATATCCATGCCCGAGGGGGGATTCGAACCCCCGACCGAAGTGGCCGTGCTGACCGTGACTGGAGCGCCTAAGTCACCTCGGCCACCGCGGCCGGCCAGACATCAGTCCGTGAGATTATTGGCTTTGGGATTACCTGAAGTTTCAAGTGTATCGTGAGCGACCGATATCTCTAGGGATGCTGAAAGACAACATCCGACGCCAATGCCTCGCCGTAAGTCCGGACATGCTTTACAGTGGTGTTCACAACATTATTCCTCGACTACAGTTATTGTTGAGGAATGATGGTGAACATATTGAGCATTTCCTGTAGAGAACATCATCTTTGCTTTGTCTTAATTTGTTATGCTAATTTTTGCTTTTCTGATTAGATGAAGCGCCATCTGTCGGATACTTTTTGACCTTTTTTTTGTTCTAATAAAACCCCATGTCATTCAAAACTTGTGTGTCAATTTTTTCCTCTCTATCTACATTATTCCGTGATTTATTAAGTTTTCAAATTTATACTGACTTTTTGATCACCAGGTAGTTTAAGTATTGCGCAAGTCTAGGGACCGATGATCTTAGCAGTTTAGTCCCTTAGAATTACAAGTATTTGAAACATCTGTCTCAATGGACGCTTGTTCTCGGCTATATACAGGGGGCTAAGTATCCCCGAGAGCTTTCCGAACTTGTCACAATTAGAAATCGTTAAAAATCACACTCATTTATGACTGTTTCTGCTTAATGTTGGTAAATTATTTATTTACTGCATCTGTTTTTTCTTACATTACTCTTCATCTTTGGCAATTGCAATTAAACAAAGAAACGGTACATACAGGGATCCTAAAAAAATAGTATACATAAAATATAAAAAGTGTGTATGACCGGTACTTAACAGTGTCGACTATATTTGAAAGACACACCAATGTAACCACAGCCACTAGTTAATAAAAAATAATTAAAAAATTTTAAAAAAGAAATGTTCATAACAACATCAGAGTTAGTGATAGCTCTATTTCATGCAAAGTTTGAGCAGGATAATTGACTGTCTTATGCAGCTGTAAAAATTTAAATGTTTATAAACCTATGGCACGAAACTGCTATAGTCATCATTACAAACTAATTTACACTAAGGAATAGCCCCCCCCCCCCCCCACACACACACACACACAAACGCGCGCCTAAGAGAGGACTCCAACCTGCGGCGGGAACGGCCACCCGGTCCCTAGCATGACGCCTTAGACCACACGGCCATTCAGCGCGGGCTGTAAAACTTTGTCTTATTAAGAAAACAGACGATTCGCTTTATTTCAAAGAATCTCCAGTGCTCAACTGTAACAATATAGGCTACTTTTTTTTTTTTTAATGAAATGTAAAACAGTGTTTCAGTTGACCACTGAAGATGCTTTAAATAAAGCGAAACGAATCTTGTCTTAGACAAATTTTTACTGTTGCTAAAGGCTGTCGGTTGCCATAAACAATCTGCATGGCTGCAACTGCGGAAAAAAGGCCTAAAAACAAAGACTCAGGCAACATGGTTAGAACAGAAGAAAAAAATTTGGCCGCGAACAGGAGATATCTACCAGGGGCAACTTGGTTGGTAGCTAGACTGGAATTCCCTGTACGTTGACTCATATTTATTCCTCCCTTCTCTCCCCTACTCGAGGGCGCGTGCGTTTTCTACAGGGTAGCCAAAAAGTCCTTTCACAACTGAACTAACTGCATGCTTCAGTGGTAATATAGTGGGATGTTTAAGATTTGAGCTTGGCGCGTGGCATCCCAGCCAGTGACACTGCAACGGTGTTCCTCACACGAGTTGCAAAGTGTTGGTCGCGTAACTGAACGCGGCTGTGCCCTTCAAGTGAATTATAAAGCGCACAACGTGATACTAGGAATTAAAGGATCACACTGCAACTCTACACCAAAATGAATTACCAAAAATGAACTAACGGTAAATGATTTAAACAGTTGGAGACGCATCGAGTTGTGCAGGGAGAAGGCTATAACAGCAGGTACGGACGAAAATACGACTTTCTAGTCTCACTGTGTTATTTCGTCTGTTTTAGTCAGATGAAAATAAAAATTACAAGTGTTGAAGCTGAATCTGGTATGCAACATGACGATACATAAAGCAGTGAAAAATGATGAAAGAAAAAATGTTCATAAAATGCGTGAAGAGATTGTAAAGGACGGTTATTAAGTTGCATAACTATTAAAAGTAGGCCAAATAATGACGCTTAAAATAAAGTCCGTGGCTTTAGTGATAAGTATTGAGCCGCGGTGGAGTGGCCAAGCGCTCTAGGCTCCTTGTTCCGGATCGCGCGGTTGCTCGCCGTCGGAGATTCGAGTCCTCCCTTTCGCAAGGGAGTGCGTGTTTGTCCTTAGGCTAGTTTAAGCAATTGGTAGGGGGGTGATAAGTACAGTAGTTATGTCTCATACAATAATAATAAACATTTGATCATTTTTATATTTAAACGAAGCCATATAATAAGCTAATAACGGCTAGTTTGATATTGTTCTGATTCTCCAGTGAAGTGAGTTTTATTACTTTATTTGTATAGAATTACAAAACATAGGTTGCCTATAAACGGGCTTAAAAAATAAAAAATAAAGAAGGATCGAATAGAAGGAACGCCGTAAAGTGACTGTTCAAACATAGACGCACACACAAATCTGAACAAGTATTATCAAAAATACATGTATTAAAGAACTTAAATTTGTTCTCCACTCTGATAGTAATATGTTAGAGGGGGTTCACGACTATACATACCGGAATACAAGCAGGCTGTTAACCATCGTAGTACCAACGTGGTTCGGCATAATCCCATGCTGCACTGCTTTTTCTCTAGGGCATTCCGCAGCTAACCTATCTTTCAGTATCGCTGCAAGCATCAGTATGGACTGAGTTTTTGCTGAAGGAATCTGAGCAAAAGTGTCAGCATGTCCCCACCCTTTTTGGTGCTCTTGACACCCACAAGAAGAGTTAAATATATAAAACACATCCACTAAGTAAGTTTTCCTATTTTTATATATATTTTTTAAAGGAAACAAGTTACACGAAAAACTTTATCAGCAACTTTGAGCTATTTGTTGGCAAAAGAAACCCTTGTCATATAGAGGGAACAACTTCTGTACCGCCGGCCGCGGTGGCCGAGGGGACTGAGGCGCTACAGTCACGGTCTGCACGGCCCCTACGGTCGGGGGTTCGAATCCCCCCTTGGGCATGGATATTTGTGCCGTCCTTAGTCGTAGCTAGTTCATAAGTAGTTTGTAAGCTTAGGGACTGATGACCCCGTAGTTAAGTCCCATAAGTTCTACAAACATTTGAACATTTTGAACTTCTGTATCCTTGTGTTGAAATAAGTCTCCCAGCTGTGAAGAGAACCAGCATGTGACAGCCATCTCCAACTCTTCGTCACTGGGAAAAACATATTCGTAAGGCGCAAGAGAAGATGGAAATCACTGGAAGCAAGACCAGAACTGTATGCTGGGTGATCAAACGGCTTCTAGCCGAAATTTTGCAACAAAATTGCTGTTCGCCGAGCCATATGGTTACGGGCATTGTCATGGAGCGTCACAGCTCCTGCAGCAAGCATTCCACGACTCTTGTTCTGAGTGACACGTCTTCTGGCCAGCAGTTTGACAACGACGAAGAGTTCAAGACTGAGAAACGCTGGTTCCAATCACAGGCGGCAGAATTATAAGGCACAGACATTTAATAATACTAATAAATATTAATGTTCAAACATTTGTAAAGCCATAGTGCCAAACTGCTGTGGTTATTAGTTCCTAGACTTACAAAGTACTTAAATTGTGCTACGGACAATACACAAACATCCATCCACGAGGGAGGACTCCAACTTTCGACGGAAAGGAGACTCGCACTCCGCAGCAATGCGCCTTGGGGCCGGTTCCCAGTAGGGGCTGCCGCACGGAAAAGCACGCGGCAGCGGCACGGTTGCCATGGACACGCGGCGCTGGCCTTTGCCGCCGCCGCACGACGCGCTCCAGTGGGAACTGAGCCTTAAGCCCAGTTTACACGATGATCGCGCTAGTAACTAACAGATCACGTTGCGCGCCATCTAGCGAGGTAAACGCGGAACTACTAGCATTTCGTGAGCGCAGATGGCGTTTCGTACTAACTAGAGCACGCTTTAGGACAGGTTCTAAATATGCTGCTAGCGAAGTAGGTGCGCATGCGCAGAAGTGAATTCGTAGTGTGGTTTTCATGATTATGTGTGGAAATAGTCGCGTCCTTACCGAAGTTACTTGCTTTGTTGGAGTGATACGTCTTTCATCAGTGGAGTGGAACAGCAGGCATTGCGCTTTCGAATGAAGCATATAGGGTCGCTGCAGAAAATCCTCTACTGTAAGAAGGTACAATGACTGTTACTTATGAAGAAAATAACAGAAAAGTGTAGATTTAAATGCATTTTGAATACGTCTTGTTGGTTAACGTCATATTTTGAAAGTTCTATAATTTTTAGCAGTCAGAAAGCTGCACATAATCTCGAAAGTGGGTTGCTAAAAGCAAATCAAAATTTAGTTGGCTGAGGTCCCAGTATGGATCGGAAATTGAAATTGCTGTGCAGACTTCAACAGCAATATTTGTAACAGTTGGTACAGAAATTCTTTGTACAAAGGCTAGGCTCCCGAAAGATTCTCCTATCGCAGAAACCGCAATGTTATAGCAAACCTGCAAAAAATAATTACATGAAGTAACTGACGCATTTTAACAAAGCTGAAAATTTAACTCAAGTGTAAAAAGTATTTCGTACCTTCAGCTTGGCGAAATTCTCTCTCTCTCTCTCTCTCTCTCTCTCTCTCTCTCTCTCTCTCTCTCTCTCATCGCCGTATTTTTGTCCTTGGAACAACGAAACCAATTTAGTAAAACACTCGGCACTTATTATTCGGGAAAAAAATCTGACTTCATTGAGGTCCTCTGGTATGTGCTACTTCATTATCTGCATGCAGTACACATCTCATTCGTCTCTTCCTCTCAATCAAGGACACATCCAACTTTTATTTATTCTTCACTACAATGTTCTAACAATCTTACAAACATTTCCACAGCTCCTGCAACCGCCGACAGTGTAACTTCTTAAGTTGCATATTATCATCTATGACATACACCCAAACGTATACAAACAGTTAATAAGCCCGTATTTTCGCACAGGCGCTGCTGTTAGTTGTAATCAGACGTGTAGACGGAAGTTTATCGTATTAATGATCGCACGTCATTAGTACCGAGTTGGTACGCTTGGAGCGCTGCAGAGTGTTATCTTTCTTGTGAACTTCCGATCGTCGTGTAAACTAGGCATTAGACTAGCGCGCGACTACATGAATACAAAAGCTGACCCCTCATTTCTTTTGGTAACTATTTCGAAAAGTAGTTTAAACTTTACTGTACGTGTTGCCTATAAAGTTTCTCATAACAATGTTGCCTTCGTTTAAAAAAAAGAGGAAAGTTTACTTTCTGGTCCGCCTCGTTCAAAGAAACAATACGAAAGTTTCCTAACATGAGCTGCAACATTGACCTGTTTACTCCAATTGCAAGCGAATTACTAACGCTTGTCGCTGTCAGTATACAAATACTTGAATGGAGTCATGCAGTGCTGAACACGCTAACTTAATTAATGAGACTGTCTCTGAAGTCGGCAGCCTGACTTCAACGCGATGACAAACTGTTCACAATACCGTCTACAGGTATCACACCTTACTCGTGGCAGGACCTATAACTGCATACAATGGACAAAGGTAAAGTATATAAAGTTACTCAAGCAGACTTGGGCGCAGATGGATGGATGGCATTACCTCTCACAGAAATGCAAGTTGACAGGAACGTAATTAGCGTGTCCGGCGGGATCATTAATAAAAGCTGACAGTGGTGTCAAGAATCTGTAAGGTGTGGCTGCCTCCGTAGTCTTGATTCGGCCGTCGACCACGCTGCCTTCACAGCTTACGGCAGCTCTGCTGCGTCGAGTTTTGGCGCCAACGATTTACTTCGCTCACGACACAGAAGCACAGATCCTTAACTTACAACAGGTGATCGGAAGCAACAAATCTGATAATCAAACGGCATTTAAATCAAGTTGGAGAGGTAATAAACGCTTAGCTTCTGCTTTTGATCTTCCCGGATATGTCCTTCAAATAAGTGCAGTTCGACCACTTACATAACTTTAGCGACAGGTAGCACGGGAGTTGGGGGTCGAGACGATACACGTGGACAGGAGAGTGGGATGTGCAGAACAAAGATCTTATAAAAGTAACTAGACTCGCCGACGGCGCTTCAGGAGCTGATTAATTCAAACATTCGGCTATTATGGTGGAAAATATTGCGGCTTGAACGAACAACATTACATAGTTCTTAATCCATCCTACGGTAATTGTTAAGTCACAGCTGTACTATCTACACGCGAAGAAAATTAGTACTAAACTGTGCAGCGTTCAGTTGTACGCATAAATTCGGAAAACAAACCAATAATTCAGATACAGATACGTGAGCCAGCCGCGCTGGCCGAGGAGACTGAAGCGCTCCAGTCACGGTCTGCACGGCCACTACGGTCGGGGTTCGAATCCCCCCTCGGGCATGGATAGTTGTGCCGTCTTTAATATAAGGTAGTTGACAAGTAGTTTGTAAGTTTAAGGACTGATTACCCCGTAGTTAAGTCCCATAAGCTTAACAAACATTTGAACATTTGAACAGATACGTGAATATATTAGGATGTTTAATATTACGGACTTTAAATCATAGCAGTAACGTTTTCAGCAAAGATAAATTATGGAATTTACATTATTTCTTTTTAGAGTACCAGGGTGTATTAATACGTAACAGTTGTGAACAAGCAGGTTTGGCAAATTTCTTGTGGTTCAGAAGAAAATCGTTCAATGTATAAAAACTTGTGCTGTTTAAGAAATATCATTACAATTTGATAATATGTAGTATTTCTGAACCTTATCTGAAAGTTTCACGTCTGATTGTAACAATTAATTGATGAAATCTTTTATGGACAACTATTAGTGAAACCATAAATCTCGTACTCAAGTAATCCTAAACTTCTTTAAATAACTAACCGCATCATTATGTAAAACTTCGTATATAAAACCTACATATGTGTTAGCAACAATTTTCATCATCTCTGTAATGAGTTTAATTAGTTCTTGTAATGGATATTGTGGACTAGGACTTCTTGTTATATTTCACAAAGACCATGAAAAGAGATGTACATTTTTTATCATATATAAGTGATCTCTTTTTATAATAAATGTACGTATTGATGTAATTTACCTTACTTTGCTCGCCTCCGTGGCTCAGGCGATAGCGTCACCTACTGCCACGCAGGGGCCTTAGTTCGATTCGCGGCAGGGGATTTGGTGTTGCGTCGTCATCTTCATCATCAACATCGTCATCATCATAATCATAATCATCGGTACGCAGTTGCCAAGTAAAAAGACTTGCACTTGGCGGTCGAACAATTCCAAATGCCACACGATTATTGCCAACTTACTTTGCTAATTTGTGACTGTAACTGACATTTTCTGTATTGATCAACAATGCGTTATACAGTACCCATTGTCTGAACATATATATACATATGCGCTGTAGCGTCAGTTTAGGTTTGTTTGGAGCTTTATATGAATACTTATTGAAGTATTTACTACTTCTAAAAATATCTCCCCAGGACACTATTGCACGAAAGCAGATATCCCCAAAGCTTCAACGAGATTGAAGTAAGTATTATAGTTTCTAGTGTGAACATATTTATGTTACGATCATTTTAAACAAATTCAGCTTAATCCAAAAGCGATAAACATAATAGGTAGGTCGCGGAACTAATTAGGAGACTCTGAACAGAACTAGGAAGAAACGAAATTTCTGACACACCTTGACTAAAAGAACAGATACAAACTGATACATCGAGAAAACGTCAATTTAGTACTGGAGGGAAGTGTGTGGGGTAGAAGCGCAGAGGGAGACGAACGACTACAGTAAGCAGGTTCGAAAGGATGTAGGTTGCCGTTGTTCGCAGGTGAAAACGCTTGCACAGGACAGGGTAGCGTGGAGAGCTGCAGCAATACGAGTGTTTGGACACAAGACCACAACACATGATCATAGGAACATATTTCAAAGTGAACATGATGTTTGTGGCGTAATTAATAGGCACCGCACGGCGGCGGAATGGCCGAGTCCATTGAGGTGCTGTGCTACAATGCGCGAGGCCGTTTCCCGTAGGGGGTTCCAATCCCCCTCGGGCATGGATATTTGTGCCGTCCTTAGTATTAGTTAGTTAATAAGAGGTTTGTAAGTTTAGGGAATGACGACCCCGCAGTTAAGTCCCATAAGCTTAAGAAACATTCGAACAATTTAATAGGCAGCTGTGTTATAAGGAATGTGGCGTTAAGTTTTCCACCTTTCAAATAGTCCGCTCCCCGCAGCAGAATTGTGGGCCTCGGCAGAGCCGCAGTGACGGACGCTAGGCCGCTTTGAGCGCGCTCGCCCTTCCGTAGGGGAAGCGTGTTTACAAACAGACGCGACGCCGCGTTTAGTAAACCGTGCCCGCATCACAGGGACGCCACAGACGACGCACCACTCGATACTGTACGCGCCACGCATCGCGATGCAGAATTAGGAGTTACCAGGCACGGTATTATACGCTTCTCCCAAATTCCTGTTAAGAACTTGGAGGATTGTACAGGGAGGTGAGTATGTAGTTCAAATGTTAACTTTGAAGTGAGTTAACAGCTGGCAATATAAAAAATGCATAGTCAACTATCAGCTGTTTGTTGTATTTAGAACTTTACCGGTTTTGGATATTATCCATCGTCAGAAGAGTCTGTTAAAATTGTTCCAATCATGAATTATACACAAGTTATAATGAATTACGACATAGCCCAAAAATGTTCAAATGTTTGTAATTCTATGGGACCAAACAACGTTGGTAATCAGTCCCTAGACTTGCAAACTACTTAAACTAACCTAAGAACAGCACACACATCCATGCCCGAGGGAGGATTCGAACCCCCGACGCGGGATTCCGCGCGATCCGTAACGTGGCGCTGCAGACCGCTCGGCTACTCCCGAACGGCGACATAACCCTGCAGTATCATACACAGTATGTTTAATTTTGTAAGTATCTTCTGGATGACACTACGAAGTTATATTTCATTGTAAGTTGTGTATAATACGTGATTGTAGGATTTTTAACAGATTCTTCTGACGATGGATAATATCCGAAACCGGTAAAGTTCTAAATACAATTAACAGCTGATTGACGGCTGACTATGCATTTTTTTAGAGTATATAGTATTTTCATGAGGAACATATGGGCCTTGGTGGAGTAGCCGAGCGGTCTAAGGCGCCTCTCTGAGGAGCGCGCGGTTGCTCGCCGTCGGAGGTTCGAGTCCTCCCTTGGGCATAGGGTGTGTGTGTGTGTGTGTGTGTGTGTGTGTGTGTGTGTGTGTGTGGTCCTTAGGTTAGTTTACCTTAGTGTAAGTAGTTTGTAAGCTACGCACTGATGACCACGCCGTTTGGTCCGATAGATTCACAAACATTTGATTTGAATATATGGCCGGTAAGGTCATGCAGTGACACTATGAGCACTTCTTCACCTTTCACAGCATGAAAGAAATATCTGCTAATACAAAAAATAAAGAACAAAATAAGCAGTCTCGCATATGCGACCGACTTAGTAGTGACGGCAGATTCGATTGAAAGGTTCCAAACTAATATTTCAGAGCAAGATCAGAGGTGTAAGCTTTAACGCATGAAGATCAACATCTCGCAAACAAAAGAAATGTCTTTGGGAAAGAGATTTAAAAAGATTTGAGTGACAAATAGGGGGGAACAATGTTAGAAAAGGTGTGCAGTTTTTAGTTAGAATGTTTTTTTCTCACAGGATGATAACACAGTGAAAGAACTGGAATCCAGGTGTAAAAAAGCTAACGCAGTGAGTGCTCAGATACGATCTGCTCTCTTCTACAAGAAGGAAGTAATTACTAAAACTAACGTCGCAGTGCACCGTTCTATTTTACGACCAACTTTGTTGTATTGGCGTGAACGCTAGGTGAATACAGGTTACCTTATTAACAACGTTGAAGTTACAGATATGAAAGTAGTAATGATGACTGCAGGTAATGATAGATAGCTACAATGGCAGGAGAGTGTCCATGAAGAGAAAATCAAAGAATAACTGGGAATGAACGCCATAGATGAAGCAGTTAGAGGTTAAGATGGTTGTGTCATGTTACACGCATTGTAAAAACAAGATTACGTAGAGATCCATGGGTTGAGTAGTAAAGGATAAGAGGAGACGAGATACACCAAAGAGAAAGTACTTGGATTCAGTCAAGAATGACTTTAAAGTAACAGGCTATGCTCCAGACTAAACGCTGAAAGGAATAATCAGCCTCTAATGTTGTTGTTGTTGTTGTTGTTGTTGTTGTTGTTGTTGGTGGTGGTGGTGGTGGTGGTTGTTGTGATTATGCAAGCTGTTTGTCTTCCATATTTTGGAAGGTAGTATGGACCAAATGAAATAAAGTCTTGTGAACATGGACTCTAAAACGTACACCTTAAAAGCAAGGAGCACTTTATCAGCTGATGAGATCGATCACGGTACCGAATATGCAGACGAGCTCATAACTCGCGAGGAATCCATTTTAGAGTCCATGTTTACCACACATTTTTTAATTATTTTTGATCTATACAAGCTCCTCTAAAACATGGAAAGCAAACAACTTGCAGTACAACAGATTTGTTTCATATTGCCAAAGAAGTGCTCATAGCGTCGCTTTTGATATAATCAAAACACAGGGTGTTTCGGGAGGAATAGTTAAGCTGTTAGTACAGTATGTAAACCGAACAAACATATAGCAAAGGTAAATGAGGACCTTTTAACTGACTCTTCAGTTGGCATTTAGTAGATCGTCAATACATTAAGAGGATAATATTTTGTGTATTCTACAAGTTTATTTTTATTTAGTCAACCGGTTTTCGGCTTACTATGCTAGCTTCAGACTATAACTTGTAGAAAATACACAAAATTCTCCACTTACACCAATATTATGATTATCTGCTAAGAACTAACGGAATAACTAGTGAAAATGTCATTTACATTTTCTATAAGTTACTGTGGATTAGATACTAACAGTTGCAGCTCTGCAGTCAATAAAACTTGGAAATACGTTACAAAGCATGTTATATTTCATTTCGTGTATACTACAACCACTTCCATAGATACGCGATGACACTGTGGGTATAGTTGAAGTCTTCATTCAAAAGTAATTACCAAATGCCTGAGCACAACTATATACCACTGTTTAACGAACCGAAGGATTCCCTGTTCTCAAAATACTTGTGGCTGTGACAAGAGCCAGTCCTCTTCGATTCGTCTGTGGGTTGGAGCACTTCCGTTTGAGATGTTTTTATGTGGATTAAACAGACGGAAGTGTTGTAGGGCGGATGCTCAAGCTGCTGCCACTTGAACTTATCCAGTACTCTTTGTGTGACCCTGGACACGTGTGGACGCGCGTTATCATGGAGCAGAATCACTCCCTCCGTGAGCAGCCCAGGCCGTGTGCTTTTGATGGAATTGCATAGGCTACGGACTGTCTCACAGTTGTAAGGTGGTTACTGAATGGATATTTCCTACCTTACGTTTTGGGGCTATATATGTTGGCAACAACATATATATATAAACATCTTTGTTGGGACCGCAAGGATTATCTTTGGCGGCGGGAAGGCGGGGTTTATGCTGAGGGTAGCCGCGAGAGAGTCGGAGAGTAGTAGCGGAGCGTGACGGTTGCACTGCAGCTCGCGGTGGACACAGCCCGGAGTTCTTCATGATGATGCTAATTTTTTGGTAATTTAATTTTTTTTGGCACTGCGCAAGGTCGTTCATCGCATTTGATTTCACTTTATGTCACTTTCCATTCAGTAGGAACCTATACACAACCTTGATTAATTAGTGGCTCGTCACTGTAATTGTTGTGATAACGAGGATAGGGCATTAACCAAAGGTAATAATAATAATAATAATAATAATAATAATAAAGCAGTTCCTTTCACATTTTGAAATTTTCACTTTCTATAATTAATCGTTTCTTGAGGGTAGGGCTGCATCCCTATTTTAGCAACAGCCTCATTGCACGACTTCGCAATGATATGCACATTCTTCATTTTTATAGTTTATGTTACATGTCGAATTTGCTGATTCCTAATTTTCTTTAATACAGATTTATTCAGTTTGATTGGTTTAATTTAGTTTGTGATTATTCTTGACGCTGTAAGTGATTGTAAGTTAATGGTAATTAAGTACATTGTAACATGTGGGTGACATGAACAATATGAAGTGAGGAATATATGTGTGTGTGTGTGTGTGTGTGTGTGTGTGTGTGTGTGTTGTGTGTGTGTGTTGTGTGTGTGTGTGTGTGTGTGTGTGTGTGAAGCGAGGTATCACTTCCCCTTTTTTCAGCAAAAAAAAAAAAAAAAAAAAAAAAAAAAAAAAATTTTCTTGCAGTCTGATTGTATAGTAATACTAAAACTGGGCCAACAAGTACAACACAGTACGACATTCTTTTATTGTTCTCGA
Source organism: Locusta migratoria (assembly GCA_026315105.1). Classification (NCBI taxonomy): domain Eukaryota; kingdom Metazoa; phylum Arthropoda; class Insecta; order Orthoptera; family Acrididae; genus Locusta; species Locusta migratoria. The sequence goes on from CM048748.1 coordinate 273,866,650, forward strand.
GTGTGATCATCAGCCAACCAAGATTTTTCATCTTTTCAATCCTTCTAATTTGCGGTCAGATAGCGTAAGTTTAGTTCCCTGTTAGTACGGAAGGCAACAAACGCACGCGCACACACACACACTTTATATATAAAGTATCCCCCTTTACATCCCAACTTGACCCGTTGCACAGTACACGTCACTATTAATGGTTTTCCGTGCTGGAGGAATTCGATGAGAATATAATCTCTGACATCGAAGAAGACGGTGAGCATCACGTTACCTGCTGAGGGCACAGCCTCTTATTTGTTAGGTGGAGGTGACTACGCATACTTCGCGGCCCTAGATGTTGCACTACGTTATGCCAAGGCGACATACACCGATGGACCACAACATTGGGGCTACTTGCTTAATAGCATGGTAGTTTTCAACACATCACCCCATCGATTCTGCGTGTAATGATATCCGCACGTCATTGATAGGTATTGGTAGTATGCATCACTCATTACGCAATTTCCGTTAATTATTGGCCGATGGTTTGGGGGTGCGAATCTGTCGCCCGATAACTTACCAGAGGTGTGACATCGACATTTTGTGATTAAACTGTCTACATGGCTTTATTTTGTGTCAGCTACAAATCAATAGACGGAAGCGACGGAAGAATCCATTTATATAATCAATAGATTGATTAAGCGAAACTACGTGGTTTTATTCAAGAAATGTTCACAATGATTGTGGACTCTTACTAGAAATTTTCAGCTGTGCGTTAATCATTCAAAATTCTTACAAGGGAAGTACTTGCGCTCGAACAAACACATATATACCAAAATCGTATGAGAAGATCCCTTATTGCACTAGTGATACTCCCGCATCTGCAAAACTGCGGTCATCCGTTAGAGGCCTCAGCGTGTGCTTTGCCACATTGCACTTTGACCTGTCGGTTCGCCAGTAGGAACGGTGGGTGCAGTGTGCCTCCGAAGTTGCGTTTTGTGATGTTATTTGTGTGGTGAAGCGTCAGATGGAGCGGCGACTGGTAATCAATCCTGCTAATGTATTGCGATATGTTGAGATAAAGTTACGAAGAACCCTTCTTCGTGAAGATGGTATTAGTGTCGAAGATTAATCATTCGCATGCTTTCTCGTATCTTTTGTGGTACAGAAATATGAGCGTAAGTTAGATACTGTTGTAACACTAACACATAATGATGATAATAGGGATGATAATGACGAAGAACTCATTGCAAGCGGTAGTACTAAGGTAAGTGCGGCAAGAGGCGATGGAAGCAGTGGCAGTGAATATCAGCAGTCTTGCGAGAAGAAGGTTAAGGTTGAACTATCATCACGGCTTTTGATAGCAATACGCTAGAGAACATGTACGATGATTATTACATAAGTTATAGTTAAGATATCTGCATTACGTATGGCGTCTACAGTTACATCTACAGCGTTATCTGGAGCATGATTTCAGAGTTTTGCGTAAAAACGACACCCACCAGCACATTGAGGTGTACGTAGAGATCCTGTAACCAAACGTCCATACAGATATGTTTGTTCGAACCCATGCACTTTCCTTGCAAGTGAGAATAGGGCCGCGGTGGAGTGGCCGAGCGTTCCAAGGCGCATAGCTGCGGAGCGCGCCGTTGCTCGCCGTCAGAAGTTCGAGACCTCCCTCGGGTATGGGTGTATTTGTTGCCCTTAGCATATTAATTTGAAAGCCTAGGGACTAATGCCCAGATGAGTCCCATAGATTTAGAAACATTTGAACATTTTTGGGAATAGGAAAAGCACTTTTAGAAGAGTTTCAAGTCATAACAGAATTCAAATGTTCAAATGTTTGTAGAGCTGATGGAACTTAACTACGGGATCATCAGTCCCTGAACTTACAAACTACTTATTAACTAACTAATACTAAGGACGGCACAAATATCCATGCCCGAGGGGGGATTCGAACCCCCGACCGTAGTGGCCGTGCAGACCGTGACTGGAGCGCCTCAGTCCCCTCGGCCACCGCGGCCGCCAAGTTGTAACAGGTGTAAGACAAAAAGACCTCACGACAATGTTTAATGTAGCACTAAACAAAACGTAACATGAAATAATAAAAACACAAAAGTATACATAGGCGGGAAGATAAATACAGTACATTGGAGTTTGCAGATTATCTACTTTTGATTGGTTAAAAGCATTATGGAATTGGAGGACATGGGAAGGAAACTGATGGGAGAAGCTGGAAGAATGGGACTGGCGATAAATGAGGTTAAGAAGATGTTAATAGTAGTTACAAGACAAAGACTGAACATGCCGTTCAGTATAATTATCAATAATCTAACATTTGAAACTGCAGACAGCACAGAATACTTAGGAGTTAACATCAACAATACCAATAATGTTGAAATTCAAATTTTAAAAATAATACAAGCAGGAAATAGAGTTTTACATTCTTTACATTCAATGTTTAAGCAAAACTATTGTGGTACATATTGAAGCTGAGAACGTATAAGCCTTTCATCGGCCCAACAGTGACTTATGGCAACGAAACATCGACACTAACACAAAAAACGGTGAGAAGGCTGATCACATTCGAAAACAAGATGCTGAAGAAAATACAAGGTACTCCAGAAAGTAAGTTCCATTTGGTTATATAAAACAAACGTGTACAGATACAAAAAAAAAAATATTTACTGTACAAAAATCTACAACTGTTAAACTACTTTTCTACATAGCTGCCGAAATTTTGTAGGCACTTGTCATAGCGTGACAAGTTTCTCTATGCCTTCTTCATAGAAGGTTGCCGCCTGTGTATTCAGCCATGTGGTATCATGTTCATTCAGCTCGTCATCATCGTTGAAATATTGACCACCAACGACAGATTTTTAGGTGTCCCAGTGAAATTGCCGTAAGAGTTGTTTGGTCACATTCGCCACATGAGATCGGGCACTATCGTGGAAACAAACACCACCTTTTGATGGAAATCCTCTTCTTACACCTAAAATTTGTCCTGTCAACACTTCAACGATGACGAGCTGAAAGAACATGCTACCACATGGCTGAATACACAGGCGGCAACCTTCTATGAAGAAGGCATACAGAAACTTGTGCCACGCTATGACAAGTGCCTACAAAATTTCGGCAGCTATGTAGAAAAGTAGTTTACCAGTTGTAGAAAAAAATATTTATTGTACAAAAATCTACATCTGTACACGTTTGTTTTATATAACCAAACGGAACTTACTTTCTGGACGTACCTCGTATATGGACCAGTAATGGAAAATAATGGTTGTAGAATAAGACAAAACAGGAGGGTCCGGAACTTTTACAGAGCCAGACATAGCAGCCTTTATCAAAAATCAAACATTCAGATGGTACGGTGGATGCGGTGATAGACTATTGGAAAGGTCTAGAATGAGGTGGATGGATGACGTTAGGAAGGATCTGCAGAAGGCGGGAATTGAGAGGATGGTTGAGAGGAATGACGCGCTCTTGTACGTGAGGCAAGGGACCGACTATGGTTCAAATTGCCCTGGCGGTAAGTAAGTAAGTAAGTAAGTAAGTACTTAATAATGGGCCCAAATTATACCCAAGTGGCGGCCAAAACATCAACGTGCGTTCCTCTCGTGCTCTCCAAACCACTGTTGCACGCCCCCGTCGGAAAAGAAGCGTGAAGGGAGGCAGTTAACAAGCAACAGCGCTCACGTAATGTATAGCTATCATTAGAGTACTGCCTCAGGTTCCACGGAAGTGCAGATCGTCATTCATTTAAGGCAGTGTAAAGACACCTTTTGGAATAAACCACCCTCTCCAAGTAAAAATATTCTGGCCACCCCTACGCCACTCCTCCTCCCCAATCGTGACAAAACTAATCTCAAAGAAAACATATTCAATCTTCCTTCATTTGCTAGAGCTTTCTTTTAAATTGTTGGACGAAATGTTTTTGTGTATTTTTGTAATGGGGCACATCCCATTTTTACATGTTTTCCAACGGAAAAACCTGATTTGCTTAACAAGTTTTCGTATTTCAGGCAATACTCTGAAGGTAATCTTGCTTATTAAGAAGGTCCCAGTACATAAACAATTTCTAAAGTAGTAGGTTTCTATCGAATTTTTTAGAATTACATACTGTATCATGTTCTTTTACCTATCCTCTGGTTGCTGAAAAAAACAGGTTTAAAGCTTTGCGCTTATTCATCATTAACACACTGCATTGTAAAAGAATCTATGATATATTCAATTCATAAATAATGTTACACTAGAAACTCCTTAATTTTAATATTAAATTTCACTGTAGGGTACGTTTTTATATTACTGAACCCCTGGTTATTTTATGGTGCAAATACTGTCTTCTGTGAGGGCGAACCACCCCCTCCCCCATGACTTTGTTTTTCAACCCCCAGGGTGATCGCACTGATTTAATGAGTGTTCTTACTTATGACGACTTCCCAACACTTTAGCAAATTTACCATTCCGAACAGGACGCATCTGTTGTGGAGGTGTCCCCTTACTCGTGTTACCTCACTGGAAGCTTCATCGATTGTACAAAAATGTTTTGAAAGACGAGGTCTCTTCAATTTGGGAAAAAAGTCTTGTGAGCGCAAATCAAGGCTGTTTAGTGGGCATAGAAGATATTTCCTATCTCTATTCGTCGTTCTTTTCTTCTTAATCTCACTGGTAGGACAATATAGCCATTCTTCTGCGACCTGCTGTTATTTCTTCATTGAGATCATGCAGAATCCATCTGTCAGCAACTTTTGTCATCTTTAAAAATGTTCAAATATTTGTACAGCTTATGGGACTTAACTACGGGGTCATCAGTCCCTAAACTTACAAACTACTTATGAACTACTTACGAACTAGGACGGCACAAATATCCATGCCCGAGGGGGGATTCGAACCCCCCGACCGTAGTGATCGTGCAGACCGTGACTGGAGCGCCTCAGTCTCCTCGGCCACCGCGGCCGGCTCTAACTTTTCAGTGATGATTCAGATAGCATAAGTGAGAGATCTCAAATGCAATTGCCTTCTTTGTTTTTCGTCGATCCTCTTTCAAGATGTCAATAATCATGTATATTTGTTGTAGTTTATAATCTTCCACTTCTTGGGTTGTTCTTACGTGCTTACACGACCCTCGCGGAAATGTAGCACACTATCGTAATTCTGTGGTACGATCCACCCAACTCTCCCCCCCCCCCCCCACACACACACACCTCTCAATGCGTTGTAAAATTCAAGTTGCGTACTTTCTATGTAAGGATTCCATTTTGACACATGTATGCTTGTCAGTATGTATTATCCTACCTGGGTCGGTTTCCGCTTCCATTTTAAAACTGAATTACTCACGACTCACTGAATACACACAGAACCGTCAAACCTGAAGTATGCCTCACAACTGACAAATCGATCAAATAACCATAACGGTCGGACATGCGCCGTAAGCAGGACTTTAGAAATGAAACTTATTTTGTACACTTTCCCCACTCTGTACGACTTGCACACATACGATAGACAAATATTCCGAGACAATTCCAAGACTAATGACTACAAGCACTGTCTGTTTAGACGATGACCAGGTATCTTTACAAGCATATATCTATAACTGGACAGCAGAAAATTTGTGATAGTCGATGCTTTACAATAAATAAAACCTGTTGCACCTTCTTGCACCAGATCAGCGTAGTGACTAACAAAAAGAATAGCTATAGGTCGGAAGTTCGGTATTCTTCACGCAAACATATGGCCGTTGTAACAATAATAAAATGTTTAAATGTTTGTAAATCTATCGGACTGAACTGCGTGGTTATTAGTCCGTAGCCTACAAACTACTTAAACTAAGGTAAGAACAACACACATCCATGCCCGAGGGAGGATTCGAACCTCCGAAGCGGGAGGCATCATAAGTAACATGGCGCTCCAGACCGCTCGGCTACTCCCGCGCGGCATTGTAACAATAGAAGAGGGTGATATTGACAACAACATGGCTGAGAAAAATGGCACATGGCGACCCTTATCTGCGTCTGATAACAGCAGATAGCAATCATAACACACACCCGAGCGTATGGATTTTCATGCGGAACCTGCATTCCCCGTAGATGTTCGTGACACTGATCACTGCCGAAATGCTGTACGGCAAGCAATCACCCTATAAACACATCCCACGATCAGGATTCTTTTAGGATTTCCTCTGCTCGCACACACTGAACTATCAGGCTACAGATCTTAACAAACACTTGTATTGTACCTTTGTACCTTCTCAATTGTTCGTCAACTCTGACTGCATCGAACCAGAAGCTGATAAAGTGAATACTAAAATACTGAGATCTATCTTCAGAAATTGCTTCACCGAAGATCACAGTGCATCTACATCTTCGCGTTGCACGAATGATACAGAAATGAAAGAAACATATTCAAATCGTATCATAGGAGCAAGATTAATGAAGTCCATGGGTTGCCCGTTATGTTTGAATAAGCCAAATGTAGAATTATGGGCTGCGAAGGGGATGACCGTGCGGTATGAGGCGCCACTCAGCGGATTGTGTGGCCGCTCTCGCCGGGGGTCCGAGTCCTCTCTCGAGCGCTCTAGAGATGCTTGAAGAATGGATGTGTGCTAGAACGTATGTGCAAAAGTTTCCGAAACGATCATGACAATACATTACTTGAATAATTAACGCATGTAATTTTTTTTGAGAAACCCCTCTTCGTAGTGTCTTACAAATGCTTTCGGATTGCATCGTAACGTGCCATGTCTCAATTAGCAAATAATAAACTACCGACAGGGCATAATATGCGCAAACGGCTTCTTTCCTACGTTTTGTAAGAGCTGACAAATTAATAAATTGCTAGCTTATGGAATATCGCCACAGTTGTGAGATTGGATTCGCAATTTTCTGACAAAGGACACAGTACGTAATAACTGACGGAATGTCATATAGTGAAACGGAAGTCATAGCAAGTCATATCTGTCATTTCCCAGGGAAGTGTTATAGGGCCCCCTACTCTCATTGTTTATAAACGATTTAGGAGACAATCTGAGCGGCACTCTTAGACTGTTCGCGGATGATGCTGTCGTTTATCGATTAGTCAAGTCACCATATTTAGATATCTGCATTGTGATAAAATTGGCAGCTCGTTTTGTATTATCCTGATACAGGGCAGAGAATGTTACGGAAATGAGACACGCGAGCTGGGGTGGAGACTATTAAAAGAAAAGCGTTATGCATTGCGAAATTTCTATCACTAACTTTCTCCAATGAATGTGAACTTATTTTGTTAGTAACCACCTACATAGGGAGACATGATCATTACAATAAAAGAAGAGAAATCAGATCGAGAAATTAAAGAGTTAGCTGTTCCTCTTTCAAAAAATTGTTCAGATGTTTGTAATTATTATGGGAACGAACTACGTTGGTCATCAGTCCCTAGACTTACAAACAACTTAACCTAAAGAAACTTCCTGGCAGATTAAAATTGTGTGCCGGGACCGGGACTCGAACCTGGGACCTTTGCCTTTCGCGGGCAAGTAAAGTTGTGAGGCGGCATCGTGAGTCGTGTCGGGATAGCTCAGTCGGTAGAGTACTTGCCCGCGAAAGGCAAAGGTCCCAGGTTCGAGTCCCAGTTCCGGCACACAATTTTAATCTGCCTGGAAGTTTCATATCAGCGCACACTCCACTGCAGAGTGAAAAGTTTCATTCTGGAACTTAACCTAAGTTGTCCTTAAGTTAGTTTAACACACACATTCATACCCCAGGTGGGATTCGAACCCCGACGCGTAACGTGGCGCTCCAGACAGCTCGGCTACTCCCGCGCGGGTGTTCCTTTTTCTCGCGCGCTATTACAGACTGGAACGGTAGAGAAATGTCGTAAAAGCTGTTAGGTGAACCGTCTGCCATTTGCAGAGATTTAGATGGAGAACAACTTATTCTACCTCGCTTTACTGCAATAACTACACTATTTAGCCTTTCTAATTACACACACTCACCTCTTTGCCAAGTTTGTTTAGCAAGTCTATGAGAAACGATTGCTGCTGTGTGTTCTCATCACGAGCGTCTCAGCGCACGATTAGCTGAAGCGTGTGCAGCACCTTAGCCGGCGGCAACGTCAGAAAATGTCAGCTCTGAGGCATTCGAACGCGGCGCGACTGCTCATGCTTGAAGTGCTGTGCTAACAACACAGCCGAAAGCAAACACCGCTATTAGTCAACGACTCCCAGCCAGCCTGCTCTCACTTTTAGCACGTCTGCCGTTACTCAACAGCTAGCCCAGCAAGAGCTGCAAAACCGAAAGGTAATCCTTCGAGAATACTGTACGGCAAAACTGAAATAGCCAAAAGTGAAGCGACCAGAGCTATTCTCCATAGTATATTGTTATTTTTAGCATCAAATTTTTCACGATGCAGAGAGAGAGAGAGAGAGAGAGAGAGAGAGAGAGAGAGAGAGAGAGAGAGAGAGAGAGAGAGAGAGAGAGAGACTAGCACCCCCCCCCCCCCACACACACACACACACACACACACACACTGTGTGTTCCTATCTCTGTATTCATTACCCCCATTATATGAAAATGTTATACTTTTACATTAAGTTTATTCCTGGTTTGTTCCCCAAATTTCCAAATATTTCTAAGCTGTTTGGTCAAGTAACTTATTGATATTGTAACTGCATTTAAAAATGTATTCCTTGTTTTGCAAATTATCTTCCACAATGTAAGAGCGTGTCTGAGTTATATTCTTAGCAGTCTGTTGATTTATTTATTGGAATGGCAAATTGTTTAAGATTTTACACACACAAATTTTCCAGATTAAAATTAAGTTCATTCCTGATACTCCCCTCCTGTACATTTATCAGATATTCTGGATTTGCAGTCCGCCTGAAATGCAAAACACTGCTCTTTTACTTTTCACCCGAACATATGTGCCATTGGGTTGGTTTATTTATTTGTAGCGTAGTTTTACATTTAGTGGTAATTTTTAAAATTTTAATTGTACTACCACAGTAGAGCCAACGATGCCATTCCCTATGTGCTTGAATCTAAATGTGAACGAAAGATATACGTAGTCTGTACTAAAAATTGTAACATTTTAGTAAGACAGTTAAGTCTTAAGATTGCCTTGTAGGCAGAAAACAGGCTAATTAATTAAAATCATCTTGGAGCATACACAAAATTATTATTTTTAATTCAGTTTGATGATGCTCCACCAAGAACCGACGTAAGAATCGGTCAAAATGAACCATTTCCACATGTTCGTCCCTAGTCCCTAGAGTGAGAGCTCATGAAACGTTACTTTCGAGTGACATTTCTAAGTCTCTCAGCCCATCTGGGTAGCAATTCAATTTTTGGCGTTGGCGCATTATTATAGGAGATTTCAATGAATGATAGGTAAGGGAACCTCATAGTTATAAATATGAAATCTTCCATGTCCTTTATCACTCTTAACAGCTCTAAACGCGCGCGACTTATATTTCGTACATATATAAGACAAAAGTACATCTATTATTATGTGAGTATAATTATTAGTAAGCCTTACTACCAGGCATATTTATTTCTTCCAGTATCCCCCTTCCATTCATCCCCCTGAATCCGTCATTTCCCCCATCCCTTTCAATCTCGTCCTCTCCCTTCTCTCCGTTCATCTCCTCTCCCATTATCCTGGCCGCCGCCGACCCTCCCACAAAGTCAGTCTCTCTCTCTCTCTCTCTCTCTCTCTCTCTCTCTCTCTCTCTCTCTCTCTCTCTCTCTCTACTCATTTCCATTCCCCACAACGGCCCGTCTCTTCTGCCTCTCTCTGATCAAGTCCTCTGCCTCTCAGTTATTTCTTTCTTCCCCTCTATACAAAAATTACATAGAGGTCGAATGGTTTGTAACTTGATTGCAAGGTACCCTTTGTGATATACCATACGGTGGCTTCCTTAGTATAAGACCTCCATTAAAATGTACGTACATAAATACGACTAAATTCATCGTAATCAGCCGAACATTGGAGTACATTCTGGAACGTTCCACAATGTTCCCAAATGTACTGGACTATTCATGAACATTCCTTAACTTACAGTATCATTGTAGAACATTCTGTAGTGTTTAGGAATCTGTGATAGTCTCTAATGTTCAGGAATATTCTTGGAGCTATCGAGCGAGATGGCGCAATGGTAACACACTGGACTCGCATTCGGAAGGACGGTGATTCAAATCCACCTCCGACCACACTGATTTAGGTTTTCTGTGATATCTCTAAATCACTTCGGGCAAATTCCGGCATCGTTCCATTGAAAGGGCACGGCCACTTCCCTTCCCTAACCTTACCCAAAGATCCGAAGGTAAACACCGTCTCTAATGACCACGCTGTCGACGAGACATTAAGCCCTAAACATCCTTCCTTCCTATTCTTCAGAATTACATCTTCAGAATCGAGCCCTGTTATTGTGGTCTTCAGTCCGCAGCTTTCCACGCTACCCTATCCTCTGCAAGTCTCTTCATCTGAGAATACGTTCGGCCACCAACATCCTTTTGAATCTGCCACATCATACAACTTGATCGTACTGTGACTCGTTCAGAGCTTTAGCAGCACGGTCATAGTAAACTTAGGATTCTATATACATATACCGGGTGATCAAAAAGTCAGTATAAAGTTGAAAACTTGATAAATCACGGTATAATGTAAATAGAGACGTAAAAATTGACACGCATGCTTGGAATGATATGGGGTTTTATTTGAACCGAAAAAAAATTCTTCCGCGCGACGTTTGGTGATGATCGTGTGCTCAGCTGCTAGATTCGTCAGTCTTGGCCTCCCAGGTCCCCAGACCTTAGTCGCTGCTATTATTGGCTTTGGGGTTACCTGAAGTCGCAAGTGTATCGTGATCGACCGACATCTCTAGGGATGCTGAAAGACAACATCCGACGCCAGTAACTCACCAACTCCGGACATGCTTTACAGTGTTGTTCACAACATTGTTCCTCGACTATAGCTATTGTTGAGGAATGATGGTGAACATATTGAGCGTTTCCTGTAAAGAACATCATCTTTGCTTTGTCTTAATGTGTTATGCTAATTATTGCTGTTCTGATCAGATGAAGCACCATCTGTCAAACGTTTTTTGAATTTTTTTTTTCGGTTCTATAAAACCCCATGCCATTCCAAACATGTGTGTCAATTTTTACCTCTCTATCTACATAATTCCGTGATTTATTAAGTTTTCCAATTTAGACTGACTTTTTGATCACCCGGTATATATTACAAAATTGGTTAACGTATCATCATCATGTTGTTGTTGTTGTTGTCTTCAGTCCGGAGACTGGTTAGATGCAGCTCTCCACAATATCCTATTCTGAGCAAGCCTCTTTAACTCCATATAAGAACGGCAACCTACATATTTCTGAATCTGCTTACTGTATGCATCTCTTGGTCTTCCTCTGCGGTTTTTACCCCACACACTTCCCTCCAACGCTAAATTCACAATTCCTTGATGTCTAAGAATGTGTCCTACCAGTCGATCCCTTCTTTTAGTCAAGGGATGCCAGAAATTTCTTTTCTCCCCAATTCTGTTCAGTACCTCCTCATTAGTTAGGCGATCCCCCCACCTAATCTTCAGCATTCTTCTGTAGCACCACATTTCAAAAGCCTCAATCCTCGTCCTGTACGCACAGTTTATCGTCCATGTTTCACTCCCATACAAGGCAACACTCCACACAAATGCCTTCAGAAAGTCCTTAGGCTTAAATCAATATTCGAGGTTAACAAATTTGTCTTTTTGAAGAACGCTTTTCTACCCATTGCCATTCTGCATTTTATATCCTCTGTATTGTGACCATCGTTTGTTATTTTACTGCACTAGTAACAAAACTCATCTACCTCCTTTATTGTTTCGTTACCTAATCTAATTCCTTCAGCATCACCTGATTTTCTTAGACTGCACTCCATTACCTTAGTTTTGCTCTTGTTTATGTTCATCATATATGCACCTTTCAGCACACTGTCCATTCCATTCAACTGTTCTTCCAGGTTCTTTGCTGTCTCTGATAGAATTACTATGTCGTCGGCAAAACGCAATGTTTTTAATTCTTCCCCCTGAACTTTAATTCCATCTCCAAATTTCTCCTTGCTTTCCTTTATAGCCTGCTCAATGTACAAATTGAACAACATTGGAGAAAGGCTAGAACCCTGTCTTACTCCCTTCCCAACCCCTGCATGTCTTTCATGCCCTTCAACTCTGACAACCGCTGTTTGGTTTTTGTACAAGTTCTCTATATACAAAATCAAGTTTGTATCGAAACCTCTGAGTAGGAAACGCTGCATACGTGGACAGGGCCATCTGTTCAGATTATCACCTTCGCGGCTCCTGTGAAGTTGAGAGCATTTGCTGACAGCGAGTGGTCGATTGGACAGAACGGAGGCAGCGGCACGGCGCAGCAGTTAACGGTCGCCGCGGCTCGGAAGGCGACTGTAAGGAGGAAGGGCTGACCTCAGCGCGGCTCGTGTTTCCGCAGTGAGTCACGAACGAGAGATAAACACGTATCTGGAGTAGGATGGAGCCGGCAGGCAGGCGCTGGCGACGGGGGCCGGCTGGCCGGTCGGCCAAATCGCCCACACCCGAGGCCGAGGACGCTCCCTTGACGTACGTGCCAAACGCGACAGCCAGCGGGGCGGCCCGTGCGCTGCCAACGCCTCAGCTCTCGCCACTGTCACAAAGAAACTCTAAAGCGACCGACAAAACGAAACCATTAAAACCGAACCACTATTCCTACATTCAGCATCGTGGCAGTGCCGCGACTTCGCTTCTAACAAGGGAAACTCAGTTGGTACAAGGAATAGCCCGTCAAAACTGAACACAGGAAAAAGCTATAAGGAGTGTCAAAAAATTCCTTCGGAACGCGAGGCCAGGATACGTGGCCCTATTGTCGCGTCACATACCCAGCGCTGTATCTAGGAAGGAAGAAGGAAGGAAGCTTAGTGTTTAACGTCCCGTCGACAGCTTGGTCATTAGAGACGGAGCTAACGCTCGGAGTTTTGGGTAAGGATGAGGAAGGATATCGGCCGTGTCCTTTGAAAGAAACCATCCCGGCATTTCCCTGGAGTGATTTTGGGAAATCACGGAAAACCTAAATCTGGATGGCCGGGAGTGGATTTGAACCACCGCCTTCCCGAATACGAGTCCAGTGCAGTGCGTTACCACTGCGCCACCTCGCTCAATAGACGTATCTAGGGACTGGCTTAAGAGTTTCCACACTGGAGCTCGCGTGACAGCTGAAGTCGTGTTTATGTTTGCACTTCAGTCATTTATTGTCTTCCGAATGAAGTGGTGAGGGATATGGGGGGGGGGGTAGGACTTATGGGACTTTAACAACGGGGTCATCAGCCCCTAAACTTACAAACTACTTATGAACTAGCTAATACTAAAGACGGCACAAGTATCCATGCCCGAGGGGGGGGTGGGATTCGAACCCCCGACCGTAGTGACCGTGCAGAACGTGGCTGGCGCGCCGCAGACCGCTCGGCCACAGCGGCTGGCTAATGAAATGGTGATTTTTGTGTTAGTGGCTACATAATTATGGCACGTTTATCTAATGAGGACACTGAAAGTTTGCTGAATGACAGTAATGAAGCTGACGGTGAGACTGAGTAGTCAGGAAGTAGCGAGGACGAAAGAGATGATGAAGAGGAAGATGAAGAGGGAAATGAAAACAATGAGGAATAAAATGAAGAAAATGAATAGGATGGTGGTGATTTCAATGACGGCAGTGACTGGAATAGTGGTACTCCACGGGAAGGTGGTGTATGGACAGATATTACAGGAATAGGGGAGCTTCCTTTGTGCCACAAAGGGAAAAAATTTCTGAAGCATTGACAAATTGAAGGATTTGCCTAGATTTTTTCCAACTAAATTTTTATTACTAACTTTTGAATGGCATTGTGGCCGAAACAAACCGACACGACCGCGATAAGATTTGAGAATTTTTTAATTTTAACACAATCACCAAGTCAAAAAGTGAGCGATATGAAATAATGAAAACAGTATCCAGTAAAGAGTGTGTTTGCTCCGCGCTCCGTCCCTAAAGGGTTAACATGTGCCACGCTGGAGTGGCCTCTAGCGCCGAAGGTACGAGTCGTCCATCGGGCATAGGTGTATTTGTTGACCTTAGTATAAGTTAGTTTAATTAGTTTGAAAGACTAGGGACTGATGACCAGCGTAGTTAGATTTACAAACATTTGAACATTTGGTTCACATGTGCAATGTAGGGCAACTATCAGGCGCAATGCCGTCATGGTTCCGTGATATGATGTTGGACAGCCATGCGTGAGATCAATTCCCCCTTCTGTTCTACATTTGTAACTTTTTGTTTCTTCCAAAATTATCAATATGTGTGACTGTGGAGGCGTAACGTACGTACCGCGCATGTCCTCTATTATCAGCCGAGAGGAATTCGCTTTCGAACGAGCGTTGCAAGCGTTTGATCACGAGGCGACAAGTCGTCAGCTTCTTTCCCCGGAAAACAGGTCTGATGTGTCATACACGACATGACCGTGAGTCATATGATAGAAATGTCTTATTCACACATCTGACTTGTGTGTCTGGCGTGTGAATGAGTGATTTATGCCTACTTCCCCGATTTAGGTGTTCCTATAAATGTGATAGCCGGCCGCGGTGGCCGAGGTGACTGAGGCGCTCCAGTCACGGTCAGCACGGCGACTACGGTCGGGGGTTCCAATCCCCTCTCGGGCATGGATATTTGTGCCGTCCTAGTTCGTAAGTAGTTCATAAGTAGTTTGTAAGTTTAGGGACTGATGACCCCGTAATTAAGTCCCATAAGCTTAACAAACATTTTTTATGAATGTGATTACTCCCAAGGAAATGGTAAATAGCAACAGATAAACGCAACAGTTCCACAATCATACAGTGTTCTCTGTACTCTGAAGTTATATAAGCGCATACCGTCAATTCCTGCATATTTCCAACAAAATCTGAATATGTTCTGACATAAGCGAAGTCATTATGTGTACTAACCTACGCGTAATTGAAGACAGGGATACCACCCGTCGACTCTGACCTATGACGTCAATGATTGCGTCTTAATGAAAAAAAAAAAAAAAAAAAAAAAAAAAAAAAAAAAAAATCGGAAAGCAACATCCCGAAAGACAAAACAATACTAAGAAAGCAAAACTTTACATTACGAACAAATAATTATTCATTTGCAATAGTGTTCTGCAAAGAAGTTTCCATTACGAATGATCAAGGTATTTTTAATGAAAACATGGGGCTCGGGTACAGGATGGGTGAATGTAAATTTATCAGTTTGTATTTTTGGCCGGAATATCCCGTGTGGGATTTTTCGGCTGCCTAATGCGAGTCTTTTTACTTGACGCCACTTCGGCGACTTGCGTGTCGATGATGATGAAGACAACTCACATGACCAAGTCCCCTACCGGGAATTGAACCCGGACCAACTGCGTGAACTTGGCACCCGACTTGACGAAATGGCTTTTTGCTTTATATAATCTTCAACAGCATCGTTCGTAGTAGATTGTAGTTTCAAAATTTTTGTTTGTAGTTTTTCGAAAAAATAGTTATGGGTCATTCAAAAAAATGACCATCACCTCACTTTCACGAAATTAAATTTTTATAGATGATATGTTTAGGAAATCATTTGTAGAGAGCGAATTTTCATTGAAGCGACTTGTATAACCCACCAAACCTGCGCGAGGGCCATATTGCCATGTTACAAACGATTTTCTACACATATCATCCATTAGAATTAAATTTCTTGAACCTGGGGTGCTGGCAGTGGGTGCAGTGCACAGCAGTATGTCCCTCGCGTCTTGCGTTTCGAACAGGTTTGGTGGGTTATACAAGTTACTACAAACGAAAATTCGTTCACTACAAACGAAAATTCGTTCACTACAAACGAAAATTCGTTCACTACAAACGAAAATTCGTTCACTACAAACGAAAATTCGTTCACTACAAACGAAAATTCGTTCACTACAAACCACCACAAACGATTTCCTACACATATCAGCTATAAAAATTTAATTTCGTGAAAGTGGTGTGCTGGCCATTATTTGAGTGACCCATAATTTTTTTTTTTTACCGAAAAACTACAAACCAAAATTTTGGTCCAACAATCCATTACAAACGAATCTCTTCAAGTTTATGTAAAGTAAGAAGCAATTTCGTCAAGTCGGGTGCCAGGCTCACGGAGGTACCCGCGCCCCCCTGCGTGGAGTGACGCTGTAGTCTAAACTACCGGGAGGGGGGGGGGGGGGGCAACAAATGGTAATGTCACATTCGTAACACAAGGAAAATGATCAAAATTTCGAGTCATACAAGACAACACACGGACGTCATGGGTCAAAGCCGACGGGTAGTATCCCGACGTTCAACTGACCCCTATCCTAGTTTCACACTTTTGTTTTGTTTTGTTTTATTATTATTTTAGCCCATGCTCGGTCACGGAAGGAAATAGGCCTAGCCGTTTGAAAGGAACCATCCTGGCATTTTTTCGAGAAGAAATCATGGATGACCGGAAACGGGATTGAACCGCCGTCCTCCCGAATGCGAGTTCACGTGGCGTTACCACTACACCACCTAGATCGGTGGGATATTTAACTAAAAGAAATTCAAATGTGTGTAAGCCTATGGGACCAAAGTACTGTGGTCATCAGTCACTAAACTTACAAACTACTTATGAACTAGCTAATACTAAAGACGGCACAAATATCCATACCCGAGGCTTAGAAAATACTTTAACTTAAATTAAGGACGACACACCCGTCCATGCCCGAGGGAGGACTCGAACCTCCGACGCTAGAGTCCGCGTGATCCGTAACTTGGCGCTCCATACCACACGGCCATTTCCGCGTGGCGATGTTTAACTCCAGCTGCCATTGAGCCTCATAGATCGATTCTTGTCAAAATATAACAGGGCTTACAGACAACTAATGATGAGAAAAAAAAATTCGATTCCGATCCCAATTAAGCCTGCTTGAAGACAACTAAGTAAACAATTATATGTCACGTACAGACAGACATTCTTTTGCCTCGTTGCAACATGACTGACATCACTGAGTAACTAGATCTGCAGTCACGTTGCTATTGCTTGCTTAATGCCAGAAGTCCACGTCGCTGTGAAACAAAAAAAACATTGGATACTCATCGCTGTCGTATCCTCTCGATGTCCGAAACCGGAGATGATTGGAAGACTATAAAATCGCTAATGTTCGCTATATCACACCAGACAAAAGCATTACCCTCGTGCCATCAGTAACGGCTTGAATTCAGCGATGGAGAGAGAAGATTTCTCAAGTGTTTTTTTTCCGGCATATCATAGACGGTTGAATAGCTTACCGCCGCTTATCATATCCCGTACAGCTACTAATATGCAATGGTGGTGATTGCTATGTTTTCAAATGTTTGCATAGCTTATGGGACTTAACTACGAGGTCATCAGCCCCTAAACTTACAAACTACTTACGAACTAGCTAACACTAAGGACTGCACAAATATCCATTCCCGAGGGGGGATTCGAACCCCCAACCGTAGTGACCGTGCAGTGCAGACCGTGACTGGAGCGCCTCAGTCCCCTCGCCCACCTCGGCCGGCGCTATGTTTTCCCCTTGTTCTTAAAAATGCAAGGATTTTGTATAGAACCGAGATCTGAGCCAGTCGAATGAAGGAAATAGGATTGGAGTTTAACTTCTCGTGACGATGCGGCTAGAGATGAAAAGGAGGGGAAGGAAATAGGCCGCGGCCTCTTCAAAGGAATCGTCTCGGCACGTGCTCGGAGCTATTTAGGGCAATCGCGGGAAACCTAAATCTAGTTCAGATAGTCGTCCTCCGGTATGTGGGTCCAGCCTCCTAACCACAGTGCCACCACGCTCGGTGCAATATAGTGCCCGAGTGTCCGACGTGTGCGTGCAACTCTTTGAACGCGGCTGTTAACATCTTTGAAGGGAGGTTAGGGACGTCGGCGTACTGACAATGATGACGCAGAAAAAGGCTGCGTACTTGATCACAGAGGATCCAGAAAAAAAAATATCCCGTTTCATGCCTTTCGTGGTTTCTCGGACGCTGCGTCGGTCAGTGTCGTAAAAACTACACTATTTCTACGAGGCAGCTCCTTGCTTACTGTACTACTACATTGCTGTTGTCTCGTATCTAGTGGCTTGCTAAAAAGCGTAAGCGTCAAGGGGCTGCTGGGACAATGACGTCACCATTCACTAATCACAGACTGTTCGCGTAAATATATCAAGAAATTAGAGTCTTTATTCACGGTGAGGTAATGGGCATGTCCATATACGACAGCTCCTTTCTAACGTTCTGGCAAGTCTCCTGTCGACTCAACTTCCTGCGCTGAGCGTCTGGTACTAGCCTTGCACGATCTATGACCAGTTCGCAAAAAATGTTGCAAAAATGTTTGTTAATCTTAAGGGACTTAACTACGGGGTCATCAGTCCCTAAACTTACAAACTACTTGTGAACTACCTACAACTAAGGACGACACAAATATCCACGCCCGAAGGGGGATTCGAACCCCCGACCGCAGTAGCCGTGTAAACCGTGACTGAAGCGCCTCAGGCCACCGCGGCCGGCAATGACCAGTTAGCTCTTTAAACGATACGACTAGTACTTCCACCGTTGAGTTTATCAATGAATAAGCGTTTGCATTGGAAATAACTGAACAAGACTTTAACGATGCGTTACTGTTTCTTCGTCACTGTAAACATAGTGGCACGTAGTATGTTTCATACATCAGCCCTTGGAGCGAAACAGAAAGATAATTCGGGGCTGATATTTAGATATGATTATACTATTTGGAGAGAGCGATGTTGTTAATGACTGCCTCAACTTTACACAAATGTAGGCATACGATTTTCAATTGTTCCCCACTACCTTTAACTGGGAAATTGCTAAGCTTGACAATAACTACCAACGAACAATATAAGGCGAAGAAGGGCTCCAGATGAGAGTCTTAGTAACTGAAAACAGTTCAGATCATGTGCGAAGCTTCTTTCTTATACCACTCATTCCCCGAGTACTTTTTTCAATGATTTCCCTGGTAATGACAATCTGTTTCCTCTTTTCCCACGTTAGAAAGTTAAGGGTTCGCCAGTTTACTATAAAACAATTCAGCCTTCTTTGTTTGGCTTTTTGTGCTGTACATCTCTTAAATCCTACAAGCAATCATGACATCTACGTTCCTGTATTCCATTCCATGTGTCGTACAACTAACGAGTAGTAATAAAGCTTGTTTCCGAGCGCAAATGAGCAAATTCTGATACAATGGAGTCTCGATATTTCGAGTCTCGGAATTACGAGTTACACCATACATACGAGCGTCAGAAAATAACTGTGGATACATTCTATCTTTACAGAAGAATGCACTCCACCATTATAACGCGAAGTAAATAGTGAAAAGACTTTAAAACCTTCAGGCTGCCAATGTAAATGACTATTTAAAAACTGTTTTAAAAGTGTCGTTTTTTACACTGTATTCCTATCAAGGTCGATTTTCTCCTTTCCAAACGTAAATTTCGATAGTTCGAGGTGAGCCCGCCCGGTCCCGTTGACGTCGAACTAACGAGACTGTATTTTCGCACCGAGGTGAGCCCTAAAAAGGGAGAACGTGCCAACGGCCTTTATGAGTCTCGGAACGACCGGCAACTAGCGTTACGATTATAGAAACTACGAATAAAGACTACGCAATGCCAGATCCTCGCTTTAACTTGCCCTTTTAACCTGATGAAAAAAAAGTAAGGTTAGGGTTTAGCGTCCCGTCGACGGGGTGGTCATTAGAAACCGACCTCACTTTCGGTTTGAGTAAAAATGGGAAAGGAAATCAGCCGGCCCTTTAATGAACCAACACGAACAACAACTAACAACCCCCACATCCCTGTACACAACGACGGATCTGACCTGGAACGAAGAAAACTCAGATCGAGAAGAGCAGCGTTACTCTCCGCGAAAGAGCTGACGAACTCCAACTTTGATGTCCACAGTCTCTGGAAACAATATTGGCAAAGACAATGCCCACTAAAATTCCAAAGCTTCTTTACCACTGAGAAACCGCTTAGTTTCAACCAATCGCGCGAAGTGTGAGCAACACCGAACCGCATACGTACTGGCCAAGGAAGAAGCGCTGATGCCCTCTGCAAATGGCGAAATATACCAACGCCAAATTGCGACTGCGGTGCCGAAAAGCGACCGATCGAACATACCGTGGAAGAATACCCAGTCCGAGCCTACAAGGGAGCCTTCACCGATTTCCTAGCTGCAACAATGGAGGCAATTCATTATATATTCAATGTCTTTATGTCATTTTGTAACTAATGATGTATGTCATACGATAAATAAATTAATAAATACCAGATTTTGACAGGATTGATTAAGGATATCCGAAAAAAACCTAAATCTGGATGGCGGGAAATTTATTTAACCACCGTCCTCCAGAATGCAAGTGCAATGTCCGAGAGAGAGCTCGTTCATTGGTACACGTAAGCTCGTGTTCGTTCTTGTGTAAAACACTCATTAGCACTGCAGTGGTGAATTCACACGCAGGGGGGCTCGGTTTCGAGTCCCGATCGGGTCGGAGAATTTCTACGCTCGGGGACTGGGTGTTGTCCTTATTTCATCATGATCGACTCGCAAGTCGCTGAAGTGGCGTCAGCTTAAAAGACTTGCAAGAGGCAGGCTGAACGGCCCCAGTTGGGGTGTAACGGCCACAAAATGCCAACACCATCATTACCATTACCACAGCTAAAATCTGAAACGCTTTCCTTATTTTTCTTATTGGCGACTGATGACCACGGAGAAGGCTTTTAAATCCAGTTACCCCTTGTTCAATCGCCTCCAAAGAAATGGGCCTTGCATTACAGCGATGTTCTACACAGAAGTACACTACCTTTTCAGGAAAATTGAGACACCTATTATGCGCATTGACAAGGAGCGTATCTGCCCTTCGGTTTTGTTTAACCGCTTGAGCAGTAATGGAATCACATTCTGGGACGTTTGCGAGTCCAGAACATTTTGTTTAACCCTCGTTCAACGTACCTCACAAATAAGAAATTACCGAGAAGAAGAATATAGATGGAGGAAAAAGGAGAGTTAGGGAAAGAAAGGAACAGTTGAACAGAGGAGCGGGAGTGATAACTTGGTGGACGGAGAGAGAGAGAGAGAGAGAGAGAGAGAGAGAGAGAGAGAGAGAGAGAGAGAGAGAGAGAGAGAGAGAGAGGTGGGCGTGGGGGCAGACAAAGACGCAGAATATGGGGATAGTTCGTCGAGCCGCAACTGGCATATTAAAAGACAATAATGCAATACGTAGCTTTCTGCCACAGTCTTCACCAGACAACAAACACATACGATAATTCATAGAATTTCACACACATCACCCCTATGTGATATATGAAAGCGTGTCTTAACTCATGAAGACTGTGGCTGAAAACTAAGATGCGTGTGTATCAGTGTGTTTTTATGTGCCTCTCGCGGCTCGACGAACATCCTTGTCAAAATGTCATTACACTGATGAATTCCAACCATTAGACTGTTACTTAGTGGGATAGTAATTTTATCAATACGTATTAACTGAAGAATAATCAGCTGTCTACTGCTGTCACTATTGGACAGCTGATTATTCCTCCGCGAGAGGCACATAAAAAAATCGCACTGACGTGTTTTACGGCCCACTTTAGATTTGTAGTTTTATAAGTTTTTGCAAACATTTTGGACTAAAATAATAATATAAATAACAAAAAATCAATTAAAAAAAGTGTCTGAAACCCTATTACGAAAAAAAATTTTAGGAGGGGGGGTTCCGAACCACTGACCTTCAGCATCACAGACACATTGCCCTCTTCGCTACAGCTAACAGTTAGGAGTTGGGTTCTTTAATCTCGTATTATTAATGGCTGTTGTTAACTGATGCTAATATGGCATTTGTAGACACCAGATTGTCATTTATCGTACGAAGAACGGCGTACTTTTGTTAATTCAATTGAGGGTGTCAAAACTCCGTTATTTTTGCAAATATCTCTCAAACTATACGAGATATTGGAAAAAAAATACACAAGGGAACAAATTTGTAGAGAATTTTCTTCTCTACAAATTCGTTTATTCAATTTTCGTGTCAGATAACCGTAACCTAAAGTGGGCCAAAACACACTCGCCCGCGATGACTTCTGCTGCTATGCAAAAGTGCTGCTCAAACACTGCTGAAATGCCAGTTATTCATCTCGTTTTACTGTCCTTGTTTTTACAACCTAGTATTCATCTACATCGATACTCTGCAAATCACATTCAAGTGCCTGGCAGAGGGTTCATTAACCACTTTCATAACATTTCTCTACCGTTCCATTGTCTAATAGCGCGCGGAAAGAAAGAACACCTAAATCGTTCCGTTTTAGATCTGATTTCTCTTATTTTATTGGGATGGTCATGTCTCCCTAAGTAGGTGGGTGCTAGCAAAATATTTTCACATTCAGAAGTAAAAGTCGTTTATTGAAATTTCGCAAATAGATCTTACCACAGCGAATAACGTCGTTCTTTTATGATTTCCACCTCAAATCATGCAACATTTCCGTGAAGCTTTCTCCCTGTAACGTGATAAAATAAAACGAGCTGCCCTTCTCTGAAACTTCTCAATGTCTTCCGTCAGTCCCACCTGGTGAGGGTCCCACAATGGGCAACAGTACTCCAGGAGAGGACGCACAAGTGTGATGTAGGCAGTCTCTTTGGTGGAGCAGGTGCATCTTCGAAGCGTTCTGCCAATGAAACGTAATCTTTGGTTCGCCTTCCCCACAATATTTTCTGTGTGTTCTCTGCAGTCAAAGTTGTTCGTAATTGTAACTCCTAGGTATTTAGTAGAATTTACGACCTTACGGTTTGACTGATTTATCGCGTAATTGAAATTCAGCGTATTCAAAATGTTCAAATGTTTGTAAATCTTATGGGACTTAACTACGGGGTCATCAGTCCCTAAACTTACAAACTACTTATTAACTAGCTAACACTAAGGACGGCACAAATATCCATGCAGGAGGGGGGATTCAAAGCCCCGACCGTAGTGGCGGTGCAGACCGTGACTGACGCGCTGCAGTCCCCTCGGCTACCGCGGCCGGCTTCAGCGGATTTCTTTTGGTGGTCATGTGTATAGTTCACACTTTTCTTTTTTTAGTGTCAATTGCCAATTTTCGCACCATGTAGAAATTTTGTCTAAATCGCTTTGCAGTTGCTTTTGATACTCTGTTGACTTCACAAACCGATAAACGACAGCATCATCCGCGAACAGCCTAAGGGAGCTATTCAGATTGTCTCCTAAATGGTTTATAAACACGAGGAAGAGTAGGGGACCTATAACGCTTCCCTGCGGAACGCCAGATATCACTTCTGTTTTACTCGATGACTTAGCGTCAATTACAACGAACTGTGTCCTTTCTGATAGGAAATTACATGTAGCCTCTTTGACAGACTAATTAATAGATACCACTTCAATAGTTGAGACATGTTGATATCACAATAGCAGCTAAAGGACGCGCCAATAGCTTCGGTCGAGTGGCGCTGCTGACGGTCAGGAATAGTTTGAGGCGTTCGAGTGGCACTTTTCACTCTTTCTGACTATATCTGACTGGCCAATCTGGTGTTCGAGTGGCGGAGCTGATAGTTGGCGACTGTAAGTTTCAGTCAGCGGATTTTCGTCAAACTGTTTTCTGACTGACTCCAAAGCGTTTAACAAGCCTCCTCCAAAAGACAAGCCCGCATATTTACGAAGAGGTTTGTGTTCTAAGTCTTCCATTTTCTCTTGATTGAGGCTGAGTTTGTATATTAGTTAGGCATTTTTTCAACTTATGTGGCCTTCTAATACAGTACGTCCCCTTTTTATTCCACCCATACATACCATAAATGAAAGGTGTGGAAATTTTCATAACACGAATTTAAAGATGAATGCGTATGTTTTTACAGTTTGGAATGTAATATATTCGCCTGAAAATGAAGTCAAAATATTCCTACTGAGATTTTCTGTGCCATCTGTAAATGAAGTGATTGACACATAAGAATAATATAGTTCACAACAGGCATTAGCAGTGATAGATTTTTATAACCGACATATGTGCCACTATAGCGTATCACAATTACTGTTCCGTGTTTCTCCTTGTGGTTATATATTATAGAAATCTATTAGTGCCAATGTGGGCGTTTCTACACTAAATGTGTAACTTCTGGGAAAATCATGTACGATGATAATTCTTGCACAACACCTGCAAATTTTTGTATATTAATTTGTATGTTTTATTTTTTAAATTTTATTGTAACTCATAATAATGGGACAAAATGCATATGGAGTTGTATGTTGCCCAATATTCCCTTCACACACAACTATCCTAATTTACCTCATTTTTGTATGAGGTTTTGTCAGGTTAAATTGGCTACATTATTTATAAATGGGGGGGGGGGGGGGACATGTTTACGTATATTTTGCGTTTTGTCGAAGTTTATGATCAAAATTTAATCCACAATGTATTTCTAATGGCGGAATGCACACTGTCCGTCGCCGGTCCGCCACCTCACGTCAACATGAGCTTTCTCAAGATGAATGTTTTGATGGAACGGTCGTCTGGTAACATCGCGACTCGCAAGTTAACCTAGTTTCGTCACGCGAATTTTATACTCGACAGATACACGGTTTGCAGGCAAATGTGTCTTGTTAATCTTTATTATTATACTTTGGTTTAACGGTAAATTGCAAATGTTTCATGACGACTTAAATAGTTTCCTCAGTTGAGAAATGCATAACATATCGCCAGTCATAACCTCACTTTCAACATCGGTAGAGAGAAAAGATGCCAACTAGCGCTATGGGTGGCCAATATGCGAAACAGATGAAATAAGCGTTCGAGTTGGCTTCGGAGTTGGCAACTGTCAAAAAGCGCGCATGCGCCGTAGAAGCCTTCCAAATCGTCAGCAACTGTCAGGAACTATCAGCGTCTGGGCCACTCGAACGAACCTAACGTGATTGTAGTGGGAGAGACGCTGTCGGAGTGCGCGCGCAGCCGGGCGCCGGTGCTGCCATCTGTAGGCAGCTCCCACGGCGCGGCCTGCCGAACCGCGCTTTTTGCCGCCCTCTCGCCGCTCCGGCACAAAAAGCGCCGACCTCCCGCCCACCGAGCGCCTACTACTCTTCCCCGCGCTCGCTCGCTCGCAGTAACAAAGCACGCCTCGACACACTAATTGCCCAATTGCGCCACCACTCTCAAATCTCTTGCGGCTCGTTACTGCCGTTATTCGGCCAGCACGTGGCACGGACAAATGTTTTAACGTGCGGACGACGACGTCGTCGTCATTGAGTAAAGGCCGTCATTGGAGAAGGGTGGGAAAGGGAACCGGCCGTGTCTTTCATAAAGAAACCATCTCGGTGCCGTACTTCTGGAAACTGGGAGAAATTTAATTCAGGGCAGCTAAACGTGGATTTGAGCGCAACTCCTCCTAAGAGCGTTTCCAGTTTTTTCATTAACTTATTCTCTACACTATTCTGTGATTCATGACGATAATTTCTTGAATTCCCCATCAATGCTTATCGTGACTATTGCTAAAGATGACGATGAGTGTTGTTTGGAGGAGACTTAGATACACTAGACGAGTTCCTAAGAAGACGACCTGAAGTGAAATGTCCGGCTAATATTATATATATCAGCAGGGCTGCATTCCTATTAACCTTTAAGAAAAGCGGGGAATCTTCTTTGAGAATCAAACAGCATGTGACGACGTGACTGAAGATCAAGCGACGATTGAATAAAGTACGGACAAGCTACAGAGAGCAGGATAAACGTAATATTTTTGTAAACACATTAAGTGTGGTTTTACCAATCAACTTTCCAGCTCGGTACATTATTTTTTGAGGCACAACGTTGCCAACGAAAATTTCTGAATCTTTGAAGAATTGAATTCTTCGTTTTCACACCTCCAGAGCCGTCAGACACATGATTTTAATGCAGGTCATTTCGGATCAACGTGGTGGACCAGCTTTTCAATGGCAGTATTTGTGTTTGTGTGTCTGTGTGGGGGGGGGGGGGGAGGGGGGGGGGAGTGGGTTCGATTAAATCCCAAAAGTCTTTGCAGTGTCAGAGGAAATCCGCACAAATCATGGGAACCTTAAGCCGATCAAAAAGAGATTTATCTGGCGTCGTAAACGGCATGATCATTCACAATGGAACCTATGATACAATTTGTAAACAGTGATACAGCTGCAGATACTTTGGCTACTAAATGAATGTACGAATTATCTACGCCCCTGGCAGGGATGCGAGATGGCCGGTATTCGTCTGCATTCTCCCGACATTTAGCATGATGTCAGACCCCACACAAAATACAGAATCTCCTGACAAACAGCTTCTCGTAAAGTTTGATACTTAACGATAATTTGAATTGGTCATACATTTTAATTCGCCTCTCAGTCGAACAGAAAAATCATGTCCTCATAAGAAATGAAAAAAAAAATCCAATCTTAAATTTAAAAAATATTCACCATTTGTGTTGTCACTTGGCTTAGTGGCGGACTTGATTTAATAAAAGATCGACTTAATAATTAGGCTGAACTTTGATG
Organism: Locusta migratoria; assembly: GCA_026315105.1. NCBI lineage: Eukaryota > Metazoa > Arthropoda > Insecta > Orthoptera > Acrididae > Locusta > Locusta migratoria. Next base: position 273,893,193 of record CM048748.1, read on the forward strand.
TGAATTGTTTATATTTTAACCATACGTGAATACTAGTAAAAGAACCATGTTAATGGACTCCATAAAATCAAGTGTCAATTAAGAGCGGCAACGTGGAAATTAAAATTAATTTAATTTTCTGCTTCTAGTGTCAAGTATTTTTTGTACGCAAATTGAATTTAAAAATATAAAGGAACGTTTCTTTTTATAACTAGCTTTTACACGTGGCGGCTTCGCTTACGTTGATGTCCTACCATACGTGTCAAAGATCGTCGAAAGTACAATAGACAATGGTAAAATCATTTCGCAACTTTTTTCTTGAGTTATGATCAGGATCATCAGGATTAAAAGTTTCCAATTTTCGTGTTTAAATATACACCGCGCGTAGAATGACGGTAAATACTGTTCTTTAGAGAGATGAAAATAAAGATATTAAATACGAAAAGAAACTCTGCACATCGTTACGAAGCCGGGACCAAAGCGCGGTGGAGTGGCGGAGCGTTCCAAGACGTCTAGCTGCGGAGAGCGCCGCTGCTCGCCGTCGGAGGTTCCAGTCCTCCCTCGGGTATGAAAGTATTTGTTGTCCTTAGCATAAGATCCTTTAAGTAGTTTGTTAGCCTAGGGACTGATGACCAGAGTAGGTAAGTCCCATAGGTTTTCTAAGATTAGAACAGTTTGCAGGATTCAAATGTCATCGAAATCGGTTCGGTGGTTTGAAGACGTTGACGTATTGTGTACTGAATTGTATTACGTACAACATATCAACCATTAAAAGAATTTTGATAAATGTGATAAATTTCTAAGCCCAAGAATAGCTTTCCCACGGAGTCTTCGAGCTACTCAGGAGCTATAAAAGAAACGGATGTTCAGCTGTTTCGTATTGCGAGGTACGTACTTAAAATCAACAAATATCTTGAATTATGTTCTTTCTAAAGTAGCCTACAGTCTTCTTCAACATTCAAGCTATCTCCATACCCAATTCCATTAAAATCGTTTAAGCGGTTTAGTCGTGAAAGCTTGACAGCTTCTTTCGCATTTATAATATAGTATTGATACTTTTTTCTCCCGACAACAACTCCAAATCCCTACATTAAAAATTTTTTCGAATCCCGGCCCAGCTCAATTTTCCACTTGTCAATGAAATATATCAATGCTGCAGTGGAGCTAAAGTCACTCAGTTTCTTCTTCCTCCAATTCCCTGCCTCTCTATTCCCGCATGTCTCGCAGCGGACCACATTGCGTGTGATGTGTTACTACGGCTTTTGTAAGGTGGTAATATTTTGTGACTGGACAGTGTATACCTTGGGTGCATACCACTGTGTATCGAGATATGATCCCAGATAAGATAGTACTGCATTGACTAGCAGTTCTATGTTTTCATTCCAGGACAGTAGCGTCGAACGTTAATGACGTGTGACTGAATATCATTTGACGGCTGTAACACGATCGCATGACGACCTGTGTAACGTAGAAGTCGAATGTTTCATCTTATCGTTATCATATGGGCATGGATGTAATTACATTTTAAATACAGAAAGGATTGTGTGTTTTCAATCAAATCAAATAGCATTCAATTACATATTTTCTTCAACACACGCGCGTTACTTGATGCGAACGCACTTAATATGTTAGTGACCTTATGAATCTACTACTGTACCGTATACAAGATACCTAACAAATACTAACCTTTTCTGCCCTCAATATCAAATGCCACTGACGAGGAGATCCGTGAACGAATACCGATCTGATAAGCGAACCACGGTACACAGCAAGACTTTCGACTGTACTTACAAACTGCGAAACCAAAGCATAATCGATTTTGATAACAAAATACGCATTGTATCGCATTTCATGTAATAAACTCCTGCATAGTTCAATGTAGAATTCCACTGGAAGCTGGCCTCCGTACAACTGATTTAAATGTTCAAATGTTTGTCAAGCTTATGGGACTTAACTGCGGGGTTATCAGTCCCTAAACTTACAAGCTACTTATGAACTACCTTATACAAAAGACAGCACAAACATCCATGCCCGAGGGGGGATTCGAACTCCCGACGAGGAACAACCTCGCGCATCGTAGCATAGCGCCTCAATGCTCTCGGCCGCTCCGCCGCGGCACAACTGATTTACAAATGGTTGTTACAGGAAGGGAAGGAAGAAGGATGCCGCGGTGGAGTAGCCGAGCGGTCTAAAGCGTCTCGCTGCGGAGAGCGCGGTTGCTCGCCGTGGAGGTTCGAGTCCTCCCTGGGGCATGGGTGTGTGTGTGTGTGTGTGTGTGTGTGTGTGTGTGTGTGCGCGCGCGTGCGTGCTTAGGTTAGTTTGCCTAGGTTTAAGTAGTTTGTAAGCTACGGACTGATGACCACGCAGTTTGGTCCGATAGGTTTACAAACATTTCAACATTTTTGAAGAAGGATAGGAAAGAATGGATTGACAGTGGCCGCATTTGGGCATTGATATTAAGCAATGGCGACAAGTGAAAATGTGAGCCGAACCGGAAATCGAACCCGGGTCTCCCGCTTCGACCCAGCGGTCGCCTTAACCACTTGGCCACCCGTGCTCGCCTCCCGTCCGTCTCAAATTCTCACAAGTCGCACGCTATGTTTGTAGCGCCCCTATCGTACATGTCCTCTTGCACTCGCCATTATGGATTCCCGTGCGAGGTCGGACGTATGACTGCATCTGCGGTTAAATAACTGAAGCTAACGCCGTCGTCGCGTTTAATACTTATTGTATTGGTGTGGCGTCTGTTCTTTCGGACGTCCAAAATAACAGACACCACACCAATACAATAAAAACTGATTTAGTACTGACATTTATTTTCTTGCCTGTTAACGTACATCGTAAAGTTAGGCTTGTCTGTCTTGGAAGTAAACTAGACGCTTTTGAAAACCCGATGACATTTAGTGCGACAGTTATGGGCTGTTCCTTCACAAGAGGCAGTAGGTTAGAGAAAGGACTATGGAAGCACGGCGCGTGGTCCCAGCTATATCTGTGTGTGCTGCGGCTCATCTGGCCGATAAGCTGACCTTCGATAAGCGCTCTCTCCGACAGACTCCAACCCCCACACTGAAGAGAGGAAGTTCTGGTGTCAACTGTCCAATAGCCAAACGGACTATGCAAGCAACAACAAGACAAATGCAGAAATTAGTCAAATGAATATCGTCACAACAGTTTCACCATTTAATAAACAGAAATATCAACAAACAAGGAATATTGTGTTCAATAAATGATAATGTCAGACAATTACAGCTCCACTTGTGGAACTCAAAATCACTGTACATAGCCATGAGTACTTGTGTGCACAACGTTTCGCACATACACAAGTGGACAAAATGGTCTAGTGATGATCGCAGACATAACCTATAACCTATATAGGTTATATATCAACATTATTTCTGATTCTCCATACACCTCACCACTCCGTACACAACAGTATCATTAACAGTAAGAATTCTTAGACTGCAGCTCGTCTTACTCAATGAATTGTTGAGAGTTACTCCTGTGGATAACTGGGGTAGGCTAGGGACACCCAAGTCGCCGAAGTGGCGTAAAGTTTAAAGATTTGCACAGGCCTCCGAACTACACGAAATTATTATTATACGTCTCCGATTAATACCCACTGTCGAGAAAGTTTATATTACTCTCAAAGTATTCGAGCCTCTCACAATCTCCATTCCGCATGTGCGTGTTCATATTAACACACTACATAGCATTACAGTGTCTAACAGCATCTGGTTATCTCTGTGTATACACTTATCGAACAAAGTTTGCGGTCATCCACCAAACAGACGTTCTAGGGAATTCTGTACAGCCGCAGCGGAATAGCCGTGCGCACTAGGACGCCGTGCTGCGGTGCGCGCGGCCGTTCGCCGTCGGGAGTTCGAATCCTCCCTCCGGCATGAGTGTATGTGTTATCCTTAGGTTAGTTTACCTTCGTTTAAGTAGTTTGTATGCTAGAGACTAATAAGCAAACAATTGAGTCCCATACAATTACAAACATATGAACGTTTTTTGAATTCTGCACAGAGGTGAATTGTTATTTATAAGGTAGTTGAACTTCCGATTTATTGACAAACAAAACACAACAAATCACTTCTTTAGTAGGCCTACTCACAGAAGCTAAAATCTATATTATTGGGCGAGTCCATTGTGGAGCAACCATATTCCATAAACAGTTGCATGCGCCCTTGCATAAATCCCTGCTTGCGCCCGACATGGCATGCTGACCACGAGTTCATTTAACGACTGCTGCATTTTATCATGTTTAATTCCATTAGATGTTATGGCTGGTATTACCGTGCTTACACAGCTCAATGTATCCCAGACTTCTTCAATTGCATTCATATCCGGGGAACACACAGGCCAATCCAATCGCGGTGTACCGGCTCAACAGATGAAATTGTTGACGATGCCTGCACTTCCGCGAAATGCAGATCGCTGAACGATGAGTTGGAGAATGTTATCTCAGAATTGCAGATCCTTGAACTTGGCCATGATTGGCAACAATGGCTTACGAACCCCCCCCCCCAAGCTGATACCCTCCCAGAACACCCTTAATCCGTCACCTTGCTATACTCTATTGACGGTATGCCTCTGGCGAGTATTATTACCAGATTCTCTCAGTCATCAGTGAGAACAACGTTGGGTCGATTCTCTGTAGTCCATTATGGTGATTTTGGGCCCACAAGTATGGAGCGGCATGGTGACTGGATTTAAGCGCCGGGCCTCTCAGCGGCCGTCTAGAATATGGTATGTAGTTGTGGACTGTGCTTCGTACAGTCTGATTTGACAATCACTATGGCATTCTGGTAGGGGAGGGGGTGCTCACTCGGGTGAAGAAATGACAGCTCAATCGTCTACCGCAGTTACGGCCCGAGAGCGACCAGTACAGGGCACGTCATTAACACTAATTGTACCCCTGAAACCAATTCCAGGTCCTAACCATATGACTCCGACCCAAGCCTTCCCTTATTGAAAGTCCTTGTTGACATAAAGAAAATTGCGTGTGCCGATGTAACGTTCATATTTTTTTCTTTTTGCCGTCTGAGAACGTCCATACACTGTACAAACATACATTGTTCCTACAATCTATTAAATCTACGTGGAAGCCCTTGCTTTCATACTCGAATAAGAAAATTAGTCACGTCGGATAATCAGTATAAAATAATACAGTGTTGCAGTGGCGCGATGCCGGTATGAAAGCGTCAGAGAGGATTTGTGCAGCCAACGGCCAACCCGTAGCCACCGCCTCATCTCCAGCAGACGTTTTTACCACCATCACCACCACCATTTCGGTGTTTCAAAAGACCTAAATGTTTCACTCCATTTTACGCACTTTATGTTTCACCAATTAAGTTCGCCATGTTTTATTTGTAATTTATCTCTCACATTTAATCGCCTTTCGTATTTTACCTGTTCTTCTCTATCATGTTTTAAATTCTGTAGGCTGAACAGCGCCTGCGTGCGCTGACAGTCCGCCCTGTATTAGGGAATGAAACTACAATAAAGAAAAAATAAATATTAAAAAACACACTAATTAAAGAGTAAGGAGCTTGTATTATGTGCAGTTCACTTGTGATCGATGCAGCGTACTTTGGAAAACAATGTCTTTTACAACCCCAACACTGTTTCTTCCTTATCGGACGTGGCCCATTTCTTTATTTGGTTATGAAATCAGACTCCAGCATAATACAGCAATTGGTCTGATGTTGAAAACAGAAATACGATGGAGCTCTAAATATTGTAATTACTTCGTAACTACTTATCCAATTTCGATGTGTGAAACGCCGTTGAATTCGTTTCTTTGAGATCTACGATACTAGCAGAAGAAATTACTATAGTTCCATTTGAAGAAAAAATGTTGATATCGATTATCTATGTACGAGACGCGCCCAGAAAGTAAGTTCCGTTTGGTTATATAAAACTAACGGGTACAGATACAGAAAAATATTGATTGTACAAAAATCTACAATTGTTAAACTACTTTTCTACATAGGTTCCGAAATTTTGTAGGCAATTTTCATAGCATGGCACAGGGTTTTGTGTGCCTTTTTCATATAATGTTGCCGCCTGTGCATTCAACCATGTGGTAACATGTTCTTTCGGCTCGTCATCATCGTTGAAGTGTTGTCCACCAAAGACAAATTTTGGGTGCAAGAAGAGGATTACTGTCAAAAGATTTTTTTTACGATAATGCCTGACCTCACACACCGAATGTGACCAAACAATTCTTACGGGAATTTCAATCGGACCTGTTTGATCATCCTCCATACACCTCGGACCTCTCTCCTAGCGGCTTTCATCTCTTCTTACACCTAAAATCTGTCCTTGGTGGTCGACACTTCAACGATGATAAAGAGCTGTTACCTTCTGTGAAGGATGCATGCAAAAACTAGTGGCACGCTATGACAAGTGCCTACAAAATTTCGGCAGTTATGTGGAAAAGTAAGAGTTGTAGAATTTTGTGCAATAAAACTTTCTTCTGTATCTATGTACAATTTCATTTTATTACCAAACGGAACTTACTTTCTGGACACGCCTCTTATTTCATATGGCTACGAGAAGAGACTATATGCCGTTTAGTAGGAACTTTCTTACAATTCCTCTGGGTGAAAACAGAATTACGATATCTTAAACGGTTCCAGAAACATCTGAGGTGAACAGGTTGTTGAATCACAATGTCGGAAGATATCGTGTGCGCACGTGTTCAGGGGGACGGTGTTGTTGAGTGCTTCTTCGGTTTTATTTGACACGTGATCCCGAACGTTTACAGCGATCCGCCGACCTCTGACAAAAGTGATGGTGGCGGACGCCGGCAGGGTCGTAACCGCGCGGCGTGATGTTCTGCATACAGGTTTTACGACTGGGGGGCGCGCCGGCCGCCCCCCGTGACGTAGGTGGTCACGTCACAGTTACACAGTCGGCTGACTAACGCTGGGGTCAGACCGTGACTCAGCCACACACCGGGGGCGGGACTCCCCTCCTCGCAAGTGCGTCTGTCTCATCGCTGCCCCGTCCACTTACGACGGCGAATCATTTATAATGCAGCACGATGCGTGGTGGTTGCCAAACATGATTACCGTGAACGGACCAGTTTTAATGCTCTCAAGCACCACCACCACCACGCATCGCCATCACCCAGTATCATCATCATCGTCGTCGTCGTCGTCGTCATCACTACCACCGTCGTTGCCGTGGCCTTTAGCCTTTACCACAGACATGGTGACGCCAGTCTCCAATTACGTTCCCTCCATCAAGCCAATACTTGTGTGGACGACAGAAGATCAGCTAGACGCTGCAGAAATACGCTTGGCCATAGGAACGATTTCCTAAATAAGAATTAGCAAAATTTGGTCAAAAGCACGGACATCCTTGAGGACGGATAAAGTACCGGGTGATCAAAGAGTCAATATAAATTTGAAAACTTAATAGATCACGGAATAATGTAGATTGAGAGGTAAAAATTGACATACATGCTTGGAATGACATGGAGTGTTATTAGAACAAAAAATAAATAAAATAAAAAGTTCCAAAAAATCCGACAGGGGCACTTCATCTGATCAGAAAATCAATAATTAGCATAACAAATTAAGACAAAGCAAAGATGATATTCTTTACAGGAAATGCTCAATATGTTCACCATCATTTCTCAACATAGCTGTAGTCGAAGAATAATGTTGTGAACATTATGGTGAGGCATTGGCGTCGGATGTTGTCTTTCAGCATCCCTAGATATGTCGATCGATCTCGATACACTTGCGACTTCAGGTAAACCCAAAGCCAATAATCGCATGGACCGAGGTCTGGGGACCTTGGAGATCAAGCATGACGAAAGTGGCGGCTGAGCACACGATCATCACCAAGCGACGCGCGCAAGAGATCTTTCATGCGTCTAGCAATACTTTTCTTTTTGTTCTAATAAAACCCCATGTCATTTAAAGCATGTGTGTCAATTTTTACCTCTCTACATTATTCCGTGATTTATTAAGTTTTTAAATTTATACTGACTTTTTGATCACCTGCTCTAGACATAACCACCTCAACCCGGCTACGTGTCCACGTCAAAAAGTGTAGTACACCACCAAGAATGAATTTTACTCTTTGTAAATCCCGCACTAATTAATGACGACATACTTAATGGATCTCTAATGCTGCTAGCGAGAAGAGGTAACTGGGCGAAATCCGATCACCTAGTATAGAACCACTTTCCTTAGAAACAGAAAATAAGATAATGGCAAATTCAGACTACGTCTGGATGATGCATTAAGAATGAACTTGTTCAACACGATGTTCTGACGTAAGTTAACCACTGTATGATCCTACTCCTGTGTTTTGGGGTAGAAAGTCATTATATAGCAATTTGACCGGCTCCTATCACACAAGATTATTCAAGTGGGTGACAATGTCTTACAAGTTCAGCCTTCGGCAACTCGGGGACATAACTTTCAAGAAATTATTTCCGGTGCCCAACGATAATCGGAAGGATTTGAAAATGTCAGCATGTACTTACAGTACGTTATAGATGACATTCGACGTATCACGGAGGCCGAAAAGAAAAATTTAAGCTGCTTGTGTCGCTATGTAGAACATAGCTATAAATAATTTGTATGCCACATGATACCTCAGTTATAGTACGTATGACCTGTGTTCAATATTTCGTATGGAACATGATCAAGAGACATCAAAATCACATGATAACACGGAAGTAAGTTATGTAGAACAGATTTAGAGTAGGCTTTTTCTGTACTTTTTATCGTTATCTTTAAAAATGTTCAAATTCTTGGGAATCTATGGGATTTAACTACTGAGTTCATCTGTCCCTACAGTTAGTTTCAGTTGGTTAAAGTAGTTTGTAAACTAAGGACAAAACACGTAACCATGCCCAAGGGATGACTAACCTCCGACGGCGAGCGACCTTGCGCTCCGCAGCAAGACGCCTTACAGCGTTCGGCCATTCCGCCGATGCATCGTTATCTTCGCATTACAGGAAAGAATTTATCTTGGCAATATGCTGTTGGAAGTTCAGCGTCTTAGTTTGGACGAGTTTCTACTTTTGGGAAATATGAGGTCAATATGAGATCTTTCAGCATGTTAATCCAAAATGTTTCGAATAGTACTGCAAAATATTCGCGTTTCGATCCACCTACTACACGAAGCTGCAGCAATTCTTGTAATTTACAAGGACGGGAATTGCGAAAGGGCCATGAACAGAAGACCGAGCCATTTGCAAAGCGTATAGTTGTTCAGCATACAACTCGCGAATGGCCTACCGTCTTGACATTTTCTAGTCTCCTTGCCTACTGCGCTGTTACCGGATGGGTGCAGTTTCATTATACATCTCGCGCCTCGGAACGACTGCTCGCATCTCTACATGGAATGCCTATTGTATTAGCCCATGACGGCCATGTGCCATATGGAGTTGGAATACACAATGAGTTTCGATAATGGACTCATCCGGTGTGAGGTACGTCTTAAAGACGAACATGTGTTTTCTAGCGCCGCACTTTATATAATAAATTCATTCTGCTACCTATTATTTTAAACCAGATAGTATATTTCAGGGCATTTCATTACATAACAAAAAAATGTTCTCTATGACTATCACCTATGCTTTTCTCCAAATAGAAATCGAAGTAGTAATAAGTGGCAAAGAGAATTACGAAATACTTCAGCTACAAATTTTTTCATTGTTTTTCCCGATAAAGATCCAAAGAGAAGCCTCGGAATTGCATCGATCTTTACCTTTTGGTTTGACAAATCCGCCCTTCCAATTTCAAGTCCTGCGGTTTTAAGCCTTGTCACCCCAGAAAGGTATGGAATGAGAAAAGGCGGTAGAGTTTAACGTTCCGTCGACGACGAGGATATTAGAGACAGAACACATGCTCAGTTTCCTTTTCAGAGCAAGCGTACAGACAATGATTCGGAAAAATCACGGAAAACCTGAATTTGCATGCTGGAACAGCGAGTTGGGCCTCACTCCTACAAGGTACGAAAACAATGAGAAAAACACTGGACAGTAACAAGCGAGAGTAAGTCCTGGGCGACAAAAGTAACGACAGAGGAAAGTACGATGAAGTATTTTGGAAGATTGTTGCAATTTAAAGCTTATAGTGGAGTAAAAGTGGTGAAGTGTGTATGATTATAATCCTACAAGGATTTCAGTATACTTCTTAATATGTGTGTAACAATATCAAACCAGTAACCGCCTAAGTCCTTAACAATGGAACCATCATAAAACACCTTAAAACACGTCGTTACAATGAACTAAAGTGTCAAATTGAGGTTAAGCATGTAAGCAATGAATATTTAGGAGAGGTTTCAATTGTGTTTAAATTCATTGCCGAACGTTAAGTGTCGTCCTTTACACGTAAAGAACTTCTCTGCCTCAAAACGTACAGTTTCTAACCGCAATACAGTGGACACAGTATGGCAGCAGGTGACAGTGAAACCAGAAAACTGAAACGTGTTTCAGAAAACAGTGTAACATTTCGACCTGGTTGCCAGAAAGAGACTGACGTGGAGTAGCAAGTGCTGACACCCACTGATGATGCCTTGAGAGAAAGGCGAAACGCGTATGGGTGACTTAAAAATATAAAAATAAAACCCTTCATTCGTAGTAGCAAAAGGCGTATACTTTAAAAAGATTACAGTGAAATAGTTTCATAGTGTTTAACTTTTATGGTAAGATATAAACTCTTAACTCGTAGAGCATGACAGCTTCGAACATTTTAAATTCAGCCAATAATTAAATATAACATTTAAAATAAATTGTTGCTACTGGAAGCTGTAAACAGGCTACCATGAACCAGGAGCTGATTAAACAATTAGTAATAAAATTACTGGGTATCAACAGTGGTTCGTCATGATGTACCTTTCCTCCACGACCTTTCATTTGACCAGTAAATAAGGAGAAAAATGTTCAACGCAAACAACTAAGCAGCCATACCCGTGAATGAGTCACTGCCGTCGCCGTATTCGTCTTTTTTGTCTTCGCCACAATCAAAACCAAGACCGTCCCCATCATGGTCATTACGATCCTCATTGCTGCCTTAATCTTTATGATGGAATCTAAAATAGACCAAACGGCTTGTATGGGCGCAAGACAAGTCGCTTGAATGGATAACATGGTTGGCCTTTGAAATCCGCGGTTTTCACTCCCTATGTAATAAGACCGCTAGGAAGGCCAACGACAAAAGTAGAGACATGGGATTCACGAAAAGTTTCTGCACATGGGTACTGAGGGTGACTCGTGACGAAAAGAGGCGCGCTCCTGTGAGCCTGGCGCTTCAACTCAGCAAGAACAGTGTTATCATGAACCTGAGTCGGCCTAACAGCAGCCGTTTTCACCGATGAAGGCCACGCATTTGGGTGTTCAGCATTAAGCGTCCTTGATGCTCCTTCGTTTCCCATTAAAATTGGACATCTATCACGTCCTCCAATTTTAGCTACATCTCCAAGCGCAGCAAAGTACATCCTTTGTCCATCTATCATACGTGAGCATTGCTACATATTTCATTGTCATTATAATTTCTTCAACTCCAGTCTGTTCCTTGACTCATTTATGCTAACTCATAACAGCCTCCCGCCTTTTTTTATTCAGGTTTCCAAGAGTGAGCGACGCAAATACAAAAATACTATGTACGATGTACTCCATGTTTCACGATGTAACAAGTGCAACGGACACTGGAAATTAAGAGAAAACCAGAAAAGTATTCCCAATTGCAAATATGATAATACTTCAGCTGTACAATTTGTTGATGGATTGCGAAACTGTAAGACTGGGACTCGAGCCTGAATTTCCGCATATGTCTTTAACAATTAGGTTATCCATGGCAGTAGAAAATAACTGCGTTTTAGAAATGTCAGACAGTTGGTAAAACGAAATATAAGAGTTGCAATGTTAAATAACCCTTTATGGACCACAGTTACGACAGATACATTTTTCTGAAAGTAATTGATTCATTAATTAGATGTTGAACATATTATTATAGATCCACGAAGCCCTTGTCCTAGCCTGAAATACGACAACTACATGTCCCCAGTTCAAACACATATTCGTTTCCACGAAGACACTGGTAGTTATGAAAGAGTCTATAATGTGGACTTGTGACTCTGCATTGTTATGTTCATCGACATCTAATTAATCTTCATGAGTTGAAGACAGATCTACATCTGTCTAAGCCGAAATAAAAGTAGCCCATGTGTGGCATATGGAAATTTGCGTCGCTCCGGAAATCGTCCATGGGTAGTCCAATGGATAAGTTGACTGCTCGCGACGGGTTTGAGTCTTGCCCCAGCACAAAATTTCACACATCACCAACAAACTGAACGGCTGAAGTACAATCATATTTGCAATACTGAAAGAAAAAACTACCAACGCGCACTGATCGTAAGTGTTCGAAACTTAACGTAATTTCCCCGACGGGGAACGACAAAAGAAGAATCCTGACTATTTGCAGTGGTATTAATTTTGTCTTCAACTAAATAGCTCTTACCGGTTACTAATATAGGTCCCTGAAAATAATGTAGTCGTCTGGAGAGCTATGGCAATATGCTGCGTTGTCTCAGAGTTGTGTTCAAAACGTGCTAGCTGACAGTCCGCCACTGTGGCTGGCATATCTCGGCACAATCTAAGAGGGGGGAGGGGAACCACCGGGTCACTCGTCTTGGGGGAGGGGCTCCAAACACGTCGAAAGTATTTATTTATTTGACCGCCCTCGGCATCCCATCCTGGGGGGCCTCCAAGTAGCGAGAATAATTTATTTTAAGAGAAATTATTTTCAAGGGGACGGGGCCCCTCGTTTTGTTTTGCACTTAAAACGTCAACGTCGCTAGAACACTATTTCACGAAACGCTATTACTGTTGCCAGAAGTGCTAGTTATTCTAGTTTCGCAGAAGAACTTCTGTCAAGTTTGGAAAGCAGGAGGCGAGGTACTGGAGGAAGGAAAGTTTTGAGGACGGACCGTGAAGCGTGCCGGGATAGCTCAGTGGTAGAGCCCTTGCCCGCGGTAGGCTAAGGTTCTAGGTACGAATCCCGGTTTCGGCACACAATTTTAATCTGCCAGGAAGTTTCGGTGTTACTGTTGTTTGTCATGTACAATCTACTAATGGTGTTAATGTCTTTTCATTGCATCCCACTGTTGGAGTTGGTTGCCTTGTAACGTGCGTTTTTTGGTTGTATACGCCACTTCTCCCATATTTGTGTGTCCGATACAGCCAAAAAACGCGCGTCACAAACCAACCAACAATACGCAAAAAACAGTAGTGGAAAGTAAAGAAGATACAGTAACACCGTGAGTGGACTGTGGACTGTACATCAGGTCTAACTACACACAGGTCTAACGTGTAGAAATAGTTAAAAATGCTGTTTTTATGTATATAAACAAATTATACGCACCTATGTATCATTTGCACAACCATAGAAGATGCGTTTAAAACAAAAAGCGAAACGCGACTGGTGTAAAATGTCGTAACTGCTTAAGTGGCCGTCCGCACACGGGTCGATTCGCACTCGTCGCGGCTGCCACTCGTCCTCCACGCGATTGCGTTCCCATGCGGCTGCCCACGTAAGTAAATGGGAGGTCGCCAACGGGTCTATTTGCACGCGTCTCGTAATCGTCTCGAAGTCGTCACGAGCGACGCTCGTCTCATGCGACCTGCAGTGCACGGGAAATTTCGAGGGTGACGAGCGGATCGCACGTCATGGACGTAATTTACCGTGTATTTTTCTGTATTTCCAGTGCATAAAATACTTTAGAGCCCAAGAGATGTACATACAATCACTATAATACATTTTAATAAATAAGTACATAATATATAAATATTTTCGGTGTGTCTTATCTTGCAGCTAGCAAATATTCAACAAAGACCATTTTTATATCTCAACCAGAGTTGATGATGTTTATTTACTTTTTTATTGGCGACTTGTTTCAGGTATAAGCCACGTCACTTATATTCTGTAGAATGATAAAAATTTTGTATCAGCCTCTTACAGTTCTCTAGCACCAACGAACAACGGCTGATAAAAATTCCGCTCTATGTACGGATGTACCCATAACACTCTTGTGTCTTTTTCTTTTGCGCCGCTACCAGTAGAACATCACAGCGTCCCCCTCATCACTAGAACTGTCAATTACGGGGTAATTATTGGAAGAAATTACGAACACCGTTTTGTTGCTCCCTGTTGGAAGTTGCTACCTGACTGAAGGAAAATCGCGCCCGAGACAAGTGCCAGTCGACCCGCGTGCGGACGGCCGTCGCCTGCATGGCGAGGTTCGCACAAGACGGACGAGACGCGAGTCGCGCCCATGGCGAGTGAGAAACGACACATGTGCGGACGGCCTTATAGTTTATCGATTTTAACAGCCGCTGAGGAAGATGGCTACGCAACCAAACAAAGTTTGACATCCTCGAGCTATCCCCGCCACCCTCTGGCAAAGTCCCTAGTCAGCGCACCCACCTAGTGACCAGGAGTTCAGTGTTCGAATCTAAGTTTTGCAACTGTCAGCTAATGTGAGTAGGGCAGTGGCGGGCAACGTACCGACGACCATGAGCGTGAAGTCGAATCCGCGCTTGACGGCCTTGCGGTAGACCTGGTTGGGCAGGTTGGCGAAGCCGACGTAGCCGTCGAGCTCCTTGGTGCGGCGCTCGGGCACGCGCTCGCGCTCCGTCTTGCTGGCGCAGCTGTCCCGGTCGCGCTCGGCGCGCGCCGCCGCGTAGCTCTCCTTGTTGTCGGGCTGCGGGGGCGGCGGCGGCCGCGCCTGCGCCTCCTTGGGGGCGGCGGGGGCGGCGGGCGGCGGCGCGGGCTGTGCGCTGGTTGGGGGCGCGGGGGCGGGCGCCGCGGGCGACGGCGTCGACGCGTTGTGCACCGCGCCGCCGCCGCTGTTGCTCACATTGTTGGGCAGCGACGCGGGGCCCGACGAAGCCGTCACCGGCAGCTCATTCTTGAAGAACAGCTCCCGCTTGCTCTGCAGCTGCAACACAAAGCGGAACGTGCTTTCAGGAAGCGCACAAGCATCACATTTCAGCATTGCAGCGGATGAACTTTTTTCCTTATTCACACTACAAGCACCAACCACGGGCAAAAATGGCCCATATATTTTTCTTTTATCTCGTCAATCCTGTGGATGCCTTGAGCAGATGGAAGGGATTATTTTGGAGAAATGCTCAATGTAGGTGAAACGTTCAATGACGTGTCAGATTTTCAGGTAGAATGGGATAGGAACGACGATGGAAACATGATCTCATTTGAGGAAGTGGAGAAAATGGTCAGTAGATTACAGTGCAATAAAGCGGCTGGGGTGGATGAAATTAAGCTGGAACTCGTCAAATACAGTGGAATATCACGTCTCAAATGGTTACACAGGATAACTGAAGAGGCGTGGGAATCGGGACAGGTTACGTCTGACTGGACGAAAGCGGTAATCACGCCAATTTTCAAACATGGAAACAGAAAAGATTGCAACAACTATCTAGGTTTCTCTTTAATTAGCGTTGTAGACAAAATATTCTCAGGTATTGTTGAAAGGAGAGTGCGAATATTAATTGAAGGCAAGTTAGATGAAAATCAGTGTGGGTTTAGGCCTCTTAGAGGCTGCCAGGACCAGATCTTTAGCTTACGGCAGGTAACGCAAAAGTGCTATGAGTGGAACAGGGAATTGTATCTATGTTTCATAGATCTGGAAAAGGCTTATGACCGTGTTCCTAGGAGGAAGCTACTGTCAGTTCAAGATCATGGTATAGGAGGCAAACTTTTCCAGGCAATTAAATGGCTTTACGTAGACTCAGGCAGCAGTTAGAGTAGATGGCAAATTAAGCTCATGGTTCAGGCTAGTTTCAGGGGTAAGACAAGGCTGTAACCTGTCACCACTGTTGTTCAATATTCATGGATCATATGTTGAAAACAGTAGGGCGGGATTAAAGTAGGCGAAAACAAAATAAGCAGTCTCGCATATGCGGATGACTCAGTTGCAATGGCCGATTCGATTGAAAGGTTGCAAACCAATATTTCAGAGCTCGATCAGAGGTGCAAGAATTATGATATGAAGATCAGCATCTCCAAAACGAAAGTAATGTCAGTGGGAAAGAGATTCAAACAGATTGAGTGCCAAATGGGAGGAACGAAGTTAGAACAGGTAGACAGTTTCAAGTAGCTGGGATGTATTTTCTCACAGGATGGCAACATAGTGAAAGAACTGGAATCGAGGTGCAGAAAATCTAATGCAGTGAGTGCTCAGCTAAGATCTACTCTCTTTTGCAAGAAGGAAGGAAGTACCAAGACTAAGTTAGCAGTGCACCGCTTTATCTTTCGACCAACTTTGTTGAATGGGACTGAAGGTTAGGTGAACACAGGTTACCTTATTCATATGGTAGAGGATACAGATATGAAAGTGGCAAGAATGATTGCAGGTACTAATAGATTGGAACAATGGCAGGAGGGGAACCATAATGAGAAAATCAAAGAAAATCTGGGAATGAACACCACAGATGAAGCAGTTAGAGCGAACAGACTGAGATGGTGGGGTCATGTTACACGCATGGGAGAAGCAAGGTTACCTAAGAGACTCATGAGCTCGGCAGCGGAGGATAAGAGGAGTCGAGGTAGACTAAGAAAAAAGTACTTAGATTCGGTGCAGAATGATTTTGAAGTAAAAGGCATAACATCAGACGAGGCATCAATGTTAGAAATGAATAGGGGATCATGGAGGAATTTTATTACATGTACTATGCTACAGACTGAACGCTGAAAGGCATAATCAGTCTCTAATGATGATGATAATTTAGGTGGTCGTAGCGTGCTTGTTTGTTTTTGGGAGGGGGGGGGGAGAGAACGAGGATAGCATGACGAGTTGTGAGAATCACGACATGTCTCATAAACGGCGTTTCCTTAAAACCGAACAAAATTTTAACAGAACAGAGTCGGGGAAACGAGTCGGAGAAGCCGGTTTAATGCGTTGTTGTTGTTGTTGTTGTTGTTGTTGTCGTCTTCAGTCTGCAGACTGGTTTGATGAAGCTCTCCACGCTACCCTGTCCTGTGCAAGTTTCTTCATATGAGAATACGTTCGTCAACCTACATCCTTTTCAATCTGCCTACAATATTCGTCCCTCGGTCTCCCTCTACGATTTTTATCCCACACGCTTCCTTCTAATGCTAAGCTGACAATTCCTGGATCTCTAAGAATGTGTCCAACGAATCTATCTTTTCTCTTAGTCATGATATGCCAGAAACTCCTTTTCTCCCCGATTCGGTTAAGCACCTCATTAGTTACGTGATCTACCCATCTAATTTTTATCATTCGTCTTTAGCACCACATTTCAAAAGCTTAAACATATTTTTATCTGAACTCCTTATCGCCCACGTTTCACTCCCATACAATGCTACACTCCAGACAAATGCTTTCAGAAAGGACGTCCTAACATTTAAATTAATATTGGATGTTAACAAGTTTCGCATCTTCAGAAGCGCTTTTCTTCCCATAGCCATTCTGCATTTTATGTCTTCTTTACTTCGGCCATCTGAAGTTATCTTGCTACCAAATAACAAAATTCATCTACTACTTTTATTGTCTCATTACCTAATCTAATTCCTTCAGCATCGCCTGTTTTTCTGACATTACATTCCATCACCTTCGTTTTACTCTTGTTAATGTTCATTTTATATCTTCCTCTCAAGACACTGCCCATTCCATTCAACTGCTCTTCCAGATCCTTTGTCGTCTGACAGAATTACTATGTCATCGGCAAACCGAAAAGTTTTTATTTCTTTTCCCTGAACTTTAGTTCCCTCTCCAAATTTCTCCTTGAATTCGTGAATACTGTACAGTGAATATTTTACAGTTTATCGATGAAATATCGTGAATATCACACAATCACTCAGACATAACTCAAGCATAAATAAGCAACTCCCGTGGTGATGAGAGAGTAGTCAGTAGATGGGGCTGAGTGCGTCTGCTTTTACAAAACTGGGACAGACAGCATACAGCAGATGACTTTACCGAGCCTGCTGCACTCGCAGCTACTCGAGATGAGCCAGCGTACTCTGTTATAATAACAAGGAACGAGCGCATACCCTTGAGCTGACAGCGGGAACTCTACACGCTTCGTACAATTCTACAAATGAGCTCTCATTTGTGTGTGCCGAACAAGACACTTGACGCAAGTGGCCTTTCTATTCATAGTCCCAGCAGCACGCGTCACAGTAACTAGGCAAGAAAAGGACAGCATCCGAGAAATCTAGCAAATACACACAGTGATTTACATTTTAACGAAACGCGGTTAAGCTTTGCTGGGACTCATTCTGACATACAATGCATGGGAAAGTAAATAAAAGAATTCCTACAAGCACAGACGCACATCAAATAAATATCCTACTTTGCACTGTTGTGGCTATCTGCGATGTCAGGAAGAATAAAATCCCCTTTTCTCTGCCCCTCTCCTGCTTTCCCTGCATCTACGTTCTTCTCCCTCCCCTCTTCCCTCCAGTTTCCTATTACCCCCTCCCCCAGTCTCTCTCTCTGGTCATTTCCTCCTCCTCCCCCCTCCATCCATCTTTTCCTCCTCATCTCGTCGAAGCTATTCAGGATTAAGAAATTAAACATTAGAAACGTTCTAATTTTATTTTAAAGGTAGAAAGTGATCATAAAGTTACAATTACAGAGACGTAAGCCAAATAACGAAGCCAATAGCTTCTTTTACACGCTTCACTATTGCCCTATTTTGATTTCAACTGCTGACGACATTAACTACCTAGCATTTATGGCACTGTATGCGACTGTGTGTTACTCAAAATCAAGCACTTAAAACTTCAACGTCGCTAGAACGCTATTTCACGAAACGCTGTTACTGTTTCCAGAAGTGCTAGTTATGCAAGTTTCGCAGAAACTTCAGTCAAGTTTGGAAAGAAGGAGGCGAGGTACTGGCGGAAGTAAAGTCGTGAGGACGAACCGTGAAGCGTGCCGGGATAGCTCAGTCGATAGAGCGCTTGCTCGCGAAAGGCAAAGGTCCCAGGTACGACTCCCGGTTCGGGCCCACAATTTTAATCTGCCAGGAAGTTTCGATGTTACTGCTGTGTGTCATTTGTACCATAACACCCAATCGTACATAGGTCAGAAGTTGGTAGCAGTTCAGTTTATTATTGGAGATTTCAATGCGCAACAGCAGAGTTGCAGATATGAAAGCATCTTCTTTGTTATTGTCTGCATCAGACTTCGGTAAGACGCAATAGCCATGACGACTCACTTGAAAAATATAGTTGTTTTGAAATTGCTTTTAACTTTATATATGCCTTACACGTTTCGACTGCCGTCATTTTCAAAGGCAAAACTTTATAGAAAAAGTATTCTCTATTTAAAAGAATTCGCGTGACTGGCACTTATCAATTCATCTAAAGCAGATGTTTAAAATACGACATACGTCGAAACGCGTATGAAATAAATAAATTTCGAATTGTGGTGAAGACAATTACATTATTTATCAAGGGCAACTACTTCCGTTTATCACTCACAGCCTATGTATACACATGATTTTTATTTCGTGCACGTCTATGACAAACTGCCTTTCGAATTACATGCGTCTCACTGAACTCTTTGAATAATTAATATTAAAAATCGGAACTTCACTTACGTTGACGCATGAATATTATGATTACAGCCTTTGTGAAACTTTATTTATACTCGCATGCCATCTTATAGATTATATTTTCCCTTCTTTCCTACTGACGTGGCAAACTGTCCGCGAGAAACCTCAGTGAGAGCTTTAATCCTCCTCTACTCTCTTCATGGTCTTTCCGCAGGATAAACGTAGCACGAAACAATACATCAGTTGACTCGTCTAGGAAGGTAACAGCTCGGAAATTTTGCAGTAAACCAAACCAACCGTAATGCAAGAACGCCACTCTTATACCGTATGCAGCTGGATTTAGAAGGTTATCACTTTCGTGCCTATTAAAGGACGCTACTCGTTTTTTAAATTATTGTTTATTTTCTCTATTTCCTCTATCAACCTTATAGCATACTGATCCTAGACAAGCCTAAAGTGACAGTTCTGCAACTGTTTGATCGTAAAACAAAGAGCATTTCTACCTTTTTGGAAGAATACACTATATTTTCTATGCCGAGGACCAACAGAGTATCCCCGCACCAAGCGTTGATCCTCGGCAGTTCTTCGCTACAGTTTCCTAGCGTTGCAACATATCTGCATACACCAGCATCATCCGCGAAAAGCCTTCAGAAATTACCGACATTATCCGCCACGTTATTTATACGTGTTATGAACATTAATGACCTTTCCAAAACTCTTCTCAGTACGTCGGCTTCACTTTTCCGGCTGTTGACGTATCTGTTAACAATGACATGCTGCCTGTGACTTCTAGAAATCGAAAGGTGGCCTTAATCTGAGCACCAGTCTCTGCCTTCTGGGCTAGGAGACAAAACAGTGTAATGCATATACAGAAGAAATGCATATACAGAAGAAATCCAATAACTTTTTTTTGTGTGTGTTTTTAGAAATCCGCCATCACTTTGGGATACGATGCCACAAAATTTCTAGGACCCCCCCCCCCCCGGCCAAAGCACTAGGTTCGCCACTTATCTTTACATTAGCATTGCCCCCCCCCCCTCCCAGAAAATACATGGATGTTATATTCGCCACTGCAGCTGGATAAATCACATATTAATCAGAAAATTGCTAACCTGAAAGAAGCGGCTGCGAATAGTGTGTCTGGGCGTGCCCGTTTTCAGGCCGTGAATGAAACGATACGATTTGTTGGCGACTCAAACTTGACTGGTGTAGCAGACGCAGCCCTGTAAAACGGCGTAAGTACAGTGCCGTAAGAGACTGACACTGGACACAAAACCAGACAGGAATTGCAACTCTCAATGAATTCAGCTCCATCTAACCGGTTTCAGAGAGAGCATTACAAAACGAGCTGCATGCAACCGGAATTTGGGAGTCGGAAGACTCATAAAACGCCACTGTGAGCAGTGGCATATTAGAAGGTGCACGTCATCAAGGGGCAAGGCCTACATAATAAAAAAGAGAGGAAAAGTAAGATGCAGCAGCTGAGCCAGTGTGGTCCTGCTAGTCACGTTGTTGCACATGATAACACAGATGGCCCAATGACGCCGTTCAGACCGAAATGTAAGGGTGGGATGTAGTTTCGTTTCTGGGTTTTCCATTTCATCACATGAGCCCGCTCATTCAGAATAATTTGAAAATGATGCGCGATGTTTATTTCGAAATTCTCTACAACCAAATGTACCCGTTTCTTCTGCACCCTCATGATGGGGATTCCGTTCACACTCCCTTCTTCCAAGATGACCCACATAAAAAAAACAAGACTGGACGTACAAGTTTCTGGTTTAGACGGTCAAGTACCATATCGTACCTCGAATGGGCGTTGTTATCACCTGATTTTAATCCCAAGGTGCAGTTTAAGAAAGGCTTGAACCGTAGCAATCCATTTCACCGCAATTTGGCAGGTCTATCTCTAATTGATAGAGATTGGCTGCAATTTGATAGGAAATACGTGGCGTCATCCGTGCACAGCCTTCCTAGGCGAATCGAATTAATTATCAAGGCTAGAGGTGCTGTTGCACGGTACTGTAGTCATTTCCGCTGGAGACGGTTAATTTTCTGTCCGATGCGCTTATATTAAATTTTTACACGTCTTTTATACTTGTACAAAAGACCACTGAAACATCATTCTGTTTAACAAAGCAATGACTGCGACAACATGTAACTAACTCCCCCCCCCCCCCCACACACACAAATCAACAACACGACAAATGGTGACAAAGTGAGTGCAATTGACAACAAATAGCGCAAAACTCGTCAAACAATAATATCGTAAAATGCTATAACAGACGCAATAGAAAGAAAACACCACCACATCATAAAAGGCGCTAAATAGCCGCAAAGAAGCTACTTCATCCTAATATACAGATGGGAGAACAATAAATATATTCGTATTTGGAAATAAAACGTTTAGTTGTTGCAGATGAAAAGCTGTAAAACATGTTATTGCGCAATTAATCCAACATGTAAACCTTGCCAAGAACTTCATTTACGTATGTAAATAAATGTAAGCCTAAAATATTTAATTTTCAAATGTAAACAATTAGGGAAGTATTTAAACAAGCGACAAAACTGTAAATGTAATAATTTCAGTAATAAAAATCAAAATCCCTCGGAAGGTACCGTAGCACAGTAAGTGCCGAATCATGTCTGTCTGATATAAACATAAATGTGTCTTCCATTTGGCCGAATTCCATTCCAGTTTATCGCAGCAAGCACGGAAATAATTAGAACTGCAAGAATCAGTAGATGTTCGCCATTAGGCAGACGGGTGTAGGCGTCTACAAGGGAGGGCAAAAAGTAGCACTAACGATTCCCCTCCCCTTTGTCCAGTCTACAACCTACAACTTCAATTAGTTACAGAATTCCCATACCTTTCTAGGAAAAAGTGGACAAGCATTATTTCTCCGGTAGAAGCTCCTTGTGTTTCCTTTTTAACAATCGTAAACTGATATTTGTCTGCACATTGGATCGATCGACCCATGCTGTTCTATTTATGAATCATCCAATACTACTTTTCGTCGTATCTACGCGATTTTCGGTTTTGGTCCCAATTTATTGTATTCATTATTAATTATAAAACATTCGTTATGATGTATATAGAAGAATGTGTGAACTTCAAAAAGGTAAGGCGGACTAAAATATCCTTAATAATAAGTCGCGTACAAAGTATTCTCAGAGTGCCTACTCAAAAGAACACAGGACCAGCTGGAGCACAAGATCGGCGAGTACCAAGCGGGCTTCCGCCCTGGTCGCTCCTGTGCAGAACAAATCTTCAATCTGAATACTACTCTGAAAATCAAAGCCCTCAGCAACAGTCCAGTCACATGGACCTTCGTTGACTTCAAGAAGGCATATGACTCCGTCGACCGCAGTCTTTCTTTAACATCCTACATAAACAAGGTTTGGACGGCAAGACACTGCGACTGATCAAACACTGACAGACACGACATCTAAGGTGAAATTCAAGGGGCAAATCCCCGAACCCTTTCAAACCAAGACAGGCGTTCGCCAAGGTGACGAATTCCCACCGCTCCTCTTCAACATAGTGTAGGACGAAGTCATCAAGGATTGGGAGAAGGAGCTGCAAATGCAAGGTCACCGGAAGCCAGTGCGACTTGAACAACCAAAGGTTGGCTGTCTAGCCTTTGCGGATGATCTGACACTACTCACGGATTAGTGGGTCAAAACTTAGGGACGAAGGCTGTAGACTTCACTCCAGGGATACAACAGAGAAGTTCTCCAACATTGCCGTGGACATTACAAAGAGGCGATTAAAATTTTATGGACATATCAGCAGACTACCACAGACCAGACTCACCAAACAGAATCCTCAGGTACATCTAGGGTCTTAAGACCACTACACCCTGGATGGTACAAGTCAAAATTTATCTGGAAAGAGCAAGTATAGATTCAGCATACATTGACAAAGTCATATTTAGACATAAGATGTACAAGTTGGAATGATGTCAGAGAAAACAGCACCTAAAGCCCAATGGCTAAAGTGGACTGAAGAAAGGGTCCTTTGGTGAAAGAGTGAAGGAATACTGAGATAACGGGAAGAAGAAACAGTAATGAATGTTTCTTGTGGTCTGATAAAAGGCCTGTAACGTGTATAATAATAATAATAATAATAATAATAATAATAATAATAATCAGGCTCTGTGTGTAATGATTCCTAAAGCGAACACGATATGTATAGCTGCTTCG
Source organism: Locusta migratoria (assembly GCA_026315105.1). Taxonomy (NCBI): domain Eukaryota; kingdom Metazoa; phylum Arthropoda; class Insecta; order Orthoptera; family Acrididae; genus Locusta; species Locusta migratoria. The sequence goes on from CM048748.1 coordinate 273,916,954, forward strand.
AAAGCTGCACAGCTGCTTGACGAACTTTATTGGCGTGTAGCACGCCAAACGCGCAGATAGGATTTGACAAAGACAAAAGCAGTGCTTCCACAGTCTAACATATAGTCACGACACTCCCACAGATTTTTGTTATACACAGCGACAGGAGCGCTCCAAGCGGCCGGAAAGCTACATTTCTGAATACGAAATGGGATCAGTGCGAATAGTGTCCGGGTATATGGATTTTAACGTACTTTTTACATTAGGGAACGTATGTAGTACCATAAATATAGGTAATAATTTAAAAAATAGCTCCACATTTCTCTTCCTTAGGTCTCCTAAGATCTCTGACAAGGTACGAAACGGTACCTTACATGACAGTTTCTTTACAATTATCTTTTAACATATTTGCTTTGACTGAATAATTTAATTTTCTATTAAGAATAAAAATGGCTCGGAAGCGCCAGAAGACCTGACCTTAGCAGAGAGACGTAGCTTTTATATGCAGGAACGTTAAGATTTCTTTCCAGTAAAATCGGTGGAACGTAGGAAACGTACATAGAATAGAATAACTCCAGATTTTAACGTACCAAACCAGCTACCACAGTTGTAGCTGAAGGAAAAACGTCAGACGTGGCAACAAAACGACAAAAGCAATCAAACTGTTTTCCAACAAAGAACACCCCAATTCCATAATTGTTGCTACTATGCACCACAAACGGCAAGAATCAGCTGAACATTGGCTTTTTAAGCTAATGTAATAACACTCAAAAAGATTAAGCACGTATGGGAAAGACGAGAGGTGTAAAAATGTCCGGATCATTAGACACCACACCGAATTGATACACGTCAAAAAACTGCCTGTCGTATTATTAATAGAAATTTACTATTCCCTTATGTTTATATTCTACTTACTTTCAGGGAAATAAGTTGCAAATACACACATATTCGTAAGTATTTGTTCATGACGGCTGTTTTTAATTTCCGTATTATGTATGCTTCTTGATAGTTTACTAATAATTGTAACGCAAAAATTATACTATTTCGTTAATTACGTGCAAAAAGTTATAACAAACACCACTACTTAGGCGGCTTCCCCACCGCTTGGAGAGCTAGTGATGCTGTCGTTTATCGGTTAGTGAAGTCAACAGAGGATCAAAAGCAACTGCAAAGCGATTTAGACAAAATTTCTGTATGGTGCGAAAATTGGCAATTGACACTAAATAAAGAAAAGTGTGAAGTAATACACATGACCACTAAAAGAAATCAGCTGAACTTCAATTACGCGATAAATCAGTCAAACCTTAAAGTAATAAATTCTACTAAATACCTAGGAGTTACAATTACGAACAACTTTGACTGGAGAGAACACACACAAAAATATTGTGGGGAAGGCGAACCAAAGGTTACGTTTCATCGGCAGAACGCTTCGAAGATGCAACAGCTTGACCAAAGAGACTGCCTACATCACACTTGTGAGTCCTCTCCTTGAGTACTGTTGTCCCTTGTGGGACCCTCACCAGGTGGGACTGACGGAAGACATTGAGAAGGTTCAGAGACGGGCAGCTCGTTTTGTTCTATCACGTTACGGGGGGGAGAGCGTCACGAAAATGTTGCACGAATTGGGGTGGAAATCATTAAAAGAAGGACGTTATTCATTGCGGCGTGATCTGTTTGCGAAGTTTCAATCACCGACTTTTAGTTCTGAATGTGAAAATATGTTGCTAGCACCCACCTACTTAGGGAGACATGACCATCCCAATAAAATAAGAGAAATCAGATCGAAAACGGAACGATTTAGGTGTTCTTTCTTCCCGCGCGCTATTAGGGAATGGAAGGGTAGAGAAAAGTTATGAAAGTGGTTAATGAACCCTCTGCCAGGCACTTGAATGTGATTTGCAGAGTATCTATGTAGATGTAGTGTCGCTGCAACTGTCGGTTGGTAACACCTTTTTCCGCGGTGGAGTAGCCGAGCGGTCTAAAGCACCTCGCTGCGGAGCGCACGGTTGCTCGCCGTGGAGGTGTGTTAGTTTACCTAGGTCTAAGTAGTTTGTAAGCTACGGACTGATGACCACGCGGTTTGGTCCGATAGAATTACAGACATTTGAACATTTGGTAACACCTTTGACAGCAGTGAGTGTCGCGACGGTATATGTTAGACTGTGGTGCTTTGCTGGTGGTTTGGGCAGCTGGCCGTCGGTCGTCTGTAGGCGAGGCGGCGCGCGACTCGCCCATCCGCCGGCCGCAGACGGCGGCAGTGACCTCCACCTCTCCAGTCTGACTCACCAACAGGCGCCGCCGCCGCCGCCGCGGCCTTCTCAATCGATACTCTGCCGGCCGTGCGTCACGACGCATTCTACACAAGACACCCCGCCTCTCCAACACGTCCTTGCAACAGCAAGTCTAAGGGCCGAGCTTCACAACTGCTGCCTGCTACTACTGAAAGCACTGTAACAGATGAATGGCTCGCATCTGGAGTACTCGATGCCTCGCATCTGCGATAGACAACGTACCCACTAATAGAGGCCGTATCGTTGGATTAAGTGAAGCGGGGTGGCCATATCGTGAAACTGATGGACAGACAAAGTTGTAATTTGAGGCTGTTTGCTGATGATGCTGTGGTGTATGGGAGGGTATCCACTTTGACTGACTGTAATAGCGTACAAGATGACTTAGAGAATTTCTAGTTGGTGCGAAGAATGGCAGCTAGCTCTCAATGTAGAAAAATGTAAGGTGATGCGCATGAGTAGGGCCGGCCGCGGTGGTCGAGGGGAGTAAGGCGCTCCAGTGACGGTCTGCACGGCCACTATGGTCGGGGGTTCGAATCCCCCCTCGGGCATGGATACTTGTGCCGTCCTAGTTCGTAAGTAGTTCATAAGTAGTTTGTAAGTTTAGGGACTGATGACCCCGTAGTTGAATCCCATAGACTATACAAACATTTGAACATTTTTTTTCGCATGAGTAGGAAAAACAATCCCACAATACTACTACAGCATTAGTAGTGAGCTTCTTGATGTCGTCGCGTCGTTCAAATATCTAGGAGTAACACTGCAGAGCGATATGAATTGGAACGAGCATGTAAGGACAGTTTTGAGTAAGGAGGACAACCGACTTCCCGTTTTTGGGAGAATTTTGGGAAGATTTATCTCATCTGTAAAGGAGACCGCGTATAAAACTGTTGTGCGATCACGTCTTGAGTATTGCTCAAGTGTTTGGGACCCGCAGCAGATCATTTTAAAGGAAGACATAGAAGCAGTTCAAAGGCGAGCAGCTAGGTTTGTTACTGGTAGGTTCGACCAATGTGCGAGTGTCACGGAAATGCTCCGGCAACTGAATTGGGGATCGTTGGAGGAAAAACGACGTTCTTTTCGTGAAATTCTGTTGAGGAAATTTAGAGGGCCGGAATTTGAAGCTGAGTGTAGTACGATCTTGCTCCCACTACTTACATTTCGCGTACTGATCACAATGACAAGAGAAATTAGGGCTCGTACGGAGGCATATAGCCATTCTTTTTTTCCTCGTTCTATTTGGGAATGGAATAGGAAAGGAAATACCTGTAGTGGTACAGTGTACCCTCCGCCACGCAGCTTTTCAGAGCATTCACGCAAGGTTGGCGCCGGTGGCGACACCTACAACGTGCTGATATGAGGAAAGTTTCGAACCGATTTCTCATACACAAACAACAGTTGACTGGCGTTGGCTGGTGAAACGTTGTTGTGATGCCTCGTGTAAGGAGGAGAAATGCGTACCATCACGTTTCCGACTTGGATAAAGGTCGAATTTTAGCCTATCGCGATTGCGGTTTATCATATCGCGACATTGCTGCTCGCGTTGGTCGCGATCCAATGACTGTTAGCAGAATATGGAATCGCTGTGTTCAGGAGGGCAATACGGAACGCCGTGCTGGATCCCAACGGCCTCGTATCACTAGCAGTCGCGATGACAGGCATCTTATCCGCATGGATCGTGCAGCCACGTCTCGAACCCAGAGTCAACAATAACCATCTACACGAACATTGCGACGTTTGCAGCAGCATGGACTAACAGCTAGGAGACCATGGCTGCTGTTACCCTTGACGCTGCATCACAGACAGGAGTGCCTGCGATGGTGTACGCAATGACGACCCTGGGTGCACGAATGGCAAAACGTCATTTTTTTCGGATGAATCCAGTTCTGTTTACAGCATCATGATGGTCGCATCCGTGTTCGGCAACATCGCGGTGAACGCACATTGAAAGCGTATATTCGTCATCGCAATACTGGTGTGTGGTGCCATTGGTTACACGTCTCTGTCACCTCTTGTTCGCATCGACGGCACTTTGCACAGTGGCCGTTACATTTGAGATGTGTTACGATCCGTGGCTCTACCCTTCATTCGATCGCTGCGAAACCCTACATTTCATCAGGATAATGCACGACTGCATGTCGCAGGTCCTGTACGGGACTTTCTGGATACGGAAAATATTCGACTGCTGCCCGGGCCAGCACGTTCTCCAGATCTCTCACCAACTGAAAACGTTGGGTCAGTGGTGGCCGAGGAACTGGCTCGTCACAATACTCAAGCCACTACTCTTGATGAACTGTGGTATCTTTTTTTTTTTTAATTTGTGTGGTTTAGGGCGCACAACTTAAACGGTCATTAGTGCCCAGACAAGAACGTAGATTCGCTAGATCTCAAAAAATTGGTGACCGTCAGAACTTCAAGAAGAGGCTAAAAACGAAAGATAAAAGACAATTAAAAGGGTTAAATATCCTTCGATAAGTTGGCCAAGTTGATAAAACGCAAAACTCGAGCAGCTGCTCGTGTCTCATCAGCTAAAATTTCCTCCAGAGTAGACGGAAAGTGAAGGGCTACACGGATATGATTAAAATTAACACAAGACAGTAAAACATGTCGCACTGTCAGCAGTTCACCGCAGGAGCACAGCGGCGCAGGGTCGGCGGATAGCAAGTGACGGTGTCTGAAACGGCAGTGACCGATCCGCAACCGGGCCAGGATGATCTCCTCCCGCCGAGAGGGGCGTGAGGAGGTCCTCCAAGCGGTCGGGATCGGTTTTACAGTTCTCTATTGTTGTACAGTGAAAACCACGCACTGTGCCATGACGACACGATACTCCGGCGAAGAGCCAGTTGAACATCGTCCGATGGGACGCAAAAGGTAGCCATGCGAGGCAAAAGAGCTGCGGCCTTGGCTGCTATGTCGGCGGTCTCATTCCCGGGCACACCCACGTGGCCAGGGACCCACAGGAAAGAAACGTGACAGCTGTCATCTGCTAGCAACTGGAGGGAGCGTTGGATCTGTGGTATCGTGTTGAAGCTGCATGTACACGCTATCCAAGCTCTGTTTGACTCAATGTCCAGGAGTATCAAGGCAGTTATTACGGCCTGAGGTGGTTGTTCTGGGTACTGATTTCTCAGGACCTATGCACCCAAATTGCGTGAAAATGTAATCAGGTGTCAGTTCTAGTATAATATATATTTGTGCAATGAATACCCGTTTATCATCTGCAGTTCTTCTTGGTGTAGCAATTGTAATGGCCAGTAGTGTATTCTCTGCGTGCACGAAAAGGAACTGCAACACGCAGAAGATGAGTGGTGCGGTGGTCAGTAAATCAGCGCGTGTATCTAGCGACGGGAAGTGACAGGTGGCGTCGTCTGCGAGGGCAGCGGCGTGACGGCGGTGAGATAGGAGCGAGCGCGCCTTCCACTTCCCGCGCTAACGGTCGGCGGGACGAGCCGGGCACCCTTTGGGCAGAGGCCGCGCCGTGGCGGGACCGTCTGGGCCTCAAGGCCAAGCCAAGGCCCGCGCTCTGCTTACGTAATCCTCACACCTGCGCCGCTTTCTCTACCGCCGCTCGCTTCTTCTGTCCTGCAGCACCACGGACATCTGAAGAACGGTGCAGTTTCTTCATGGCTTGGCTCTTGTAAAAAAACTCAGCCTGCACAATCTTGGACTTGACCATAAGGCCGGTATTACCAGAGGCGCCAACTTTTGAAAATCAGTGTGGGTGTTCTATAAATTTGCTTTATATGTAAGGTCCGCCTTGAGCAAACACAAATATTTTTTTTTTTATTTTTCCCATACATGTTTCGATGGCGTTGCAGCATCATCAGTGGGATGTTTATTGTCTGTCAAATTAACACTGGAATGATTGTTACTTTTGTACATTAACAGTGAAAGCTACAGATAATTGTGAGACTACTATACATCGTTTCTTATTTTTATAGGTATGCTAGGCCTACCTTAATACCACATGTAGTTATGTTTATGGTTCTTCCACTCACAAAACGTCACCTATATCTTTTGACAGTTTGTCATCTGCAAACCAAAAGGTGTGTATTTAATGTGGTGAATAGTTAGCTTGTAAATATCGGGATTTTTATGAAAATACAGGACGTAGTTTTTGTGTTTTGGTTTGATTTTATTGTAGCTACTGCTTCTATATCAAAATGTCTAAGTGTTTATAGCAAGTTTTTGTCACTTACTTTGGTGGATATGCGCTGTTTTTCATTGTACACTAATGTAACACTTTTTGTGCGAAGCTATTCTTTCTGACCAAAGCGTTTGGTAGAACCATGGTTTAAAGAAATTTTTTGAAATTTGGCCATGCCTGCTCTGATGCATGGCGTGTTAGAGTAGTCGTGACGCGGTTGCTCGCCGTGGAGGTTCGAGTCTTCCCTGGGGCAAGGCTGTGTGTGTTTGTCCTTAGGTTAGTTTACCTAGGTTTAAGTAGTTTGTAAGCTACGGACTTATGACCACGCAGTTTGGTCCGATAGATTTACAAACATTTGAACATTTGAAGTAGTCGTGATATCAATGTTTACCCAGTGGCGTGATGGTGAGCACGACTGTAGAAGCGGATTTGGATCTCGGCTGGCTCGAATATTGAAATTTCCCCATTGATTTATTTCAATGCGCATTATCAGCTATTGTATCTTCCTTGTTTACAGATGCTACACATTTCTCCACATCATTACAGCATATGAAATGGTTTGTGGGCACTTTTTATACAAGAAGCAGCATCTGAATGTAATGAGAATGCGGAACATTGCGACATCGACAGTTAGTGAACTAGACACAGTGGAATGTATTGCGAAGATAATCGCGAGAACATTATATCTCGATCCTAGGAATTATAATGAGGATCTCGAAAGATGTTGCGCAAACAGGGGTACGCAATCGCCAGGATCGCCACAAATGTAAGGCATTCAGTATCCGCGGGAAGAACACTGCGCAGCATCTAGAAACCTCTGGAAAATAAAGAGGATTTCTGGTGCCAGAGTCCGAACACGTCATAAGCAACAGTAACATGCCTACTCACCCATGTGCTATCTATGTAAGGAAAGAGACTTCGTTTTACAAGGGCGCTTGACGTGGGTACATGAAACGCTCAGCAACTACCGACTTGAATTAAGGTTAATTTCACATGATTGTGCACAATTAGTATCAGCGTTATTATAAGACAATCCAGTTAGACTATTTTTAGGGCTAATGATCCAAATATTAACTTTACAATATGAAGTGCCTGTATTTACGAGAGTTGGAGCAAAAGTTATGGCAACTCCCCCCCCCCCCCCTGCAGTTACCAGTCCGATTGGAAAATGTGACATACAGACGAAAGAACAAGGTGTTAACTACGTGTGTGGACAATGAATAGCACCGAATTATCGTAACACACTAATTTATTACGGTAGTATACGGGGCAATACGGCCTTCTGGGTGCAAAATAATGGAGCACCCACCTTAATGTCCGGACATTTCACCCTGTGACTTAGATCTCAGAACCTCTACGTGGTGGTAGGTTTGAAACACAGGTCATTGATAATGCTTTGCGCGGACAGGTGACCGGATATAGACATGACGCGGCAAATGCTGAGGCAGATGATATTCAGCGCCTCCCACATCGTTGACAGCGTGTGGTGACAGTGAAAGGGGAATACTTTGAGGGGACTGTCATGTCAGCTGTATGTGTCCTGTGTTAAAAATTTCTTTCATTGCTGGTGTTCTCAGCACCTCCACTCTACAAATATAAATTCATGAACTACCAAGCGAACTAGTTATACCATAGGGGACGGAAATACTTCGCAATTATTAACAGGCGACAAGGTAAACTTAAGTTTCTATGCGTAAATTAAAATTTTCGTCAATTTTCATTCACGTTGAGGATACTGACTGTTTTTCAAATATCATTATGCAGATTGCGTCTTCCGAGTCAATTGTTTGCAGCTCACATTACGACAGAACTACATTTTCCATCAACATACAAACATTTAGAATACACACATCAAGACTATATATAGTCAGCCGGCCGCGGTGGCCGAGGGGACGGAGGCGCTACAGTCACGGTCTGCACGGCCACTACGGTCGGGGGTTCGAATCCCCCCTCGAGCATGGATATTTGTGCCGTCCTTAGGATAAGCTAGTTGATAAGTAGTTTGTAAGTTTAGGGACTGATAACCCCGTAGTTAATTCCCATAAGCTATACAAACATTTGAACATTTATATATAGTCAGTACGTTCGCTTCAAACAGATAACTTAATTACCAATTTCTGCGAACCATTACACACACACACACACACACACACACACACACACACACACACCACACCACGAGAGAGAGAGAGAGAGAGAGAGGGGGGGGGGATGGGAGGTGGAGAATGTGGAGACATTCAAAAGCGCAGACCGTTCGTTCTGTTGTGTATTCTGGCTGTCTCACAATGGAACGACGAATGCGGGCACGAGCCAATAAGTCATCTCGCAGCACTTGTTTTGTGAGCTGTGCGACCGATGCCTTAAAAGAAATTTTGTACTATCACAGTTGCGAATGTTGCACTCAGAAACCGATGAAACCTGACTGTACCTATAGCATTCATAGTCAGTAAACAATATCTGGAGACAATAAGCTGGAACGCATGAATGCCCTACGCTAATCTTAAAGACGTATTCATTTACGTTTATTTTCTTCATGTATCATTCTTATTCGAAACAAAGCAATGAAAAATCAGGCAGACCCAATAAAAACTCATAGATAACGGGTACGTAAAACTGGGTAATAACTGAAAGTTTCTAGAAGATTAAAACTGTATGACACATCGGACTTCGAACCCCAGACGTTTGCGTATCGCGGGTCACGCTCCTCAGCCCGGCGCACGGCTTTTGTTCTGTCAGTACATTGTCTACTAACTTCCGAACTTCAGAGAAGTTCTCCTGCATTCGTGAAAAAATAGTAAAAAATAAAATATAGAGGAGACTGTGGAAACGTGGCTTACCATAGCATAGAGGGCGTTTCCAAAATATTTTCAGTCTGCGTCGGAGTGAGCGCTAATGTGAAACTTCCTGGGAGATTAAAACTGTGTGCGGGACCGGAAATCGAACCCTGAACCTTTGCGTCGCACGCCATCGTACTCGAGTACCTTATTCGGTAGAGCGCTTGCTCGCGAAAGGTGAAGGCTCTGTTTCCAATCCCAGTATGCCTCACAATCCGCTGCACAGTGGAAACTTCAGTTTGGGAAACTATTAAGAACAGTAACTTTTACAAACATTACTGACAAAACAAACTAAAACCTCTGACGACAAAGTTCGGTGACTAGACCTGTAGTATTAACATAGACTAGTTGACCCATGGGAATAATTCGCACTCTATCCTGATCAGTCACATATAGGTAAAATAGTAATGGAGAAAAGGAAGATGCAAGTACATATGTATAGACGACAATAAAAACTTTGAATAGCAGTAACAAATATTAGTCTCATTGTATGAAAATTTATATAATTAAATACAATATCATTAATTGTGAAACATATAAAAAATCAGATATTGACTTTTTCATGTTTATTTTTTGAAAACTTGTTTGCTTTATAAAATTCATTTCATTCGCGCGGTACACAACGCTTGCTTGAAAAAAGTGAACAATTACAGCTGTTGTGCATCGACATGTCAAACAGAAATGACGCGATGAACTACGCTGGCGTAAAGAATCTAAACAACTGCAAGAACTGTGGTTCATGTTGGTTACACAGACCGTCAATAGATGGCACCTTCTACATTGCTTATAAGTTGAAAATCTGCGCGGTGATTGATGGGAACAACCGTAAGTAAACTTAGACTGTACGAACATTATAAACTTTTTTTTTTCAAAATAAAGTTAGGTTTTTATGAAAACAATAACTTTAAACTATCTGTATGTTTTTCGTCATTAGTGGAGAACGAAACCTTGAAAATGATACCCCAATCATTAATTTTGGATAAGTAATATGGGGGAGATGGCATACGCACAAAAAATGTTCAAATGTTTGTTAAGCTTATGGGACTTAACTACGGGGTCATCAGTCCCTAAACTTACAAACTACTTATGAACTACCTTATACTAAAGACGGCACAAATATCCATGCCCAAGGGGGGATTCGAACCCCTGACAGTAGTGGCCGTGCGACCGTGACTGAAGCGCCTCAGTCTCCTCGACCACCGCGGCCGTACGCATAAAAAAAGACCGATGAAAAATATATATGATTAGCTATGAACTAGTTACTGTCCTTCGAAATAGTCACATACCATAACTATGCAATGCTCAGCTCTGCAATACACGTCCTGGGAACTTTACAAGAAGTCTTTCTTTTGGATCATGTTCAAAAGCCTAGTCTCGTTAACGTTAGATGTCAGGAATATCGTCAAATCTCTTTGCTTTCAAAGCGAGCTTCAGTCGAGGGAATAGGAAGAAGCCTGGAGCATTGAGATCCGGCGAGTATGGTGGATTTTGAACTTGCACAACCATCCCTTTTTTGACAAACGACAATATTGGCTGTGTTTGGGTGAGCGTCGTCGTGAACAAAAACGAGGGACCTTTAGTGTACTGGAGTCGTACCTTGCGTAGACGTTGCATGAAACGGGGCAAAATTTCATCGTACCTTCCAGCTTTCAGTGTCGTCCCCCGCGTATCTAAAAAAGGCGATGAGCATCGTTTTGATGCGCGATTTTACGGCCCTGACCTTTTTACAACGAGTTGATGTCGGAGAACGCCATTCCGTGCTTTGTCGTTTCGTTTCAGGATCGTACCGATGACACCAGGTTTTATCCTCAGTGACCATACGATTCCGCCGTTTCCACAAAATCCTGTAAAGCGTCTAAAATGACTACTTCTGATCGTCAGTCAAGTGATGTGGCACAGACAACACGTTTTCCTCATCTCTAACTTCTTGGTAATGAAGAAAAATGTAAGATGATGCGCATGAGTAGGAAAAACAACCCCACAATGTTCGAATACAGCATTAGTAGTGAGCTTCTTGATGCTGTCGCGTCGTTCAAATATCTAGGCGTAACATTGCAGAGGGATATGAAATGGGCCGGCCGCGGTGGCCGAGGGGACTGAGGCGCTTCAGTCACGGTCTGCACGGCCACTACGGTCGGGGGTTCGAATCCCCCCTCGGGCATGGATATTTGTGCCGTCCTTAGGATTAGCTAGTTCATAAGTAGTTTGTAAGTTTAGGGACTGATGACCCCGTAGTTAAGTCCCATAAGATTTACAAACATTTGAACATTTTGATATGAAATGGCACGAACATTTAAGGACAGTTGTAAGGCGGACAGCGGACTTCGGTTTATTGGGAGAATTTTGGGAAGATGTACTTCATCTGTAAAGGAGACCGCGTATAAAATGCTTGTACGACCACGTCTTGAGTATTGCTCTAGTGTTTGGGATCCGCAGCAGATCAGTTGAAAGGAAGACAGAGAGAGAGAGAGTTCAGAGGAAAGTAGCTAGGTTTGTTACTGGTAGGTTTGACCAACGCGCGAGTGTCACGGAAATGCTCCGGCAACTCAATTGGGATCGTTGGAGAAGACGACGTTCTTTACATGAAATTCAGTTGAGGAAATTTAGAGGGCCGGAATTTGAAGCTGAGTGTAGACGATCTTCCTCCCGCCTACTTCCATTTCGCGTAGTGATCACAAAGACAAGAGAAATTAGGGCTCGTACGAAGAGATATAGGCATTCTTTTTTCCTCGTTCTATTTGGGAGTGGAATATGAAAAGAAATGCCTAGTAGTGGTACAGTGTACCCTCCGCCACGCACCCTACGGTGGATTGCGGAGTATGTATGTAGATGTAGATTCACGGTTAATCTGCAGTTAATTCGCTATCATGTGTACAGTTAATAGACGAAATGTTCAAATGTTTGTTAAGCTTATGGGACTTAACTACGGGGTCATCAGTCCCTAAGCTTACAAACTACTTATGAACTAGCTAATCCTAAGGACGGCACAAATATCCATGCCCGAGGGGGATTAGAACCCCCGACCGTAGTGGCCGTGCAGACCGTGACTGGAGCGACTCAGTCCCCACGGCCACCGCGGCCGGCTTAATTGCAGATATTCAGTGAATATCCCGACTGGTTATTTCTTTTCTCAACCCTTTGAGGGCCTCAAATGACAGCATTACAGCATCATAGCCATTGTTTAACGTAAACTCCACAATCGCCCGATCATAAGCCAAACGTTTTCATTATTGGAAAATTATATCGGAGATTAGACATGTATTTGCTACCTGACCTGGAGAACAGAACTGTAATGTGTGCTGAATTAGGCATTACAAATATGTGGTTATCATCAAATAGTACTGAGATTGATCACTTACACAACACACTTATATACAGTTTGTCTTTTATAATTTTTAGTGTAAGCCGGAGTTAGACATCTATAAACCATTAAAGTATATCTGTTGTATGTGAGAGAAGGGTGTACTTCTCACGTCGTGAATCGTTTTCACTCTTGAGATCCCCTCTCTGCGCCTCCCGTGTTTGAATTAGCCGGTATGGGACGATGCACGCCGAAAACTGAAAGTGAGAGTGTGGTCGGTGGCGTGGTGTAACTGCCGCCAGCAACCTGGCCGAGGTGAAGGCCTCGCTGTGGCCGTGTAGCAGGACAAGGCCAGGCGAGCTGACGCACGCGCCCATTTTGCATCTCACAAAGGCCGCCGCGCCGCCTCCATATAATACCGCACCAGCCCAGGCCACGTCTGAATGACAGCGGTCGTCCTAGTCTGTAGTTCAACGTCATAAAACAGCTACAGCGTTTGCCAGTTGCTATAGCAGTCAGTTGTCATAATGTTTCGGCTTCTCAGTCGAATCTTGGTGGGTGAGACCTGTATTAAGTCTGATTAATTGCAGTGGAAACCTCCAACGGCAACATGGATGTGTGTGGCTGATGACTATAATATCAAAGGGAACTCTTTCTCCGGCAGTCCTTATTGATTGGCTGGTTATTATGACGGTGACCTCAACAAGACACACTCCTAGGTGTACGAAATACAGCCTCTACAAAGTTCTATGAACCGGGCAACATACGCAAATCGGAACGCTGAACCCCCGTAGCGGCCACTGTTAACACCTGCCCACACCGTAGTTCACTTGAGCATCGTATGTGTTCCGTGTTAAACCTGTTGGAGACGAAGTGCATGTTTAATGCTTTAGTTCTGAACTGAAAAGATGACAATGAACAAGCAAAGGATAATTTAAACATTTTTTTAGCTTGGCAACCTAAAAAAGACGCATGCAATGCTGGTACGTGTTTCTGTGTATCAAGCACTGTCCACAAGGTGTTCGTAAGAGTGGTTTGCCCGGTTTCGAGGAGACCGGCGACTGGCGTTAGTGACGAAGTGACGAAGAAAGTGAGCAATACTAATCACGAACGATCGTCTATTAACGCCGGCCACGGTGGCCGAGGGAGCTGAGGCGCTCCAGTCACGGTCCGCACGGCCACTACCGTCGGGGGTTCGTATCCCCCCTCGGGCATGGATATTTGTGCCGTCCTTAGGATTAGCTAGTTCATAAGTAGTTTGTAAGTTTAGAGACTGATGACCCCGTAGTTAAGTCCCATAAGATTTACAAACATTTGAACATTTTGATATGAAATGGCACGAACATTTAAGGACAGTTGTAAGGCGGACAGCGGACTTCGGTTTATTGGGAGAATTTTGGGAAGATGTACTTCATCTGTAAAGGAGACCGCGTATAAAATGCTTGTACGACCACGTCTTGAGTATTGCTCTAGTGTTTGGGATCCGCAGCAGATCAGTTGAAAGGAAGACAGAGAGAGAGAGAGAGAGAGAGTTCAGAGGAAAGTAGCTAGGTTTGTTACTGGTAGGTTTGACCAACGCGCGAGTGTCACGGAAATGCTCCGGCAACTCAATTGGGGATCGTTGGAGGAAAGACGACGTTCTTTACATGAAATTCAGTTGAGGCTATGATGCTGTCATGCTGTCATTTGAGGCCCTCAAAGGGTTGAGAAAAGAAATAACCAATCGGGATATTCACTGAATATCTGCAATTAAGCCGGCCGCGGTGGCCGAGCGGACTGAGTCGCTCCAGTCACGGTCTGCACGGCCACTACGGTCGGGGGTTCTAATCCCCCTCGGGCATGGATATTTGTGCCGTCCTTAGGATTAGCTAATTCATAAGTAGTTTGTAAGTTTAGAGACTGATGACCCCGTAGTTAAGTCCCATAAGCTATACAAACATTTGAACATTTTCTGCAATTAAGCTTACGGAGTGATTTCAAATGGAACTGTAATCAAACTAAAAACGGGAAAGGCAGGTGCTAATCGAAGTAAATGTATCCATACTGCTCCGTATGACGTCAGGCTTTCAATTGAATACCATCTAGTAATAAACTGTAACAGCCTGTATTTTCCATGAAACTTCTTAGCTCACGAAATTATGTGTATGACTAAAAACCGCATACTGTAGTACGCATACACTGTTGCTACTTACTAACGGACCAGTTGTTCGTATTGTTTTCCCGAATAGTAATGAAAATTTTATTGAATTTTTTTTCTTAACTGCTGGCGCAAAATCAGACACTTAACAGTTCACTAGGATAAAGAGTGTGAAAGAGGGAAATGGCTTCACTATTAGTTATCTTTAACGAACGTAAAAGATGAAGAGGAAGGAAATGAGTTTAGTGATCTTATGAGTACCATGCCTGAAGCTTCATTACTGACGCAGTTCTCTGACTACCTTCAAAATTTTCAAATTTTTTTTTAAACTTATAGGACTTAATTGCGGGGTCACCAGTCCTTAAACACAAACATCCTTGCCCGAGGGAGGATTCGAAAGACCGACGGGAACGGCATCGCGCATCGGAGCATTAGCGCCACATTGCGCTCCGGCTACCTATTGGAAAAATAATGACGAGAAAAATGAAGCTTTCTCGTCTTTTATTTGAGCAGACGACTCCTCTGCACTTTGGGGAACGACGAACGAATGCGAGAGCTTTCATTCTCGATTTAATGCACACCTTGGATCAACTCACCCAAAAATTTATAATTTTGTGAGAACTTTGAGAAGAGTTCAGACACATTCGACTGAATAATATTGCGTGTAGTTTCTTACAAAAAACGGACAAGAGAACCGGAGAGAGCTGTTCCTCGATAAAAAAAAAACTGTGCAATTGATAAACTGACCGTTTGCCCTTTTTAAAGTGTGTTTGCTACAAAACTTTGATTCCGTAAGTTCAATAGATTTCATGAATAAAAGTATTTGCAATGAAGCCTGTAGGTGCACAGGTAGAAGTTGCCCAGTTCATGTATTGGCAATTTGCTCAGTTTGTGTGTTGAGCAGGTAAAAGTTGCTCAATTCGGGTGAGCCGCCGATTTTGTGTGCCTTTTGAGGGTATATTTGGGAGAGTTGCCGAGTTCTAATGTTTGGTGAAAGGTGACGAATTCGTAGGAGCCCAGTTAACATACAACCAAGGGACCGGAAAAAGAAACAAACCTACGACAGAACCGATCACCATCGAATGCAGGCTACAGGGCCACAGAAGTACCATTCGCGAATAGAAAAATGTTCCCACATGACAAACATATGCAATGTCGCGACGATATTTTTACGGCAACAAGTAGCAAAATTTTAGAAAGATTTAAAAAAGCCAAGATCGCTGATCATCAATTTTTATTTAAGACGACCGGTTTCGCTGAACTATGTCAGCATCATCTGGTCCAATAAAATCATTTTACAAGGCCATAATCTTGTAATCGCCTTGTAAAATGATTTTATTGGACCAGATGATGCTGACATAGTTCAGCGAAACCGGTCGTCTTAAATAAAAATTGATGATCAGCAATCTTGGCTTTTTTTATATATTTCTACAATATCATAATTGGATCGCCTCCTAGATCATAAAGCAAGTAGCAAAATAATGGGTAATGAAGGGGTAGATGGTAATGAGCCAATAGACACCACACAGACGCTCGTACGAAAATAGGTAATAATATCCCACATTCTGAAATTTTAAATGTTGAGTTCCTGTTAACTCTGCGTATCTCAAGAAGAGATCGTAAAATCAGAATACAGACGGATTCTTACCAACAATCGTTCTTCCCGCGAAAAATCCGCGATGGGAATTGCAATTCGGATGAACTAATACAATGAGTATCCTTCGCCACCAACAACCACAACTGTTAAGTGATAGGTCTAGTCAGTGTTTGATGCCCACATTTGTATTGTATTAATCACGATATTAGTTGTTGACCAACGGCAGAGACGAGATAGAAAGAGTGTGTGTGTGTGTGTGTGTGTGTGTGTGTGTGTGTGTGTGTGTGTGTGTGTGAGAGAGAGAGAGAGAGAGAGAGAGAGAGAGAGAGAGAGAGAGAGAGAGAGAGAGAGAGACCGGGGAAGGAACAGCCAAGTAATTTAAAGTTAAAATTAATTTATTTTTGTTCACACGATAATTCCTACAGTATGATACATACTGAAATTCCTGCATCCAAGTCGCATAAGAGAAGTAGGTGTCCAAAGGACAGAGTATCATAATCTAGGCGAAAAATACGTTGTGGGCCTATTTTCAGAGGGCATTTGAGGAAGAGGGAAGGCACCGTGTGCTTGGATGCGCGACTGCTCACATCCACTGTTTTAAGCCGCCGAACCGAGACAGCAGCGGCAATGTTGCAGCTGGCAATGTTGCCTCAGATGACACACATTTAGCCGCCAGCCTATCCACTTTCGGCGCGACAAGGGCGCAAACCAGCAATGGAAACTTGTTCAACCGCTACCGCCGAAAAAGACAAGAGTCAGCGGCGAATCCAGGGCTTTGTACGGGGGTGTGGAGGGGAGGGTGCTACTGAGCTCACAGAAATTTATAGTGGGCATGCTCTGGGACAGCGAAAGCGCAATCATTACTCATTGTGTTCCAAAGGACACGTCGCTGACCGGTGCACCTTACCAAGACGTTTTTCTGAATACGTTCCTTCCAGAACTGCGTGAAAAAAGACCCCGGAAAAGGCTGCACATGTGCTCTTTCATCAAGACAGCACATCGGGCGAAAGCTACGCTGTAGTTTTTTTTTTAGTGACAACAAACTGAACTCTCGTACTCCTCATTCACCTGACCTGGCTCCTTGCGACTTCTGGCTTTTTTTTCCCGACGATCAAAGACGCTATACGTTGTTGCGCATTCACTAGCCGTGCTGCAATCCATCGGCGATTTTCCACTGGTCAATCAGACTTGTAAAGAAGCGTACGTGAAATTATGGCATATGTGCCAACTTTTGAAAAAGTCGCGCTGTAAAAAAAATCTGACGAATTTCGACACTCTGGCTTAATAAAAATAATACATCTGGACTAGAAAATACAATAATTCATTCTTCAAACAGGATACTTAATAAAATCATATCCACTGACATCATAGGCAAATGTTTCTAGATGAACATACCAAGAAGAAATCCGTGTTAAATAGCAATAGGTGTGCCTAATATTGGTTTCGAGCTCACACTGCAGGACTTCCTTGATAAATCAAGGAGATATGCGACAGTTGCAAAAGGCTTTACATAATAAAACTAACGTAACAAAGACAAGAAATAATACACAGTGCAAATGACAAGCTAGTTAATGTCTTCCTAGCTTCATGCAAGAAGTGTTGAGGAAATGTTTTGTTGTAAAAGGAGCCACAACTATTGGTCTTCAAAATAAAAATGCACTCCAGAGATTCATTTGACTTGGATGATTTGAACCAAGATCTACTTGTCTTCAGAAGGCTGAAAACGCGTTGATATGCTGCATTGCTAGGGCATGTGGTGAAAATAGAGAGCACTACTCTAGAAATTCGATTGTACGTAACAAGCTCATCGGCTTTACGAATTCTTCACATTGGTGTCCAATTGGAATCACTTGAAACCAAAATGTACTCTATCTTAATAGCTATGAACTGTCTCAGAAGTTCATTCACCATCTCATCAGTAGTTTCATTCTATTTCTTCCGTAACTTTTCCAAGAAAAAACGAATGCAAGAAAACTGTGGAGCTTCAATATTGCCTAGCCCTAAGTGCAAACTTGTTGCTGATGTTCACAGGTAATACGTACATAAATACTTTCTCATTGGTGAAAAGAAAAAGGATGTATCTCAGTGTTGAGAAAAACCCGTTTAAAAAAAATCCAACCCAATGGGTTAAATTGGGTTTTTATGGGTTCTTGTCAAATTCTTGTAATGAATGCTGCATCACTTTATTGAGGATATGTGGACGTGCAAATTGGACAGTTAGGATGATCCTTAAAGTGTGACTTGTGTCATTTTATGTTCAATTGGTACATTCATTTCAGATCTGAAAGTCATTGTTGCCTCTTCTCTCTTTGAATATGAGAATCTGCCATCTTCAGACTCTTTGTTTATGTCTATTACGAAATTATTGAATCATAACTCAATCAGTATTATGAAACATAAATCTGGAAGTTAAGAGTCCAAATCCATTCACATCTTTCTTTTCAATTATGTTTTCTTTACAGGTGCGAAAAGAAAGTCTGCACCGTGATCTACTTTAAACTCGATAAGTTAATTCTAAAAACTGAAGGAGGCAAAGCCCTGTTCACTGGTAAAGAGTGGATTCCTCGGCCCTTGTCAATGAACAAGAGTACAGTTCAATATGTGTTCAGCAAAATTTAGAAGAATGTTATTAAAATAAATTATTGTGCCTAATAGTTGTATCCTGCAAATCGAGTACTATGTTCTAAGCCTACACGCCAACAACTAATCACTTCTTTGAAGTTGTGGAGCAGAGCCTGCCGACACCGACGATTCACATTCAAGAACTGTTATCCCCACATTAAATTCGAATGACAATCATCACACTGTTAAAAGTAACAATAATATCTAAGAATGTGTTAGCGACTATCGTAGCCTTGCAAACACACGCAAATAATCGACTGTACGGAAGTGGCGTATTATCGAATGTTAAAAGTTTCAAATTTTTGTCCGCAAAGCCGTAAAACAACAGTCGATCCGTAAAAACTTAAAACGGTGTCACTAAAATTTTACGGAATGTCGTTGTAATGGGCGTTTACACCTGCAGGGAGATTATGTCGAAAAGTGGCGCAAGTTTCAGTTTGCGTGTGACTAGTTTGTGAGTAAAATAAGAGAGAATCGGAGGTGTTACACGTACGGCGCAGAGAAGGGAAGATGGAGAAGGGACGAGCAAGAAATCACGTATTCGGTAGTCACGGTGATTGAAAAGTAGCTGTTTTCACAGTCGCGGCGATTTGGAATCTGACCGCGATTTCAGTCACGGTTAAGTAGCAGTTGGATCAGCGAATATTAGTTAAAGAGCATGTAATAGCAGCGAACAGCAGCTAACGGTAGAAAGAGCCATCTGTTGGCTGAAATCTGTACTAATATCTCAGTAGCAAAAAGCGGGTATAGCAGCGAATCACCGCTAAATGAACAGGTATAGCAGCGAATCACAGATAAGCGAAGAGCGGGTGCAGCAGCTAATAGCCGATCAGAGACAGTGACCAATGGGCATACACTTGCGGATTTTTTCTACAAAATCGCCAGAACCCAGGGAAAAACATATCTCGTTCATATTGAATTGAAAAGCAGAGTCTGTTCACAAGAACAACTTTTGTAACAACGAAGAGACGATAAATTTGTTACTGGCAGATGAGACATAACAATACTACCTAAACCAATTTTTGACAGTTCCATGGTAAATCAATCAAGTCGCAGGCATTACAGAAGTAGCAGGAAAACCAGTAATCACTGCGATGCAATCACTGAATAGCGGGAATCTTCAGTGGTCTTCAGTCCGGGGACTGGTTTGATGCAGCTCTCCACAATACCCTATCCTGCGCAAGCCTCTTTAACTCCACATAAGAACGACAACCTACATCTGTCTGAATCTGCTTCCTGTATCCATCTCTCCGTCTCCCTATGCGGTTTTTACCCCACACACTTCCCTCCAATGCTAAATTCACGATTCCTTGATCTCTAAGAATATGTCCTACCAATCGATCCCTTCTTTTAGTCAAGATATGCCAGAATATCCTTTCCTCCCCAATTCTGTTCAGTACCTCCTCATTAGTTACGCGATCCACCCACCTAATCTTCAGCATTCTTCGGTAGCACCACATTTCAAAAGCCTCTATTCTCTTCCTGTCCGCACTGTTTATCGTCCATGGTTCACTCCCATACAAGGCAACACTCCACATAAATGCCTTCAGAAAGGACTTCTTTAGGCTTAAATCAATATTCGATGTTAACAAATTTCTCTTTTTCAAGAACGCTTTTCTACTCATTGCCATTCTGCATTTTATATCCTCTTTATGCGACCATCATTTGTTATTTTACTGCCCAAGTAACAAAACTCATCTAACTCCTTTATTGCTTCGTTACCCAATCTAATTCCTTCAGCATCACCTGATTTTCTTAGACTGCACTCCATTACCCTAGTATTACTCTTGTTAATGTTAATCTTATATGCACCTTTCAGCACACTGTCCATTCCGTTCAACTGCTCTTCCAGGTCCATTGATGTATCTGACAATGTCGTCGGCAAAACGCAATGTTTTTAATTCTTCACCCTGAACTTTAATTCCTTCTCCAAATTTCTCCTTGCTTTCGTTTATAGCTTGCTCAATGTGCAAATTCAAATGTTTGTACAGCTTATGGGACTTAACTACGGGGTCACCAGTCCCTAAACTTACAAACAACTTATGAACCAGCTAATTCTAAGGACGGCACAAATATCCATGCCCGAGGGGGGATTCGAACCCCCGACCGTAGTGGCCGTGCAGACCGTGACTGGAGCGCCTCAGTCCCCTCGGCCACTGCGACCGGCATGTGCAAATTGAACAACATTGGAGAAAGGCTACAACCCTTACTCCCTTCCCAACCACTGCATCCCTTTAAGCCCTTCAACTCTGACAACCGCTGTCTGGTTTTTGAACAAGTTGTAAATAATCTTACGCTCCCTATATTTTACTGCTGCTTGCTTCAGAACTTTAAACATAATACGTAGCAGAATTTGCAGAGGGATACATTTCGTGAATTCGTCACACAGCGATTCTAAACCGCGATTAATCACGGTGATGTAAAAGTAGCGATCACGGAAATCACTGTTATCGTAAATTTGTAGTATTACATTAAAAAAAATTCATTCGATAAATAATTTATTCACGATGCTTATCGCTGACCACAGCTTTCTCTGGCAGCTAATTACGTTCGTCTTATATTTTTTTATGTTCATCTGTCTTAATAGCTGCCCAGAACGTGGTTGTGAACTTGGTCTTTCATCTTTCTTACCTCATTGAGAACAGTCGCACGTCAGGGACTTCTCCATTATTAACTGTAAGTGTGTGTGAGATCGTTTTTCTTACGAAGTATGATGAAAATATATTTAGTTACGTATAAATGTTTTACTTATTTCAAATGACTCACCTTTAATAATTCATGAAGTGTTTCTATTTTTCCAGCAGTAATATTGATTATGTAATATGATGCTTGGTCCCATTGTTGGACTTGTATCTATAATTTACTAGATGTAATTCGAGATGTCATTACTTGTAATTTTCATGAATGTGACTTTCTAAGCCTGCAAAGAAATCTTCGAAATTAAACGAAATCCGATCGATTTAAGGAGCCTTTTGTCACGAATGTTAACATTTTTTTTAACGGTCATTCAGTTAGTACAATCTGTTCCAAGCCAACCAAGCATTTTACACAATGCAACAAGAGTTTTCACAGCTTCATCTGCTACATCCAGTCAACATAATCAACATGGTAAGAAAGGTCATCGCGGAATCTGCTAGTTTCTTTGTGTAATATTGTGCTCAAGGGTTGCTTTCATTCCAAATTACTACTGCCGTTATCTTTAAAGTCAGGTTCCGCTTCCTTTTTTTGATTTTTCTAATTATAAAGTTACCTAAATGTGTCAGATCCACCAAATTATTTTCTTGTATTATTGTCCCGTTACGTGCGCCTCGGTTGCACAGTGGTAGAGTGCCAGACTACAAATCCAAAGGCCGCGGGTTCGATCCCCGCCAGGTCCTAGGATTTTTATCTGTCACTTTCCACTTCTTTCACCTCTGGCAGTATTGCTCATGTGAAAAATACCGAGTAGCACCGTGGTTCGGAACCCACGTTAAACTGTAGGTCCCCCTATAACTGGCTGGGTAAGTCAGTTCGAAGGTCGGAGGAAGGCAACGGCATACCACCTCCAAACAGGACCATGCCTAGTAAAGCACTGTGGTGTTCAAACCAATCTTCGGATTGTTGACTGCTTTACCTTTTATAGTCCCGTTAGGGAACTTTAATAGAGGCTAGGAACAGTAACTACCACTCCAACACCTGATCGGAAGAAAGAAAACGCAATGTTACAAAGTGGCTGCTTAGCCCACCTCTAACACAAGACGGAGTGCGTGGTGCCGTGGCGACGGCCGCTTCCGGCGGCGGGCAGCGTGGGCGCGTCCGTGTCGCACGTCTGGCGTCTGGCGCCAGCCCGCCCGGCCACGGGGCGGCGTTGCCAGCCGGGCCATACTCTCCCTGCCTACCTACACCAACGCTCCGGCGACCGCTACTTCAGTCCGCTTCTCGCAGGTGCTTTTCTTCTCCTAACTAATTACCCATATGATTTCGGGTTACCAGGGGGGGGGGGGGGTGTAAATTTGACTCGCGCGCTTTGCTTCTGCGACGTCACCTGGCAGCAAGCGCCTAACAGCTGCCGCAGTTCCCTTATGAAACGTGCGAGCAGCAAGTTGTGTTATGCGCTCGCTCGTTTCGTGACCTGTTAAGTGTTCGGATAGAAAGTAGCATTCTTTTATTGGGGAACGATTTTTCCATATATTATTTCTGTAATTATGAGTAAGAATACTTCGTGTTTTCTTTATCTAATATATAAAAATCGAGGCCTCTGTTTGTCCGTATGCTGTCGATGTCATTCAGTCGATTACGATAAACCTTCGTCAACTTATTGCATGAACTAGCGTCACGGTTATAGGCATAGTAAAATTTTTGAATTCGCACTCTAACGTGGTGAAATAATGATATTATATAAAACACAAGCACAACTGCAGTGGTCATTAGCGCCCAACACTGTCCATATTAAAATAGAACCTGGGTTAGAACTTAAATGGCTTTCGCCATGTTTGCACAATGTATAAAAAGTAAAACTCTGTTAACAGAATGCGGGTCATCAGCTAAAATGTCAGACATTTCAAATGGTAAACATAGATCATGACGGAGACGATTAAAAAAAAACGGACATTGCACTAAAAGATGGTTCACAGTAAAAGGTTCATCACAGTACTCGCATAAGGGAGCAGGACCACCACGTAGTAAATACTGGTGGCTATAACGGCAGTGGCCAATACGAAGCCGGGCCAGAACAATCTCTCGGCGGGAGGGTCGAGATGACGTTGACCAGAGATCAGGCACAGGTTTAATGGGTCGCAATTTGTTCCCTGACAGGGATGACCAATGTAGATACCAACGGGAGATAATACGCTGGGAGACACCAGCGCGAAGGTCATCAGAGCTAGTAAAAAAGGTAGATAGCCGAAGAAGAACTGCCTCCTTGGCAGCCGTATCCGCAGCCTCATTCCCCAACACTCCCACGGGGCCAGGGACCCACAGAAACGTCACAGTAGTTACGCTCGTTGAAAGAGAAGTAAGGCAATTGCGGATGCTTTGTACCAGGGGATGGACACGATATAGTGGGTAGAGGCTCAAAAGAGCACTCGGAGAGTCCGAGCAAATGACAGTCTTATCGAGCGAGTTTCGCCGGACGAATTGGGTGGCTTGATATAATGCATACAGCTCAGCTGTAAAAATGGAACTCCACTCAGGAAGACGATATTTAAAGAGAGACGTTGCCAAGTACAAAGGCACACCCAACACCCTGGTCTGTCTGAGCCATCAGTGTAAATGAACAAATTGTCATCAAATTTGAACCGAAGTGCGAGAAATTCTCTCTGGTAGACGAAACTAGGCTGTAACGAAGAGTGGAGCGCTCCGGTGTATCTGGACAAAGTCTTGTAGCAGCTCTGATGAGAGAGAGTGAGGAATGTGGTGTTTGACGCGCGCTACGCGGCGTGCCCGGACACATGGCAGCGCCAGCTGCGCACGGTCGGGTCAAGACGGGCCGCGCGGGGGGAACAGCAGCTGGCAGCCTGCCCCGCCCTGTCTCACTCCACACATTCCCTCTGCCCGCTTCCCGCCAACAGCCGGCTCCGCTGCCGTCACTCCAAACACCTACTCCTACCCGGGGCACAACACACTAACGCTGAAGTACGTGTGTGTCAAAACCAAACACCCAAACATGGTTCGTGCACGCTCATTCATAAGCTGATACATCACACGCACCGTGCTCCACACACACTACGTTTACACGCAACACATCTTCCGGAAGACGAAAACCGATTTCAAATGTTTGTAAATCTATCGGACCAAACTGCGTGGTCATCAGTCCGTAGCTTACAAACCACTTAAACCTAGGTAAACTAACCTAAGGACAAACAAACACACACCCATGCCCCAGGGAGGACTCGAACCTCCACGGCGAGCAACCGCGCGCTCTGCAGCGAGACGCTTTAGACCGCTCGGCTACTCCACCGCGGCAAAACCGATTTCCGTAAACCGTTTTTCGCTGTCGTGTTTACATAGCATAGCCTGAATCGGATATCCTAGCTCACTTAACATGGCGGCTGGAAAACAGCTGATTCAGTTCCTTATTTAGTCAGCACAATCGCTATTTTTCTTTATTTAAATACACAGATTCATGTTCACTCTAATATTTATACTTTTATTTCACATTAGAAAATGTCACTTTCCATATGTGCCGAAAATTCGTAACAAGAAAACACAATCTGACAAGCCAAGAACGCTTCAATAACGGTTGCGTTTACATGGGCACGAAAATCGACTGTGGAACTGGAAAACCGCTTTAGAGAAGCGGATTTGCAGAATCGATTTTGGAGTGTTTCCATGACCAACCAAAAGCGGAATTGGGAAATCGGTTTACGAAATCCGGTTTTGGGAACCCATGTAAACGGGGTGACTGATTTGCAACCGCAAAACTCTCTAGCAGCAGTTGTCGACTATACAGAGGATTTATACTCCATTCACCGAAATGAGACGTACTGTAAACACAGCAAGGCGCGTGACCACAGCGCTGCCGTCGAGTGGTGTACAAGGCAGGGGCGCACAGTCAGCGTGGCCGCCTCAATTGCAGGTGTGGGCTCGTTAGTGCGTGTTGTACAGCGGCGATTTCAGGATCTCGTAAGTTCATCTTTAAAGACGTTTGAAAGACTAGTTGAACCTTCGAGAAGTGGTTTTAAGATGTTCTTCCTCGACTTGCAGTTATTGTTGTTGATAAAGCGCAGTAACATTATCGTACAAAAGAAAAAGTTCCCAGAGCGAATTCCAATAAGCACGAAATATCAGAGTGGCTAAAATCTGAAAACCTCTATTTTTAAGACAGTATGTTGAAATAATATAACTTTTAGACATATTTCAAAATTACAGAATAGCTCACAACGAATACGCAATAGACGAAATGGCGAAGAATGCAGGGAAAACTGTTCTTAGCCTTTGATTCTCGCCCATACTTACTCGATGGCGTTTAATTCACAGTGGTACGGGGGAAATCTATGTTGCAGCGAAAGACAAAACATACAAAATACCGATAGTTAAAGAAAGAAGAAGCACTAAAAACAGTAACTGTAGAAGTTTGGGACAAGTGCGTCTCCGAGTGGTATTTTTAGTTGAAAGTCAAATGTCGAAATTGTAGAGGAGAGAGAGGAGCGGTTTGCTATAAACCTCAATGAAAACGTTGAAGTTTGACAGAATGAACCTTGTTTCGCCGTCCTTTACCATTATTATTACTGGTAATGTTATTAAAAATTGTGTATGAATGGAACGTTCTGTTAGCAACATGTATGAAAACGAATCTGTTTTGACAGAATGAACTCAGTTTCATCGTACTTTTAACATTATTGTAACTACTTTGTATCTTCCATGTCGTGCTTTATTTCGTTACATTGTTGCCCAGGTTTCTTAGGGTCCGTTATGCCGTCAGCTCGGCAGCCAGCCGACGCCATAAAGCGTGCGCCAAGGATTTTCTACACCCCTTCGTATCACGTGAACACCGAATGCTTTCTCTGGAAACGATACTCGCTCACGTGACACTGTTTACGTTTCGTCCCAGCTCTCGGTGAACGGACTATAGAGAATGTGTCAGATATTTCTGTACTGGATCACTAACCAGTCTGAAAATAGGTCTTCGAGATTAATTCATAACTTTTACTCCAAATCTTAAGCTACATTTTACAAGTATCCTCCCAGTGCGTTATGCCATGGCAACGTATCCAAGCCTACCCACATTGCAAGGCAGAGCCAGCTAGAAGCCGTACGAAATGCTCATTCCAAAATCACTCCCCTCTTCTGCCGTCCGAGCTGAAATGAATGACGCTCCGATGCCACCGAGTGAGCCAACAAGGCACACGCGTGAACAGTAACGTGTGCTACCGCTGAAGAATTTTTAAGTCATAGACAGGAGCGCCTGCGATGGTGTACGCAACGACCAACCTAGGTGCACGAATGGCAAAACGCCATTTTTTCGGATGAATACAGTTCCGTTTACAGCATCATGATGGTCGCATCCGTGTTCGGCGACATCGCGGTGAACGCGTGTATTCGTCATCGCAGTACTGGTGTTTGCTGCCATTGGTTACACGTCTCGATCACCTCTTATTCGCATCGACGGTACTTTGCACAGTGGCCGTTACATTTGAGATGTGTTACGACCCGTGGCTCTACCCTTTATTCGATCCCTGCGAAACGCTACATTTCAGCAGGATACTGCACGAGCTCATGTTGCAGGTCCTGACGGGCCTTTCTGGATACGGAAAATGTTCGACTGCTGCCCTTGGCCAGCACATTCTCCAGATCTCTCACCAATTGAAAACGTCTGGTTAGTGGTGGCCGAGGAACTGGATCGTCACAATACTCGAGCCACTACTCTTGATGAACTGTGGTATCGTGTTGAAGCTGCCTGGGCATCTGTACCTGTACAAGCTATCCAAGCTCTGTTTGAGTCAATGGCCAGGCGTATCAAGGCAGTTATTACGGCCTCAGGTGGTTGTTCTGGGTACTGATCTCAGGATCTATGCTCCCAAATTGCGTGAAAATGTAATCACATGTCAGTTCTAGTATACTATATTTGTCCAATGAATACCCGTTTATCACCTGCATTTCTTCTTGGTTCAGCAGTTTTAATGGCCAATAGTGTATGTCTAGGAAATAATCGTCAATCTGGAATGACAGACAATACTTTTTTTGGATCGAAATTTAATAGGCTAATCCTAGAGTCGGATTCTGATACTGAAAAATGTATCTGAAGATCCCCAGCGACCGCAAAAAACTCATTATCTCGCAATACGTCCGCTTGAGGGGAGTAATGTCCCTTTTTTTAAGTTCCGTCACAGTGTACTTGCCAACATGTGATATGGCAAGCGCCTGAAGCACTGCATCCAACCAACATTAGACTGATGAGTTCAATCTAGAGTTACATAATGAGCTTAAGTTTGAAAAACTGCGTTATATGATACTATTGTCTGCAACCTCTTGCTTAGTGGAAAGGTAGGGGTACTCTTCAATGTGAGTGAGTAGATGATGTTTCTGCTTTAAACCCTCACTTTGAAGGACTAAGATTCTATTCTGTGTCAGACCGTCAAAATTCAGAACTTTTGTGGTTTTCTTGCCCCTGAGTAAGGAAAATGCCGGGATGGTTCCTTTGAAAATCACACTATCGTTCCGTTTTTCAGTCTTATCTTTTTACACCTCTCTAATGACCTTCCATTGACAGTATCTGAAACCTGTACCTTCCAACTACTCAGAGGAATATATATAATTCTACACTCTTTAAATACTGACCTCTTTGAGTTCGAGCAGTAATCCATCTTCTTTCACCATTTGAAGTAAATGCCTTGGCCGCAGATAGTCTCTGCTCTGAATTCCGACGACGGCGACCCCGGTCCACTAAAAATAATGACTGCCACATCTTAGCGCTCGCTTTCAGATAACAGAGAGACTCTTATTAGCTATCGATAAGGGTTATTAAAGCGATAAAGAATCGATTCCGGAGGCAATAACAAGTTGCTTACTGCCGTGGATAACAGCTAACGAGAAGCACAGACCATTTCCACATGACGCCATACAAGCAGTCCAATAATACGAATACTACTGTCTGGTGGACGACTGATGTCTACAAAGGGAACTACTCACAACGTGCGCCAACAGGATGAGACAACTCACACGATGCAATAAAGATCAACGTTCAAAAGCAAAAATATAATACATCAATAGAAGCTTCCAATAATGGGGCCGGTGTGCTTTTTATAATTTGTGTAATGTTCGACAATCAGACAAATGACAACTTTTACATATACAGTCCTGTTCGAGTATTTACTCAATCCTATACTGATTATCCAGTGCTGAATATCTTTGGCCACCAATGACAGCGGTTAAGCATATAGACAATCTTTGAAGTTGGATCAGCTGTCTGTTAGTGCATAACTTGCTGCCATCTCAGAAACATGTGGTACTGCGCAATGCATTTTCGACAATGTACATACACAACTATTGTGTTTAACGATGTTTCCTAGCAGCAGATAAGTTGTATGGTAGGTAGGTTAGTTTCATTGGAATATTTGTGGTACAGTCGTTTGTATATAGTGGCCTTATTACTCTACGTTTCCTTGTTTTACAGATATTGATAATGGGATAATGTCCCGAAAGATATCGTGTTGACATATATATTGTATTATTGACACCTGGTGCGTAAAGTACAGTTCAAATGTTTGTTACGATTATGAGACTTAACTACGGGGTCATCAGTCCCTAAACGTACAAACTACTTACGAACTACCTCATACTAAGGACGGCACAAATATCCATGCCCGAGGGGGGATTCGAACCCCCGACCGTACTGGCCGTGCAGACCGTGACTGGAGCGCCTCAGTCCCCGCGGCCACCGCCGCCGGCGTGAAGTACAGTAATAATTATCCTTTATCAGGGTGGTTTTTTAATTATACTATTAACTCCTCCTCTCTACGTGTAAAACAGAAGAGAGCATTTGATGAACAAAACAGTAAATTCATCATACAATAAGTAAAATACGTAATGTTCAAACTAATTTATTGAAGCTAGTAGATTTACGGTCAAACATGATTCGGATGAAACTGTCATCAATAAGAAAGTGTCGTTTTATGAAACTGGAGATAGACGTTCGTCCATTTGCGACATATGACCGACTATATAACCTAAATGCTCTTCCACTTTATTAAAGATCCCATCTTAACTTTGGTACCTCTTGAAAGCACTTACTTCTAAAACTAATTGCGGAATCAAGAAGATCTTTAAAGTACCTGCTTCTCAGTGTGACACGTACAGCGTACCGAAATACATATATTCAATGTCCATCCGCTATATTATCAAATGACCCCGTTCATCACTTCCACATAGCCCCTTTACCATAGCATAAGTTGCTTCTGAAAAGTTGGGTGAAAGGTGCCATATGTTTCGAACCGCGCTGGCGAGGATGAGGTGTCCGCGCATACACATTGAGGAAGACAACAACCCCTCCCCCCTCGCAAATCGTGCAAAGCACTGCAGTGAAGCGGTGGTACACGCTGCGACCCAGCAACAGGGTGTGTCAGAACTCGT
Organism: Locusta migratoria; assembly: GCA_026315105.1. Classification (NCBI taxonomy): domain Eukaryota; kingdom Metazoa; phylum Arthropoda; class Insecta; order Orthoptera; family Acrididae; genus Locusta; species Locusta migratoria. Next base: position 273,946,908 of record CM048748.1, read on the forward strand.
GTCACTGCAACATGGGACGCAAAACGGAGCAATACTTTAACATCAAATATTGTTTCGAATCAGGTAAAACGTCGACGGATGTTAGTGCAAATTTATGGTGTTGAAGCACTGAGTAAAATGTGTGTGTGTGTGTGTGTGTGTGTGTGTGTGTGTGTGAGTAAAGGCTTTAGAGACGAACAGGAAGGTGTCGAGGATGAGCCACGTTCCGGTCGACCGCCCAAATCACAATCCCAGACAACATACAACATTACGATGTATCCTTTAAATGAAAACATTTTGGTAAGGCTTTACCGCGACTGTTGTTTGAAATTGATTGAAACACAGGGTGTTACTGTTACCAGTCACTTAGTTTATTGTATCCACAACGCGTTTCAAGGGTTTAAACCCCCTATCGGGTGGAATGACATTAAGCAGAGTACATATAGGTTACATTGACCTGCTGAACTGTCTACAAGAGAAAATACAAAACACTACATCAGAATGTAACTTTTACAACTGTTCAAATAAAGTTAAATGTAAACAAAATATACCTCCAGTGGCAACGAACCTGTGACCAATGGAGGTATAATATTTTAATTGTTTACATTTAACTTTATTTGAACAGTTGTAAAAGTTACATTCTGATGTAGTGTACTGGTAACAGAAACACCCTGTGTTTCAATCAAGTACGATGGATGCTTGCGGATGATCGGCGGCTGTATTTGAGAATGATAGCCTTCAAAGGCTTACGCAACGGTTGCGGAGATCCAACAACGCGTGACCTCTGTGCTTCGAGCCATTCCACAAGGAGAGTTTGCTGAAAATTTCCAACAGCAGTAGAACCGTTGTCAGGAATGTATTGACAATGACGATTACTTTTGAGGCCAGTAAAGATATTTTCTTTGTAACTCTTGTTTCCTACATTTCCCGAGACCACTCACCGAACTTTCCAGACGCACCTTGTACGTTAGTACAGTGATGAATGTGTTAGTCGCAAGTTGCGAGTTACAACTGGCCAGTGAATCTACTGGGGAATGTATGGTAATCATGTTCAAATGTTTGTATAGTCTATGGGACTTAACTACGGGGTTATCAGTCCCTGAACTTACAAACTACTGATGAACTAACTAAGACTAAAGACGGCACAAATATTCATGCCCGAGGGGGGGATTCGAACCCCCGACCTTAGTGGCCGTGCAGACCGTGACTGCAGCGCCTCAGTCCCCTCGGCCACCGCGGCCGGCTATGGTAATCATGAAAACAGCTATTTGTTGAATAGTAAGAGCGAAAATATAGATACACAGTGGCAACCCTATGAGAAAAGGTGGCACTAACGAGTTTGGCTGCAGGAATAAAGACTGCCTTAAGCCAACAAGCTGTGCTTCGTCAGGGTAAACAGGATGCGGTAGGCGTGTGTGGGTTATCTGCAGCTGCCGCAGACGTCGGGGAAGGGGGAGGCGAAGGGGATGACATTTGTAATTTTTTTGGGGTAAGGGTAGGGGTGGCTATATCCTTGAAGGTTAGGCAGGGGACAGAGTACACATTTTCTTAATAAATACATCGAGAGAGCTATCCCTCTTAAATGTTTTAGCCTTACGTCGTCTCGTGCAGTTAACTCTTTCGTGCGGGCGTGCTACAGAGTACTCTGCGCACGTCTCCACAAAATTAGTTTCCACATCCGTAACCAGTTTTGAGTTGTTCACTAAAATTTGTTGTTGTCAATGTAACAACCAATTTCAACAGACAAGCTGTCATGTTCAAATATTGTGGAATAATTTAGAAAATATATATTATTCCACATTATATGAAAATGACATCTTGCCTTTGTAAACCGGTTATGTGGAAATATAGGATGTTAAAAAAAATAGAACGCGATCCAGGCGGATAAATATTATTTAATGCTACCAATAATGATTGCATCCTGCAACATGTGGAACTTGTATAGAACGATATATCCTTTCTTGTTAATGTTTTGTTACCATAAGAAGGTCTTTCATAAATAGCGCGCCATGTTCTTTCATAAACAACACCTCCGAAAATAGGTTCAGACGCAAGAAGCTGACTAAGCATTAGCCTCAATGTCGCCTTAAGTAAACATGCATAAACAATATAATGATTGGACGTGAAGTATAATTTCAGCATTTTTGAAACTAGTCTACTAGAAATGGCAAGTAGTATATAGCACAGATATCAAACCCTCATCAGAGTTGAAGATAACTTATTTGTCACTTCAAGGTATATAAAGACGCCGCATAGGAAAATTCTAATTCTCCTTTCTCTTCCAACAATTCATTTCGTATTAAGCTACTTTCGTAAAAGAACAAAGATGACTACCAATGCATATATTGTTGCTGGAGTTCAGCGAGAGGCCATGTATTTTTAAATTTATTGCATACTAGGTTATCAGAATGTTTGAAAGATATGAGAATAATAATCGCCACTTGTAAGAATTTACAATGAACGCCGTCGCATAAAAAGGAACAGGTAATGCGTTAAAAATGGAAGCGTATTACACAGATGTACAACAACGGAACATACATACCACAACAACATTTTCCTAAACTCTGTGAGCCAAAGTCGTCATATGTCTTCACTTATGTTCTGTCGCTCCGAACGGCGGATGTGTAATGATAGTAGCGGAAACTCTGAAGAAATAAAACACTTCCGTTGATAGGCGGACTTCTATCAAGTCACTTACAATGCAGCAACTGGAAGCTCGAAGTCTGGACTGAGTGCATGGAAATATTCAGCAGTCAGAAAACGTGTGGTTTGAGACGAGCGAGAACGACAGCAAGGTAGATTCGGAAATGTCAGTAAATCTATTTATTAGTCTCACAAATGTAAACACTGAAGTTCTGTTATGCGATGCAGTACTTTTTTAGAACTCTCAGCCACATGCAACGCACAGTTTTTTGTAACATTTATGAGACGTTATGTAGGTAACATATTTAGTTATAGACAGATGAATAATAATAGAGTACTACCTTGCTCAATAGCACAGCGGTAGAGTGCCAGGCTACAAATCCAAAGGTCGCGGGTTCGACCCCCGCCCAGGTCCTACGATTTTTATCTGTCACTTTCCACATCTTTCACCTCTGACAGTATTGCTCATGTAGAAAATATCGAGTAGCACCGTGGTTCGGAACCCCCGTTAGGTAAGTCAGTTCAAAGGTCGGAGGAAGGCAACGGCATACAAACTCCAAACAGGACCATGCCTAGTAAACCACTGCGGTGTTCAAACCAATCTTCGGATTGTTGACTGCTTTATCTTTTTACCTTACATACGAAACTGAAATTAGGCCCGGACAGCGCAGATACCCATTTGATGGAGGCTTCTTTCTGCGTCTGCGTCCGGGCCCATACCGACCGACCGACCGACCGACCGACCGCCATGCCATCCTCTGCTATGCGGTATTGAAGGGCGTGGATTCGGCACACCGCTTCACGCTCATAGGCCTTGTAGACGCCATTTCTCATATAAGGAGCTCCTCAGTTGACCTCAAGAAGCTGACTGCACCACATTCTAATCCTCCCACCGAGGAAAACACTCTGGCAGAACTGAATCGACCGCTGCGCAAAGCAGGCTGACATGTTGATCACTAACATACGGAGGCGAGCAGTGGGATCAACATTGAATAAATTCTACTTATCAGCGACTTCACGTCAGCAACATCCTTTGCTATCCCAACAATCTTCCACCAAGTGTAAGCTATGCACGATGGTGCTTAACTTTGATGATAGACGGGAACCGGTGTACTCACATTCCCAAACTACTGAGAAGGCGTGACGCTACTGACTTGCCCTTGCTCTTCCTTCAACCTAGTTTTAGGCGGAGCAACATTTATCCGTATTCCCAGAATGTATGACATTAACTGCGAATAGGTAGGGTAAAGCTGAAACTGTGTACTCAGCCGGGATTCGAGCCCGGGTGTTCTGCTTTCCAGGCAGTTGCGCTGACACCTACACCACTGGGGGCGCAACGATCACAATAAATGCACGGTATTACTTAAGTATGCCTCAAGAAGTGGCGTCTGTTCTATCCGAAACAACTAATTTTTCATAGTATTAAAACTATGGAAAACTGAAAGATGCGGTAATCGCCAGAAATAAATGCTATGTCGAAAATCGTGAGACCCAGATAACTGGATCATTTGTTACCACCGACCCACACAATTCCGAGATGTGTTTCATGAGTCAGATGTTAAAGGTCTCGTCTAAATGATTTCTAGAATGAACATTTCTAAATAAAAATTTTTAGAGTGTTCAATGCATGTCGCGTTGCTCTCTCTCTCTCTCTCTCTCTCTCTCTCTCTCTCTCTCTCTCTCGACGATTCAAGATAGTTACAGATAGTTTTTAAAATCTGACTTGGAAAATATAGGCATAACAGTTAAATTTAGGGTTGCGTGCGAGGGTAGACGAAACAAGGGTCCATCAGTTGTACCCAGAGGGCTGACTGATCAAATATGGAAAAATAATTAGCCCATCAAAAAAAGTTAGCGAGGCACCCACCTACGTAGGAAGATATGATAATCAAATTAAAATATGAGAAATCAGAAGTACAACGGAATTACGTAATCGTTCCTTTTTCCAGCGCATTGTACAAGGGAACGGTAGAGAAATGGCTGAGTAGCTATGTAGTTGTAGGTATGTCACAGCAAAACCCTCTGCATATCCATTTGTTCTCCCACCATCTTCGAATCCATTTTGCCCAGTCTTTCCATAATTTTCGCAGGGCCTCCTCTAGTGCTTGCAGTCGCCTATCTTCTTCTTTCTCTCCGACATACGACGAGAGGTAGGGCACTGGTCAGACAGTGGACTCGGTTTCGACAGAACAGCGCTGTCCAGCCGTACAGTTTCCCGTTTTCCGTGTTTTACCTAAATCGTGGTTGCTTTCTTCCAGTATGATTCCTTGGAAAAATAAAGTCAACACCCTTCCGCAGTCAGAGCTTGTGCTCCGTCTATAATAACTTAGTCGACGAAGCTTTTAACCCCAACTTTTTGTTCCCCCTCCAATTCAAGGTGAAAACTTATGTCATTTGTCGGTCGTTTCAAGAAATGGAATGGACGAAATTTTTTCTGTATTCTGTGCCTGTTTACTGACGTCTTGTAGGCCAACTTGATTTGGAGGATCATATTTTCTTCGATAAATGTGTATTACGAACAAGAAATCTATTTTATTCTATGAGGAAGCCCAAGGCTTTTAACACACGAACGCATTTGAAAGGGGATTAAATTGAGGAAGAAAGTTTCTCCAAGCACAGTAGTTCAAATCCAGTCTTTACACCACACGCTGTTCTAGGAAAGTGACCTGGCTGCTAGTCTCTCTCTCTCTCTCTCTCTCTCTCTCTCTCTCTCTCTCTCTCTCTACCGACGTTAGCCGTGTCTTGAGGACAACAGTGACTAGGGAGGCGCCAACTACACGTTCTCCGGCAGGATCGAAAGTCCGTTTATTATTCATCGACCTGAGTAGGTCAACGAACTCCAACAGGAGCAAATCGTTGCTGTAGCGATGAATAAGGAAAGTAACTCCATTCCGATCGTGCAGACTGCCGAGAGCTGGATTTACTGAAGCTATAAATGCGGTCATTAAATAATATAGTGTGCAAAGAAGGATCATTTGAAGAAGACCACTTGATACGGTAAATAAGAACGGTATATTGCAGAAGCTTTTTTCGAAAGGCGCCTCTTTGGCGGAATTTTTCTCTAATAGTAATTGACTTGGTACGGAGGTTGACGTCCAACATATACTTTACGTGCGTTACGGTCTTTAAATCCCTATTATTTCTCAATGTCGTATTAACTGTCCACCTTCTATTGTTACGCTGCGTCTATCATGGCACCCAGGAATGAACGCTCCTAGGACACCCACCATTTTAACAGTCATGAACAGGTATCTCGCCAGTTACGTTCCCTAACCCGTTTCTTTCTTTGTTTTGCTGTTTCCAGGTAACTGCCAACATTCATGTCCCGACTGATACACGGTAAGCGTAAAAAATAACTAAATTGCAATGACTGCAAAATTAACGACTATCGGACGGATCAAGGAAGATATAAATCAGTAGCACAAGCACATAGCCTTCTTCGCCGAATGACATTTACTAATTTCAAACGTACGCCTTAGTGCAGAGTGTTACAAATTTTCCTAATGGCGACGCGCTCCCAATACAAAAAGTTTCACGAGACACGCTTCCACTAATATCAAACATGATATTTTAAAAGCAATATTAATTTTTGTAATGCATTTGTAGTTCAGAATACACTGAAAGAAGACTTTTGTGTGTATTTTTCAGCCGAGTGTTTTGTTTTACATCCTGAATTTACTAGTTTCGCGACATTGCTGATGCTACTACTCGACATCGCTTAGTGTCGGGATCAGCTTAGTGTGGAGAAGAAATTACCTCAATGTGTCTGGAGGACAACACTGTATGAAAATAGATCGTGGACAGTCAGATAACACAAAAGGAGATGTTACGTTGAAAATTAAATGAGGCATTTCTCGGAGAATCTGCAATTTGTATAAGCTGTATTTCTGCAGTAATACTGTTTATTGAGCCCACTAGTCCACTTTATTCTCATTCCCTAAACTAAAACTCTTACTTCGTTTAACTGTACTTCTTATGTTCATTTTACTTGTATTGGTAATTAAAAATATTTGGACTACACTGATCTTTGAAGTCAGTTGCCACCTCTAACTGAATTATAATGCCGTCGGCAAACCTCGACGATTTAATTTGCCTCTCTTTCCAGACTTTTTCTGCGGTTTCTTTACTGCTTGCACCGGGGCTAAGTACAACCCTTACGAACTACTACACTCTCATTTAACATCTCGACTGTTTAATGGCTGCAGTCTGGCTTCTGTACAAACTGTAGATTACGTAATAAACTGTTACATGCAAAGTGTTGTAAAGTGACAGAACATCATTTTCTGAGATTTGTGCAACATACTGTAGTGGAAGAACCAAAATGGAGTGCAGAGCCATGTAGCTATATGGAGTGATTTGAACAGCTTCTTAGCCGTTGTTTGGAGAAATACTCAACATGCAGTGTTTTCTCTTCGGTTGCCAAGAAATGCAATAAACAACCCTCATTTCTCATAGTGACAATATAGGGTTAGGAGAATACATCTATATTGATTGCGTCTAAGACTTTAGTTCAACCGAAAAGAGTAAGAAATATCCTTCCATATTTATACCTGATGACTCGACACAGGTCAAATCATGCAGAAGTTGTAAATTCCAATTAAGGTTAAAGAGGCTACGAATGAAGTGGCTTCATTTTCAAAACACACAATTTTATAAACTGCCCTAAATAGTGACATTAATTTTGATTCCGAATAGCTTAAGATGATCAGAACTAGGATGTCCAAGCTCGTGGGTAATACGAAGGAAGGAAGCTTGGAGTTTAACGTCCCGTCGACAGCGTGCTCATTAGAGACTGAGCTTACGCTCTGAGTGTTTAGGTAAGGATGTGGGAGGAAATCAGCCGTGCCCTTTGAAAGGAAGTTTCTGGCATATCCTGACTAAGAGAAGGGATAGGTTGGTGGGACTCATTCTGAGATATCAAGAAATCGTCAACTTAGCATTAGAAGAAAGTGTGTGGGGTAAATATCATAGAGGGAGAATGACGGTCGAATACAGTAAGCAGATTCAAAAGGAAGTAGGTTGCCGTTCGTATTCTCAGATGAAGAGGCTTGCAGAGCAGAGGGTAGCGTGAGAGCTGCATCAATTAAGTCTGACAACAACAACACTATAAAAATATTAAGTACACATCAAAAATATATACATCCAAACTATGCAGAAAATGACCAGTGAATGGATGGGAAGCACATAATCTGCGAATGACGTGATGCATTTTGATGATGGTGTGTGGGACTCCGACTGTTCTGTAATAAAACATAATAATTGGTAAGTGTTTGCTAGGATATTTTAATTTCTGTATTCGGCACTGTTTATTTATTTCCCCTATTATCTCCATCATACGTAACTTTATTATAAGTCAGGGAGTATGTATTAAAGTTCTCTATTAAAGATGACAAAATAGATTTCATTTTTGTAGTTCATTGCTTACAGTGAATGATAGGGATGAAACTGGCAGCCTTAGAGGTGAATACGTGTTAGCTGGATTATTGGTAAAATAAATAAATAAGTAATAGAATTAATTTCACTGATGATATACATTAACTTTATTACTAATTACTGTACATGATGGTTAGAAAATGTAAGAAAGAATGTCGAATGTTAACTATGATATAAACCTTGAAGCTCATTTTCTCATCATTATTTTAATACTTGGCTTGATGAAACACTCCGATCTTCTGTATGAACTTAAAAAAATGTTCAAATGTCTGTAAATCTATCGGACCAAACTGCGTGGTCATCATTCCGTAGCTTACAAACTACTTAAACCTAGGTAAACTAACCTACGGACAAACACACACACCCATGCCCAGGGAGGACTCCACGGCGAGCAACCGTGCGCTCCGCAGCGAGACGCTTTAGACCGTTCGGCTACTCCACCGCGGCTATGAACTTAACGTATGGCAATAACCGTATTCAGTAGAAATGAAATTCAGCTCAGGCCCTCTGTTTCCGTTTCTTTGACTTCCCGCTGTGGAAAATAAAATCCGGCCGAACTGACATTAACGAAGTATATTTTATACAAAAGCTTGTAACGAGAAAATATACTGAAGCTCTTCAGATACGTATATCGGTATTTAGTTACGTAAAGATTATCAGTGAAGATAAATCTGAGTTAAGATTTCACTTACAAGCGGTATCAGTATTACAGTAGAAACCTAATTCGCAGACAAGGCCGAAGCATTATCGTGGACGAAATATCGGCATCATTATCAGGAACAAAACATGCACTCAAAACTGATCACAGAGAATTGACTGGTAATGGAGTCTCTGTAAATTAATGTCACGCTCTGAACAAGTCAGAACTACGATAATTAAATCAGCAAGTTTAGTTTACACAAAACCGTGAAATTAATGAAAGAATAGAATAATGCATAATCAACGAGAATTTTAGGTCTCTTAAATCAGACAAAGCGGTTCATTACAAAGGCAAATAAAGCAGCCATCTTTTACTTAAGTGACGACTGATGTTGAATGGGAACTGTATATAATATTCAGACCTGCATTTCTCCTTGCCCACAAATACTACAGCTTATTAATCAGACGCCTTCCCACTTTGGTATAATAGGAATGTACCTATGGATGCTTAACAGAAGAAGAAAATCAAATATGCACATTATTTGTACAATTTCTTAATCCAGCAGCAAAGCACGCAAATGTATGTTATCGCTCTGTAACGGAACACCAGAGCTTCCGATAAACGCAACCGAAATGACGTCATGGTAGGCGGAACGCACACAACACTGTTCCTCAGCAACAGAGAGAACGACCGAGTGGGTCACCAACATAGAGCAGAATTATGTTACAAAATGACCGCCTTTTGGCGAATAAAACCGACGTTTCGGCTGTGGTTGCAGTGGACTTCATAGACTTCTATTGGTATGCTTTCACGTGAACTGATAGACGCTCTTCACCATCCCGACAACAGCATGGATTCTGAATGATATCTTTATGACGAATATGGATAATGACAATGGTATCGAGCTGCATGATGGCCACTATTAACGTAGCCCTTCACTTGCATAATCTATCGCAGGCAGCAAGAAGTCCGCTCACTGTCCTGAGGGCCGCATTTTCCTTTCCTCCTTTGTAGCTTGTAGCGACTTTTCCTCTCCTCTACCCTTAACCTGCTGTTTCTTCAAACATTTCTGTCGCCAGCAATCTCCCGATAGGCCTATATTATTTATTAATCTTATCCACGAGTACGGAGAACACAGACACGCATCTTATGAACTCCCTGAATGACTAGCACTATGTAGAGGTGAAGGAATGTACAAACAGTGTAAAGAAAACTAGACAATTTGGTAAAGAAATTAACGTGCAGAGAGACATAAAATTTGGTTTCCCGATGATTTTCTCAAAAACGGTAAATTCTTGCAAAAAGCAGTGGAACGGAATGGATACTTACGTGAAAAGAGTTATAACAAATTAATAAAGGAAAGAGGATATAAGAAAAACAATAACAAGAGCAAAACGAAGGAAATGGAATATAGTTGAATTACATCAGACACTGCTGAAGGAATTAGATTAACAAACTGGACTACTAATTTTAGTAAAATAACCAATCATGGCGAGAGTAGATAATTTAGAAGATGCAGAATGGCTGTGGGAAAATTTCGGAAGAACAGAAATTTGTAAGCATCGAATAGTAAGTGTTAGGATGTCTTTTCTGAAAGCCATTTGTTTGGAGTTTAGCCATGTAAGGAAGTGAAACATGGACATTAAATAGTTCAGAAAACAAGACTGCAGAAGCTTTTCAAATTTGATGCAACAGAAGAATGCTGAAGATTAGATGGGTAGATCGCATAACTCATAGGATGAACTAAAATAAATGGGGAGGAAATAAAGTTGTGGCAAATCTTGATTAAAAGAACATATAGATTGATTGGACACATTATAAAACATCACAAAAACGTCGCTTTAAGTGTGTGTGTGTGTGTGTGTGTGTGTGTGTGTGTGTGGAGGAGAGGGGGGTATGGGGAATTAAAATCGCAGAGGGGACGAAGGAACGAATACAGTAACCATGTTGCCGTTCACATTGTGAGATGAAAGGACTGGCGTGGAAAGATGGATCAAACCAGTATTCGGAATAAAGACTAATTAGCAGAAAGAGTAATCGTATGTAATCCATTAAAATCAGACAATGCTTAGGGAATTAAATAAGGAAATGAGGTGCTAGGTGTGACAGACGTAATATTGCTATTCTAGCAGAAAAGTAACTGGCAAAAGATATTAAACGTAGACTAGCGATAGTAATAAATGTTTTCTAGAATATGGTCTCCTAGGCAAACGAAACTAGGAGGACAATAGGTGGTATAAATAGAAAACACGAACTTCTGAAACACCGTGCTATCGCAGAATATTGTAGATTAGATTGCTAGACCGAATAAATATTAACTCAGAAGTTAACAGCATATGTACAATCAAAATTGTTGACCTTTGTGCGTGTTACATTACAATGCCAGCATATTGAAATAAAAGTAAAAACGCGAATGGCTATGTCAAAAGCCCTACGTCCGTCAACGAGATGTACTTTCGCCACTTTTATCCTAGATAAAAATGATCATAAAATTGAAAAATGAAAATCCAAATAATTGCAAACCTGCTTAACTTGAATGACCAGAACATGACATTGCGATCTCTTGCTTTTGTTGTTCAAATGTTTGTAGAGTTTATGGGACTTAACTACGGGGTCATCAGTCCCTAAACTTACAAACTACTTATGAACTAGCTAATACTAAGGACGGTACAAATATCCATGCCCGAGGGGGGATTCGAACCCCCCGACTGGCTTGTTTTTGTTGGTTTCCGCAGGCGATTAAGCGATATTATCGGAGAGTAGTATCTCAATTGACAGATACTAATCCTTAAAGAAATCGCTGAAAAAGCTGGTCTATATATCTATTTTGAGAAAACAGTACAACAAATCAGAAGCTTGAGATCGTATAACCAATGGGACTGGGGAAAGGAAGCAAAGAGTGTGGTAACAGAAAATGAAGAGAATAGTCAAGATATCGGATTACATCTAAAAGTAAAATTGCCTGTCCCCAATACATAGCGTATACATTAATGCACAGTAACTACACAATTTTAATCTGCCAGGAAGTTTCACCACACTTTGAAGTATCGTAAAAGCAATCTGGATAACATCCACAAGGAAGGTCATGTGAGTGTAAACGACGTCTTAGACTACAATAAATAAATAAATAAATAAATAAATAAAACTTGAAGACAGATACCGACAGAATTTTGCAGAATCTAACCTAGCAGCAGAAATGGGAACACAATATTTATTAACATTTCAATAAGACTTTCACACGAGACTATGATTACACCTGAAAATTAGAGGATACATTCTGGATCCAAAAATTTAGGAGTTATCAAGAGAATTCAAATACCAATATATGGGAAGTAGTTGACACGATTCTCCTCCGTCAAAAGATAAACTGTTAAATAGTACAGATAGACAATTAGGTAATAAAAGAAGAAACCAATCATTAAAAGATAATATGATGCTTATACCAAATCAGAAAAACGTATCTAAAATAATTGAGTGATCGAAAAAGCTACACCCCACACACAAATAATAACCAATAATAATAATAATAATAATAATAATAATAATAATACTATTTCACATTTTACAGGAAAATGCAGTTGTATGACAGTCGTATTATTACAATGTTAAAGTAACAACGAATTCATTGAATGCGAATTCAAAAGTTTGGGTATGAGCCATTCTAGAGATTGAACTTTTAACCGAGCACCCACAGAGTCCCTTTTAAGTCCTTGAAGGAAAGCGCTTTCCACGGAACTATGACCTATATTTTACACTCATCGGCACGCTATGGTAGAGAGCGCCCTACAAACTCTCATCGATACAAATTTAGAGGGCTAGAGGACTGTGTGAAAGCGGCATGCTGTCACTACATGGCCATGTACGTACGGTAAGCGTCCTCAAAATGGCTGTGTTCAACGATCCTTGGTCAGCATAGACGGAGCACAAGATTAGCTTGCTCCCGTTAAGGATAAAAATTGGACGGCCGTGCCCTTTTAATAGAAGCATCCCGCCATTTGGAACGACTTACGAAGATCACGGAAAGCACAAAATGCGGTTGGTTGGTCAGAGGTTATTTTGGACCATAGTCCTCCAGAATTTGAGTCCAGTGTACGTCTGCTTAATAAAAAGACAGAATATTCGGAATTTCGCATCAACGGAGTGTTGGAGGTTAATATGGTTTGTATTCCTGCACATGCATGTGCTGAAAGTGTAACTGTCATAAGCTTCATTATCGTAAGTCTGTTCGTTATTGATCAGTGCTATAATGAGTTAGACGTTGTATAGCACAGTTTACGAATTTCGAGATGGCAGAGTTAAGAGGGAAACGCGTCGGAACTAAACTTTGCGTGAAACTGAATAAACCTTTTACAGGGACACGCCAAATGATGCAGGGAATTTACGGTGATGAGGGCTGCAGTCGTACTCTGTGTTATGAATGCGTCGCGAGGTGGTGTTTTAGCTGTTAATCGTTGGAACTATCGGCAGGTACTGCGGCGCCTGCGATAACGTGAGAGACGGAAACTGCCTGAAGTGTGGCGAGGAAGTTCATGACTCTTGCATCAAGATCACACACACACTTAAATTTATCCCTGTTGGTGCGTGGCTACTGCATGAAAAACTAAATCAATGCGCTCCCTCATCTTCCGTACTCTCCATAACTGACCCCTTTCAAACTTTTTTTCTCGCAAAGTACACCAAGCACAATAAGTAAAGGTGCAGTAAAATTTTGTGGACAAAGTTCCGGAAATTCTTAAACATATCTCGTTTACAAAGGAGGATCGCCGTTTTATGCACCAAGCACACGCGAATCCATTCGCACGACCGCCTTGCCGTCAGAATACAAATAATGGGTTCCGTTCAATATTCTGTGTAATCCCACAGCACAGGCTGCAGTCGAGCTGCGAAATACCGAACTTTGCGTGGGCTGCTGTTAACATCACAAAACAAACGGCTGTGTTGGAGAAGTGTCGTGACCATGAAGCGCGAATTGCTAAAGAATGCTATTGTGTCCATCGATAAATCACGGTTCTGCACTACTACTAATTCCAGATGACTATCATTGCTGAGTATGACGACGACCTCGGCAGACATTCCAGGTACTAGTAGATCACGACCGATAATGATTGAGGCAACTCTTGTCGGTAGAACAGTACGTCCCAGACATTCAGCTTCCTCATTTTTGAAGGGGGCAATGCTGCTCTATACACATCAAGTGTATCTATGAACTACATGGATACTCCAACGCCCATTAAGATCCCTAGATCTTTACCTAATAGAGCATACGTTGGGGCCAGCACCATCCCAGTGCCATGATATCAAAGATCCGTTGGTTGACCCAAATTGACGCTGCAGAGGATACAGGCTTCAGAACACCAATACCAACCTTACCAAGGCATGTATACAGACTACATTACAGGGGATGCAACGTAACCCTGATAACTGGATTCATACTGCCAATTTCTGTATAAATTTGATGTAGTGTGATCACCTAAACATCACATACTATTTCAATTCCTCCTCCTCTTATTAATTATGCTCCATCAACAGTTAGCCAGTATATAAATGGGATCAAACTAGGATCGTCATCAGTCCCTAGACATACAAATTAACTTATGCTAAGGACAACGCACACCCATGCGCGAGGGAGGACTCGAACTTCCGACGGGGTATAGCCGTGAACTCCGCAGCAAGGCGCCTTAGAGCGTATGGCCAGCCAATGTAATTACTTTTTGTGTATAAGTGCTAAAGCACTATTGAGCTGTGGAGAGCTCGATAACTGGACATGTATTTCCTTCGACTCGTACGAAGTATCGTGATGTGGATGAATGTACCGTACTACCTCCCCCCCCCCCCCCCCCACACACACACACTAGCGGGAACTTCGCAACACGCAAGGCGACCAAGAGTGTTCTCACACGAGCGCAGTCACCAGGCGGGAATGTGGGAACCGTTACCAACACGTTCACTGTAACACCTTTACAAGTATCGGCTAGCTCTTTCCGAGAGTTTCGCCTAATCTGGAGTAAGGCATTGTACGTCGAATGGCTTAAATTTCCGGCAGTCTAAATGGTGAGTGAAAACTGCACCTGATGAAGTGCACAGTTGTCTGCATAAATACTTGTTGAACACTAACACATTTTAATGTGACAATAAGGAAACTGCTGGTCATAAGGGAGCCACAAGACCAATTACCACAGAATCATTTTATCAATAGCTCTTGGCGATTCTTAAATATGAATTTTTTTACACTTTCAAATTGTGAAGCAACACCTACACAAAATACATTAGAATGTATGTTTTATGGAAATGTGTAGCCCTGTTATTTCCTCCGGAAAACAGAGAGAGAGAGAGAGAGAGAGAGAGAGAGAGAGAGAGAGAGAGAACACAACCACAGGTAACTAACATTTATGGATTTCTAGATTTTGTAACCTCTTCACACATTTTTATATAATTCTTTTGAGTGTCTGGTTGATGACAATCACTGGAAACCAACTTGACTACGAGACGGAGTTGTTTTTATTTATTTTAATTACTTATACTAAGGCAAATAAAAGGTTGAACTTCGAAGGAAGGTCATCTGAACCTACTTCACACTAGGACGCTGCAGTCGTTGAGATCAAGATAACCTCGCCGAAAGGCGGTAAACTTACGTTCGGACAGAGCCTATAAATAAAGGAAAATGTGCAGAAGGAAGAGAAAGTAAATCGAAGTGATTAACACTGGAGGCTGACACATCGGTAGAGTTGTTAATCGTTCGCAAGACGCAAGATTGTTGTTCAAATGTTTGTAGAACTTATGGGACTTAACTATGGGGTCATCAGTCCCTAAGGTTATGAACTACCTAAGACTAAGGACGGCACAAATATCCATGCCCGAGGGGGGATTCGAACCCCCGACCGTAGTGATCGTGCAGACCGTGACTGGAGCGCCTCAGTCCCCTCGGCCACCGCGGCCGGCCGCAAGATTGTTGGTAAGCCTCTTTGTGAGATGGAATCTAATCTTCATGGTCTTTTTCGCGAAACACATGTACAAGGAAACAAAATCTAGGTTTCTTCACGTTTGTATTTTGTTCAAATGTTCAAATGTTTGTTAAGCGCATGGGACTTAACTACGGGGCCATCAGTCCCTAAACTTACAAACTACTTATCAACTACTTACGAACTAGGACGACACAAATATCCATGCCCGAGGGGGGATTCGAACCCCCGACCGTAGTGGCCGTGCTGACCGTGACTGGAGCGCCTCAGTCACCTCGGCCACTGCGGCCGGCTGTATTTTGTTCTTAGTTGTTTTACAATACTTTTTCGTATTAGTTTTCGTTCTAACAAAGAACGCTTTCCGAATTCTTCCAACAAACCACACCGTAATTCAGAACGTGTATCATCTGCCCCTAAGGGTAGACGTAAACTACTAGCTGAAGCCTTTGTTTCTACTAAATAAACGTGTAACTAACTGCCTAGTAATCAGAGAATAATGGGCGCTTCCACTTATTTATTACATTTGTTTACATTACGGGTAAACTGCTATTCTTGCACCATGGATTGTGCCTCTGCGGGTTTCTTTTCGCTACAACTTTGAGACTTCTCTGCAGCCGCGCTCTTCTAGGCGCCACTACCGCCGGAGGTTCGAGTTCTTCCTCGGGCGCGCGCGTGTGTGTACGTGAGTTTTAGGTTAGTTAAAGTAGTTTGTAAGCCTATGGCCTGATAACATAAGTTTGGTCCCATAGATTTACAAAGATTTGAACTTCTCTGCATTCAAAAACAAGCAGCGAAGAGTCTCAAGGAACTTCGGACATTATCCCTAGGTTATTTATTTATATTGTGAACGGAAACGGCCCTATAGTACTACTTTCAACACTGCAATGGTCGCGTCACTAGGAGGAACATTGGTGGTCACATTGTGTTCGTGAGATATAGCTTTAATTAACCTCAGATGATGCAGTGAATAAAGTAAACAAAACGAGGGGAAAACATGTAAGTATTACAATAATAGCAAATGAACATTTATATTATGAAAATTAACAATAGAATGTTTAGTTCTGCTGACGCGCGGATTGCCTATTCCGGACCCTATGCGACCATTCTAGAGTAAGGGAACTTCGGCCGTGTACGTGCGTGTGTGTGTGTGTGTGTGTGTGTGTGTGTGTGTGTGTGTGTGTGTGTGTGTGTACGAGGAAGGGGGGGGGGCGTTCCGGTGACGACCGCACCACATTCAAAAGATGGCCAGCTTTGTACTCCACTTGAGCAGGCCAACGTCTACGAGTTGTGCTCCACTGATGTGCAGCTAGCGAGTAAACGTACGTTCGACACCTCGTCCGCTGCTGCTACGCGCGCGCTATTGTGCGTGTTTGTAAGCGTAAATGAAATTTTGCTTGTTTCATCACCAGGTAGCGTGCTTTACAGGCCACGGATGAATACTGTCGCCTCGGCGTTTCGTTTGTTGCTTTGTCTCGACGGAATGTTAGTATGTAGTAGCTCTTCAGTGCAACAACCTCTGCTTAACGTAGCTCACGGTCGCACACTAACACGTGTATGGATCCAAAGTATTAGACTGCGGTCTGAACATCAAAATGGGCGAGGAAAAATTAAAGAACTTTATGGCTGTGAGTCAAAATTATGGTTTTGTAGCCACACTAAAGAAGCTGTCTCAAAAATTTACGCCCTGCTATTGGCAGTCTATATTTTAAACCTCTACAAACGGCCGTTCCCCGTCGGGGGTTCGAATCCTCCCTCGGGCATGAATGATTGTGTTGTCTTTAGTACAGGGTAGTTCATAACTGCAGGGTCATAAGTCCCATAAGCTTAACAAACATTTGAAAGTTAGAACATTTTCTCTACATGCCTATTGTCAGTTATTTTGGAGCCAAAATACAATTCCATCAATAAAACCCTTGCTCCATTTTTTAAATTTTCATCTTATAACAACAATTTCAGGATACAATCGACCAGAGTAACTGGTTTTCCAAATTCTTTCCCGTCGTTGCCGCTGCAAACGTGGTAGTTTTCTTTCTCCCCGTTAAACTGCAATTCCCTTTCCTATTTTCTCCTGTACTGACTGCTCAATGTACGGAATAAATAATACCAGGGAGAGACTATCTACTTTCATTCTCAACTATGGCTTTCCTTCCTTGACCTTCGACCCTTACCTTCAGTGTTTTCAAAAGTACGTATCTGTTGAAAGCAGAAATTCTTTTACTACTTCCAAATCAATGAGGGAAGCTGCGGTACAGATTTGTTCAGTTATCCTAGAACGAATGAAATTAAATTTTGTCATACAGTACTTTATAAGATCAATGAAACAATCATTTTCAAGTTTCCTTGCCGACCACAACATTTTGACAACAGGAGCCGCTAGCAATGACTTTAGAAGTTATCTAAACAGATTTTGTGCACATCACGAACAGTTTCAAAAACATCGCGTCCGCAAAATAACATTTTGCATCCTAGAGATTAATCACGAATATGAAGCGCAGCATAAGAGGAAACAAGTGTATCGAAGACAACTAACATTAATTAACGAACAAAACAGGAGAATTGAAGTAATAGTGAGCGCAGCAGGTGGACTTACAGGATGATCAACTGTTGAACTTAAGACAGCAGTCACCTGAAAGTGTGAATGTATTTTACTGTTTTGGAAGGAAACTGAAAATGATTTATAGGAAGCAGAGAGGTATCGGAGCAATTCGTCATTGTCTTTTAGTCTAGTAGTGAAAGAGGGCTTCAAAAATTAGTAGATACATATTACAACACTGCAAAATATCTTAAACCAGACATAGATTACAACCTCCTCACTCAGTGATGTATATGTGTAATTTTCGTAGTAATTTTCTCAATAGCAACTTTGGCATGTTGATAGACAAATGTTATATGATCAGAGATTTTTCTGGTGAATAAATCAGATACATCTCTGTTCTTCTGTCCCGTTAAAGCGTCGGTTCTGCAAAGGTTTTCCGTGACGAGATGTGATAGATTCGATTTCTGGGGTGTCGCTAAGCGTGCACTGTAGTAGCTGTTAACACACTGAAATGAACCTTGATAGAGATTAAACTTGCAAACTCGCACTGAAGATGTTCCTTGATGGCTATTTGAGGATAGAGGCATGACGAAGGGTCCTCGGAAGACGACGAATCTCTAGAGTTGAAGACATTTGCAGCTGGCAGAGTTGTACATCACAAGTAGCTTTCCATGGTGGACTATCAAAATCGGTGTTAGAAACTAGGATGATCACATGCGAACAAAAGTCTTCAAAGGAAGAAGAAGCGAGAGTAACTGAAATTACGTGTGTCAGATCCGGTTTAGACGACGAGTGTATGATAATCCAGGTCGCATTTGATAACACACCTGGACCATAAAGTAGCGTATGAGCGCGAAGAACCGTTGTTCTTAGGAAGAAGTCGCAGACATACCTCGTAATGAATCAAATGTTGCTTTTCTGACTGACATAGGTGGCGTAGCGCCCAGCCGCTATACTTAATACGCGAACGCCAGCATGCATCTACTGCTACATATTTACATGTCACATTACATTTAAGTGTCTGGCAGATGGTTCATAGAACCACCTTCGTAACATTTGTGTTCAGTGCGAGGTAAAAGAGCACCTTCATCTTTCTGTTTTCGATACCATGTCTCGTTAAAATGATCATGTCTCCCTATGTAGTTGGGTGCTAACAAAATTTGTCCACATTCGGAGGAGAAAGTTTGTTGAAAAAAATTTCGCCAATAAATCTCTTAGCAACGAATAACGCTTTTCTTTTTATGATTTCCGCCCCCCCCCCAACGCTATCAATTCCGCGATACTTGTTCTCCCTCCCCCCTATATGAAATAATACAAAACGAGCTGCGCTTCACTGAACTTTATGTCCTCCGTCACTCCAATCTGATGTGGATCCTACAATGCGCAGCGTCGCTTAGTATTTCTGCTCACTCATTCACACTACAGTGTACCAAAAAAGCAAGTGAATACGAAGATGGGATAGATAACGCAGGTCATAATGCATAACTTTCAGTATGAAGAGTACGTATCCCGGCGCGGGGAGTGGCTGCGTGGCATCATGATAAGGAATGGGAGGTAGCTCCCGCCGGAGGTTCGAGTCCTCCCTCGTTCATGGCTATGTATGCAGTTCGGGCTCGCCCGAACTGGGCAACTTGTACCTGTTGGTGATAAACGGCAGACTCGAACTGGGCAACTGTCCCCGAAGTGCCCCCTGAGTGGCATGCACGAATTGGGCAACTCCTACCTGCTCCTGGTAGACCGACTGCACAATCTCGCAAACTGCTTCCAAATCTAAAATTACCAAGTGCGCAACCTATGCTCCTATTTGTATAGTTCTTGAGGAACAATGTCAGTGCGGTGGCAAGTTACAAGATATAAAAAACAAACAAATTATAAATAAATATAAAGATTTAATACAAATTTCACATGCAAAAATATTTGCAGAAAACAAATGCATTTAGTTTTGCTCATATTCTGCTCACGGCTGCTTGGTATAAAACGCACTTTACGAAGTCTAATTTGCAAATTTCACCATTCCTTTCACAGTGTTTCAAGCAAAGCGTCGGCTTTTTAGAGAATTAGATATAATTTTCCTGTTAACAAGTCTTCTGCAACAGGTGCGTGGTCATGAGTGCCTTCCAAACGCGAAAATATGCGTTCGCTGCCTACTGTAAATAACGTAACAGCACACTGCAAACGTTTACCGCAGCTTCGCCATCCACTATTCTTCTGTAAGGTTTGAATTTATAACTGTCACAGATCAAATCTGTATTACTACGATCACTAATAACAGGTTGCAAATTGTTACTTTCTGCCGTATTATTCGCTTCCATGACTAAACTGAAGTACAAAACGAAACACTATGTGATTCTACGCAGACGTCAACGACCTGGAGTCATTCGCAGGACTGATGAGTTCAAGGAGGGCCAGGAACGCCTTGGGCCGAACAGTCCTGCTACCTGCGAGCGGAAGTTGCCCAGTTCGAGTATAGATAGAATTAACTGTCCAGACTACTCTTCTAATGGCCACTAAACGTTTCCCAGTTCGGGTCTGCCCTGCAGTTCTTAGTCACCACGTTTACATGCAACACATCTTCCGGAAGACGAAAACAGATTTTCGTAAACCGTTTTTCGCTGTCGTGTTTACATGGCATAGCCTGAATCTGATTTCCTAGCTCACTTAACTTGACGGAACATGACGGCTGGAAAACAGCTGAATCAGTTCCTTATTTAGTTTGCACAATCGCTTATCTTTCTTTATTTAAATATATAGATTTATGTTCACTGTAATATTTATACTTTTATTTCACATTAGAAAATATTACTCTTTCCATATGTGCCGAAACTTCTTAACAAGAAAACACAATCTGATAAGCCAAGAACGCTTCAAAAACGGTTGCATTTACATGGGCACGAAAATCGATTGTGGAACTGGAAAACCGCATTAGAGAAGCGGATTTACAGAATCGATTTTGGAGTGTTTACATGACCAACCAAAAGCGGAATTGGGAAATCGGTTTACGAAATCCGGTTTTGGGAGCCCATGTAAACGGGGTGAGTGTAAGTTTAAGTAGTTTGTCTAGGGACTGGTGACCACAGTAGTTTGTCCCAATAGGTTTACGAACATTTCAATAATTGATTTTGTACGTTTATCTAGTCGGGATATGTGCTGCGCACTGCGACGTTTATCGGCAAAGTAACTCGGGATACGTTCCCCCTGGTATGTAAGTACCTTTAAGGCCACTTGAGAGTGACATAGCGTATCTCGAGCTGCCCCTTTGAAAAACGTTGTAGTATGCAACACGTATCTTAACTCAAGATACCGAAAGCTCGGTCTGATGATACACGTTTTGTATCCCAACTCGGTATTTGCCAGGATAAAGGACACGGTCTGTGACGCAGAGTAGTGCGCGTGAGCGAACCGAGACTCGCAGCGACGCTACATGGCAAAGCTGTAGATACGCGCATTATGTATCACGTCAGTCTGAAAAGCGCGCGATTTGATTACTGGTACATTACGAGATCCGCCTGCCGACGTCGGTAGGTGTAATGGTGTGGACGGGCGTTACCGCTGTACGTACAGGAGGCTGGTCGGCGGCGAGGAAGACCCTGGAGACGGCGGCAGCGGTGGCGGGCAGGTGCAGCTGGGAGCGCGAGGCGGCCACGTCCAGCACGGGCGCCATGGCTGCTGACCGCTGACTGCTGACTGGCGCAGGTGCGCCGCTAGCCGGCCTGCCTAGTGCCCGCCCCTGCCCGCCTGTTAAGGCGACACCTGCCAGCCGCTTCCGGCGAGGCACGCGCCGCTATGCCGGAACCACTGGCCGCCCCCGCCACCGCCCCCGCCACACCGTGGCTCAACTGCCCGTCCACACCACGCACACATCATGTTTGTCAACTGCCGCGACCCAGTTGTGCTCCCCCGCAGGCACACTTCCTAATAACTTGCCTTACATACTCATACATCAAGAGCGGAATTCGATACACTCTTGAAGATGCTACAGATAACCACAGGTGGCAGCACCTATCAGCAGTGTGTGGGCGAGAAAACAGCTATTGGAGCGCATTCTTGTGGCCATCATCATCAAAGACTGATGAGTTTCAGCGTTCAGTCTTGAACATGGTCCCACTAATAAAATTCCTCCCTAGTCCCCTATTAAATGCTGACATTGATGCCTTGTCTGATGTTACGCCTTCATTTCAAAATCATGCTTCACCAAATTTAAGTAAACTTGGTCTACCTCGACTTCTCTTAGCCCATGCTGCCGAGCCCATTAGTCTCTTAGGTAACATTGCTTCTCCAAAAAAACCCAAATGTTCAAATGTTTGTATAGCTTATGGGAATTAACTACAGGGTCATCAGTCCCTAAACTTACAAACTACTTACCATCTAGCTTATCCTAAGGACGGCACAAATATCCATGCCGAGGGGACATTCGAACCACCGACCATAGTGGCCGTGCAGACCGTGACTGGAGCGCCTCAGTCCCCTCAGCCTCCGCGGCCGGCCTCGCTTCTCCCATGCGTGTAACACGACGCCACCATCTCAGCCTGTTCGCTCTAACTGCTTCATCTATGATGTTCATTCCCAGTTTTTCTTTGATTTCCTCATTATGGACACCCTCCTGCCATTGTTCCTATCTATTAGTACCTGCAATCATTCTTGCTACTTTCATATCTGTAAACTCGACCTTGTGAATAAGGTAACCTGTATCAACCCAAGTTTCACTCCCCTACAACAAAGTTGGTCGAAAGATAGAGCGGTGCACAGCCAACTTAGTCTTGGTACTTACTTCCTTCTTGCAGAAGAGAGTAGATCTTAGCTGAGCACTCACCGCATTAGCTTTGCTGCACCTCGATTCCAGTTCTTTCACTATGTTGCCATCCTGTGAGAAAATATATCCCGGGTACTTGAAACTGTCTACCTGTTCTAACTTTGTTCCTCCTATTTGGCACTCAATCTGTTTGAATCTCTTTCCCACAGACATTACTTTTGTTTTGGAGATGCTGATCTTCATATCATAA
This sequence comes from Locusta migratoria, assembly GCA_026315105.1. Lineage (NCBI taxonomy): Eukaryota > Metazoa > Arthropoda > Insecta > Orthoptera > Acrididae > Locusta > Locusta migratoria. The sequence continues at coordinate 273,970,098 of CM048748.1, forward strand.
TCCTTGCACCTCTGATCGAGCTCTGAAATATTACTTTGCAACCTTTCAATTGAATCGGCCATTACAACTAAGTCATCCGCATATGAGAGACTGCTTATTTCCTTTTCACCTATTTTAATCTCGACCTGCCAGTCTACTGTTTTGGAATTGATGACCTACCTCTTTAGTCCCCTCAAAAACCAACAACACTACTGTTTTCAGCATATGATCCATGAATAGTATAAACAACAGTGGTGACAGGTTACAACCTTATCTTACCCCTGAAACTACCCTGAACCATGAGCTTAATTTGCCATCTACTCTAACTGCTGCCTGACAGACTACGAAAGTCCTTTAATTGCCTGCAAAAGTTTGCCTCCTATACCATAATCTTGTCGAACTGACAGTAGCTTCCTCCTAGGTACACAGTCATGCCACACTGATTTCCATCCAAATTGTCTTCAACCAATAGTCGCACTCTCCTTTCAACAACACCTGATAATATTTTCCCCAACGCTTTCATTAAAACGATAACAGATAGTTGTCACAATCTCTTCTGTTTACAAGTTTGAAATTTGACGTGATTACCGCTTTTGTCCAGTCACACGGAATCTGTACCGACTCCTATGCCTTTTCAATTATCCTGACCTTCCACTGTATTTGACGAGTTCCAACTTAATTTCATCCACCCCAGCCGCTTTATTGTACTGCAATCTGACTAGGTAGTACTGCTGTGAAGCTGGTTAGGTCGCAAGCTATTTTTTATTGGTCACACTTTATGTACAGCGTGCCCTCAAAATGACGCGTTTCGGAATAACCATCATCAGATTAGAATCGTGCCATGTGCACACGTGAACAGATGGAAGATCTTCAATATACATACAAACGCAGACTACTGCGCAGTCTGCGTTTGTATGTATATTGAAGAACATCTTCCATCTGTTCACGTGTGCACATGGCACGATTCTAATCTGATGATGGTTATTCCGAAACGCGTCATTTTGAGGGCACGCTATACATCAAGTGTGACCAATAATAAATAGCTTGCGACCTAACCAGCTTCACAGCAGTACTATCTAGTCATTTCATCATGGTCGCCTGCCTCCTCAGTGACTTTATGTCGCATTTACAAAGTACTGCAATCTATTCACCATTCTCTCCACTTCCTGAACTGTGATACTGTTATCGTCATGATTCCTACCTCATTCTACGTCAAAATCTGACATCACTGAACGTTTCACCTACATCTATATGGGATACTCTGCAAATCTGCAAGTGCCTGGCAGAGGGTTCATAGAACCACCGTTATACTATTTACCTCCCATTCCATTTTCGAATAGCGAGCGGGAAGAAAGAACACCTGAATCTCTCCGTTCGAGCTCTGATTTCTCGTATTTTATTCTGATGGTCATTTTTACCTATGGGAGTCAACAACATATTTTCGCATTCGGAGGAGAATGTTTGCGATTGGAGTTTCGTAAGTAGCCCACGCCGCAGCGATAAGCGCCGTTGTTGTAATGATTCCTATCCCAGATCATTTCCGTAACGCTGTCTCCCCTGTATCGTGACAATACGAAACGAGCTGCCCTTCTTTGGACTCTTTCGATGTCCTCCGTCAAACTCACCTGATAAGGATCCCACACTGGGCTGGAATACTCCATAAAAGGACGGACAAGCGTAGTGTTTGCAGTTTCTTTTGTAGTTCTGTTGCATGTTTTAAGGGTTCTGCCAATAAAACATAGTCTCTGGTTTGCCTTTCCCACGACATTATCTACTTGTTCTTTCCAGTTTAGGTCTGAAGTAATAGTAATTCCTAGGTATTTTGTGGAGTTTACGCCCTTCACCTTTGATTGATTTATCTTGTAAACAAAGCTTAAAGGAATTCTTTTCGTACTCATGTGGACGACTTCACACTCATCATTATTTAGAGTCAATTGCAATTGAGCAATTCTTCAAAATATTCCCTCCATCTGCGAAAGGCATCCACCGGATTCACTAGCAGCTTTCCTGATCTGTCCAAAACCCTTGTTAATTCCTTCTTCCCTCCCTTTCGAAGAATGCTAATTACACTCCAGAATGGTTTTCCCGCGGCTCAGCCCACGGTTTCCAACTTATTTCCAAAGCCTTCCAATGATTTCTGCTTGAAGTTTCCATTTCAAGTGCCATATTTATTGGACTTCTATGCCTCGTTTCTCTGTATGGAACCTGTTACCAACATTTGTTGGCAAACCTTGTTTAATTTGGATGATGACTTACCAATGATAATTTATGTTACTGCATCAAACTCAGGTCCATCGCTAATACAATCACACTAATTTAGCACACCGTAAATCAGTACACCCTCTTACAGTTTCCCAATTGGCTCAAGATGTATTTTTGAAATAGTGCATATGAAGTACATGAAATAATTGTATCAATAGATCAAGCGGTACTGATGTACCATGCTGGAACACCCACATTTGTACGTACAGTCTTCACTTACGGCAATGCAGGCTCTGCTTCTGGCATCCATGAGATCACACGGACGGAAAACACTGCCTTTGGATGCATTATTCCGCGCCTGCTCGACCTGTTCGCGTAGTTCTATCCGAGTTGTGTGATGAGGAGTCGCGCGTGTCAGATGTCGTTCCGTCATATCCGTACAGGTGATCAGTTGGTGGCAAGCCGGAGATCGTGCTGGAGAGGGAAGTTGCCGCACGTTTTGCAGAGCACGCCGAGTTTCAGAAGCAGTGTGCGGGCGAGCATTATCCCGTTGGAACAACACGCCACCTTCCAGTGCAAGTGCAGTAAATAACGGGGTTTACAAAGTTCCGCAAGTCTCGAGCACTACTCAGTGTTTCCTCCTCCACAAAACCAAACGTCGACGTGAGTTTTTGAATTATCGCAACCCGTATCACAAGACCCGAAGTGCGGCCAGTTCCTTCGACAGATGGAACCTACGAGACAGTGTTCGTCAAGTATACATCCAACACGCTAACGATCATCACTTGCAGGCGGGCAGAATCGACTTGCATCGATCTTCAAAGTGATCCTCTGACAGCAGCAACAGTGTGCTGCACAATGGTGCTGTGGCGTGTGGAAGGCGGGCCTAGAGATATACGTGCCCGTAGTGCTTTTGCTAGTAACCCGTTGGCAACACTTCTAGGCTGACGAATCCTAGGGTCTGAGCTGTGGTAGTTGCCCTTACAATACGACTTTCTCGGCGGACGTGGGTGCCGTGTGGATGTCCAGAAGGAGGAGGAAGGAAGCTTAGGGTTTAACGTCCCGTCGACAGCTTCGTAATTAGCTAATGCTCGGGGTTTTGGGTGAGGATGGGGAAGGAAATCGGCCGTGCCCTTTGAAAGGAACCATCCCGACATTTGCCTGGAGTGGTTTAGGGAAATCACGGAAAACCTAAATCTGGATGGCCGGAGGTGGATTTGAACCACCATCCTTCCGAATGCGAGTCCAGTGCGTTACCACTGCGCCACCTCGCTCGGTGTGGATGTCCAGAACTACTACGGCACTGAGAATGTTCACGTCATCATCGTAACCAATATCGTTGGACAACTGATGCAGCATGTCTAACTTGTGTAGCAGGTCTCCCAAAGGACGATCTCGCCTCACGGTAGGCTACTATTTGACCCCTTCAGTCATGCTCATTTGGTTGTAGGAAGCGCGACTGCCAATGGCGCCTGCTTGCTTCACATGTAGACATCACACTGAGTCTTGTGGCTGTAAACACTGCTATTAAAGGGTACACACGTTGTTGGCGCTCTGGCAGCTCTTTCACCTATTGGCGGATGACGTTGAAACTAGGAATGAGCTATGAGCGCCACGGTGAGGCAAATTTGAGAAGTTGTTGACAGTGCTGCGCTCTCTGGAAACCGAGCGAAACTACTGTACAAGGAAGCACTGAACGAGTGCAGTCGTAACACTTATCTTCGGTACTTACGAGGAAGAATTTGTTCTTTACACATTGGTGTCTACGATACGGCTCCCTTTTTATTTTTACTGAATTAGTAGTAGTAGTAGTAGTAGTAGTAGTAGTAGTAGTGGTGGTAGCTTCGCATTAATTGAAACATATTCCACACGAAACAAAAACACGTTTACAAAACAAAGTAGTTGCAGAATGCTTCTGATGAAAAGAAGCATATTTCAGCTAGAAAATACAGTACACGAAAACAGAAATTTCCCTGAAAGGGAAATTTGATATTATCGATAAAGAAAAGAAAACAAAAAAAGAAAAACCATGCCGGCCGCGGTGGCCGAGGTGACTGAGGCGCTCCAGTCACGGTCAGTACGGCCACTACGGTCGGGGATTCGAATCCCCCCTCGGGCATGGATATTTGTGCCGTCTTTAGTCTTAGCTAGTTCATAAATAGTTTGTAAGCTTAGGGACTAATGACCCCGTAGTTAAGTCCCATAAGTTGTACAAACATTTGAACATTTATTTTTTTGAAAAAAAAAAACCATCATTTTCTCTTATTATTTATTGATGTATCTATCATTAATTACAATTACTGTTAAACCCTTGGCTGAAGAGCAGCCTGAACCCTGCTGCCAACCCGCCTTCGAATCGAAATTACCATAAAAAATCAGAAAACAAAAATCATAGGACTTATTAGAAATCACGTATTTCACTCTAAATAAAAACCGAAAACATTTATGCATTGCGCATGTATTTATACTTCACAGAGAGAAATTCTACAGCATATTACACCCAAAAACTCCTTATATAGATTTATTTATTGTAGAAAAAATCTTCGATTTTAGCCAGCGTTAAGTACCTACAAAGATTTTCAGTTTCCGTCCTTATGATTTCAGATTACAATACTGACTGTTGGTTATTCTATCCTTATACTGTTGAAATGTTTGGATATTGTTAAATTTGATGCGTATTCTCTCTGTCAGAGCCGAATTTAAAATTGAAGTTTTCCGATACTGGCGGACTGTTACCGGTACTATCTAACCTTTTTACCTAATTTCCTTCTAATGTAGTTTGAACGGATGACATATATACATACATAGTTGAGTATTTTGTTTGTGAATGCACTTCTGTATCCTGGACGTATCAGTTCTATTGCTAGATATGTATTATGTAACTTTAAATGTCTTATCATGCTTGTATTTTTTTGCTGCATTACGGATCTTTTCAAAACAATAACGCAAAAGACGTTGTCTCCAGCCTCCGCAAAGTACTGCCATCTGAGTGACTTTCGTTTTCGTGTGTTCATGGTTAAGAAACAATCACAGCGAACTGGGAGCGTTTCCCGTCAGCGTCTGCAGTCAGTTCAAATAAGAGAGCACGTGCTTTCACAGCCCCGCTTCTCGAGAACTGCTCGAGCACCGGCAGCTCGAGAAATTCTCGGTGCGCTCGAGTCGCGCGCCTCACACTCGCATCCCTAGTTGAAACCACTATCAGTACATCTGCTCTACTCCAGCTGGCAGCTACCGTTATCGGATCAAAATCGATATGGTCTTTCCTGGTTTTTCATTTCTTCGTCACAGTGTAGTTCAATCAGAACGAACGTCACTGAATCACTCCCGGAAAATTTGTGCTATGAACCGAAAAAGCTGTAAAACTTTACATTACCTTACTGATTTCAAGAAAGAGCTGTTGTGTTCCTTATGGAAACACGGCGGCTGGTAAGTAATTTCAAGAAAAGTGACGATAAAAAAATGATTAGAAAATAATACAGTTTAGAAGAAACTGCCACATGAAGTCTTTACTAAGTGCGCATTAATGCGTGAAAAATTGTACGCGCGCACGTGTGTGTGTAATGAGGAGGAAGGGCGAGCATTGAAACTAGATACTACTAACGGCTCCCACACCTGCACAAGGCTTCCTTCCTGTCCGAGTATACGCGTACCAAACAACTTCGATTCCAGTGACTAAGCGTACTGTTTTAACCGCAGACACACGTTAAGTAGACTGGGAGACACTTTGGTATCACTGAACACTGACGCCGCCATCTTACCATTCCACACTTGAAGTTTATGTATAGAGTGAAATGACCTTGTGAGCATTCCGAGCAGGGTTACTGAAGTTCTGCAGCTCCGTTCGTATTTGCGTACTAGGTTAACTTATTTACACAAATTGTAGAACGACGTTACGAAGCGGACATCCGGTAACATATGCATATGTTTAAAACAAACAATTTTCGAAAGAAGATTCAGATTAATAAAAACATTAGTTTTTCCTATTGCAGCAGTCAACAATCCGAAAATTGGTTTGAACACCACAGTGCTTTACTAGGTATGGTCCCGGTTGGAGGTGGTATGCCATTGCCTTCCTCCGACCTTCGAACTGACTTACCCAGCCAGTTATAGGGCTACAATTTAACGTGGGTATTTTTCACATGCGCAATACTGCCAGAGGTGAACGAAGTCGAAAGTGACAGATAAAAATTCTAGAACCTGGCGGGGATCGAACCCGCGCCCTTCGAATTTGTGGAATCGAACACAGTTTTTTTTTTCCCCCCCACGTTTAGAATTGTAGTATGGTGGCTATTACAGAATGCTGGCTTCAGTGACACTGAAGATACTGCAGACAACATGCCTGTCTACTGTACGTATATCTGATTTTACAGGTTAGTTTACAGTGGCGAGACAGTTGTAAAACGTCTTGAACTAGACAAATTCCATTCATGATGATCAGCAGTGTTCTGCCAAAAGGCAGGTTTTCACATGGTAGTTCTAAACGCTGCCCGGTCTTCTGCCGCCCTCTTCAGGTCGGCATAATTTCCTCTTCCCTTTATGTCGTCTTATCACCTTGTATCTCCTTCACAGTCTTCTCCCACAAACCAGTCCTTCCAAGGCATCTGCTTGCATGCACTCCCTTCTAAACGTATGTCCCAACCAGTTCGAGAATGCCATTAATGCATTGAAAACTTGCAGCTGTGTCAAAGTTATTAAAGGACTGCGCATATTCAATATTTATTCCTAGTTGTCAGAAGTATTTTTGGCAGGAGATCCCGCGTGGGATTGTTCGGCCGTATTGTGCAATTCTTTTTTACTTAACGCCATTTCGACGACTTGCGTGTTATCGTCATCATCAATCATCATCGACATGCAACACCCAGTGCCCAGCTGGGAATAAACCCGGTCCATGCGTGGTAGTGAGAGTCTTGTAGTAAATACGTAAATGTACTAAAACGTGATGTGACAGTTTTTACCCACCGCAGTATTGTATAAGTACTTACAGCTGTAAAATCTATTGCGAATGCAGTTCATAGTAAAGAAGTAATAAATTGATGCATGAAGGGGAGATTTTCCATGAACGTTAATGTTTATGTCCTCGTATTTCATAAACTACATGTCGTACTGTGATACAATTCCGCAGGTACATTCAGTTGTATGTGTGTATGTTTGTCAATCTATCGGACTCAACTGCGTGGTCATCAGTCCGTAGCTTACAAACTACTTAAACTAAGGTAACTTAACCTAAGGACAACACAAACACCCATGCCCGAGGTGGGATTCGAACGCCTGACGGCGGACGGCCGCGCGCACCGTAGCACGGCGCTCCCATGCGCGCGGCTATGTGTGTATAGTGTGTGTAAAATTTCATGCAAATACAATTAGCAATTTAGAAATTATAAATTGTAACGTCATAGCGAATGCCGTAGTTTTACTCCATGAACAACGGAAAAGTTTAATACTTTTCTCCTTTCATCATTTTGTTATTGTTGTCAGCGAGAGAAAGTTTACTAAGAGTTTGAAATTATGTTTAAAGTTTGTTGCAAGTCACTAAGAATTGTCATTCTCATACAGTTTGTAAATAAAGTCTCGTCGCATTATATGGCAGTTCCTTGTAACTCCTATTGTCTCCTGAACCCTGTGTCGTCTATGGTTCTTACCATTCGAACGATTGGTTCCTCACGGTAACAAATGAGTGTGCCCAATTTGGTTGAAATCGGTGCAGTGGTTTAGGAAGAAATGTGCAACATTGTCGCGTGATGCATGAGTCTTTCGCGCATCTCATTGTTTATGACGGCGTTTCTCGTGAACTGTGTGTTTTACTTGATTCTTGCTCTTATGGCAACCGTCCTCTTGGTTTGGGGATCATGTGTGCAAAATTTCATTAACATTGGAACAAAACTGTAAGATGACATAAAAGTTTTCTAGGTATGGTACCGCGTCATGATGTAAGGCTATTACTTAAATAACCAACGTTTCGGCCAACGTTACAGTGGCCTTCATCTGGGTAACTGGTGTGAGCTGGTTGTTACTACACTTTATATTACTTTCATTTAGACATTATGTCATAACATCGCTTATTTTTTAAAAAAATATGACGTAATGTCTAAATTAAAGTAATATAAAGTGTAGTAACAACCAGCTCACACCAGTTACCCAGATGAAGGCCACTGTAACGTTGGCCGAAACGTTGGTTATTTAAGTAATAGCCTTACATCATGACGCGGTACCATACCCAGAAAACTTTTATGTCATCTGACTCTGGCCGCGGAAGCCTACGTAATTATAAAACTGTAAGAGTTGTATGCAATACGCACACACATACAAATACACGTACACATTGCTTTATATATAAATATTACTAGTTTGTCATACATTCAATATATTGGCTCACACCATGTCTAACATCCAGTGGAATGTTTATATACCGCAGTTTTATTAGCTGTAACTGGTAAAAAACAACAGAAAATAACGAAAACGACTAAAATAAGAAAAGTTCGGAAAGTAACAACTTTCTCTCCTGGTACTGCAGCTGGCATGAAAAGTTCACGTCTACATAGTTCCGAAGCACAGGGAATTTTGTTTTCCAGTGCAGCACTAGTGTGAATAACCTCAACTACAGAACAAGAAATGCGCGCACATTATTGACTTCAATTTGTAAAGAGGAGCTGTAGTTACATACATGTAAGCGAAAGAGCATTATACGAGTGAGATTCACAAGGACATGAATGGCATATATGGAGACGAAAGCACGGACCGCAGCAATGTCCACAGGTGTTGTGGCCGCCGTGGAGTGGCCGAGTGTTCTAAGGCGCCTTGCTGCGGTGCGTGTGGTTGCACGCCGTCGGAGGTTTAAGTCCTTCCTCAGGCATGGGTGGGTGTTATCTTTAGGTTAGTTTAACTTCGTTTAAGTTGTTTGTGAGCCTAGGGACTGATAACCTAAGCAGTTAAGTCCTACAGATTTACAAACATTTGTACTTTTTTGAGAAGGTGTTGTGTATTTTCCTAAGAGGGCGGTGCGGACCTTCCAGCGATTCGGCACGCTCCGGGCGTGTGCAACTGCTAACCTTATCGCAGCACTTCAACATTTCCTATTGTGTAGTGTACGATACTGTTCATGCAAACAAATTTCGTATTGTTAGTATTCGCTGGGTGCCTAAGAACCTAATAGACAATGAAAAGGGAAAGCGAATACTGAGAATGTTGAATACATGTGTTACACCTCAGAAGGGCATGATTTTTGAAAATTGTCATTTGTGATGAGTTGTAGTCCTAACTCTGCTACAGAAAAAGTAACAATGTCCTTTAGTTGGAAAATATGAGCGGACGTCCAAATTAATAAAAACAACAGTGGGGTCTGAGTGCTCTCTGAGGATATAACCCTTAAAAAAGCTTCCTGTTACACTCTATAAACTGCATGTCACAGTAGTTAAGCATAACTGCCAACCTTGACAAGACGCAGTCAGTAACCATGCGTCAGACGAAAGAGGAAAGATGGGGGAGGGGATGCGCTGCCTGAACTTGGAAACAGTGCTTTTCTTGAACTCGTCTATTCTCCACTTCTTACTACTATCATCGTAAATAAATCAGTGACTACTTGATCACCTATAGGAGCTCCAACTTTTTTCCCTCTTTTTTCCTCGCTTCGATCGTAATTTGTAATATTTTGATTTCGCGTCAGCACTTGTGTTGGCCCTGTCGTTAAGAAAACTTAACTGTTGCCGAAGGAACAAACAAGAGTGTAACTCCTTGCATTTTTGAAATAATATAAATATCTTAACAGCTAACACTATATACACAAAGGATTGGGATTTTAAGACGAGGAATGAAACCACCGAACATAAATGTCACAAATCAACGAAATTTCATCACGCACACCACTGCTATAGAAAAAGGAAAAACGTTGTGGACTGTTAAGCTGAGACCAAAAACCATGTACTTGTTCACTAAAGAGTTTACATAACTCTTGATAGGTCAGCCTGCATTTGATGTGTGTGGAGAGGGACGAATAGCCGGCGACTGGTTCCAGCGAAAATGCTATCAACGTTTCCTACAGGTTTTCTATGCTTGGGAAGGAAATCATTACGATTTATAAAAAATTTAGTAGCGTCGTCGTAGTCTTCAGTTCGCAGATTGGTTTGATACAGCTCCCCATGCAACCCTGTCCTGTGCAAGCCTCTTCATCTAAGAATACGAACGGAAACCTACACCCTTTTGAATCTCCTTACTGTATTCGTCCCTCGGTCTCACTCTACGATTTTACTGCACACACTTGCTACTAATGCTAAGTTGACGACTCCTTGATGTCTCAATGTGTCCCACACACCTATCCCTCCTCTTAGTCAGGATATGCCACAAACACTTTTCCCCACCAATTCTGTTGAGTCCCTCAGTTACGTGGCCTACCCATCCAATTTTCATCAATCGCCTGTAGCGCCACATTTCGAAAGCTATTAGCATCTTGTCTGAACTCATTGTCCACGTTTCACTCTCATACAATGCTACACTCCAGACAATTGCTTTCAGAAAGGACTTCCGAACATTTAAACTAATATTGAATGTCAACAAATTTCGATTCTTCAGAAACGCTTTTCTTCTCAAAGCCATTCTGCATTTTATATCTTTTACTTCGGCCATCAGAAGTCATCTTGCTACCCAAATAACAAAACACATCTACTACTTTTATTGTCTCATGACCTAATCTAATTCCTCCAGCATCGCATAGTTTTCTGACATTACATTCAATCACTCTCGTTTTACTCTTGTTAATGTTCATCCTTTATCTTCGTGTCAAACTGTCCATTCCATTCAATTGCTCTTCCAGATCCTCTGCAGTCTCTGATAAAATTACTATGTCATCGCAAACCGCAAAGTTTTTATTTCTTCTCCCGGGACTTTAATTCCCTCTCCAAATTTCTCCTTGCATTCCTTCACAGCTTGCTCAGTGTACAGATTGAACAACATTGGGGAAAGGCTACACCTTATTTCCTTCCCAACCACTGCGACCCTTTCATGACCTTCGACTCTAATAATTGCTGTCTGGTCTTTAAGTTGAATATAACTTTTCGCCCCTTATATTTTACCCCTGCTACCTTCAGAATCTGAAAAAGTGTATTCCAGTTAACATTGTTAAAAAGTTTCTCCAGATCCACAAATCCTAAAAACATAAGTTTCCCTTTCCTTAACCTATCTTCTAAGAGAAGTTTTAATGTATTGCCTCACGAGTTCACATTTTTCCTACATCCAGCTTTTCCATTAGTGGCATTATAATTAGCGAAATGTAAACAGTACCTTTTCCAATTTTTTAAGAAACATCAGGTCGTATTAAGTAGTTTTTACTAACTTCCCGTAACTACGTAAATAAGGTGATAAATCCATAACAATTATGGATAGTCTATAACAGTTGGCAGCTATGTAAGTGTTATTAAGGAAAAGGCATATAGCCTATCAGCCAGACCAATGACCACCTATCTAATAGATGGTATGTCCCCCTTTGACACGGATAACAGCGGAGACGCGTCCTGGCATGGGAAGTTTGGGAACTGGTAGTGTGGTACATCGCTGGAGGGAGTTGGCAGCACATCCGCATACACAAGTCACCTGATTCCCGTTATAGTTGGAACCAGGAGCGACGGTGGTCGAGATTACGCTTCATTCGCGCACTTAAGTCACGCCGACGGCCAACGGCGTCCAGTATTATTTATTGCAAGTTGTCATCGCCCATGTTGCTGTTATACATAAGCAAGCGATGTAAGCTTTCTTTAAGGGGACCTGAATGTAAAAATGAGTAAAAATCGGAAAAAATTGCCTCTATCTGAAAGACATTTCTCCCGCTTCCAAAAATGTATGGTTTTAAACAGTTGATATAGTATTAACAGGTGTCTGCACAATGGCCACGCTGATGCTTCAGGCAAGGATCATCATCATAAACATTCCATGCCTGCCACAGTCATGGAAATAATATAAAGGGACTTTACAGATAAATTATCATCTTAGCACGTGTGTACATGGCCGAACACAAAATCCTAATGAGTGTTTCAACAGCTGCGTATGGCAACGAGAACTGAAAACAACGTTTGTTGGATGGACTGTGCTCAAAATAGGTGTAATGGATTCTGTTATCTGTTTCAATGGCGGTGTAATTAGCAGGACAAAAGAATGGACAAATTAGGCATCCAACGAGGAAATAATATAATAATAGCTGCTCTGACTGCCGTAGATCAACAGCGACTAGTTGAAACTGAAAGGGCTGCGAAAGCCACCACTACAGAGTCCAGAGTAAGGAAAAGACTCCTGTAAGAGTCTGCAGAGGATAAAGAAGCAGCTGGCCAGCAGGGTATGCCACTGGAATGTTCTGAAAGAGGTATACGGTGAGTCAAAAATACCGTGAAAATTCTTCTCTCATTTTTTCGAAACTACTCTTTCAGAATATGTACATATATTATAATGGTTTTAGCTATGTTCACCAAATTTCTCCCAATTGAATGGGATAGTATCTTTGTATTATACCAAATACAATGCAGAAATGATCTGTCGTTCTGTATATAATTTTAACGGTAATTTTCAGACGAAATAATAATGAAATGTTGACAGCAGCCTTCCACAGTCTAAATGCTATAAGACTAACGATGAGACATAAAATTGTTCCAGAATGTGAACGTGTGTTATAAAAACATCTATTAGGCAAAATATTGTAATTCTTAAACTGTAACATCTTTATACTCAAAAGACGCATTGTTGTCCGTCTGTTCTTTTACAACTCGGCAACAAAATAACGTGAAATTTGGTACACGTACACAAAATTACACGGGGAAGGTTCTTAAACAGGTTTCGTTCCATTTTTTGGAAAACCAACCGGAAAATATGAGAAAAAAAAATGAAAGTGGGTTTTCAATGTGTCCGTGAAAATCTATATCTTCGCACTGATCTTGATGAAATTTTGCACAATTGACCTTGAAATCAAGATGATTGTCTACATAAAATTTCGTTCGGGGCATGGGGAAGAGTACTTATTTTAAACCCGGGCAAAGCCGGATACTAGCAGCTAGTATTTCAATAAATTTCCTACTACAGCTTCAGTTAATATCATTCATTCAATCGCAACTTCCTCAGCATTGTACATCAAGAGTAATGTGCACCGAAAGCAAGGTGTGAAAATGTAGCCCGTTTACGTCCAGGTCCCCTTAAAAGAAAAGCACACGTACACGCTTAATGCAATTGTTGCTTGAAAGCAATCTTATCCCCGTCTGTGTCTAGAAATGCGTGACCCGCCATCTTGGGTCCAACTATAATTCCGGAGAGAACGGCAATGAACTATGGCAGCACGTTAAATCACGTCCCTGAATACTTTCGATCGGGTTGAGATCTGGGTGGTTAATGGGGGGAGAGGGGAGGGGGGCGTCAGCATATCTACTGCAACTTGCCACTGTGTTCTTCGAACCAATCAACCACGCTCTTACCCTTGTGACGGGGGACATTATCGTGTTGAAAAATGCCACTTACTTTGGGAAACGCGGTCTTTATAAAGGGGTGTACGTAGTCTGCAACCAGGACCGATAATTGTTGAGTCGCGGTGGAGTGGCCGAGCGTTCTAAAGCGCTTTGCAGCGGACCGCGCGGTTGCTCGCTGACGGATGTTCGAGTCCTCCCTCGGACATGGGCGTTTGTGTTGTCCTTGGCGTAAGTTACTGTAAGTTAGTTTTAGTAGTTTTTAAGCCAAGGGACTGAGGATCAAGTCCTTAGATTTACAAACATTTAAAATTTGTTGATAACTGTTGGTCATCATGGTAGGTTCCACGAACTCCACAGGACCATAGATAGCCCACGTGGATGTTTCCCAGAGCATAACATAGACGCCGCCAGCATGTGCCAACTGACGTTTGTACAAGGTGCGTCTGATAAAAGTTTGGTGAATTGTCTAAGGTAATATAGTAAACAAGAGTTACAAACAAAATACCTTTACTGGCCTCCAAAGTAATGGAGGAAGGAAGGAAGGAAGGAAGGAAGGTAGTTTAGGGTTTAACGTCCCGTCGGCAGCGTGGTCATTAGAGACTGAGCTCACGCTCGGAGTTTTGGGTAAGGATGAGGAACGAAATCGGCCATGCACTTTCAAAGGAACCATCCCAGCAGTTGCCTGGAATGATTTAGGGAAATCACGGAAAACCTAAATCTGGATGGCCGAAGGTGGATTTGAACCACCATCCTCCCGAAGAGAGTCCAGTGTGTTACCACTGCGCCACCCCGCTCGGTCTCAAAGTAATGGTCATTGGCTACAATACATTTCAGACATCGGTTGTACAACTGTCAGCAAACGCTTCTTGCGGAATCGCTAGAAGCACTGAGATCACGCGTTGTCCGATTTCCGCAACCACTCGAACACACACTTTTTACTCACTCCTTCAACACTCCTTGCACTAACATCCCATGGTCTCCGTCGCCGTTTTGCCTGATTTGAAAAAAAAAAAAAAAAAATTATATTAACGCGTTGGTCCATTGATATAGTGCTCCATTTTGGATCCGTGTTGCAATGACAGGAGGCCTCACACTGACCCTGTCAGCTGGGTCGCAGCGTGTACGTCCGTTTCACTGCAGTGCTTTGCACGTTAGGGCGCACTTGTTGATAAGCCCCTGAATGTATGCGCGGGCATACCATCTTCGCCAGCGCGGTTTGTAAAATATGGGATCATTCAGACGCACCTTGTACTATCCGTCAATACGAATACATAAGCAACTGAGGTAGTCTGTGACTTGCATGACACTTAACATTGCTTGAAACCGCTTAGAAGGCACCTTTTCAAGAGACTGTTATTCAGCATCGATGGTCTAAGAAGACAAATACCGAACAGGATAGTTAGCCAAATGGAACGGCACGAACAAGGCCGGAGATGCCGCGTTACAGATCGGTGCCATGAGTTCTGAATTGATTCCAGCTGCCTACAATTAGCCTTCTGACGTAAAACCTCTCCAGCTATTCCCGGCACCTGCACTCTTAAGAAAGACCCAGGGATAGCTACCACTCAAACGTATTGGGTTCGGATCACTTCAATGTTTGTATGTGCGAACATGCGTTAGACAAGACATATTTCATAATGCATTTGTCTTCTCAAACTAAGAGAAAGTTCGATTGTTAGCATGCACTGTATCAAGAGATCGCTTTTGCTGCCATTGTTACCAATGCTTTCTTTTCTTGTTTATAGCTTTTAGTCTCATGTTTGTGATAGTTGCATTTTATTGGATTTTTAAGGCTTAAATCAACCTCCTCTATATTCCACTGACAAACTATAAAAGCCGATAACCACATTTAGCTTTAAGTTCCCTGTTGCGTTAAGTGAATTAAAATTTGTCGTATTTAATAAAATCGATTCAGTGAAACTTTCTGTACAATAATAAATATAAGCATGAGAAACATTTACAAATTAAATTTTTTATATCCTAGAGAGTCTTCATGTACGTTTGTAGCAGATCTAGGTTATTGAGGAAGTCCATTCATGCAACAAAAAAAGAAAACCTCTATGCTGTTCCTGTCTAAACTATTTATCATCCACTTTTCACTCCCGTACAAGGCAACACACTACACAAATACCTCCAGAAAGGACTTTCTTACACTTAATATTCGATGTTAGCAAATTAGTCTTTTTCAAAAACTATTTTCTTTTCATTGCCATTCTGCATTTTATATCCTCTGTATTGCGACCGTCACGTGTTGGTACTACCCAAGTAACAAAACTCATCCACTACCTTTATTGTCTCGTCATCCAATTAATTCCTTCAGCATAGCTTGATATTCTAAGGTTTCATTCGATTACCCTTGTTAATGTTCATCTTATACGCTCCATCCCGTGCAATTGCTTTTCCAGGTCCTTTGCTGTCTCTGACAGAATTACAATGTCATCTGCATAAAGTAATGTTTTTACTTATTTACCCTGAACTGTAATTCCTTCTACAAATTTCTCTCTGCTTTCCTTCACAGCTATTAATCTACATATAAAAATTACATTTTACACTTCAGTATTGCAATGCAGTTTTTTCTTTCTCCTAAAAATTTACTTAGGTGGACACGGCCTTTTTGAAATGAAGAACGCTACTCAGACCACCTTAAACATGACGTTCTGAAGCGAAAGACAATTATTAAGACTAGTATTGCCTGTGGTCGAAAATCGACCAATTGTGTTTACAATGGTTACTGGGAGTAAAATTTTACGTATCATGTCGCGGCCTCGCGTGATTATGTTGGCAACATCAACAACACGATAGAAAATCTTCGCCCATTTGTTCGAACCACATAGAATGACTATTAGTGTATCGTACAAACCATAAAGTAAACAAATGATGCGGTTCCTGCTTTATGGTTGGCTGGTTCTTGTATGTGCCCTCGTCCGCTCAGTAAAAATAATTGCCTTCGTAAAGCAAAGATTCCATGAGAAAAGATCATCGTTATCAAGCGATTGGCTAAAATGAAGACTCACAGGATTCTCACTATTCAGCATCTGTTACCAACATCATAGGAGGACGCTGGGATATTTGGAAATTTAACCGGCACTGGGAGGTATGAAACGGTATCTTTTACGTGTTAAGGAAAACTCCTGACAATAACAACAAATAAAAACGGAAGTATATACTTCTCATGCCATTTTCCAATTATATAACTTTCATTAGCCTAATATTTGAAATGGAACTATAATTTCCGTGTTCGTATATTTATACAAGGCCAAGAAATTATGTTATTTCGATACTGCGGTAATCAGAATTCCAGAGCTGACAACATGTCGACTTCGTAGTTCCACCAGTGCACCGCTACATGCCTCTCCCGGCGCATCATTTATATCGGCATTCATATGGAAACATCCATTTCCTTTAACCACTCTTACTCACTGCGAAAATGAAGCATCAAAAAAGTGAGTTGGGAGCACTCCATGTTTCGATATTCACTTATTTTAATACGTCATTTTAATACTGCAGATGCGCTGCATCAGCGTCTTTGGTGGAGGCGAATAGCCAATCAGTGAGGTGATTGTTGGAGAATGTAGAACTTGATCCAAGCTGTAGATAGGAAAATTCCTACTTCCTAAAAAAATGTTCAAATGTTTGTTAAGCTTATGGGACTTAATTCCTACTTCCTTTTACCACTTAATGGCTAAAAGCACACATAATATTTATATTCGTGAAATTTACGACAAACAATTTTTCGAATTATGTAACTTTCATTGGCCTTCTTGTAAGAATAAATTAGTAATCTGTACCAGAATTGTATGGGAGTGAGACATGGACGATAAACAGTGCGGACAGGAAGAGGATTGAGGCTTTTGAAATATGGTGCTACAGAAGAATGCTGAAGATTAGATGGGTGGATCGCGTAACTAATGAGGAGGTACTGAACAGAATTGGGGAGAAAAGGAATTTCTGGCATACCTTGACTAAAAGAAGAAGGGATAGATTGGTAGGACACATTCTTAGACATCAAGGAATTGTGAATTTAGCGTTGGAGGGAAGTGTGTGGGGAAAAAATCGCAGGGGAAGACCAAGAGATGGATACAGTAAGCAGATTCAGACAGATGTAGGTTGTCGTTCTTATGTGGAGATGAAGAGGCTTGCTCAGGATAGGGTATTGTGGAGAGCTGCATCAAACCAGTCTCCGGACTGAAGACCACAACAACAACAACCAGAATTTTCGTGTTAGCGTATTTATATAATGATTTGATGCAACAGTGATACCCCATTTTTATTTGCTTTCGCCAACGGTGGCAATGCTAGTATCCATTGCAGAGTGGGCAGTGCTCACGTAGCAATTGGCGCATGCTCGTAGTACGAGACGCGTTAAGTTACCCGATTATTAATTTTTTCCCCTAACACACACAACATACATGAAATACTTTAGTGGCAAAAAGGTTCAGAGTCACCAACAGAACTGAAACGCCATATCGTGGGATTAAGTTTCGTAGTTCGAAGGTCGGAGGAAGGCAACGCCATACCACCTCCAAATAGGACCATGCCTAGTAAAGCACTGTGGTGCTCAAACCAATCTTCGATTGTTGACTGCATTTTTTTTATTTCTGTATTGTAAAAGACAGCCGCCTTTAAACAGAACCAGCGCATGACAGTCATCTTCGACGCTGGACGTACCATTCAAAACAAAAGGCGTGGAATGAAGGTTTTGTGCAGTTACGTGGCAATTCTCGTCCTATACGGCTCGGCGCACAAAAGCTGCAGCCGTTCAGCTGGGAGTTGTTTCATCATACAGTCATCTTGCTCACGACGATTTCCATTTTAACTTGTACCTCAAGAATTCCTGTCCCCCCGCCAGCGTTCTGACAATGACGAAGAGCTGACGACAACTTGTCACACATATACGACACAGGAATACGTGTATTGAACCCACGATATGAAAAGGGGCAAGATTTTTATGACTACGTCGAAAAATAGCCAGTAAAGTTTCTCATGTAACTATGTTGTCTGTTCTCCAAAAATGGGGAACTAACTTTCTGGATGGGTCTTTTAGTATTTTCGCTAGCCTATATAAAGGGCATCGGTTCCCAAGTAGCATGATTTCGACAGTACTCAGCTACTGTGGCGTCTGATCTGAAGCAATCTGCCAGATGGACCAGAAAGTGATAGTGGAAACTTCACTTGAGAATACAATTACAATTGCTCCAAACCAATGTTTGTCACGTAGACAAGGACGAATATTGCAGAGAAGAATGACGGCGTTTTCTCTGTGTATAAAAAGTAATCTCAGGACCTATTACGGGAGCTGTTTTTACTAACAGATTCAGGAGGAAGATTTGTGCGTATATAATTTGCAAGACTCGAACCTCCGACACGAGCCCGCGCGATCCGTAACGTGGCGCTCCAGACTACACGGCCACTCTCGCGCGGCTGTCAGATGATGGCTTGCTTAATTGAACCCTTCATTTACGAAAATTCACAATGTGCTTGTGCTTTGATACCGTGTAGTTATGAAATGCACGAAATTGAGATGAAACTAGCAACGACCGAAACTAATGTTACAGAAATACACTATTCGTCGATTTTTTTCAGAATTTTGTTTTCACTTGACAAACAGTTTAGACATTACATTGATGTAGTCTTCAGCAATACACTGATATCTTCAGGCCCCAAAAAGCGGTATACCGCTTCAGTATATTCATAATATAGGACCTCTTTAATACCGACTTTCTTATATATAAGGGTTGCCCACAAATTAATGCATAGCTTTTTTTGTTTTTCTCATCCGAAAACAATGTTGCGAATGCGAAACTTACGTATAAACGATGTGTAGTTTCCTGAGTGCGCGCACACAATTTCTGGCTGTTCAGGCAATCAGGGCAACTGCGTGACTGTTTCAAATGGCGTCTGTGAGTGATGTAAATAGCAGCAATGTGCCGTCGTTGAATTTGTCACTGCAGAGAGAGAAACGGTGGAGAAATTTCAAAAACCTCTACGGAAAGTCTATGGAGCATCTGCTACGCGCAGGAATACAGCTAATTGCTGGGAACAGAGAATGAGGACATCAGAAGGCGGTTGGGCGGAACTCCAATTTTAGCAGAGGTCGTGGAAACTATCGATAGCTGACAAAACCTGACGTGCTGGAGCGAGTTGATGTATGCACTTGTATGGGCCATTAAAGGATGCCATTCGTAGAAGACAGTTTGAGGACGTGGAGGAGCATACACGCCCTTGTTTCGCACTGAAAAAAGACCATAGAACTGGAGGGAATTCAGATGAAACCTTTCTTTCATGTACATAATCCCCATTACGCCTATGTTGCCATTGTTGAAAACAAAATATTTCGTAGCCATCCTCCACCTTCAGGAAGATAATCATGTGTGCTGCCCGCACATGGTTATCATTGTGAAGGTATATGCATAAGCAAGTGTTGAAGAGGTACAACACTATTCTATCATTCTGAAGTGGTCTGCTCCGGATGTATTGGTTGGTGGAATCTGAAGATTACATCAATGTAATGGTTGCGAAGAGAAAATAACATTCTGTTGGTGTGTATGTGTGTAATAATTTAACCAGAAGCAATCCCATAGGCCATTGCCCATACTGATGAGACAAATTCACATATACTTTGAGGCATGTTCAAATGAAAAGGTACGAAACGTCTTAAGCACCACACCGGTTGAAATTTGGATACGTCGCTTTGAGAAACAATGTGCGACATCTAGGGATACGAAACATGCGTCATTACTTCCCCCTAAAATATTCCAAGGCTGTGTCCTCAGCAAGCAACGTCTTTTTCGCGGTTCGATACTCTAATTCCTTAGGCGCGGAGAAACCATTAAAAGTGATGTGTACTACGAGACACTCCGTAGCCTATGCCAAGTCCATCAATAGCAAATGGCCTGGGCTGTTCACGGAGATATTTTACTCCAGTATAACGCGCGTCCACACGTCTCCAAGATCACACGAAGTGTACTGGACAATTTCAAGTGGGAGCAGCTTGAGCGTAAGTCCTACAGCCCGGACACGTTGCCCTGTAACATCCTTTTGGAACGCTAAAGAACATCTCAAAGTGAAGCACTTCAACTCGGTCGGCGAACTGGACACAGTAGAGGTTTGGCTCTTGTCACAGTCGCAGGGTTTAAATGTTTGTAGAGCAATTGGACCAAACTGCTGTGGTCATCAATCCCTAGAGTTACAAACTACTTAAACTGTCTTACGTTAAGGACAGCGCACACACACACACACACACACACACACACACACACAGACACACACACACACACACACACACACACACGCACACACGCCCGAGCCGGCCGCGGTGGCCGAGGTGACTGAGGCGCTCCAGTCAAGGTCAGCACGGCCACTACGGGGGTTCGAATCCCCCCTCGGGCATGGATATTTGTGCCGTCTTAGTTCGTACGTAGTTCATAAGTAGTTTGTAAGTTTAGGGACTGATGACCCCGTAGTTAAGTCCCATACACTTAACAAACATTCGAACACACGCCCGAGGGAGAACTCTCAAGCCCCGTTCACACCGAAGCGAACACAAGCGAACGAGAATTCGCCCTGGTGTAAACGTTATGCGCGCGCTGTTCGGTCACGCTCGGCTCGCATTCGCAAGTGCTCGCTTGTGATCCGCTGGGTGTCGGTTTCAGGGCGAACCATCAAAGGAAGTTCGCGTCCTCTCCGCTACAGCGCTAGCGTATGCGACAAACTGTGTATGCTCGCCTTGAGGCAGTGTGATGTTTTCTCTTCCGTTCGCTCCGGTGTAAACGCTTATTCGCAAGTACAACCGAATCCATGCGCGCACAGGCGAATTCCTGGCGAATGCGCATTCGCCTGTGTTCGCTTCGGTGTAAGCTGGGCTTAACCTGCGGCGGAGAGCAGCCGCGCGCTCCGCAGCAAGGCGCCTTAAAGCGCTAGGCCACTCCACCGCTCCGCAGCCACAGGACTTCTGGGGACAAGTCTCTCGACGAAGCAAAACTCTGCCTTATATTCAGTGTTTCACGCTAGGGAAGGCAGCGGAACGCGACATTCCACGCTGTGACGCGCACAAAACTCGTCCAGCTCGTTGGCCCCGAACGCTTTCACGTGTGTTGTGCCGGGCGGGTTAAGATAGGTAACGGGGAGGTAGAAACTTGACCAGTGTGTTTCCGGCGGCGGACAAAAGCGGTGGGCAATTAGAAGAAGCGGGCCAGACCGCGCGTGTGCGCCGGCGCGTGGCACTAACGTTAGCGGGCCAGTGTGCCGGATAGGCCGTCATTACAGACACACCAACGCGTGCAACGTGCCCAACTACCACCCCCATTCTCCAAGTACACACTCCTCCAATTCTGTCTACACATCTTACTAATACAATGCTCGACATAAAAAATGCAACACCGAGATGGACCTGAGATTTCACATATTTACAATTTGTATACGTTATGGACAGTCTTATGCAACTGTAAAATTAGTCTACTTTAGGCCAGACACGTTTCGCTTTATTCTAAAGCATCTTCAGTAGTCAGCAGTACAAGAAATGGTTTTTATCACATTATTTGTTCGATTTTTTACTAAATTCGATCGGTAACAGTTCTCATGCAACTGGATTGTTTTGATTCTGAATAAAATGGACTGCTAATATTACTCACGAATTTTTATGTTTTCCTCTTCATGTGTGATTTGTAGCACATTGCCACTTGTTGCCAATGATTATATTTACACTTATTTGTAGTTACACATCTTACAAAAGTTTTGGAAAAATAGCCGTTTCTGTGGCCTGGCAGGCTATGTATGTCGTTTGTTGTGATTTTGTTTATTGTGTGTGTGTGTGTGTGTGTGTGTGTGTGTGTGTGTGTGTGTGTGTGTGTGTGTGTGTGTATTTGCTTTGGAGTTCTTTGGTTCGTGCTGTGAGATGTGTTTTTGTTTCGTTGATGTCAAAACAGGCGTCTGCTAGCAACTTTGTGTGTGATGTTCTGACTGTATTGTGTGTGTGTGTGTGTGTGTGTGTGTGTGTGTGTGTGTGTGTGTGTGTGTGTGTGTGAGAGAGAGAGAGAGAGAGAGAGAGAGAGAGAGAGAGAGAGAGAGGTGGGGGTCGGACAAATTAAATTGTACTGTCCAAATTTCTTTGGACAGTACAATTTAATTTGTCCGACCCCCACCTCTCTCTCTCTCTCTCTCTCTCTCTCTCTCTCTCTCTCTCTCTCTCTCTCTCTTCCACCAGGTATGCAAGATGTATGAAATAAGGGAAACACCCTCAGACTTCAAGAGCAAAATATAGTGATTCGAATTCCGAAAGAAGCAAGTGCAGACAAATGTGAAAATTACAGAATTCTCAGTTTAAAAAGTCATGGTTGGAAAACACTAACACGAATTATTTACAGACGAATGGAAAAACTGATGGAATCTAACCTTGGGAAAGATCAGTTTGGATTCAGGAGAAATCCTAGGAACACACGAGGCAATACATTACGACTTATCTTAGTATACAAGTTAAGGAAAGGAAAACCTAAGTTTTTGTCATTTGTACATCTGAAGAAAGCTGTGAAGGAATGCAAGAAGAAATTTGGACAGGGTATTGAAGTTCAAGGAGAAGAAATAATAACTTTGCTGTTTGCCGATGACATAGGCATTGCAAAGAACCTGGAAGAGCAATTGCACGGAATGGACAGTGTCGTCAAACGTAGGTATAAGATGAACATTAACAAGAGTAAAACCAGGGGTAATGGAATGTAGTGTAAAACAAGGAATTAGTTTAGGTAATGAGACATAAAAAGTAGATGTTTTGTTATTTGAGTAGCAAGATAAATTCTGATGGCCGAAGTAGCGAAATTTGACATCCAATGTATAGCACTGTATGGGAGTGAAACGTGGAAGTTAAGGAATTCAGACAAAAAGATGATAGCTTTCGAAATTTGGTGCTGCCGACGAATGATGAGATGGGAAGATCACGTAAGTAATGAGGAGGAGATGCTCAACAGAACTGGGGAGAGAGAGCGAGTTTCTGGCATATCCTGAATAAGAGACGGGATAGGTTGTTGAGACACATTCTGAGACATCAAGAAATTGTCAACTTAGCATTAGAAGAAAGTGTGTGGGGTAAAAAATCATAGAGGGAGACAAAGGGACGAATACAGTAAGCAGATTCAAAAGGATGTAGGTTGCCGTTCGTATTTTCAGATGAAGAGGCTTGCAAAGGATAGGCTAACATGGAGAGCTGCATCAAAGCAGTCTGCGGACTGAATACCACAACAACTTCTGTCCAAATGGCTGCTATGAATTCATTACCTTTCAGCTACAGTCTAGGCCTATTGCTGGGGAATAGCCACTGTCAAGTACAGCATTAACATGGTAAATCGTTTGTATAGATTGCATCTATGATAACTTTTTGTTTAACTACAATTTATATAAAGAAAACGCACCGTCACATTACGCGTTTCGAGAATTTATTTCCATCTTCAGATTTTTTAATTACATCATTTGTATTTATTGTGATCTCTCCATTTGTGGTGTTCTGTTTCTCCTGCCATGTTGTTTTGACATGATACTGTAATCAGATAAAAGTTTGAATAAATATATTAGGATGTTATTTTCACAGTTTTAAAAATGAGTTTTTAAGCTTCTATTTACAGGTATTGTGTCTTCTTCATTGTCAATAAATCATGTGTGGACTAATCAATTCTCTTACAGACCTATGTCCATATCCTTGCTAGCCATGTTCCACCTACTGCCGCATCCAGAAGTCACAACAACTCCCGAAGATATACAAATATGTAAAACTACATCGTCGCCCATTGGATAGCATTCCTGTCATGGACTTCCTGTTCTGCCTATCACTCGCCTATCGAAAACTCCTGCTCCATGATTGTGAAACGAATAACTTGGGACTCGCCACAGGCAGCTACACCAGATGAAATTTGGAAATACGTGGAAGCAGCATAAGGAAGAGTATTTACAGATGTTCAAATGTTTGTTAAGCTTATGGGACTTAACTGCGGGGTCATCCGTCCATAAACTTACAAACTAACTTATAACAAGGACAGTACAAACATCCATGCCCGAGGACAGATACGAACCCCCAACGGGGAACGGTCTCGCGCATAGCAGCATAGCGCCTCAATGAGCTCGGCCACTCCACCGCGGCCAGTATTTACAATCGTGATCTCTTTGTACAACGTGTTATCTCTATATATAAAAGCCAATGTTCCGACTGACTGACTAACTGACTGACTCATCATCGTCCAGCCCAAACCACTGAAGATAGAAACTTGAAATTTGTAGGCGTCATTTAAAAATCGATTTTTCGATATTCCGTCCGCAAGGGGGTAAAACAGGAGTTGAACGTTTTTTGAAAATAGGCCTACGTTGCCATTTTGGCAATTTTGAAGCTCGAACTACAAAATTTCGGATTCTAATCCAGGGTTCGAATTTAAACGACGTGTTTCGCCATTTTTTATTTTTTTATTTTTTTGAAATTCAACTAATAAGGGGGAAAAATAGGGGACGCAAAAATTGATTTTCAAAAATATGCTGCTGTTAACTCAAATTTTAAGCTACAACTACGAAACTTCAGATATGGAATCTTGGTCAGGATTTAAAAAAACACGAGTTTCAGTATTATTGGAAATTCAACAAGTGAGAGGGTAAAATAGGGGATGAAAAATTCTTTTTGAAAGCACGTTGCTATTAAGTCAATTTTGAAGCTAGAGCTGCAAAAATTGATATATGTACTGTTGGTTAGAATTAAAAAAAAAAAAAAGAAGTATTTCGATATTTTTGGAAATTCAACCATCAAGGGGGTTAAAATGGAGAGGGGATGTTCTCACTGAGAATTATTGTCCAAGTTGAGATTTCTTATTATTCTCTTATCTTACTACCCTCGTTGGTCCTCGCCAATTTCGCAGCCGTCACGCAAAGATAGTAATACACCGAGTATCGCAAGATGGTAGATATCAATGTGATTATTGTTCATACCACTTATTCGTGTCATATCTCCCTAGTCCTGCAACTTACATTCGGTGCACGAGGGTTCCGGAGACAAACCATAACCTCAGAGAAACACTGTGGATACGCCACACGTTCAGTTCGAAAATGGAGGCACATATTTAGGGTGGACGAAATACTTTTCTTTTTGTTGAACGGTAACGACGACTGTCAAGTGTGACTAACTCAAATCAAGGACTGAAGAAACCGTTCACCATGACAGACGGTTAACTATTGATGGAGTGAGCTTGTGATAAATTACAGTTTCTTTTAACAAATTGAAAGTGGTGTGAGCTTTAGAAAAGAGTACCAGGTGGTACCTTGACGTGTGACAAATTAACATAAAAATACAGCGAAAGGGAGCTGCACTAATTTTGCTCACGAGGCACGAGAATGGTGGCGGGCAGTTTTTCCAAACCGTATTGTTAGTGGTGACGAGACCTTGGTTTCGCCTGGAACTCCAAGAACAAAGCCACAGCGAATGCAATGCCATCATTCACGATCCTCAACAGAACAAAAAAGGCAAACACGTTTTGAGCAGCAAAACGATTATGGCCACAGTCTTAAGATCATAAAGGCAGCACCTGTCAGAGCCTTCATCGGGCTACGCCGCTCCGTTCAAAAGAAAGAACGAGGATTGTTATCTGCATTGTGCTCCTTCACATTAACGTCTATCCGTATTCCAGTGCGTTGGGGGATCCGCTTCCACAGTTCACGAGAAAAAATCCCGAACATCCGCGTCTTATCCAAGAGTACGTTATTGCAAGAGATTAGCGCCTTTTCTCAAACTGAAGAGTATTTCTGGCAGAAAGGACTATGGAAATATTATGATGTAAGGCTACAATTGAGTCCAAAAAGTCTAGGGAAGGTTCTGAAGCGTTATGAGAGAGAATTTCATGTGGATGGGGATTGCGTCGACCGTAGAGAAATAGCTGAGGTACCAAGAAATGGTTCTTAAATAACTTTTATTACCTAGAATAAAAGTACATGAAGAAATAATAATAGACTATTATTGTATTTCCTGCCGCGGTGGAGTAGCCGACCGGCCTAGGGCACCTTGCTGCGGAGCGCGCGGTTGCTGGTCGTCGGAGGTTCGAGTCCTCTCTGTCACGCGCGCGCGCGCGCGCGTGTGCGTGCGTGCGTGCGTGCGTGCGTGCGTGCGTGCGTGCGTGTGTGTGTGTGTGTGTGTGTCTCCTTAGTTTAAGTAGTTTGTAAGCTACGGAATGATGACCACGCAGTTTGGCCCGATAGAGTTATAAACGTTTGAACATTTTTTCCGAAGAGGACGTTTGTCTGGAGATATTAGAACCACATTCTAATCTCTCTCGACGGAAAGGTCATCTCGTTACTAGAGCATAATGAATGTTATGGGGAGAACAACCAGTAACAGAAGGTCTTCTGCTGACGTGCGAAATGCAATGAAGAGTGTGTGTGTGTGTGTGTGTGTGTGTGTGTGTGTATGTGTGTGTGTGTGTGTGTGTATCCCGTATTGAGGAGTAGCATTTTAAGATGTGGAGATGTACAATGGTAGAAAGGAGCTTAAGCCTACACCGTAAATTGCGCATTGTGTTAGTGTATTAATGCGACTGTTAAACGAGCCTACAAGAAACGACGTATCGCTTACGTACATGCAACACAGCTTATTGACAGCTGTTGTAAAAAGATCGTAACCAAGAACAACCACAGAGGGGGGTTGCAACTTGTCAAAGGAAATCGGCTTCAAATCAAGTAGAAACTGCTGCTGTCTTTGAATAAAAGCCAGGGATACACTAGCAAGTGTCACAGTAGTCCTGTTTCGTAAGACACGATGACTAGTGCTTCTTCGTACTGTCGACTGTTTTGTCTGGAAGGCGAGGGTTTACGTAGCATACAAGGCAATCGAAGGAGCACCATATTTGGAGCGCTGTGTAGTCAACGTGCGCTTTCGCAATAGGTACAGACAGCTTCCACGTCACATGGGCCAATAATTTACGCAGAAAGATGTAGCGGCGCTGGAGTCTCAGAAACGATGAGTACGATGCCGGTTTCCAACGAGGAAACCGTTTAGTTTAATAAAGATGACGATAGCTCGAAAGTACCGCCGCAATCAGCGTCAATCATACTGTCGTTCAGACGGCGCTAAATGCAGATCATACGGCCGTAGTGGCTTCATTTCACAGACTCTTTCTTCCGTATTTACTAACAATTATTGTAAGCCATTCTTTCGTGTCGACTTCCTGTCCTATAACCTCTACGTGTTATGCAGTTTAAGCACGCTTTGCCACTCATCAATTCCACTAATTTGTCAACTGAACCTGTGAGATATGGTGGTATTCAATATATAATGTTCAAATGTTTGTATATCTATCGGACCAAACTGCGTGGTCATCCGTCCGTAGCTTATAAACTACTTAAACCTAGGTAAAAAAAAAAACACACACACACACACACACACACACACACACACACACACACACACACATGCCCCAGGGAGGACTCGAACCTCCGCAGCAAGACGCTTTAGACCACTCGGCTACTCCACCGCGGCTATTCAATATAGGCCTGTATTTCTCAGTGTCAGTTTACGGCTCTAATTTACCCTTTTTTGCAGGAAGATCATCTATTCTTCATTCCAAATAGGGACTTGATCATAATAATCACAGTGGTAATGCGGTAGGCCAAGGTTAGGTTAGTTATCAAAACAAGAAAAGAGACAAAGCTGCCTCACGGTCATAACATGTTGTAGCATCTAGATCTATATTTTGTAACCCACCTTACAGTATATACAGGAGGGTACCTTCTTCACCATTGTCACTTTTCCCGTTTCCGCTTCCAAACAAGAGGACTCTTAGGAAGAATGGTTGTTGGTCTCTAAGTTAGATGAAATCTCTAATTTTATCTTCATTGTCTTTTCGAGAGATATACGCAGGATGAATAAATACTCATTGCTGTAAAAGTCTAAAAATGGATCAAGAACATATTGGATGGACTTACATAATACTCGTGTATATTTATTGTTAAACTATATATTTTCATGGCCCCGAACCATGGCCCCGTTAATTTCGTAGCACCGTTGTATCTTTTTAGAGCAAACCCCAGCAGACAAGGTCCATACCTGATTTGGACCTTTTGATCAAGGAGATCTCTCTTTTAGTACACCCAAGCGAAGAAATCCGAAAGTGCTAAATCAGATGAACGCAATCGCGCCACATTGTTGAATCCTGTGTAATCTGACGGCGAATAATCAAGTGATTCATTCACTTACTATGACAGCACTGTACAAGATGACAGTGGTTAGTACAATGGACTTTCTGGATGACGGTGGTTCGAGTACGCATCCATATTTCAGGTTTCCACGATTTCCCTAAATCATTCCAGGCATATTCCGGGATGGTTCCTATTAAAGAACACGGCCGATTTCCCTGCCCATCCTACTCAGAAACAATCCGAGCTTGTACTCCATATCTAATGTCTTCGCTGTCGAAAATGTTCAAATGTTTGTTAAGCTTATGGGACTTAACTCCGGGGTCATCAGTCCCTAAACTTACAAACTACTTATGAACTACCTTATACTAAGGACGGCACAAATATCCATGCCCGAGGGGGATTCGAACCCCCCCCCCCCCCCCGACCCTAGTGGCCGTGCAGACCGTGACTGGAGCGCCTCAGTCCCCGCGGCCGGCTCTTCGCTGTCGACGGGACGATAAATGCTAATCTGTAAAACTAAAGGGGTGATCGAAACTGCTCGATTATAACAATGTCAGCAATTCCATCTTGTTGAAGCTGTGGGTCGAAGAATTGCTTCAACATTTTAAGATATTTATTTCTTTTAAGTGTGTCTTCTCTAAACCGATGGGCCCCGTTTAACTGTCGTACGAGTTACAAATTCACTTTGTCATACGACATGCGTTCAAATGGAAAGGGACGAAACGACACTGTAGGTATAATTGAAGCCTTTATTCAAAAAGTAATCGCTAGAGGCTTTTCGCACAACTACCCCACTGCTCAACGAGCCGAAGGATTTCCTGTTCCCAGAATTCCTGTGGCTGTGACAAGAGCCAGTCCGCTACTATGTACTTCAGTTCGTCGTTCGAATTGAAGCGCTTCCCTTTGAGATGTGTTTTTAGCGGACCAAACAGATGGAAGTCGCACCGCGACATGTGCGGGCTGTAGGACGGATGCTCAAGCCGCTCCCCCTTGGACGCGTTATCATGGAGCAGTATCACACCTGTTTGCTCTTGGTGGACTTGGCGTAGGTTACGGAGTGTGTCACAGTACACGTCACTGCTAATGGTCTTTCCGTTCTCGAAAAATTCGACGAGTGCGCGACGTCGAAAAAGACGGTGAGCAGTGTCTTGCCTGATCAGGACACAGCCTTGAAATTTTTTTAGGGAGAGGCGAGACGCATGTTTTGCGTCCATAGATGCCGGACTACGTTATCCCAAAGCGGCATATTCCAATTTCAACCGGTTTGGGTGTTAAGACGTTTCGTACCTTTTCATTTCAACACCCCTTGTATCTTTGCGGCATTTAGTGGTAGCTTGAAACGCTTCGCACGCCCATAAGAAGCAGTTACCCACAGATGGCGAACGTGCCGTCATCACTAAACAAAAGACGATACACGAGATATCTGGCATGCGCAGCAGCTTTTATCAATCATTAAACAGACCATAGCAGGCTGCATCGAGTGTTAGTTAAGTTGAAGAACATCTGAATGCTGTACGCTTTTTCCTAGAGTGCAAGGTACGAAACTTTCAAAACCGTCGATTTTGGCAGGTCTCGTTGCTTTAAGCGACGAGTTGATCACGTGAGACTTCTTTCGATTGCTTTTCTGACTCTTCGCGCTGGTGTTCTTTCAAATTATGATTCACCAACAACGCTTCCTCTTCTTTGGAACTTATGAGTAACCGGATGTTTGCAATTCTTAGTGTCGATTTGTCGAATTTGCGAGTGAACTCCTTAGATAAGACAAACCGTAAGCTTCAGTAACGGCGCGTCCTGTGTGTCCACTGGTTCACTGAACCCCGGAAATAAGCTCGTCGTGGGGAAAATGAAATTAAGAAGTGATTTTAGCCTGTAATTCAGTGTTTCGTTCGTCTATCAGATCATTTTATATGCACATTCCAAGCATTTTTATCGCATGAGAAACGTATTACGGCGCGGAGACAGCACGTACAGGTGTCCGGCAGTCAGTTGGATGGGCAACTTGTTCCCCTTCTGGAAGATATAAGTCCAAGCCCTTCAGCTACGCCTTCACTGTCGTTTGTTGTCTTCTGGTCTTGGCTTGTTGATTTTGTTCTTGGCGTTGCTCTGCGAGCATTCATGGTCTTGGCTGATTGTGGAACCTGTGGCCCCTCCTCCGTCTTCTTGTGGACCTGCCGTTCCTCCCTGTGTGGCTCAACCCCTGCCCCTCCATACCCCTCCTTCTCCCACTGTGCTGCCACATTCACGATGTGCGCCCAGTCGGAGGGAGTAAATTTAGGGTGGGAGTTGATGAGCCGGAGATCCTTCTTGGGGATTACGTTGTGTATCAGAGACAGCACGTACAGGAGGTTTTTTTTTTTCTTTTCTTAGTGTTACAGAGGCCTCATCGACTTTGCCGACTTTCCGTGTATTGTCTGTGTACGGTTTGTTTGTGCTGTTGGAGCACTTTTTATTTTCCTTTGATCGGTCATTTAGTCCGCCAGTCCTCCCCCTTTGTTGATATTTTACATTGCTTTTTTGTTGTTTTGATTAAGCTAATTGTCACTGTGTTGTCGTACTGATTGTTTTTGGTTTTGTGACTTTTTTTTTTTTTTTTTTTGGCTGAGGGACTTTTGCTTTATGTTGTAATTTTGATTCATTGTTTAATTTATGGCTATTTTCCTAGTCCTCGGGTTCCTCTACTAGGCTTCTTCGAACCTTTTGTATATGTCCGCGTTTAGCTTTGCATTTTCCTACGTTAGCTAATTGTATGCATTGGTCTCTTATTAAATCTGATTTTTGGTACACTTTTTTGGAAAATTTTTGAATCGTTACTTCTATGGTAGGCGTCGTAGCGCGACCGCTTAATATAGGAGGTAGTGGCCGCAGCGTTGCAATGCGCATTCGCGGCTGAGGTTCAAATTCTCTTTTGTACCCCCTGGAGGCAGCATATTAGCGCTCCCGCGGCAGGGAGGGGCGAGGGGGAACGCCGCTTTTAACATTGGTGTTGCAGCTGGTAGACACACCAGCTCCTGGCTACTCGAGCTCTGGCGGTTACGCACGAATGGTCCCGAAGCAAGACAATGGAACTACTGCGCACCTCGCCTTACGCATAGGCAAATCGTACATGAAGGCAACATCCACCCTTCATAATTGTTTTTGGCACATTCAAGATTTATCAAAAACATGCCATATTTGGTAAACTATAACCACTGATTAAAGACGCATCAACTATAAAGGATTTCAGAAGATCCGATCATGAATAATGAAGTAACTACTACTCTGCACCTAGCAAGAATAGCCATGTGGTTAGCGGCATCGCGCTTCGCTGTCGAAGGTAGTGGGTTTCAAATGTTTGTAAAGCTTAAGGGACTTAACTGCCGGCCGCGGTGGTCGAGGGGTCTGAGGCGATTCAGTCACGGTCTGCACGGCCACTACGGTCGGGGGTTCGAATCCCCCACGGGCATGGATATTTGTGCCTTCCTCAGTCTTAGTTAGTTCATAAGTAGTTTGTAAGTTTAGGGACTGATGACCCCGTAGTTAAGTCCCATAGACTATACAAACATTTGAACATTTGGACTTAACTGCGGGGGACATCAGTCCCTAAACTTACAAACTAATGATGAACTAGCTAAGACTAAGGACGGCACAAATATCCATGCCCGAGGGGGGATTGGAACCCCCGACCGTAGTCGCCGTGCAGACCGTGATTGGAGCGCCTCAGTCCCCTCGGCCATCGCGGCCGGCGATAGTGGTTTTAAGACAGACTGCAAGCAATTTCTTTTATACCCAATCTTTTTAACAGTTACGGAAACAACAATGACTATTGTATTGTTACTTGCCACATATCTTTGGACGTTTCAGGAAATGTGTCGCGATTTTGAGGGTAAATGACATTTATAATCTTCATTGTAACAAATATTTAACTGTTTAAAAGGATGTGAGGGGAGATCAGCCTTTTCGTAAGGTTAGACGGTGCTGCTAACAGTGTCACGTGACTCGAAGTTATTTTGTATCTTAATAGGAACAGATTAATTTTTTACAGTCACTTAACAATGAAATCAGTAACTAAGTCTTCATGTGCATGTTAATATGTTCTTGGTGTTTATTTTCAAAGAAAAACGAACAACGTTCAATATCTTTTAGAAACAAATTGCTCAGCTTTAAGCTTGGAACAAAAGTATGAAATAAAGAAGCTTGGTAGGCCGACGTCTCAGCTCGAGTTGAAAAAAGTGGAAACAGGCCGAGTTACGACAGTGTACAGATCTTTTAACGACAATATATTTAAAGGGGTGGGGGGGGGGGGGGGAGGGAAAGCTGCGGCAAACCGGGGTGCTTTCTCCCCGACACCACTCGCTGAGGTGCGCCAAATTGTGTGTCTGGCGGCGTGTTTCGAGATTTGGCACTCAAAGAAGTGAACCTGCAGTCATCCAACACCAGCCGCCACTGGTAAAACGTCCTTCGATTACC
This sequence comes from Locusta migratoria, assembly GCA_026315105.1. Taxonomy (NCBI): domain Eukaryota; kingdom Metazoa; phylum Arthropoda; class Insecta; order Orthoptera; family Acrididae; genus Locusta; species Locusta migratoria. The sequence goes on from CM048748.1 coordinate 274,003,301, forward strand.
AACGAAAAAATAAACAGGGTCAAATTATCGCAGAATGGGATAGTTACGTAATTGCATCCATTATTTCTTAGAGATGGGTGGAGACTATGACGACCATTAAAAGAAAGGTGTTATTGCGGTGCGTTCTATTTGTGCAATTTCTTTCACTAACTTTCTCCTCCGAATGGGAATTGAGTAGCTTAATATCCAACCTGGACATCTGACTTAATGGTCGAAATTTAGTTAGCAGTCGGTCCTGTTGTTGTTGTTGTTGTTGTTGTTGTTGTTAAGGTCTCCAGTCCGGAGAGTGGTTTGATGCAGTTCTCCACAATCCAGGAAGTTTTTCCGCTCTTTTCATTGGTGAAGTCCGTTTTTTTCCAAAAATTGACGTAAATGTGATAAACCACACGTTAAATTTCACTTTTCCCATCAAAAGCGGACACCTTCATAAGAACTTGAAATCAAAGTCGGACACTTGTTCAATGAAGCAGTGTGTACCAATGGGAACACAGTAATGATCACATGACCTCGAAAATCAGACATGGGAAAATGTTCAAATGTTTGTACAGCTTATGGGACTTAACTACGGGGTCATCAGTCCCTAAACTTACAAACTACTTATGAACTACTTACGAACTAGGAAGGCACAAATATCCATGCCCGAGGGGGGATTCGAACCCCCGACCGTAGTGGCTGTACAGACCGTGACTGAAGCGCCTCAGTCCCTCCGGCCACCGCGGCCGGCCAGACATGGGACATCATGTGCCAGGTACTAAGACGTGTTAGCCCGTACTTATAGTTTTTTCAGTATTTTTTATAGTATTATTACTAATAACCATCTTAAAGTGAGAAAAATGGAACGTAATATATCACCAGAGTCCGAAGGAAGAGCTAGGAAACGGTGGAGGCAACCTGAGAAGTTGAAAATAAACACCGAAAAGAAACAAAGGCAAGACTAGCTTGTAAACTACACTGTTCAATTGTAAGGTGTGTTGTACGAAATTATCACTTGTTGGAAAGAAGTTCGATGTCAGAAATCACGTAAGGATGTTTACGGAAAAATCTGGCGACAGTTTCAACAGACCTTATGTTAATAGTTTTAGAGATTCAGTGCCGTAACATTTCATTTTGTATATAAAATATTATTATTGTAGTTCTTCATTTTTCCAATATGTAAGAGAGTTCAGAATTTAATAGTTTCCACTGTACGTCGATATTCCTATAATTTCCCAGATTCTACATCTGTAAAAGATTCTCGTTAGCAGTAAGCGAATCTCTGCGTATCAAATACGGACATCTGCAAGAGTGTTCACATCAAAAGCGGGACACCTACATGTTTTGGTTTCAAAGACGGACATCTGTATTTTCTAACACAATTTGGAGGTCCTTGAGCAATCAAGATGGGTATTAGCCACTTCCAGATATAAATCCTCGAGTATTAAAGTTGCTAATGCTCAAATCAGCTTATAAATATATTAGCTCTAAGTTTTGCAATAAAAAAAACGACGTTAATCTCAGTTTCTGGCAAACCGGCAGGTGTCCGTCTTTGATAATAGGCTACTCATATTTTGTTACCACTCTCCTACATAGAGACACATGATCATCGTAAAACAGTACAAAGAAAAGAAATCAGATTGAAAATGGAGAGATTCAGGTGTTTCTTTTTTCGGAGCGCTATTAGATTGTCGTACGTTACAGAAATCTTACGAAACCTGTTCGATAACCGCTGTTCCACCAGTATGACTGCCCAAGGCACCTTCTAAAAATCCTGGCTTCCTTCCTAAGGAATAGGAAATTTTATGTTAACTTAAATAAACATAAGAGTAGTGTTAAGTCAATCAAGGCTGGTGTACCTTGGGGATCAGTCTTTGGGCCCATCTTGTATAGCGTTTACACCAACGCCATGCCAAAATCTCCCAGCACTCATCTTGCACTCTTTGCAGATGACACTGCTGTATATGCAAGCCACCCGAACCCCAAATACATTGTCCCCAACGTTCAAAGGCACCTCGATAAAATTACACATTGGTGCAACTTATGTAAAATTAAGATCAACCCAACCAAATGCCGTGCAATTATGCTCACCACCAGAAGGAGACCTCCAGACCGTCAACTAACCATTGAGGGTAGGGACCTCCCCTGGTGTACACAGTGAAATACCTAGGCCTAAAAATCGACAAAAAACTCACCTGGAATGCTCACATTACTGATGCAAGTAATCGGGGTTCGGGCAACATCTTTCAATTATACCCATGGATCAAAGGCAATGGACTAACCACCAAATTAGAATTACTAATCTGGAAGATGGTAGTACTTCCAAAAATACTCTATGGCTGCGAGATCTTCGGCACAGCCGCAGAGACTCATATGAATAAACTGCAGGTAGTGCAGAACAATGCAGTGAGAATAATAACAGACGCCCCTTGGTTCGCCCGGAACTCCGACATACACAGAGACACAAACACACCACACATTTCAACAATCATCAAAACACGCACACAAGCACTCTACACGAACACTGAAAACTCTCCACACAACCTAATTGCAACACTTGGCACCGAACCATTCCATGTTAACTACAAGCACCCAAGGAACATAATAACCCGACAGTACCGGGTATAAAACACACAATACACAACCACACATGCACAAGCAAACCCCAACATGCTAACTCAGACAGAAGGCATTAAGGCAACGACCTCCGGGCCATCAGAATACGTGGACTTGAGTCCAGACATGACATCCGGCGATAAACGCTGTAGCAGGCACTTGAAGTGATTTGCAGAGTAAGTGGATGGATGGATGGAGATATTAGTTACGATTATTGCTCTATAAAGTGGATTCTACATGCTCAATTTTTATTGTTTTTATGCTAAGGCGGAGGATACGTACGACGCACGCCATACTGAATGGCACGAAACGCGGAGCGTCCGTCCCAAGCGCGTACGACTGGCCGTGCAGCCGTCCAGCAACGCATGAAATCCGGACAGCGTGCGCAACAAGCGGACCGAGCCTCCTCACAACAGGCGTCTTGTAGAGCAGAGAGGCGGTGTCGGGTTTCTCATTACTCGCCCCCCACCCCCATCCCTGCCAGGGGCCACTTAATGCCGGACTCACAAGCGGCCGATTCTGAGTCACGGCGCGGCGGTTGAGCGCGCCGCTCAGCTGAACTCACTTGCGCCTGCGCACTCCCATTCTCGGTCGATAGTCGCAGGGGTGGGGGGGAGCGGCGGCAAGCTACTCGTCCGTCCGGTCCAGCCGGCTACAAGCGGCTGCTTTATAAAACCCAGCCAGATGCTCCACCAGCCGAGGCTACCCAACGACCGGCCTTGGAACGCACTCGTCTCAAAATAAACATTTCCAACAATCTGTTACAAAATTTTTTAAGTGCCATGAACCGTTTCGAAAGTTAAGATATGAATAACGATAGTCAACATTTTAAGAACAGTTTATGTCAAGTGATGTTTTTCGAACAGGTTGTAGCCAGTCCGAAGGTTCCGTCTCATTACGCCGGTTAGTTCCGGGTAGCAGAGAGGTGTGGGGGCGTGGTTTCTACGGAATGTAGCTTTTACCGGCTTCCAGGAATCAACTAAAACAGAGGTCATATCGGGCGATCCACAGGGTAGTGTTACTGGCCTTATGCCGTTCGTTATTTACGATTTAGGGGAAAATCTAAGTAGCTCTCTTAGGTTCGTTGCAGATGACGCCTTCATTCACCGTCTAGTAAAATCATCTGAAGATCAAAACCAATTGCAGAACGATCTGACTACGATATCACTATGGTGTAAAAATTGGAAATTGAGTCTAAAAAATAGAAGTGTGAAGTTCTCCACATGAGTACGAAAAGAAATCCGTTAAACTTTGTTAACAAGATAAAATCAATCAAAAGTGAAGGCCGTAAACTCCACAAATACCCAGGAATTACTATTACTTCAGACATAACTGGAAAGAACGCGTAGGTAATGCCTTAGGAAAGGCGAACCAGAGACTGCATTTTATTGGCAGAACCTTTATAAGATGCAACAGAACTAGAAAAGAAACTGCATACACTACGCTTGTCCGTCCATTTTTGGAGTATTGCTGCCCAGTGTGGGATTCTAATCAGGTGGGTTTGACGGAGGACATCGAAAGAGTCCAAAGAAGGGCAGCTCGTTTCATATTGTCAAGATACCGGGGAGACAGCGTTACGGAAATGATACAGGATCTGAAATGGGAATAGTTACAACGGCGCTTATCGCTGCGGCGTGGGCTACTTACGAAACTCCAATCGCCAACATTCTCCTCCGAATGCGAAAATATATTGTTGACTCCCACTTACATAGGTAGAAATGATCATCAGAATAAAATACGAGAAATCAGAGCTTGAACATAGAGATGCAGATGTTCTTTCTTCCCGCGCGCTTTTCGGGAGTGGAATGGGAGATAAATAGTAAAGGTGGTTCGATGATCCTTCTGCCAGGCACTTAAATGTGATTTGCAGATGTAGAACTCTCTACAAGATTTTACGTACCTACTCATGCAAACGCGAGGCAACAGACTGGATTTACGTTCATTTTAGAATTATTGTCTATTATATACAAGATACTTATATAATAAGTTTTATTTTTATTTATTTATTTATTTATTTATTGGAGATTGTAGGGAGTAGTTTGAAGGTACGTTTTTGTTAAGAATTCATGTCCACAAATAAATAACGACACTATGAGCACATCTTCGATACAGTGGAACAAATGTATTGTAAGCTTTCAGCTTTCCGTATTTACGGAGAAGGGATGAAAAAAGGTTCAGTAAACATGGGCCTCAAAATGTATCACTTGAAGACAATGAGCACTTAACCTGTAGGGCTACATGAGATTTGTTTCACAGCATAAAAGATGACGTATTCATAGCGTCGTTTGACGGCATTTTCTGGATAGAGATTCCTTATATAACTCCCCCAAATTTTTGAAAAATCTTTCTGAAACATACGGCGTACCATGCTTTCATGCCTTATTAATTGAAATTTAATGTGAACTAGTCGACTTGTCCCGCTTTAGAAGTGAAGAAAGCGAGAAGAATGTCATTACACATCTGCCAAACTACAGTCAATACTTTCCAGGAAGAACGGACAATATTCGTATATGTGACAGGGATCTTTATTCAACGTAAAGAAGTCTTGCAAACATGAGATCTGAAAAGTATACCTAAAGAACTTCGTTACAGTGAAACAAATCTCTTCTACTGCAATGCTGTTTGCTTTCTATCTACATCCATACTCCGCAAGCCACCCGATGGTGTATGGCGGAGAGTACCTTGAGTACCACTATCGGTTCTCCTTCCTATTCCAGTCACGTATTGTTCGGTATGTCTCTGTGTGGGCTCCAATCTCTCTGATTTTATTTTCATGATCTTTTTGCGAGGTATACGTAGAAGGGGGCAATATACTGCTAGACTCCTGGGCAAACGTATGTTCTCGAAACTTCGACAAAAGCCCGTACCGAGCGACAGAGCGTATCTCCTGCAGGGTCTTCCACTGGAGTTTGTCGATCATCTCTGTAACGCTTTCTCGATTACCAAATGATCCTGTAACGAAGCGCGCTGCTCCGTTGAATCTTTTCTACTTCCTCTATCAACCCCATCTGGTACGGATCCCACACTGGTGAGGCATATTCAAGCTGTGGGCGAACAAATGTACTTTAACACACTTCCTTTGTTTTCGGACTGCATTTCCTTAGGATTCTTCCAATGAATCTAAGTCCGGCATCTGCTTTACAGACGATTGATTTTATATGGTCGTTCCCTTTTAAATCACTCCTAATGCCTACTCCCAGATAATTTATGGAATTAACTGCTTCCAGTTGCTGACCTGCTATAGTGTAGCTAAATGATACAGGATCTTTCTTTCTATGTATTCGCAACACATTACACTTGTCTACATTGAGATTCAATTGCCATTCCCTGCACCATGCGTCAATTCGATGCAGATCCTCTTGTATTTCAATACAATTTTCCATTGTTACAACCTCTATATACTACACCATCATCCGCAAAAGGCCTCAGTGAACTTCCGATGAATTTGAGAGGTAGTAGTATGCGCCAAACGAAGCAGAAAAGTCCAATAAACATGATATCGTAAGTGCATGTCTTCAGATCTGTGAACACAGACTCATCTTCGCTAATGCGGAAACCAGTCTCTTCCACTCGATAAGTGCTTGTAGTTAATAAAATATGCATTTTAGAGACCTAGGTTTGAGATATTTTTCCCTTGAGTGATAGCTTTCACATCATGTTCTCGAATACTAACTATTCCTCTTAGGAGACATTGAGTTATACACATAAGCTACAGTACGTCAAAAATACGTGATCGAGCTATGTGCCGTGAGCGTTTGGGACAGGTGGTGGTGGTGGTGGTGATATATACATTGTATTTCCCCTTTGGATCTGGAAGGGCTATCGTAAAAGCTATTGTCTAGCCTCCCCCCCCCCCCCCCACCTTTTTAAGGGACATAAGAATTCTTGGTCCCGCCGATAAAAAGTCGTAAAATGCGGCGCAGCAGCTTAGTACGGGAAAAGTGTCGTGAGATACTTAATGAAGGAAATAAGAGATAATCCCTATCAGAGTAGCAGGAGTAAGCTTTCAACCACTCCCCTTCTACCCACAAGGCATCTGCAGTGCTTCGTCCATTTTATCCTTAAGATGCTAATCTAAATGGCCGGAAGGAAAATTAACACTGTCGCGCGGCAGTAGCCGAATGGGCTGGAGAGCCACGTTAAGGATCGCGAGGCCTCCCGCGTCGGAAGTTCGAATCCTCCATCGGGCATGGATGTGTGTGTTGTCCTTAGGTTAGTTTAACTTAGTTTAAGGAGTTTGTAGGTCTAGCAGTAGTTTGGTTCCATAGAATTACAGCCATTTGAAAATTAACACTCAAGGATTGTGTTCAGAGGCGTGCATAGCGAGGAGTGGCAGTGTTCGTGATTCATCTGTCCACTGAGAACAATGTGTCTGCAATAGCATTAAGTACTCGCTACTCCAATAGTGACGTATCTACATGTACTTCTACGGTTACATAAATACTCTGCAAGTAACATTGAAGTGCGTGGCAGAGGGTTCATCGAACCCGTTTTTGATATTTCTCTACGGCTACATTTTCTAATAGCGCGCCGGCAAAACATCTAAATCTTTTCGTTTTATATATACATGTAGCGCCTATTCCGAAAGAACTGACGTCACTTCTGATTCTGCACTTGTCATATATTCTGTGAATATGAAACAATAACTGCGATTGGGCAAAGCAGAAAATGTATACCCAGCCTGGATTCGAACCCGGGTCTCCTGCTTTCTAGGCAGTTGCGCTGACCTCTACACCACTGGGGACGCAATGATCACCACACCTGCAAGGACTACCTAGGCATGCCTTCCGTCAGATACAAATTCCCAGCTTCACCCAGCCCACAGCACTCAAACTCGTAGTTATGAAACTAATTCCCGTATGAGTAAAGGCCACAAACTTGCCCACCCCTCCCCACTAACGAAAGGATCATTGCCCGTCACCGGCATATAATATATACATATATACATGTGGCGCCTGTTTCGAAAGAACAGAGGTCACTTTTGATCCTGCAGTTGTTATTGTTTCATATTCACACAATTTAAATCTGATCTATTGCATTACGATGTTCATGTCTATGTAGGTGGGTGTAAGGAAAATATGTTAGCATTCGGAAGAGAAAATTCTTCAGATAGAGTTGAACAGACTCTGTTACTGATGAATAGATGACTGCTGGCAAATAAACATTAATAAAAAAGTTCAATAGCATTTTGTTAACTACGTGACGAACATATTTGCTATGAAATTTCCACGAATATATTCGTTATTTTTTCGTGCTCTACAGAAATGTTAGGATCGATCTGGCAGCACGTCTTTTCCCCTGTATATGTTGCTGCATCAGATTTTCAAACATATTTGTTTTACGCCTAAGCTTCGCTTATGAAACTTCCTGGCAGATTAAAAATGTGTAGCTGAACCGGGACTCGAACCTGGGACCTTTGCCTTTCGCCGGCAAGCGCTCTACCACTGAGCTATCCCGACAGGACTCACGGCATGTCCCCACAACTTCAATTCTGCTAGTACCCCGCCTCGCTTCGCTTCGTTATTCAGATAACGATATTATAAAACGGCATTACTAGCCGGGAGACCCGTCTGAGGTTACTAGACTCCTTGGTGTTAGTTCGAAGACTTACGCTTCTCTGTGACGAAGTGCCACGAGAAAGAATTTAATTTAATATTCAGGACAAGACAATCTCCGAGGCTATAAAAATTCCGACTGGGAGGGAATCTACATCTACATGCATGCTCCACAAGCCACCCGATAGGTGTGTGGCGGAGGGTACCTTGAGTACTACTATCGGTTCTCCCTCCTATTCCAGTCACGTATTGCTCGCGGAAAGAAAGATTGTCGGTATGCCTCTGTGTGGGCTCTAATCTCTCTGATTTTAGCCTTATGATCTCTTCGCGAGAGCAATATACTGCTAGACTCCTCGGTAAAGGTATGTTTTCGAAACTTCGACAAAAGCCCGTACCGAGCGACAGAGCGTCTCTCCTGCAGGGTCTTCCACTGGAGTTTGTCGATCATCTCTGTAACGCTTTCTAGATTACCAAATGATCCTGTAACGAAGCGCGCTGCTCCGTTGAATCTTTTCTACTTCCTCTATCAACCCCATCTGGTGCGGATCCCACACTGGTGAGGCATATTCAAGCTGTGGGCGAACAAATGTACTTTAACACACTTCCTTTGGTTTCGGACTGCATTTCCTTAGGATTCTTCCAAGAATCCAAGTCCGGCATCTGCTTTACAGACGATTGATTTTATATGGTCGTTACATTTTAAATCCCTCCTAATGCCCACTCCCAGATAATTTACGGAATTAAATTCTTCCTGTTGCTGACCTGCTATAGTGAAGCTAAAAGATACAGGATCTTTCTTTCTATGTATTCGCAGAACATTACATTTGTCTACATTGAGATTCAATTGCCAGTCCCTGCACCATGCGTCAATTCGATGCAGATCCTCCTGCATTTCAATATAATTTTCCATTGTTACTACCTCTATATACTACAGCTACATCTACAAAAAGGTCTCAATGAACTTCCGTTGTTATCCACAAGGTCATTTATATACATATTGTGAATAGTAACGGACCCAAGACACTCCCCTATGGCTCACCTGACATCACTCTTACTTCGGAAGACTTCTCTCCATTGAGAATGACCTACTGCTTTCTGTTATCTAGGAACTCCTCAATCCAATCACACAACTGGTCTGATGGACCATATGCTCTTACTTTGTTCATTAATCATCTGTGGGGAGCTGTATCAAACGCCTTGCGGAAGTCAAGAAACAGTATCTACTTGAGAACCCGTCTTTATGGCCCTCTGAGTCTCATGGACGAATAGCACGAGCTGGGTTTCACACGATCGCCTTTTTAAACCCATGCTGATTCCAATTTAGACACATCGGCGCTAACTGCTATACAAGCTGCAGACGATCCTGATAATTAGCAGCTGCGAAGCTCATGAGAGTAACTTGGTGTGGAGGGGAGATTATGAGATATGAGAGCCGGCCGGTAGTGCGTGTTGGGCGCGCACGTGGCGCGGGGTCACGGTACGGCGGCGTAGTACTACGCGGCGGCGTGCGTACTACGCACCTGGCGCTGCCACGCCCAGCCAGCACGTGCACTGCGCCTGCGTCACGCGCCGCCGTGGGATGAGGGGCGGCGTGGAGGGGCGGCCGCACAGATGACCGCTGTCCCACCGCCAGCGGCCGGAAAATCAGTACCAGCCTGCGCGTGCGTGTGTGGGCGCGCGCGCACCAGACTTCGCTGTACCAAAGTTCTATGCCATTCTATACTATGCTGAATTCCTATTTACAAAGTAGTACAGCTTCCAACAAAATTCTTTTGTATTCAACAATAATAGCAATTTTCCTGCGGTAACCCCATGTGCAATAATCTCATTCCGAACAGAGTTGAATGACCGCTAATATGAATGCACTGTTGCACCCTACGTAGCATGCTGTCCAGAAGTTCGTTCAACCACTGCTGGTCTAATTTAAGTCAGTCTTCAATGCAATTATTAATTGAAACTTCCTAGCTGATTAAAATTGTGTGTCGGAACCGAGACTCTAACCTGGCACCTTTGCACACAATTTTAATCTGCCAGGTAGTTTCATATCAGCGCAAACTCCGCTGCAGAGTTAAAGTTACATTCTGGAAACATCCCTTAGGCTGTGGCTAAGCCATGTCTCCACTATATCCTTTCTTCCAGGAGTGCTAGTCTTGCATGGTTCGCAGGAGAGCTTTTGTGTAGTTTGGAAAGTAGGGGGCGAGGTACTGACGGAAGTAGACTTGTGAGGCGGCATCGCGAGTCGTGTCGGGATAGCACAGTCGGAAGTGAATTTGCCCGCGAAAGGCAAAGGTACCAGGTTCGAGTCCCGGTACCGGCACACAATTTTAATCTGCCAGGTAGTTTCATATCAGCGCACATTCCGCTGCAGAGTGAAAGTTTCATTCTCAATTATTAATTAACCCCTGTAGAATACGTGGTTGGTAAGCACTTTCTCGCACAGCTCTCTTCCATTTAGAATGCTCGATTTCTATCGGGGGATAATGCAGGGCAATTTAAACGTGCAATACGGCTGTGGTAATGTATATTGTAGATCGGATGATGTATTCAACTGTACCATTAATGCTTTTATTATTTCACTTTTGTATAAATGTAAACAAGTGTACCATGAAATTTGTAATGAGTGGATATTACTAAAGCTCTATAAGATATGACATTGTGAAATGTAGGAAATTGGAAGATGACGTCTTAGTAACGTCGAAAACGGTCCTCGTAAGAAATAAAAATGCGATCTTGGCTGAAAACTTGTATACGTTGATTTAGATAGCTCCAACGAGTCACGAGTTCCATCATTCCCTGTTTCGTTACACATTTCTTAATCTTTCCTTACATCCTAGTTATTTCCCCGAACTTCTCTACAGATCCTTCCACTCTTACAAAATCAATTGTCACGATTTGCCCAAAGCCTCGTTAGTAACCAATACATTCACTTCTGTAAGGAAGTGTTACTAGTGTTATGGTTTCATAATTTTTCAATTTTTCTATGTCTTTATTCTGCGAATTTCACATAACAAAGAAATTTAATTTTAGACCATGTCGTGGCTATATTTTTCAGTGATATCGCAACCCACATATTTAATTTTTCTATTTTGATGGAAGATTCTACAGGCAAAATGACAATTTCAGTGCGGGTGCGCACTTGAGTCTTATCCCTTGCGATAATACAGGTTAAGCTGTAAGCCAGTCGAATAATGAACAGAGGGACATACAATAGCAGTGTACGATTAGCTGAGAATTAGCGCAGGACGAGAAGCGTCTCCGAATAGCCTAATGATTAAGGCGACCCTTGGCGCAAACCGGGAAATTCAGATTCTAGTCCTGATCTGGCACAAATTATCAACTTCGCTGTTCAAATAAATTATTCTCTTTTACTTACGGATTACCCAGTATATGCGCGTAAGATACGAGAATAACCAGTGAAATGGGCAGCAATTGTCGAAAAATCTTGCTTTTTTTATTTCTAAAAGGTAAAGTAGTCAACAATCTGAAGACTGGTTTGCACACCACAGTGTTTTACAAGGCATGGTCTGTTTGGAAGTGGTATGCCGTTTCCTTCATCCGACCTTCGAAACTGACTTACCTGAACAGTTATAGGGGGACCTACAGTTTAACGTGGATTCCGAACCACGGTGCTACTCGGTATTTTTCGCATGATACTGCCAGAGGTGAAAGAAATGTAAAGTGACAGATAAAAATCCTAGGACCTGGCGGGGATCGAACCCGCGACCTTTGGATTTGTAGTGTGGCACTCTACCACTGTGCAACCGAGGCGCACATCGAATTCTGTTGGATAGTAATCATCAGAGCTGAAGAACAAATATCACAGCTGAGATGTCTCAGAAATAGTGTGTGTCCGCAAAGTCCCTCCGCAGCGGCGAGCTCAGCGTTATCTCGCCTTGCGGGGCGCGTAAGGGTGGCAGCCAGCACATTTATGTCGTCTTATAAGTAAAACTACCCCACCCTACTACCGATGCACGTCCACAGAACACGTGCAGGTGCGCTTTGTCCGTGCTGCCAACCTGCGAGACACGCGGAGATCGCCACTGCGGAAAGACATTGCGGACACTACTTCGCCATTTTGAAATTGATTTGCTACAAATAAAAAGATTTTACGACCTACGCTGCTCATGGCTCAACTGGCCATCGGAACCACGAACAGAGAATTCATAAAGGTTACTCTGAGGTACCTGACTTCAAAAAAAAAAAAAAAAAAAAAAATAAAATAAAAAAAAAAGGTTTGTATAGCTTATGGGACTTGACTTTACGGGGTTATCAGTCCCTAAACTTACAAACTACTTATGAACTAAATATTCCTTCAAACCGTCTTGATTGCAAATTTATTTATTAGTTAATGACGCGTTTCGCCCTTTAGCAGGGTATGTTCAGATTATCTGCGTGACAGAATTTACACAAAATTACAAGGCGGAATAACAAACGGTTATAATGGTACATGGGCTTATTTTTGTCAGGAAGACAGTATAAATGGTAAACATAGCTTACAATGCGCTCTCCGTGGTGTGACACCGTAAGTTGTTATTGCGGTGTTTCTATTTTCCTGGAAGAATTTTTGGATTTCCTTGTGGCCCTACAAATGTTCGGGTAACAACGAATTACAGTTGGAACCACAAAAAAAAAAAAAAAAAAAAAAAAAAAAAAAAAAAAAAAAAAAAAAAAAAAAAAAAAAAAAAAAAAAAAACATTCCAGGAAAATAGAAACACCGCAATAACAACTTACGGTGTCACACCACGGAGAGCGCATTGTAAGCTTTGCTTACCATTTACACTGTCTTCCTAACACAAAATAAGCCCATGTATCATTATAACCGTTTGTAATTCCGCCTTGTAATTTTGTGTAAATTCTGTCACGCAGATAATCTGAATACGCCCTGCTAAAGGGCGAAACGCGTCATTAACTAATAAAAAATTTGCAATCAAGACGGTTTGAAGGAATATTTATTCTAACTGAGTGCTGTTGTACACCATGGATTGGAAATCATTTTACTTATTGTTGTTGTGGTCTTCAGTCCGGAGACTGGTTTGATGCAGCTCTCCACAATACCCTATCCTGAGCAAGCCTCTTCATCTCCACATTAGAACGGCAACCTACATCTGTCTGAATCTGCTTACTGTATCCATCTGTTGGTCTCCCACACTACATTCACAGTTCCTTGATTAAGAATGTGTCCTACCACTATCCCTTCTTTTAGTCAAGGTATGCCAGAAATTTCTTTTCTCCCCAATTCTGTTCAGTACCTCCTCCTCAGTTACGCGATCCACCCACCTAATCTTCAGCATTCTTCTGTAGCACCATATTTCAAAAGCGTCAATCCTCTTCCTGTCCGCACTGTTTATCGTCCATGTTTCACTCCCATAAAAGGCAACACTCTACACAAATGCCTTCAGAAAGGACTTCCTTAGGCTTCAATCAATATTCGATGTTAATAAATTTCTCTTTTTCAAGAACGCTTTTCTACCCATTGCCATTCTGCATGTTATATCCTCTGTACTGCGACCATCATTTGTTATTTTGCTGCCCAAGTAACAAAACTCATCTACCTCCTGTATTGCTTCGTTTCCCAATCTAATTCCTTCAGCATCACCTGATTTTCTTACACTGCACTCCATTACCCTAGTTTTGCTCTTGTTAATGTTCATCTTATATGCACCTTTCAGCACACTGTCCATTCCGTTCGATTGCTCTTCCAGGTCCTTTGCTTATGAACTAGTTAACACTAAGGGCGGCAAAAATATCCATGCCCGAGGGGGGGGATTCGAACCCGCGACCGTAGTGGCCGTGCAGACCGTGACTGGCGCGCCTCAGTCCCCTCGGCCACGGCGGCCGGCGTACCTGACTTCTGTGCCCTGCATTGTTGAATGGGGGACCGCACTTGCTGCTACGGGATATGAATGTAAAAGATGGGATACAAAGCAACGTAAACACACACACACACACACACACACACACACACACACACACACACACAGAGAGAGAGAGAGAGAGAGAGAGAGAGAGAGAGAGAGAGAGAGAGAGAAGACAATGAGAAATAAAGTGCAGGGGAAGGGTAGGGAGTAGACTAGGCGCGCGCAATTGAGACAGAGTGAGAGAAGTTGAGTATTTCCCTTTCCATGCAGACTGTGTTTTCCCCTTCTGCAGCAGGCTGGAAGTAACAATGCTGCAAAAGTAGAAGGGGTCGTGTTGTAAGTGGGGACGCGGGTACGTGGGCGTCGCTGAGCTGCGCAGCTTCCGGCCGCTAAACGCGCTTCGTTAACGGGCGGCGAGGACAGCCACCATTCAGCTGGAGGGCCGAGAGCCGCTGCCGCCTTTGTCACGGCACCGCCGCGCTAATGACGCGGGTCGCCAAAAACACTCACCTAACCAGCTAACTAATGTCTCGGCGGACTCCTCTCACCACTTAATGAGCGCCTCTGAATACTAAACTCGCTCCTCTGACCCTCTACGCGCAGATGAAATCCCAATGAATCGAGAGTTAATGACGGAGAACACCGTGATAATGTGCAAACCTCAGGTGTGGATGCATGACCTCGAACCGGAAAAGGTTTCTCACTCTTCCACATAATTATATTAAAATGCTGTAACTTTGGGAGAGTAAAACGATAAGGAACTCTAGAAATAACAAGCTACATTTAAGATGGGATACTTTCTCGCCCACGTCGATGAGCTTCAGTCACGACAACCTGCAGATAACAGTCCATCCAGGAATTGATATCGTAACTCCCCAAAGCCGCCAGAAATGAAACAAAAATATATTTCTGCTCATTTAGGTTCTCGCATTGTAATAGTGCCCAGACAAGCTTAAAGCTAATAATTGGTGAACTGTATGTAAAAAGAGGTAAAGCCGTCAACAGTCAGAAGATTGGTTTGAACACCACAGTGCTTTACTAGGCATGCTCCTGTTTGGAGGTGGTATGCCGTTGCCTTCCTCCGACTTTCGAACTGACTTACCCAGCCAGTTATAGGGGGGACCTACACCTTAACGTGCGTTCCGAACAACGGTGCCACTCGGTGTTTTTCATATGAGCAATACTGCCAGAAGTGAGAGAAGTGGAAACTGACATAAAAACCTCAGGACCTGGTGGGGATCGAACCCGCGACTTTAGGATTTGTAGACTGGCATTCTCCACTGTGTAACCGAGGCGCACGAACTGTATGTATTAATGGAAAAGCCAAGGAGGGGGGCTACGAGGCTACTGCACCCTCCCCCCCCCCCCTCCTCCTCATCCAAGACCTTAGCCCCCGAAGTCCAAAATCCTGGATTCACCACATATACCAACTAAATTTTGATGATCACAAAAAGTTCTGATTTCAATATAGTAATAAGGACAGTTTACAACTCATCACAAAGACACAGTTATAACTGCTTCTGGAACTGCAGCGAACTTTTTCCCCTTTAAATGCTGTGTCTAACCAAACCGTCCAAACCGTATTTCTCTGAAGTTATTCTAAAACTGTGTACCAAAGATAAATGTGGGAAGTCACAGCAAATTAGGTTGTAGTCGAGAGTGTGGGCGCCACTCTACACGCTTTCTCGAAGTGCTCCCACATCAATTTAAGTACAATATCATCAGCTCCACTTTACGGAAGACATTTACAAAACTGCCTACGACTTTGTGTATGCAGCAGAGAACGCACATGTGACTTCACTAACAAAACATGCAACATGATTTTTTCCCCTTGTAAATAAATTTTTCAAAATCCTCTAGCCCCATTTCTCACCCAAAAAGGAAGATGGTGATAACTTCTAAAAAATATGGGAAAAGTGAAAAAAAGGTGACATCACTTCCTGCGATAACATCACAGCTCATCTAATTTCCAGAAGACGTAACACAGCACTTTCTGCAATCGGCCTATGTAAGGTACCGTCACCTGTGTGAACACATTGAATTAACCCGAGAACAACTTAATATCTGTAATATATCTAAATCCAAACGATCTTAAATATGAAAACTATAATAAATTAAACTATCAGCACACCTATGATAAACTATTGTTTTCTTTCCACATTGTTGCTTATAAGATTTTCCACGTTAATCTTCATACCTAAAGTAGGGTATGCAATCCCAAAAATTTAGGTGGATGTAATGTTCGTTCAGAGTTCGATAAACCTCAAGTTTTCACACTCCGCATCTTGAAATCGCATTATATTAAAAATGACCATTGAGCATGTTCAAGCTACTGAACAATGCATTAAATTTGTACATTTTTGGGGAAATAGTAGACATTTCAATTGTACTTAGGTACACACCACCCGTGTAGAAAGCGAGCTGTATCGCATATCACAAAGCCACACCCCAAAACCACCAATTCACCTAAGATTTCATGAAAGTTATTCAAACACTTTATAAATTTAATCTATACTCTAACCCTTTCACATACAAATTCAGTTATACCATGTTTTCCGTAACTCCAGTGACAATTTTACACAAGCAGCACATCTAAAGATAACAAGAGAGAATGTGGTTAAAATGGCGCACAATGAAAACGAAAGCCATATTTCCTCCACAATCATTGGTCTTAAAACCTTTTTCTTCCCCTCAAGGATTGGAGTTAGCACTATAAAGTGCTTTTTTTAAAGAGGTCCTTTATTAGTATTGCACGAGATAACGGTTTTGTGACTGTCGACAGAGTATCTTTCATGTCCACAGTACGGCAATGGAGTGACTATGGTGCCAACAATCTTTAAGTTATGGGTCTCATTTCCGCTTACGCTGTGAAGCATGGAGCAACACGCGCCTACATGATGTTTAAATACAATACGTAACCGCCCACGCGTTAATATTGCCAGAGCAGCGAGTAAACAATGACCTCATGAGATAAGCCAGCAACTAAACAGATTAACAGCTCACCCGAAACCTGAGCTTTCCCGGAAAACCAGAATACGTGATATGAAAGTCCACTAGGACTTTAATATAGAAAACTCTACAGCGTTGTAACTTTAAAATAATATTTATGTCGCTCGTATTTTAAAGCCAAATTACACTCTCTTCCACGAGCACTTGTTCGGTTCCTGGCTATATGTCAGTCTCTCACTTGAAGAAAGCTTTCGTATTTATGAACAGTCATCAGTCACAGTTTTATTGGTGTTTTTATTATTGAATCTTATCAGGATATTTGGTATAAATAGCTGCCATCGGTGCTTTATTGGAGTTATTGTTCACTAGTGGCTCACAACCGTTTTCTTTGTTGGGAGTAGAGACTACGAAATTCAAGAAAAACTAAAGAAATTAAAATATAAACTGTAATAAAAACTTGTTACCCATTCGTTAAACTCTTAAATTAATATGTATTGACCGTACTTCTGGTAGAATATAAAAGTCTGTTTGCAGTAAGGTAATTTTACTGCTTTTATATTATTTTCAAATTTTGTAATCTAGGCGTAATAGGCTCTACTGTTTTTCCTACCTGGAAATCCTTTTTCACACAAGTAGTGGAGAAAATCACCAGTGATGGTGCTAAGTTATCGGCGGTCACACAAAACGATTGACGTACAAGGTAACAACGATCTAATGACAAACGAATAAACGTTTGAATTTTTATCTGATGTGGACCATATTTTAGCACTTGCGAATCACTAATTATCAATAAGTGTTGTAGATTATTGATATATGCTAGTTTTCGACTACGTATACCTGCAGCATCTGTTGTAGCACGCAGTGGCGCAGCTAAGGGGTACGTTTAATGGGGCTGAAGCCCCCCCCCCCCCCCCCAAGCACCTCCCAAAGATTTTATTTTATTACTTTTTGTTTCCCTTTTTTTTTCTTTTAAACAGGTCGACACCGGAAATAGTACACGTGTAATCACAACGTAACTATAATTTGCAAAGCACAAGTGAATGAGACAATGGGTCGCAACGTGATGCCGCCACTGAAACGTGTGCTGCTGTTACTGTGAGCGGTATTAACGCCGCCGCGACCAACTTTGATGCTGCCGCTATTGATACTACTACGCCGAAGTTACGAGCCGATTGTTCATATGCGACGACCCGCTGCTTAGCATGTCAGCGGCGACACCGAGTGGAATCAGTGTTTTAGTTCAATCTGTACACACAGTCACATGTTAAACTGCAAAGATCTTTCTCTTTGGTTAGTAACATAGAAGCTGCTTAATAATTTTACGAGGTTATTATACACAGTCCATTTCCAACACGTTGCTCCTCTTCCACTTTTAAATTAATGCGAGCCTACTCATTTTGTTTCTTGTGCAATTGTTTTCGTAGTATAAATGATAAATTATAAAAGGTTATAATTGGTAAATTATAAAAGGTGTATAAAGTCATAGATTAATAAATTCAATAGGCCTTATTAAAAAAAAAAAAAAAAAGCCCACCCCCACCCCCAGAAACAAAACCTGGCTGCACCACTGGTAGATGATATAACTTGAGTCAGCGGGTTCACGTATCTCTTATGATGCACTGATCAAATGTTTCAAATGTTTGTTAAGCTTAAGGGACTTAACTACGGGGTCATCAGTCCCTAAACTTACAAACTACTTACGAACTACCTTATCCTAAGGACGGCACAAATATCCATGCCCGAGGGGGGATTCGAACCCCCGACCGTAGTGGCCGTGCAGACCGTGACTGTAGCGCCTCAGTCCCCTCGGCTACCACGGCCGGCCATCCGATCATCAACAACCTACCACTGACAACTTGCAAATTTTACATATTGCACAGAAGGGGCGTAAGTTAAATTTACTGGAAGAGTTTGAGATAGCGAAGCGCGCTTACTTTGGACACCCACACCTCCTAAACGATCAGTTGGTATGCAAAGATCAAACATTCCTAGATATTATGTACAAATGTTTGTAGAGCTTATGGGTCTTAACTACGGGGCCATCAGTCCCTAAACTTACAAACTACTTATGAACTACCTACAACTAAGGACGGCACAAATATCCATGCCCGAGGAGGGATTCGAACCCCCGACCGCAGTGGCCGTGCAGACCGTGACTGGAGCGCTTCAGTCCCCTCGGCCACCGCGGCTGGCGATGCACTTATCAGTGGCGTAACTAGGACTTGGCTTTGGGGGGTGATAGATCTGCTTGATGAGCAAAACTTTAGTCAGTTTCCTGACAGACTACCATCTACCACTCCTGCTGAAGATTAATTCACTCCCATCCAATGAAAGATTATGGTAAAACACCCCGACTTTCCAATATTTACCTTTACCAGTTTGCTGTTATACGATTTCTTTCTTTCATTTTTATGGTTCTGGGGGAAGGGTTCTATTTCCCTCATCCCCCCACATAGTTACCCCCGCTGGCACTGATGATAGCTATTTATAGCCGAAATGTGGATATGCTTCAATAACAAATACACCAATAAAACTGAGACTGAATGCGGTGCATCCTACCGTCCTCTCCTGCCGCCGAGCACAAAGGTTCATCACGGAATAAAAAGCCGGTTTGGTATTCGTGTTCAACAGATTTGACCGTCGCCATAACCGTGTGATAGGGGGTGGGCAGTATCGCAGAAGACTCGTCCAAACACTACTGAGCGTCGGGAGGGCGTGTGCACACTCCGTGCCGTGTACCGCGCGAACAAGTTTGGATGAGCTGAGCCGGCGAGCGGGCCGTGGCCAACGGCCGGCTGCGATGAGTCAGCGCCGGCAGGTGAGGGCGCCACAGACATCGATCCTGCGCTCGACTCACCGGCTGCGGCTGCGGCTGTGGCGGCTGCGAGGCGTCCTGCGGCTGCTGCTGTGGCGCCGGCTGCTGCTGGTCGAACAGGCGCTGCCGGTGCGCCAGGCGGTCGAGGCTGGCCAGCCGGAACGACGAGGGCTGCCCGGCGCCGGAGCCCACGCCGCCCACCGACGCGTACTTGGGCAGCGTGGGCGGCGGCACGGCGCGCGCCACCGCGCGCTCGCCCGTCGACCGCAGCAGCCCCGAGCTGCTCGTGTACATGTACGAGCCGGGCGTGGCCCGCGGGCCGCCCGCGCCCGCCACGCCGTTGCTCGTCGGGGTCGCGCCGCTCATGCCCGCACGACGCGACTGCCGCAGGTCCGACAACTCCCGCGCACACACACTCTGGTCGGTCGGCACTAGCGCACCCGCCACTCACGAGCGCATCGCGCACTGGCTCACTATCGCACTCGACTCGCGCCTCCCACGGCGACCGGCGGCAGACTGCCGCTCGCCGCCCAGCCTCGCCGGCGCCCGGACAGCCAGCGCTGCCGGTGGCCGGTCGGCGTACTACGGCTCGTGGCGCGTTCGGCTGTTCGCGGGCGGTTGTTCAGCGGCGTTAATGAGAAACCACAAGGCTGACTCACACTTTCGGAATACCTAGACACAGGATGAAAATTTGAGTCCAGAAGCGGTTTCAATGCATACACCTATATTACGCAATGTTGTGACTTCAAAATGAAAGCTATGTACATTTCCGTAACTGCATTAGCGTACTAGGGGACGTATGCAAAACAGAGGTGCCCGCCACCACCTCCCCTTTACCAATGACTCAACCCCCCCCCCCTCCCACACACACACACACACACACACACACACACACACACACACTCGAGATATGTCCTGGATAAATATGGTTTCGCCATTTAATACTGAAATTAAATAAATTCACGTTTTGTAAATGGTCAAAAAACCCCACCCCAGAAATTTCAGTGACACAGTTTGCGTCATGATCACCCCCCCCCCCCCCCCCCACATCCTTCGGCACCTCTGAAGCAAAATCATTGTGCTTATTTCCATTTCCTTGGTAACTAACGTCTAAAGATCGACGTTTTCAACACACATATGACCAATTTACATAAAGGTTTAAAAGCGGCACAGTGTTGTTTCTAATTCACACAAATCTACAGATTTACTCAAATCTCGGTAACATTTTTGCGTAGTTTAACCATCAAATAAAAAGGTAGGTCACTGTAAATTTAAATTTTATATCTATGAAGCGTGGCGGAGGGTATCTTGTAAGACACTTCAGCACTGTTTCACCTATTACCATGAACATTTGCAGATACATACAATTTTCATACATAGGTGTAGTATATGGAGAGAGATGGAGACGCGGAGAAGATGGAAAGGAGGAGAGCGGATTAGCACAGTGGGGGGTGGGAAGATGAACAGAGGGAGAAAGCAAAATGAGATGGACCAATATAAGACTGGAAGCACTAAATAAATTTTCGAACAATGGGCATCGGCTAGCATAATGCTGTGCTTTTCAAAAGTAACACGACGGTATTTTTCCCATCTACTTTAACATAACTACGTAGGTTCGATATTGAAAAACATTGATGATGATTTCCATTTCGTGTCATCTAAACATCGATAGCCAATATAACCAATCGAGCTCCAAACATCTATGTTTCTATCACTGACAATGATAAATTCATACAAAGCAAGTAAATGAATAACAATAATACACACACAAATTGCCATAGTGGTCGAGCTGATATCAGGAATGATCTTGATTTTTATTCATAAATTTCCGATGAGCTAGAGATTTTAATACATAGCTGGTATCTGACGGAGGGTACGTACCAGGGCATGGTAGAGGACAGTAATTCAGAGGGAACTTTAGTAATGATGTATCCTATCCGTAATGGTATTCAACCGGTACAGTGAGGAAGATGTCAGGGAAATATGGAAAAGGAACCAAAGTACAGGGAGAAAATAATAATAATAATAATAATAATAATAATAATAATAATAATAATAATAAACTATACGGTTTGTCTATAGTATCAGACGTATGAAAAGATTAGGAATAGCGGTTTAACGCGATAGGAAACAAGGAAAAAAAATGCATATTGACAAGAGCATAACAAGAGTATTGCTATGTAAATAAATCAGGAGATTCTAGGAGAATTACATAAAGAAATAAGATATCAAACGTAGGTCATGAGTTTTGGTATTTGGGCAGTAAATTAACTTCTGATAGCCGCAGTAGAGAGGATAAAATGTAAAATATATGAAAATAAAAAAATACATTATTAAACACAAAATGTTTGTACACACTAAATAAATATTTAAGTGCTTGGAAAAGAAGGCATATGTTTGAGTGAAGTGAACAGTGGACGTTAAGTTTAGACAAAAAGAGAGAAACTTTTGAAATGTGGTGCTACGAAAGAATGCTCAAGATTGGGTAGGTAGATTGCATAGCTAATGAGGAGCTATTCAACAGAATTAGACAGTAAAGAAAACGTGACATAACTTAGAAGACTACCAGTCCTTGGACTGAAGGTGACAACAAACAAATAGTCCGGAAAAGCTATTCTTGTACAAATTTAGTAGCGGCAAAATTTAAAATGAAAGATATAACAGAAAAGAGAGTAGTTGTAGTTGATAAAAATGATACAAAAACATGCTGTTGTAATTTTCCTTTTCGTAATCACTGATATTCAATATTCAACACTATGGGATTGGAATTACTCGTGAAATTTATTAACAAGATGTAGGTTGTGATGTATGGAGGCATATAAAACTACTTCAAGCTTGCCACACCAGTGTACGTCCCAGTAACTAGTGTCCTTTCCGCTGATCCAGAATCATTAAAATGTAAGAAACGTACGCTTTACAGTAATTCTAAGGGAAACATAACGAAAACTGCTAATCTGTAATTGCAATACACAAAAAACTACGATTAGTTGTAACAAAACTTACAGTACTTTTCGATCCAATGGGACCGCAGCGCAGTAAATTTCTCCAAGAGACATCATATAAACATACAAATATGCTGCTACTTTATAGTTTATTACAATGTTATTCATGTATTTCGGTGAAATAGCCATCATCAGACAATCTGCAGAGTATTAAAAATTTATAAAATCTTCATTGTTTTGTTTTTATGTATATATACTTTTAATGTTACGCCTGTTTCTTCGCGATTTAGCCGAAGTGGATCAATAACATAATAAAAAATTATAAAGCAGCAGCTTATTGGTATATTTATATGATGAAACATACAGTACATTCGTAATCTGTGAAAAATCTTTGCACCTATTTTAAGATCTTTATCTGGTTTTCAGTTATATATTCATGAAAAATATTTTTGTATATAAAATCAAAATATTTCGTGCTGATTGGATGAACTACGATGAAATGAATGCCTTATCGCTGTAATAACGATGAGTTTTCCGTGGGTGAAGATGTGGCCGCGCGGGAGTAGCCGAGCGGTGTGGAGCGCCACGTTGCGGATCGCGCGGCCTCCCGCGTCGGGCATGGATGTTTATGTTGTGTTGTGTTTAGTCTTAGTTAGTTCATAAGTAGTTTGTAAGTTTAGGAACTGATGACCCCGCAGTCCCATAAGCTTTACGAACATTTGAAAATTTTGAAGATACGTGTTGGGCCGCGACTCCGAGGATATAGGAAGTGTCACAGATAATTAAAGTTTTCTGAACGCTCGGTGTTGGAGTTTAACTTGCAATTATTTGCAATTTTTTTAAGATCACTTGCCAAACCACCCTATGACATATAGCGTATGACTTTCAGGAAAAACCTGATGCTGCCTAGAGACATGAAGCTGCCGCCTTACAAGTGCGATGACGTCACGTGTCGCCTCCGCTTCTGGTTGTGGAAACTTTGGCCTGGCCCCCCATCCCCATCTGCAGTCAGGCCGCGACCACGCCACCGTCGACGCCGAGATCAATAAAGCGGAAACCGAGACCTAACAACCACCACTGTAGCAACGCAACGTGAAAGCTACTGCTCTCAGAACATTTCAGCTAAGTGATGGCTGTGACATTCTTAAATATTAACGTATATTTCCTATAAGATTCTTCAGATTTCACAAAACGGACTCTCCCACACAAATGTTGATAGAAACTCTAGTTACACTTCTAGTTACTCATACGTAACTAGTTAAGATGTTTAGAATTAAATATTCATCTACCTTACAGGATTCAAATCACACCCCAGCACTGGCGACGCATAACACTACCGCAATGCATGGAGTCATTGCGGTAGTGGTATGCTCCGCCAGTGCTGGGGTCTGATTTGAATCCTGACGAAGCACAGTATGCTGAGGATCTTTCTGCGCAGAAACGGTTACAAGGGAAGAAACCACGTTTTCTTTTATTACGTCTTAAATTGTTGTCTCTGGTTTTAAGATTCTTGTACAGATTATCTGATGATGAGGGCTTGACCCTTGAAACGCGTCATATTTTAGTGTTTTTACTCGATTTCTGTGGTTGAGCCTACTTGACAAAATAATAAAGTAATACAACCGCGACCTTACATCCATTATGGATATAATTAACTGAAAGATCCGTTATTAGATAATTACGCAATAGCAGGACAACCACTGGAAGCGCTATAGGGGAGTACGCCTCAGGAATTATTTGAAATTAAAGGACCACATAAAATTAAACAAGGCTAAGGTTGATGACAGACAGATTCGTTGGAAGAATCCACAGAAAGTGTAGTCCACCAACAAAGGAAGTAGGTTACAAATTACTTGTTAGGTCGATGCGCAAATTATATACTCATCAGTGTGGAATCCATACCAGATACAGCTGAAATAAAGAGATCGAAGAGATCCAACAGAAAACTGCACGCTTTTTAACAGGTAAGAGCGAGGGCGTCAGTGAGATAATCGGGAAACTCCACTGGCAGACGTTGCAAGTGGGACTTTTGTATCGCGGTTCCGGCTCCTGTCCTATTTTCGAGAGCATTTGTTCTTTGTAGAGTCATCAAATGTTCAAATGTTTGTAGAGTCTATGGGACTTAACTACGGGGTCATCAGTCCCTAAACTTACAAACTACTTATGAACTAGCTAATCCTAAGGACGGCACAAATATCCATGCCCGAGGGGGGATTCGAACCCCCGACCGTAGTGGCCGTGCAGACCGTGACTGGAGCGCCTTAGTCTCCTCGGCCACCGCGGCCGGCTGTAGAGTCATCAACCAATATAATACTACCGCCCATCTCCGGAAGATACTATGATGATACTATCAGAGCGATTAAAGCCTACACGGGAGAAATAAGATTTTTCCTGTGAACCATACGCGACTGGAATAGAAAAAAAAAAAAAAAAAACCAAGTACACATGTACCCTCCGCCACACTCCGTCAGGTGGCTTGCGGAGTACATATGTAGATACAGGCTACACAGGACAGCGTAACGTGGGGACCTGTACTAAACCGGTGTTGACGACCTTAATAACGATATCGCGTACCTTTCATAAAAATGAAGAACACAATGTACAGCTAGGCTTTTTATGCCATCGTAATGCATTCATATTGAGATGTGGCAGACCTTTAGTTGTTAGGCTTCGGTATTGTCTGATGGTTCGTCGACCATGAAACATTTCTATCGTTACAACGGAAAATTTGGTGAGAAACAATAGCTCGGATTCGAGAAAAAAGTGTTGCAGATACGACTTGTGCATGAATAAGTCTTCCAAACGCAAGATGCTAAAAGCCTCTTCAGACACTGAAACGAGATATCGTGATACAGTGGCCAGATAAAATAAATCATTATGTGATAAGAGGACAAGCAGTAATTAATTTACTAACATGGGTTAATTATTTCCTTATGTAAGTAAAAAACATCTGCTTTTTAATAATATACCTCTTTCCACATCAAACAGCAAAAGAAAGAACATGGAAGAGATATTTCGCCCGCACAGTGGACTATCAAACGTTTTGTAACAAAATGAAAGTGGAGATATGAATAACAACTTTTTTCATGCGTATTACAAATTATCGAATTATAATTACAATTAATTCCATTTTGTCATTATACGTCCATTATTTATATCCAGCAATGAACGCTAAATTTCAAATCTTACCTGAACAAGAAGTGAACTGTTTTGGAAAGGAATTTGAGGGAAAGTAACCTAAAAATAAGCCTATGAAACTACCGTGGATCACTCAAGTGGAATATGGAAGGCAGAGGCGCGGAATGCCAAAAAGTAGCGAGGATAGAAGAGTACTTTGTAAAAAGACGGAAACGCTCTTCTACTGCAGCAGAACATCTGTAGATGGTAAATAAATTATGTTGAGATGACAAACCATTACCAGAAGTGATAAACAGAAAACTAACTTCGCACTGATTGACAACTCAAACAGGAAAATAAGGTCAGTGAGACAGTTACATTAAGTCCAGTCTGCTACATACAGTAAAGCAGCAGTTGGCAAACTCTTGCCTCTTCTGACCTCCCATACCGCTTTAAAACGCTACTTCTGTTACCAATCAAAATAAGTACCAAATAAAAAAATAAAAATCTTATATTTACTGCCATAAACTGAAATTGTACGTACGTGTACATAAGAAAGAAATTTATGTTTGTTAGTGATACATAACATGTATAAAAAAATGTTAATTAGTGCAAAACCATTGACCTTCGAAAATTCTGGCCGAATGTTTTGAAATTATGACAACGTTGCATTCTAATACATGAGAATTTTTCAAAAATGTTCAAATGTTTGTTAAGCTTATGGAACTTAACTACGGGGTCATCAGTCCCTAAACTTACAAACTACTTATGAACTACTTACGAACTAGGACGGCACAAATATCCATGCCCGAGGGGGGATTCGAACCCCCGACCGTAGTGGTCGTGCTGACCGTGACTGGAGCGCCTCAGTCACCTCGGCCACCGCGACCGGCTGAGAATTTTTATGCACGTATTTCTTTTAGAAATTTATTGTAACATAGTTTCCCCGTTAATTTTTTTTAATTTTTCTTTTATAAATTAATGTGACATACACATCTAAAAGAATGTTGCATCACTTTTTCCAGTATCTCCTGAACACTGACGTTGAATGTGTATATTGCACCAAGACCACAGTTCGCCGTGCGGGAATGTAAGTAATGTAGTTCGTATGTTTAGGGACTGATGACCACTGCAGTTCGGTCTATAGCTTTACAAACACTTGAATTTTTTTAAATATCTATTGTAGCTCCAGAGATATTGTTGTTCGTAAATGAGACCTAACAGCAAACGTCACAACACAGTACAAAGCCTAACGCTCAGCACCCAGAGGGGAAAGTCCCGAAGTGTAGAGATATCGTGACAAGCTAATCACAAGGATAACAAGGGGTGAGCCAGACGCTGTGCACACACTACAGATCCTCTATCCAGAAGCACGACAGCCAACACACGAGTGGAGAACACATGGAACTTGCTGGATGGACGACAACCTGAGAGGTATGCATCACTGAATGGAATGATAAAAACCACTTGCACGGATGAAACGTAAAACACCGCCAGCGATAGAGGCATCGTCACCAAGAATTGAAGGAAGCTCAGGAAGAAGACAAACACTGCTGTGACAACCTGTATATTTAATAATTGGGGAAGGTTGGAAAACTTAATTTTCGTTTGTGTAAAATCGTTAATTTCCGAAAGCTTGTAACAACGTGTCCTCATTATAAAATTTTTATAAATTCATAAATGACGTGTGTTTCTATGTATCTAATTCTTATATATAAGTATAGCAATGCAATGTGTCAAAATTTCAAATAATTCGGTCCAGAGGTTTCTTACATATGAGGTTTTAAATACAGGGTATGCCATTAATCTTGACCACCCAAAATCTCTGAAACAACAGCTACAGGTATCAATGTAAGGCTAGGGCTCATGAATGTAAATATTTTGAAATATTCTAAAACGAAAGCATACGCGTTTTATTTAAGACAAACTTGTGTGTTTTTAAATGGATACCCTATATTATCAGCAATCTATAGCTTGACAAATCACAAACAATGCTTTTGATTGCATCGAAATACGTCAAATACATCCTCAGATATTGCGAAGTTGACGCTTGAAATACGCGAAACGAGCGGCTAGCGCATGTCCTGAAACTCAGGCGAGAACCACATGTTGCTCAGGACGTGCACTAGCCGCGCGTTTCGGGTATTTCAAGCGTCATCGTCTCTTCGCAATATCTCGGGATTTAATTGGCGTATTGCGATGCAATCAACGCCATTGTTTATATGATTTGTTCAAATGTTTGTTAAGCTTATGGGGCTTAACTGCGGGGTCATGAGTCCCTAAACTTACAAACTACTTATAAACTAACTTATACTAAAGACAACACAAACATCCATGCCCGAGGAAGGATTCGAACCCCCGACGGGGAACGGCCTTGCGCATCGGAGCCTAACAACTCAACGCGCTCGGCCACTCCGCCGCGGCTATGTGATTTGTCAAGCTATAGACTGCTGATTAAATATAGGGTGTCCATTTAAAAACACACAAGTTTGTCTTAAAAAACGCGTATGCTTTCGTTTTACAATATTTCAAAATATTTACATTCTTGAGCCCCCTGCCTTACATTGATAGTTGTTTACAACAGATATTTACAATAGCTGCTCTTGTTGCAGAGACATTTTAGGTGGTCAAGATAAATGGGACACCCTGTATAACGCTAAACAAGGCTCTAGGTTAGACAGAATTTTAAGAGAATATAGAGGAGGGGGTGGAAATTGGCGTAGAGAGGGGGAGAAGATGAAAAGGTAGAGTTTGACGAGGAGATGTTCAGGAAGAGGGAGGAGGCGGAAAGCACAGAGGAGAAAGGAGGATCAGATGAACAAAGAGGGCTGTGAGGAGTTTGCGGGGGGGAGGGGGGGAGCAGTGTAAGGAGAGAGGGGGCAGACACAGGATGTCAGAGGAAAGAAGAGCAGGGGGTGTTGCAGTATATCCAATTCCCATTCACAAAGTATTATGAAATTACACGTATACCAAATATGTGATCACTCTTTTCTTTCTTTTTCATTTAATTTGTAACACGTCACAGCTAATGCGGAAGTGAAAATATCAGGTGATTTCGTCAGAGCCCCCTGCCGTAAGCGTCAACACAGTTAAGGAAGGTAGGTAATAATAATAATAATAATAATAATAATAATAATAATAATAATAATATCGTGTTGCTCATTGGTCTGGTGCAAGTCTTTCAACTGGACGCCACTTCGGCGGCTTGCGTGTCGCTAGTCAACCCGAGTTATCCAACCGGGAAAAGGGGACCTACAGCTTAACGTGGAATACGAAACACGTGTAGTTTCTGGCGACTCCTCACAGCGTTGAGAGGTGAAGGATGGGTTAAAACGCAGACTGAAAAAATCCGAGGTCCGACAGGGTTTCGAACCTGCGACCCTTCGGTTTCCAGTCGAGCGCTTTACCCCAAGACGACTTTTTTTAAGGAATGTAGATTAGTCCGCCGGAGCAGTAAGGTTATCTACTGAAAATGTGCCCGCAAATTACGAGTAGCTAGCAGATGGCTTCCACTTAATGACCAACAGTCACGGCGTTTGTAGACAGTTTTCATCATTATGTGACAAGTAACACTGCGTGAAATAACCAGAGAAATCAATGTGCGTTGAAATTTAGCGGTAATGGATTATGGCAGCGAACGGGCGATTGGAATGCCGTTGCTAACTCGTCTACAGGACCTCTGCTGGGGTCGTGATCATATCGATTGGGCCATAGAATACAGGAAAACCGCGTCACATGCGTTCAGATTTCAGTTGTTAAGAGCAGATGGGAGGTTTAGAGTGTAGCGAACGCCTCATGAAGCCAAGTTTTTAACATGGCACTTTGCAAGTTGGTGCAGGTTTCTAAACGATGTGCGCTGCTTCTGCATGAAATGGACTGGATCCTTTGGCCCAATAAAACCTAACTGAAAATGGTAGTTTTGGTTAATTTGGAGACCGACTGGTACTACTCGTGAACTTAATATTCCCAAAAAGACAGATTTTTTATGGATGACGTTGTGTCAATGACAGGGCCACGGCCGAGCGTTCCACGGCACCTAGCTGCTCGCCGACGGAGGTTGGAGTCCTCCCTTGGGCATGCGCGTATTTCTAGTCCATAGCGTAAGTTAGTTTTAATAGCTTATAATCCCAGGGACTGATGGCCAGCGTAGTCAAGTCCCATACATATACAAACATTCGAACACGGCCATGAGTGTTCGCGACTACTAAGAAGAGCATTCTGGACAGTTCGACGTGGACATAATCGAGCTCTTGCACAAAATCTTGTACTGGAAGCACTTTCTCAAATGTGCACGGTTATAGAGGCAGCATGGGTCAGTATTCCTGCAGGTAAGTTTTAATGACATTCTGAGAGTCCATGACAAGCCGATTTGGTGCATTAGGAGGTGTCCATAACTTGTCACTTTACTGTACATATTAGCTACTTTATCAAAAGTGTTTGACATTACCAACCATCGTGATAAATTGTGAGACCGAGCGAGGTGGCGCAGTGGTAACACAATGTACTCTTAATTGGGAGGACAGTGGTTCATATCGATCTCTGGGCATCCAGATTTACGGTTTTCGTGTTTTGTCTAAATCAGTGTTTCTCAACCATTTTGAATACGCAACCCCCTACCAATGAAAATTATCTTAGTACCCCCACCCCCTCCGTGAACCATAACCCACCTACGCGTGTAACTTCAAACGCAACGAATTTAATTTTGATCTTTTAATACAACTTTCTTGTAACGTAAAACAATAAAAAAACAGTACTGTACATCATGGGATAAATTTTAGTCCATTTTTATTAACGGAGCACATCCTATTATTACATGATTTCCGACAGAAAAATATATGTTACATAACAAGGTTTCGCACTGCAGGTAAAGCTCACAAGCTCACAAGGTACCACTGTATACTCAATTTGTGAAAAATCAAATTTCTCAAATATCCAAATGTTTGTAAATATAAGGAACGTAACCAGTGCGGTCATGCGACAAAATACTTAAGGTAACTTAAACTAACCCAAAGACAACATGTCCGAGAGAGAACTCTAACCTCCAAAGGCGAGTAACCGCGCGCTCCGCAGTAAGGTACCTTAGAGCGCTCGGCAACGCCACCGTGGCATCGAAATTGTCGATATTACTTATCGTATCTTGTAAATTTAGGTATCGCCTGGTATCTGAAAAAAGTTTTTAGGCCTTTCGATTATTCATTGTTAACAATCTTTGATCTATTCAACTGAGAATTTATGATCAACAAGGAATCGCGTAATTTTTTTCACACACAATACACTTCACTTTTGTTAGG
This sequence comes from Locusta migratoria, assembly GCA_026315105.1. Taxonomy (NCBI): domain Eukaryota; kingdom Metazoa; phylum Arthropoda; class Insecta; order Orthoptera; family Acrididae; genus Locusta; species Locusta migratoria. The sequence goes on from CM048748.1 coordinate 274,034,417, forward strand.
CCTATCTTTTCACATTAGGCATGCTACTGGCAGGTTGTTATATGGAGCAAGTACTTCCTCCTGTGACGGCGACCCTTGAAATAAGACTTTGCGAGCCCTTGGGGGTCGCGACCCACGGGGTTGAAAAGCACTGCTCTAAATCACTGCAGGCAAATGCCGGGATGGTTCCTTTCAAAGGGCAAGGTCGATTTCCTTCCCCCATCCTTACCCAAATATCCGAGCATGAGCTCCGTCTCTAATGAGCACGCTGACGACGGGACGTTAAACCCTAAACTCACTCACATCCGAAATTGTGAGACATCACAGCTCGCACAGAGAAATTAAAAGTGTCTTCTACATCTACATGGGATACTCTGCGAATCACATTTAAGTGCCTGGAAGAGGGTTCGTCGGACCACCGTTATACTATTTTATCTCCATTTTATCCATTCTCGAATAACGCGCGGGAAGAAAGAACGCCTGAATCTCTCCGTTCGAGCTCTCGTATTTTATTCTGATGATCATTTCTACCTATGTAAGTGGGAGTCAACAATATATTTTCGCATTCGGAGGAGAATGTTGGCGATTTGAGTTTCGTAAGTAGCCCACGCCGCAGCGATAAGCGCCGTTGTTGTAATGATTCCCATCCCAGATCCTGTATCATTTCCAAAACGCTGTCTCCCCTGTATCGTGACAATACAAAACGAGATGCCCTTCTCTGGACTCTTTCGATATCCTCCGTCAAACCCACCTGATAAGGATCCCACACTGGACAGCAATACTCCAAAAATGGACGACAAGCGTAGTGTATGTAGTTTGTTTTGTAGTTCTTTTGCATCTTTTAATGTTTCTGTCAATAAAACGCAGTCTCTGGTTCGCCTTTTCCTCGACATTTTCTACGTGTTCTTTCCAGTTTCACTACGGTCGGGGGTTCGAATCCCCCCTCGGGCATGGATATTTGTGCCGTTCTTAGTATAAGGTAGTTGATAAGTAGTTTGTAAGTTTAGGGACTGATGACCCCGTAGTTAAGTCCCATAAGCTTAACAAACATTTGAACATTTTCTTTCCAGTTTAAGTCAGAAATAATAGTAATTCCTAGGTATTTTGTGGAGTATACGCCCTTCACTTTTGATTGATTTATCTTGTATACAAAGTTTAACGGATTTCTTTTCGTACTCATGTGGACGACTTCACAATTCTCTTTTTTTTTTTTTAGAGTCAATTGCGAATTTTTACACCATACTGATATCCCCACTAGGTCCTAGGATTTTTATCTGTCACTCTCCACTTCTTCACCTCTGACAATGTTGCTTATGTGAAAAATACCAAGCAGCACCGTGGTTCGGAACCCACGTTAAACTGTAGGTCCCCCTATAACTGGCTGGGTAAGTCAGTTCGAAGGTCGGAGGAAGGCAACGGCATACCACCTCCAAACAGGACCATGCCTAGTAAAGCACTGTGGTGTTCAAACCAATCTTCGGATTGTTGACTGCTTTACCTTTTTTTTTACTGATATCTTATTCAGATCGTTCTGCAGTTCGTTTTGATCTTCAGATGATTTTACTAAAAGGTAAATGACGGCGTCATCTGCAAACAACCTAAGAGAGCTACTTAGATTTCCCCCTAAATCATTTATGTAAATAAGGAAGAGCAGAGGACCAATAACACTACCCTGTGGAACGCCCGATATCACCTCTGTTTTAGTCGATGCCTAATCATCGATTACTACAAACTGTGTCCTCTGACAGGAAATCCCCTATCCAGTCGCTAAGTTGTAGCGATATACCTTAACCACGCAATTTGATTAAAAGCCGCTTCTGAGGTACGATTTCTTGCCTTCTGAAAATCAAGAATAGATTTGCGAACCCTTGTCGATAGCACTCATCACTTCGTGTGAGTAAAGAGCTAGTTGTGTTCTCACGTACCACATATGAGTGAAACGCTAGAGAAATACAGAAAGTGGCTCTGTACACAGACGAAGTGTAGTGCAGGTGTGGCGCTAGTTTTCCATTTACACACTGGTGAGAGCCGGTCTCGCTGCGGCAGACGTGACGTGTGCGTACGGCTGGTCACTGGGGATCGAGCGCGGCAACGTCAATACGACGGCGGTGGCAGCGGCGGCACACGTAGTACGCCGGCCAGCTGAGCGCCAAGCCACCCGCTGTATCGAGCGGCCCTGCCCCTGGAACAGCCGGCCCCAAGGCCGCCCACGCGCTACGTCACTGCGCTGCCTGCTTCTGCCAGGCGACACCATCTCCCCACCCTAAGTCCTGTGAAGTTGCCACCCCTTTTTTGGAAAATGTACATTTTTTTTTCAGAGTTCTAGACGGATATGCAATAGCTCTGGAGTTCTCTGTACAAAATTTAAATAGTTCTGCACAAATTCGAGAAAAAATTACAAAAAACATAAATTTTAGTTTTTTTTCCAAATAATTATGTGCCTATAAGCGTAAACATAGTTCTGACCACAGCTCTAAATAGCTCTCAAAGAGTTCTGCAGAAAACCCTAATGATATTTTTTTGCCCAGATAATAGTTCATGAACATAGGGACATAAACTACACAAAATTGCACCAGAGTCGTGTGAAGTTGGCACCCCTTTTATGTGGAATATAAATTTTTCCAGAGTTCTGGGTAGTTCTTCTATAGTTCTAGAGTTCTCTGTACAAAATTTAAATAGTTCTGCAGAATTTCGTGAAATATCGCAATTCTGAATAATGGGAGAGCTATAAAGTTGGCACTCCTTTTTTCAAAAATGAATTTTTTTTTAGACTTCTAGACAGATATGCAATAGTTCTGGAGTTCTCTGTACAAAATTTAAACTGTTCTACAAAATTTCGCCGAAAAAAAATTGTGAAAATAACCACAAACTTTAGTTTTTTAAGCTTTTTCAAAATAATTATTTGCCTATTAGCACAAATATAGTTCTTATCACAGTTCTAAATAGCTCTCAGAGAGTTCTACAGGAAATCCAAAAGACATTTTTCTGTGCAGATTATACTTTATGAGATAAATGCAGTAATGTGGAATTCATTTTCACGTTACTGTGAAATTGGCACCATTTTTCGAGAAATACACATTGTTTTTTGGGGTTCTGTGTACAAATACTATAGTTCTAGAGTTCATGTGAATACTTCTATGTAATTGCCCGAAAAATAAAATTATGTTCACAATTTTGAATATCTGATAAGCTGTCTTATTTGTGCCCCTTATTCGATAAATATACATTTTTCTTAGGTCTTGACAGATATTCTATCCGCTGAACATTCAATTTGTTGTATTTATGTCTGAGTAATTACTGCTTATCGTAAACAAGAAGTATTGCACATCTCCCTAGAACTCTGGAAAAAAGTCTTATTTTTTGAAAAAAAAAAAAAATAAAATAAATAAATAAATAAATAAATAAAAAGGGGCAAATTCCACAGTAGCATGTAAATGGATACTCCTTTATTGTATTTATCTCAAAGTATAATCTGCACAGAAAAATGCTATTAGGATTTCCTGTAGAACTATTTGACAGCTATTTAGAACTGATCAGAACTATGTACTAATAGGCAAAAACTTATTTTGAAAAAACTAAATTTTGTGGTAATTTTTCGTATTTTTGGCGAAATTTTGCAGAATTATTTAAATCTTGTACAGAGAACTCCAGAACTATTGCATATCTGTCTAGAACTCTGAAAAAAAAAATTACATTTTCAAAAAAAGGAGTGCCAACTTCACAAGACTCCCACCCTAGTAAGGGACAGTGCAAGGCATCTCCCTTATGGAGACAATTAACAGTGCAATCTGTACCACACTACAAGCTGATGTTGCCACACAGATCAAAACCAACTACAGCACGATCTACATATCAGTAAAAATTGGCAATTGACTCTAAATAATGAGAAGTGTGAAGTCGTCCACATGAGTACGAAAAGAAATCCGTTTCACTTTGTTTACAAGATAAATCAAAGGTGAAGGCCGTAAACTCCGCTAAATTCCTAGGAATTACTATTATTTCGGACTTAAATTGGAAAGAACACGTAGATAATGTCGTGGGAAAGGGGAACCGAGGGTTGCGTTTTATTGGCAGAACGCTTAAAAGATGCAACAGAACTACCACGGATACTAGAATAGACAACAGGGGCCACGTGCAGGTTGTGGGGAGGGGTGGGGGGGGGCAGGCCGTGCACTGTGACGTCACCCGGTGACCACAGCCAACTCGAAAAACGATGCAGAAAAACTATTATGTGAAAAAAAAAAATTGATTTTTTTTTTACAACTTACAGCTTGACATCGCCGCTCGATGAATTTCTTTTTATTATTCTGCATACTGTCTTGTGTTGTATAAATGAAGTAAATGATTGCAATAAATTTTATGATTTTGTAGAGGTCAAAACGCATACTGATTTCCTCAACGGAATTGTTTGTACAATTTACGCTGTCATCCTTGTCTTTGTTGTTAACAATAACATTTGTACTTCTTTTCGGTTGTTCCATCTTTCTACTCCGACTTCTCTGCATTCAAAAGAACCTGTCTTGACTAGTCGATGCACTTAGGCAGCTTCTAAGTAGGGATCGCATCTGCCTTTAATATACGTTTGAATGGAAGTTTCGAACATAATCGGACTGTTTAAAATGTACTGAACATACACGACCAGTATCAGGATTGAGAGCATTTAATCGCTTACTGATCGCGCGGGAAAACTGTGCTGGTCTCCTGGTGACGTCAATGGCGCGGCCTACGACTGCGCATCCGGCGGTTGACCCCTAGCGTCTATTCTAGTATCCGTGAGAACTATTAAAGAGGCAGCATACACTACGCTTGTCCGTCCTTATTTGCAGTATTGCTGTCCAGTGTGGGATCTCATCAAGTGGGTTTGACGGAAGCCATGAAAAGAGTCCTGCCGGCCGCGGTGGCCGAGGTGACTGAGGTGACTGAGGCGCTCCAGTGACGGTCAGCACGGCCACTACGGTCGGGGGTTCGAATCCCCCCTCGGGCATGGATATTTGTGCCGTCTTTAGTCTTAGCTAGTTCATAAGTAGTTTGTAAGCTTAGGGACTGATGACCCCGTAGTTAAGTCCCGTAAGTTGTACAAACATTTGAACATTTGAAAAGAGTCCAGAGAAGAGCAGCTCGTTTTGCATCTTTACGATGCAGGGCAGACAGCGTCAGGGAAATGATTCAGGACCTCGGTTGGCAATCATTACGACAATTGTGTTTCTCGTTGCGGCTTGGGCTACTTACGAAACTCCAATCACCAACATTCCTCCTGTGGAAATATATTGTTGACTCCCACCTACATAGGTAGAAATCATCACCAGTATAAAATACGAGAAATCAGAGCTCGAACGGAGAGATTCAGATGTTCTTTCTCCCCGAGCGCTATTCAAGAATGGAATGGTAGATGAATAGTATAAAGGTCGTTCGATGAACCCTCTGCCAGGCACTTAAATCTGATTTCCAAAGTATCCCGTGAAGATGTAGATATGCAACGATTCCACAGTAGCATCTCCGGTATTTCGGAGTGTCTACGTCTAGAATGCATCAACGTAGGTTCTAGAAGTAATGAGAGAAATTAGGTGTGGTACCGGCATGCAAAGCGATATGTATGCAGAATTGTGTGTGCTACGAACATTTACATAATGAAAAATGTTTATACCTCAAAGTTAAAGAAGTAAAAATAGGACAATTACCAATTTATCGGGCAGCTTAAAAAGCATTAAAAAACCTTGACACACAGTGGCATGTCGGTTAACACATGGCATACTGTCATCCTAAATGTGACTTCTCTTGTGTCGTATGACACTACATGGCAGTGGGACGCATCCAGCCTCACTCAGGGACTCTTGTTATTACAGACGCACCCAAAACGCAACCTCAGTGCGCTAGGATATTGTGGTTAACTCTCAAGAAAGCGCGAAAGTGTCAAAGTTATTGATTTAAATGGCCGTAGCTGGCAGATAAGACGAGGTACTTACCATTTCTCCTCTTTTACATTTTCGTTTTTGATCAAGATATATTCCCCTTTTGCTGTACCGCGAAAGGGTAGCTAACTGTTGCTGTTTTAACCTATGTATTTTTATATTTATGTGCTATGTTGCACATACTATGTAATCTCCATTTTTTAAATAAGATGAGCAACTTGTAAAATTTTATACGACCAGATGATAGAGGCATAGTCCATTGGAACCGGTTGTCATAAAATAACTATTTTGCGATATTCGTTATTCACTGTTGAAGATTATTAACCAGATCGCCTAAACAACTTAGGATGTCAGGTGATGTCAACAAATAATATTAATATGCTCTCTCTCTATGCACTAGATTTAGGGCTATTCTGAGGGTTTGTCTGCGGCGAAAACAAAAGGAATAACTCCTACGTTTCAACCGCGACCGCTTGGATGTGGTAGCTTTACTGCCGCAAAGCTCTCTCACAATCCACGAGCTGTGTAAATCGTCAACCAATTATGCTATGGTTCATGGAATCCTTAAATGAATATGCACGCTAGTTGATCCACTTAGTTTGTCATATTGATGACAGCACAATGTTGATTTGTTTCTGTGGGAATCTACAAACACTGGTGAAAGACATTCGAGTCAGAAGCAGCAGAAAATCGCTGTTAGGGAAGTTTGTGATAAAAAACAGAGGATATTACTACATGAGGGCATAGAAAAGACAGCCAGAAGCATCGCCAGATGGCTACTCAGAGGAAGATGTAAAATCAGTCAGAAGACACATAGAAGGTATTCCGAAATACAAAAGTCAACAGCAGAAAAATTGTGACAAATTATATATATGAATGGAATATTCCATACCAAATTGTAAAAGTCATTATAATGATGAATACTGTTCTGCCATAAAATCAAAACCTGATCTTTAAAAATCATCCCAATTTTAAATATTTAACTAAAACTACCGAAATCAGACACTTGTTCAAAGAGTAATTGAAATGAAACTACACTGATAGCTGTGAAAAACAACGTGGTAAAACTATGGGAAATAAATATAGTGAGACAATCACATCTCAGAAAAGACCAGGCAGGGCAAGTACAACAGACAATGCAGTTTTGATAACCACAACATGTAATAGCTTTTGATCTACTATAGGCATAGTCCATAGCTAAATTCTCCACATATCCAGTGTTCTATTAGAGGTAATGTGGACATATTAACTCCAGCATTCACCCCTTTATGTGTCATTAGATATTTTTGTCTTTTTTCCCCTCCCATGATGAAACGGTAGCATCAAGTGGCTTAAAGGAAATAAGTTGACTGCCATCTCAGACAGCTGCTACGGGCTTAAACATTGGATCGTTGTGTCTGTCTGGATGCTGCTTATTGCAAAGTGTAAAATTTTCCACCTTTGAATACACTGTTCATTTCTTTGATATTCAGAGAGAGAGAGAGAGAGAGAGAGAGAGAGAGAGAGAGAGAGAGAGAGAGAGAGAGAGAGAGAGAGAGAGGTCGCTATTGTGGAAAAGTACGTTAAACAAAAGTGCAATAGGTGTATGCCGCTAAGGGCTGGGTAGATGTCTTTAAGTGTGGTCATAAGCGACATTTTAAACGTTCCCGACGGAATATCTCTGTCAATGGTTAATGTCGGTTACCATTATATTTTCCAATGCCCTTCATTTCTGTGCATCAGTTGCTCCAGGTTAAGACCAGGATAATTTGTTTAATTACTGGTGCTCTCTAGATGTCTGACTTCCTTAGACGATTATTTACCTTACGGGATGTTTCACAGCCTTATCGACAGAAACGCTGTTAGAAAACGATTAACTCGTCGCTTAGCGTGGGTACCACGTTGCGCCATTTGGAAGCGGGGACTGAATGAGGAGAATAAATATACCTCCGAGATAACGTAGTCATCATAGTTTACGAGTCTGGATAAAAATAAACTGCCGTAGGCGGTTAGCTTCTGTGTAGCTGATATTTCAGTGAAAGGAGGCTGAAATCGCTATCCTAAAAACTAGATTTAGATGCCCCCCCCCCCCATCGATTAAGAATAAAACTGCAATGTTCCTCTAATATTAACGCGAGCGGCTCCCTTCCCTATCGTTGGCTGGACGGGATTGCGCTATGAACTAGACTTGTACCGAACCTTAACTCCTAATATATCTTACTTTTTCTGGAGCAGGACGGTACAATGCAATTGGACGTTCCAGTTCTCTGGCGTCACCTTAAAAAAAAAAATACAAAGCAACAGAAGTAACTGGATTTAATGATCAATTGTTATGCTAGGAAGGCCTGAAGGCAGATAAAATATTTTATAAGTGTAGTTGCTTCCATTATATAGATGTCGTTTAAACAAATGGTGATAACATGAGGGTATTTATTAGACAAAGTGCGTAGAGCCTATTACAATAACTTATTGGCATTTAAGAATTTTTCAGTTCAACAGCAATAAAATTACGCTTATACCACTTCCTACTACATCTGGTTGTTACTGAAAAGGTCGGAAATATAGACAATGGCAGAAGCGGACATTAAAGAACGGCAAAACATTTTAAATAAAGCCGTAAGTGTCAAAAATAATTAGGTGAAGCCCCACATGGCTTCAGTTCGACTCCAGGGGACATGATGGTGTAGAGACTAACTGTTTAGCACACGGCGGCGAGTGGGCACAGCATTCGCGTACTATCAGCCTTGACTGGGTACACAAACATGTTGCCTCGCGAGAGTGATGAGTTTACGAACATTCGTGCAATGCCAATGGAATTGAAGATATGGATACATCAATTCAGAATTTGAAGACATAAGCACGTAACATTAACCACGTCCTTCTACAGGCATTCGTTCATTATCTCGATAATGTTCGGCGTGCGATAGGAGCAATTAGAAGTGATAGTTGTCCAAGTGATCGCTTTATTAAGAATGAATCGCGAAGGATATGACCAACGCTATAAATTTCGTCAACTATAAGTGAAAGCGGCAGTTATATCTGTCCATGTTTAGTTCTACATATTTATCCGAACTAGTTTATTCATCCTTAAAGTTACGCAAGTCGAAACATCGTTGACAAACGACTGGCAGCCATCCGAGGGCTGTATTTCGAGAGACAACAATACCAGTATTTCTACATCTACATCGATACTCTGCAAATCACATTTAAGTGCCTGGCAGAGGGTTCATTAACCACTTTCATAACTTTTCTCTACCGTTCCATTCTCTAATAGCGCGCGGGAAGAAAGAACACCTAAATCGTTCCGTTTTCGATCTGATTTCTCTTATTTTATTGGGATGGTCATGTCTCCCTAAGTAGGTGGGTGCTGGCAAAATATTTTCACACTCAGAACTAAAAGTCGGTGATAAACTTCGCAAACAGATCACGCCGCAATGAATAACGTCTTTATTTTAATGATTTCCACCCCAATTCGTGCAACATTTCCGTGACGCTTTCCCCCCCGTAACATGATAAAACAAAACGAGCTGCCCTTCTCTGAACCTTCTCAATATCTTCCGTCAGTCCCACCTGGTGAGGGTCCCACAAGGGGCAACAGTACTCCAAGAGAGGACGCACAAGTGTGATGTAGGCGGTCTCTTTGGTGGAGCTGGTGCATCTTCTAAGCGTTCTGCCAATGAAACGTAACCTTTGGTCGCCTTCCCCACAATATTTTCTATGTGTTCTCTCCAGTCAAAGTTGTTCGTAATTGTAACTCCTAGGTATTTGGTAGAATTTACGACCTTAAGGTTTGACTGATTTATCGCGTAGACATTGTGCAGACATTTCCTCGATAACAGGAAAGCATGGATGCTGGCCATCAAATTGCAACACCACGAAAGAGCGGCGATATGACAGCCAAATTTATTTGATCGCATGATTCAAAACACAGCCTCATGTGAAGTGAGATCATGAAATCAGTATTGAGTGTTGCCGTTACTGCTGGCTATAAGATGAAGGAACTACTTCGTGGTATTCGATTCAGAACTGTTCCAGAGATTGGGCAGGCAGTAGACGCCATGGCCCCCACATTCGATTGCGGCCCTGGACCTAGAATTAGAGACGGACCCTCCCCCTGTCTTCTTTTACTGTTTTGTGCATTAGTTGGTAATTGCAAGTTAATACCTTAATCATGCTCTTTTTAGAATGTACCTAAACTTTGTTTAACACGGAAAAATTTGATACGGTAAGCTTCTTCATTTATAAAATTATTTTACTTACAATTGAGACTTTACTTACAATGGCCACTGTAGCCCTTAATCAGAATTTGTTTTTTTTTTTTTTTTTTTTTTTTTTTGGGGGGGGGAGGGGGGAATCTTGCAGTTATGTATATACTAACTTGCAAAGATTTACAACATAAACTGAACTAAAGGCGCAGGTGTATTTCAATGGAGACAATATTAAATTTTATTCGATGCAAATTTCGAAGAAGCAACTTCAGCATACTTTTGAATTACTTTAAAAGGAATTAGCTGAATATTAAGATTTTTATATTGGGGGGGGGGAGGGTGAGGGATCGATCCCCTTCATTCCCCTTTCTCTGGCTACGGCCCTGGGCCACAGTAAGCCCTTGTTTAGATTTACAGAACACTTGTCCGTACTTCTGGCAGACGCAGCACCAAGTAAGGCGGAATTGCTGCACACACCTGAAAATCTCATCTTCGCAGGAAGTTGGCGAAAAGAAGAAAAAATCTATCACTACATTACACCGAAAGCTGATCCATCAGTTCCTTTTCAAGACACGCCAGAAGTAGCGTCAAACCGCTGCGCTAACGGCATGACTTGAGAACGAATCGAACCAGAGTAAAATGGGCAAAGGAACTAATTATATCACGTTTTTACAGCTCCTATCTACTCTACTTGGCGTTTAATACTAGAAGGACCGCATGGAAGCTACTACGCATAAGGAACCTCTGTTGGCCCCAAACAGTTTTATTGCTTATACGGCCAGATTGTGAAAGATAATTCATTGTAACCGTCGTATGTATTGATTTTTAACAATGTAAGCTCCTGATTGGAATGTTAATACTATGAGGATGGCTAGCAACTCACCATAAAGATGATCGCTGAGCTGCCAACAAACTCTTGTTCACATTCATACAATTTGTAAATTTTCGGCCATGATCTTCGTCAGAAAAGATCACAGGCTTAACTCATCCATACATGACCGCCATCCCCAGATGCCCTACTGCAATCAGTGCTGGAATGTATGGCATTGTTGTCGCATATTGAAGCAAAAAGGAGACAACAGTTGGTTTTATTTCATACACAGTATTAGAAGGAAACATGTTAAAAATGCAGAGAAACGCTATAAGGGGCCTAATTGTCCCTGCGGTCCTTCTAGGTAGTACTCTTAATACTTTGGAATCGATTTGAATTAGAATACTCTGAAAGAGGGTGCACAATAGATTGGCTACCTTAGTTAATACATACATACAATAGCAACCAATGGCAACAACTAAGAGCATCAATCGAAGTAAACGTTTAAGAAAAGTGGTTTATCATAAATATCTACTACAATGCCTGTAGAAACATCTAAAATTTCGTTGGATGAAATATAGTCAACATGTTTTTTTCTAGTTTGTTTTTAATTTCAATAACCAAAAAATTGAATCATTTAGTTCTGGTCACGGGCCCCCTTCAGCACAGGGCCCTGGACCCATGAGTCCACCCAGCCCCACCCTTGTGAGGGCCATGAGTAGACCACTCCATTCGCACCATCGACAGAACAGGCTCTGGTAACGGTATACTACGCATTCCATATAGCTGGCAACGGGTTTTACACAACGCTGGTGACTACAGCAGCAGGTGTAACCATGTAAGGCTTTTGTTTCCTTGGTGAATAAATAGCTGCCACTATTTAAGTTCCAATCGCCGTGCCGCGGTGGAGTAGCCGAGCGGTCTAAGGCGCCTCGCTGCGGAACGCGCGGTTGCTCGCCGTCGGAAGTTCGAGTCCTCCCTGGGGCACGGGTGTAGGTGTGTTTGTCCTTAGGTTAGTTTAACTTAGTTTAAGTAGTTTGTAAGCTACGGACTGATGACCACGCAGTTTGGTCCAATAGATTTACAAACATTTGACCAATCACCGTATTTTCCTTGCCTTAAATGGTGACTCATCACTTTCAAACGAGTCTACTTCTCGATGGAACACGCTACCTCGCAATCAAGGTGTTCCTTGTAAGGAAGTAAAAATCATACAACAGAGGTGTGACTGTTGAGGAGTTGGAGGTCTATCAACAAGTGTAGTGTGGAGGCGAAATACCCTCAGACTTTAAGAAAAATGTAATAATCCCCATTCCAAAGAAAGCAGGCGCAGACAGGTGTGAAAATTACAGCACCATCAGTTTAATAAGTCATGGTTGCAAAATATTAACACGAATTATTTACAGAAGGATGGAAAAGCTGGTAGAAGCCGACCTCGGGGAAGATCAGTTTGGGTTCAGGAGAAATGTAGGAACTCTGGAGGCAATACTCACTTTACGGCTTATCCTAGAAGATAGATTAAGAAAAGGCAAACCTACATTTCTGGCTTTTGTAGATTTGGAGAAGGCTTTTGACAATGTTGATTGGAATAAACTTTTTCAAGTTCTGAAGCAAGCAGGAGTAAAATGTAGGGAGTGTAAGGTTATTTACAACTTGTACAAAAAACAGACAGCGGTTGTCAGAGTTGAAGGGCATGAAAGCGATGACGTGGTTGGAATGTTATTCAATTTGTACATTGAGCAAGCTATAAAGGAAAGCAAGGAGAAATTTGGAGAAGGGATTAAAGTTCAGAGCGAAGAAATAAAAACACCGCGTTTTGCCGACGACATAGTAATTCTGTCATACAGCAAAGGACCTGGAAGAGCAGTTGAACGGAATGGACAGTGTGCTGAAAGGTGCATATAAGATGAACATTAACAAGAGCAAAACTAGGGTAATGGAGTGCAGTCTAAGAAAATCGGGTGATGCTGAAGGAATTAGATTAGGTAATGAAACAATAAAGGAGGTAGATGAGTTTTGTTACTTGGGCAGTAAAATAACAAATGATGGTCGCAGTACAGAGGATATAAAATGCAGAATGGCAATGGGTAGAAAAGCGTTCTTGAAAAAGAGAAATTTATTAACATCGAATATTGATTTAAGCCTAAGGAAGTCCTTTCTGAAGGCATTTGTGTGGAGTGTTGCCTTGTATGGGAATGAAACATGGACGATAAACAGTGCGGGCAGGAGAGGATAGATGCTTTTGAAATATGGTGCTACCGAAGAATGCTGAAGATTAGGTGGGTGGATCGTGTAACTAATGAGGAGGTACTGAACAGAATTGGGGAGAAAAGGAATTTCTGCCATACCTTGACTAAAAGAAGGGTTTGACTGATGGGATACATTCTTAGACATCAAGGAATCGTGAATTTAGCGTTGGAGGGAATGTGTGGGGTAGAGGAAGACCAAGAGATGGATACAGTAAGCAGATTCAGACAGATGTAGGTTGCCGTTCTTATGTGGAGTTAAAGAGGCTTGCCCAGGATAGGGTACTGTGGACAGCTGCATCAAACCAGTCTCCGGACTGAAGACCACAACAACAGTGTGGAGGCAGACGTAGCCGTAATAGTTGGAGGAAGCGCGCGAGGAACGCGGCGTTGCAGGTGATGATGTGCTTCGCTTCTTTGGGAGGGAAGCGGCGATAGAGAAGGTGGCCCGAGGCTCTGAGCAGATAAGGCCGTCGCTTCCGGGAAGGCTCTTAGCGCCTATCTGCAGGCGCGCCCGCCGATACATCACGCGCCTCTCAAGACACCATACCCCAGCTTACGTCTTCCCCTACTCTGTATCACGCTACACAGTTCCTTCCTACCTGCCTCCAAACCTGATAGGTAGGATTGCTGTCTGGCCACGAAATACGAAGAGTTAGCTAATGTGACGGGATAGTCACGCAGTGGCGGATCCAAGGGGAGGGTCATGGGGTCAAACCCCCCACCTCAATTTTTTCCTGACATTTTTGTTTTTACTTACGAAGCATGTACGAAAAACTACGGGAATATTTAAAAAAAAAAAAAAAAAAAAATTTTATTTACTTTCTATATCACATTAACCTATTCAAATATCAGCAGTAAATATAGTTCGCACACGACAACGTCTTTTCGTACACCGCCCCCCTCCCTCTACCTTATCACATACACTACGTTTACAAGCAAATCATCTTCGCAAATCTTTTTTCGCGGCCGTGTTTACATTTTATAGCCTGAAGCGGATTACCTAGCCCACTCATTTTGGCGGCTAAAACAGTTCTACCTGTTCCTGATTTACATAGATCAATCGCTATTTTTGTAATTTTAGAATACATTTCTAGAGAAACAGCGATCGTTAATGAAATTATATTCTAAAAAACACAGTCTCGATCGAGAGTGTTTTTTAAAATATAATCGCTATTTTTCTTAAATACACAGATTCATGCTGACTAATATTTTTCCTTCTATTTCACTGTAAAAAAAATGTCTATATTAGCTAATACTCTTAACAAGAAGACACAATCTGACAAGGCAAGAACGTGTCAGAAACGGTTGCGATTACATGGGCACGAAAGTGGACAGTGCAATTGGAAAATCGCTTTAATGAAGCGGATTTCCAGAATCGATTTTGTTTATACGACTAACCAAAAGCGGAATTGAGAAATCGGTTTACGAAATCCGGTTTTGTGAGCCCATGTAAATCGGGTCATAGGCGACTGAAATAGCATTCTTCTCCTTAATGTAGTCGTATAGCCATTCCAAATTCAAGTCGTGGAGCTAATTGAAATACACTTCGATTTCAAACCGTGCCAATTATGTCGATATCAAAGATGCTATTATAGTTTTTATATTAACTGCTTGACAGATGTAGTTTGCAAAGTTTGAACACATTTTTCAAAAACAGTATTTTACAGAATTGCAGTACATTTTTATGCTGAAAAATTCGGTATTTTAACTATTACATTAAAATGTCATATAATGGAAGAATCAATTTAAATTAATTAATTAATTTCACCATTATTAAAATCGTACGCACACACACACACACACACACACACACACACACACACACACACACACACACATACATACATACATACATACATATATATATATATATATATATATATATATATATATATATATATGTAAGTGAGCTTGCCGCCAAGGGGTTTTTTAGTAGCGAGGGGGTAGTGACCATGAACACGATCTGTGAGCTGTGACCACATCCAGAATCGAACCCTCTATCCGCCCCTGGGGTAGTGAGACACAGGTGTCTCCTTTGAGCACCAACTTCCCCTTGTACCAGCTTAATTTGCGTACGATTCCTTCTGAGACGTGGTTTTGCAACGTTTCTGACTGCAGTCGCCGTTCAACAGTGGTGCAGAAATTCGGCTTCGAATGTTCAATCGTATGCAGAGTATCGTGAATGGTTGAATGAGGGTGTCACCGTTCAGAACAGACGAAATACCAGCCGACCAGTCACCCTAGGAAGACGGTTACAGGCGACATCGGAGACAGATCGTCAACAGTGATAGAACGGCTATAGTGCAACAGATAACGACTTATTTCAATACAGGACGTGCTACACACATCTCCTAGTGGGCAATCCGTAGAGTTTTCACTGCTTGCTGTATAAGCCACAAGTTGGAAAACCTTGTATACAACTTTCGCTGCACATTAAATCTGTTTTTAATCCAAATATCAACATTCTGAATAACACTGTAATATACACAAACATCCAAATACTACGCAAGTTCGTACATGCACTGGAAACATGTACTTTGTTTGTAACCACTACAATGTAAGCAATCAGCGACGCGTCCACACTGCTTTGGAACCCGCACTAGCTTTTGCTGGTTCAAATTTCGCTCGCTAGAGGCCTCCTCTCAGTTACGGCTTGGACGCCTTGTTCATTGCAACCACTTTACATTTTTATATCCTAAGAATTATGCTTATGGTTTTCATAAAATATAAGCTACTTTAATGTAAAACCGAATGGAATATAACTGGCTTTAAGCAAAGTTATTAAGGTCCTGTATTTAATTTTAAATTGACGTCACGCCCACTTTTCACATTGCCTAATTGGACGCCACATGTACCATTTTTATAATACTTTATCATTGACCTCCGTATTAATTAAATTTTAGCATTTTATATTCGGAATGATGTAATCTTTATGTTAGAACACATCGGAACATGCCGATAAAAATGAATTATTGTATCGGAATTTTAAGTATTTTCTCAAGTAGTCATTGGGCGCCAAAAGTTTTAAGTTCTCTCAACATTCTGTTGTTTTTATCACTTGGCGTTGCTCCCTCTAAGGCATAACGTAAGTTATTTCCTGCTTCTGCACTGTACTTTTACACATGTAATATTCGGTGTTGTATCGTTTAAATTTTCTTGTAAACCTATTGCTACACATTATATGCAGGTTCTGTTGCACCTGAGAATGGCCTAACATAGAAAGAGGGTGAAGTACCAATTAATGCAACTGGAGCTGTACTTTCATTAAATTGAACCCCATTTGCGGCAACAGCAAAATCACCCAGTCATGGAGAAACTAATAATCCAAATGGGTATAATTTGAAATACACAAATTGTTTTGGTTCTTTTATTTATCTAACAACGACAATTTCTGTAGGATTATACACCGATATGTACACTAATAAAGCTATGAAGGACAGCAAGGACAAATTTGGAGAACTAAATAACGTTCCGGGAAAACAAATAATTACTCTGCGCTTTGCCGATGACGTTGTAATGCTGTAAGGGACAGCAAAGAACCTGGAAAGGCAATTGTACGCAACAGAAAGTGTAGTGAACGGAGGAAATAAGATTAACAGTCAGAAGATAATAACATGGGTAATTGAATGAACTCTAAGAAAATGAGGCGACGCTGAAGGAATTAAGGCAGATAACGAGACAGTAAAAGTAGAAGATGAATTTTGTTATTTGCTGAAGTAACGAAGATATAAAATTCAGAGTGGCTATGGGAAGAAAAGCAAAGAAGAAATTTGTTGACAGCCAATATTAATTTAAATCTTAGGAAGTCCTTTCCGAAAGCATTTGTCTTGAGTGTAGCATTGTACAAGAGTTAAACGTGGATGGTAAGGAATTCAGACAAAGGAACCTTTTGAAATATGGTGCTATAGACGAATGCTGAAGATTAAATGTGTAGATCGCGTAACTAATGAGATGGTGCTGAGTAAAATTGGGGCGGAAAGAAATTTCTGGCGTACTTAGATTAAAAGAAGGAATCGATTGGTGGGACACATAATGAGGCATCAAAGAATCGTCAATATAGCATTAGAGGTAAGTGTGTGAGGTTACAATTCAGGAGACAGTGACGAATACACTAAGCAGGTTCAAAAGGATATTCGCTGCTATTCTTATTCAGTGATGATGAGGCTTGCGCAGGGTAGAGCAACGCGGAGAGCTGTATCAAACCAATCTTTGGAAACAAGACAAAAACCGCAACACCCATCAACGCATGACCACCGTTGGATTTGCACTTACACGTCTCTATTCCTTATTACTGTTCAAGAACGACGAGCAAAAAGTCAGAATGATGGAAAGTATTTTGCAAGAAACTTATGCCACAATGAATTACATTTCCTTCGGATTTTTTCCCCTTAATCTGTGCTGCATCTGTTTTTTCTGCACTTTTATGGTGTAATAAATTTTAGGTTCCTCCGGACGGTAACTCGCGAAGCTCACTCCAGCCATTTATGCTTTCTGCACCGACTGTCAACTTGCAACTTCTATGTACAGGAAGCCAACTTGTAGCGCGATGCATGGATTTTGCAGTCATGTGACTCATCTTGCGAAAGGTGTAACTGTACGTTGAGCAGCTACAGCGGACGTAGAATGATGCAACAAACGATTTCTACAAATACTCCGACGTGCGCGACTGGTCATCAATATGTGGATGACACGTCGGTTTTCCCACGCTGTCTTCGTTCTATCTGTTCTTCAGGTTTCTGACTCACTCAGTTCACGTCATCCGGAAATGATTTCGCTCTGGTAAAGGCTGGAATTTTAGAGGCGGAATTCAACACATAACGTAGCATCCACGTATATTAATCGAAATACAGAAATAGGTACAACCGTCATTCGTACTTACATTCCCAGTATGTGTGTTGGATGATTGCCAGCCGCGGTGGCCGAGGGGACTGAGGCGCTCCAGTCACGGCCACTACGGTCGGGGGTTCGAATCCCCCCTCGGGCATGGATATTTGTGCCGTCCTAGTTCGTAAGTAGTTCACAAGTAGTTTGTAAGTTTAGGGACTGATGACCCCGTAGTTGAGTCCCACAGACTATACAAACATTTGAACATTTTGTGTTGGATGATTACGCTCAATCATCAGGTAGATATGATTAAACCTTAATTTGCTGAATTCCACACACCAAGCAAAATTTGTGATACAGAACATAAACCGTAAGGAAAGGCACCCTTCTGTTCCTGAGGTGTAACGTGCTTTTAAATTACATAATTCAACAAAGAATATTTTCATGTACCGCCATTAGATAAAGTGTTCAATTACGCAATGCATGATCAAACAAATACACCACGTAATAGCTGAACGAAACGAAAGATCATTATGGTAACATAAGAATTAGTATACTTCAGTTAAAACGACTTTATTTCATTCTGACCGACAAAAATGACAACAGTCGCACTCTGATGAAATTTTCTGGCAGATTAAATTGGTGTTATCATACTGCAGGTGTCACTGTTGAGCAAGTATTTCTTGTCGACATGAAAGACACTGTAGTAACAGACCGAACAAAATCTCAGTTACACTGTTAGTCTGAAACGAACTACCGGAAAGCACGAGTACCTTACACTAAAATTATTCAAAAACAGTCTCCGAACTTTCCTCCCTTTCTGCTACATTTATGCCATGTAAGCACCATTAGGATCTACCCCCAATGTATATCACTCTCATTGTGATCATTTCGCGAGAACTATGTAGTAAGATGTAATATGTTGCCCTACTCTTCTTACAACTCCTTGGTTCACTCTTTTAGAAATATGTGCTGTCTGAACTTTACCGCAAACAATCTCCTTTCAGCTCTGCCGCTGGAGTTGGCCATCTCCGTGACACTTTCAAGTCCTCCCTCGGGCGCGCGCGCGCGCGCGCGCGCGCGCGTGCGTGCGTGTGTGTGTGTGTGTGTGTGTGTGTGTGTGTGTGTGTGTGTGTCCTTTAGGTTATTTTCAGTATTTTTAAGCCTAGGGACGGATAACCACAATAGTTAAGTCCTATAGATTTAGAAACATTTGAATTTGAGACAGGCATTTATTTGCAGCAGCAGTCCCAGGGCCTGATTTAGAAGATGGCAACCGAGGGTACAGCCCTCTGGCCTCTCCAACAGAGGCGTTCCCAAAACCCACAGTAAAATTTTCCAACGATGCCAAATAAAATGCAAACTTATACTTGGAAAAAATCTTAGTTCGTTCAGCCTAAATCACTGCGTTAATATTACAGCTTCTTGATCATTGTACCGTAGAAATTCGCTTCAATAATTTTCATTTTATTGTCAAAGTCAGATGAGGTGAAAGAAGACCAGGTGAAGAAAAAAAAATAGTTCTATAACCTTCTGTACTTTAATATGTTAAGCAGCCCTGATGAGCCCGTCAAGGTTACCCTTAGCATTGACAGCGATTTACTCTTGGAGGTGGATTCAGCGCTGTCAGAATTGATTTTTCGCTAAAAACCTCGCATTATAGTAGATAGCGTCACATATCCATTCGGTTTATTTGCCTATTTTTTTATTTTGGCCTTTCATTTTTTTTGTACTCAATAAATTATTGACATACTCCAAAGATAACAAATATGGAACATAAATGAAATTTTCACTGATATGAACCTTTCTGGCAGATTACAACTGCGTCCCAGATCGGGATTCAAACGCAGGATCTTTGCCATTCGCAGGCAAATGCTCTACTGACTGAGGTACCTGTGCACGCTCCGTGGCCTCCTCCTCACTCCTTTAGATTCGTTAATACCTTGTCTCCCTGTAACGATGCGTGCCGCCGTGAAGTCCTCCATTCCAAACTTCACAGACGTTCGTACAGCTGACACTTCTTCAGCCTAACACGAAGGTGCCAATGCGTCACTGTCCAGTCGTTATGACAAAGAGACTGTGCAGTAATTAAACAGTTATTGTCTTTCCGATCACGGACTTCAACTTTACATAAATGTACGACTCGTTTGATATGTTTATGAGAAACTCGATAAAATTAATCATCAATCAAACCATATAAAACTTATTTTCCAGGCAATCTAATGTCGCAATCTGCTTATCTAACCAAAGGCCCCTCGTCTAGTGGAGGCGGAGTAGTTTTCCGGGTCGTCGAATAATAATCCTTATAATTTTGTAATATTTCAAAGTGACACGGCTTCTTTCCGGCGGAGTAACACCATTGGGCCTCTGCTTCTGCCAGTTTCCGCCCCCCCCCTCTCTCTCAGGACCTTCATCTTAAGCAACCTGAAACCGAACCAATGTCAACGGTTCCTTTGGAGGTGTTGGCTACAAGTCTCTAATTATGTCGACGGATGAATACTGCTGTCCGACGCACAGAGAAATGAAAGCAACGAGAGAGGCCTCTCGTCCTCAACTATTGTGATGAAGTTGCTTCCATGTTGCACATCTTGGTGCTGACTTACTATAGCACCCATGAACTTCACCGTTGTAATTAATACGTTTTAGGAGTATAAATAAAACGACCGCAAATGCCCGTAGTTTATAGAACTGCAAAGGCTTTCATTTCAAATTCTAGGCACGATCAGATTAAACACGATTTTGTTGTAGCACTTGCGCTGCCCCTACTTTGGCTCATTTGTTCGTTCTCTTGGCTACAAGTAAACGAACATATTTGTCTACACATTCTCTCATTATGGGCTGCAAGAGTTAACAGATTCCGCATTTACTTTGATATTTGTTCTAATTTTCAGCTTGTCCTGCGGCAGGAGTAGTTCATTGTCTTGTTAGGTTTTATATTGGGCAGTTTTATGCGCATGGGCTACATCACATTTCAGTGTGTCAGTTTCAGAATAAACTCGTTTCTTTTCACTGAACTGTCCGTCTGCTGGTCTGTAGGGTTCCCCTGTTGGTATCATTGTTATTAATTAATTAACGAAACAAACTCTTGATACAAGAGAGGAGGTACAATACTGTTCAAAATGTTCAAATGTTTGTAAATCTATCGGTCCCCTCAGGGGGCTCACGGTTCTTTCGTGACCACGTGCGTGTCGAGCACGGAGCCCCGAGCTAATGCCATCTTCACCCTTCTTTACTTCCCGAACTGCATTTCCTTTCCCCCAGCCCTCCTTTGCTATCCTCACTTCTTCCCCTCCCCACAGGGAGACCGATAACCTCAGTAGTTTAGTCCCCCTATCCCAACCAAACATCCCAAATCTATAGGACTCAACTGCTTGGTCAACTACTTAAACTAAGGTAAACTAACCTAAGAACACAACACACACAAACACACACACATTTTATATATGCCAGAGGGGGGATTCGAATCCCCGACGGCGAACGACCCCGCGCACCCCAGCACGGCGCCCCAGCCCGCACGGCTAATCCGCCACGGCGTACAATACTGGCAACGATTATAGCAGCAAAGGATTCTCAGGTAAGACACTATTAATTGTGAAGCACAAGTTAGACAGGTTTATTTATTCTGGTAACAAAGGGCTTCTACGACTAACGAAAGTTACAACATCTACAAGTTCTCCTGCAAATCTGGTAGGACTAACACTCCCGGAAGAAAGGATATTCTGGAGACATAGCTTGACCAGAGCCTAGGGGATGTCACCAGAACGAAATTTTGACTCTGCAACGAAATGTGCGTTTGTGTGAAACTGATGGATCTAAAGCTATGAGAATGGACTGTGAAAGTCATAGGTCCTAGGTTCGAATCCCGATCTGGCATACAGTTTTAATCTTTCTAGGAAGTTTAATACTGAACGTGTTTAAAACGTGATCAGAGGTTTTCAGTCATTTGTTGCTCAAGGTTCTTCCTCAGCTTTAAATCCGACCATGAGTGGCACCTTTCTTTGAGTTAGTGCAGAGGCCACCCCTTGCTGGGGGCAAGTGCTCAGGTTTTAGAGTAAAATGCGCGACAATAATTAGTTTCGCCAGAGGAAGTGTCTCCGGCGTGAGCGCTCCTCGGCGTCACGTTCCCACGCCGCCGTCAGAAGCCGCTGACCTTCGGCTGAGTGGACGCCGCCCCGCGACCTACAAGAAACCAGAAGCCACAAGCCGGCGCGTTCTGACCAGCTCCGGGTCACTCGCTTCTTCACACACACCTGCGCGCGCGTTCATCTGCTTGCTCAACGCGCCTTATGCTGACCCCCACACTCACTTTCTCACCTGTCGTCAGAAGACAAATAGCTAAGAATGGCTACCTGCCTGTGTAGGGGGCATTTCACAGATTCCTTATTCGCACCGAATCCTGCAGTGTACGTGATGGAAAACGTGGGAAAAGTTCAGTACCGTACAGTAACAATCTTGTGCACCGAGACAAAATGATCGAGTTCCCATTCGCAATGACCATCACTGCGAGAAACGTTGCTTCACTCTCGCCCTTGCAGCTTCCTCGATTTTACAAAAAGTCTCAATCCTGTCTACGGGCACAATTCAGGCACTCATGTCATCCATGCACCGTGAATCAAGTCAGACGTGATTCTCATTGCGGTTGATGCCCGACCAGAAAGAGCTGGAAAGTCACCCGAAACGTGGTCCTCCTAGTGACTGACTACCGCACATCTCATCCAACGATAATCGGTAACTATAACTGACGAGCACCCTAAATTCATTTTCGAATACTGCTACTGTCAAAACTCGACATATCGAGGGATCGATATAACGAAGCGTTGCAGAAAAAACTCAAGACTTTTTACTGTTTTAGTGGTCTTCAGTCCGCAGACTGGTTTGATGCAGCTCTCCATGCTACCTTGTACTGTGCAAGCCACTTCATCTGAGAATACGTACGGCAACCTACATCCTTTTGATTCTGCTTACTGCATTCGTCCCTCGGTCTTCCTCTACGATTTTTCCCCCGCATACTTCCTTCTAATGCTAGGTTAACGATTCTTTGATGTCTTAGAATGTGCTCCACCAATCTATCTATTCTCTTAGTCAAGATGTACCAGAAACAACTTTTCTTCGCAATTCTGTTGAGCACCACCTCATTAATTACGTGATCTATACATCCAATCTTCATCATTCATCTATAACACCACATTTGAAAAGCTATCACTTCTTTGTCTGAACTGCTTATCGCCCACGTTTCACTCCCATGCAATGCTACACTCCAGAAAAATGCTTTCAGAAAGGATTTCCTAACATTTAAATTAATATCGGATGTTAACAAATTACGCTCCTTCAGGGACGGCTTTCTTCCCACAACCATTCTACATTTTATATCTTCTTTATTTCGATGTTATTTCCTTTTTTGTTGGTCTGGAGCTCGCCCTTCTGCTTATCCCGGAAGTAATCCACCATTTAGTGTGGGCTACACATCGGCCATAGCAGTCTGAACATTGTTTTATTTCGCGTAACGAGGCGACTCCACATTATAGTTCCGGAGCCGTACAGACGATATGTCGTATATTGGCGGAATGCCCACTCCTTTTGGGCTTTCGGACGAAATATCTCTCCCCCAGACGCATTAATTTTAATATTGGCAGGTGACATGAATGGTTGACTGGTCCTCAATTTCCTCAGAAGTTATCTTGCAACCCAAATAATAAAATTCGTCTACTACTTTTGTCTCATTACTTAATCTAATTCCTTCAAATCGCATGATTTTCTAACACATTATTGTATTTAATCTGAGATTATTTTCTCGCGATTGATTTAGGCTTATGTTTAGTGTTAGTAATATAATATACAGGTCAAGATAGATTGTTATGCATAGCTTTCAAAATCTCCAATCTTCACATTATTATTCCCCTGTTGCCGGAACCAGTGCCCTAAACACTCGTTTCGTCAATTAACTTTCCTATTCCAGCAATTTACTTACATTTCCGCTCAGACCCCTTAACCGGCACTCGCAGCTCGCACCGAATCAAAACAAACACTGCCTGAAAGCTCACCTGCACAAATTCGTGGATCTGCAGAGCATCCCAGATCTCAGCAATGTGTAGAGGCAGCGTGGAAATGTACTGGGACTCCTCTATTTGCGCCCACTTCGATATACAGAGGCAGCACAAAAAATACTTCGATATATAGAGGTGACTTCGATATAAAGAGTTTTTCCCCAATGAACTTCGATATACTGAGCTAAAATTGGTTCTCCTCGAGCCCTCCAAAAACTTCGGTATAAAGGAGGGTTTTATTCGATATATCAAGGTTTGACTGTATAAACATGGGATGATAACTGTTATTACGTTTTTCCATCTTCGTCCTATGTCGACGTTTATAACTGGAAATAATAGCAATGAAATACCGAAAATAGGTTGTATGAAAAACCTATTTTCTATATATCTTTGTCTAGAGTAAACTGGACACTAAAAGAACAGTTATAAACGAAAAACTATTGATTTCATTTGGGCCTGCAGCATTGTGTATGTCTTTTAAGGACATATTGTTAATCTAAGTAATGCCAAACTGCTGCTTTACTTTATAGATGTTAAAAACTGTTTATTAATATAGCAATAGGCCTATTTCGGCACTGTGGCTATCATCAGGCTATGTCCATATGGCACTGTGGAGGTATAATTTATTATAATAACTGCATATAATTGCAGAATAAATGCTCTTTAGATGGTATATATATATTTTATGCTTATCAGGAATTAGTTCATCACTAATATTCTGCTAAATAAAGTAAAGCAGCATTTTGGCATTACTTAGATTGTTGTTGTTGTTGTTGTTGTTGTTGTTGTTGTGGTCTTCAGTCCGGAGACTGGTTTGATGCAGCTCTCCACAATACCCTATCCTGAGCAAGCCTCTTCATCTCCACATAAGAACGGCAACCTACATCTGTCTGAATCTGCTTACTGTATCCATCTCTTGGTCTTCCTCTGCGATTTTTACCCCACACACTTCCCTCTAATGCTAAATTCACAATTCCTTGATGTCTAAGAATGTGTCCCACCAATCTGTCCCTTCTTTTAGTCAAGGTATGCCAGAAATTTCTTTTCTCCCCAATTCTGTTCAGTACCTCCTCATTAGTTACGCGATCCACCCACCTAATCTTCAGCATTCTTCTGTAGCACCATATTTCAAAAGCCTCAATCCTCTTCCTGTCCGCACTGTTTATCGTCCATGTCTCACTCCCATACAAGGCAACACTCCATACAAATGCCCTCAGAAAGGACTTCCTTAGGCTTAAATCAATATTCGATGTTAACAAATTTCTTTTTTTCAAGAACGCTTTTCTACCCATTGCCATTCTGCATTTTATATCCTCTG
The DNA here is from genome assembly GCA_026315105.1 of Locusta migratoria. Classification (NCBI taxonomy): domain Eukaryota; kingdom Metazoa; phylum Arthropoda; class Insecta; order Orthoptera; family Acrididae; genus Locusta; species Locusta migratoria. Next base: position 274,059,738 of record CM048748.1, read on the forward strand.
TACTGCGACCATCATTTGTTATTTTACTGCCCAAGTAACAAAACTCATCTACCTCCTTTATTGCTTCGTTACCTAATCTAATTCCTTCAGCATCACCTGATTTTCTTACACTGCACTCCATTACCCTAGTTTTGCTCTTGTTAATCTTCATCTTATATGCACCTTTTAGCACACTATCCATTCCGTTCAATTGCTCTTCCAGGTCCTTTGCTGTATCTGACAGAATTACTATGTCGTCGGCAAAACGCAATGTTTTTAATTCTTCGCCCTGAACTTTAATTCCTTCTCCAAATTTCTCCTTGCTTTCCTTTATAGCTTGTTCAATGTACAAATTGAATAACATTGGAGAAAGGCTACAACCCTGTCTCACTCCCTTCCCAACCACTGCATCCCTTTCATGCCCTTCAACTCTGACAACCGCTGTCTGGTTTTTGTACAAGTTGTAAATAACCTTGCGCTCCCTATATTTTACTCCTGCTTGCTTCAGAACTTGAAAGAGTTTATTCCAATCAACATTGTCAAAAGCCTTCTCCAAATCTACAAAAGCTAGAAATGTAGGTTTGCCTTTTCTTAATCTATCTTCTAGGATAAGCCGTAAAGTGAGTATTGCCTCCCGAGTTCCTACATTTCTCCTGAACCCAAACTGATCTTCCCCGAGGTCGGCTTCTACCAGTTTTTCCATCCTTCTGTATATAATTCGTGTTAATATTTTGCAACCATGACTTATTAAACTGATGGTTCTGTAGTTTTCACACCTGTCTGCACCTGCTTTCTTTGGAATGGGGATTATAACATTTTTCTTAAAGTCTGAGGGTACTTCGCCTGTCTCATAGATCTTACACACCAGGTGAAACAGGTTTGTCATGGCTGGTTCTCCCAGAGACTTCAGTAGCTCTGAGGGAATATCATCTACTCCAGGGGCCTTGTTTCGACTTAGGTCTTTCAGGGCTCTGTCAAATTCTTCTCTCAGTACAGTATCTCCTATTTCATCTTCATCTACATCCTCTTCCCTTCCTACAATATTGTCTCGAAGTTCATTTCCTTTGTAGAGCCCCTCTATATACTCTTTCCACCTTTCAGCTTTCCCTTCTTTGCTGAGAACTGGTTTTCCATCCGTGTCCTTGATATTCATAGAGCTGTTTTTCTTATCTCCAAATGTTTCTTTTATTTTCCTGTAGGCTGCATCTATTTTTCCCCTGTTTATACATTCCTCTACATCCTTGCATTTGCCTTCTAGCCACTCCTGCTTAGCCATTTTGCACTTCCTGTCAATCTCATTTCTTAGTCGTCTGTACTCCATTTTGCCTGTTTCATTAACTGCATTTTTATATTTTATCCTTTCATCGATTAAATTTAGTATCTCCTGTGATATCCAAGGATTTTTCGTAGGTCTTGCCTTCCTACCTATTTTGTCCTCTGCTACTTTCACTATTTCATCTCTCAATTTTACCCATTCCTCCTCTACTGTTTTATTTCCCCCCGTTTCTGTCAATTGTTGCCTAAAGCTCCCTCTGAAATTCTTAAGAACCTCAGGTTCCTTCAATTTATCCAGGTCCCATCTCCTTATTTTCCTACCTTTTTGTAGTTTCTTCAGTTTCAGCCTACAGTTCATAACCAACAAGTTATGGTCGGAGTCTATATCTGCCCCTGGGTACGTCTTACACTGTAAAACCTGGTTCCGAAATCTATGTCTTACCATTATAAAATCTATCTGGTATCTCCCGGTGTCTCCTGGTCTCTTCCACGTATACAACCTTCTTTTGTGATTCTTGAACCAGGTGTTTGTTATAACTAAATTATGTTCCGTGCAAAATTCTACCAGGCGGCTTCCTCTTTCATTCCTTTTTTCCAGACCATATTCACCTACTATCTTCCCTTCCCTTCCTTGTCCCACTACCGAATTCCAGTCTCCCATAACAATTAAGTTTTCCTCTCCCTTAATTGTCTGAATAATTTCCTTTAGCTCCTCATATATTTCTTCGACGGTTTGGCAATATTCACACCTGTGAAGCACACCTGGGAAGCACACACAGTCCTGTATGAAATCTGGCGCCTCGCGTGTCAGCGCACAACGGCCGGTGTAGCCCGAGGACAGGAAGACGGCTGGGCTTCCGGGCAGCCGCGGTCCTAAGTGCCTCCGCCACGCCAGCTGGCCAGCAGCTGCCGCCCACACAAAGCTCTCTCCCACCCACACCCGCCATTTCAGCCCCAGCCATTGTCTCTACAATCAGTACCGACAAAGACACATCGTAGCGATCATCTTCACAGACACGATTGCCTAGCAGACGTTTTGATTAATACAACGCAGTGCGTTTTGTCGAAACGACGAGTGCTCAACGCAAAGATAGATCGATGCGGGGATTAATGGACAAAACTACGACGTCATCAGTTCCTTGATCCGCGAGTGTCACGTTCAAAAGTAAAAGCGTCTAGCAAAAGCATGTACAGATTCGGTTACAAGGGTCAAACGAAGCAACCGACCATCAGGTAGAACGGAAGTATGTTGTCCTCATCCACTGCCCAGAGCCACAGAGTCTGTGCCACAGCGGACGTAGTTGTACCAGAGGGACCTGCGCCTAATCCGTTTACGCGACTGTGTCTTATCTGCGGTCTGTCAAGTGTTTTCTGGGTGGCAAACCGGCCCACTGCCCACCAGAGGTGCCATGCCCAATTTCCGCTGCCTTCAGTTAGCGTTTTTACTGACCGAGTGACAACGTATATCGTAGTGAACACAGTGACAGCTCTTTCTTACAATGAATCAATGGATACTATATTGTGTAAAGTTGGAAGATGTGATTTGACATTAGTGAAGGAAAACAAATTGAAGTCGTCAATTTGGAAAAAAATTGGATACGAATTTCATGGCAAGGAAAACATAGTGCCCTATATTGCGTGTAAAAAAGTAATTCTTACACTGTTCCATCGCAAGCAAATGAACGGTACAGCCGTGCATAAAATACGAGCAAACATACAAAAATTCATGTTTATGTATTAGATAAATGGCGGTGGAATTAATAAGGATTTATAATAGCATTTGTAGCAACTTTCATAATCAGATATGGTGTGCAGTGAAAGTAACGTATTCAGGAAGGTAGACAACGTTAGAATGTAGAGGCTGGCCGTAGCTGCAGCCGACATTGTCTCTTTTTGCTGACAGTTACCAATTATAAGTAGACGGCAGTTTTAACACTTGAAATGACTGCTTTGTTTTCTGTTACATAACCTCTTGTACGTTAATAAGGGGAAAAATAGTGTCCCTTTTGCAAAACTCTGAAAGAACGGTTTCTTTTTTTGAATGTAAACACAGTAAAAGCTCCTGTTCGCCGATCAGCTTTAACCACTGAAATTTAAGAAGATGCCTGTATTAAACAGATGACTGTGCTCCGACCACAGGCTTCGAAGCGCTACTGTGTCCGGAGAGCCAATGTTTTCCTGTTTTGGAGTAGGTATAGAACAGTTACTGTAAATCGAGAAGTCAAAACTAGTTAAGTTGTCGCAGAAATGACAGTTACAATAATTCTGGACTATGACATAAAAGTTTTCTGGGTGTTGTACCGTCATGATGGCCGTTGTGGCCACTGTGACGTTGGCCGAAACGTCGGTTATTTAAGTAATAGCCTTCTTACATCATGACGCGGTACAACACCCAGAAAACTTTTATGTCATCTGAATCTGGCCGCCGGCCGCGGTGGCCGAGGGGACTGAGGCGCTCCAGTCAGGGTCTGCACGGCCACTACGGTCGGGGTTTCGAATCCCCCCTCGGGCATGGATATTTGTGCCGTCTTTAGGATTAGCTAGTTCATAAGTAGTTTTTAAGTTTAGGGACTGATGACCACGTAGTTAAGTCCCATAGACTCTACAAACATTCGAACATTGACTCTGGCCGCGGAAGCCTACGTAATTACATAATTCTGGAATAATTGTTACATACCATGGTTTTAAATACTGCTATCTATTACTATTAACCATTCTAGACTTTAATTTCTAAGGATTCGGATAACGAATTTGCGGATGCGGATAACACTTTTCAAAAATGTTAAAATGTTTGTATAGTCTATGGGACTTAACTACGGGGTCATCAGTCCCTAAACTTACAAACTACTTATGAACTACTTACGAACTAGGACGGCAAAAATATCCATGCCCGAGGGGGGATTCGAACCCCCGACCGTAGTGGCCGTGCGGACCGTGACTGGAGCGCCTTAGTCCCCTCGGCCACCGCGGCCGGCTAACACTTTTCTTATCCGCGCAGACCTCTACAAACATTTGAACATTTTGATATTTCGTTTCGGCCTTGGCTGGCAGTGTGGCGCTTTGGAAGAGACGGCGCAGTCAGCCGTGTCCTACAAAAAGAGCTGGAAAGCCAGTGCGGAAGTATTAGCAGGTGTGCGCTGCCTTCCGGCAGTTAACACGTGGCCGCGAGACGTGCCCACTGCGGTGGCAGGTGCGATGTGATGTGATGTGCGTGTGGGCTGCTAAGCTGCGGGTCGTAACATGCATGTTCACTCGTGTTGCCTCACTCCCAACTACGAGTTGGGGAGTCGGCGCTTTTATGCCCGCATAAAACGTGACACGCGTATTGTAGACAGGGGTACTGACTAAAGGCACGTTTAAGCGTCAAGCGATTTCGCTATCGACACCATTATGAGTGGGCGCACATACGACAGGGATAGAATACGTAAAATCGATAATAAACTTGGGCGCGCCTAAAAAAACGGGGATAGGGCGGTCACTAGGGAGCAGGTTCGAAAGAGCTGATGTATTTTCAAATGCAAGTATGCGACCTTACCACGTTCAGACAATAATTTACACAGTAGGTCAGAAAACAGTGGAATATGCTGAAGGGGAAGAGCAAACTGACGTTCACTGGTCGAGATTGTATGTGATGTTATTTCAGTGATGAGTGATTAAAAATCGGGTGAAATTATTAGGTTGGGAATGGTACTATAACAAGGAATCATGATGACGAGTATGCATGGTTTCATGTTCTCGGCGTATACAACATCGCGTCAGTCACATCTGAATGCCACCACAGATTTGGATATTATGCGATTGTAGCGAACGGCCAAATCCAGGTCCTCAACAGGACCTATTTGAAACTTCGTCAGGTGCTGGTAACACTGCACACACCAGTACACAATACCGAGCGAGGTGGCGCAGTGGTAACACACTGGACTCGCATTCGGGAGGATGGTGGTTCATATCCAACTCCGGCCATCCAGATTTAGGTTTTCCGTGATTTAGGGAAATCACTCCAGGCAAATGCCGGGATGGTTCCTTTCAAAGGGCACGGCCGATTTCCTGCCATATCCTTACCCAAACAACCCGAGCGTAAGCTCCGCTTCTAATGACCACGATGTCGACGGGACGTTAAACACTAATCTTCCTTCCTTCCTTCCACAATAGCGCTGTAAAATTCCTTACAGCGCAATTTCGCCTATCACAGGTATCTACATCAATCATTCATAATAGAATTAAAATTATAGAGTTCGAAGACTGATTTTTCAAGACAGAATATGAAAATACATTAATAAGCGTCTTATTGGCTTCATAAATTAAAAACACACCATTCGTTGGATACTGTGTTTCGCTCATTTGGATCAGCTTCAAATTCAAATCTATGTTGTTGAGTACTCTGACATGGTTTAACGCAGCAACAACTTAGATCTGAAGATGATACCAGTGATTGAAACATGTTATGGAACAAAAACTGTGTGTGACAGAGACTATAAATGAAGAATTGTTTTAAACAATACAGTTGCTAAATCGCGTAAATTTGGTAATTTATGTTTACTATTATTGTGCGGATAAGTATGATACACAACACTAACAATATGCGCAATGTATAATATTAATATTAATATTAATATTAATATTAATATTAATAATAATAATAATAATAATAATAATAGGAAAGAAAAGAAAGAAATGTCTTTGACAAAATACTAGGTCAAAATTATAAAAGAAGGGTACACACATAAAAATGATATTTTCTTTCTGAAATAATAAAAAAAAAAAAAAAAAAAAAAATACGGACGCAATTAGAAAATGTATTGGTTTATGTCACGTAAGAAGAACGTTGGATTTCAAATGGAAGAAACACATCTTCAGCATATTTGATTCAAAGGCGAAATCAAGAATGACGAGGCAAATTAACATTAAAAAAAGATCTAAACGAAATATGCATACTACAGACTTCCCGAAAATAGTTTTAGCAACCTTTTGGATAGTCCCTAGAAAAAAAACGAAGAACTCGTCCTAAATGGTCATATGAATGAGCATTGAAGAATAACATGTAACTCGTACGAAAAAGATCTTAAAAATTGGGGACTATGATGGTGCTCATTTAGACGAATAACGAAATATTTAATAAATCAAAGCTACAATCTAAAAATCACAGAGGACCACAAGAACAATCTTTGCAAGGAAGCAGAAAAAAACAATCACATATTAAGCTTTTGCAAAACGATTACACCGAGCGATTCCAAGCAGAGACACAAAACTGTGGCACAAATTACTAATTTCTGAAACGTGCTCCCAAATACCATCTGCCGGTGGCAAAGGACTCGTGGTAACACAAGCTACAAAATGTTGTCGATAACCACCGTGTCACACTGCTGTGGGACTTCCGACTCCGGGCAGATCGAAGGTTGGAATATAACACCAGACATTGCAAAAGTGAAGAAAGAAAAGGTCTTAATAACGGACACAAGCATCCCATGTGCTAGAGAAATGACTGGAAAAACTTAACGAGATGCGAAGGCTCGAATAGCGAACTACCAGAGACTGTCGCGTAGGCCATATTTAATAGCTTGCAGTAATGCTCGACACACAGGGCACCAGCTCCATATTAGTAGGCTTTTGGAAACCTTAAGAGTTTATGAAAAATCCCCTACTAACAGCAAATAATAAATAAAAATAATAAAAAAACATTGGCTTCTGTATGAATGACCCCCAACACATCACTCGATCCTAGACGTTTGGAAAGTGTGCGGCCAGTGAGAAAATACTAAATCGAGCACCGTGATCTCACTTGCAGAGGTGGTTACACACGCTCTGCAGAAGACGCCGTCACGTAGCCTTGCGAAGAGCGGTGGGTCGAGCTAGAGTAAGCGACGATAATCAAAGGCCGGAAGCGTCTTTCGTCATCCGCTACGGGTAGGGTCTCTGTTCCAGCTGTGGCCAGCAGTCTATGGACCGGCCCACGCCCTACTCGCCGTTATCTCGAGTGTTCCCCGGCAAAGCGTTGTGACCGCTCAGGAAGTAGGTCGACGACTTTGTTTTCTACGAACGAAATCTTTGAGCTTATTTAATTCTGTACTGCCGCATTCTGTGCCAGTTTTTACACCAGTCTTGGTCTCCTGCTTCCCCCACCACAAACGGTCAAATGGTTCAAATGGTTGTTAAGCTTAAGGGACTTAACTACGGGGTCATCAGTCCCTAAACTTACAAACTACTTATGAACTACCTACAACTAAGGACGGCACAAATATCCATGCCCGAGGGGGGATTCGAACCCCCGGCCGTAGTGGCCGTGCATACCGTGACTGAAGCGCCTCAGTCCCCTCGGCCACAGCGGCCGGCCATAAACAGTCCCCGTGATCACTGCAACATATGAGTATATTTCATACCTGTCGTCTTTTGAAAAGAGCTACCAGTAAAATTCACGCGAAAAAAAATAAATAAAAAATAATAATAATCTGACGAATTTCGACATATTCTAGCTTCGCGAAAATAATACTTTGGGGCTACAAAATGTAAGGATGAAAAATTCTAACAGGATACTTGAAAAAATCGTACGCACATACAGCATAGGCGAATGTTCCTAGATGAATATAACAATCAAGAATAAATCTATCTTAAATAGCAGCAAGCGTGGTGAATATTGATTTGTAGCACACTTAACACGATTTCCTTGATAAAGTAAGCAGGTATGCGATAGTTGGAAAAGGCTTTACCTAATGACACTAGTTTAATGTAGCACAAGCAAAAAATTATGTAACAGACCCTGCAAATCACAGGATAGTTTAAAATCATAGTTGTGGCCTTGTACGTGCAAGAAGTCATGGGAATTTTTTTTTTTTTTTAATATAATAGGGACCAGAAACATTGAGATTCAAAATGGAAATAGAACCCAGAAATTCATTGGACATGGGGTAGCCAGGGGCGTGGTTTTAGGGGTTCAAACCATTCCCAAAATTTTAACGAAGCTAATAAAAAACGGCAGAAATTGTCTAAAAATGGATTGCCGTTTAATCTATGTGAAATTATTGCCTTTTCAAACTGTTAGGAATGGCTAATGTATGCAATGTGATGATCCGATTTTTCCCTTATCTTCTTTTAACAATACTTCCGTTATTATTTGTATTATTTTTGACTGCTTTCTCTCTACTTAGGGTTATCCTGTTTCATCAACAGATTATTATTGACATAAAAAGACAAGTGTTCCATGACACGAAAAAAAGAGTCTACTAAGAATGTGTCCTGAGTATGCGATTAATGGAGCTTTTAGAACGTTTTTCATTACATCATGATCTGGAATTGTATCTTACTAAATAATCATGTCTTCTTTGAATTTGCCGAGCAAAGCCTTTCGACACCTAAGATTCACATTGAAGAATTTTCATTCCGGCTTTAAATTCAATTCCAATGAGGAGACAAGTTTAATACTGTTCCAAGTACCAACGGTATCAAATTTTCTACGTCCATCTACATCCATACACCGCAAACCACCTGACGGTGTGTGGTGGAGGGTACCTCGAGTACCACTATCGGTTCCCCCTCCGGTAATTTGGTACAACGCCCGGGAATCGAATTCTGAACGCCATACATCGATCGAGCTGCCAGATCGATATGTCGAAGAATGGACGGATGCGCGATGTGTAAAACATTTGAGCGGCCTGACATGTCGTCGTTTCAGCACGCTGTGTGAAGATAGTGCTTGTTTTGTGTGGTGAACAAATTATTGTGGCTTGAACTGATTCCGCAGATTTCTCAATTATCTTTATACTGAAGTAACTAGTGTTTCACATTTCTCAGTGTAAGTGTTGTACATCGCGCATCTGTCCATTTTTTTTTTTTTTTTATGAATTGTTTCACTGACAGTCAATCCGCTGAGCGAAAAAGGGCACATCGAGAACCCTCCAACCGCAGAGCAGGAACAGAATTAATTATCTACATTGTGGTCAGCACGAAAAATTAATCACGTCACTATATACAATTCTGTTTGTAACATCTGAACCTTCGACACGAATTGTAAAATTTTACAGGATTAATTTTTGATGCCGACCGTGAACCAAGTAATTAATGCTGTTCCCGCTCCGCGGTTGACAGGTTCTCAGATTGCATTAAAATGGTTTACATACATAAACCTTGATCCGGGATTTGGCAAAAGTAGTTTTGACTTCTTCAGAAGATTTTCATTTAGCCGAAACCCGGGTCAAGGTTTATGTATATAAACCATTCTAATGGAACTGGTTGGTTGAGATTTTGTTCACTTTTTGTGTCAAACCATTGCAGAACTGCAGCCATGCTCAATATTTTACTGACCTGTATCTGCTTTCAATTGCAGTAGCAGTTCCCCTTCGGGTTTGAAACTGATTTGCATTGGTAATGCACGACATTCGTGTCTGACCCCTGTAGGTTACCATCATTTTACGACCAATGCTCTTACGCTGCGATGCCATGGCTACTCCTTCCACACCGTGTTTAGAGCCATTCGCGTTCACACTCTAACAAATCGGTTGACTTCGTTCACAAACACGATAACCCGTTTCTCCTCCTCACTATACAATCGCGCTAACCATTATGCGACTTGGGCGCGCTAATCCGTGGAGGCATAGAGGTTAGAGAACGGTCTAAGGCGCCTCGCTGCGGAGCGCGCGGTTGCTCGCCGTCGGAGGTTCGAGTCCTCTCTGGGGCATGGGTGTGTGTGTTCTCCTTAGGTTAGTTTACCTAGGTTTAAGTAGTTTGTAAGCTACGGACTGATGACCACGCAGTTTGGTCCGATAGATTTACAGACATTTGAACATTTTATTTATTCCTTTAGTGACCAGTGGGAACTATGGTTCCTCCTTAATAATATTTGTGTATATCAGCTGCGCGAACGGCATGCTGTAGGTCGTCTTTCATGGAAGTGGTGGCACAGACTATTTTTCTTTCTTGTAGATTTGGCAGTTTTCAGTGCCTACATGATGTTGAAGTTGCGGAAGACAGAAGCAGACCAGCTAACATTTAGATTGCATTTGACAAGGCTGCTCATCTCCGGCTTCTCAAGTCGTAAGCGAAGACGATGGCCCGTTCATTTTCAGACACCAAGAAGAGGCCTGTCTGGAGTTCCAGATGAAGTTCGTCTGGCGAAGGTTGGAACTCATTTGCCAACAAAAGGTACTACAAACAGAAGGTGCCGCCAATGTAGCACCAAAACAAAGAAAAGAGAACAAAAACAATGTGTAGCAATTGCCGTGTACCTTTGTGTGTAGCACTATGCTTCTCTAAGTTCCATAGTACGCCACCTTAGTGAAATCAATGGACAATATGAACTAATAAAGAAGTAAATGAAGTGGTTAATATGATTTTTGAACTAAAATATACTTTATTATTAAAAAAAAGTCCAGTTACTCAACAATTCGGTGGCAACGATAGTTCTCTCTAAATTTTTTATGCCCGTAGGCTAAACTCTCACTTTCAAGTTTTAAACTAGGATTTTATGTGTGGCTACTTAGTCCAATAAAGTATTAATAAAAAGTCTACAACTTCTGGGAATAATTTGGCCACTAAAGGGTTAACGCAACTATCTAGTGAGCATCCTGGTTGGAATACCAGCTTTAGTACACATTTTCATTCGATGCTTCAGTCGGCATAAGTTCATGGCAGATGTTTGAGACGGAAAACTTCTCAGATTTATGGTCTGATCTGAAGAATCTCTTTATGTTTACGCACGCACTACAGACTTCCTACTCTCGACTGAGCAAATGCGCTTTTTCACTGAGTAAGGAGATAAGGCAATCACGGCCAGTATCTATATATGGAAGCAGACTGGCTGCGCACGACTAGCGGCGACGCACATCTCCATCAACATCCGGTGCAGCCGCTCCGGAAAGAGCTACTGATAAAGCACCGAGCCACAGGCAGTCATCGGCGAGGCTCTGCTGCGTAGCCGCGCGCGTGCGTCTGACAACCTGTGCAAAACCCGCATGCGCTGGTCGCTACTATTACCTTCAAATGGGCTTCGTACTACACAAAGAACACAGAAAATATTGCTGATATTCTAGAATCTATTATCGTTACGTCACAGGCAGATCTCGACACACAACCAACTGATTACGTCATTTCTATCTGAGGTCCTTATTTGGTGGGTGTTAGATTATACCCTACGGCTTACGAAGACAAGCTGTTTCAAAGCATCAATACGCTTAGGATCTCTCAAAAACGCGCACTTTTTTTTGGGAGGAATCCTAATGGAATGAGGAGAAACTTTGTACTTATGACTACAAAATTTAACATTATAACTTGCGTTTTAACCCTTCGTCGATTGTTCAGTTTGTTATGTTTCAGTGGCAGTGTATTACACAAGGGTAGTTAACACTCAAGATTTTGTAAAATCAAAAGCAAACACGCGTTGACAAGAATGCTATACTGTAGTGGAAAAATGTGCGAACTTGTAAAGTCGAATGTAATTGGTCAGTATCCTGAGCTCCATTTATATTAACTTCCTGCTCTTCTTCTTTCTCGTAAATGTAACAAGAACTTTTTGTAAAATTCCATGTACGTAAACATATATTCCAAGACCTGATTTCTTTGTGAACCACATTTGCTTCTTAATGTCGATCGCAATCTGGTGCTTAAAATTTCCAGATTTTGCGATACATAACTTCTTTATCAATATTGTTACGTCTAGATGTATTGCACATTACAATAATTTGTTTTGTTGCAGATACTGTATTCCTCGTATGATAAAATAAAAGTGTTTGATTTTAAGTAAATGTGGGTGTTGAATGACACACGAACATTTGTACACGAATGAGACTTGGACCCTAATTTCTCGCTTCTGTACGAACTGTACTTTAACCACTTCAACCATCCTTGTGGGTTTCCGGGAGGAAACAACCTTATCACTTACAGTGAATGTAACAGTGTCGGCCAACAAGCGATCTACAATGCAAGAATCAAACGAAAAATATTTTTAGCATTAGCTGCGTCCTCTGGAAATAATACAATCTGTACACAATCACGAGTGTTTTCGTATGTCCAGATTTTTAATTCTTGCTCTGCTTAGATTGTCACGAAATGATAAAAATATTCGGGTTAATTTTATTTCGACCGCATTAAGGTAGGGGAAGGAAGCTTAGGGTTTAACGTACCGTCGATAGCATAGTCATTAGAGGCAGATCACACGTTCGGATTTGTGGTTAAGGGTGGGGACGGAAATCGGCCGCGACCTTTCAAACGAACCATCCTGCCACTTGCCTGGAGTGATTTAGGACAATCACATTTTGATCGCTTTGTGTAGTGATGAATTTTTTTTTATGTTTGCATGCTCTACGAACATATGCAGCGTCTATAAGACAATAAAGACTTTAAAATTCACACGTCTTTCACTGGGAGTATAGGACCATACTTTTTTATAGGACGGTGGTCATTAATAGCGATTGGGTGACAACAGAATAAGAAATTAAAAACAAAAAATTACGATAGGGTCAATAAGGCATGCGAAGCCCCCCCAGCTGTCGTTATACTTCAATTAAAATCTATTAGCGACTGCAGTGGCGCTACACTTAGCTATAAAACAAAGACAGCGAGAACGTGGCGCTCGAAAAAGAACTAAGATTGAGGAGGCAATTGGCCCCTACCACTTGACTTGCTGAAACGTCAATCACATTGTGCAAACAGAGTTGGCAGTTGGCAATAAAAATATCCAGTTATCTCTATGTAAAGTTAATGTTGGACTTCAGCTGTCTCAGAGTGCCAGCTACATAAGTTCACATTTCGTTTCTTACAATTTAAAACATAGCCGCTAAGACATGTTATTACAACATCAAAAATAATGACGTTAACTCAAAACAATAAGTAATCAAGCAACTGTTTGCACATACAGCCCTGATGGGAATTACAACAACATTGTGGGCAATGCAAACTCACGGGCAAAACCTATGACTGTACAGGCACGCTGCAGTTCTATACTCAGCGAGCAGAGTTACACATCCAAGTTGTATAGGGACGGAACAGCTCATATCAAAGTGTGTGTGTGTGGGGGGGGGGGGGGAGGGGTGCTGGGGAGTCATGACGCAAACTGCGTTGTTGAAAGTTGTGTGTGTGTGAAAAATTAGTAGTTTAGTTCAGCCTGGGGATGGGGGCTTTATAAAACTATTTACAAAACGTAAAATCAAATGTATTTAATTTCAACATGGCAAAACAGGATCTAATATCTCAAGTGTGCGGGGGGGGGGGGGGGGGAGCCATTGAGTAAGGGGAGGCACCTCTGTCAAAGGCAATAAGATCATTTTCATCACATCAAATTACTTGTCGAAATACGCTGGAATAACTCGCGCAGCAGCCAAATGATTCCTCAACAGCTCACGTGTATTTCATCTCACTAACCTCAGTTGAAAAAAAAGGTAACAAACAGAAAGCCCACTCGAAATGCTGCGTTCTGAGCATTCGCTAATAAACCACCTTCAATTCACCTGCATGGCTCCCAGACAGAATGCACGCTGTTTCTGCCCGAGAGAATCGTCTGCTAAAATTGTAGCTTCATCCATTCTGCTAAAATCACACCCCGGCAGGCCATCTGCACCTCATTTAAATACATTTGTGTTTGGAGGATTTTCTGGACCATTCACCGCTACGTTTGACTGACACAATAGCATTGCCTTTGATTTTACGATTACAATACGCTAGAAAAACTTTGCGGAACAGTAATACGGCTCTTTGACGCTGCATAATTTTATATCGTAATAAAAGAGGAAATTTATAACAAGTATTTTGTTCACATTAGTTCCAAGCACTCCTTGGAAATGTTGTCACAGCTGTAAGCAGTGTAGTGTAGTGGTATGTAATTGCGTGAAGAAAATGAAATCCTGAGGGGAAAGTATCAAACTGTCAGCACATTGCTCTGCCATCCTTAGAAACCGTGGAGCAAAACCTACCACGCAGTAGTGGATAAGCGACGCAAATGTCCCCGAATTGAAGCGGCTGATCGCCGCCATTTGCAGGGAAGAATACTAGTACTGGGGCTGTGATTTGAAGTACATGAGACGCAACAAGAGCGAAATAAAGCACTAATAAACAGATGTTTGTTTTAAAAAATTACTGATTATTGCTGTCTATTTAAAAATTATTCTTAAATGAATTTTCGAAATAACGTCTGCATAGAGACACGAAATTTAAGAATGTAAGGCTCTTTTCTGATAAGGTGGAGGACTTTTCATCGAGATATTTGCATAAGATGATTCCATGTAACTTGTAAAGTAGCAGAGAGTGCGATTACTTTTTAATTCAGGCAATTTTCTGTCAGGTACTGTCCTCGGTTGCACAGTGGTAAGAGTGCCAGACTACAAATCCAAAGGTCGCGAGTTCGATCCCCGCCAGGTCCTAGGATTTTTATCTGTCACTTTGCACTTCATTCACCTCTGCCAGTATTGCTCATGTGAAAAATACTGAGTAGCACCGTGGTTCGGAACCCACGTTAAACTGTAAGGTCTCCCTATAACTGGGTAAGTCAGTTCGAAGGTTGGAGGAAGGCAACGGCATACCACCTCCAAACAGGACCATTCCTAGTAAAGCAATGTGGTGTTCAAACCAATCTTCAGATTGTTGACTGCTTCACCTTTCACTGTTTGCTTTTCGCTGACTACTCTGTACGTTTTTCACACTTATGTTTGTACATCACATTTTTGTCTACATTCCTTTCCATATTACATAGAATTTTGCTTTCAACTTCCTCGAATTTGGGTATGAATAATTGTAATAACTCATAAAATTTTAAATAAGCATTTCATTCGCACATTACTTTTTAACAGAGATAGTACTTCTCAAAGTGGTAGAGTATTTAACATTCGACCAAGTATTGACCATTTACGAAGTACAATTACCACCTGTTAAGTGTCTAAAAACAATTATTCTACCTATTTCTGCATCATACCTATATGTGATAAATACGTCATACGGTCATTCATTAATTCATTCATTCAGCTCAAATTAGTATTTTTAGTAATGTATATGCAAATAAAATATAAGTACTTGACATGCACCAAAGTAAGTTTCTCAGTTTTAGACAAACATTTGTAAGAGGAAACCTAAACAAAAACAAACTGTCATGATTTCTTATTTCTGCTTGAAAATACTATATGGTATACAAGTAATCACTGATCTGTGAAATTGTAACATTGGTTCCGTCTTCGTCTTTGTTTCCGTTGTCACTGCTACAATTAAAAGCAGCACACGAACGAACCATTTTTACGCACGATTACCCTGCAAATGGCGGCTTCTGTGACGTTCAATGCGGGGACGCGACACTAGCGCCAGCGAGCGGTCTAGTTTTTATATAGTAAATCTATGCCGTGGAGTCGGTACTTTCCATTAAACTAACTCCTCAGCTGCCATTACTTTCATTCGTCACACCAATAAGAACAGCAGTAGCGAGAACGAAGCCTCGGTGCTGAGAATGGCAGTCACGGGCG
This sequence comes from Locusta migratoria, assembly GCA_026315105.1. Taxonomy (NCBI): domain Eukaryota; kingdom Metazoa; phylum Arthropoda; class Insecta; order Orthoptera; family Acrididae; genus Locusta; species Locusta migratoria. The sequence continues at coordinate 274,075,418 of CM048748.1, forward strand.
TTCGCACTCAGCTTGTGATGCGGACAATAGTGACTGACGCGGCGCGCCTCATCAATAACAGAATGATGTACTGCGCCTCGCTCTAACAGTCCACAACGCCCGGCCATGTCAGAGCGACCCTGAAGTCACTTCCAACACAGAAAGGGACCGCAATAGCGAAGCACTTTGTTCTGCGCTGCTCCCAGAACTGACCCGAGGTAAGCCGACAGTGAGTCACGCGAAACTAGCAACTCGTTCTCGTATGCGAAGTCACGCGTTTTTCTGTGAACCGTGGAAACCCGGTGTGTTAACAACGGGCCAAGGCGACTCGCCGGCGCGACAAAGGCGCTGGAGGCGACGGCGGCGCGGGAAACGAGGGAGAGGGAGAGGGAGAGAGAGCGGCGGATTATGCCGCCAAGCGGAAGGCGGGAGACGGCGGCAAGATCACGTTTCCAGGGCACACGTCAGCCGCTATTGCGAGGCTAATATTACAAGGCGACCGCACCTCGCGGACAGCGCACTGCTACCAGCCGACACGTTTCATTTATTTTATTCACTAGCCAACTCCGCAATATTTCCCATCATCATATCCCACGTCGTTCCATCTTATTCGATGGGTCGGCGAACGGGGCTTCTCCACCAGTCCCGGTCCTTCAATTTCTCTTCTTCGCTATACGCCAGAGTGTATCCCGTCTGTTCTATATCCGACTTCAGAATGTCTTTGTACCTCAGCCGTAGCCCTTCTCTAGGTCTTTTGTCTCTGAGGTTCAGCTCGTACATTTTTCTTGGTAGTATATACAGGTATCTCTTTAATTAGCGTTGTAGGCAAAATATTCTCAGGTATTGTTGAAAGGAGAGTGCGAGTATTAATTGAGGACAAGTTAGATGAAAATCATGGCCGAGTGCACCAACCTCGGTCAAAAGTTAATCGCGGCCAAGTCGGCATTTAACCGTGGTCAACTCAAGTTTCTGGTGCACCGACGCCGATCAAAGTTAAACGAGGGAGTTGATCGCGGCTGACGCCCGGTTTTGTTGAGATGATCAGGGTTATAGGAGTGTGCAGTATGAAGATGGCGGCGCGTTTTGCTGTTTTAGACGGAATTGACAAAGATTTATTTTACCTCAATCATTTAAATCGGGATCAAAACCGGAACGTCGTGATTGTGGAAAGGGGGACTCTTTTGAAGATTACAGTGACAAAAAGTTCGAAGAAAGATTTTGTTTGTCCACAGAAAGTGTGATGGTTGTTAAACCAAATCAGTGATAGGGTTATTTCTATCGGTAGGAAATTCCAACCTATTTCGCCTATGAACAGACTACTGATTACGTTAAGAGCATATGGAACTGGTGCATTTAACATACTTATTGGTGAAAACAGTAACTTATATCGCGACGACACATTGCCAGGAACAGCAGTTCGCCGCGCCATAATTAATGAGTATTTCCAGTAAGGTAACTATCAAATTCAGAAAAAAGTTTTGAATAAAAAATTACGATATGTTCCGGAACTATAATCGTAAAGCTTTCGTGTTATTAAAACATGTTATCTGTATATTTCTGTTACCAGGTGAACATGCGGTGCATGGGAACATACGCTGTGAACAACAATGACATTTGAGTTGATTTGTTCGAAACAATAAATCATAATTTAAGTAATTATATAAATCTGTCTTAGGGTGTTTTTTTAATAATCATTTCTCTTTGCAATATGACTGGATTCGGTAAAATTTTACGACGCTTCTCGCTGGGCTCCAGTGCTTATGTTGGCAACAGAAGAACAATGAAGTGTAGAATTGCTTTAATATTTTTCACAAGCTACAGAGTAAATGTTATTGCTGCTCGTTTCACTCGCAGCAAAATTAATACTGTACCTGCTCTATGATTGAAAGGTTCTTGTATGTACCCTTGACCGTTCAGAAGAAAAATAATTTTCGTTTTAATTAAAGTTGTCACGAAAAAATATTTATTGGTCATCTTAGTTGCCGTCATTACCATTGATTCCAACATAACCACTGCAGCCCGGCGAGAAGCGTCGAACAATTTTACCGTATTTACAATCTTGTACATACAAATCACGCGGTACTGTCCACATGTAAGCTCAACTAACACCTTTGCATCACTTGGGTGTCTTCCATTGCGTTACACGGACTTGATCACGATCAAATGTACGATTGGCTGACGACGGTTTGCTGACCGGTGATTAACGTTGGTGCAGCGCAGAGACGTTTTAACCGCTGTTAACTTTTGACCGTGTTCTCGAAACCCTCGATTATCGTGCTTTTTGACCGAAGTTGGTGCACTCGGCCATCAGTGTGGGTTTAGGCCTCTTCGAGGCTGTCAGCACCAGATCTTTAGCCTACGGCAGGTAATGGATAAGTGTAACAGGGAATTGTATCTATGTTTCATAGATCTGGAAATGGCTTATGACCATGTTCCTAGGAGGAAGCTACTATCAGTTCTCCAAGATTATGGTATAGGAGGCAAACTTCTGCAGGCAATGAAAGGGCTTTACGTAGACTGTCAGGCAGCAGGTAGAGTAGATGGCAAATTAAGCTCATGGTTCAAGGTAGTTTCAGGGGTAAGACAAGGCTGTAACCTGTCACCACTGTTGTTCATACTATTCATGGATCATATGTTGAAAACAGTAGACTGGCAGGGCGGGATTAAAGTAGGTGAAAACAAAATAAGCAGTCTCGCATATGCGGATGACAGTTCGATTGAAAGGTTGCAAACTAATATTTCAGAGCTCGATCAGAGGTGCAAGGATTATGATATGAAGATCAGCATCTCCAAAACGAAAGTAATGTCGGTGGGAAAGAGATTTAAGCAGATTGAGTGTCAAATAGGAGGAACAAAGTTAGAACAGGTAGATAGTTTCAAGTACCTGGGATGTATTTTCTCACAGGATGGCAACATAGTGAAAGAACTGGAATCGAGGTACAGCAAAGCTAATGCAGTGAGTGCTCAGCTAAGATCTACTCTCTTCTGCAAGAAGGAAGTAAGTACCAAGACTAAGTTAGCAGTGCACCGCCCTATCTTTCGACCAACGTTGTTTTATGGGAGTGAAAGTTGGGTGGATACAGGTTACCTTATTCATAATGTAGAGGTTACAGATATGAAAGTAGCAAGAATGATTGCCGGTACTAATAGATGGGAAAACAACGGCAGGAGGGTGTCCATAATGAGGAAATCAAAGAAAAACTGGGAATGAACATCATAGATGAAGCAGTTACAGCTAACAGACTGAGATGGTGGGGTCATGTTACACGCATGGGAGAAGTAAGGTTACCTAAGAGACTCATGAGCTCGGCAGCGGAGGGTAAGAGAAATCGAGGTAGACCTAGAAGAAAGTACTTAGATTCGGTGCAGAATGATTTTGAAGTAAAAGGCATAACATCAGACGAGGCATCAATGTTAGGACTGAATAGGGGATCATGGAGAAATTTTATTAGAGGTACTATGCTCCAGACTAAACGCTGAAAGGCATAATCAGTCTATGATGATGCTAATATTACTTTTAGATCAAGTTTTTAAAATTTAAGTACTTGCTGTTGTCTTTCTTTCTTGTGATTAAAGACCAAAATTTTTACTTTTTAAGCGCTACAGCTAGGCTTCGAAGATTTTCTTTTTGTCTATTTAAAGAATAAAGAAATCGAAACACCCCTTCCCCAACAGCATTTCTTTTGCCCCCATAACTGATGCTGTCTTTGCGAACTTGGTATTTCTGTATTCTCCTGACATCCTTCTTTCTCATCGCAACCATATGTCAAAACAGGTATGTAATATGTTTCATAGATGACTCTTGCATTTTCGTGTTATTTATGTGTTCCATATTAGATCTTTGACTATTCTGTAGAACTTGCTAGCTGTCTGAGTTGTGTGTGTGATTCCTTCGTCTATAGAACCATTATTGGAGATAACACTACGAAGGTACTTAAACTGGTAAGTCATAGGTGGTTGTTTCCCTTCCAGTTCTGTGTGTCCCATAGGTTGTCCAGATTTTTTCTTGATCGTAATCTTGCTTTTCTCTTGGCTGAAGATGAGATCATATTCTAGCAGCTTCTGCCCCTGTATTTAGATGTGTTTGGAGCTTTTCTCTAGAATCGCCCAACAGACATATGTCGTCAGCGAACAAGATGGCTTTCAATGATTCACCTCGGATGTTTTGGTGTACTTTTCTTTGAATCTCATGCATTACAGTGATGGAAAGGAGACAGTGCCCACCCTGAATTAACCCGGATTTCATGCCGAAGGTTTCGGTCCTTCCCACGGGTGTTTTCACTTTACTGTGAGCAACCTCAGACAAGTTCTTTATCCTACAGACTATGCTATCATGTATTGCGGCTTTCTTCAGCGCTTACCACACCTACTCCCTGTTGACAGCATCAAATGCTTTTTTGATTTCCAGAAAGTCTATCCTAATTGGTAAATTACTCCCGTCCATCTCTCGCTCCTCACCAACCAATCTCTATCACCACCTCATCCTTTCTCTGTCAACCTTACAAAATGTTCAAAATGTTTGTTAAGCTTAAGGGACTTAACTGCGGTGTCATCAGTCCCTAAACTTACAAACTACTTATGAACTACCGTATGCTAAAGACGACACACACATCCATGCCCGAGGGGGCATTCGAACCTCCGACCGTAGCGGCTGTGCAGACTGTGACTGGCGCGCCGCAGACCGCTCGGACATCGCGGTCGGCTGTCAACCTTACAACGTAGGTGAGACCGGGTATGGCGGTCACATGGCTTGGTTGTCACAAAGTTTAAAACTCGACCAGTAAATGCCCCACTGTACTGCAGTGGTTTCGTTGAGAGTGGCAGGAATATCGCATCTGCTGTGTGAAGTTTCAGATGTTTCCGTCGAGTAAGGAGCTATCCACATTTATCTGTTAACAGTGTTGTTAAGCAAAACAGATTTAACAACAGAACATTTTTCTGTACCCAAAATAGGATTCTACAGCCACGTAGCGTTTAATTCAATATATTATGTGCGCTCTTCCTAAATCGTTATGAAACACACAACCCCGGATACTACCTAAAGTTTTCAAATGATATTTCGGGGTTACTTATCACACGATTAACGGGGATGGTTGTCACGCGGAAAGTATTTGCGTTTCAAATCTGATACCACCTTTCTTTTTCTTTTTTTTTTCCTTCTTTTTTTACGGGCTACGTGAATATTGCAAATGATTCGTGGATATTAAATCACTCAGGTTCCACGATGACATCCCAGACTTCTTCATTTCTTCTTCAAATACGTCACCACATATCCAAGCAGGATTCGAGGCATGTGGTTTTTGATCAATAGAGACGTTTTAGCGACCATGTATTTGCTCCTTGTTTCCTAATCTTAATACGCCTATTGCTCCAAGTGCCGACACTACAGACGAAGGAGACAAAGTTCAAACATTGGACGTCTTCAGTAACCAAATTAATGAGAAAGGATAGCTGCCCGAGTCTCAGCCTTCTTGTAATGGCCTGGAGAATATGCAGTCTAGGCCTAATATTGTTTTTCCAAAACACATCAGACCTTTCCTTAAGGCTGGAGAAAGAGAACAACGAAGGAACAGCGACATCCGAAAGAAATGCTCGGCTGTCTGAGGAACTCCAAAGGAAACAGAAACGAAGTTCCAGGGATATTAAGTAGCGTCTTCTTCCAAATGAAAAATATATAAGTGAAAAAGAAAAGGACTTATTTTGTAGTCTTAATTTTTTTTATTTTAGGCCTGTTTTCAATGGACACTTCACTATAAGCCGTTGTTAAAGGCCTAAAGTCTTTTTTCCTTCTGTATGTTGAATTACTGAAATTTTGTATAGAAAGATCTGAATTTTATTGTTTGCATTTATGTAATTAGTGTGAAATTGGGGTGTTATATTTTACTTTTGAAAGCTCCTTTGATTTGAGTACAACAAGGACTTTCTTGCTTCAGACACCTGAATGTTACGCGTAATATTAACGCGTGAATTAACCTCAACTCCTGTGACAACCATCCCATTGCCGGGGTAGTCACAAACATCGCATAACAGAAAAGGCAATGCTAATTTTATCGCAATAATTATGAAGTCATAATTCTTTTATAAACATTCTTAAAAGTATAGACTACAAGTTAGATTAAAAGTGAGAATATTTTTGATGATCATCGCGTAAAAAATTGAAAAATAAAAAGTTTACTACCGTACCCGGTTTCCCTAACAAGCTAGAGACGAGTCAAGGAACATGACGAAAATATTAGATTTATTAATTTTTCGTATTTTTTCTTATGTCATTCAGAAATATATGTACAGGCACAGACGCCAAAGAAATGTTCTAACAATGCCGCGCGAATATGACCGCTTGGTCTAAAGCGTCATGCCACGGACTGCACGGCCGGTCCCGCCGGAGGTGTTTGTTTGTGGTGTGTGTGTGTGTGTGTGTGTGTGTGTGTGTGTGTGTGTGTGTGTCACAGTTAACATCGGTAATGAATTATCGGTACGAGAGACCTATTACCATTGAATACCGCATTCCAGCTGTAATAAAACAGTATCGGTCATGAGGCAGAAAATGAATGCGCGCAAGACTAAAAATTTACATAGACAACATCTTTATGAAATCAAACAAGCAAATGCTGACAAACGAGCATGATAATACTGTTTGACCTCCGGGAATTTGTTCAAAGAAACAGGTCTTTTGCGCTTGTTATTCCGATAAGGAACCATCTTAAGTACGTAGTAAAATACAGCACTCTTTACAACAGCAGTATATTGTTGCTGTATTTCTGCGACGGTAATGGACGTTAACTACTGGTTGCGGAAATAAGACAAAAACAGAATATAAGACTACGCATTAATCAGTTGCAAAACTAGGGTTGCATGGATTGCACTACAAGCCACTTGGTTTCGGGCATTAGAAATACGCAGGCGACTGAATGGGACCGAGAAATATTAAAAGGACGTGCATCATCTGAACACCGCCATCGTAATAACTTCTAGACGAACATACTGGGGTTTTACTTCGCCACTGCAAACAATTTGCAACTAAAACAAATGAAATAAATTAGTAATAATAACCATCACGACTATATGTTAAACGGTCTAATTTTTAACTAAGAGAAACTAATCCATCTATAGAAATATTTTGTAAAACTATAAAAGTGAAGGGGTCTCCGAAGAAAATGCAAACCCACAAAACTATGAGTTTTTGTGTGTCAAATGCACCCTTAAATTCAATGACATGAAATTAAATACACAAACACAAAATAATTTATATAGAAGATCGTAATACCTAACTGTACATGTTAAATCTTATATATTAACCCGAGAGGACTCGCGCGTGAGCATTTTGCTCATAGCAATTTTGAAACAATCGGCATTTTACCAATTTTAAATAGTGAAATATTTGTTTTTTCTTATAAACGCAACTAGAAATACTTATTTAGGCATATTAAGTACATTACAAACTGTTCTTTGACTGTCAGAAAAATGCTATACACGCGATCGATCGCGTAACTTTTAAAGGCGCGAGTTAAAAGAATCTACGAAAACTAAAGTCAGTCGGCCAGACCAAACTACCCGGCCGATTTCCATCATTTTTGTTTTAAAGGTATTCATTCACCGATTTGCCATCGAGTATCAGAATTTACATAACTCTCGGCTTCCTTTTTCTATACTCAAGCGCGATTTCCTCCTGTATATTTCTTATGGGGATGTCCTTACTGTAAACTAAAATCAGTCGATCAGGCCGTTCTATCCGACCGATTTCCTTCATTTTTGCTTTAAACGAAAAGTATTCATTCGCAGATTTGTCATCAAGTATCAGAATTAACCTAAGTCTCTCCATCCTTTATTTTTATTCAAACGCGGTATCCTTCTGTCCTTGCACTGAATATTTTAATCTGTTTGTTTTTAACAATATCTTCGGTTGTAATTAAGGTACGCAATTATTTTTGAACTAACAACACTCAGCGGTTCAAGCTGTTTCATCTGGGCTTTTAAACACTTGCACTGATTGATTCTGAAGCAAGCTCTGTGTGAACATTCAACTTTACTTCCATTTTCCCCCGACTTTTTTTGTCATTCCACTAACGGTGCGAAGTATTCGCACGGGTCCTATAGTTACTAATTACCAATTTGTAAAGCATTTGAATATGCAACATCAACGTTAGCAAACTTTTCCTTACCAACTAGATGATTCGCTCATTCTTCCGCCAATCACCACGTATGTATTGCATAATATTACATATGTATGGAATATAAATAGAAGGAACAATACGATCTAAGCCGCTGGGTAGTGGGTAGAAAAAAGTCACGGCATAGCGATGGCCACAGATACTGATGGCTACAGTATCACTTATGCAACAAGTGAAAGAGCGGTGCATTGACAGAGCTCTCCATTTTCACTTCGGTGATTGATGTAAAAGATTTCATAGCCGAGTGGCCAACCTCGGACAAAATTCAAGATAATCGAGGTCCCCTGATGACGGTCAAAAGTAAACCGTGTCTAATATCCCTCTGCGGGGCACCAACGTTAATCGCCGATCACGAAACCTTCGCCAGCCAACCGTGCCTTTGACTGCGGTTGACTCCGTGCAGTGGAATGGAAGGCGCCCTGCAGATGTTACATCTACATAGGATACTCTGCAAATCACATTTAAGTGCCTGGCAGAGGTTTCATCGAACCACCATTATACTATTTATCACCCATTCCATTCTCGAATAGCGCGCGGGAAGAAATAACATCTGAATCTCTCCGTTCGAGCTCTGATTTCTCGTATTTTATTCTGGTGATCATTTCTACTTATGTAAGTGGGAGTCAACACTATATTTTCGCTTCGGAGGAGAATGTTGGCGACTGGAGTTTCCTAAGTTGCCCACTACGCAGCGATAGGCGCCATTGTTGTAATGATTCCCATCCCAGATCCTTTATCATTTCAGTAACGCTGTCTTGGTTGGTTGGTTTGATTTTTAAAGGGACTAAACGGCTACGGTTATCAAACGCTGTCTCCCCTGTATCGTGCTGTATCGTGACCATACGAAACGAGCTGCCCTTCTTTGGACTCTTTCGATGGCCTCCGTCAAACCCACCTGATAAGGATCCCACATTGGACAGCAATACTCCAAAAATGAACGGAGAAGCGTAGTGTATGCAGTTTCTTTAGTAAGTTCTGTTGCATCTTATAAGGGTTCAGCCAATAAAACGCAGTCTCTGGTTCGCGTTTCCCACGACATTATCTATGTGTTTTTTCGAGTTTAAGTTTGAAGTAATAGTAATTCCTAGGTATTTTGTGGATTTTCAAATGTTCAAATGTTCCAAACGTTCGTATAGCTTATGGGACTTAACTACGGAGTCAGCAGTCCCTAAACTTACAAACTACTTATCAACTACTTACGAACTAGGACGGCACAAATATCCATGCCCGACGGGGGATTCGAACCCCCGACCGTAGTGGCCGCGCAGACCGTGACTTGAGCGCCTCAGTCCCCTGCTATTATAGACATTCCTGGAACCATTCTCTAAAGTTTTTGGAGTAGAATAGCAGGGACTTTCATGCAAATTTTGTTGTGTTAGTCGATTGGTGCAATAGTAAAGCGCATTGGCTGGTAGATAGCAGGTTCGAGTTTGAATTTCGCTAATTTGTGAGATTTTATTTCATAATGACGTTCGAAATGATTAATTAAGAAACTTCAATATATTTAAATATTTAATTTGCGTAACTGGGTGCAATTTTGAAAGAAAGTGAAATGGTTAAAATGTCTCAAAATTCTAGCACTTAATTACTGCTTGTAAATTGAGAAACCGTAATGAAGAACACTGATTCCCCCCCCCCCCGTCTCTCTCTCTCTCTCTCTCTCTCTCTCTCTCTCTCTCTCTCTCTCTCTCTCTCTCTCTCTCTCTCTCTCTCTCTCATATATATATATAAAATCTTTTAATGAAGACACTTAAGATGGATTTGTAAGAAAATCCGAAACCGACCATGGTTTATTTAAACAAACATTTTATACCATACTTGGGCTGGTAGCTGTTTTAAATTATAGACATTATAATGCCACAGCCACGGTTCTCACAATGTCAGTTTTTTTTTAAATCAAAATACCGTGAGGTTTAATGTGTTTTAAAAGAAAATTCTGAAAAAAGGACTGTAAAAATTTGTGTATGAAAGAAGACTTCGCTGAAAAAGTCAGCAGGTATGCAAAAACAAAGGAAAACAATATTAAAGCGAAACCTTCCTAGTGCAGAAGCACATCAAAATATGCCTTTTGTAAGAATTTAGTGACATAGAGAAACGCAGTAAAGACTGTCAGGCTGTGAAGTGCAATTCTGAAAAAAGAAAAACAGCTTGTTACAGTACATGGAAAAACAAAAGGGACGAAGGTATGGTGAAGTAGCTAGGAAAGAAACCTATCACATGTTATATGCAAGAACAACAACATGAGAAAACTACACTACCATCCCCATGGTGTCAAAACTGCGTCGATCAATGAAAGGATGTCAGTAGACATGACACTAACAGGGAAGCATACCTAATACTAGGAAGGAAGGCAGGAAAGAAGGCAATCAGGAAGAAACGGACGAACGACCAAATTTAGGCATCAATGCTGTGTAAAGGTCGTTTCACACCAAGGTAGAGTACTGCATATGACTTCGCAGTACTTACCGGTTATCCAGAATCGAAATACGTATCCTTCAAATCGTATTTACTCATTAACACTTAACATTAACAAGAGCAAAACAAAAATAATGGAATGCGGCCTTAGAAAATCAGGCGATGCTGAAAGAATTAGATTAGATAACGAAACAATGAAGGTGGTAGATGAGTTTTGTTACTTGGGTAGTAAAATAACATGCGATGGTCGCAGTACAGAGGATATAAAATGCAGAATGGCAATGGGAAGAAAAGCATTTTTGAAAAAGAGAAATTTCCTAACATCGAATATTAATTTAAGTGTAAGGAAGACTCTTCTGAAGGTATTTGTGTGGAGTGTTGCCTTGTACGGGAGTGAAACATGGACGATAAGCAGTGCGGACAGGAAGAGAATAGAGGCTTTTGAAATGTGGTGCTACAGAAGAATGCTGAAAATTAGGTGGGTAGATCGCATAATTAATGAAGAGGTACAGAACAGAATTGGTGAGAAAAGGAATTTTTGGCATACCCTGACTAAAAGAAGGGATCGCTTGGTAGGACACATTCTTAGACATCGAGGAATAGTAAATTTAGCATTGGAGGGAAGTGTGTGGGGTAAAAATCGCAGAGGGAGACCAAGAGACGCGTGTAGTAAGCAGCTTCAAGTGGATGTGGGTTGCCGTTCTTATGAGGAGATGAAAAGGCTTGCTCAGGATTGAGTAGGGTGGAGAGCTGCATCAAACCAGTCTCCGGACTGAAGACCACAACAACTCATTTGTTGCACGTGGTTAGTTGTGCAGCGCAGCGACGCTACGTGTCAAAACGTAGTATTACTTATCGCATCTGGACATCAGTCATAAATGCCACATTTAATTACATTAAGAGATACGTCGGCGACGTTTCCAGAAGACGTAGCTTGAGATGGCTATGACGGCGTGAAAGGACCTTAAGCACATTCCACGGCTGAGGCTCCGTATTCAGGTAGTGCGGTAGACTCTAAACGAGTGTGTAGTTGGAACACTGTATCTGTGGCATTTCGTCGTACGACCTGCATTTGCCTGTTTTGTGTGGGCCCTACCGTTTATGCGTGAGACGCCCCGAAGGCCGAAGTATTTACGAGTACACTTTCGCCGAGTTGCTGGACAGTTTTTTTGGAGTTTTCTTTTGAATGGCAGTTACGCCGACGGCAGCCCCGTAAGTAGGCATTCCGTGTGACGCGTCCTCGTTCTACTCAGACTGCAGTCAACTGTCAACGCTGCTGTGCATGGAAATCGCGTGCGTGGCTTATTGCCAAGCTGGGCGAGATAGTGCGCCGTTGGACTCCTGGACAACGCACTGCTGGTCCCAAGTCCACAGTAATGGCCCTGTGTACAAACATTTCGGATGTGAAGCAAACAATTTTATAAAGATGAGGAACGAAAGGTGAGGGGTATATTGGTGGAAAATCACCACCCAGGATCACCAGAATCGGGATTTAAGAAGCAGACCCTGAAGAAGACAATGTTTCTCGAATTTCACCTTTATACTTACGTCCCAGCGTAAGACATATTAGTGCTTTGATGCATTTACACTCTAATGGTCGTGTCAGGAGGAGGTACATTGGTGGTTGCGTGAGATACACAGTCAACATTGCTCCGTTAGCTTTAATTAACCTCAGGTGTTGCACTGAATAAGTAGACAAAACGAGGGAAAAACGTGTATTACAATAGTACCAACTGAACATTTACATTACAAAAATTAACAACAGAATGTTTAGGTCGAATGACGCACGGATTGCCTATTCCAGGAATACTTATCTGCGAGATCCCACGCGACCATTCTAGCGCTATCGAGGAAAGTACAGTTGGTGAAACTCGGCAATTACTAATTTTTGATGCATTTTTAATGCTGACCAAATCATCTGAAACTAGTAGAATAAATTCTTTCCCCCATGTGAGTCACTGAAGACGAGACAGCAAAATATCTCAAGAACCCGATGGCGATACTATAGGCGAAGAGAAATTGATTCCATTAGTTATCATTTTTCTTTGGAACTCCACTTTTCAACTAATAATTGCGTTAAAAAAGCAGTGCTAATATTTTTTCCAAACTATATTTATCTGAAGTTATAAACTCAAATGATTGACCAGGTGGATATTAACTGATAGGCTACACTCCCACCACGGAAGGATTTTCTTTAGCCGGCCGCGGTGGCCGAGGAGACTGAGGCGCTTCAGTCACGGTCTACACGGCCACTACGGTCGGGGGTTCGAATCCCCCCTCGGGCATGGATATTTGTGGCGTCCTTTAGTATAAGGTAGTTGATAAGTAGTTTGTAAGTTTAGGGACTGATGACCCCGTAGTTAAGTCCCATAATCTCTACAAACATTTGAACATTTTGATTTTCTTTATGTATATACTGGTAGGGGATCAGCATTACTAAGTGGTAGATCAAGTTTGTATTTATTCGTTATTTTGCTACAGTTTCATGTTGCTGACACACATCCGCCACAGGGCTCCCTGCTGTAAATTCTTACGAGCAAAGAGCTTTCTCCTTCATTTAACTTCAGGATGTGTTGCAGAACAGCGACATACACAAATACTCGAGAATTACATCAGTTCTTTCCGTTGATTTTTGGAATTCACGCTACTTCGGGCAACTATCTGTAGTTTGCCCAGTGAGTTTCATACACTTTTTAATTCCGCTTTGCCGCGACGGAGCAATGTTGAAATGTTAGTAAATCTATCGGACCAATTTGCGTGGTCATCAGTCCGTATCTTACAAACTACTTACACCTAGGTAAACTAACCTAAGGACAACACACAGACACACCCATGTCCCAGGGAGGACTCGAACCTCCACGGCGAGCAACCGCGCGCTCCGCAGCGAGACGCTTTAGACCGCTCGGCTACTCCACCGCGGCCGCGACGGAGCGGAGCGGCCGAACGCATTGAGATGCTATGCTCAGATGCGCGAGGTCTTTCCCCGTCGGGGTTCGGATCCCCCCCCCCCCCCCTCGGGCATGGATGTTTGTCGTCGCCTTCAGTATAAGGTAGTTCATACGTAGTTTGTAAGTTTAGGGATTGATGACCCCGCATTTAAGTTCCATAAGCTTCACAAACATTTGAATTCCGCTTTGGGCAAAACATTTATTTCAGTTTATTTCCCCACACCTCCATTATTACCAACGTGTTATCTTTTGTTGGTCAAATTAATTTCGCCGCTGTGAAATGGCCGTGTCGTCTGAGGCGCCTTGCTGCGGAGCGCGTAGTTGCTCCCCGTCTGAAGCACAAGTTGTCGTTAATGCGCGCGCGGCCACTGCGGCCGGTTTTAACCAAACTATTCCAGGTCAGGCTGTCACTAAGATAGACCTGGGCTTCATTGTTTTCTAGTGGATTTTCATAGTTTAATATTTCAAACATACGAAATCTGTTGGATAATGAATCCTTTTGTGATACCAGTACTAAAATGATCAAATGTTTGTAAATCTATCAGACCAAACTGCGTGGTCATCAGTCCGTAGCTTACAAACTACTTACACCTATGTAAACTAACCTAAGGACAAACACACACACACCCGTGCCCCAGGGATTACTCGAACCTCCACGGCGAGCAACCGCGCGCTCCGCAGTGAGACGCTTTAGACCGCTCGGCTACTCCACCGCGGCGATACCAGTACTGCATCAATGGATACGCAAGTTTCTACTTGGTTGATTATTACCTACGGATCATCAGATAAGTAGAAAACGACTGCTGTTCTACATAGGTAACTAAACTTGTGGCGAAAGTGAAACTCCAAATAATAAAACAGACCAAACAAGACCAATACATGTTGGAAGTTCTGCAGAAGTGAGCTCCGATCGCCAGCACTTGTAAGCAGCATACTGCACCGACGCTGACGGTGGACTGTTTGAAAATCTGCGAGTAAACTTACACAATTAAACAAACCATAACATGGCATTATCTTGATTTACTGTCACCTGCGCCTTTCCTGTCACCACTTGTGTTCACTGGTTTACCCGGAAACAGTATAGAAAAGAGCATACGTTTCCGTCCTATAAAACTAAGAATTCTCACAATTATAAATTTATACATCTGTGTGTCTTTGCTCTATATTAAAAACAACATCTCACAATTTGTTGCTAGGGGACAAATACATTAACATAATACCAGGGCTAAGAATAACTTGGATATACCAAGACACAGGTTGTCAAGGACTAGAAATTCGCACAAAGTGAACACTCTGATATTCTTTAATAGATTACTAGCATAGGCAAGATCAATGGATATAAACATGTTTAAAGTAAAATGCTACAGCTGGCTATTTGATCATCCTTTTTATTATATTAAAGAATTCCTAGAGATGCCAGAGAACGATATTAACATTTAACAGTTCTTTGTAATTAATAGTATTTGATTTGTGTGTATTAAGTCAAATGTAATTGTATACCATGTATGTTGAAGAACTGCTATACAAATGATTTGGTACACAATGATTACAGTATAGTATAGCTCAAGGCATTATAATCTAATACTTTCCTGTGTACTTCATTATGTCCATGTTTAAATGCATAATTTGTCTTTTTGGCATTATATTACTGTATTATCTTGTATTTAATACGTGGTACTTCATCTTGTATTACATATTCCAATGACGAAACTAATATCATTGTAAAATGATCTATGGTGAATAAAATTCTTGATTACTTTGTGGTTTAGAATCTCCGGTACATCACCCCTCAAAGAATATACCTTTCCTCCTGACTCACCCTGTTTAATACTGTTTTCATACGATTGTATACATGTAAACGTGGAAATTAAAATGGTAATTTAATATTTCGTGTTTGCTCTCTTCAAACATGCTCACGTATAATCTTTAAACGTATCTTCTTAAAGTGTATTGTTGTAGTGTTCGCAATTACTACGAGAATATAAAAAAGTTTTTAATTGCATCATTTACTTATTTATCAACGTAGTCCTAAACCTTCTTAGCGGAAACATTCGGCCATGGGAAACACCCTCCCCTCAAGTCCCAAGTCGGCGGAGCTGAAATATTATCCTTACTGTGCGGCCGGCTGACGTCAGTAGCGAAAAGACAAGACATTGCTTCTATGGTGTGTATTTCCACTTTCACTTCCAGCCCGGAGCATGAAGTGTAATCAGCGGGATGAAAAGCGCCGGCTCTTCTCAAGGGTTCTCTTGAGCGCCCATTTGCTCCGCGCTATCGATTCACCGACGCGCACGGTAGCTGCCACCAGCGCCATCTCTCGACGAACGCTTGAACTACATTCTGTGCGCAGCGCCGGTAGGTGGCACTGCGAGTATTAACAGGACTCGTGTTTTCAAAACAAACGGCGCCGAACTGAGAAATACCACCGGGCAATTCCATTTAAAAGGCGAGAAATAATTATTTCGTCAACTGGGTATCTGACAAATTCTTTATGATGATACCTGGAACGTAATACTGGATCTAAATGATAATTAATGATCTCTTCCAACTGAATTTTACGATCAACTATTAATAGAATTGATACTGTGCTTCACAAGCACTGATGTGACACGTGTAATTAAGACTTCTTTTCAAGTTACGTCCTGCATGGGCAGACACTATTAGCAGAGGAAAGTATTACAAGAGTTATCATTGTTAGTACCGGTTATTACACCTTTTATTACGGCAATGGTACATGGATTTTATAACAGAAATACTGGCAGTAATTTCGGGATAAAGTATGACATTTTGGAGACCGACTTGCCATATTAGGTAAAAACTAGTGTACCCATGATTCTACAAAGAAGAGAATTCCCATGTATAAAACACCTTCAACAGTCTGAGTCCTTTGGACACTGAATGAATGCAGTCAGGTTAATCTGCATTCCAATGAAGGCAAAAGTAAGTTATTCATGGATTTCAATGTTCATAGCGCCATACCTCGCACATTGCACAGTGATAATTTTCCACATACATTCAGTGATACATTTAGAGTCAAAGTTCGAAGGGAGTAAGTTGACAGGCGAAAAAAGTTTCGCAATTGTTTGGAATTATGCATAAAGGTCGGTGGAAGTCGCTAAGTGTTCTCATTCTGAAATAAGGGATCAATAAATGATGCGTATTAGCATGCTACCACAACGTAAACATGCACATATTAACTGTAATAATTAACCGCTTAGTGAGTGGTAAAATATTGCATTTAAAATGTTTTAGTGTACTCAACAATTATACCAAATACTTAATTTTTTGGCCTAGAAGCTGTTAGACTGGTGACGTGCAACAGGTGGTATTCGCTTTCCGTGACTCCAGATAATTGTTTAGTAACAGGCCCCTATAGACAACGTATCTTGTGCAGCTGGACACCGAATGTAACTGATATGCCTCTCTCTCCCGGAAAAAAATTGATTATCTACGCCATGAAGAGAACGATGAAGGTAAAACGTTTTGCTTTCGCTATTTAAATTACTGGGTACGCGAAAAACAAATGATAGTTTGGCGTGCCGGTAGGCAACTGCACCCAACCCATCAGCGTCATGTGATGGGCACGTATGAGGACGACGAATGCTACCTTCCAACGTTATATCCCAAAGGCCAGCTGTCCCCAAACTTAGTAACTCTTCGTCCCACATACTTTGTAAGGATTAATTAGAGGCGCAGTAACTAAATAGTCAAGGAAAATTATAGACACTCATAGTTGTACGAAGTACGTGTATGTTATGTTTCAGTAGTTTTTTGTATAGTAGTACATCTGCGACTGCGTGCAAAAAATGATGCCATTGATCGTTAGGTTGCAGTTTTTGCAGAAAACTGACAAAAACCGTGACTGATCTCAGCTATAACGGTAAATACGTAATATAAAACGGACTTTACAATGCATTCTGGAATTGTACATGTACAAATTAAAGGGAATGTTCAATAAAAATATATTTTTACTCTCTATTTTACACTAATTAGTTATAAAAATATAGTGCATGACTAAATGTCAGTCTCTCAATATCAGTTCTACAAAATACGCGAGTACTGTAAGCGCCAAATTTGATGAAAACTAAATTCAGGATTATTTTGGTCGGGAACGGAATGCACTGCAGAAGATTAGGTTGAGTTCTTCGGTTGCCATCCAAATATAGGTTTCCTGCAGTCAGCTAGATCACTCCACATGAATGCAGGGATGGTTCCTTACAAAAACTATGACAATTTCCTTTCCCTACAGTAGTAAGAAAGCTGTACAACCCCGGTGGAATAGCCGAGCGTGCCAAGGTGCCTAGCTCCGGAGCGCGCCGCCGTCGGAGGTTCGAGTCCTGCCTCAGGCACGGGTGTATTTGTTGTCCTTAGCATAAGTTAATTTATGTAGTTTGTAAGCCTAGGGACTGATGACCAGAGTAGTGCCATAGATTTAGAAACATTTGAACATTTGAAATCGGTACATAACTCCGTTTCTGATAAACTTAACTGTGGACGAGATATAAGACACTCTTCCTCAGTTGCTGCTGTACATACTCTGCAATCCACAGTAAGGTGTATGGCAGAGGGTTCCACTCCCGGACAGAAGGAGTGAAAAGCGAGTATCTGACTGCCTCTGTTTGAGACCTTGTAGTTTTTAAGTGAAGTATACTTTGGCGGCACTGGAATAATTCTGCAATCAGTTTCAAATCTGGGTGCTATAAATTTCCTGAATAGTGTTTCGCATTTAAGATCCCGAAGCATCTCTTAACACTCGCGCATTGATCGAACCTATCAGTAGCAAACTTATATTGCTTCTGTATCTTACTTCCTTCTGGCATTAAATGAGCAAATGCGAAAGAGTTGTTTCTGCGAACAATAGTGTCCTATAATCTGCATCACTCGTTTATGCCATAAGCTGCCGGCCAGGACCATATTTTACATAAAATGGGCGGGGAGGAGTGTCAGGTTTCGAGATGACAGGATGGACAATTACGTATCTTATAGAATAGCTACATGATGGTTTTTTTCTTTCCCTCTCTGAACGTGACGACTGACAAGTGAACCCCCCCCCCCCCACCGCTAAGGAAAAATTTTATCCTGAATTCGACTTTCGAACAAAGCTCGCGGTTCGGTGCTACGCTGTCCGCGACCTACGAGTAGTCGATGATGCCCATGGGTTGGAAACCATTTGCCCTAGGAGGTTCCACGCACCAGTATGCTCGAACCGTTGCTGTAGACAGAACCGGTAATCTGTTTCCAAGAGAAGACATGGGGCAGGTCCTGTGATCAGCTACTGTCTCCGTAATCGCAGGTTTAAAACAAACTGAGGTACTGTCACTGAATCTACTATCCTCAGGTATCGATAAGCTGGTCAGGAGTTTGTTACACTGGGCGCACCACTGGCTGCGCCTCCTACCGCTGCAGTGACAGACAAAACAGTAGTCGCCGTGCTGGTAATTCCTGATGGTACACAACTCGTCGCACTGCCCATGTGGATTCCTGTGGATTCCTGTATCATTTGAACCCATTCTTTGGGCGAACTACACGTATGACTATATTCCTGAGAATAAAATGTAGTCTCTGTCTAGCCGCTTGAAGGCGTTGGCGTTGAGTACCTACTGAATAATTCGATTTCATATATTCTTGGCAGTAGAAGGATAATGACTATTCTGTTGTCGAATTCCGTAACGAACCGAGAGACCTTTGACCGACGTACATGAGCCTTAACTAGAGTGGGCGGACAAACCTTTCACCTTTCGGCACTAGTTCACGATGAAGTATTTTTTAACTGCCATACTGTATCCCATTAGAAAAAAATCTAAATTGATAACTAGCGGTGAGTCCAATAAGAAAAACGATCCCTGAATCTAAGATACAAGTCACTTACATTAAATATTTATTTATTTCCAATTTGCGAATTGAGCCGACTTTAGTTGCATATATGAAGATAGTTTATTACTTGAAACAGATGTTTCGTAGTAAATGATATGCCACGACAGGCCAAAAGAACTGCCTTTCCGCATCGCGGAAGTCTGGGTCTGCGGGTGCGTGTTTGGATAGCCGAGTAGTTAACGCGACCGGTCACGAAACGCGGGAGATCCGGGGTCGAGTCCCGGTCTGGCATAAATTTTCATTTGTTACCAAGTAATAGCCGGCCGCGGTGGCCGAGGGGAGTGAGGCGCGTCGGTCACGGTCTGCAGGGGCACTACGGTCGGGGGTTCGAATCCCCCCTCGGGCATGGAAATTTGTGCCGTCCTTACTAGTAGTTAGTTCATAAGTAGTTTGTAAGTTTAGGGACTGATGACCCCGTAGTTAAGTCCCATAAGCTATATAAACATTTGAACCAAGTAATAAACCAACTTCAGAAATGCAGATAAACTCGGCAAAAACGTAATTGTTGGTACGGACCATCTACAAGGTCTGTTCCTTTGGAACAGACGTTTTATAGTAGCTAATATTAGTTCATCGAGCAATGATAAAGATAATCCTTCTGGTGCATTTCTGGCTAGGTTTCATGAGTAAACGCCAAGAAATGAACATTTAGACCTGTAAGAATGCAGAGGCTTGCAGCAGTAACATTGAATAAAATGGTCGAGGAATCTAACATTTCAAACCGCGTTAAGTGGTTTAAAAATACCACGAGCTTTCGAAAGCACACTTTGCCCAGAGTTAAGTGGAATAAATGCCGACGGGCTGCTGGTACGACATTATGTACTCTAGTTGTCGGCTACGAATCGCCACAGGTCATTAAACTAAAAATCACCTCAACATCCTTAATAGAGTAGGCGGTCTGAAGCTCAAGAGCACCAGTGACGTCACAACCTGGAGTACTTAATGGGCGCACCAGCAGAGATTACACTTGACACTAACGAAGAGTGCTTGATAGAAACTAATATCGTTTAAACCATTTGAATGCTCTGAAATACGATAACATTTTATACAGGATTCATGCCTATTTATCGACACGCAAGTATAACAAAACCACTGGACAATACTGAAAGCATGTACAAGCCGGTATAACTTGAATACAACATCCGATTAAGTCTAGCAATAAAAATTTATTTTCATTACAGTTCTTTATCATAACACAATTCCTCCTCGTCATCATCACTACCACCATTACGGAAACATGGTACGTGTAGCACTGCAAGTGTTCATTAGACTATTAGGGAACACGAAATACTAGGCTGGAACACGGGTGGATTTCTGAATCTGCCTTTGCTTTTTTGCGATATTCAATATTTATTCAAAATAAAGATTTCAGGAGAATGCTTGAGGCGCGTATCTCACCATCATTTCTTTTATGTAAGATTATACTGCAGGAGGCGAGCGAAAAATGATCAAAATCGGTGACACGTTAGTTATAAGTTTTTTTGAGGTGAAGAGATAATTGTTGTTTACCAACGTTTGCGAAGGGTCCCTTCATAATAATTCTCCTGCTGCCAGTCGCAAACATCTAGCTGAATTAGCTCTTTTTCTTTAACGGTTTCAGTATGTCCGACGAGAACTAGATATTGTTTCTGATAACTTATTTCTTGTTCATTTGATTTTTATACAACTTCGGGATTTTCTTGCGACTGGCAGGACACTACTATTTGGTCACAATCTGATAGGCAATTTCTGTCTGTAACTACTAATCATTCGCAAAGTTTCAACGTTTCCGTAGCTCCAAGTCTAATTTTGCAACTCGACGCCCGCTCTACGATCTACGATCAATCTCGAGGAAAAAAATGAAATAAAAAATAAAATAAAAGAAAGAGAGGGACAAAAAACTTTTGACGATTCATATTTATCCCTGCTTGGGAAGGGTTTGACGTTTGCATCGACGCCTAAGCGTCTACCAGTCGTTGATTTTATTAGTTATATTGAACAGGCAGTTGTTAAACTATCTCCTGATGCTGAAGCGAAGGTTATGATGGGAGTCCGACGTGTGCTGGCAAGGGCAGCTGAAGCGGCTTCTTTACGGTTACTCATACTCGATTCTGATGTTATTTTAGCGTACACGGTTAATGCTACGGTTGTGTCGAACAAGCTGAACTACGTTCAAAAGATGCAGAATTACATTAAAAATGCAGTGTTCACTTTCTGACTCTGTATATCATCGAGTCGGCTGAATGAAAGACTAATAACCTTCTGTACAAAAGTTCTTTATCACAAGACACCACCAAGAGTCTTAATTTTTGTTTTGAATTGTCTCTTAGATTATATGATTATCTTGAACACACGAAATGGGTCCTCGCATATGTAATGTAACACTTATGCTCACTCGTGAGCCTATTAGTATATCAGAGTGAACATCACCTTAAGAACCTGGCAGATTTCCTACGTAGAGCTGAGGGATTGCGCTTGAATGGCTCTGATATTGACGGGATATGGACAGAGGTGATGGGGGACGACAGAGAGAGGGAATGACAAAACGTAGATAAAGATTGTTTTTCTCGGGGCACACGTCGGACGGTTCAGAGTTGGCAAAGCGTCAGAACTATGTGTACATGCATAAAATAAACAAAAAACAAGAAAGAACTTTATCTCCATTGACTTTATAATGATTTTCTGAATAAAGACTTTTTCCTCCAAATTTTCCTTTGCACACAGCCACACCAATTCACAGCAAGGTATTGAGAGACGTATTTTTATTAATGATTCTATGTCCTCGAGGATCCTTTTATTTACTTTCACATTCGTTTCATATCAGACTTAACAAAAGCCGCACATCATGTTCTCGGTAAGTAGCGTGGAACAAAAACGACAAGAAAGAATTAAGGTAGCACCGGACTTCACGCAGCCCCCCCCCCCCCCCACTTTTCTCCTCCCTAACAGCACTGCTACACACACACAGAGAGAGAGAGAGAGAGAGAGAGAGAGAGAGAGAGAGAGAGAGAGAGAGAGAGAGAGAGAGAGACGTCGTATAGATTCGGGAAGAACGAAGACTATAAAGGGGCGAAGTAGGGGGGAGCGATAGTTAAATCGGCTTTCGGTAAGACTCTTAACTTCAGCTGACATCAAACCAACAGACAGATCCTGCAACTTAGCATGAAATATGAACACCTACGCATTCTTATGTTCCATAGCTCAAGATTTCCATGTGTGCAGCTGAATTATTCTTGATGGGTTCAAACAAGTACGAACTTCAGAATATATGTAACCAGAATGAAAAATGCTATCAAGCACAATTGGAGGGGAAAATTTCCTGGCCAGTGTTACAAATATAAGAGAAGAGAACCAGCTTCCACGACTTCAAAAACATTTAAATAGAAATATCTTGAACATACGGTATCCGCAATGTAAAATGTTTCATAATGTCATGTCCAAGATTTCACACGGCATTTCTCATGTCGTGGAATATTATACTACATTACATTGAAATTTAGGATGCATGCATCCCTATACAGGGTACTTGTTATTACACACAGACCCCAATCGAGAGCTCACTGCGTTGGGGAATTACGGTTAACTCGTCAGAAAGCTAAAATACGTCGATACAACGTGTTCAAAACAAGCGTCGAATAGTGTAAGAGATGGTAGCACTCACCAAAACAAGAAAAATAATTCCAACAAACGTGGACTGTTGTGATAGTACTTTTAGGTATGCATTAAAGACGCAACCCTGAAGTATTTGTACATCGTTTCGTTGATTGCAGTTGCGTAGACCACATCCTTTAAGTGGTTAGTTATCCAAAAGTCTGCGGGATTGAGTTCTGGGGAATTAGTAGGGCAAGGTGGAGCCTCACCGACCAATCTAACACTACTGAAATGTCTGCGTCAGATGTTCGCGCACGTTGTAACGAAAGTGTGTTGGTACGCTTTCATGCATGAATCGATTCTACAATCGTTGTGGACACTCCACATTCTCCAGCAAAGTAGGCAATACATCAATGTGAAAATCCAAATAATGCGCCCCATTGAACCTTTATGGTAGAATGTATGGCTCTATAAATCTACCACGAAGTACGCCTGGCCTTACTGTATTTAAAATCTCGGATGTAAACCGGCACTCTTCCGCTACGCCATTGACAAAATTGCCGGGTGCAATTCAAATGTTCATAAACCAGGGACCAAACTGCTCAGGTCAGATGCTTAATAAAGCATCGGTCCCTCTGGAAGTCTTGCCTATCAAGGGCAAGCTCAACGTTCCACACTACAGGGGTAACATCCTCCAACCAAAGGTTGAAACTTTGGAAAAGACAGTTCATTCTGCAGGCATCGTCAATGATTTAATCTATCGTGTCGGTACTGAACGACTGGACTGATTTGCGTGTTCTCCCTCGATATGAATCTAACTGAACATCCTTGGGATGAACTTAAAAGAGCTGTCCGAGCACGTTCTGACCAGTCACGAAATGTTCAAGTTTTAAGGGTGGCAAATGAAGAATGGGATAAATTAGATCTGCAGTGGTTGTATGAACTTGTTAGCAACTTTCCACATAGGTTGCAGGCTTGCATTCATGAAAGGTGTTAAGTAACTCTCTTTTGAAAGAGGTTGATACTTAACCCTTTAATGAATAGTGTGGCTGATCAGCTACACACCTTATTTTTTCCCATTATCCCTCAAACTGATCAACATTTTACGACAAATTCATTTCTAGCTGCTTGTACGCGTAATGTTAGGTAAACTAGTAGCTCGTCCTAAAAATTATAAATCGCTTAGCGCTACTGAAACATTTCCACAGCTGCATTGAGTTACCCCTAACATGTGCGTATGTTTACTTTAGTATTCCTCCTTTGCCATTTAAAAGTAGTCAATCACATTATACTGTTGCATTATAAGTTACTTTCTATAGTTACATTCACTGCGTCGGGTACATCATCGGTACTGCTGATCAGCTATCAACGGTTTGTTGCTAGTAGCGCATAATAGCTTGAAGGATTTTTTTCAATATTTTTCTCACTATATACGCACTATACATTAAAAGCGGTAATTTTAATAGCTTCAAATAAAAAGTCATGCATTAAAGGGTTTTTACACTGTTTGAATACAAAAGAATTTGTTGGGTTTTTTGTCAGTAAATAGGAAGATGTATTTTTTTTATACAGGTGGTGAATAAAGTAACATGAACAACGAAAACACAATATTTATTTATCAGTAAGGGATTGGCCCACCACTGGCTTAGAAAAACAGATAATTTTATAGTTTATCGTTTCCAACGGAATATTATCGATTCTTGCACCAAAAAATTAGCTAATCACTTCCACGACGTTAGAGCTGAAAATTAGGTCATCACACACTGCTCTCGACTTCCCAAAAAGGTTCAGTAAAGTCGAGACATGTCGAATACGCTGTCCATGCCATTAGTTTAATAATTTTCGGATGCTGTACAAAGAACGCCTGAACCTTTTTCAATGTGTGTGTGTGTGTGTGTGTGTGTGTGTGTGTGGTGGGGGGGGGGAGGGAGAGAACTATCATGTGGCCAGTTGGGTTTGTTTTCTTATTTGTGGTAACATCCATTCGCTAATTTCTTCTGTTCCTTGAAAACCCATTTTTTCCTTCTCTAGTTTGTAAATTTAGCATTGGAGGGAAGTGTATGGGGGAAAAGTCGTAGAGGGAGACCAAGAGACGAATAAGTAAGCAGATTGAAATGGATGTGGGTTTCCGTTCTTATGAAGAGATGAAACGGCTTGCTCAGGACGGAGTAGAATGGAGAGCTGCATCAAACCTTGAAGTCCACCACAAAGCAGCTTATTTTCAGCATCATCTCCTCGTCCGTAATTTACAATCATACAACAAAACAGTCCAGACTTAAGTTTTCCTGTATTCTTTCGAGGTTTTAATACTTCTATGGTTGCGTATTCGAAGTTGTTTGTTGTTATTGAAAGCCTATTTAGCTACGGCAATTCATCTGATATACGTGATGGACGTACTTTCTCACTGTGATTCCTAAGCAGCAGAAGTGGCTACATTGTTACATGGTTTCATAATCTATATTGATGTTCGTTAGTTTTTCACTGTTTTCTCAAAAATTTTTACCCCCCCCCCCACCCAAGTATTCGGTTTTAGTTTTGCTCTTTCTTGTTACTCTTGTTGTCAAAAGTCACAACATAGTATATAATTCCTTTGAATGTGCAGTTAATGCAGGGTGATTATTGTATAATGGAGTTCTTGTCCTTGGATCTACCCGACGAGTTTACAAATCATGCCACACCATGCATTATTAAGAGACTGATTCATTGAGTGATTTAACTAAAGCTCTCAGCGTCAAAGTACTGTACGAGCGCAATGTGCGCTTTAGTAATCTCATGCATACGCATTTAAAGCTAAAAAATGATGCCCTACAAGGTGATGAAAACATTCTTTGATCTTGAATCGTTCCAGACGAGAGCCTCTTGCTTATTTAGGTGCGTAAATAGGCCAAGGATTTAAGCCGTGGTAGCAATGCTTCGAATTCGAACTGGCTAAAACTACAATTTCCAAACTATTTGCTGTGAATCAGTGTGTGCGTCGATGTGAACTTCGTCAGAAGATTAAAACTCTGCACTGAAGGCGAGAGGAGACACCTCGTTTGAAATCCAGGAAAGTGACGTACTATGTTTGTATTATCCGCAAAACTTTTAAAAACGCAGAACTTATAAGATATTGAAGAAGCGATTCTCTCTCTCTCTCTCTCTCTCTCTCTCTCTCTCTCTCTCTCTCTCTCTCTGTTGCATAGGACACAATTGAGGAGTGAGACTCCCTGGTCATGGAACAAGTCAATACATTAATTGTTACACAAGAATGGTAATAGAAAAATTTTAAGTAGTCCTTTGCACACGACAGTCTTAAGACAAAGTGAAAAGAATCAATAAAGAAAAAATAAATTAGCTTAATTGTTTAACTTTTCTAGGAGCTCCTCGACAGAATAAAAGGAGTGAGCCATGAGCTAACTCTTCAATTTAGATTTGAAAGCGTGTGGATTAGTGCTAAGATTCTTTAGTTCTTGTGGCAGCTTATTGAAAATGGATGCCGTAGAATACTGTACCCCTTTCTGCACAAGTGTTAAGGTGGTGTGATGCAAATGTAGATTAGACTTCTGTCTAGTATTCACCGAGTTCAAAAATGGTTGTAAAGTCTATGGGACTTAACTACGGGGCTATCAGTCCCTAAACTTACAAACTACTTACGAACTAGGACGGCACAAATATCCATGCCCGAGGGGGGATTCGAACCCCCGACCGTAGTGGCCGTGCGGACCGTGACTGGAGGGCCTTAGTCCCCTCGGCCACCGCGGCCGGCTATTCACCGAGTGAAAGCTACTAACTCGTAGGAATAAGCTGATA
The DNA here is from genome assembly GCA_026315105.1 of Locusta migratoria. Taxonomy (NCBI): domain Eukaryota; kingdom Metazoa; phylum Arthropoda; class Insecta; order Orthoptera; family Acrididae; genus Locusta; species Locusta migratoria. The sequence continues at coordinate 274,102,161 of CM048748.1, forward strand.
TTATTAACAACAAACGACATTAAAGAAAAAACGTATTGTGACGCCAGAGTCAAAATTCCCAGACTACTGAAAAGGGGTCGACATGACGTTCGCGAAATTACACCAGATATTGCTCGAACCGCCAGTTTTTGAGCCAGAAATATCCTTTTTGCATCAAGCGAGTTACCCCAAAAAACAATGCCGAACATCATAAGTGAGTGAAAGTAGGCGTAATAGATTACTTTTCGTGTTGAAAAATCACTTATCTCAGATATTGTTCTAATGGTAAATATAGCAGAATTTAGTTTTGGAACAAGATCCTGAACATGGGCTTTCCATGACAGCTTTCTGTCTATATGAACACCTAGAAATTTGAACTGTGCAGTCTCACTTATGACATGCCCATTATGTGTAATCAGAATGTCAGGTTTCGTCAAATTGTGTGTTAGAAATTGTAAAAACTGAGTTTTACTGTGATTTAACATCAACTTGTTTTCTACTAGCCATGAACTTATCTCTTGAACTGCATTATTTGATACTGTGTCAATATTAAGAGCAACATCCTTCACTACCAAGCTGGTATCATCAGCAAACAAAAATATTTTACAATCACCTGTTATACTCGAAGGCATATCGTTTATAAAATAAGAAACAGCAATGGTCCCAAAACAGACCCCTGGGGCACCCCATACTTAATTGTGCCCCATTGGGATTGCACGTCATAGCCATTTTTTACACTGCGGAGAATTACCTTCTGTTGTCTATTATTAAAGTAAGAGGTGAACCAGTTGTGGGCTACTCCCCGTATTCCATAATGTTCCAACTTCTGCAACAATATTTTGTGATCAACACAATCAAACGCTTTTGTTAAATCAAAGAAGACGCCTAATGTCCGTAGCCTCTTATTTAACCCATCAAGGGCCTCACAGAGAAACGAAAATATAGCGTTTTCAGTCGTTAAACCACTTGTAAAACCAAACTGTACGTTTAACAGTTCATCGATATAGTTATTTGGTATTGAAACTACAGTCATTAGGCTTGGAGACTCGTAGACAATTTTGATGTACAGTGTTACCATGGCTTTTTTTACGGTCTGCGATTGTGTATTAGTGGGAAAGGACTCCACGCCATTGCTTTCGATGCCTCTGGACGAGTCAACTCTGTGCGCGCATCACCAGAGCGACCACAGGCGAGCCACCAGAGGCTTGGGGCGAGCCTGTGTCGTGCTACCTGCTGCCTTCTGGCGTTTGTTGGCCGCTGGTCGACCGCCGCGGCCCCTTTGATCACTCGACCAGCCTAACTCCCGGCCTCCCTCGCCTCGCCCCTGCTCCACCCTTTTTACAGGCCGCTTCAAACATACACGTCTAGAACGACGCCTGCCTTTATGTTGAAGGTTTTTTTCCCCTATCACTGCAGCTTCTTCTCTTGTGATAGTACTTTGTGGGAAATACAAGGTTAGTGTCAGTAGTTCTAAAAAGTTTTCATTACCCGCCAAACAGAAGTAGTGTGGTATTCATAAACATAATATTTGAGGAAAATTTTATCGGGAAAATGATAACAGGAAGACTGCGGAAGAATCGATGAATAAGCATTTGTCATACGTGGTTTATGGATATGCAAACGTCAGCTTACACCCAAACCTTCAGATGTCAGACACTCAGATCGATACAAAACGTTGTATATCGATAGACTATCAACCGAAACTTCTATGTAATTCGTGCTATGTTCTGCCGTCCAGGAGAACGTGCGTAAACCGAAAATAATAACACCTGTCCTACGGAGCACAGGAAAAGCGTCTTTGTAGGGGTCTGCCGCGCTGAACTCCCGTGGGATAGTTGATATAGCGAATGTTTATCGTTACGAGGGTCCTCGGTTCAAACCCTGGTGGCGCGATTTTTATTTTCTTTGTGTTTTGTTTTGTATGACCTTGCAAATTGTTCCACGTCGACAAACGTACACCGAGAATTACATGGGACAACATGTTCCTGAAATGTAAAAGTAAAAGAACTGTTCGGATTTTATAGCACTGTGTAATCGGTAGTTAGCTTCTGCTTAGTTTTATTTGAAAGTAGCAAACCAGTAGGGTATATTCGTAGAAGAAAGAAACAATTGCACCAAACGTGCGGAAGTATTAAAGAAATAATAATAATAATAATAATAATAATAAATGACAGATAGGCATCACCGCCGTTCAGCGGATGTGCGTGTTGTGGCTAGAGTGCCGTATGTTTGCCCACACCGTCAAGTGGGGCTGACGTTGCTGTCCAGAGCGCACGCTACTGCTACTGCTGCAGCTCACAGTGCTGTTTTGTTAAATGAACCCGTTGAACGCTATAGACATCCTCTTTTAACAATTTTCAACGTACTGCAGTTAAAAAAAAGGCTCTAGGCGAGGCTTAAACCCACGCCCCCTCTGTTCGATGAACTAACGCTCTACCAACTAAACCACGGCAGCACAACGTGAGCTTCCACAGTTATGCTTCTCCTCTACCCCGTTAAGTTAGGTATTATTATAGTTTACGCACGTTCTCAGGGCGGCCTCACATAACACGAATTATGTAGAAGTTTAGGTTGATACTTTATCAATAAACAACGTTTGGTACCGATCTGAGTGTCTGACATCTGAAGGTTTGGGTGTTAGAACATCATGAATATTTGCTATTATGTCTGTTTCGAAAGGTCGTAGCTCATAGTTTCTCATCGGAACGGAATGATTCTCAACGATTTGGCTCAAAATGTGCGAGAAGCAGCGCGTGGATGAACCTCTTAAATTCCGAAAATCTCACACATGAACAGGGCAGAGGAAAAGAGAAAACATTCATGAAAAATTTCCAATGAGAGTATTAGAGTATCCAATGACAGTATAAGCGGAATAAAAGCTAGTTTGATTGAATATTTTCTTTGATACTGGCGTAGCACAGTGGGTAACCGAAGGAATTATTGATTATGGGACCCAGGTTTGATTCCCGCTACTTCCAACTATTTCCATTTTATATGATCTATGCAATCTTTAACTTTTTTACACATGGCTGAATAACAGCAACCGTATATCCAAATTAAAAAATTGATACGGCCAACTAGTTTCGTACTTTTTTGTCTCTCTTAACCAGGTTTCGTTATCACTAAGGGTAAGCCCATCAAAAGATACAAAGTTTACCTAAAATGGTAACAACAGAATAAATGTCTTAGATAGAAAAGTTTAAAATAGGCGAAGTGGAGAGTGAAACAGCAAATACTTACATGAGAAACATAACAGAATTATACATTACGAGCATGGTTGTTCAGGTTGAATAATATATAACATTATGTCCTTTAACTACACCGGCGTGGTGCGAGGAACACGAAGGAACTGGCCATGCGGCACTGAACACGCAGCCACGTAAACGTGCACTGGGCCGCCTCACTCGCGGGCCTCTATCACAGTTTAAATTTGTGAAGGGTTAGGATCAATATTTTTTATAATGCGGAATTCGAAGTTTAAATAGAAGCTCCAAACATGAGAGAATATTAACAAAACTTCGTTACCACCTTATGAAGAAGATAGTTAATTCCAAGTGACAAATACATGAGTAATTAGGTGAAACATAAGTATACATACAAAAACTGCAAAAGAAGCCTAACAAAATGAGGGTACAAGGGACACCCAGCTGCTACAATAAATATAGCATTACCAAACAAGAGGCAAGACAATGCTACTGGAAAGGAGGGGGGAGGGGGACCCGGATACAAGCATTATATATAAGAAAGTTGTGCCGCACACTTCACAAATTTAAAATCTTCGTTTCTTCCACAATTACATCATTTACTAAATTATATTGTTCGCGTGATAGTGGCGCACGATGAGTATGGCGCCCAAGTGCACGTTTACGTGCTAGCGTGGTTCCTAGCACCACACTGCTGTATTTAATATTCATTGTTTTACTTTAAGAACATAATGCTATATTTTATATTATTAAACCTGAGCAACCTTGATCGTAATGTGTAATTCTAACATTATGTTTATAACATAAGTATTGGTGGTTTCATTATCCATTTCGCCTGTGTACTACTTGTCTAAGATGTTTATTCTATTGTTATTACAGTAGGTAACTTCTATCTTCTTATCAAGTTACCATTGGTGGTAACGAAACCTGGTCAAATAATTACATAACCGGTTGGCGGTATTACTTTTTTTTTAAATTCCCATATTTACCTGTAAAATATAAATGAACATTTACTGCTGCCAAAGGGTGACAACAACAGCTCGAATTATTGCCAATACAAGATGCATTAAGACATTCAATCCTACAGCGTTAATTCGGTGTTCCTATTTTCATGCCAATAATTCCGTACGCTTGACATGCTTCAAAATTAACAAGGAAAAGGCTTCTATATAAAACATGCATTGCACTGAAGTAAATTTCGTAAAAATGATCTTGTCCAAGATTTTTTAAAATAAAATGTGGAAGGTATGAACATTCGAGTTCTCCCTGGGGCGAGCGTTGTTGTTGTTGTTGTTGTTGTTGTTCTTAGCATAAGTTGGTGTAGTAAGTAGTTTGTAGGTTTAGGGACCGATAACCACTGAGGTTAGGTCCAATAGCTTTAGAAACATTTGAACACTTTATTTGCACTTTTCACACACGTACTAGAGCACACAATGAACTAACAAGAGCCGGATGTATATATACACTAACAGAAACTTCTGTAATATTATTTCTACTCAAAATTAAAAAAAAGAATGCTTCGGAGTCCAACGCTTTATCCACTACCCCATACCGTCGCTACCCTTTAGCGCCTCAATTGCGACGACATTATTCCACTATACGTCGAAAAGGAAGTCTGTGTATTACTTATAGAATGATGAAGATGTTGGGCGGACGGGGCGTCAAAACAAAATAAGGTCCGCCGTCCACTTGGGAACAAATTCATCAGTGAGGTAAGAAAGAAAAAAAAATTGCTTTCGAGATGTTTTGTGTCCCCCCCTGCTGTCTCGCCTGTGTTGTGGATCAAGCAGTCAGCCTGAGAGAGACACGACGTGAAAGTACTGTTGGCACGCCACGAGTACGTTTGAGCATTCTAGACTCGAACGCAATCAGTCACGTTCTACTAGACAGGCTTGAAGCTATTGCCATTCCGAGAACGAAGATAATTAGTCACGCCGGGACACGCCAAGGATGGTAGGAACTGTAGAAGAGTTTCACAAACCGTTACAAAGATTTGAACTCAATTTAGGTACATATTAATTCCATATTCTGTAAGGGGAGTAGATGCAGCTGTATTCTTGTATCATGCAAGAAATAGGAGACGAAAGAATGTTTAGATACGCTATTTGCGAAAAATAGTTGGAAACAGCAAATGCCGTAAAATACTATGGAGTAACCTTCCGGAGCAACCTAAAGCGGAAAGACTAGACTATGCCAGGCTTACATGATTTGGAAGAATCTCATGAAATTGTTAAATGAAATTAAAAAAAAATCATAATATTTATGAGTATTCCTCATCAGCCTCAGAGACTTATCTGGTTAGATTAACAAAATGTTCAAATGTTTGTTAAGCTTATGGGACTTAACTACGGGGTCATCAGTCCCTAAACTTACAAACTACTTACGAACTAGCTAACACTAAGGACGGCACAAATATCCATGCCCGAGGGGGGATTCGAACCCCCGACCGTAGTGGCCGTGCAGATCGTGACTGACGCGCCGCAGTCCCTGTGGCCACCGCGGCCGGCAAGAAAATTTAAAACAGATGAACATATTTCGCCACAATATCTTTAGTAGGAGGGAAGGCATTACGGAAAACACTGCAACCTACAATGGTATGAGTAAGACAACATGTAATTTATTTCAACATGTGGCGTGAAATAACGATGAGGAGTGAATCAGAAAAAATTAGTCATCGACAATCAGAAATGAAAAAGTCCTCCTCGACAAGAAGTAGGTATTTGGAACAGACTCACAAGGAAAGCGCTTTTAGCTTTTCTGAATTTTTCTTGTAAATTAGTCCAGCTTATCCTTCCCCTAAAAATCTGACTAACTTTCACGAACATTTCTGCGGGAAAAAAAGAAAAAATTACTCAAAGCGGTCCAGTCTTTTGCATTACTGCGCTTACAAACTAACGGCATTTAATTTTTATTTATATAAATAGAGAAAATAGTGTTTAGAGGTGTTTAAAAAGGAAACATGGGTCCAACACTGGCACTCCTTCCGTGATTATAGAGTTATAACTTACTAATGTATCTGCATGTAGATTCCAAACCTTACATACATACAGTGGCGAAAAATTTTGATAGCGCTTTTTTAATATCACTACACCAATTGGAAGATTTATAACGCAAAACGTTATGCGCATTCAGCATATAATGCGTGAATATTTGACCTAACTTTTTATCCATAAACTGCACACCATATTTAAAAGTCTTCGAAGTTGTTTTATAGCTATTAACAATTTTCAGTCACAAATTTTGAAAACTATATGTATATGATTTTGAACCTGAACGTGGTTCAGAAGAGAAAACTTCACGCCTTTTTGTTAATTTTACAAAAATATCTAAATTATTTACTTACAAGCGAACCCGGCAATACATGTTAATTGCTGAATATGCTAGGGAATTGCGGATTTAAATTGCTTGCTCCCTCTCTTTGGCCGTCTTCTCATCCTCCCCCCCCCCCTCTCTCTCTCTCTCTGCGCATAACTCCTCCTTCCCTCCTATCTATCCATCTCCTCCTCCCTTGTATCTATGCCCTGTTCCGTCTGAATGTTTGGTGCCTCCGTATGTCTCCTCCGCCCCTTCATTTCTCTTTGCATGAACTCATATCCACTTCTCTCTATTGATGTCCTCCTCCCCACTATCTATGCCCATTTCTGTCTGAATTTTCTATAAATTTCGTTAAAAATATAAAAAGATGCACACGTAAATGTTTAAAAGCCTTTTACATGAAAACATGCGAACAAAAGTCAACTTCCATGGTAATTTCATCAAGATCGCAGCAAAACTATGGATTTTGTCAAAGTCTGTAAGTAAAGTACCCTCCGCCAGGCACCAAACGAAATTTTATTTAGACTGTGGTTTTTTCCTTGTTTTGTAGATGAAGTGTGCAAAATTTCATAAAAGAAAGAAAGAAAGAAAGAAAAAAAAAAAAAAAAAAAAAACACAGACCTGTATGCAACAGAAACACAGTGAAACCCCTAGGGGGCTCACGGTTCTTTCGTGAGTACGTGCGTGGTGAGCACGAGGCTCGGAGCTAATGTAGTTTTCTTCCTTCTTTACTTCCCAGAACGCATTTCTTCCCCCCCCCCCCCCCCTTCGCTTTTCCTATCCTAACTCCTTCCCCTCCCCACCAGGAAACTGATAACCTTAGCAGTTTAGTTCCCCATCACAAACAAACAAACAAACAAACAACCCAACACTGAGACATTGGAAAACGCACTTTATTTTTCTCAAATTTTCCAATTTTCTGGTAGAATTCCCAAAAATTTTATTTCATACAACCCTTTTTCTGAAAATTACGAACAAAAAATCAGCCAAATCGGTCGAGCCGATGGTGCGAACAAGGGAAGTGGAAGTTCATATATTAGCCTTGCGTCGATTTTCTGCAGCCACGCGCTCATTTCCATTTCAAAGCGTTCTCCTTGATGTTGCAATTTCCGTTGATGCCTTTCCATTAGACGGCTTAATTTGGGATATGTCTGACGGCAGAATACACCTGTAACTACTCCAGAGCTTGTTCGCAGGTAGCGCGGTGACGCTGGCGTGCCCAAATGATGACGAGCCCACGGCGGATGGCCAATCCCGCAGTAATGGGCGCCATTAAGTGGCAATTAGCGCGTGTCCCGATGGACGCTCTCAGCCGTCACCACTTCAACACGACGCGCACGTGCGCCAGGAAGCAGTTGGAAAACCGTTTCCACCACAAAGGCTTCTTTCAAACTGAAACTAATTAAGCGTCTGGAGTGAAAGTAGGAACAAGTACAATGTGTTATTAGGTCGTCAACTAAAAGTTGTTTTGAAGTTCTCCAGATTCACTTGCCAGCTATTCGATTCGTTTCAGCACTAATACTGCAACGTACGTCATCTATTGTCTGCCTTATACCTAGACTTGCACGTATTATTCTTTCCATTTACAGCTACCTCAGTTTGTTAGTACAATATTTTGTCTTCAGACAATTTCACCAGAATGCAATTAATCCACACTATAGGAACAGGACATTGGCCTGACTTCATTAGAAAATACAAAACTTAATAGAATCAGATAATTAACGTAAAAAGTATTAATGTCTGGCTGTAGGGCCTACCACTATAATAAAATCCTCAAAAATGTTTTCACAAAATCCATTCCTTCATGTTCACCCATATGTTGATGGCATCTCGACCACTATACATGTATTACAAGGCTACAATGTTTTGCGGAACATGATGATGAACTCACGTTGACATCTTGTCCTTTAAATTCCCGGGATATGAACAGTTGTACCACCTCTAGGTCGCTTTCCTGGCTTTCAAACCACTGCTCCGTAATAACAATTGAGTGACGTAGGCGGAGAGATTTGACGGCACATATCTTAAGCCTTCAAAGGAATTGTCGAATGCCCACCACGCTGAATCTCCGTTGGATAAATGGGTAATTTAGCAGAAAGTCATTGTGCTTTTACTCAGAAGTGTATTTTCTCGTACTTAATTGGGTTATTCCGTTTTTGATGGTTACCCATTATCCCAAAATGTTCAAATGTTTGTATAGTCTATGGGACTTAACTACGGGGTCATCAGTCCCTAAACTTACAAACTACATTCCCGAGGGGGGATTCGAACCCCCGACCGTAGTGGCCGTGCAGACCGTGACTGGAGCGCCTTAGTCTCCTCGGCCACCGCGGCCGGCCCCATTATCCCATTTAAGGCTTTATACATACTTTCACAATGCAAATTATTATTTACTTTGTGGCTGTTCTATCCCTTACAAATGATTGCAACTCTATTTACTTATCTGTTGATGGAATGCGCTTCAATCAAATTACGTTTACATTGGTTTTTTCCTCCGAAGAGTGTAATTAAAAATCTATTTTATATAATAATAATAATAATAATTTTTTATTTAGTAAAACTGTGTCACGTGAAATTATTATTAGATAGTGCTTGTAAATCTACAGCTATCCTTAAGACTGCAAGCTGCTGCAACAGCTATTTTCTCTTATTTTGAAATTGTTCGATGCTGTAATGATTTAACGCCGCACAGTGGAGAATTTGTACCAAATCCTGAAAAAGAAAAAACTGCCAAGATCGAGCGAGTTGGTGCAATCGTCAACACTGTGGACTTGCGTTCGGAGGACGGCGATTCAAACCCGCCCCCGGTCATCTTGATTTAGGTTCGTCCGTGATTTCACTAAATCACTCCAGGCTAATGCCGGGATGGTTCTTTTTACAAGACACTGTGAATTTCCTACCCTTTCTTTAGTACAAATCAATACGATGGTGTCATACCTCTCTAACGATCACGTTGTCATTGGGACGTTAAAACCTAATAATCCTGCCTTAAAAATGGCAAAAAGTTGCTCAACGAATGTAGGAAGTATATTATACAGTAACTGGCAAACAGATGGATTTATAACTCAATTCTGCAAGGCCTGGTAGATGTTTGTTAACCTCTTGCAACAGTGGAAGAAGAGCTTTTTCTGGCAAGAATTATTTATTATTATTACTTTTTTTGTGATTTCATTAAATGATTGTTTAAACTGAATAAGATCTCCATGTGAAATAACTGTAAAGATTCTATTTAAAATGTGTGCTGATCTAATTACTTATATTTATATCTCAGTACCGATAATTAAAAGTTTTACTAGACATTATAACAGTTGTTCTTTAACTATGATTCATAACAACCTTCAAAACTTATTTACATTTAGCTGTGTTTTTCCAATCATTAACCAGTATTTCTTAAATTATCATCGTCATAATCATTAGAAACTGATTATGCATTTCAGCGTTCAGTATGGAGTATAATACCTCTAATGAAATTCCTCCAAGATCCCTATTCAATAACATTGCTGCCTCATCTGATGTTAAGCCTTTTACTTCAAAATCATTCTTCACCGAATATAAATACTTTCTTCTTGGTCTACCTCGACTCCTCTTACCCTCCGCTGCCGAGCTCATGAGCCTCTGAGGTAACCTTGCTTCTCCCATGTGTGTAACATGACCCCACCGTCTCTGTCTGTTCGCTCTAACTGCTTCATCTATGGTACTCATTCCCAGTTTTTCTTTGATTTCCTCATTATGGACACACTCCTACTATTGTTCCCAGATAGAGCGGTGCATTGATAAGTTTGTCTTGGCACTTACTTCCTTCTTGCAGAAGAGAGTAGATCTTAGCTGAGCACTCACTGCTTTAGCTTTGCTATACCTCGATTCAAGTTTTTTTTTAAGAAAAAAATTTAACGTAACAAGGGAAAAAAAAAAAAAAAAAAAAAAAAAAAAAAAAAAAAAAAAACATCAAAGAGAGTCTACGAGCAGTAAGAAAAAGGAAGATAATAGAATTGATGGAAAACGACGTTAGTAGTCGATATTTTGCAGTCTTAAGAACCGTTACCATGCATAACATTTTGATAATGACGGCTGCAGTAATTTAAGAAACTCTTGTTCAAGTGGGCCAACTATCAGAGGCAGATACTGAGGACAGGAACATACATTTTAGACTGTATCGTAGAAATCCTCAGAAAGACAAATTGAGAGATTTTCTGCAGGATTTATTTACAGGATTCGTCTTAGCAACGATTCGCATATGAGCTGTGCTAGGGAAAGAAAAATACCGTTCTGCAGTAATACGTTACATCTTCTTCTTCTTCCCCTTCTTCTTCTTCTGTAGACGTTTGATATTTAAGTCAGGAAGTGTATGCTGAGAAAGATCAATTTGAGGAAGAGGAAGGTGATCTGAATTTTAGAAAATCAGATTGAAACTGTCGATATTTAAAGTAAATGTATAAATGTCCTGGAGTACACAGACATATGCACCTTAATACACATATGTACAACGAAATACATGAAATACTACTGTACAAAGCGCTACAATTACTGAAAACGTTTGAGACAATATTTTCAAAAGATAAAGGGAGAAATTTTAGCAGAGCAGTTATCTTTGGAATAAATATGTACTTGAAGAGGCATTTGGCTACTCTAATACAAGCGTCATGCTTTCGCCACTTAAATCTGTACAGCAATTGATTGGTATCTCTTGAGTCTAAGTTGAAATTTTCAAGCAAAAAGACTCGAAACTGTGGAAAACAGTAGTACACACTGAAATACAGCCAGTCTAACTGATGCATGCCGAGTCATACGAGGCGCCTATAAAAAGGTTGCCATTAAATTAGTTTCTGAGTAAACGTTGGAGGCCTGTTGATGCATTATCTGTTTTAACCGATTTTAAATTTTAATGCAATTATGTATTAACAGTGGATAATGCACAGATTTTTATCAGTCATTTATTTCATGCAGTGTATTATTACGGTTGGAGTAAGGCCAACGGTTTGAAAATGGACGATTAAGTCCGAAAGTAGTTACCAACTCCTAAATAGCGCATTTTTTTTTTTTTTCCAATGCATTACCAGTTGCTGATTCTGCGCCATCTTTATGATGAATTTTCATAAGTTTTGGGGAATCAACACTTAGAATTAAGTCTAAAGTGAACAGGAGTGCTTTAAACGTTCAAAACTATAAAAAATTAGTTTGTCCAGAATTTCAATGTAAATGATGGAGTGTGCGTTTTTTAATTCAGTGGGGATAGCTGGGCGCCGCAGCCTCTGAGGGTGTGGGTGCACGCCGGGCAGCGGAAGCCAGCTGCAGCTGCAGCGACGACGGACGCAGGCCTTCCTGCCTGCCGTGTTTACGTCTCCCTGGCAACACGCACGTAATCGCTGCCCAGAATAGGAACGCGCTCACCCTGCCTGCCGCTGCATCATTTCCATCATACAGCTAATACCATTATGCGTAGCAAGTACTAAAGTATCCGTACTGGGAGACACCAACTTCACTCCTGGCAGTGATATGTTGTTGCTCTTCTCAAGACTACCTCGTGGCAACAGCTAACACACTTAGATTCAGCAAGGGGGGGGGTTAGATTCAGCAAGGGGGGGGGGGAGTAGTAGTAGTAGTAGTAGTAGTAGTATTAGTATTAGTAGTAGTAGTTGGTGTTGTTGTTGTGGTCTTCAGTCCGGAGACTGGTTTGATGCAGCTCTCCACAATACCCCATCCTGAGCAAGCCTCTTCATCTCTACATAAGAACGGTAATCTACATCTGTCTGAATCTGCTTAACTGTATCCATCTCTTGGTCTTCCCCTGCGATTTTTTCCCCATACACTTCCCTCCAATGCTAAATTCACAATTCCTTGATGTCTAAGAACGTGTCCTACCAATCTATCCCTTCTTTTAGTCATGGTATACCATAAATTCCTTTTCTCCCCAATTCTGTTCAGTACCTCCTCATTAGTTACGCTATCCAACCACCTAATCTTCAGCATTCTTCTGTAGCAACATATTTCAAAAGCCTCTATCCTCTTCCTGTCTGCACTGTTTATCGTCCGTGTTTCACACCCATACAAGGCAACACTCCATACAAATGCCTTCAGAAAGGACTTCCTTAGGCTTAAATCAATATTCGATGTTAACAAATTTCTCTTTTTCAATAATGCTTTTCTACCCATTGCCATTCTGCATTTTATATCCTCTGTACTGCGACCATGATTTGCTATTTTACTGCCCAAGTAACAAAACTCATCTACCTCCTTTATTGCTTCGTTTCCCAATCTAATTCCTTCAGCATCACCTGATTTTCTTACACTGCACTCCATTACCCTAGTTTTGCTCTTGTTAATGTTCATCTTATATGCACCTTTCAGCACACTGTCCATTCCGTTCAATTGCTCTTCCAGGTCCTTTGCTGTATCTGACAGAATTACTATGTCGTCGGCAAAACGCAATGTTTTTAATTCTTCCCCCTGAACTTTAATTCCTTCACCAAATTTCTCCTTGCTTTCCTTTATAGCTTGCTCAATGTACAAATTGAACAACAATGGAGAAAGTCTACAACCCTGTCTTACTCCCTTTCCAACCACTGCATCCCTTTCATGCCCTTCAACTCTGACAACCGCTGTCTGGTTTTTGTACAAGTTGTAAATAACCTTAAGCTCCCTATATTTTACTCCTGCTTGCTTCAAGAACTTGAAAGAGTGTATTCCAATCAACATTGTCAAAAGCCTTAAAATAAAAATACAGTCACAAACATCCACGGTTATGAACCACAATCAGGCGCTACTCTGATTCAGAACACGTACCGCTTCTTTAATCTGCCAGGATGAATAACGGCAATATATACAAGACTAAACACAGGGAGTTCAGATACGTGGACCCCGCTCCAAATTTCCTGGTTAGTATTAAGTTTTTAATTGTTGGTACATCCTTTTTGTACCTCTCGATTACGTCCCATAAATGTTTCACGGCATCAGGTCTGGCGATCTGGGTGGCCAAATCATTCGTTGAAATGGTCCAAAATGTTCTTGAAACCAATCGCAAACAATCGTGGTCGGCTGATGTGGCGCAATTTCACCCATAAAAATTCCACCGTTAATTACGAACATGAAGTCGATGAAAAGCTTCAAATAGTCTCCACCTAGCCGAAACACAACCACTTTAGACAACGATCGGATCTACTTGGAACGGAGGATTCGGTCCCTTCCATGAAAATACAGACAGCACCATACAGTAAGCTTACCATCAGATGTTACCAACCTAAGTTAGTACTCCTTACCAAGTCACTGTCTTCTAGTCATCTAGGGTTTAACTAATGCCACCTAGATACAAGGCCTGTGCGCTGCCTGCCAAGAGAAGTCATAACACAAGCAAACCAGATGTCTTACATAGCGTTGTGTTGAGTTGAGTTTGGGAATACGTGGACGTTGCACGGTGTCTTTCAGGATGTTCTTAAAGTCATTTATGTGATTGACAGAAAAATTTGACTTGATATATTTGTTAATCAAAAGTAAGATATTCGAATCGGACGATTCATATTAGGCATTTTGTCTCATACCAGCAAATATCTGCACGAAGAATCACATACACAACATTAAGAACATTCTGAAACGCATTGTGCAACGTGCAAGTATTCCCTTACTCAGTACAACGCTACGTAAGAGAAATAGTTTGCTTGTGTTATGACTACTCTTGGCAGGCAGCGCACAGGCCTTGTATCTAGGTGGCGATAGTTTAACCGATACGGCCAAGAGCTCAGAAGAGGCGCTCATGGCGTTCTCGTGCTGTTAGCAAAGGCACTCCAGATGGTCGTCTGCTACCATCGCCTATTAAAGCCAAACTGCGCCACACCCAACAGATTCCTGCGGTTATTTCCCGGAGCGTGACAGCTCTAGCAAATGCTCTTTGTACTTTGTCATAACTAGACCGCGGGTTTTTAGGTCGTAAAAAGAGAATTTTAGGCGCCTAAAAAGGACTCTTTCACTACCTCACTAGGCCAAATAAAATCTAATATCGGCCCTAAAAGTATTTTACAGAAGAAATAATCTAAAATGCGTAGTGTTGGCTTGAGGGCAAAATTGGACAATAGTGCTAGCAACCAGCATGAAAGCTCTCATATTGTTTCCATAGTCTTTTGCAGAAAGTTTCGCAGTAGTCTTAATTTTTAGTAGATACTGAAAGCTACGTTACTAGTGTACCAGTTTCGATTTTTAGTGCTATTTCATTCGTATAGAAAGAAATAAACTATAAGAGGAAGGCTTGAATGTGAGTTGTTATGGAAAAGTGTTGAACTTTTGATATGAAAAATACTCTGCAAATCAGAAGTCGTATCCTGAAACAAATGTTAGATATTGTTTAACAAATGCTGAATAAACCAGTGGTTTCCACACACCCAGGCCATAGTTAGCTTCACAGTAAATGACAAACATTTTGTAGGTTTACCATAAAAAAGGCATGGCGCTCATCTGGTAGTATTTATTTACTTACTGAGAATGAACGTTCATACATCAACGGATGTGACAACGGCATACTTCACTTTCGGCACATGTTTGACACGAAGGCTGCATTCATTGTAACCCTCGATTGCTTACGTAAAAGTTTCCTACTGTGCAGATCATGTGTTATACAAGTAACATGCAGCATCAGAGGGTAGAACACACTTTGAACAATGAAACACTACAACCATATCTGCAGCGGCATTTGTCAAACCCAGAAGCACTTTATTTTTATGTACGCCAGCTCTGAGGGAGTTGTTTTGAACAAATAATTAAAAAAATTCAAATCAAATGTTTGTTAAGCTTATGGGACTTAACTACGGGGTCATCAGTCCTTAAACTTACAAACTTATGAACTACTTACCAACTAGGAGGGCACAAATATCCATGCCCGAGGGGGGATTCGAACCCCCGACCGTAGTGGCCATGCTGACCGTGACTGGAGGGCCTCAGTCACCTCGGCCACCGCGGCCGACAAAAAAAAGTCTGGATTACTAACAATCAATTTTGAAATGTTCCGCCAAGACTGCCAATTATTTCATCTACAAAAATCCATAAGCCACACCGTGCAATACCTTCCCAGAAACTTTGCAGTGCGTTCCTATAAGTTGAGGGCATATAATTTTTACGCAACGTTAACTCTGCCGGTACAGACCGAAGGCAGCACTGTATTTGTTTATTTCTTTCTTTATTTTTCAAATATATACTTAAGTGTTTCTACTTTTGATTCTTTCAAGTAAGGCTTTTGTAAATAGAAGAAATAGGTGCCTCTTAGGCTTCTACAGCTGAAATAGGCAAGATCGTAAAAATAGGTTTTTTTAGGTGCAATAAAATTAGCTATTTCGGTTTTAATTGGTCATGAAACGCATTGTTACAAGTTTATTTGCAAGTACAAACTCAGGAAAATAATAGGTTATAACCTAAAGATCCCCGGTCGAGTCATTACGTGCAGGCAAAGAGCCACTGCATTGTCCATGGTGAGAGGAAATGCCTGAAATGTGATATTTTGGCACAGTCGTGAGAGGATCGCGGAATATTTCATTCCCTAAGTAAGGGCCTATTACTGAAATGAAATGTCACATGCGTTTGCTCCAAGTGCCGTTCCGCGTTCACAGTCTATTTATCTCCGTCGCGCGACCATAATCACGTCGTAAAGCTTTCCACATTAATCACCGGCGTGCAGATGGCAGCTTCGCCACTGCACTTCCCTTTTATACCTACCGCTATCTGTATCTGTACACTTCACAATCCCATATTTCCCACCGAAATATCTATATAGACTTTTGTTAGTCGGCTAAGTGTACATGTTATGGGCTCACAGGAGAGACCTACTGCGGTACAGGCAGCACAGTGTGGAGTTAAACAGGCCCGACAGATGGAAACTTACTCTAAACCCGAACTACGCGGGCTAATAACATTCTTGTTGTAGAAATATCTGACAAGGAGACCACATAGGTATTTGATTTTAGATTTTTTTTGATATTTATGTTACTTGAAGTTCAGAACTCAAATAACAATCAGCCAAAGCCATTCGACACAAGTCGAAAAATTTTTCCAGAAAATCGACTTTGACGTTTTTGCAAGTAAGCGAAAGTACCAGTTATTAAAGGAATTGTAGCTTCTATCGGGGTAGCTCAGGTGATAGCGTTCTGGTCTTACAACCTTAGGGTGGGTGGTTCGAATCCTACCGAGACAGATTTCTTCCTGTTTTAATACTTACACAATTTTAATATCCAATGGTAGTTTTTACGAAAAATGCACGTGTTTTCGTTTATTCGTAATTTTCTATATTTTATAAAAGGTTGTTAATAATAATAATAATGGATTCAATCAAAAAACATAAATTACATTTTTTCCAGAGATGGCTTCACTATTACCTGACGACGGTAGTCTGATTGTTCAGGTTCAGAAGAGCTACGATGCTGTTTTTCGAAATTCATCTCCATAGCTACTAATGGCTTTCCAAGCAGCTAACCCGTCCCTGGCCACCGTTTTTAGGTGACGACATGGTGTAGAGCTCGTCTACATACACATAAACAAAACCACCGACTCTATGGTTGTGACACCACAACATTACCACCTAATTTACACCGACGCCACCAAGATACAAGCCGGCCGCGGTGGCCGAGGGGATTGAGGCGCTCCAGTCACGGTCTGCACGGCCACTACGGTCGGGGTTCGAATTCCCCCCTCGGGCATGGATATTTGTGCCGTCCTTAGTATAAGGTAGTTGATAAGTAGTTTGTAAGTTTAGGGACTGATGACCCCGTAGTTAAGTCCCATAAGTTCTACAAACATTTGAACCAAGATACAAGGCCTGTGGGGTGCCTGCCAAGAGTAGACATAAAACATGCAAACTACTTGTCTTATGTAGCGTTGTACTGCGTTTTTGAATACATGCACGTTTCACAGTGTTTCAGACTGTTCTTAATGTTATTTACTTCATTCACAGAAATTTTTTTGTTGATATAAGAGATTTATGAATTATTACTAAGATATCTTACCGATATTGATATCGGATAATTCTTATTAGGCATTTTGCCTCATACCAGCAAAAATCTGACTGAGAATCACATAAATATCATTAACAACACCCTGAAACACACTGTGCAACGTACACGTATTCCCAAACTCATCACAACGATACGTAAGACATGTAGCTTGTGTAGTTTACTTGTGTTATGACTACTCTTTGCAGACAGCGCACAGGCCTTGCATCTAGGTGACATTGGCTGCACCGACAGATACTGCAACTGTTAATTATTGGTACTTACGTGTACTTTGGAAAACTTCAAATTCGATTTTCTCGAGAATTTTTGAGAGTTGTATCGAATGACTTTGGCTGATTGTTATTTAAGTTCTGAACTTCACGCACCATAAATATAAAGAAATTCTAAAATACTATACCCATGTGGTCTCATGTAAGTTACACAATGGTTTACCGTGAAATCCTGGCAGTTTATGGACCAAATGCAATGTCACGTCCACCCGTACTGAAATGGTGCTTACAATCTGATCACGATCGTTTAACGAGAATGCTGCTGGTGAAAGACAGGCCATTGATATCCACAAAAGGCGGCAGTGTGTATGTAATCGAGAAACTAATTCCCAGAAGTAGCAGATTTTCGGACGACGAGGACATTCACTTAGTGGTTCTCAACCTCCTCCGTGATCTATGAGCGAACTGCATCGTTGACGAATATGACACGACTGGCAGAACGTTCCGAGTGTTATTAATACCAAGTAAATTCATTTTCCACAGCAAATGTCTCAATATAAAAAATATGGTCATTGTAAGGCCAGGCATTAAATTAAGATTTGTGGCACGGCGGGGTTTCGAACCGGGTTTCTTTCTTACTAGGCAGTCGTCTTATCTATTCAGCCACCGTGACGTTATGTATATCGCGAATGCACGGGACAACCTGAGTACATAGTGGAACATCGAGGCAGAACTGAAGTTTGTGTTGTGGAGGGAGACGTACTTGGGTAATTCCGCGCATCTACGTTATGCCACATTACTTGAATGGATAAAGCGGCTGTCTATTAAACAAGAGACTCGCGTTCGAATCAAATTCAATGCGTCGACGTACAACGAAGTTCCGATTGTTTACATAGACTTAATGACTATGATGTAAAAATAGGACAATGCATCTGAGTAGCTACGAAGTGTAGAGCGACAGTCGGCGAAACTTTGTTACCTTCCCTAATACGGAACTTTCAAAAGTGCGATGTTGATGAAAGTCTACAAAGATTTCTGAATTAGAAGCCACGGCCGAGTGCATATGAGGCGCTATGCTACGATGCGCGAGGCCGTTGCCCGTCGGGGGTTCGAATGCCCCCTAGCGCATGGATGTTTGTGCCGTCTTTAGTATAAGGTATTTCATAAGTAGTTTGTAAGTTTAGGAACTGATGACCCCGCAGTTAAGTACCTTAAGTTCAAAATGTTCAAATGTTCGTTAAGCTTAAGTCTCGTGCTCTGGATTTTTATATCCTGCAAAGCTACGGGGAGCTGTTACCAGTGACATAGTATGTTATTAACGTTTTCCAAAGGGATCGTGCATACCTGGTGGATACCTATGGAATCAAGTAAGTATAGAGTCACGATGGCCTAGTAATTTTGTGACATATCTTGTCACATGTGTACAGTGCATACTACACAATGTATCAGACATTAAAGTTGACTAATTACGGTAGCGTAAGCTGAGTCTCTTAAATCCGGTAGGAATTACTTTTTGAGTGATAAGTTGCAATACCGAGGAGAGGAAGCGACACAGTTTGCCAGCGAGCAGCCAGCAACACTTTACAAGACGCTACACGAAACCTACAACACATGTTCAAGCTGACAATGAGGCGCTCGAGAAATACCTTGACCGAGTTGTGGCTAACGCCAGTCACGAAGTAAATTTAATTTGAGTAGAAGTGACTTGAAACCGAAAAGATGACAATGAAAATTTTACTCTACGAAACTCGGCTGAATTTCTGGAAAATACACACAATAAAGATGGTAGATGAGTTTTGTTACTTTGGTAGTAAAATAACATAACGGTCGCAGTATAGAGGACATAAAATGCAGAAAGGTAACTGGAGGAAAAGCTTCTTTGAAAAAGATAAATTTCCTAACATCGAATCTAATATATAAAGCAGAGTGTCTGTATGTTTCTACGTGTTGCATACAAATCTACAGTTTTGTTCCAATGTTTATGAAATTTTGTATACGTAAGCTTCAATCCACGAGGACGGTCGCCGGATACCTAAACCATTGGACCGATTTAAACCTAATTTGGTACACACATTCCTTACCGTGAGATAACAATTGCTGCATGGTTAAGAATCACATACGGCACATGGTTCAAAATATATTACGTCATAACCAATAGAAATCACAAAAAATGTCATATAATACGGCGAGACTTTCGAAATACACTGCATTCGGTATGACGTTACAATTTATAATTTGTACACTGCAAATTGTAGCCGCAAAAATTT
This sequence comes from Locusta migratoria, assembly GCA_026315105.1. Taxonomy (NCBI): domain Eukaryota; kingdom Metazoa; phylum Arthropoda; class Insecta; order Orthoptera; family Acrididae; genus Locusta; species Locusta migratoria. Next base: position 274,122,113 of record CM048748.1, read on the forward strand.
TTACAGACAGTATTCACAAATACAGCTGATTGTACCCTCTAAATTGTATCACAGTACGACACGTTGTTCATGAGGTATGGGCACATAAACAGTAACGTTCCGCTGTGCATGGACTAAAACTACAGCATTCGGTATCACGTTACAATTTATAATTTCTGAACTACAAATTGTAGCCGCAGGAACTTTTACAGACAGTATACACGCATATAGTTGTGTGCAACATCTAAACTGTAGCACAGTGTGACATGTAGTTCATGAGATAGATGCATATATTAACGTTCATGGAAAACCGCCCCATCATGCACCAAGGTTTAATCTATTACTTCTTTACTACTAATTGTATTCAAAAATTGATTTTACAGATATACAGCCCTTATACAAATGAATATATACCTTAAGAAATGGGAGGAGTAAATAAATACCCGGGCAACGCCTGGTTTTCAGTTAGTATTAACCCAGATAGCGCTGACGTCCTTTCAGAAGGACAAGAACGGCAACTTACTTTCTTTTATTCTTGTCTGTAAGAATTCGTCTACAGTCACATATTTTATTTCTCTGAATCACGTGCTCCCATTTCAGATCAATTTTAGCTTGTATTGTAGATTGCAAAGTGGTTGGATACAGCTGCAAAGTTGAGGTTCATACAGAAGATACTGAAGACTTCCTCGTAGTTGGGTTTATATTTCTTGAACTTTCTTCAATTTTTGAAACACTTCTATGTATATATTTCATCTTAAATGTTGTTTTCATAATATGATTCATCAGATTAAAATTATAAAACATTCATTTTGACGTGATTGTGAAAAAAAAATCACTTATAACTATCTTCTGCAGTCATATGACGGTAATTAATAGCTTCTAAGAAAAAAAAATGAAGCAAAAATAATTCCGCGCTATCTGGGTTAATATAAGTGTAAGGAAGTCCTTTGTAATGACATTTGTGTGGAGTGTTGCCTTGTACGGTAGTGAAATTTGGATGATAAGCAGTTTATACAGGAAGAGGATAGAGGCTTTTGAAATGTGGTGTTACAGAAGGCCGGCCGCGGTGGCCGAGTGGTCTGCGGCGTGTCAGTCACGGTCTGCACGGCCGCTGCCGCTGCGGTCGGGGGGGTTCGAATCCCCCTTCGGGCATGGGTATTTGTGCCGTCTTTAGTATAAGCTAGTTCATAAGTAGTTTGTAAGTTTAGGGACTGCTAACCCCGTAGTCAAGTCCCATAAGCTCTACAAACATTTGAACATTTGTTACAGAAGAATGGTGAAGATTTGATGGGTAGGTCGGTTAACCAATGAAGATAATTTTTTTTTCTGCATATAGCATCTGTTCTGGTTTGTTGCCAACACAAGTTCTTTGACTAAACTTCAGTAAGTGGCTGATAATGGCCTAAGAAGCCGAGAATCTATTAACGAAATAAACAAACCTGTAGAACAAAAACAGCAGTGGCGTAACTACGGGGGGGGGGGGGGGGAAGATAGAACCACCCCGCCCACAAAAACACCGAAAGAAAGAAATTGAAATTTTAGTTCTGAATGTGAAAATATTTTGCTAGCACCCACCTACTTAAGGGAGACATGACCATCCCAATAAAATAAGAGAAATCAGATCGAACAGATCGAAAACGGAACGATTTAGGTGTTCTTTCTTCCCGCGCGCTATTAGAGAATGGAACGGCAGAGAAAAGTTATGAAAGTGGTTAATGAACCCTCTGCCATGCACTTAAATGTTATTTGCAAAGTATCTATGTAGATAACAGCAATCTGGTAAAGATTGGAAACTCGGGGTGTCTTACCATAAGCTTCATTGGATGGGAGCGAATTAATCTTCAACTTTGGTAGTCTGTCTGGAAACTGACTAAAATTTAGTTCGTCAAGCAGATCTATCCCCCCCCCCCAAAGCCAAGTCCTAGTTACGCCACTGAAAAACAGTATTGTGTATTTTAATTTTCATATTTTTATATTGCTGCTAATGATAGTAACGTATCTTTTGCAACATCTTGCTTTCTGAATACCGTAGTGAGGTTTCGCAAGAATGCATTCCGTAGAGCTAAATACGGTTGGAGTAGTGAGTGCCGGGAACAAGTAGAAGCGAGTGCAGCGGCGAGTGCGATTGGCGCGGGCTAGGCCGCGCGGAAGCCGTACGCTGCTGCGAGGAAGCCGCAATGTCCGCTGTTGGGCAATGGGCGTGTCGGCAGCGACCCGCTTGCGGAAGACCGGCTTTCTTCTGCTCAACACTGCCAGCCAGCCGCCTCTCTCGGCGACGCTGGCCTCGCGCCTCAGGCACATCAGTGATCCCCTCACTCTCAAAATGTTCAAATGATTGTAAGTCCATCGGACTAAACTGCATGGTCATCAGTCCGTAGCTTACAAACTACTTAAACCTAGGTAAACGAACCTAAGGACAAACACACACACACACACACACACACACACACACACACACACACACACTCTTCACACCCACTCACACTGACACACCCATGCCCTAGGGAGGACTCGAACCGCCGTGTTGCGGTGCGCGCGGCAGTCCGCCGTCGGGGGTTCGAATCCCCCCTCGGACGTGGATGTTTGTGTCGTCTTTAGTATAAGGTTGTTCATAAGTAGTTTGTAGTTTAGTGACTGATGACCCCGCAGTTAAGTCTCTTAAGCCTTACAAACATTTGAACAAACCTTCGGATTTACATTTGTAGATCTGGCGAAAGCTTTTGACGATGTTGAGTGGAATACACTCTTTTGAATTCCGAAGGTAGCAGGGGTTATATAATACGGAGCGAAGATTATATTCAACGTGTGCTGAAACCAGACAGCAGTTATTGGAGTCGAAGGGCATGAAAGGGACGTAGTGGTCGAAAAGGGTGTAAGAAACGTTTTGTTGATCAATCTGTACACTGATCAAGCTGTGAAGCAATGTAAGGAGAGATTTGGAGAGGAAATTAAAATTCCTGGAGAAGAAAAAAAAAATCTTTGCTATCTTTGACAGAATTAATGTCATCGGCAAATAGCAAAGGACCTGGAAAATCAATTCAATGAAATGGACAGTATCTTGAAAGAAGGCCGGGATATACGGTGTGCAGCCAAGATTGGAGGGCGTCATCTCTCTAGGAAAACTGGCCTCAGTATTCCAGGCCGAAATCACTGACATCAGGGCGTGTGTGGAGGAGAATTTGCGTAGGTGCTACAAAGATCGTAGCATCCCTATCTATTCAGACAGCCAGGCAGCCCTGAGATCACTGGCAGCTCCTGCAACAAGGTCTAAAATTGTTGCAGGATGTCACAGGGTTCTGGTGGAGCTAGGGGAAAGCAATAGAGTAAACCTATCGTGGGTCCCTGGCCACTCGGGAATCAGTGGCAACGAACATGCCGACAGATTGGCCAGGATGGGGGGGGGGGGGGGACCGGAATCTGTCCTGACAATCACCAAGGCAATGATCAAATTGGAGCTACGCAACTGGCTCAGAAGACAGCACGTAGAATATTGGACCAAAGTCTATCAACAAAAACATGGCAAGGTAATGATGCCAAAGCCATGTTTTAAAAGAAGCTTTGCAATCCTGGGCCTAAACAGGAGAGAGATTACATTAATGGCTGGATTGCTGACAGGCCACGGGAATTTCAAAAACACCTACGTACAATCGGAATAACAGAAGAGGACCCTAAATGTAGAATCTGTGATGATGGTGATGAAACTGCATCACATCTAATCTTCGAATGCATTGCATTGGAGAGTAAAAGGCACAGAACATTTGGGACAACCAGACACGAAGAAATTGTGTCTAATAAAGAACTGGTAAAGGGACTCCTTGCACTGTTCAAGGGCATTGGTTGGCTTTACTAGATAAACAGGGAGCGATACCGCACAATAAACTTAGTTTCGGTGCGGGCAGTGGCGGGTTGGTCCAAGACTGTTTTGGCTTCCCTGAAAAAAATCAATCAATCAAAGGTAAACTAACCTAAGACAACACACACACCCATGCCCCATGGAGGACTCGAACCTCCGACGGCGAGCAACCGTGCGCTCCGCAGCGAGGCGCCTTAGACCGCTCGGCTACTCCACCGCGGCTTCACAGGTGCTCCCAATGACTTCGGAAGTCTGAGAGATCACGCATTTCACTGAGAATCTGTTTTCACCACCGCAAGACGAACCGTATAATACACTCCAAGGCGTCTTCACTTTATCTCTGCGCTCGCGTCTTAGTGTTAACACGTACATTTTGGTGCCAACTTGCAAGGTGTGTAAACAAGAGTTTGCAATTCTAAGGGACCAAACCACTCTGGTCATCGGTCCGTAGATTTACAAACTGCTTAAACCTAGGTAAACTAAGCTAAGGACAACACACACACCCATGCCCTAGGGAGGACTCGAACCTCCACGGTGAGCAACCGCGCGCTCCGCAGCGAGACGCTTTAGGCCGCTCGGCTACTCCACCGCGGCCCCCTCACTCTCTCCTGTGTTACTACACACTAATTCAGGCTGTTTCAATAGGAACAGTTAATACTCCACTAGCTTATTCAAGAAACTCCTGTATTCGAGGTCGCACAAGGTCAATGATGATGAAATCTTCTCGGGTTGAAGCCGAGTCGGTGCTTCGTTCTCCGGAGAACGAAGCACTAACTCGGCTGTCAGCCCGAGATTTCATCATCGACATATTCGCCGAGAAACCCTGCATTCTCAAGGTCAATGATGTTCACTGCATTCGATGACTCACGTATTGTCTACCACGCAACCAGTTTTGGTTGCTAATGGCAGCAGCGGAATGCACTGGTAAGCACAGCATGAGACCACGGGACGCAGTTGAACTGCCCAGTCAACGAGTAACTGAAGTCCCATTAACCCTCTCGTGCGTCGCTTCCTCAAATGAGGACACTTAAATGTTTCTTATTTCTGACATATTTTACACCTGAGGTGACCGTAAAAGCACAGGTACGTAATATGAGACCTAATAATGAATGCTAGAATGTCTCATAGACGGCAGTGTTAGTCGTTGGGCTAACAAAGAAACGGAAAGTAGAGATTACAAGAAAGGGTAGAGGCAGGCCTTCACATGTAAGTACATTGTAGTCTGTACATCGAAAAACAAGAATGCCTGTCATTCGGTAGCCAACGATTTATACTGTAATGGGCTATAACAGTGGCCAGCCAAGTCAGGTGGTCCCAATGCCAAGAAGTGCCACGATCGGGGCTACCGACATAAAACGCGTTACATTTGAGAAAAGTCTAAACTTGCTGTGCGCCCTGAATGAAATATACAAAATAGTGGACACTGTTCATGTATTCTTTGATGTACTTAATAGATGTTCCATGTAAAATGTAGCAGTTTTCGTACTCACTGTCCACTTTTGAGGACACCTCCTTACTGGTCTATGAAACTATTATTTTAGATAAATTATGATGAAATCAGTACAAGATATGTCTTAAGTTACCAAATAATCTATCAGAAATTTTGTTCATTGTTAGGTTGATAATTCGTGCATGAGAGGGTTAAAAGCAAACACTAGTGGACACTTCCCACATTGGAGCTGCTTTCCTCTAACCAGAGTGCTCTAGGTCACACCCGAACCGTTCGCCGTGGCACAGCTGTTCAATTCACCTCTAATTCTCTGTCCGGATTTTTGTGTTTTCATCCCGAATCATAGGTCTAGTCCTTTTATTTCGAATTTTATCACACATAGCAAAAACAGTACCAGCATAATCGGCTAACGGTACACATAAGTCTCATAAAAAGCACAAACCATATATTACTGCATCTGGAACCTTCAAGACAAGCCATGATTTAGCATCACGTACAGAGTCATTATAATTACAGAAATCAGCGAACGTTAGTTCACATGACTTATGTGAAGCGGCATTTTACGAAGCCTGAAATACATCTTAGTGACTGTGTGCCAGCAATCTTAAAATAAACGAATTGTAGCACTGAGGCATAGCGAACTGTTAGTCTGTTTGGCGCGCAGGTCATTTGTTCGAATCTCAGCGAAAGCAATTTTCTGTATTCTAAATTATTTACAAAACGTAACGTAAACGGAACACCCAGAAGATGGCCACTTGCAATAGTGGCCGAAACGTCGGTGAAGTATTTGATATATTGACGATGCGGTCCAACACCCAGAAGAGTTTTATAAACTATTTACAATTACTTATTTTTTCTAACTTAACTGAGTGGATTTTTTATTTCTAATAATTTGCAACGCTATTTTCGTACTCGACTTTTTTTTTATTTGCTCTCCTTTTTTTGTCCCATGATTTTTTCGATTAGAATCTTCCCATGTCACCTGTAACGTCTACGGAGGGCCAAACAGCACTGCTCATGGGCTAGTAACGTGGTAGCTCCCATAGTGACGAGCCTAACTAGTGTGGGGATGATATTTTCAGGTAACTAATCGTAAAGAGAAATTAGTTTGCTTTTAGGGCTGAAACTGAAATTTTCTTCAATGAGTTTTCTCGTTGAGACTATCCTTAACAGCCATGAAGAAACCAATTACAATTTTAGTTCTTCCGCAAATTGATGACCGCCGTTAACTACGATATATTACACATCACGAGGTTCAAAATGTTCAAACGTTTGTAAAGCTTATGGGACTTGACTACGGGGTCATCAGTCCCTAAACTTACAAACTACTTATGAACTATCTTATACTAAACACGGCACAAATATCCATGCCCGAGGGGGGATTCGAACCCCCGACCGTAGTGGCCGTGCAGATCGTGACTGAAGCGCCTCAGTCTCCTCGGCCACCGCGGCCGGCTCATCACGAGGTCTTATTTACATTAGGGTATGGTTTTAAATTGTGGGCAATAAAAATCGTCCATAATGACAGTTCAGTCATTCACTGCTGAGAAGCATCCGTTAAAAATACGCATTGGACCGTCCAACAATTTTTCAATATGGCACGTATCAACATTAGGCATCGCTATCAGTCAGTTTTTTTTCACCACAACCTTTGTTTTCGCTTCGCCAACTTCCACTCATACTGTTGCTTCCAACCTAATCTGAACCTCGGTCTGTTCAACAGATCAGTGTATCACACGGGATCCAGTAGGGGTCCAATGCGTACCTTCAGCAGACACCAACAATGTTTCTGAAGTGACACGCCATGTTTATGTCGCCTATAGCCGAGCAGTAGCCTATGTGGTAACACACTAACGTTCCGTGAAAAATCTCTACTTGCAAGTAATTTTAATCTGACTATAACAACATTGCTACAGCACTAGTGGTGTTGGTACAAAGTACAGTAACGATTACTGATTGAACGTGAAGATATACAATCGCAACTATGGAGCGTTCCGCAGGACGCGGAATACCAACACAAACAACCCGAAATCGCCTTCCAGATTATGGCATCTGCGCACGGAGGCCTAAAGTGTGTGTCCCATTAATAACATGACACCTTTTAGCCCACAAAACTGGGCCGAGGAACATCAGGATTGGAGTCGTAACGAATGGCGACGTGTTCTGTTGACAGATGACTCAATATTTTGTGTTCAGACGGACAATCGTTGTTCCGTCATGTGGAGAGAACTTGGGGGCAATGCAACTTATGTGAAGGAAACACCACCATATCATTGTGGTGGATGAACGATGTTGGTAGGAGTCAGTATTGGCAGACGTACGGACTTCTGTCGTTCAGAATGGCGCTTTGAATGCTGAGAGGTAGAGAGACGAGATGCTTCGACCCTCTGTTGTGATCTGCACTGGTGTCATAGGAGGTGGGTTCCTTCTGGTGGACGATAACGCTCGTACTCTCAGAGCTGCACTGGTTGACAACATGCTCGAAGCTGAGTAAACTGAACCAATAGACAGCCCAGCTTGTTCACCGGACTTGAGCGTGTCTGAAATGCTTTTGGTAGAAGCACTGCAGCCAGACCAGCACCTCCCACAACAGTTGCAGAGCTGAATAATGCACTGATGGAAGGATTGCTAAATATTCAAGAGCTGAATGATAACCTGCTCTTGCCGTACAGGTGTGCAATTGCACTGGCCGTCCGATATGACCACCACACCTAGAGGGCAACGAGACACGTTTTCACGATTACTCGTATGGTAGCCGCATGGTGCGTCTCTCTAAATAAATATAAACCTCAAGTAAAGAACACCTCCAACATCTCGCGGCGTAATAAATAATATTCTAGCCGATTTGCCATCCAGATTAATAGTCGGTATAAATGTACAAGAATGCAAGAAGACATTGGCTACAGCTGATCTTGATACAACGCTCTTGATACCTTTCATGTGAATTTTCTCTTCAAATCCCGATTCGTCAAATTCCTTATTGAACGACGGGATAAGTTTGTTTATTTCATCTACAAATTTTCGGGACGGTTTTTCAGTGTGTTAACATAGTCAAGTTGACGCTTGTTTGTATTATCAATAACTTACGTCTCCCAATTCTATGGCACTGTTCGAAGTTATACAACTCTTGACTGCTTCCCTTAAAAGCCCTGTACTTGTCTGTTAATACCAGAAGTGATGTAGTCATTGGACAGCCATCTCAGGTTTTAAGTATTTCAGCTATAATCTATGGATGCCAATAGCTAAGTACTGGCCACCATTCTAAGCACGCAACATAACAGATCCCTGGTCAGAGGGCTTGAAGATGAGAAGGAAGTGACGAAACTAGTAGAAACAATAGTCTTTAACGGCTGAAGGTTTTCAGTTCTTTTAACTCAACATGAAGAACAAGGGCTCTTATCACCTTCCTTAGAAATGGACATACAATTAATTTATTAACCTTGCCTATACGATAATCACCTTTTAAAAACTAGACAGAACAATAAGAGGATAACTTGGCGGATGCAAGCAAGGGCGGATTCGGGAGGGGGGGGGGAGAAAGAGCACAGGGGCACGTGCCGCTACCCCCCCCCCCCCCGCAGACGGCCCGACGAAAAATGAGAGAGAGAGAGAGAGAGAGAGAGAGAGAGAGAGAGAGAGAGAGAGAGAGAGAGAGAGAGAGGGGGGGGGGGGGGGGAGAGAGAGACTTCACACTGTTGTCAACAGGGCTCCCCACTCGGTCGTTTGCGCATGCGCGAAGCACGTCCATACGCGCGAGAATAGGATTTATCGTATTCCCTCAACAAACGATCGTATGAGTGCGTCTTTAAAAGACGCTCTCACTTCCTGTGTAGAACGGGATTAATGCCCTTGCTTCATGAGACACTGTTCGGAGGTTTGGAAATTATTCCGGGCAAAATCTGGTGATCAGGTACTCGTCCCACTACCACTCCTCCCCTTGCTTGACAAATATCGGACAGTGAAAATTTTACACTATCCGACTCCATCACCATTGTCAAGGCTCGCGTTAGCGGTGTAGTCTACGAAAACACATTAGGACCGACCCATCTTATAGTAAGCGCCAGCGTTTGCATCAGTTCGTCTTTCTTCAGTTACACCAGAACGTGACTTTGAACTGTCCGACAGGACAGGAGCGCACGTGAAAAAAGAGTAATCGCTGAAACTATGCACTGCTATGGCGAGCAAAACAGACGCATTCTCAAACCACTACTGTCCCTCTGTAAAGACGGCAGAAATTCTTGAGCGTCGCTTTGTCTTCAAACGTTTGTCTTCTTTCTCTCTTGACTGCATTAATGGAACAGACATATCCACGCTATTCGTTACAATGTTTACGAGATCGTAACAAAGTAAAACAGATAATGCAGTGACAGCATCTACCCCTCCCCTTGCAGTGAGGCGACCTCTACAGCAGAGACGAACTTTTATTAACTGACTGCCGTGAACAAGCATTCATAACTGAGGTCGTCTCGCACTCCTTGGGCGGTTTGGAACCATCTGATAAAACAGGAAATTGAACGCGCGGACATCAATACCGCTACGCCTTCTCTCTCGCTCCCTCGTGGAGCGAACCAACCACAGCAGCGCGTCGACCAGTGGGCAACGCAGTCATCGCAAGAATCCAGAGCAGAGTTTCGCCTGTTGACGAAGCGGGACAAATAAGAATTTACCTATTCACTGATCGGTCAATTGTTAACAATATCTTCAACTTCACTAATGAAATTCAACATTTTTCCACAGAACCGTCTACAACTCACGTAATTTGCTTGTTTGACCCTGTTGTATGAGGCAGTGGATATTTTTATTGTCACTACCCTCTATTGGCCGAAATGCTGAAAGGTGACCACCTGTGTCTGCTCATAACAACCATTGTTTCGGGACGCGCGATGCTGAGTAGTTCACTGATCTATATTGCTAGCTGACATGGTAGGGTAATGGCTGATGATCTCCTCCACCACCTTCTATCAGCTACGCACGATTCCATCACATTTCCTAACAACCTTTTAGTATACAATCATGTTTACTGAATTATTTTCGCTCTTTTCGAGGAAAGAAAAAGTGTGTAACGTTGCGCAGTGGCACACTTTTGCCGGGCACACAGCACACAGACACGCAGTAGATTATTCGGAAAGAAAAGATGACAAGGTTCGGAACCAAATCAAGGGTCTTCGATTACGCGGCCGATCGCCCACTAACGAACGCTACAAGACAGAACTGCATCCCTGTGACACACTGGAGAGTTCGATACAAGAGCCATACTGATAACGACGGGCGCCAGTGCCAATAGCCGTCCCTTTTCGCCGGCTGTATCAGATCTGACAGAGTCAATAAAAAAAGGCGTGGCTGCTCGTCGCTAAAAAACATCAAAGCGCTCTCTCTCTCTCTCTCTCTCTCTCTCTCTCTCTCTCTCTCTCTCACACACCACCACACACACACACACACACACACACACACACACAGCAACCATCCCACCAGCTCTTTCCCAGTGTAAGAAAAGACTGGATATGGAATTTAGTCTAATTAAATCAAGCAATGCCAAGGAAATTAGCCTACATTACAAAACTTGACGTTGAATGCAGTAAACTAATGTTTGCACATCTGGACAGCAAAATAACTGACGATGGTCAATAACAAAATAGGGTTTGCGAAAAGGAGTAATTTGCTAAAGTACAATATGATTTTCACAATGAATCTTGTATGTAAGTGAAACGTAGGAGATAAGATTTTCACACTAGAAGAGAATAGAAAAAAAGCTTTTAAAATTTGGTGGTACCCAAGTATGTTGCAGATTAGGTAAGTACGGGAAAGGCATCTTTTGGCAAAGACTAAGAGTAAGGGTCTATTTAAAACACAAAGGTAAGAATAAAGGGAGATGGCGCTACGTATCCCAGCCGTACTACGCTTGAAGCCATTGTCGCTATCACACTCCAACCAAAACACTGACAGTGTGTTATAGCTGTGTCTGTATTTGAAGTCGCTAATTGCATCACATACGCATGTAACGTTCTGAAACTGGTTGTTTCAAGTTGTTTAAAATAAAATCTCGAAAAACGAAAAAATTTCACCTTTATTTTGTTTCAAAATAGTTTTTACTAAAATATTACGAATCGCAAACTTGGGTTCTGGATGTTTAGCTAATCTCACGATCATCAGATAAAATAATTCGATTCAGTGAACCAATACCAGATTTACGAGGACAGTCGCGATATCTTTTCTTTGTATAGTAAGTTTCATAAACATTGAAACTATGTTTTGCTTTCGAAATCGTTCACTTAATAAAAATCAAATTTATATTTTATTCCTCATTTATTCGTAAATAGTATATTAAGTGGGGGTAATAACTTTCATCTTTAGAAAATCGATAAGACAAAAATACGGTATATCACAAATAAAGATGTTGTATCGGTTCGTTCACAATGAAAGTGGTAAAATCACACGTTAGTGAGGCAATTTACACATGAAATGGTATTTCCTTCGATTTAGCGTCACAATCGGAACGATTCGCACACATAAACGTCACCCAAGTCACCGTAACAGTGCAAAATCCTTCCAAAAACGAGCGACAAGTATACGCAAACAAGGTAAATACAGCAGTGTTTTGGTGGGATCAAGATGGCTACCCTTGGCTTCACAGCTGTGGCGTCAGAGTGCCTCTGTTTATTCTTACCACCACGAGTTAAACAACACTTCTGTTTACCACACGAAATACAGAAGCAGTGTAACAACAACGTCACTTACGCGAAGCTATGTCAGTGAGAGCCACGGAAAAGGTTGGAAACGGGACGGACACAGAGGGAGGTGGCTGCAGCTAATAGGGTCTCCCAAAGTGTAATTTAAAAGACCTGGACGCTATTTCAGACAACAGGAACCGTTAAAAGAAGGCAAGGCCAAGGTCGTCCACAGGTAGCGTCAGCAAGAGATGACCACTGTCTCAGCAAGTCGAGACCAGAGCCTGAATGCACCTAAGCTGCAACGAACCCCCCCCCCCCCCCCCCAGGCAGCAAGAGGACGCGCAATACCAACACAAACAATCCGAAATCGCCTTCGGGAAAAGATGACATATTTTAGCCAACAAAACTGGGCCGAAGAACACCAGGATTGGAGTCGTAACGAATGGCGACGGGTTCTGTTCACAGATGACTCAATATTTTGTGTTCAGCCGGACAATCTTTGTTCATGTGGAGAGAACTTGGGGGCAATGCAGCTTATGTGAAGAAAACATAACCATATCATGGTGGTGGATGAACGATGTTGGTAGAAGTCAGTATTGGCAGATGTACGGACTTTTATGTCGTTCAGGATGGCGCTTTGACTGCTGAGAGAGAGAGAGAGGCGAGATGCTTCGATCTTCTGTTGTGCCCTGCACTGGTGGACGATAACGCTCGTCCCCTCAGAGCTGCACTGGTTGACAACATGCTCGAAGCTGAGGAAACTGAACCAATGAACTGCCCAGCTTGTTCACCGGACTTGAGCGGTCTGGGATGCACTTGGCAGAAGCATTGCAGCCAGACCAGCACCTCCCACAACAATTGCAGAACTGGATATTGCACTGATGGATGAATGATAGATAACCTGTTCTTGCCGTACAGGTGTACAATGGCACTGGCCGTCCGATATGATCACACACCATATTAGAGTGCAACGAGACACTTTTTCACGATTACTCGTATAGTAACTGCATGGTGCCTCTTTCTAAGTAAATATAAACCTCATGCAAAGAGATTAGACAGAAAAATATCGTACTGTATCGTATATGATATGTCTGCTAATGCCCTAATTGTTTTGAACAGTGTATAACTGTCGTTTAGGTTAATGCATGCCCTGTCAGTAGTGCAGTTCTACTAGTCATTAGTGCAGTTTTACTAGCGCTGGGTCAGCTTTGTCGTGCCACTGACAAGGAGACCACATAGGTATCGGATTTTGTTTTTTTTATTACTACTATTTACGGTACGTGAAGTTCAGAACTCAAATAGCAATCGGCCATGGCCATTCGACGCAACTCTAAAAAATTCGCGAGAAAATGACTTTGAAGTTTTGCAAGTACACGTAAGTACCAATAATTAAATCAGTTGCAGCATCTGTCGGTGTAGCTCAGGCGGTACCGTTCTGGGCTTGCAATCATTGGGTCGGTGGTTCCAATCCCGCCGTGACAAATTTTTTTAGTTGTGTTTAAATAATTACACTATTTTAATATCTAATGGTTATTTTTACGAAAAAATACACGTATATTTGTATGTTCGTAATTTTTCCATATTTATAAAAGGTTGTTAATAATGATGGTTTCAATTAAAAATCACAACCGAAGTCACGTTTTTTTTTCTGTATTGGCTTCACTACTAGATGACGACGGTTGTCTTTGAGTGTTCCATTTGTGAACAGCTACGTTTTTGGAACGTCATCTCAATAGCTACTAATGGTTTTCCAAGCAGCTGACCTAGGTGACGACAGTGTTCAGCTGGTCTAAATACACAAACAAAATTTGACAACATGTGAAATTAGAGATACCAAAATTTTTTAGATAACTAAATTCGAAAACAACGAAAAGAATAACTGTCACAGCGGGATTCAAACCACCGACTCTACGGTTTTGAGGCCAGAATGCTACCACCTGAGCTACACCGAAAGAAGCTGCAACTGTTTTAATTATTGGTACTCATATGTATTTGCACGCCGGCCGCGGTGGCCGAGGTGACTGAGGCGCTCCAGTCACGGTCAGCACGGCCACTACGGTCGGGGGTTCGAATCCTCCCTCGGGCATGGATATTTGTGCCGTCCTAGTTTGTAAGTAGTTCATAAGTAGTTTGTAAGTTTAGGGACTGATGACCCCGTAGTTAATTCCCATAAGCTTAACAAACATTTAAACATTTGAACTAAATGAGGAACTGAATCAGCTGTTTTTCAGCCGCCATATTAAGTGGGCTAGGAAATCCGATTCAGGCTATGCCATGTAAACACGACAGTGAAAAACGGTTTACGAAATTCGGTTTTCGTCTTCCGGAGAATGTGTTGCGTGTAAACATACTGACCGAGAGGCCGCGGCCGCCAGCTAACTAGCTGGCCGCTGGTGCACGCCCACCGCCTCGTAGCGGCCGGCCAGTCAGCTTGCGTTCGCTGCCTTTTCGTATAATGTAGACACGGAGGCCCGAGCCGGAGCGATCGCTAGCTCATTGGCTGCCCGCTATGACGCAGTGGTGTGTGCCCCAGCGGCCGGTCAATCGGCTAGCGATCGCGCTGGCTCGGAACTACCTTGCTTACGTAGCAAGCCGTCCGCGCAGGGGCCTGTATTTCTCGCCGGTCACGGGCCAGTTGTAAGGCCTTGTCTTCTAGGTGGTGTTGCCTGAGCCCGGGTAGATCGGTCGCCTGCCGCCAGTATCGCCATCGACCACCGCCAGCACCCCGACCAGAAGGATGCTGCTGCCGAGGGCCATCATCTCCAGCAGCGCGCACTCGCCACGCGGAGGGCGTCGCCAACTGCCGTGTCTTCGCTGCTGACGCAAGCAGGCGTGGGGAACAAGGCCACGGACAGCACGCCACTCCACCGTCAGCAAAGCAGCGCCACCAGCACGGCGCATTCAGCCGAAATCAGCAGTTTTGCACCTCAGCTCAGCCGGAGAAATAAAGGGGAATTCCAAGAGGCTGTTTCACTGGTCCCGTAAGGCGTTCAAAAAAGAACCCCAGTGTCCCCAGTAACAAAACCTTGAATTAATGTTGCAAACACTGTTCACATTTGAACCTCAGTATGCATATACTATAACTTTGTGTCACTGGAAACAGTCTTTGAAGGTGCATCATTTATTGCGATGAAGTATATGCTGCTGAGCTGCCAACACTAGAAAGACATGATCTGCACAACTGTAGAAAGAAAAATTATGAGGAAAGACTGTTCAAAAGAACTGTAGCAGATTATGAGGACAGTATTAGATGACATCAGTAATCAAATGGCAAGCTTTCCAGATTATCTATGTTCAAATGTTTGTTAAGCTTAGGGGCCTTAACTGCGGGGTCATCGGTCGCTAAACTTAGAAACTACTTATTAACTACTTTATAGCAAAGACGACAGAAACATCCATGCCCGAGGGAGGATTCGAACCTCCGACGTGTGGTGTTATCGTTACAAAAATACAAGACATGACTGCCCGGCATGGTCATACAAACGACAGTCAGCGAGTCTGACAGACCCGCTCGCCCATCAAGTCGTTCTGGGAGAATGTTTGACAGAAACACACTCTTACATAGCCTGCTGCCGCGGTGTTTGCGACACCCAGTTCGCAAGTGATTACTGATCCTTACTCTATGCGCGACGTGCCGCGCGAGTTTGTATACGTCCCCCCCCCCCCCCCCCCCCAATCACACTGAACACTCTGAGAAATTTGGAATCATCGGAATACCAAATAGACGAGATCCTTAGGCATAAAACAGTCGTAACAAGGAACCCTGTGGAACACCCGCGACTAGCCCTCACAATTACGAAAATATAAACAGACCGCTTCCTGGTGGTAGGGTAGCATTCCCATATTGATAACTGCCATTTGCAGGGAAATGGTGTGTTGGTACTCAATGATGCCAATTATCTGTTAAACCATAGCCTGTCTTGATTTAACGGATGGAAATAATGTTCGTAAAGGCTCCCTAACCTTGTTGTTAAGGAAAAAAAAGTAGAAGGGAAGTCGATAGTTTAAGTTATACAGGAGATAATATATTTGAAGGAAAAATAGGATAAAATTGCGGTATGGAAAGTAAGGCCGATGAAATTAATTTTTTCAGTAATCACAAAAGTTACATAGAAATTACGGCAAAAAAAAACCCACCCTAAGTTATAACACCACACTAGCTACTAACTTTAATATAGTTGCAAACAGATATGAGGAAATTTCGTAGAAACGTGACATTTTTGTTTCCACTCGTGAAAACAAACTCTAAATTTCTGAACGGGTATTGATAATTTCCTGACTTTTGACGTAGAAATAATACTGAGTACTGGGAAAGTAGTTATTATAATACAGGGTTGATTACTCGGCACGAATCGTGTAGTAAAATCATTTCGTTCTTTCTTTGGTTTCCTTTTGTTGTTTCTCATACGCCTCAAATCATTGGTGCGCAACCGGTCTTCCACGGGCCGGATGCGGCCCACTATTGGTTTAAATCCGGTCCGCGAAGAAATTGGGCCGGCGGCGGTGGCCGAGGGGACTGCGGCGCATCAGTCACGGTCTGCACGGTCCCTACGGTCGGGGGGTTCGAATCCCCCCTCGGGCATGGATGTTTGTGCCGTCCTTATTATTAGCTAGTTCATAAGTAGTTTGTAAGTGTAGGGACTGATGACCCCGTAGTTAAGTCCCATAAGCTATACAAACAGTAGAAGAAATGGGGCGGGGGGTATAGAGCGCTATTGCAAAGCGTCGTAAGTAAATAAGTAATGGGCAAGAAACTTAAAAAATAACGCATATGTTATGTGATGGACATTAATGTATAAAACCAACGTATTCTTTGTTGGTGGTGTGCCCGGAGAAGGATGCGTTTCGCATCGTTGCGGCCGCTGAGATTAAGTATGTGAATCAGGTTGCCGATGCGTGCTTTAACCCTTTGAGTACAACAGGTTTCTCAGTGAGACCACCTTTAACTTAATGTCTCAAAAGCGGCTCACTGGCTGCTCTGTAAAACCACCATGGGACTGGAGTGTGCTACCCTGTGCTGTCAAGAAAAACTACTCTGCCGGCTCAGACACTACGTTTGTGCGGAAAGGCAACAAAGGCATTCAGCTACGTAGTGTGTGACGATATTAGCTGTTGCTGAAAATCGTGAGGTTACATATATTGTGTTTTCCGCTGCATTAACTTCTGAGTTGGCGTAGTTCTGGAAAGTTACGAAAGGTTGCGCACTGTAGAGTAGACTAATATTTTAGTTTGATCCATATCTTGCATATTTTTTATGTAAATACAAAAATATGTACGGTTTCACTACGAAACCACAGCGTCACATCGGTTAGTGAGGGCTGTTCTTCGTTGCAGGTGTATTATTATTGTGTTTGGTCATGGCTTCTAGAGGAAGATTCAAAGCAAGTGAACTGTATACCGAAATGCTGATGCAAATACTTAATGACATACCAAGTGATACTGGGTCTTGCATATCAGATAGTGAAAGTGATTACAACGAAATACAAATTTCTGAAGCACCAAACCGACTTTGTTCTGATGATGAAGCTGTATCACCTTCTTTAAGGTGTGAGTGTGACTCTCCAAATGTGGAGCAAGATATGATGAAAACAGCTGATGCTGCTGTGGTATGGGAACAGTTTCCGATTTAGAAGGGCCGAAAACAGTTTTATGGTGATACAGGCAGTAATATTGAAAAGGACAGAGAAACACCAGCAGACATTTTTCTAACACTATTCCCTCCAGAGCTGTTACAAATGTGGAGTACCGTGTGGCAGAACTTTATGTACTGGACTAGTGGTTCACTGCATAACCATGTGTAATAAAAAACGGGTAAATACTCGAGTACTTTTCTCACTTTATACATTAGCTGCATATGTCACTTGTAATTAAACAAAATAAATTTGTTTCAAACCTCAGTTTGGTTCCTTAGTCCACAAAGGGTTAATTCATAGGCCAGAATTCATACCGTCCGCGCAAACTGAGCTCATACTCGGCGTCGTAGCTGAGGGTATTTCCTACTGAAATATGCTGTATAGTGTCCGTCTATTCTTGGAAACAATGCGTATGTCTTTAAAAAATGATGTGACTACAGCTGTCAAATTAACCCTTTATGGCCTGAATTTTTATCTTTTCACTTTGATATTTCGAAATTTTTCTCTGGTGTTTAGTTACTGGGAAATAGGTTTAGTATAAAGAGAAACCAAATCAAATGAAACTGTATAGGCCTGAAGAGACAATTACTAAATTATATTTACAATTTATTCTGTGGATTTATAATATATTCGGCTCCTAACCAATCATTATCATGAATAGACTTACCGAATAACAGGAAAAAAATTATGAAGATGCCTTTCGAACAGGAAACGTACAAAATCACCAGCATACAACTAAATACCACAAGATCTACGTGCTGAAATTCAAATTGCTTTGGCCTCAGAGATATCACATCAATGAAATAACAAGTGTTAATGCATCAATGTACTAAAGCAAGAATAAGTGGCGCGCTACATTTCCGCGGCATTTCAAATGACGAAGAATGTTTTACACTCATTTTTATGAAGTGGGCCTTAGAAGTCCCGTCAAATCATAAAGGGTTAAATACTAGAAATGGATTCGCAATTACGATATGAATGAGCATCAGCTGTATTATTTAAGGGGGTAAATAAATATTTGTGTCGGACCAAGACGAACTGATTTCCCGCATTTCGCGAGCGGTCGCGTTGACCAATGCGCAATTCACGCACGCCTTCCGGGCCGATACGAGCTTTCGTATGCCACACATTGCCTACAGCCTATGAGTACTACATAAGGGCGGCGACAACTATGGTAAACGAGTCTCCCTGTGCGGGGCTACGCAGTGCTGCCGAGAAATGGCCGTGTGGTCTAACGCTTCATGCTACGGACTGGGCGGTCGTTCCCGCCGGAGGTTCGAGTCCTCGTGTGTCTAATTTAGACTTTTACAATAATTAATGAAATATTCATATCATGTCCTTAAGTTAGTTTAACTAGGTAAGTGAAAATGAGGGAGTTGAACAGCGTTGGTATATTTGGAGACTATAATTATAGTTGACTAAAGCTCTCTATTCATTGGCCCAATACTACCGGTTTCATTTTTACACAACAGTATTTTGAAGCGCCAGCAGAGCTTAAAAGCTTGGTTAAAATTACATATAATCTTGAAAGTTTTTACTTTCAAGATTGTAACATGTCATTTTAAACAACTGTTTAAGCTCTGCTGGCGTTTGATAATAGTGTAAAACAAAAACCGGCAAATAAATAAATAGCTTTGGTCAACCGTCGGACGTTAGAGACCTCCCTCGGGTATGTATTTGTTGTTCTTATCATAAATTAGTTTGTAATCTTAGGTCCCAAAGCTTTTACAAACATTTGAACAAATACCAATACATTTCCTGTGTTTACCTATTGAATGTGGCAACCATCAGTCACCACGCTGAGTGTCAATGTACTTAACCCTTAACATACAATGCGGGGTCTTCTAGTGCCCCAGAGACTCATTCTTGATTTTTATACGTCTTGCATCCATTCGAGATACATATTGCATAATTACATCTCTGATGAGTTTGTTAACAAATTGTAAAACAAAACGTACTTTTATTCCTGGTGGGACCCCGCTTGGTAGACTAGGTCACACACACACACACACACACACACACACACACACACACACACACATATCTGACTTACAGCGCTGTAAATGTACAAAAATGGTCCACAAGCAAATCTCAGACGATGAAATTCTTCGGATGCTGAATGAAAGTGATCTCAGTGACCCAGAAGATGTCTTGGGCGAATCTGATGAGGATTTTATTCCGGAACGAGATGGATCAGATTCGGAAGATAACACTGAAGTGAATTCAAATGAAAGAGACATTGCCGGCGAAAATTATGACGGGGTTTCTGATGATCGAGATGAGTTCATTGCAAAGTCAGGACGAAAATGGACAAGTTCTCTAGCGACTCGTCGTCAGTTAACTTTATGAATACATCTCTCGGGACAACGAAAGCAAGTAACCTTGCAACCATAGTGTCTGATGTTTTCAACATGTTCTTTGATTAAAAAATTGTATATACTATATGCTCCTTCACCAATGCTGAAGCATCACGTGTTGTTCAACATTGAAGCAATTGCTGCTGTGACCCGAATGGCAAGGGGAGGACGCCTACTCGTCATCGCCGAATTCGTCCAAATTTATGGTACATGGAGGGCGTGGTGAGATATGAAAGTGCCCTAAGTGGAAACTCCGGATGGCCAAGCGTTTAGGAAATAAAAGGAAGTTTGATACGGATCTAGGACCATATGCATCTCATCAACTGCCCCTGCGACGGCGTGTTTAGGAATTGGTGTTTGGCTCAGCGGTAAAAAGATCGGATTCAAATTGAGAAGGTCGCGGATTCAACTCCACCCGGCGGCAATTTTTTTCTGTTGCTTGGCAATGCGTGCACCTACATATTGTTTCTGTAGGGATCGTGAGGATAAGAATTACAGCACGCACGGAGGCATTTAAAAAACCATCTCACCCCCAATACGTGAATGGAATGGGAAAAACACCTAATAACTGGTACAGTGGGACGTACCCTCTGCAACGTAGTTCACAGTGGTTTGCAGAGTATTAATGTAGATGTAGAATGAGGTCTCAATTAACCGCAACATCATGAGCAAAAAAAGAAAGGGCATTGGATGAAATTCGGGACTACGAACATTTAAACAGGGACTCTAGTCAACGCGTACTTGGGGACGATGTGTATGAAAATCGATACTTCCTTTCTTTTGCAATTGATCAATTACATGTACCGGCTGATATTCATCGAAGATACAGAGGAAGCAATAATTTTGACCGCATCTTGAGTACGTTATGAACGCCGCACTTTTGCAGTTACATGGTTTTTTAAATGTTTCCACAGAAAAACAAACTTGATTGACATTCTGGAGAGAGAGAGAGAGAGAGAGAGAGAGAGAGAGAGAGAGAGAGAACACTTTTGCTGCCAGACGGAATCTACCCGCAAACCTTTCAACAAAAATCCGATCTCTTATTGCTTAGCCAAACACCGCTTTCTAGATAGACTCTCTCAGGGGCAGTTGATAAGGTGCATTTGGTGATAGATCCGTATCAAAATTCCTTTTATTTCCTAAACGCTTAGCAATCTGGAGTTCCCACTTGGTGCATTTTTGTGTCTCACCATGCCCTACATGTACCATAAATTTGGACGAATTCGGTAATTACGAGTAGGCGTTCTCTCCTTGTGAGAGCGTTTTTTGAGTGCTACTTATTGTTGGTGCTCTCCGAATCAATTTCTGACATCGAAAGAACCTAATTAGCATAGCCTTGTACACTACTAGAGTGTCTCACGAAAGACACCTGGGAGAGGACCGCGAGTTGTCCAGTACGTTTGCCGGCTGCTGCCGCTCCGCCTGCCGGTAGCCGCTACGCATGTTCTGGGACACGTGGCAACAGTGCCGAGTCCGGTCCTATTGTCGTCAGGTAGAAACACCGTGCCCTTGTGTTCTGTAGTGCGTTACTATGTCGGGTGTTTTGAGTTTGCTGTCGAGTTTCCTTTCAGTATGGTATACACGAAGGATCAACGAGTGTTCCTTGTGCTGAACTATGCAAAAACGGAATCGTATGTGGAATGTTGGCCAGAATTCATACGGAAATTTCGATGATAGGAGAGTTGGCTGGCTGCCTCGTTCTCCACATCTAAATCCCTGTGACTTTTATCTTTGGGGAATATTAAAAGGTATATGCAAGCAATCCCCATACACTCTAAGAGTAGGAAGACAGGATTCGACTAGTCATTTCCCAGATTTCGGCAGCTGAAATTCGTCGAGCGGTCGCAAATGTATTCAAGAGATGTCAGGTCGCTCTTTCCATAAAGGGACATCATTTTGAACATCTACTGTAAATAAAGGTAAGCTTATGTTACTCAGATGGCAATGTTTTTTTAGACTTTAGCTCAGTATATGCGCCCGCAGCACAATAAGAGTCCGAGAATCGGGCGCTGCCGTGGCCGGCGGATGCAGTGGCGGCGGCCGGGAGCCGTACCGCGCGATCCGCGGACGCTTGGCAGGCGTCTTTCGTGAGACACACTGTAGGTTGAGAAAATACAAAAGAACGTGGGGTCTCCAGATAATTCCAGGTTGGTAAACTACGATGACACAAGCTTGTTAAGGGTTACAGTGTGGACGGACAGTTTTGGTCCATGTGAACGGCGGCCTTCAATTCGGAAGCAGCTGCCGTACTTCTCCGCTGCGGCGTGGTATGTGCCTGGACAAGAGTCAGGCGTGACGGCGCATTGCCTACCTGTGGGGAAGGCCTGGCGCTACCATCCAGCGACGGCGGCTGCTGCTGTTGCTGCTGGTGCATCGCCAGGCTGCGCGTCGCCATGGCGATGCGACTGCCCGGCACGGGGACCCGCGTCACCGGCATGATGACCACAACACTACACTACCCACACCACAACACAACACCACCACCGACACAACACAACACTACGACCACCAACACTACTGGCGAGGAGGTGCTCGCGGCAAGACTGCTGGCTACTTACTGCTGCTCAGGCGGCGGCCAGGCGGGAGGAAGGCGGCGAGACCAGCGGAACCAGCGGCCACAGCACGGCGGACGCGCGGGGCGGCACCGGAAATCAGATAAAGAGGAAACCCAGCTCAGCGCGCGCTCACTGCAGCCGCCGCGCTCATTCGCGCTCATTGGTAATTGGCCGCTGATGAGGCCACGGCCACGGCCGAGGCCGAGCTCTCGCATAATGACCAGCAACCACACGGCTCATATAAATCAACTGCTACAGCCCAACCGTGATGGACCATGTCCGCTCAGCTATTTACTCCTTACATATATCAAGTCCCTCTTCTAGAGGGTGGTGGGGTGAGGGCAAGGAGGGGGCCAGACCAAGATCTACATCTGCATCTGCATCTACACGGAATACTCCGCAAATCACATTTAAGTGCCTGGCAGAGTGTTCATCGAACCACCATTATACTATTCATCTCCCATTCCATTCCCTAATAGCGCGCGGGAAGAAAGAACACCTGAATCTCTCCGTTAGAGCTCTGACTTTATTCTGATTATCTTTTCTACCTATGTAAGTAGGAGTCAACAATATATTTTCGCATTCGGAGGAGAATGTTGGCGATTGGAGTTTCGTAAGTAGCCCACGCCGCAGCGATAAGCGCCGTTGTTATGATTCCCATCCCAGATCCTGTATCATTTCCGTAACGCTGTCTCCCTTGTATCGCGACAATACAAAACGAGCTTCCCTTCTTTGGTCTCTTTCGATGTCCTCTGTCAAACCCACCTGATAAGGATCGCACACTGTGCAGCAATATTCCAAAAATGGACGGACAAGCGTAGTGTATGCAGTTTCTTTTGTAGTCCTGTTGCATCTTTTAAGGATTCTGCGAATGAAACGGAGTCTCTGGTTCACCTTTCCCACGAAATTATCTACGTTTTCTTTCCAATTTAAGTCTGAAGTAATAATAATTCCTAGGTATTTTGTGGAGTTTACGGCCTTCGCATTTGACTGATTTATCATGTAAACAAAGTTTAACGGATTTCTTTTCGTACTCATGTGGACGACTTCACACTTCTCATTATTTAGTCAATTGCCAATATTTACACCATACTGATATCTTATTCAGATCGTTCTGCAGTTGGTTTTGATCTTCAGATGATTCTACTAGACGGTAAATGTCGTCATCTGCAAACAACCTAAGATAGATACTTAGATTTTCCCCGAAATCGTTTATGTAAATAAGGAACACCAGAGGACCAATAACACTACCCTGTGGAACGCCCAATATCACCTCTGTTTTAGTCGATGTCTTACCATCGATTACTACGAACTGTGTCCTCTCTGACAGGAAATCCCCTATCCAGTCGCAAATTTGGGGCGATATACCATAACCACGCAATCTGAGGTACACCCACCACTTCGTGTGAATAAATAGCTATTTGTGTTTCGCATGAACGATATTTTCTAATTCCGTGTTGACCTTCGGTCAATAGATCGTTCTGTTCGAGATAATTCATAATATTTGAACACAGGATGTGTTCCAAAACAGTGCTGCAAATTGACGTCAATAAAAGTAGGCCTGTAGTTTAGTGGGTTACTCCTACTGCCTTTCTTGAATATAGGTGTGACCTGTGCAACTTTCCAATCTTTTGGTACAGATCCTTCTATGAGAGATCTGTTGTATATGGCTGTTAAGTAAGGAGCTATCGCATCAGCATAATCAGATAGAAATCTAATGGGTATACAATGCTCTTGTTAAGTGATTTTAGTTGCTGCACTACTCTGATGATCTCTACTTCTACGTTACTCATTACGGCCTCTGTTCGTAATTCAAAATCTGGAACATTGGTTTCGTCTTTGGTGAATGTGTTTCTAAAAGCTATGTTTAGTAACATGCTTTAGTAGCCCTGTCATCGGCAGGATAGCCATTACTATCAAGTAGTGAGGGTATTGTTTGTGTTTTGCCCCTAGTATATTTAACATATGACCAATATCTAAGTTTTCGGTCAAATTTCGAGAAAAAGTTTCGTTGTGTTAAGTATTGTAGACATCTCGCATTGAAATCCTCGCTAAATTTCGAGCTAGGATCGCCAATCCTGGGGATTTTGTATTCGTTGTGTTCCTAACTTAGGCTGAACTGTCATAGTGTCTCAACAGTAGAATTAGATCCTAGCATGCATTATAAGCGACTTCAAAAATTTCACTGATGGGGTGGCCCGTAGGTAGGGTCAACCAAAGTGGGTCCCCTTGTTATATACGGCCCTGCGGAGTCATGGATTAAGGTACCATAAATTGAGAAACCGGTTTCAGTTACATCACCGAAGTTAAGCACTGTCGGGCTTGGGTAGCACTTGGATGGGTAACCGTCAGGGTCTGCCGAGCGCTGTTGGCAAAGCGGGGTGCGTGAGGCCAACTGAGGAGCTACTTGATCGAGAAGTAGCGGCTCCGTTCGCGAAAACCGACAAACCGGACGAGAGTGCGAGGCGCTGACCACGTCCCCTTCAAAACAGCATCTGCTGACGTCGGGCGGGGGATGAAACGGCGGCCGGTCGGTACCCGATGGACCTTTCGAGGCCTGGTTGGGACGGAGTTAATCTACTAATTACAATGCTGAAAGTAGTTTTGTTCCAGAGTGAAAATTTCACTCTAGAGCGCAGAGTGCGCCCATATGAAACTTTTTGGTAAATTAAAACCGTGTACTAGACAGGGAACCGAAGGCCTTTCGCGAGCAAGCGCTCTGTCTGGATTCGAATCCTGCTGGCGTACAGGGCAAAAGTCATGGGTTTGAGTCCCGGTCTGGCACACAGTTTTAATCTAACAAGAAGTTCACAACGGCAAACATTCCGCTGCAGATTGAAATCCTTAATCTGGAAACACTCCCGAGACTGTGGCTAAGTCACTTCTCCAAGATATCGTTCCTTCCGGAAGGAAGGTAGGATGCTTTAAGCTTGAGGTCCCGTCGATAGCTCGGACTTCTAGGTAAGGATGGGAAACAAAAGGCCACAAAACCGGTTGTACCTGAATAAAATTGTTAAAGGTGAAAACTAAGTTTTCTTTTAAAAACTGGAACGTATATAGTATTGCATATCTGTAGGGCTTTTTTCTTCGCTTTTCTAACTTTTGTTTCAGACAAGTCGTTATTCAACATCAGTTATAGTAGGCAGGTGTTTCGAGTGTTGAATGTAGCCATGTGGGAATGGCCCCGTCGTCTAAGGCTCTACGCTACGGGTTTCCCAACCTCTCCCCATCGGAGGTTACAGTTCTTAAAAAAAATGTTAAAATGTTTGTAGAGTTTATGGGACTTAACTGCGGGGTCATCAGTCCCTAAACTTACAAACTACTTATGAACTACCTTATACTAAAGACGGCACAAACATCCATGGCGAGGGGGGATTCGAACCCCCGACCGTAATGGCTGTGCAGTCTGTGACTGGCGCGCCGCAGTCCGCTTGGCCACTGCGGCCGGCTTCAGTCCTTCCTTGGGTATGGGTGTGTGTATGTGGTCCTTAGCGTAAGTTTAAGTAGTTTGTAGATTTGCGGACAGATGATCTTAGCGGTTTCGTCCCTTATATTCACAAACATTTGAACATATTAAACGTGAAATCGTCATGGAGATGCTCATTCAACTCAAGATGATAATTTCGTGAGGCTCATTGGCCTGGTGCAAGTCTTTCAATTGGACGCTACTTCGGCGACTTGCGTGTCCCTAGCCTACCCCAGTTATCCAACCAGGGATGGGAGTTTACCATCCCTACAACTGAAAATGAGAAAGGGTTAAGTACCACGCTATTTCCCCATAAACACTTCTACAATGAGACTGCCGTATAACAGAAATGCGACATAATATGCCAGGTAAGCGATCATAGTTCTTACGTACACTATTCACATACGGAACATAATATAAATGGTGAAGTACCATCCACGCTCACAGTTCGTTTGCTTCAGAAGTGTAGTGTAGGTAGGTGTATAGTTTCAGCGATCATCTTGGGCTTCTACAATTTAAGGTCGTTGATCCCATTAAGCAAAGCTAAACAGTGTAGAACACATTGCAATATATTAGATACTAAAATTGTAATTACGACAAAAATGTGCACATGAACAATAAAGACTTCTTAACACAATATAGTTCCCTTCTTTGGTGTACTGATCTGAAAATTCCTTGGAAGAGTGAGATTAGGATTTAATTTCCGTCGAAGACGAGGAAAATGGAGACTGAAGAAAAGGTAGTATTGTGTAGGGGTGAGAAAGAAAATGGATAGATACTACTTCTCCACTTCTCCTTACGCGGGACTTAAGATGCTCTCACAAATAAATAAGGTTGTAATACGATTTCTAAATGAGAAACTCTGTATAATCTATCTTTATATGGGTAATGTTGACGGTGTTACCGATCATTTGTCCGGCAGTTCCACTACATCGTTTATAATTTTCATTGCTAACTAGCGGCGAGATCCGGCTTGATACACACAGCTTTACGCATCTACCGACAAACCACTTGTCCAAGTTGTATCTTTTTTAAAAGAGCACAAAGAAAATTCAGACACAATGAAGACACAATTTTCATAAGTTAAATGACGTTCAAATGTTTTTAAAGCTGTAGGACCAAACTGCAGTGGTCATCAGGCCCTAGACTTACAAACTTCTTAACTACTTTAACTTATGCTAACGATAAAACACATACCCATGCCCGCGGGAGGACTCTAACCTCCGACGGGAAACAGTCGTGCACTTCTCAGCAAGGAGCCTTAGAGCGCTAGGTTACTCCCATGCGGTTTAAATGATGTAAGCAGGACATGTCAGGGAAGTTGCCTGGAGATACGACTGTAGTGTGTTAACTTACTACTAACAAAATAACGTTAGGAGGGAGATCACAAGGCAGTGGTGTTAGCACATAGTGAATAAGTTATATGTTTACATCTAATGTAAATATAGGATGCGATGGTGACTGTAAATAGATTCTTCACTACTCTATACTATTCACTGACAATACTCTTATAATTGTTCACTGTGACTATCCGCAGTCAACACTAGCAAGGGACAGCTTTGACCTAACAAGTGCTCCAGTTGCGAGAGTGGTACAGCTGCAGTACGTATTTGTCTTTTGGAGTTTTCGCAAGCCAATTAGTGTGTTAACAGTGTACAGTGCAGTGATATCATCAAGAGAATTAATCCTATGCATGTGATCCAAATATTAGGGAGCAATTTGGACGTGCTGAATATGGAAATGACATCGAGACCGAGGATATGGAGTTCGCTGATATACAATAATTCGGAAATGACGACGACACAGAAATACACGACGTTTCGCTGGATAGATATACGGAATTTGTAGGACAGGAGGAACCTGAACCTGAAAGTGGCTCTTCAAGCAGTACACGACATTCATCTCCAGAGGAACAGGAACAGTCAATGCGAAAGTGATTTTGGAATGTGGTAACGTGGTTTTTAGTGAGGTGTGCACACTGTTCTCTCCCACTTTGTTTTAACCACTTCATCGAAATGCTGCATCTGCAGTTTGTGGACTAATATAAGCACTCATGTGTGGTACTGTAATATATGTGTGTTTTCTGCTAGTATAAGTACTTTAAGCGTAGAGGTTTTGGCATTGCTGAATGAATAAGTAATGATACACTGGCGTCATTAAATTACAAATAATTTCCTTCCTATGGCATTGATATCTTGGTACTTTGTCTCTCTCTGTTAAAGTATTATTTCAGGTACAATGCTACGTTTTGCATGGAAATGAAGCACAGCACTGTTTTGTTTATGACTGCTTGTTATTTTAAGCATGGTTTCATGCGGTTCCGACCATTAGAGGTCAAAGGTGTCCCTAGTAAGAATCATCGACTGCAGCTCGCAGTGTATGGACTTTTGCTTTGTTTATGGACATGGAGCTCACCGGAAATAAAGCAAATTAGTACACTAGGGAATAAACGGGGTTTGGGGTATGTAAACGGAACCAAAATATAGGCCTAATAAATTGGTAACGAAATCATAAAGTATTGTGAATAAAGTAGTTTTTCCTATCAAAGTCGTCAAATATACGAGAGGCATATTGAAAGTTGTGAAAATGGTTTTTTAAATTTAATGGTCAGCAATATAGTTTTTTTCGGGTGTTGGTTGTATCTTGAGAGTTCGGCCGTAAACAGGGAGCTCACAGGGAGTCGCCTGGACGCATAAGGCAGGCTTGGAAGCGCTGACGTCGGGAAGAGCGCCACTGATCCCATGTTGAGATGGAGGCCAATACGGCTGCGCATCAATAGCTGGCTCTATCCTCACCGATGTCTCGAGCCGCTCAGAGTGTCTCCGGACAAGCCAGTACCCACAGCGGCCACTGATGCTCACGGACAAGCCAAATGAAGATAACACCACCAACGTTGACCGAGGTCATCTGGAGTGGCGGGATTAACGCTGCGAACGTCCAGCAACCACCTCACACTGAAGGCGTATGTGTCGATGAAAGTGTCGAACTAATACTGCTCCGTCTGCTCAGTATCATTTGGGTTTAACTAGACCACCCAAGAATTTAATCACGCTAGGCTAGCAACTACACTAGCTTGGAATTCACTACATAACCCTGCCTTAGCAGTTCAGCAATTTGATTCAGCCAGCTTCTAAAACGCATTGCTAACTCTGAGAGCAAACTTGGGATACATACAGTCGATACTTGTTCATTCGAAACTCGGGAAACTATATCTTTCGATGGATAGCAATAGTTGTCTAGTGCCTTCAGAAAAGCTCGATATATCTAAGAGGTTATCGTGACAGGCCTCATACACTTACAGACTATAATTACAAATTAGCAGACAACACAAAGAATTCCTTTTAAAAACAAAAGAGCACCTTAGGTGTACTACATTATGTACTATAGTTGGAACCGGGAACGAAGGCGGTCGAGTTTAGGCTTCATCTGCGCACCTACGTCACGAATTCTCCGACGGCCAATGAGCATTCAGTACTGCTTTGAGCTCCGTGCTGTGAATGCTGTAACCATTTCACGCACGTAACATGACTGAAGCGAGTTATTTAGTGGATTTTGTTGTATTTGTTCGAAGTTGCCATCGCTACAAATAAGCAAGAGATATAAGCTTTCTTCAAGCACAAAGCACATGCGTAGCAACTGTTGCTTGAAACAGACAACAATGCTTTCCCCACTAAGCCTCGAAATGCGCCAGCTTTCGTAGGTCTAACTCTAGGGACATACTAGAATACTAATTAGCATAACAAATTAAGACAAAGCAAAGATGATGATCTTTACAGGAAATGCTCAATATGTTCGCCATCATTCCTCAACAATAGCTGTAGTCGAGGAATAATGTTGTGAACAGCACTGTAAAGCATGTCTGGAGTTATGGTGAGGCATTGGCGTCGGATGTTGTCTTTCAGCATCCCTAGAGATTTCGGTCGATCACGATACACTTTGACTTCAGGTAACCCCAACGAAAATGAGGTCTGGGGACCTGGGAGGCCAACCATGACGAAAATGGCGGCTGAGCATACGATCATCACCAAACGACGCACGCAAAAGATCTTTCACGCTTCTAGCAATACTTTTTTCTTTTGTTCTAATAAAGCCCCATGTCATTCCAAGCATTTGTGTCAATTTTTACCTCTCTATCATTCTGTGATTTATTAAGTTTTCAAATTTATACTGACCTTTTGATCACCCGGTATAATGTCGACGTTTCAAATTTTTGTCCGCGAAGTCGTAAAGTAACACCGTCCATCCGTAAAACAGTAAAATGCCGAAATTTCCGCAGATTTTACAGATAAATCGTAAAACCTGGCAGAGATGCACGTGGGTTCAAAATGTTCAAATGTTTGTAAACCTGTTGGACCAAATTGCTCTGGTCATCAGTCCCTAAGACTGAAAAACCAATAGTAACAAATACTCCCATGCCCGAAGGAGGACTCCAACCTCTGGCGAGAGTGGCCGCCCAGTCCGTAGCAAGACGCCTTCTAGCATGCGGCCATTCCCGCGCGGCTCGCGGGTTCAACCCCTCATTTTTTTCCCTCCTTTACATTTTCATGGTGATGAAGAGATCGAGTCTTAAGAACCACTCAAAACTGACGGAACTTCAGTATTAACGGCAAGGATCTATCATCAGCACTTTAATGTGCTCAACTACACTCACCAAACAACAACGACTGCCTGCCTAGTGACAGCTTTCGGCAATATTTTTCTGTTTACGTTCTCCAAAGTACTGGTAGACGTATGTTTTCCACTCCCTCGTCGCAGCTTTCAACTGGCCATCACGTTCGCCTCATTTAACAGCCCCAGATGTTTTACTTTGCACACATTTCAAGGAACATATTTACTCCAACAAACCACCAATCAGAGCAGCTTAAAAGACAATTTACTTCCTGAGAGAAATGTGTTACAGCCGGCAGTTCTTTGCAAAGTTAAGAAAACGTAATGCGAAGAGCCGCTCTTTCTTTGGTTGTGAATTTCCGTCATTTGAAAGACATAATTTTTCACACCTAGTGTTTTCACATTTTCCAACCGCATACTGCATATTTTAGAGAGGAGAAATTAAAAAACAATGCGGGACTTACGCGTTGACCTGTGTAACTGTTCCCGTACCGGAAGTTGCTTTAATAACGCACTGTTTTACAGGACAAGGTCTCACTGTCGGATATATGACTGTCTTTCTCACGACATTAAACTTACTTCCCCAGACAGTCTAATTAGAGTCCTAGAGTTTAACATACGCTCCGAACAACGTAGCAACATGTAATTTTCCTAGTGTTCAAATACTCTCCAGAAATAACAATAAAGGAAAACAACAAAAGAAATGTCTTGAGATATACTGATGATTGAATTGAGGACCTCCTCATTCGTATTTTCAAGACCCTAGATAAAAGCTATCGATTCCCTATTTACGTTTATAATAAAACAGGTGAAGTAATTCAAAAATGTTCAAATGTTTGTAAAGTCTATGGGACTTAACTATGGGGTCATCAGTCCCTAAACCTACAAACTACTTATGAACTACTTACAACTAAGGACGGCACAAATATCCATGCCCGAGGGGGGGTCCGAACCCCCGACCGTAGTGGGGTGAAGTAATTCATTTCAAATTTAACAGGTGTTAATTTTGAATACGTAAGAATCAGTCTTCAGGTGAAAGAGTATATCGCCTAGAATGGATTCATCTAACTGCCAGAATGAACTACGGAAATGTGGCTTTCGTGTCACGGAATCGACAGTTTTGTTGGAGCTGTCAGTCGCAGTTCTTCCAATTTTCCGATGGTTGCATGAGTAGCTTAGTTATACTCAGCTATATGGATGTATAGTTGAAGTTTTAGGTTGGATCACCCTTCCCACAATACTGAATAGACCTCACACCCAAGACATAAGTGTCCGAAGTTATGAACTGTAAACGGTGCCAAAAGTGTCGATTTGAAAGACCGTTACGTTTATTCACTTAGTTCAGTGCCATCTTTAGCTTTCATCCTAATGCACTGGCCCACAGTAGGCATAGAACACGTGTTCTCAGAGCCGCGGTGGAATAGCCGAACGGTCTAAGGCGCCTCGCTGCAGAGCGCGCGTTTGCTCACCGTCGGAGGTTCGAGTCCTCCCTAGGGCATGGGTGTGTCAGTGTGAGTGTGAGTGGGCGTGAAGAGTATGTGTGTGTGTGTGTGTGTGTGTGTGTGTGTGTGTGTGTGTGTGTGTGTGTGTGTGTGTGTGTGTGTTGTCTTTAGGTTAGTTTACCTTAGTTTAAGTAGTTTGTAAGCTTCGGACTGATGATCGCGCAGTTTGGTCCGTTAGATTTACAAACATTTGAACATTTTTGTGTTCTCAGAAATTTGCACACTGGTTTGTTGCTGAAGAAGCTCTTTCAGTTTATGCTGTTGTGGTCTTCAGT
This sequence comes from Locusta migratoria, assembly GCA_026315105.1. Lineage (NCBI taxonomy): Eukaryota > Metazoa > Arthropoda > Insecta > Orthoptera > Acrididae > Locusta > Locusta migratoria. The sequence continues at coordinate 274,154,459 of CM048748.1, forward strand.
CCGCAGACCGGTTTGCTGTAGTTCTCCACGCTACCCAGTCCTGTACAAGCCTCTTCATCTGAGAATAAGAACGGCAACCTGCATCGTTTTGAATCTGCTTACTGTATTCGACCGTCGGTCTCCCTCTACTTTTACCCCACACACTACCTTATAATGCTAAGTTGATGATTCATTAAATGTCTCACAATGTGTCCCACCAACCTACCTCTTCTCTTAGTCAGGATATGCCAGAAACTCCTTTTCTCCCCAGTTCTGTTGAGCCCCTCATTAGTTACGTGATCTACCTATCCAATCATTCGTCTGTAGCACCATATTTCGAAGGCTCCTATCAAATTTATGTCTGAAATCCTTAACGTCCACGTTTCACTTCCATACAATGCTACACTCCAGAAAAATGCTTTCAGAATGGACTTCCTAAGATTTAAACTAATACTGGATGTCAACAAATTTTGCTTCTTCCCATAGCCATTCTGCATTTTATATCTTCAAGGAAAAATAATTTCTGATATGCACACAAATGTGAAATTCAAATGTTTGTAAAGTCTATGGGACTTAACTACGGGGTCATCAGTCCCTAAACTTACAAACTACTTATGAACTAACTAAGACTAAGGACGGCACAAATATCCATGCCCGACGGGGGATTCGAACCCCCGACCGTAGTAGCCGTGCAGACCGTGATTGGAGCGCCTCAGTCTCCTCGGCCACCGCGGCCGGCCAACCTGCTTACAAACCACTTATGAACTAGCTTATACTAAGAACGGCACAAATATCCATGCCCGAGGGGAGATTCGAACCCCCGACCGTAGTGGCCGTGCAGACCGTGACTGGCGCGCCGCAGTCCCCTCGACCACCGCGGCCGGCTCTCACTAATTAAATAAGTACAGTTGTGTGCTCTGAATTTCATGTTTGGTCATTTTTTACTTAATTTGGACTGGAACACGCAGGAACGTCGTTCCGGGACCTCCATAGGGTAGTGTTTTTTTATTGTTATTATTAACCTACCAGAGACTGGAAAAGATACACCTATTTTAAAACGCAATGTACCGTCTTTTGTTCTGCATAGTGTGGCCAGCAATTTGCGGGTGAGTGTGGCGAGGTATAACTTACCCACTAAGAGGTGGGCCCTGCCGCCGTTCGGGACCTCTCGGTAGCAATAGGCGTTGCCATAGTGCCCTATTAGCTTTGCGATCTAGCAATGTGTGGCGCGCTGTATTACTAGCAGTGTGTTTGACAATACACTGAACAACCACATTTGAGAAAGAAGTCTCTACAAAATATTATTACGGAACATTGTCACTTCCACGAGTCATTCCTGACGTAGAAAGCGTTGCCTGGTCTTGTTCCATGCTGTGGACCACGTCGTAGCGGGCACTCTACAGTATATAGTTTGTTCACATTTTAAGAATCCCTGTGGTTATAATGTGAGCAAGTCTCGTTGGCGGTTTTTTTTTTATGAAAGAAGTTGATACATATTGGAAATTTAGCACAATGCAGCCATAATAAATAAAGTCTCGTTTCCCGTAGACTGCAATCAAAATGGAAAAATAGGTTATTGGGAACTGTTCTGCCCTGCAATAGTTGGCAGCTTGTGCTGGGTAACAATGTATGCTCTGCTGTAGTCGTTACACTAATTGTTGCTGTTATCACTTTGTTGGGCATTAAGATATAAATTGCTGCTCGTATTAAGTTACGCACTCGCGTTGCCTCTCTCTCTTAAAAGACTGTCACCTGATAGTGTTCACAGTACTCTTCTGGTTTTCCTCGATAAAAATGTTGTGTGTGTCCATCATCCACTCAATGAGTACGCTGTCAGTCTGTATCCCGTCGCCTTCTCTGTTCTGAACTGACAGCATTGATTGGATTTGTTTATATCAGGGTCTGCTCGTTCTAATTTTCTGAAGTTGCTATTTTTTTGTCTCATATCAAACAGTGTGAGCGTGTCAGAACTAGTATGAAAGAGAGCAGAAGTATGCTTCTTTACACCAAGCACTAGTAAAAATCAGTAAGAAAATATTCACGTTATCTCTCTCTCTCTCTCTCTCTCTCTCTCTCTCTCTCTCTCTCTCTCTCTCTCTCTCTCACACACACTCACACACACACTTATTTTTTATTTTTTGGAAAGGAGGAGTTTGTTTTTATTAAGTTTACTCGATAACCGCCGAACGTATTGGTGAAGAATGGAGGTAGAAAACAGATGCATCTTATTTTAGTTAAGAATTTCTGTGGATAGGAAACACATACATATTCATCTTAGTAAAAACTTTCTTCTTCTCCTTGGCTACCATTGTAAGTAAGAAATGTTATGTCATATAACGGGACATGTGGTATATGGGGGATAAGTGAGAGGAAATTCAAATGTTTGTAAATTTTTCGGACCAAACTGCGTCGTCATCAGTCCTTAGCTTACAAACTTCTGAAACTAAGGTAAACTAACCTAAGGACAAAACACACAACCATGCCCCAGGGAGGACTCGAACCTCCGACGGCGAGCAACCGCGCGCTCCGCAGCGAGGCGCTTTAGACCGCTCGGCTAGTCCATCGCGGCTAAATGAGTGACCGCCGACATACCTAAACGAGAATGTTTCCAACAGTATCACTCGCACCTATTGTTTAAAATAAATCTTGTTCTGATAAGGCTATTGTTCCATACAAAATTATTTTTCATATTAGAGGGTTTCTAATGTTTTAACTTACGAATTTTGCGGATTGGAGAGCGGGAAGACGGTGTACCATGAGAATGGGATAAAATCTTTGGGTGTGCATTTCGGTACTTTTAGAAAGAGGTATGCAGACCAGTTTATCACCGATTATGGACAAGTGCAGCCCGCCTTTAATTCACTTTGCAACTAAGTGGCCTTTGCGTCTTAAAAGGTTGCCGACAACTAGGACAGAGTATAACTGAGGAACACGGAAAGCCGCACCCGCATTCGCCGAGGAAGGTGAAAAAGACTTCAAAAATCAACATGAAGCGAGGTGTCACACCTCCCGACCCGAACAGTGACACCAGTGAATTGTGGCAGGCTGCGCCAAGAGAAAATTGCCGAGCTGTTCTAGAAGTCATGTCAAGCACTGCGAGGCCATTCCCGCGTGTATGTGAAGTTAGCCCCCAACTTAGAAACTTTTTAAATTTCTTTTGTTGTTCTGGATTGCTCTAAGGTTGCTATTCTTTACTCCAGAGGCGCACATCTGTAAATTTAAAAATAGGCCAACAATAAAACAAAAACTATTTTTCAGGAGCACCCACTTTTTGAAAAATCGAACTTTCTATGCTTTCTCTGACTTGTTCTGAACATTGCTCCAGAATAACAATGTCCTCGGACCAATAGTTTTCAAATCTATTTTCGCTCCCATTTGAAAACTATTGGTCCGAGGACAATGTTATTCTGGAGCAACGTTCACATCAACTAGACCAACTCAGAGCAAGTATAAAAAGTTCGAGTTTTCAAAAAGTGGGGGCTGGTGGAAATTTGTAATTTGGTTTCATTGTTGGCCTATTTTTAAATTTACAGATGTGTGCCCCTGGATCAAAGTAGAGCACTCCTAGAGTAACCCAAGGCAACAAAAGAAATTAAAATTTTTTCAAAGTTGGGGGCTAACTTCTCTTACACCGTTCCAGGCGGAGGTCGAGTCCTCCCTTTGGCTACGGCGGGGGAGGGAGGGGGGGGTTGTCCTACAGGAAGTAGTTTGTAAGCGTAGGGAGTGATGAGCACAGTAGTTTCGTACAAATATCAGAACATTTTTGGGAGGCTGCGCATAGTTTAGACGCGTGGTGAGGCAGGATGGAGCACCAGAGCCGCGCAGCGCGGCTGAGCTGGATGGGCGCGCCAGATACCGTATCGCTGCCTAAAAGCCTCCTCCCACGCGAGGCAGCCAGCTCTGCTGCACTCATCACACATCACTGCCCCGCACACTACGCATTCGGCTGACCTGCCTCTGTACTAGATGCTTCACTAACTCACCAGTCATTCCTCTACTCGCGGCACAACTGACGTCTTTACGTGAAGACAGTACGTTTAAAAAAATTCACACTGACGTGTTTTACGGCCCACTTTACATTTGTAGTTTTATGAGTTTTTACAAACATTTTGGACCAAAATAATAATCTAAATAATAAAAAATTTATTAGTAAGAGTGTCTGAAACCCTTAAAAAAAAAAAAAAAAAAAAAAAAAAAAAAAAAAAAAAAAAAAAAAAAAGATAGTGGAGGGTTCCGACCCACTGACCTTAAGCGTCACAGCCCACACACTGCCCACTATGCTACGGCTAAGGAGTTGCATTCTTTAATCTTACACTATTAATGGCCATTGTTAACTGATGCTAATATGGCATTTGTAGACACTAGATTGTCATTTATCGTACGAAGAACGACGTGTTTTTATTAATTCTTCAGTGCGCCATTGCTTTGAAATGACAACGTGTACGTTACAACAAGAAAATCATCAAATACGCAACGCAGGATGGCGTATGCCAGAGAGAGCTCTGGGCGAGGAATGTCAGGTGACATCTGCAAACGGCTGGTTTTCGTTAATTCAATGGAAGGTGTCAAAACTCCGTTATTTTTGCAAATATGTCTCAAACGATACGAGATATGAAAAAACATAAGGGAACAAAGTTGTAGAGAATTTTCCCCTCTACCAATTACGTTATTCAATTTTCGTGTCAGATGAATAGTTAAGCCGTTATTTTCATTTAAATTTCGAGCTCTCAAAAGACGATCGCAAAGGCCCACTTTTAGTGTTACTACCGTAACCTAAAGTGGGCCAAAAAGAGTATACGTTTTGTATAGGGCAATTACCAGTTTTTGCAACGGTAAATAATGGTCTCAGACCGGATGTGCTTAGCTATGTTTAAAGAATTTTCAGTAATCAACTTGTTTTACACCAATCATATTTTCGTTTTGCGTTTCGCGTCGGTTTTGAGTCCTTCCTCAGGAGAGGGAGAGGGGGAGAGAGAGAGAGAGAGAGAGAGAGAGAGTTTTTTTGTCCTTGGTACAAGCTAGTTTAAACAATTTGTAAATCTACGGACCGATGACCGGAGTGGTTTGGTGCCTTAGAATTGCAAACTTTTGTTTATACACATTACAAGTTGGCACCGAAGTGTACGTGTTAACACTAAGACGCGAGCGCAGAGCTCAAGTGAAGTCGCCTTGTAGTATATTGTACGGTTCGTCTTGCGGTGGTGAAAACAGATTCTCAGTGAAATGCGTGATCTCTCAGACTTCCGAAGTCATTGGGAGCACCTGTGAAGCCGCGGTGGAGTAGCTGAGCGGTCTAAGGCGCCTCGCTGCGGAGCGCACGGTTGCTCGCCGTCGGAGGTTCGAGTCCTCCCTGGGGCATAGGTGTGTGTGTTGTCCTTAGGTTAGTTTACCTTAGTTTAAGTAGTTTGTAAGCTACTAACTGATGATCACGCAGTTTGGTCCGATAGATTTACAAACATTTGATTTGCACCTGTGAAGAAACCGGTTGCAATTTTTAACTTTTTGTAGTGACTGTATCCGCGGTAATGACAGCGTACACAAAACAAGAGGGTTAGTGGGCGGAAGCCGCAGTGTAATTGAGGTCATATGCTAATGTTAATGTTACGCACTGCAGACCCTAAAGTATACAGTGGTTCTTAATTTTCAATATGGGAAACAGTAATGCGACCTAGTAGGTGTGGAGAGAGAGAGAGAGAGAGAGAGAGAGAGAGAGAGAGAGAGAGAGAGAGAGAGAGAGTCCGACAGGAGTAAGTAAATAAGGGATCATGAAAATTGTGAAAACAGTTTCTGTAAGATTGCAGATGAGATAGGGCAGCATTCTTGTGAGGGCAGTACGAATTTGTGTGCATGGTGGAGGTAGCAAAACATAATTATTTTCTTCCTCGACACAAAACTACTTAGATTATTTCATTTCCCGATTAATATTTCTGTATTTTGCAGAAGCCCTCAAACAAGGATATCCTTTGCGATATTTTTGCTCGATAAGAGGTTTTTTCCCCGCAATTATTCATAAATATAACTTTCTCGAGGCTTAGATTTTTCTCGCAACAAAAAACTACTTCATTTTAATAATAAATGATGAAATGAGCTAACATTCATTTGTGATTTTCTCGTAGAACTCTATTTTACAACTAAGAAATGTTTATCACACACAGCGGCACAGCATATCACACACACGAAATCGCTGAATTAGTAGATACGATGCAATAAAAAACAAAACCAACACAAGTTTCAACTTCTGAACACAGATTAACGATGTAGGATATATGATGAACGTTGTTTATTATTGCCCACACATTTCACGATTTTTCCTGTAGCGGTGAAGCTACAAGTGACGTGCCGCAGTTTCTTTGGCTGCTGCTAGATTCCACAATAGCGCGCCTTTATGGATTCATCCGTATGACGTATTACAGAGTTTTCGAGTTCGTAGAAGTTACTGTCAATAGTATCGACATGCAAGTCGCCGAAGTGGCGTCAAGTAAAACGACTTGGACTAGGCGGCCGAACAATCCCATGCGGCATCTTCCGGTCAAAAATGCCATACGATTATTTCATTTCACTGCCAATACTGGTGATTTCCACAAGAACATGCCAGAAGTGGTTGTTCAAAACCAGTTTATTTTTGTAGAACTCAAAAGGAACAGAGTTTTGGCGACGCAAACCAAATGACACAGATTTATTTAAACCTGAAAGTCTGAATTCAAACCACTCCAATCGTAAACTTAATTTTAAACAATTGTCGCAACAATAACGATTAAATCTTAATGGTTGGAACCTATGGACCGTCTACGCTGGTTTGGGCTATTTAAGTATGGGCTAGTTTTAACACTAGGAGTAACGGATTTTTCTGTTCCCCTAGTAGTACCATGTGGGTCATTTTTTTACTCACACTAGGAAACTAGCATTTTATTGATATTTGGGTGGTGTTTTGGGTTTCTACATGTTCAAATGACATTCAAGAAGACTCTAATGTACAAGAAAAGTATTAATTGTACTTTAAAATGAATAATACACAGTGACAAGTAAATTTTCAGAATAAATGTTATTTTCATTTTACGTTTTACAGAAGAAATTCTAGTCCGAGAAACATCATTCAAACAAGTAAGCAAAACAATTTTACAATGTTTATCTTTATAGAAAGATTGAAACAGAGCCAAAACATTGAATTTATTCTGCTATTAATAGTATTTATACCTTTCCTGATATATAAGGCAAGAACCGAGTATTTGCGGAGTCTAAAATGTAACTTCTTTTCTTCTTATTGCAATCAAGGGACAAGAATATTAGAAGAGACAATTTCAGTCTCTAATTGTGTTTGGAAATATTTAGGAATAAGTAGTTGTATTTTCTAAGCGAGTTGGACTCATATTTCAGCCATTGGACAAGAGTTTTGGGTTGGCAGCTTTTGCACAGATACTTAAGTTGAAACTTAAGATTTGATGTTTCATTCCCCTGTTTATAGGAAACACGATCTGACAATGGTTTCTATTTGCATATTAGCCATTTCCGGTGCCAAATGCTTACAAATGGAAATTGTAAGGTTTTTAACTCAGGATCTTTAATATTTCCTATGAATCGTCACAACGCCCGGAAATTATTTCCCGTCTAAAAACTGACGTTCCTAATATCAGATTATGTTAAAATGTGTATAGGTCAACAACAGAAATTTTTTATACCTTCTAGGTGGTCTAGAGGGATGAAATTTTGATGAATTATACAACTCTATAAACGATTAAAAGACACGAGAGGGTTTGGTCCTACGGTAATATGGTGGCGGGTACAGCTCTCTAAACACCGACAAGGGTAAAAAATGACCAGCGTGGCACTTCTAGTGTTGAGACTAGGGCCGTGCGCACAGCAGGGTAAGCAGTCCGCAAGCAGACGGAGCAAGTGAGCCGCACGCAATGCGCCCGCAGCTGCGTGTCCTTGGCAGCCGGCACGCCCCGCGCATATCGATGGGCCGGCGGCGGCTTCTGTCTGTGCCGCCGACACAACACTGCACCTGTTACATACAGCCAGCGTGCCGACAAACGTCTCACCAACACCACCTCCAATGTGGCCGGAGCAAAGCATTCACAACCTGCCAGGGTAACACTCCCAATGGAAAACCATTCCAATCAATCCTGTATTCACGCAGATTGAAGCACTGTGTGAAAATTCGTACCGTGTTTACCAAACGAATTACACAACCAGTTGGGTGCAAATATTGCACTGACCTGGTAGTGCAATGCAACGACGACGTGACTTACCCGAAGCTATGGCACAGACAGCCTCCACAGGTGTGGTCATGTCGCAAATTGCGTCATTGAAATTTCTGGGGAGGGAGGGGAGATAAGTACTTTTGGCCAGCCTGGGGGGGGGGGGGGCTTTATAATACAATTTACAAAACGTGAAATAGAAGATATTTAATTTTAATATTAAATGGCAAAACCGGCCCGGGTTCGAACTAGTGGGGGTCGGAGTGCCGGCCAGGTCTGAATGTGGTTTTTAGGCAGTTTTCCACATACACCTAGGTGAATACCTGGCTGGTCCCCAAGTCCCGCCTCAATTACACGATTCGCAAACATTACGTAACACTTTACACTTTCACACATATAACACTATACACAGACACTTGGGGTACACATTTCGAAAAATGTTCAAAAGTTTGTACAGCTTATGGGACTTAACTAAGGGGTCATCAGTCCCTAAACTTACAAACTACTTATGAACTAACACTAAGGACGGCACAAATATCCATGCCCGAGGGGGGGACTCGAACCCCCGACCGTAGTGGCCGTGCAGACCGTGACTGGAGCGCCTCAGTCCCCTTAGCCACCGCGGCCGGCTACACATTTCCTCCGCAGGTAGGGAGGGGAGGGGGGCGCCAGCATGGGGTGGCGGCAGGAAGGACATCCGGCCACCCCGTCAATATTAACGTGCCAAATCCGAATAACGAAAAGCCGAACCTGCATGTGTGGAAAAAGGGCTAAAGAGTAGGAGGAGGAGGAGAATGCAGGACCTAATATCGCGGTTGTGGGGGTCGGAGTTTGGAAGGGGGGATGAGTCATTGGTCAAGAAGGGGACGAGGAGGGTGGGCACCTCTGTTATGAAGGTTGCATGCGGGACAGGTGCAGTTTTGTGTCGGCAAACGCCTCACCACCACCTCCCATGTGGCCGGAACAAAGCATTCACAACCTGCCAGGGTAACACTCCTAATGAAACACCACCTCAATTCTGTATTCACGCACACTGAAGCACTGTGTGACAATTCGTACCGTGTTTACCAAACCAATTACACAACCAGTTGGGTTCAGATACTGCACTGAGCAGGTAGTGCAATGCAACAACGACGTGACTTACCCGAAGCTATGGCATAGACAGCCACAGAAAAAAAAGAGGTTTATTGGGAGAATTTTGCGAAGATGTACTTCACCTGTAAAGGAGACCGCCTATTAAACGCTTGTACGACCACGTCTTGAGTATTGCTCAAGTGTTTGGGACCCGCAACAAATCGGTTTAAAGGAAAACATAGAGGCAGTTCAGAGGCGAGCAGCTAGATTTGTTACCGGTAGGTTTGACCAATGCGCGAGTGTCACGGAAATGCTCCGGCAACTCAATTGGGGATCGTTGGAGGAAAGACGACTTTCTTTTCGTGAAATTCTGTTGCGGAAATTTAGAGGGCCGGAATTTGAAGCTGAGTAGTACGATCTTGCTGCCGCCTACTTACATTTCGCGTAAAGATCACAAAGACAAGATAAGAGAAATTAGGGCTCGTACGGAGGCATATAGGCATTCTTTTTTTCCTCGTTCAATTTGGGAGTGGAATAGGAAAGGAAATGCCTAGTAGTGGTACAGTGTACCCTCCGCCACGCACCTTACGGTGGATTGCGGAGTATTTATATAGAGGGTCATGACGGAAATTTCTTGCGGGGGGGGGGGGGGGAGAATACATACTTTTGGCCACCCTGGAGAGGCTTTATAATTCAATTTACAAAACGTGAAATAGAAGATATTTAATTTTAATATGAAATGGCAAAACCGGCCCAGTTTTATTTATTTATGCCTCCTACCTCCCCTTCAGCCCTTCCTTACTCACGCCATGAGTGCCTTCTTCGGCCGGCTTCATCGCCATTAGACAAATTGGAAAATCATAATACCCTGAACAGTATTCTGTTCGAAATATAATGTGAAACCAAAGTGAACGAAAAGGTAAATATGAACATCTGCCTTCCATACCTTTTTCCCGAGGAAAGAAAACAAAAAGAAAATATATAAAATGCTTTAACTAAAGATTTCATTCTTCTGTGTGTCCGTCCATTCGGAGTTTACTGAATACCTTCATTGCTTATACAGGCCGTCAGATTCGGGATATCATAATGTCCAACATATTTCCATATTTCTAATGGTAGTCCAAGTCAGATTTAATTTTAAAATTTTCAATTTCAATATAGGTACAGTAAACGATTTTGAATTAGATAGCCAATGGTATGGCCTAGCATCCAGGTCGCTGCGTTGTCGGTTCGAACGAGGGGGGTCGGAGTGCCGGCCAGCCTAGATGTGGTTTTTAGGCGGTTTTCCACATCCACCTAGGTGAATACCGAGCTGGTCCCCAAGTCCCGCCTCAATTACACGATTCGCAAACATTTCGTAACACTTTACACTTTCACACATATAATACTATACGCAGACATTTGGGGTACTCGTGTCCTCCTGGGAGGGTGAGTTAACACGCCAAATCCGAATAACCAAAAGCCGACCCTGCAGGTGCGGGAAAAGGGCTAAAGAGAAAGAAGAAGAAGAAGAATCCAGGATCTAGTATCGCGGCTGTTGGGATTCGCAGTTTGGGCGGGGGGAGTGAGTCACTGGCCAAAGAGGGGGGAGAAAGATGGGCACCTCTGATATGAAGGTTGCATGCAGGGCAGGCACAGAGGGAGGTGGCTGCAGCTATTGGAGTGTCCCAAAGTGTAGTTTCCAGGACCTGGACGCGATTTCAGACAACAGAAACTGTTAAAAGAAGGCAAGGCCAAGACCATCCACAGGTAACGTCAGCAAGAGATGACAGTGATCTCCGGTTAAAAGCCCGTCGAGAGAGGAGGCTGAATGCAAATCACATGCAACGCATCCTCCAGACAGAAACAGGACGCGTAATATCAGCAGAAACAGTTCGAAATCGCCTTCGGGAATATTGCCTCTACGCTCTGAGGTCTATGGTGTGTGTGCGCGCCCCAGTAAAACCACGACACCGCATAGCCCACAGAAACAAAGGAGAAACATCAGGATTACAGTCTTACGAATGTCGCCGGGTTCTTTTCATAGGAGAATCAAGATTCAGTGTTCTACGGTACAATCGACGTTCCGTCGTCTGGAGAGAACGTGGAACTCTGACACCGCCATATCATCATGTTATGGCAGGAGTATGGACCTCTACGTCCTTCAGAATGGTGCTCTGACTGCTAAGATGTATAGAGACGATATACTATCTTTTGATGTGCCCTACGGTGGTACAATAGGAGATGGGCTCCTTCTGATGGACGATAACGCTCGTCGCCACAGAGCTGCACTGGTGGACAACATGCTTAAATCTCAGAGAACTCAACGAATGGAGTGGCCAGCTAGTAAGCCGGACTTAAACCCGTATATCTGGGGTTCACTTGGCAGACTCATTGCAGCCAGACCAACACCTCCCATAACGCTTTCAGAAGTGGCTATTGACCTCGTGGAAGATTGGCCAAATATCCCTCAACAGCTGATGGATACCCCTCATAGCGTCCATGCCACGCAGGTGTGCAATTTTACTACCCGTCCGAGTTGATCACACACCATTTTAGAAGGAAAAGAGAATTAATTTTTTTTTTACTTTTTCACTATTATGGTAGATGAATGGTGCCAATCTCTAACTAAACGGCATGCAAACCTAAAGTAAAGAGTTCAGACAGGAAAATATCGTACTGTATCAAACACAAATTACAATGGTAACCAATGTCTGAAAGTACGTTACCATATGCATGTTGTGTATGACACCTCAGCTGATTCCCTAATCGTTTTGACCAGTATAACATTTTAATTAGTCTATCAGGTCGCTGAGCTCAAAAATTCAAATAGCCTGCCAAAACCGGCCTTACTAAATATGTTCTTCCATTCGGAAACACAGCAACCAAAAATTTGGTAACGCGCTAGATCATTGGCTCGGGTTCGAACCATGCCACCGACCAATGTCCGTATTTATATCAATCTCCTGTTGGGTTTGAGGAAACCAAACGAAAAACGGGTTTGGCATCAACGTGCCTGATAAGCTGCTTGAATTTGTACGCTCTACGACCGGACTAAGGTTAACGCTAATTAAATTGGCAATGCCACAACGTCTAAGAATTTCTATTTACAATTAATCCTCACCACAAACTTGCCTAGTAATGGCCTTTTGCAACTTTTCTGACCACCCTGTAAATACACTTTCTAGTATATATATTGCATTTACATCGCTTAATGAAAACTTCCAAGAACTTGCATTTTAGAGGAAGACAACTGAATACAAGCATTCCTCAAGATATTTAACATATTTGTAAAAGTCGCACAGACAGCCACAGAGTATAATGGTCATGGAGATTAAATTATGAAAGTTACAACAAAATCTGTGTTACAGTATTTTTTTTGTTTTGTCTAAGGTTTTATTATAAGAGAGCATGACGCCACATCATCATTTCACTTATTTGTACCTGTTTCTACGTACATTTTTGTTTTAATAATCATCCATTTACTTACTTGTATAAAGAATTTATTTGCATCTCTCTCAGATAATTTTCAGATAATTATCTACCTAAAGAGCTATAGCTCGAACACTAACGTGGCAGTCAGTCGCGGGGGTACACGAATGAGACAAGTGATACGTGAATAAGTCATTTGTGCACGCCCGCGGCCTACTGCGAGGTTATAGTGTACGAGTAACATCTACTCACAGATACTATTTAGCATGTGAGGACAGTATAAGGATTGGTGTGTCGCGAAATTTAATCAAATGGCTTCACCGCGCGATGAATTACAATACCTATTTATCCCCTACTGAAAACCTGCAGTTTTTTCAAGATTTAATAATTTAGTCCGATGCCTTTTCAATCCATTAGTTACTTGTAATTTTACAATGTCACGTATTTGAAATAGTTTTTCTAACCGCCATTTTGTCACACCAAACCGAGCGAGGTGGCACAGTGGTAAGACACTGGACTCTTATTCGGGAGGATGGTGGTTCAAATCCACCTCCGGCCATCCAGATTTAGGTTTTCCGTGATTTCCCTAAATGCCGGGATGGTTCCTTTCAAAGGGCACGGCCGATTTTGTTCCCCATCCTTACTCAAAAATCCGAGCGAATACTCCGTCTCTAATGACCATGCTGTCGACGGGACGTTAAACTCCAAGCTTCCTTCCTCCACACCAAGCGAACTATTTCTCCGGCTTCGACTCGAGCTCGATGAAAACGGCAATCAGGATTGACTCTGTGCCGGCCGGGGTGGCCGAGGAGACTGAGGCGCTCCAGTCACGGTCTGCACGGCCACTACGGTCGGGGGTTCGAATCCCACCCTCGGGCATGGATATTTGTGCTGTCCTTAGTCTTAGTTAGTTCAGAAGTAGTTTGAAAGTTTAGGGACTGATAACCCCGTAGTTAAATCCCATAGACTACACAAACATTTGAAAATTTTGATTCACTCTGTCATTGCAGTAACAAAAATTTATTTGAATTTAAAAGCAGTCAACTTGGTGAAATATCATGTTCATATTAAAACCAGGATAATTCTCGTGTGAGAAATTATTACTAAAAGATTAAAACAATCTCTTGAAAATTTTGTAACTAAAAACTTATAAAATATTCATTTAAAATTAACTTTTCATAGTGATTAATTTTAACAAATAATAGTAGCAGTTCATGCTTAACGCTAGAAAACTGTCTTTTCAATTAGTGTAGCATTTTTCCACTTTCTTCCATTGCATTTCCCAAGAATCTCAATTCTTCGTAAACCACAATGACAGCTGAACAGAAAACAAGTTTTTCAATGTTTTCACTTCACGAGTTTAGTTATCTGTGTATTGTGCATAACGATGTGCAAGAAAATCAGCATGGTCTTAACCTTGCACTTGCAGTTCAGGTGCTATGATATTTTTATGCTTGAATAAATCTGATCAAATTCAAATGTAAAAAACCCTCACACACACAAACCGCGCACACACGCGCGGTCGCCCAAGGGGGGATCCATACCTCCGACGGCGAGCACCCGCGCGCTCCTCAACAAGGCGCCTTGGAACGATCGGCCACTCTACTGCGCCTAAATTGGATCAACCAATATTTTTCCCCCAGGAGATGGTCTTGCGACCGAAATCGATTGTGGTTAATGAAAATCGTGTTGAAACAGTGATGTGTTATAAAGTGTACGAAATATTTGACTAAAAAAGTAAATCTTTCATTATTACTCTTATCTCATTTCTAGTTATCCTGTTGTCATCGAACTCCCGTATTCTTCGTAAAAAACTCAAATTCCTTTTGTAGTAATTTTGCTTCAGCTGTTTACGCACTTGTCTTGCCTTTTTCAACTTCCTTCAGTTTCCAGGTTCTAGCTCTCGGCTCTGTCTCTGTTTGTTGTTGGCAAGCAGGTACAGTCACAGCCGTGATTGGGCGCCTTTAGCTTATTGCAATGTCACATATAGGCGGTGAAGACAAGACCTGTCCATGCGAGTGAACCATCAAGCGAGCAAATGAAAAGTATGTTAAATGTAGCTTTTGATTTGCTGGAATTCCTTGGTACTGATTCTACATCTATATCTACATGGGATACTCTGCAAATTACATTTAAGTGCCTGGCAGAAAGTTCATCAAACCACGTTTATACTATTTATCTCCCATTCCACTCTCGAATAGCGCGCGGGAAGCAAGAACATCTGAATATCTCCGATCGAGCTCCGATTACTCGTGTTTTATTCTTATGACTCCCACCTACATAGGTAGAAATGATCAACAATATATTTTCGCATTCGGAGGAGAAAGTTGGAGTTTCGTAAGTAGATCACGCCGCAGCGACAAGCGCCGTTGTTGTAATGATTCCCAGCCCAGATCATGTATTATTTCCGTGACGCTGTCTCCTCTGCATCGTGACAACACAAAACGAGCTGCCCTTCTTTGAACTCTTTCGATGTCATCTGTCAAACCCACCTGATAAGGTTTCCACACTGGGCAGCAACATTCCAAAAATGGACGAACAAGCGTAGTGTGTGCAGTTTCTTTTGTAGTTCTGTTGCATCTTTTAAGGGTTCTGCCAATAAAATCTTCGATTCGCCTTTCCCACGACATTATCTACGTGTTCTTTCCAGTTTAAGTCTGAAGTAATAGTAATGCCTAGGTATTTTGTGGAGTTTACGGCCTTCATGTTTGATTGATTTACCTTGTAAACAAAGTTTAAGGGATTTCTTTTCGTACTTATGTGGACGACTTCACACTTCTCGTTATTTAGAATCAATTGCCAATTTTGACAGCATAGGGATGTCTTATTCAGATCGTTCTGCAGTTGGTTTTGATCTTCAGATGATTTTCTAGACGGTAAATGACGGCGTCATCTGCAAACAACCTAAGAGAGCTACTTAAGATTTTTTCGCAAATCGTTTATGTAAATAAGGAACAGCAGAGGACCAATAATACTACCCTGTGTTAGCAATGACGCCCGATCTGTTCTGGTCGATGCATTACCAGCGATTACTACAAACTGCGTCCTCTCTGATAGGAAATCTCCTATCCAGTCGCAAATTTGGGGCGATATACCATAACCACGCAATTTGATTAAAAGCCGTTTATGAGGTACGGTATCAAAAGCCTTCTGGAAATCATTCTGGACATTCGTCTTTCATGCTATTTACATTTCGAAACTGAGAAATGTGCGAGCTGAAATATGTAAAAATATAAACTCTTGTAGTGGTGTATTGTTGGTGGAGCGAGCACGGTTCCATACACCTCCTTCTCCTGGACGTAGTAAAGCATTGTCACATTTGGCCCCCTCAGAGATCGCCGCCCGCTTGCTCACTGTGTGCAGCGTGTTGCATACGCCAACATATTCAGGCGATTCTCACACGCTGCCTACCCGGCTGGATCTCTGCTCTTGCAAGTGAAGCACAGGCATGGCGGTTCGCCGGTATTGCGCGTAGTCCGTTGTAACAAAGGCTACTATAACAACGCACGTCTCAAGCAATTCCGAGAACTACGTACAAAGTTTAAACACCACACCAGAGCGGCAGTCATCAAACGACAGTATTAGGATAATGCTTAAAGTGGACAGAAGTATGTCCTTACTTCCATCTAGTAAAAACAGTGGTGAATTTCGTAACGAGTATAGTGCACACATTTTAAGGCATGCTGATGAAATGGTCAGTTTACTAGCGCGCTTCTGGCATACACAGTGCTTCACTGCGATACGAACATGATCATACCGACGCCACCTACAAAAACTTCGTACGATCAATTTTAGTATAATGGTAGCAAAGCACTTGTTACAGCTACCAGGAGAATTATCAACAAGTTTGAATTGGTCCAAAACAATTATTAATAATGATAACTAGTGGAGTAAAATAAACACTTTTACATCCGGGAGGATTCTAAATGGGCTAGAATCTATTACAGTAAGTATTCGAAGATTAACACCGATTCGTCTACAAAATAATACTAAATGGCGACAACAGATCTGTGAACTCAGAAAACAAGCAGTCGAAATTGGTTCAAAATCTGCTAGGAAAAGTCCAAAACAACGATAAATATACTACAAATATCTCAAACACTTTAAAACATGAGAGCAAACATAGAAATTGTCAACAAAAAGTTGCAGGGGAAATTGTCAACAAAAAGTTGCAGAGTTTCCGATTTTATTAGCAATGACGTTAGGCAGTCAGGTGGCTGCGCGTGTTAAATTCAAGCTGCGTACTAGTGACGGAGTAGCCAAAACCATATCAGTTTGTTCAAACCTAAGAAGAGAGCGACATAAAAATTGAAGACTGGTTGATAGCGAGTTTCGAGCCCGTACTGTCGTGCACTACAATTTTTTTTTTTTTTTTGTTAACTTTCAGATAATGAAACGAAGAACACGTTTCGCAGCACAGCCTCTGGCAGGCTACTTAAAATGACTTGATTGGCTAACTTAAGTACTCATAAGAAAAAGTAAACGGAGCAAATGAAAGATTTACTTTCTTTTTTATAGGAATTATTTCTCGGTTCAACCTACCGTACAAGACACTTACAGACCTTTCAGACTGTTTCTAACCACACTGCATGCGCGGCGTGAAAGACGATTCTTATCAGCGGAGGATAAGCGCTTATTGGTGGCTATTCCCCTTGAGAGTTATATATCTTCAAAAAAGTTTAATTCGAAACTGAGGAAAATTGCTCCGTTACAATCGCTGTGAAAAATTACTGAACATAGATAAAAATCAACGTTTATATCTACGTACCTGAGGACAGCGTAATAGTGAAAACCGGCAAGGTTGAAAAATATTTAGAATATTACGGTCGTCTTGTGTGTTTCATGCATCAAATATTATATCAAGAAGCGAGGGAACAGTCAGTGCAGTTTAGGTTTCAAATGAAGAAAGAGAAAATCAAGACGAATGCGCGTAAAACAAAAGGTAAGAAAGTACCCAGTATCTTATCCAATAGATAGCTCATTAGTAGCCTCAAAACTATATGAAAGTTTGGAGAAGAATTGTGTGAATAACTCGAGGGATGACTAACCTCCTACGGGGAGCAACCCTATTTGCACCTTCACCTGCTGCACGATTACTGGTAGATGGATCTTAACCCCCCTCTGTCCAAACACACACATTGATGTAGTATCATCACGTTCAGAGCTCCGTTTTAAATTTCAAAGCTCTAGCTCGCCAAGAAAATAATTTACAATCAATTTATAACATTTTTACCGGATAGACGAAGAGAGGAGACGACTTCCTAACAAAACGTATTAAAGTAACATATTACTGGATAGAGCTGCTCTGCCAATTTCTACTGATAATACGTATTGTGGAGCAGTTACAGAGCTGCACAACACGGCATGTCGGCGTATCAGGGTATGTGCATACATCATGCGCCCGTATTGTCGCATCCAATTAGCTCGTGACTGCAGATAGGCAACTCAATGGACGCATGTTTGATGCGGGCTGCTGTCTTTACGACGATTTACATGTTCCGTTAATGATATGGACGTGGGACTGCGGCTGCCCATAAACTTGCAGAGATTAATACCAACAACCTCCTTTTTATAACTTTTATTAATAACGCGACCAGTTTCGTCACTATATTGCCAACTTCATGTCCCTATCCAAAATTGAAAGCTGACATCCAGCCACTGGCACTTTAAAATAGCAGCCATGAATACAACAACAGCAACTGTAAAATGACTGCAGTACACACTTCAGAGTAGCAATCCATAAAATGAGGTGAAGAAATATATTGTCTACTAGCTGCAAGTACCCGGCTTTGCCCGGTTTTAAATAAGGTTTTCTGTAGAAGCGTACAAAACCGTTGATTTGCATGTGCTAAAAGGGTACATTCGGAGCAAAACTGTGGATTTTGGTGCAATCCATAAGTACCCTCCACCATGCACTGAACGAAATTTTATGTAGACAGTGCCCTTCCTCTTGTTTTGAAGATCAATTGTGCGAAATTTCATCAAGATCAGTGCGAAGATATAGATTTACACAGACACACTGAAAACGCACTTTCACTTTTTCCCAAATTTTCCGGTCGGTTTTCCAAAAAATGGAACTAAACCTGTTTAAGAACCTTCCCCATATAATTTTGTGTAGGCGTACCAAATTTCACGTTATTTGGTTGTCTGGATGTTGAGCTATAAGATGACAGACAGACAGACAGATAACAAATGCGTCTTATAAGTATAGAGATATAATAGACAATGACAAATTTCTTTTCTCCCCAATTCTGTTCATTGCCTCCTCATCAGTTACACGACCTAATCACCTAATCTTCAGCATTCTTCTGTAGCACCACATTTCAAAAGCCTTTACCTCTTCCTGTCTGAACTATTTATCGGCCATGTTTCACTACCGTAAAAAGCAACACACTACACAAATGCCTTCCGAAGAGACTTCCTAACACTTAATATTCGCCGGCCGCGGTGGCCAAACGATCTGCGGCGCGCCAGTCACGGTCTGCACGGCCACTACAATCTGGGGTTCGAATCCCCCTAGGGCATGGATATTTGTGCCGTCCTTAGTATTAGCTAGTTCATAAGTAGTTTGTAAGTTTAGGGACTGAAGTCCCCGTAGTTAAGTCCCATTAGCTCTACAAACAGTTAATATGCGATATTAACAAATTACTCTTTACACAAACGCTTTTCTTCCGACTGCCATTTTACATTTCGTATCCTCTGTAATGCGACCATCGTATGTTTTTTTTACTACCCAAGTAACAAAACTCATTTCGTTACCTAATCTAATTCCTTCAAAATCGCCTGATTTTCTTAGACTGCATTCCATTACCCATGTTCTGCTTTTTTAATCATCATCTCATAACCTTTCAAGACACTATCCATCCCGTTCAGTTGCACTTCTAAGATCTCTGCTGTTTCCGACAGTTATAGATCATGGGAAAACTGCAAAGTTTCTATTTTTCACCCTGACCGCCTCTAATGACTACGCTGTCGACAGGACGTTAAACACCAATCTTCCTTCCTTCTTCACCCTGAACTTTGAATTCATTCTCCAAATTTGTTCTTGCTTTTCTTCACAGTTTGTCCAATGTACAAATTGAATAACATTTCTGTCTGGTTTAACACAATTTGTAAATAATCTTCGTTTTCCTATATTTTACCCCCACTGGTTCACAATTTTAAAGGGTGTATTCCAGTAAACATTTTCAAAAGCTTTCTCCAAATATACAAAATATATAAATGTAGGCTTCCCCTTCCTTAAACTATATTCTAAGGAAAGTCTTAAGGTGAGTACTGCCCCGTGTTCCTACATTTCTCGTAAATCCAAACTGATCTTCCCCGAGGTCAGCTTCTACCAGATTTTCCATTCTTCTACAAATAATTCCTGTTAAAATTTTGCAACTATGACTTATCAAACTGATGGTTCTGTAACTCTCTCGCCTGTCTCCGCAGGCTTTCTTTGGAATTGGGATAATTATTTTTTTCCTTGAAGTCTGAGGGTATTTCGCCAGTCTCATACATCTTGCATACCAGGTGAAAATAGTTTTGTCAGGGCTGGTTCTCCCAGACAATTTAATATCTCTGAGGGAAATTATTTTTGTAATTTCGTTACGAAAGTCACTGACAATGACTGAAGAGGACATTAACTGCAAACTGACAGTGGTAAGAAATACTATTATGTAAAAGAGAAATCGAGTTAAAATTTAGAACGTTAAAAATATTTTCTGAACACAGCTGTCTGAAGAGTACTCTTGTTGGAAATGAAACGGGGAGAAGGGAGAGTCCATACGACATCAACTTTGGAATATGGTGCTGAGGAAGAATGGACAGGAAAATCGAGTAAATATACTCCGATTGAAATTACATTGTGATTGACAGATTACTGTCGTGTGGATTGCCGAAACCGGTTGCATTATATTTTTATTTTTTAAATAGTGACCTTGGCTTGTCTACTACGGAAGATTTCCATTACAAAATGTTAGATCGCGCCCGTGGCTTGAAGAATATCAAACAGATACCGTTTACATATTGGTATTTTGTTACCTTTAGTGCTTCATCAGTACATACGATTTGATAACATAGTAGATAGTGTTGTTATGTCTCCTCCGCTTCAGAATTACTGATTCCCTTTCATGTCCCCTGATTCACTTAAGTGCATGTTGCAGAAGCGCCGTGGCTGGCTTTAATATTTCTCCGCCACCTTCAGAATTTTCTAGTGTGCCATAAGCTTCAGAATTCATTGCTGTTGTGGTCAATGACTCATGACAACAGGCTTCGCTTAGGAATATGCGGATTTCCAGCAGCTAAGATCTTTATGTTCTGACACATCATCCATGCAGGAGTCAACGCCTACAAATGGACGTTGTCCCCCTCGCGTGTTGGCAGGGAATTCCGTGTCGACGAAACGCGCACGAACTGGTGATGAGGTCATGCTCGAATTAACTTTTGGCTCTGCGTTGAGAGACTCGTGTTGCAGGATTTCTACATTTTTATCCTATATGACTGATTGTAGCGTCCGCCGTGTGGTGTAATTTAGATTTTGACGTATCAAACAAGAACATGTTTGGACACTTCGAAAATAATACTGCGTTTTGTAATAATTTCCTAGACAGGATTGATTTCTTATTCATAACTGAGGTAAAGCCGAACTCATCCCAAAACATCGCCCATGCTTTCCTAGACGTGGTCCTATTTCTTTTACGTCTCAACTTATTTATCCAGCTACCATAAAAAATAGCCTGCCGTTAAACACTGAGCCCACTTTGCACATTAATAAATCATTTTCATGGGAGAAAGACGCTATAGCTACAGTAAAGAAAAATCATACCTCCGACTGACATTTGGAGAAGAGATTAAGGCAAATGTCCAATGAATCAGGGTTTCAGTCCTGGCTTGACACTAATTACGATTTCAATTCATATTCCAATGTTCAAATGTTTGTAATGCTATGGGACCACACTATGTTGGTCACAGTCCCTAATCTTGCAAACTACTTAAACTAATTTAAACTACTCTAAGGACAAGGACAACACACACATCCATGCCCGAGGGAGGATTCGAACCTCCGACGCGGGAGACCTTGCGATCCGCAACATGGCGCTCCAGACCGCTCGGCTACTCCTGCTGCTTTAGTAAGTAAGAAGTAAGAAGCACATCATAACTCATTCCACACTTGAATAGATCCTCGTCAACTATCCGTTGCTGCAAGCTACAATGGAGATAACACCACACAGCGATGTAAACAGGTGTTAGGCCTAATGACTGTTTGTGATGACGTCTGCAAGACGCACAATACCTTGTTGCTTCATTCAGGGTTTAATAATTTTTCAAGTATCACCTACTTCATGAATACCTAAGCAAACATTTACAACTTAGGCTTTGGGCCGAAGAATATGGAGCG
This sequence comes from Locusta migratoria, assembly GCA_026315105.1. Taxonomy (NCBI): domain Eukaryota; kingdom Metazoa; phylum Arthropoda; class Insecta; order Orthoptera; family Acrididae; genus Locusta; species Locusta migratoria. The sequence goes on from CM048748.1 coordinate 274,176,503, forward strand.
ACCTCCTCTTTTGCCCGGCGCGAGTACAGGAAGTTAACACAAGGCGGCTGACGGATGAAGACAGTTACGAGCGGCGGCAGTCTTCGGCTGACACTCTTATCGTATATCTGTAACCAAACACGACAATTTATCACAGAGTCTACGCGACGCCTCTGGAATTTGAAGCTGCGGCCTTGCCCAAGCACTTGCTCAAGACGTGGACCTTGCGAAAGAACTCCCGCCTCTCTGTAAGTGAAACGCCGTACAACACGACAAATTAAAAAGTGTTCAAGACTTGTCTCACCATCGAATGTTTCATCGGCAAATAATGCTATCATACAAATACTTTGTACGGCAGATAACTAAGGAAACGGTTTTTTTCGCATCAACCAACTACTAATCTACAAATACACCAAGCATTTTTTAGCATTAACAGATTACTAGCATTAAAAACATATCAAACACGAGATCCAACACCAATAATAGTACGTGTTAGCTATAAAAAGATGCAGCACACAGGGCTCTTGACATCCTGTCTTCTGGAAAATGAAAGCTCTAATCTAAAATATTGTGTATCCCTATGACAGACGCGAAAGGCTAATAAATCGTGCCGCTGAACAACACATTTCAAACATTTAAGAATTTGGCATTTGCTTTAAAAAAAAATCGCACTCACGTGTTTCACGGCCCACTTTACATTTGTAGTTTTATAAGTTTTTGCAAATATTTTGAACCAAAATATCTAAATAATAACTAATTAATAAGTGTCTGAAACCCTTTTAGGAAATAATTTTCTTTTTTGTGTCCAGGACATGGAATAAATAGAAACCAACTAGGTATTTAATCACAGCACAAATTTACAAAATATAAGGGATGGTAAGATGATTATATTTTCTGCTGAGCCCAGTATTCAGCGGTTTTCACAGCAGTCTCACTGGCTACCGCTAAGTCACACGCGGCCGGTAGATTCTTACAGACGAATAGATTTTGTTCGTCCTGCACGGCACCAGTCGAACACATTTAATTTAATTAATTAATTTAAGTAATGGCGAGTTCCGAACCACTGACCTTCAGCGTCATAATCTAACGCCTTGCCCACTACGCTACGGCTATCAACCGAAAGTTGTGCTCTTTAATCTCATACTATTAATGGCCGTTGTTAACTGATGCTAATATGGCATTTGTAAGCAATAGATTACCATTTATTGTACGAAGAACGACGTGTTTTGTTATTAAGTACGCCGTTGCTTTGAAATGACAACGTGTAAATTACAATAAGAAAATCATCAAATACGCAACGCAAGATGGCGTATGCCAGAGAGTTCTGGGCGAGGAATGTTACGTGACATCTCTGAACGGCTGGATTTCGTTAATTCTATGGATAGTGTCAAATCTCCGTTATTTTTGCCACTATCTCTCAAACTATACGAGATATTAAAAAAAAAAATAAGGGAACAGAGTTGTAGAGAATTTTCTCCACTACAAATTCGGTTATTCAATTTTCCTGTCAGATGAATAGTTAAGCCGTTATTTTCATTTAATTTCGAGCTGTCAAAAGTCAACCGCAAATGCCCACTTTTAATGTTACTACCGTAACCTAAAGTGGACCAAAAGTAATGAATTTATATAATTATGTACTTTCAATGTACCCAGCGCTACTGTCAGGCGGAGTTATTTAAACACTTGTTACACCTTCACTTGACTATAAGACTATATGAGCTTGGTATTTTGGAGTGCACAGAAAGGAGTACCGCCACTTCAGTCGACGTCACTGACGCGTTACGATTCATTTTCATTGTCAGTATTTGGCCGGAAATGACCCAATTCGAAAGTCCACTTTCTTCGTTACAAATACTCTTTTTCTTGGTGCCAATATAAGAGACGAAACTGCTCATTACAACCACCCAACGTCAGCTTCTGGAAAGCGTGCTGGATCGCCACGCAGGGGTTCCGGGTTTGATCCCCGGTGGGGTCGGAGATTCTCTCCGCTTGAGGACTAGGTGTCGTCGTCGTCGTCGTCGTCGTCGTCGTCGTCGTCATCATCATCATCATCATCATCATCATCATCACCACCACCACCACCACCATTTCATCATCACTGACAAGCAAGTCGCTAAGTAGCGTCAGCTAAAAAAGACTTGCAACAGGCAGGATGAACAAGTCCCCAGTTGGGGTATAAAGGCCATAAAACACACACAATTATCGTTTTCTTCCAGATTGTTGGGCCTACAGTGTGATAAATGTCGTTGTAGCTCGTCTACGAACACACATAACTTGACAATACGTGGAATTAGAGAATCAAAAATATTTTATATAACTGAATTCCATAACAACGAAAAAAAAATTTTTACACAGCGTGATTCGAACCACCGACTCTATGGTTGTGAGGCCAGAATGCTACCAACTGAGCTTCACCGACAGATGCTGCAACGGATTTAATTATTAGTACTTACATCTACTTGCTAAACTTCAAAGACGATTTACTCGAGAATTTTTTAGAGTAACGTCGAATGACTGGCTGATTGTTATTTAAGTTCAGAACTTCACGTATCACAAATATAAATACAATCTAAAACCCGATGCCCATGTGGTCTCCTTGTAAGTAACCAATGCACATGTCCTGACTTACATGCATTTCTGAAGGGCATTTGCAGTGGTTATATACATAAAAATGGACACTGCACATCTTTTTGTATGAATATGACTACTTATCTCACATGCACAAATTAAGGAAGATCTTGCAGCTTCTAGCTTTTATGCAGATATTCGAAATTTAGTGCCAAGGCTGTAGACTTTTATAATCAATTATGTGGGATAAACTGAAATAGAAAGTCGTGCCTTGAGCCATTTAACGTTACTTACACGAGAAGCGCTAATTTAATTTATAGGTAAGGGGATGAGATACGTACAATCAGGCGTGAGTTATTTCATTGATCTTCTCTGCTTTATGAAATTCACACACAATGGAACATTACGTCGAGTTTGTAAGTAAACAAGAAGCTAAAGAACTACACTAATAAGTACTAATCTGTAGTTAAACATGGTGGTTTGGCCCTGCCGTTAAACATACAGACACGTCAACAGAAAGATAGGACTCGTCGTTGCAAGCAAACAGAGATAGTGGCTACGCAAGATACATCAGTCAAAGTCACTACGAGCCTGAAAGAATGATAACGTGTATTAGGACTCGATTACAATGGATAGCTGAACATTAGAGACATATTAATAGATTATCTGTGTGTCTTAGATGTCGCTGTACTTGCTGTGGCTCCAATGCTGCTGTATGGCTCCCAGCGTGTCATGTTAATTTGTGCGAGTGTATGTTACGCCATGCAAATGCAGCAATCGGAATTCATAACATGAGTCATCTGCAGGACCGAAGTAAATTAAATGTGAAGTGGTCCTGCGTAATTTTTACCTTGTCATCGATTACTTCTCAATAGCAGCGGAAATCACCAGAACTCGTTTTTGTAGGCCTACTATCTCCAAGTCGAAATGCAGCAGGGTTATATAATTATATGTCTGTCTAAGCGGAGGGGTACACTTTTTTCCTGGAATAATGGAGTGATAACCCCGCAGGAGACCTGTCAATCACAAGTCTCTGAATAGCCGCTAAACGTGAGGTTCCAGATTCGAATCCCGATCCGGAAAGCAATGTCTATTAGCTGTTTAATCATCCACGGATCATTTGCTGCGTTACTGGACAGGTCAGTATAATTCAACGGAAGATATAATAAGCTGCTCGTGCCAACAGGCATAAAATTCTTATTGGTCTCATTTCATAGGAGATTATGCAATGCGTACAAAAATTTTCTTCTTTAAAAAAAATTAAAAACAGCATTAAATTCGTAACCTCATTGATAACCAAGATACAGCCACTGTTTTTTTACGGGATGTCACAGGAGGAACTGTATATTAGGAGCCGGTAATGGAGGACTAATTTGAAGAGTTTTTAACTTTAGAAATGGCATATCCTTTTTCTATTTGTTACAAAGGCAGCTATTAGAACGTAACCAAATGAAAGCTTCACAGAGAATGTCTTAGGCAAACGTATATGTTAACGTTCAAAGTTCTTTAAAATCCACCCTCGACTTCTACGCACTTCCGAATTCTCTTTGCAACATGTTTAGCTCCTCTGAGGTTGTCTTTGGTTTCTTTTACGAGGGCAGCAAAACAAAAACGGGTACGGAGGACTTTGATGGGAATAAAAAATGACAATTTCTGACGGTCCATTTTCCGGTGATTCAAGATTTCGTATCATTGGACAACGTGAATGCTCAGAAGTCCTGCCATTCAGGAAAAACCTATGCCTGCTTGTAGCCAAAGGAACTTCTCCCAATAATAACGGGATTTCCTTTTCAAGAAAATTTTAGGTAACGTTCAATCAAATGATTTACGAAAATGTCTTCTTCAAAAAGTGTCACCTCCAAACAGGCATGCGAATTACGTGTGGTGACACACATACATAATTACTAAAAATTTAACACCCCTGTGGTTCTAATACATGCCTGAACTATTGAACCGAGCGAGGTGGCGCAGTGGTAACACACTGGACTCGCATTCGGAAGGATGGTGGTTCAAATTCACCTACGGCTATCCAGATTTAGGTTTTTCGTGATTTCCCTAAGTCACTCCAGGCAAATGCCAGGATAGTTCCTTTGAAAAAGCACGGCTGACATCCTTCCACATCCTTATCCAAACACTCCGTGCGTGAGCTCCGTCTCTAATGACCACGTTGTCGACGGGACAAACTCCAAGCTGCGTTCCTTCCTTCTTGAACTATTCAATAGGTAATATCATTAATAAAGATTATATAATTTTTCAGTAACGTATTCTTTATCGTGAGAATATTATTCCTACTACACTTTTACAAAGTTTAACTTACTTTAAGTCTTGCGTATGTTCCATGCTCATTAACAATGTAATTACTCTTCTTGCTTTCTAAATTACCGTAGGCTACAGTCAGGGGTTGCTGACAGTGCCAACAAATTTTCGGAATAAGCTTTATATTATTATTATCATTATTATTGTGTAAGCAGAAATTCGGAAGAGTTATTAAAAGATTAACATTAACCAGAACAAAAAGGTAATGAAACAATAAAAAAAGTATATGGGTAGCAAAATAACTTCCGATGGCTGAAGTAATGAAGATAAATGCAGAATGGCCATAGAAAGGCATTTCTGAAGAAGCATAATTTGTTGGTATAGAAAATTTATATTTCAGGAAGTCCTTCCTGAACGTTTTTGTCTAGAGTGTAGCATTGTATGGAAGTGAACTATGGACGATGAGTTCAAACAAAAATATGATGGCAGCTTTTGAAATGTGGAGCTATAGAAGAATTCCGAATATTAGATGGGTAGATGCGTAGAGAACAGAATTCTGGAGAAAAGTAATTTGTTCCAAAGTTTTTAAATCTATCACACTCAACTGCTGGGTTATTAGACCTGCCGCGGTAGAGTAGCCGAGCGGTCTAAAGCGTCTCGCTGCGGAGCGCGCGGTTGCTCGCCGTGGAGGTTCGAGTCCTCCCTGGGGCATGGGTGTGTGTGTGTGTGTGTGTGTGTGTGTGTGTGTGTGTGTGTGTGTGTGTGTGTGTGTGTCCTTAGATTAGTTCAAAAATGTTTGTATAGTCTATGGGACTTAACTACGGGGTCATCAGTCCCTAAACTTACAAACTACTTATGAACTAAGACTAAGGACGGCACAAATATCCATGCCCGAGGGGGGATTCGAACCCCCGACCGTAGTGGCCGTGCAGACCGTGACTGCAGCGCCTCAGTCCCCTCGGCCGCCGCTGCCAGCCTTAGATTAGTTTAACTAGGTTTAAGTAGTTTGTAAGCTACGGACTGATGACCACGCAGTTTGGTCCGATAGATTTACAAACATTTGAACATTTTTTGGTTATTAGACCGTAGCTTAAAAACTACTTAAACTACGTTAAACTAACATAAGGACAACACAAACACCCGTGCCCGAGGGGGAACTCTAATCCCCGACGTCGAACGGCCGCGCGCACCGCAGCATGGGGCCCCAGTGCGCACGGCTAATCCGGCGCGGCAGAAAAGTAATTTCTGGCGTTATCTTGACTAAGAGAAGGAATCGATTGGAGGGACACATTGTGAGAAATCAATGAATCGTCATTTCAAGATTAGAAGGAAGTGTGTGGGGTAACAATCGTAGAGGGAGATCGAGAGACGAATACAGTAAGTAGATTCAAAAGGATGTAGGTTGCCGTTCATGTTCAGATGAAGAGGCTTGCACAGGACAGGGTAGCGTGGAGAGCTGCATCGAACCAGTCTGCGGAATTAAGACAACGACAACAACAACAAAAACACTGCTCTTTTCTGTAGCTTCCTAGTTTTGTTCATACATTTAGCATTTTTTGCCTCTCATTACCTAAAAATGATTCAATATCTGAAGTTTACAATGATGCACTAAAATATATGTATTTCTAATACGAGAGAGGATATTCGTGCTGATATTCATTTTGGTATCTTGTATGCTCGACCATTTCAACTGCCAATCAATACTAATTCCTAAAGAGGTTGAGTACATTGTTGAAAATATAATTTTACTAGCTTAACGCCCGCTGCTTCGCATGCGTAGGCTGGTTGATCTGTACCAGTTGTTTATCACTCTTAATATAAATTTTCATAGATTTAGCTTAAGTACTATCATAATGAAACGTGATAGAACTTGTAGCTGTGCGTATTGAGGCGCCATGCTGCGGTGCGCGGTGCTGTTCGCCGTCGGGGGTTGGATTCGCCCCTCGGGCATGGGTGTTTGTGTTTTCCTTGGCGTAACTTAGTCCAAGTTAGTTTAATTAGTCTGTAAGCCTGATGACACCGTAGTTCAGTCTCTTATGATTTACAAACATCTGAATATTTAATTTCACTACTTTTAACCCCCTTGGGTGCCCCTTTATAGTTGAATTTCGAAAAATAGCCCAACATGTGACTTAAATTTCAACCAAGTATGCAAATGTTTTTTGTAACTCTGGGTTCAAAATTAGCTTAGTGGCAACGTATTTTGAAAAAATACGTCGTCCCTTATTTCACCCCCTAATGATTAATTTTCTAACAATACCGAAACACGCGTCTTTTTAATTCTGACCAAGAAAACATACCAATTTAAGTGGTTGTAGCTTCAAAATTGCCTTAAAAACAAAGGATTTTCGAAAAACAGCCCATCTCCAATTTAATCCCCTTGATCGTTGAATTTCCAAAAATACCGAAACACGTATTTTTAAAATTCTAACGAATAATTCAAATACCAATTTTTGCAGCTCTAGCTTAAGTGTCTTGACAACATTGTGTTTTTGAAAAGAATTTTTGATCCCCTATTTTACCCCCTTAGTTGTTGAATTTCCAAAAATACCGAAACACGTGTCTCTGAAATTCGAACTCCGAATCCAAATCCGAGAATCTGTAGTTCTAACTTCCAAATTGCCTAAATAGCAACATGTTTTCAAAAATAATTTTTCATCCCCTATTTTACTCCCTCACTTGCTGAATTCCCAAAAATAGTGAAACTCGTGTTTTTAAATCCTGACCAAGATTTCATATCCAAAATATCGTAGTTGTAGCTTAAAATTTAACTGCAACATATTTTTGAAAATCAATTTTTTTCCTCCCCTATTTTACCCCCTTACTGGTTTAATTTTAAAAAACAAAGTATGTCGAAACACGTCTTTCAAATTCGAACCCTGAATTAAAATCCGAAATTTTGTAGTTCTAGCTTCAAAATTGCCTAAAGAGCAACGCATAAAAAAAAGTTTCATCCCCTATTTCAGCCCCTTACAGACGGAATATCGAAAAATCGCTTCTTAAATGACGCCTACAGATTAAGATAAAAACCCTCTACAAATTTCAAGTTTCTATCTTCAGTAGTTTGGGCTGGACGATGATGAGTCAGTCAGTCAGTCAGTCAATGACATTGCCTTTTATATATAGAGAAGATGTATCTTTCACACTTAGTAATATTTTCCCTCTTATCCGTAATTCGTGACGTTTGATTTATGTCTAATGTTACTTTATTTCTCAGTGTCCAAGTATAAACATCCCTGAGGATTTCATTGGCTTTACTTAACAAGATTTTACAGATTTGATGGAAATAATGAACAGAGCAGTTGCAAGCGCGCTTTGCCATACGGTATTGTCTTCAGTGGTGCAGTTGGAGGTAGGTTTCAGCTGGGCGCACGCAGCACAATCGTGCAGGGGCAGGGCAGCACGCGGAGCGTAACATTAACCGCCTCCTGGTCGCGAGAGATAGCGCCTCCTGCCAACGCGCTGTACCCTTCGCTGTGGGCGGCAGGATTGCGCGCTGCTTTCCCTGCCGTGGAAACGAAGAAAGCCAAAGTCTAGACAGCGGGGCTGTGTGTTCCCCTGTTTGTACAGCCCGCTGCAGGTGTGAAGTGTGAAACGCGGTAGTTGGCTGCTTCACAGACGCACACGGACTTGTGTCGTCACAGCCGCGCTCCTCAGTGTCACCAGCTGACGTAAAGCAAGCCAGGCGTGGGGTGCAGCCGAGACAGCGCATGTGCTACCGAGACTTTAAGGCGAACAATCCTCTCTCCCACTTGAGTACTTACGTCAGGGCAAATTGACTGAGCGATAATCTGTATCTATAAATGTGAATGTCTGTTCGGTGTACGTTTATCACGTCTGAACCACAAGACACAAAGACTTAAATATTTTTACAGTTACTAATTTATACCTGAGGTAGGTTTTATGCACGATTTTATAGCGATCTGATTAGTAATTTGAAGAATATAACGCGAAATGCGGAATAATAATTACTCTTTGAAAATTATATTTACTATTTTGAAATTGGTTTTATTGGTTTCATTGTTGCTTCAGGGTCGATAATGATAAAAGGGTGGAAATATTGGGATGGAAAGTTATCGGTGTATATAAAATTCTCGGTCGGGGGTTCGAATCCCCCCTCGGGCATGGATATTTGTGCCGTCTTTAGTATAAGGTAGTTGATAAGTAGTTTGTAAGTTTAGGGACTGATGACCCCGTAGTCAAGTCCCATAAGCTTAACAAACATTTGAACATTTTTTATAAAATTCTACGTTTGTGTGTGTGTTGTGTATGTTAATATTTCGCTCTGCAGCGAAAACTACGGAACGCAAACGAATGGTCTGTGTGTAATTGTTGTCCGAAGTCTCCCGTTGTACACCACAGCAGTTCCATGCCGATAACTATAAGAGGGTGGAAGATATGGTGGTTGAAAGTCGTCAAATTATGAAAAACTTAGGACTGAAGGCCAGCGATGACGTTTGCGACTCTATAGCAAGGAGGTTACATACAGTGACACGTAATGCCACAGACCATATCTTTCGTCTATGCGTGCTACAATGTCTTCAGCTCTTTCTCTGTAAGGATAAGCACACGAATAAGGAAATAGAAGAATAAATAAGTAAATGCCCGGGCAACGCCGGGTTTTCAGCTAGTCCTTTATATAGTTGTATGTTTTGATACTCCTTCACGCTGAAACGGCTGGACAGATTTGGCTCAATCATGGACTGAAGAATGCCTGTACCCAGGATTAATACCTTTCGCAACCCACAATACGGTGCATGGTGAAATGTACATTACAACTAACTTGGACGCAGTTTGATTGATTACTGTGTAATTTTTCATATACAGGTGTAAGGATAAGATGGACAAGTATGAGGACGAGCTGGACAGCGAAGGAAAGAAAATTAGGGATTAACGTCCTGTCGACGCCCAGCATGATGATGAAGAGACGGAGCACAACACAGGATATTTAATTTTAGGAGTAGGGAAGTAAATTGGCCGTGCACTTAGAAAGGAACCATTCCGTCATTTGCCTGGAATGATTTAGGGAAGGAAGGAGGTAGGAAGCTTAGGGTTTAACGCCCCGTCGACAGCGTGGTTATTAGAGACCGAGATCACGCTCGGAATTTCGGGTAAGGAAATAAGTAGGGTCCTCATCTCAGCATTTGCCACCAGTGATTTAGAGAAATCAAGGAAAACCTAAATCTAGATGGTCGGAGGTGGATTTGACCTCTGTCCTCCAGAATATGAGGCCAGTGTAACCACTATGTCATCTCGCTATGTCGAGTGATTAAGGGAAACCATGGAAATCTGTGTGGCTGGAGGTGAATTTGAACCGTCGTTCTCTGGAATGCGAATCCAGTAAACTAAACATTGCGCCAAGTCACTCGGTATGGAAAGGAAGAGAAGATGGATAGAGAGGGGAGGAAGAGATAGGGAAACGGGAGGAGGACATGGGCGCAACATTACACACACACACACACACACACACACACACACACACACACACACATCTCGAAAATCGCGAAAATTTCCGACATTTGCTGCTCTTACAAAGGACAATTTATCTGCAACACATGAAAATTTGTACCGGACTGGGACTCGAACCCGGGCCTGGCCATGGAGCGTACACAAGAGGCCGGGTGTTTAAAGCGACCGCTCGGGAAAAGCGGGAGACCCGGGTTCGAGTACCGGTCCAGCATTTTTTAAGATTAATTGTCCATCTTTAGAAGAGCAGCAGACGTCGGAAAATTTCGCGATTTGCGATGTAAACGTGTGAATATTTACCACTGCTGCGGACCACCGCCAACGCCTGTTCCTTAGGAACAGACGATTAATAATAAAAATATGATATCCGCAACAATATACCCGCAATACTTCCTTAGATTTCCTTTCACATAAAAACAGAAATTAATTGCGAGCGACTTTATACATCTATACAGTACTTTATCTGAAGTATCTGGACGTATGTTAGTAGAAATTGATGTGAGATTTATCGACCGTTTCACTCGCGTGACGTATACGCTACAATCCATTGAGCTTGCTCAGTAGACATATTTCGCTGTAATTTCCTTACTTCTTCTATCGATGTATTTTGCTGTTACTGTTATCTACTAACATTACTCAAATGTTTGTAAAGCTTATGGGACTGAACTGCGGGTCATTAGTCCCTAAACTTACAAACAACCTTATACTAAAGACAGCACAAACATCCATGCCCGAGGGGGGATTCGAACCGCCGACGGCAAACGGCCTCTCGCATCTTAATATAGCGCCTCAATGCGCTCGGCCGCTCCGCCGCGGCTAACAATACTCCCCCCTCCATTTATACAGTTCTATTTATTAATTATACAGGGTGACTTTTTAGTAGTTAGAGTATATCTTATCAAAGTATAAATTCAGAATGAAGAACATCGAATAATCTCACACACCATGATATTTCATGCCGTTGACTCACATTTTGTCCAGGACACTTACATACTATAGGTACGTCACAAGTAACTCCTGGATGTGAAAGCCCATCCGCAATTGGAGTCTTCTTACCGAAGATAGTTACGCCGCATGTACCCGATAGCATGCTGTTTATTAGGGATGTGTACATCGTGAAGGGAGTAGTTCAATTGGACTATTCCGCAAAAAATGTTTGTAATTCTATGGGACCATATTACGTTGGTCATCAGTTCCTAGACTTACAAACTACTTAAACTAAGTTAAGCTAACCTCAGGACAACACATCCATGCCCGAGGGAGTTCCCCGAAAAGAACTATAGTTCATTTTAGTTCACTTTGGTGAACTATCGTACTTTTACTCCTTGCTTTCCTGATCCAATAGAAACATCCCTTCCTTTGACAGTGAGTACATCCCACCGCCAGGACTTAAAAGTACGTATTTCAGAAAGGAAGACCGAGATAGTTCTGTTAGTTCACTTACAAGCAAAGTGTGAGCCGTATTTGTTTTAAATTGATATTCATACATAACTGTGATTAAATATATTGCTAATAAACGCAATTTAGCACTTGGAAGTGATAAAATTGGTGTATGGTTTTTCAATCAGATTTAAACAGGTATTTCAAATATAGGGCTGAGAATAAAAACTGCTACCAGTCACATTAAAGATCGTATTATTTATTTATGACAAGACCCCATTCAGGCTTGTGCCTATATTCGGGTGCTTAACACATTCAGAATTTTACACGTGTAGCATGTCGGCGAAGTTCACGGTCTGAAAACAAATTATTTGGTATTAATAATAGCGAAACCAACAACAGGTGGCGAGATGACATGAGCAAAAACATTTTACTTACATTTAATATTGTATCCAAATTTCGTTTGTCCATGTGTCGCCACCTGCCATTGGTTTCGCTATTATGAATGCTACTTTGTTTTCAAACAATGAACTCCACCATGGTACACATGTAAAATTCTGAAGCACTTGAAGATCGGCACAAGCACGAAACCGGTCGTGTTAAATAAATAATAACATCTTTAATGTGACTGGTAGCGGGTTTTATTCTCATCCATCACGAATAAAACATACGCATCTCAAAGTTTTCGGAAATTCAACTTGTAAGGGAGTGAAATAACGGATGATTTTTTTAAATGAAAATAAAGAACTTCTGAACCCTTTTTAAAGCTACGTTTATTAAATATGGTATTTAAATCTTCGGTTATAATAAATACGTGTTTTGGTGAAGTATGTACTTTGAGTGAACTAATTAAAGTTAACTGTTTAATTTGAACTATGTAAAATAAATCCCAAACGCTGCTGTTTATTTTCTTCTTTATTTATACTACAGGCCTATCTCGGAATACTTCCATCATCAGATATCTTATTGCCGGTCAGTCTATGATTTTCCTATTAAGTCAACCCCAATGGGGTAACAACACTTATTTTTTTCTGGGTGTAATATTCCGGTCTGCACGGCCACTGCGGTCGGGGGCTCGAATCCCCCTCGGGCATGGATATTTGTGCCGTCCTTAGTGTTAGCTAGTTCATAAGTAGTTTGTTTAGGGACTGATGACCCCGTAGTTAAGTCCCATAAGATTTACAAACATTTGATTTGATTTTGTTGTTACCACATTGGGGCTGTTGATAGGAAAGCCATAGACAGACCGGCGGTAAGATACTGATGAATTATTTCCCAAATAGGCCTATAGCAGGCTGTTCCAGCTCGCGCGCTCGCCCGTGAGGTATGGAGCGCTCATTTGCTCGCGGGGCACCGCTTCTGGGCCGTGAGCTGTTACCGTTTGTGGCACACGACTGCGGCGAGCGTACAGTTTGTGCAAGTGAAGCAGCCTGCTGGGCTATGACGTTACGAGAAACTGCAGACGCGCTCAGATTTCCGCCACGGGCCTAAATGGGCCTGCTATTTATCTAAATAAAAATGGGGAATACGTGACACCAGCGATAATGCACTACTGGCCATTAAAATTGCTACACCAAGAAGAAATGCAGATGATAAACGGGTATTCATTGGATTAATATATTATACTAGAACTGACATGTGATTACATTTTCACGCAATTTGAGTGCATAGATCCTGAGAAATCAGCACCCAGAACAACCACCTCTGGCCGTAATAACGGCCTTGCTACGCCTGGACATTGATTCAAACAGAGCTTGGATTGCGTTTACAGGTACAGATGTCCATGCAGCTTCAACACGATTTCACAGTTCAGCAAGAGTAGTGATTGGCGTATTGCTACGAGCCAGTTGCTCAGTTGACCAACGTTTTCTATTGGTGAGAGATCTGGAGAATGTGCTGGCCAGGACAGCAGTCGAACATTTTCCGTATCGAGAACGGCCCGTACAGGACCTGCAACATGCAGTCGTGCATTATTCTGATGGAAGGTAGGGTTTCGCAGGGCTCAAATGAAGGGTAGAGCCACGGGTCGCAACACATCTGAAATGTAACGGCCACTGTTCAAAGTGCCGTCGAAGAGAACAACAGGTGTCCAAGACGTGTAGCCAATGGCACCCCTATCATCACACCGGGTGATACGCCAGTATGGTGAAGGCGAATACACGCTTCCAATGTGCGTTCACCGCGATATCGCCAAACACGGAGGATACGACCACCATGATGCTGAAAACAGATCCTGGATTTATCTGAAAACATGACGTTTTGAGATTCGTGCACCCAGGTTCGTCGTTGCATACACCATCGCAGGTGCTCCTGTCTGTGAAGCAGCGTCAAGGGTAACCGCAGCCATGGTCTCCGAGCTGATAGTCCATACTTCTGCAAACGTCGTCGAACTGTTCGAGCAGATGATTGTTGTCTTGCTGACGTCCGCATCTGTTAACTCAGGGATCGAGTGTGGCTGCACGATCCGTTACAGCCATGCGAATAAGATGCCTGTCATCTCGACTGCTACTGATACGAGGCCGTTGGGATCCAGCACGGCGTTCCGTATTGAACTCCTGAACCCAACGATTCTATATTCTGGTAACAGTCATTGGATCGCGACCAACGCGAGCAGCAATGTCGCGATACAATAAACCGCAATCGCGATAGCTACAATCCGACCTTTATCAAGGTCGGAAACGAGATGGTACGCATTTCTCCTCCTTACACGAGGCACCACAACAACGTTTCACCAGGCAACGCGTGTCAACTGCTATTTGTGTATGAGAAATCGGTTGGAAACTTTCCTCACGTCAGCAGGTTGTAGGTGTCACCATCGGCGCCAACCTTGTGTGAATGCTGTGAAAAGCTTATCATTTGCATATCACAGCATCTTCTTCCTGTCACTTAAATGTCGCGTCTGTAGCACGTCATATTCGTGGTGTAGCAATTTTAATTGCCTAGATAGTATTATGTCTTTCTGTATTAATGTAAAAGCTGTGTAATCCTCAGTATCAACGATGTGATTTCATGACTGGAATTTTATAAATTTTTAAATACCTGTTTCATGTAATGAAAGTAAGGAGTACTTCTTATGAAGTATATCAAGAATTTTCATATTTTTAATGAAGTCATTGATTTTAAAAGTGGTTGCTAGAGTATCAAAAGATGCCAGATGACGGATTTATCATGCTAAACAGTATCCCAGTTTCCATCATTTTAAACTTGAAAATGGCAATACGAATTTTACAGTGAACTTCGAGAAAAGTAGGGCATCTTTTCCATTTTAGTATAAACAAATGGTACATTTGCTTTTAGGCATAATAGCTTACTTCAGGAAATAGCTAACCAAACGTCGCCTGCCACAGAAGAAGCTAAACAGTGTCAACAATAAGTGGCATATAGCCGATCTAGCATTTATTACAAGAAATGGCCCAAATACTAATGTTTTCCATTTAGAAAGACACTGAAAGAAAATACGGAACCAATTTTCTATTTTTTTCTCTCTTTCTTTTGCGCTACAAGAGTTTTGTGACACACTAAACATTGTTGACATCCGTCTCTGTGAAGAGATACAGTTCATCTAAAGAAGCAGGTACTGGGCTTTTGCAACTACACATTAGTGCTGTTGATTTCTGTTGTCGCAACTACACACTGACGAGAACGGAGCGAGCGCGTCTGTTTACGTATGTCAGCCGACGTCAGCTTCCCCCACCACCGCAGCTCTGAGCTGCGGTAGTGAGCGCTCGTGCGCGCTCCTGCTCGCGGAGCAGCCTGGCCTATAGTATAAATAAAAAAGAAAATTAATAGCAGCGTTTGGGATTTATTTTTCATTATGTCATTAAAGGAAATTTGTAACGCAGCAGGCCCAAAGGTCTATCAAATAATTTGAACTAGTTCAGTAAAAATACTATTCCGAAATGAACGGTTCCGTAAAAGCACCTGCTTTTCCCATCTCTACTTTATGCGTCGCTGAACTATCGAAGCGCCGGCCGCGGTGGCCGAGGGGACTGAGGCGCTCCACTCACGGTCTGCACGACCACTACGGTCGGGGGTTCGAATCCCCTCTCGGGCATGGATATTTGTGCTGTCCTTAGTATTAGTTAGTTCCAATGTTCATATGTTTGTAGAGCTTATGGGACTTAACTATGGGGTCATCAGTCCCTAAACTTACAAACTACTTATGAACTAGCTAATACTAAGGACGGCACAAATATCCATGCCCGAGGGGGGATTCGAACCCCCCGACCGTAGTGGCCGTGCAGACCGTGACTGGAGCGCTTCAGTCCCCTCGGCCACCGCGGCCGGCTGTTAGTTCATAAGTAGTTTGTAAGTTTAGGGACTGATGACCCTGTAGTTAAGTCCCATAAGCAGTACATACATTTGAACATTTGACTATCGAAGCGTGAAGCATTTGGCAATGGAACGCATGCACTTCCGGCACCGAGATTATTATTATTATTATTATTATTATTATTATTATTATGTGTTTTTACGGTGCACAACTGCTGAGGTCATTAGCGCCCGAATAAAAACTGAGATATACCAAAGGATAATAAGCCTATATGAAAAACAGCTAAATACAAAGGGTAAAACACAACAAAAGGAAGAGCTAAATGCCCTTTGGTAAACTGGTCAAGTTGATAAAATGCAAGACTCGAGCAGCAGCTCTTGCGTCATCAGCTAAAATTTCTTCCAGTGTATCCGGTAGATTCAGCGCAATCCGAACAGCAGTAAAATTTGAACAAGACAATAAAACATGGCGCACCGTCAGCGGGTGACCACAGGAACACAACGGTGCGGGGTCACCAGGTAGCAAGTGGCGGTGGCTGAACCGGCAATGTCCGATCCGCAACCGGGCCTAGATGACCTCTTCTCGTCGCAAGCGGCGTGAGGCGGTCCTCTAAGCCACCGGGAGCGGTTTAATGGTTCAAAGCTTATTATTTGTAAGCGAGGACCACACATTATGCCACGACGATATAAGGCGACGGCAAAGAGCCCCTCGAATATCATTCGATGGGACACAGTGCGTAGCTGTCCGAGGCAGGAGAGTTGCAGCCTTGGCCGCGGCATCAGCAGCCTCGTTACCAGGCACGCCTGCGTGGCCAGGTACCACAGGAGGTGAACGCGAGGGCCGTCGGCAGCTAATAATTGAAGGGAGCGGCTGGTTCGGTGCACAACAGGATGGATTGCACAAACAGTGGGCATAGACATCCACTTACTTTGGATTAAAGGACATAAAGGTATACCCCATAACGAAATAGTAGACCGCCTTGCCAAGAGAAGTATTACGGAAGGACAACACTGCCCCACGCGGATTCCATATACAGACTTCCGAACGACGATTCGAAAAGCTGCCTATCGCACTTGGGACCACGAATGTCACCTCTCTCAAGCGATTAAGGGAGGACACCTGGCAGCTATACAACCAAATGTCTCCTCACGACCATGGTTTTCATCGATGACACTTAGTAGACGTCATGCAACGTCTATCATTCGGATGAGACTGGGACATGGATGTTACCCTGCCCACCTACACCGTTTGAAAATCGTCGCTTCTCGGCATTGCGACAAAGATGTAACGGCTGTGGCGGATCTCAACCTCATCATATTGGCATGCACCAAGTACACGGCCGCACAAAGTGTTTTCTACCGAACACTGGTTGCGAGGGGTTACCCCCTCCCCACAAGTGTCACTGTCCTCCTCCATGGATTCGACAAGTTTAAGTACAGTTTACTGAAGGATACCTCAAAGTCACCGGCATACAGCTCTAATTTTAGAGCTAGTGTGTTTACCTTTAACATGCACAGCGTGAAACTGCATAAGTGATTTTATATTATATTTTGACTTTTATTTGTCTTTGCACCTCTCATATGATCCTATGCTGTTTGCACTTTTGTTGTATTACAAATGTCACTCGTACTGTTAAATATGTATTGTTTATATCTTGTACATATGATTTTTCTACTTTTATTCTAAGGCTGTATGATGTAAGATAGTTATTCATATTGTGCTATACATTGTAAGAATCTCAATTCTATTATAATGTTGTCACTGTAATAACCGCTGGCTGTATGGTCACTGTAACCAAAAGCCATAATAAAGAATTAAAAAACAGGATGGGCGGGAAAGGGGCCTCTCAGACTCTTGAGGGCACTGAGATAGACCTGGGCAGTAGCAGCGGTCAGGAAATCCACAGGGCGTGATGCCTCAATCGATGGACGGTGGGGAGCGGCAGCGAGTTTACTTTGTGAGATAGCGCGCACTTGTTGAGCCTCCGATAAGCTGCCGGATTAGGTGCGGCGCCCTGCATTCTCACGCCTATCGTAAGAGGGGCGCGGCACAGCGGACCTGGCCTCACATGCCCTTACTCTAGTACAGATAGCGAGCAGCCGCTGCCACAGCTTCGGCAGCCCAAATTATACTGCTCGCCATTCAAAATGCAGCCACGAAAGGTAACGGAGATATCACAGCCAATTTATTTGGGGCATAGCATGTTGATCAAAATCAAATGTTTGTACAGCTTATGGGACTTAACTACGGGGTCATCAGTCCCTAAACTTACAAACTACTTATGAACTACTTACGAACTAGGACGGCACAAATATCCATGCCCGAGGGGGGATTCGAACCCCCGACCGTAGTGGCCGTGCAGACCGTGTTGATCAAAGATCACATGACGAAATACCTTCCACGTGAAGTGAGGAAGATTATGAAATCAGTGTTGCTGCCGCCATGACAAGCTGTAACTGTTGCCACAAACCCTGGTATAAATGAATGAGGCTCTGGATCTATTGTTGGGGTATAGCATTCCATGTAGGTGAATTTTGTTACTTGGGTAGTAAATTAACATATGATGGTCGCAGTACAGACGATATAAAATGAATGGAAATGGGAAGAAAAGTGTTTTTGAAAGAGAGAAACTTGTTAACATCGAATATTAATTTAAGCGTAGGGAAGTCCTTTCTGAAGGCATTTGTGTGGAGTGTTGCCTTTTAAGGGACTGAAACATGGACGATTAATAGCGCGGACAGGAAGAGGATAGACGCTTTTTAAATGTGGTGCTACAGAAGAATGCTGAAGATAAAGTGGGAGGATCGCGTAACTAATGAGGAGGTACTGAACAAAGTTGGGGAGAAAAATAATTTCTGGCATCAGTTGACTAAAAGAAAGGATCGATTGGTACGACATTCTTAGACATCAAGGAATCGTGAATTTAGCGTTGGAGGAAAGTGTGCGGTATAAAAATCGCATAGTGAGACCAATAGATGACTGCAGCTAGTGAAGTCTCTGGGAGAACCAACCACGACAAAACTGTTTCACCTGGTGTGTAAGATGTATGAGACAGGCTAAGACTTTAAGAAAAATGTAATAAAACCCATTCGAAAGAAAGCACGCGCAGACAGTTGTGACAATTACAGAACCATCAGTTGAATAAGTCATGATTGCAAAATTTTAACACGAATTATTTACAGAAGGATAGAAGAGCGATAGATGCTGACCTCGGGGAAGATCAGTTATGATTCAGGAAAAGTGTAGGAAAACGAGAGGCAATGTAATATGTGATGAATATATTAGGTTTCATTTCGCTTTGCTGACGTAACGAGTCGCCCCGGTAGAACACCGCTATCGGCACACAAATTAATCGCTGGTCTGTATTAAGAAAGAACCGACGGCGAGCGTCGCTAACGTGGCGGCTGTTCGTTCGAGCAGCCAGCGACTTTAAACAACAAAAGAATATCAGGGTCTCTGTAACAATGTCAATAAGTAGTCTGACACTCGTTAGTAAGAGGAATGTCATATTGTACATGAAAGTACTTTAATTTAAAAAAAAAAAAAAAAAAAAAAAAAAAAACACAAGCTGAACAAATGAGCGTATGGAATTGGATTTTGTTCGATGTATTACGAAAATGAAAGTTTAATGTATACTTCAAGAGCAATAAAGAGGAAAGTCGACCAAAAAATTGACAGTTATGAGAAGTTCAGATGTATTGGCTGGTGTTTACGTGTGTTGGTAAAGAATTAGTCTGATGGACTCTGACAAACTTTTAATAATTCGTAATCTGCAAGTAACAACTCGTCAAATGCTCAACACGTCAGACACCAGGTACGTTGTTTGGCAATGAAACATGTGAGATAAGGAGTTCAGACAAAAAGATGACAGAAGCTTTTGAAATGTGGTACTGACGAGTGATGACTGTACATCTACATCTACATACATACTCCGCAATTCACCGTAAGGTGCGTGGCGGAGGGTACACTGTACCACTACTAGGCATTTCCTTTCCTATTCCACTCCCAAATTGAACGAGGAAAAAAAGAATGCCTATATGCCTCCGTACGAGTCCTAATTTCTCTTATCTTGTCTTTGTGATCTTTACGCGAAATGTAAGTAGGCGGCAGCAAGATCGTACTACACTCAGCTTCAAATTCCGGCCCTCTAAATTTACTTAACAGAAATTCACGAAAAGAACGTCGTCTTTCTTCCAGCGATCCCCAATTGAGTTGCCGGAGCATTTCCATGACACTCGCGCATTGGTCGAACCTACCGGCAACAAATCTAGCTGCTCGCCTCTGAACCGCCTCTATGTCTTCCTTCAAACAGATCTGCTGCGGGTCCCAAATACTTGAGCAATACTCAAGACGTGGTCGTACAAGCGTTTTATACGCGGTCTCCTTTACAGGTGAAGTACATCTTCCCAAAATTCTCCCAATAAACCGAAGTCGGCTGTCTGCCTTACTCACAACTGTCCTTACATGCTCGTTCCATTTCATATCGCTCTGCAATGTTACGCCTAGATATTTGAACGACGCGACCGCATCAAGAAGCTCACTACTGATGCTGTATTCGAACATTATAGGATTATTTTTTCTACTCATGCGCATCACCTTACATTTTTCTACATTGAGAGCTAGCTGCCATTCTTCGCACCAACTAGAAATTTTGTCTAAGTCAACCTGTATGCTATTACAGTCAGTTACAGACGACACCCTCCCATACACCACAGCATCATCAGCAAACAGCCGCAAATTACAACTTACTCTGTCCATCAGATCATTTATATAGATAGAAAATAATAGCGGTCCTATCACACTCCCCTGGGGCACGCCTGACGATACACTCGTCTCTGATGAACACTCACCGTCGAGAACAACGTACTGCGTTCTATTACTTAGGAAGTCTTCCAGCCAGTCACAAATCTGTGAAACTATTCCATAAGCTCGTATCTTCGTTAGCAGTCTGCAGTGTGGCACCGTGTCGAACGCCGAACTGTATGGGTGGATCAAGTGATTGATGAGGTGCTGAACAGAATTGGTGAGAGGAGTACTTTCTAGTATATACTAAGAGGGGGGGGGGGATAGGTTGGTGGGACGCATTCTGAGACATCAAGGAATCGTCCACTTAGCATTAGAAGGAAGTGTTATCGTAGAGGGAGACCGAAAGACGAATAGAATAAGCAAGTTCAAAAGGATGTATGTTGCAATTAGAATTCGGAGATGAAGGCTGGCACAGGACAGGGTAGCGTGGAGAGCTGCATCACACCAATATGCAGACTGAAGACGACAACACCCTTCTCAACGCGTGAACTGCCATTTACTTACCTCTTTCCCTTCCGCGTGGTGCAGTACACTTATTTTTTTGTATGGAGTCATTCAGTATTACAGGGGTGGATGACACCGACAACCACCGGTCCGAATGTGGTCCGTCCTCCGACGTCTGGAGACTTCGCACAACGCATTCTCGCTTTCGTCACCCGACGTACACCTGCGCAGCTCTCATTCCAGACGCTGCTATTCCCGAACACGATTTATTACCCGGGCACGAAAACTAATGCTGTGAACTGGATACGCGGCCACACCGTCCGCTACCTTTTCGACCGCGACGAGAAATCAGAACTGGGTTACTGGACGTATCTCAATGATCGCCATTGCGCTATCGTTCGTAACCCCAAATACCAACACAGTTCTTTTCCAATTTTTTATGGAGCGTCTTTCACGATCCGCCTCCCAGCTGGAACGTTCAAACTATGAGACGTTAATGTGATGCAGAACGATCTGAATAAGATATCAGTATGGTGTAAAAATTGGCAATTGACTCTAAATAATGCGAAGTGTGAAGTCGTCCACATGAGTACGAAAAGAAATCCGTTAAATTTTATTTACAACATAAATCAATCAAATGTGAAGGCCGTAAACTCCACAAAATACCTAGGAATTACTATTACTTCAGACCTAAACTGGAAAGAACACGTAGATAATATCGTGGGAAAGGCGAACCAGAGACAGCATTTTATTGGCAGAACCCTTAAAAGATGCAATAGAACTACTAAAGAAACTGCATACACTACGCTTGTCCGTCCATTTTTGGAGTATTGCAGCCCAGTGTGGGATCCTTATCAGGTGGGTTTGACGGAGGACATCGAAAGAATCCAAAGAAGTGCAGCTCGTTTCGTATTGTCACGATACAGGGGAGACAGCGTTACGGAAATGATACAGGCTCTGGGATGGGAATCATTACAATAACGGCGCTTATCGCTGCGGCGTGGGCTACTTGCGAAACTCCGATCGCAACATTCTCCTCCGAATGCGAAAATATATTGTTGACTCCCACTTACATAGGTAGAAATGATCATCAGAATAAAATACGAGAAATCAGAGCTCGAACAGAGAGATTCAGGTGTTCATTCTTCCCGCGCGCTATTCGAGAATGGAATGGGAGGTAAATAGTATAAAGGTGGTTCGACGAACCCTCTGCCAGGCACTTAAATGTGATTTGCAGAGTATCCCATGTAGATGTAGATGTTCTTGTTAGTAGGAGTCCTGAACGAACTGAAAACGGAACGTTTACAAAAATTATCGACAAGACGAGTTTGGATGTTCCCCACTGAAGGCGAGTGAAGAACTTCACAAAGAGAACAAAACATAGAACAACACTTCAATAATAAAAAAAAAAGGTCCCTTTGAATCGCTGTCCATTCTGATTATAAGTCCACTATGTTACGACCGTGTCACATTTGCTGAAGGAGGATGACGACCCCCCCCCCCCACACACACACACTACGTTTACATGTAACACATCTTCCGGAAGACGAAAACAGATTTTCGTAAACCGTTTTTCGCTGTCGTGTTTACATGGCATAGCCTGAATCGGATTTCCTAGCCCACTTAACATGGCGGCTGAAAAACAGCTGATTCAGTTCCTGATTTACTCACGCACAATCGCTATTTTTCTTTATTTAAATACACAGATTTATTTTCACTCTAATATTTATACTTTTATTTCACATTATAAAATATCTCCCTTTCAATATGTGCCGAAAATTCACAACAAGAATACACAATCTGACAAGCCAAGAACGCTTCAAAAACGGCTGCGTTTACATGGGCACGAAAATCGATTGTGGAACTGGAAAACCGCTTTAGAGAAGCGGATTTCCAGAATCGATTTTGGAGCGTTTACATGACCAACCAAAAGCGGAATTGGGAAATCTGTTTACGAAATCCGGTTTTGGGAGCCCATGTAAACGGGGTGACACACACACACACACACACACACACACACACACACACACACACACACACAGAGAGAGAGAGAGAGAGAGAGAGAGAGAGAGAGAGAGAGAGAGAGAGCGCACGCTCTGGCGTGGTCACGTGCGCGCGGCGTTCCGTGCGGCGTGGCGCGGCTCGGCTTTCAGCCTGCCCACGGAGCAGCCCACCTCGCCAGACACAACACGCCTCCACAGGGCCCGCTCGCCCGCCCCTCACACTGGCCGAGCTTTTATTTTCGGACCGGACTGGGAAGGGAAGCCACCCGCCGCTCTATTTACAGACCAGACCGGTCGCGCCCCGCGCCTACCGCAATCCACTGCTCGGCCGGACCTCACAATGCCACCCCGTTTACATGGGCTCCCAAAACCGGATTTCGTAAACCAATTTCCCAATTCCGCTTTTGGTTGGTCATGTAAACACTCCAAAATCTATTCTGGAAATCCACTTCTCTAAAGCGGTTTTCCAGTTCTACAATCGATTTTCGTGCCCATGTAAACGCAACCGTTTTTGAAGCGTTCTTGGCTTGTCAGATTGTCTTTTTTTGGTAAGAATTTTCGGCACATATGAACAGAGTGATATTTTCTAATGTGAAATAAAAGTATTAATATTAGAGTGAGCATGAATCTGTGTATTTAAGTAGAGAAAAATAGCGATTATGCTGACTAAATCGGGGACTGAATCAGCTGTTTTTCAGCCGCCATCTTAAGTGGATTAAGAAATCCGATTCAGGCTGCGCCATGTAAACATGACAGCGAAAAACGGTTTACGAAAATCGGTTTTCGTCTTCCGGAAGATGTGTTACATGTAAACGTAGTGAATGCCACCCCGCCGACTACGTTCCACCACTCGTGCTCCAGCACCATCCGACGCAATCTACTGGCGTGTATCTCATTCCGGAATAGGTGCAAATTCGACGAATTGCTTGTCTCGATCAAGTGGGTGGACCACTCAATCGTCAAGCTTTTCTTCCTCTGTGGAATATACATGGGCGAATCGCAATCACTATTATCGGGATAGGGACACGCAAGTCGCCGAAGTGGCGTCCAATCGAAAGACTTGCACCAGGCCACTGAGCCACACGAAATTATTATTATTATTATTATCGGGTTAAAGTGCAGTTTATGCGGCAGCGGCTAGCCGTCGCGTAGCTAGGTTAGAAACGGCAGAGCAGCCAATTAGGAGTCGAGTTATGCCGGCCAATAAGATTTCGTGTTTCATGACGAGTAAATACGGCGTCAATTTCGAAGTTTATTCGAGGATTTCGGTGCAGCGTTTGTGAGATTGTAATTGATTTTCCATTTATGAGAGATTTTTTTAGACAATTGCCGTATTACAGCAGTCAACCATGGATCAGGTATAGCATGTTTATTTTATGATCTGTACGAAACAGTGATTATCTACAGTGAAAGTTAAGTTAGGTATAGGTTAAACGAGAAGTTTCTCCAGTTCAGAAACAATCGATTTACAGTTCTACGCTCGATATATATCAGTCCGATCTACCTCGATTGCAAGCATTCTTAGAAATTACCGCAGTTACTTTTACTGACCGGACAAGGGTACATACAAGAACCTGTCAACCATAGAGAAGGTATAACATGTTTTATTATGTTACATGTTTGATATAGTGATCGAGTAACATCCATACTGATACCAACTGTAACTTGCCGATCGTCAAAAACGTTTGCATACACTGCTTCGATTTGTTTACGTCGTACAATTGTAACGCTGTTTCTTGTTGGCCGCGGCATCGCGACTCTTCATTCGCTGCTCTGCTGTTCCTAACTTCGCGAGCGCGACGGCTAGCCGCTGCCGCACAAACTGCACTTTTACCCTATTTGTCGTGACCAAGGCTTGTAAAACGAGTCTGCCTCTTTTAATCTCTGTCTATTCCAGTGGCCCCCACTCTTTTAGACCAGCAACCACTTTGATTTCTTGGCTGTGAGATGGGATCACAAGGTTCTACATCTACATACATACCCCGTAATCCATCCAAAAGTGCGTGGCGGAGGGTACCCAGTACCACCACTAGTTACTTGCTTCTCTATTCCATATAGAACAAGGGAAAAACGAATATTTGTATGCTTCCTTGAAGTGAAGCAGTCAACAATCCGAAGATTGGTTTGAACACCACAGTGCTTTACTAGTCATGGTCCTGTTTGGAGGTGGCATGCGATGCTTTCCTCCGACCTTCGAACTGACTAATCCAGCCAGTTATAGGGGGACCTATAGTTTAGCGTCGTTTCCGAAGCACGATGCTACTCGATATTTTTCACATGAGCAATACTGCCAGATGTGAAACAAGTGAAAGTGACAGATAAAAAATCTAGGTCGTAGCGGGGATCGAACCCGCATCCTCTGGTGTTATAATCTGCCACTCTGCCACTGTGCTATCGAGCCGCACTCTATCAAAATAATTTGAAAAGTATTTTGTTCATAATAACAGATTACTGTTAAAGATACTTTTGTGCGATTCCTATACACCCTTTACAGGTAACTGTTTTAATATACAAAATAGAACACATGAAACCATATAATTGTAGGAAC
This sequence comes from Locusta migratoria, assembly GCA_026315105.1. NCBI lineage: Eukaryota > Metazoa > Arthropoda > Insecta > Orthoptera > Acrididae > Locusta > Locusta migratoria. Next base: position 274,202,226 of record CM048748.1, read on the forward strand.
ATATGATGTAATTATTTTTGAGATCATTACGGATTACAGCGATCTTACAAGCAATTATTAATTCATGTAACAAGACACAGCACATCGCAATTCCTTTATTTTCCTGGTAACTGGTTTCACTTACATGATCATCAGACCACAACTGCAATGATATATAGTATTAGAGGGATAAATTATTACTAAAGTGAGTACTGAAGAACAAAATATACCCGGTTGTTCTCAGCTGGAGCCGCCCAAAGGTTTAATGCCGACTGCTGTAGAAGTAGGTCAAATGTGGAGGATGGAGCTTCCGGTATTTAAAGGATTTACGAGCCCTAGTCTGTATAATCTTATCCTTCTGGTCTTTATGTAGAGTATAAATTGGCGGCAGAATAATCGTTCTGCAGTCAAATTCAGGCCCTCCAAATGTCTTCAACAGTGCTTCTCGAAAAGAACATCGCTTCCCCTCCAGCGACTCCCAGTTGAGTTCCCGAAGCATTTCGGTAACACTCGCGCATTGATCGAATCTACCAGTTACAAACCTAGCCGCCCGCCTCTGAACTCCCTCTTTGTCCTCCTTTAAATCGAACTGGTGCGGATCTCTAAGACTTGGCAATACTCAAGATGGGATCGTAGAAGCGTTTTATATGTGGTCTCCTTCCCATACGAGTCACACCGTCCCAAAATAAAATTTAAAAAAATAGTGTCAATCTAAAACTAAACTTTATTAAAGATTTAACATATTCGTTAAACTCAAAATTAATATATATTAACACTACTATTATAAACTTTTAGTACAACATTAAACTCGGTTTCCACCAGTGTGATTTTAAAGATTTCCTCTTACTTTCAATTTCGGTAATTCCAGGACTAATACAGTTGCTCAAGCTAGACGCATATAACCAATTGCTTTCAATCAATTTGTGTATATTTTAAGCAGAGAACACTTCTTGACCTAAATAAGTACAAACAAATGTTTGTAATCCTATTGGACCAAACTGTCATAGTCATCATCAGTCCCTAGACTAACAAACAATTAACATTAAGGAAAACACACACACACACACACACACACACACACACACACACACATTTCCGAATGAGGATTCAAACATATAGCGGGAACGGCCGTATTTTCCGTAGCTAGCCGCCTTAGACCACACGGCCATTCAGCGCAGCCCTACATAAGTCCTGGAGAAAAACGTTAGATGGCGAAAGGTAATTTAAAGACTTATTTAATGAATTTTTATTTTAGAACAAAACTGCCTAAGACTGTTTTTTCTTATCATTTCCTTCACTTTGGAATTCAATAAACGCTCACAACACTAGGAGAAAAATGAATACATTTCAAATGATACTGTTGTTATCCACTTCTGTCATTACCAGTGAAATTGTCAAGGTATCGTGCACAAACAGTGCGATTGACTGACCACGTAAGAAGAGTTAAATAACTTAAACTGATGAACAGTGAGAAATTTTAAATCTTTCTCCGACCGTATGGCAACTCTTGTAAACCACAGATTTGGGAACGAATAATGTAGTCATAAAGTTTCACTGTTTTTACTATTCGACAAAAGTATCTCGTTTTATTTCTTCTATGATGGCCAACAGCCACATTCGTAACATAATCGAACGTAAGAAAGTAACGTGTGTCAATTGTAAACTTCGATCTTATTTGACGGTTTGTGTATCTTACGTTCTGCGGTGGAGATGAGGTTCCAGACCATCATTTGCCTGATGAGTGGAAAACCAACTAAAAACCAGAATGAAGTTCGCCAGTGTACCATCCAAACCTCGTCTCTTTAGCGAACTGTGCCTTAAATTATATGAAGGAGTCTAATTGTTCTGATATCTGTGTTTTACAGGAAGCTACATGAATATGGCAATGTTACACTGTATGTACAAGTCGTAATTACTTACATTCATATATATTTTATTGGGATACTGCGTAGGTCACGATGTTTTAATTACTTTTGTGTAATTTACTAAGCTTTTGATTCAAAGATGTTTTTGTTAAGTTTTAAATATTCATTGTTTATTTTGTTTGTGACAATATCACTGGTTATATAAAGCGTGACAAACATTACCATTACAAATATTTGTACAATAATTTTTTTAGTTTTCATTCCGAACTATTTTAAGTGTTATAAATTGCTTGTGTGTATTATATTGTAATACTGTCCTTATATTACAATACACACAATCAATTTATAACACTTAAAATAGTTCGGAATATATATATATATATATATATATATATATATATATATATATATATATATAAAGTGGCGTCTGTTCCAAAGAATAGACGTTACATCTGATCCTGCAGTTGTTATTCTTTCATATTCACAAAATATATGACATCAATTGCGATTGGGCAAAGCCGAAAATGTGTACCCAGCCGGGATTCAGTTGCGCTGACCCCTACACCACTGGGGACACAAATGATCACCGCACCTGCAAGGACTACCTAAGTACGCCTCCCGTCAGATACAAACTCCCGGCTTCACCCTGCCCACAGTACTCAAACTCGTAGTTATTAAACTACTCTTACGGGAATTAGTTTCATAACTAAGAGTTTGAGTACTGTGGGCAGGGTGAAGCCGGGAGTTTCCCCAATCGCAGTTGATGTCATATATTCTGTGAATATGAAAAAAATTATTGTGCAAATATATGTAATGGTACGGTTTGTGTTACGCTACATATAACCAGCGATATTGTCACAAACAAAATAAAGCAAAATATTTAAACCTTAACAAAAACAACTTCGGATGAAAAGCTTAATTACACCAAAGTAATTAAAACAAACATTGTGACCTACGCAGTATCCCAATAAAATATATGAATGTAAGTAATTATGAATTGTACATACAATATAACACTGCCATATTCATGTATCTTCCTGTAAAACAAACTTTGTTCTCTATAATAGGTGGCTTAAGAAAACGGGCAAAGCCCAAAACTAGTCGGCATTTGAAATAAAAGCAGATTTAGTGCAATATATAAAAAGTCTTTCCTACAACATTTAAGAGCTGCCAAACGCGACGTATCAAAAACTTTTGTTTCATGTTTATGTATTACATAAATAGTGACGGAAGTAATAAACACTGACAATAGCATTTTAAAACAATTTTCATAATCAGTTACGGTGTACAATGAAAGTAATGTATTTAGGAAGGTACACAACGTTAGATTGTATAGGCTGGCTGTAGCTGCAGCCAACAAGAGTAAGCAATTAGAAGTAGACGGCAGTTTTAACACTTGAAATTACATGCTTTGCTTTGTGTCACATAACCTTTTGTGCGTTAATATGGGTAAAATAAAGAGTCTCTTTTGTAAAAATCCGAAAGAACCGGTTCTTTTTTGAATGTAGACACAGTAAAATCTCTTCTATACCGATCAGTTTTAATCACTGAAATTTAAGAAGATGCCTGTATTAAACAGCCGACGTAGTGCTCCGATCACACTGACTTCGAAGCGCTACTGTATGTGTCCGGAGCATCAATGTTTTCCTGTTTGGAAGAGCCTGTTTTGGAGTAGGTATAGAAAAGGTACCGTGATTCGAGAAGTCAACGAGTCAGGAGTCAAGATACATTTTTTTAATGAAGGTCTAATAAAATTATGAAATTTTTATAGAAAATATTTTTTATTATCAAACTAAGAGGGTTATATCTACCATTGGAGATCCACAAACTTATTCTGAGATAATGGGAAACATTGGCAAAAATAAAAAGTTCTTCAGAAATCGCACTTGTAAAGTTTATGTAAAGGAAAACTCACTATTGAAAGAAGACACAGCCTAAAACTCTCCAGCTTTGTAATCTTCCTCAGGGATCGTGCAGCTTCTGTTGTATTTTTGACCATAATTTCTGCCTTGGAAACTGTCTGTCCAGTTCTTGTAGGACAGCTTCCGTATTATGACCAGCCTTAGTACTCCAAGTTGGTTCAGAACCTTCATTCTGCCTGCATTTCCACCGTTCAAGGTGATCACAACATCATTGACCCCCATCTTCAGTGTTTCCAAGCCCACAAATACGTTCTTGTGTTTCCTGGTCGATACAACATTGTTGAAAGATTCATTTACATTTTGAGTTTTACCTGCGAGGCATTTCTTCAGAAGATCTGGATGTGCGGCAGAATCTTTACTATAACCCAACATAAATCACCGCCTTCTAAAGCAAATAGTTCCCGAGATAACTTGTCGTAACTGAGCAAGTGCTCTTGGAACCCGTAGAAATTACTTGTGCAGTATGTTATTTGAAATGGTTTGAAATACTTTAAAATAAATAAATAAAAAGGTAAATGTAAAGCAGTCAACAATCCGAAGATTGGTTTGAACACCACAGTGCTTTCCTAGGCATGGTCCTGTGTGGAGGTGGTATGCCGTTGCTTTCCTCCGACCTTCGAACTGACAATCCCAGCCAGTTATAGGGGGACTTACAGTTTAACGTGGGTTCCGAACCACGGTGCCACTCGGTATTGGCCCACTTTAGGTTACGGTAGTAACACTAAAAGTGGGCCTTTGCGATCGTCTTTCGACAGCTCGAAATTTAAATGAAAATAACGGCTTAACCATTCTTCTGATACGAAAATTGAATAACTGAATTTGTAGAGGAGAAAATTCTCAACAACTTTGCTCTCTCATTTTTTTCATATCTCGTATCGTTTGAGAGATATTTGCAAAAATAACGGAGATTTGACACCCTCCATTGAATTAACGAAAACCAGCCGTTCGGAGATGTTACTTGACATTCCTCGCCCAGAACTCTGTGGCATACGCCATCTTGCGTTGCGTATTTGATGATTTTCTTACTGTAACTTGTACGTTGTCATTTCTAAAGAATGGCGCACTGAAGAATTAACCAAAACACATAGTTGTTCTTACGATGAATGATAATCTAGTGTCTACAAATGGCATATTAGCATCGGTTAACAACGGCCATCAATAGTATGAGATTAAAGAGCCCAAGTTCTGATTGATAGCCGTAGCGTAGTGGGCAAGGCGTTGGACTGTGACACTGGAGGTCAGTAGTTCGGAACCCGCCACTACTTAAATTTTTTCTTTCCTAAAAGGGTTTCAGACACTTATTCAAATGTTCAAATGTTTGTAGAGCTTATGGGACTTAACTACGTGGTAATCAGTCCGTAAACGTACAAACTACTTATCAACTACCTTATACTAAGGACGGCATAAATATCCATGCCCGAGGGGGGATTCGAACCCCCGACCGCAGTGGCCGTGCAGACCGTGACTGAAGCGCCTCAGTCCCCTCGGCCACCGCGGCCGGCAGACACTTATTAATTTTTTTTTTTTTTTTTTTTTATTTATTGTGGGCCGTAAAACACGTCAGTGCGATTTTTTTTCACATCAGCATCACTGCCAAGGGTGAAAGAAGTGGAAAGTGGCAGATAAAAATCCAAAGATCTGGTGAGGATCGAACCAGCGACCTTTGGATTCAAGTCTGGCACTCTACCACTGTGCTAAGGAGCCGCACTAAAATATAGTCGTCCAAAATTAATGAAACATGAGACTACACAAGGCCAATAAAAATTAAAAAAATCAAAATAAAAAACCAAATTATACAGAAAACTCCAATCAACACTTTTCCATAAAAATGAAAATAGACATTTTTACCCTAAACCACCTCCAGTACTCCCCTTAAAGTTGTGCGATATTTTTGTTGAAGTGTACGTACGCTCGCATTAACAGTACCGCCCCTCCCTTTGTGAGGGATGGCTAAATGTCGCCCTAAATAAAAGTGAAATGGACAATGGTTGGCGGCTGGCAGGTGGCCAAAAGCAGGCTGCGGCGGTGAGGTGAGGTGTTGTGTCTGGGGTGAGAAGGGCGGGCGCGGCTCTTTTCTGGAAAGGTGCGCCACAGCTGGCAGCGCGCCAGCGGCCACTGAATATCACCGCGACCTGGGGGAGCGCGAGGCACACTTCGCGCCCTCGCCCTTCTACTCGCCGCATGCCTCAACCTCTGCACTGCGCCGGCCCCAGCTTTCAGCTCCCTACTCACGTCTGCGCCTGCTTGCTGGCGTTTCACGCGACTAAATGAACCCAAGCGGCGACCACAAAGACCACCAGACAAAAAGAAAGAGTAAAGCGGTGTAGCAAACATCGAACCGGCGGAAATTGTTAAAACACCCTCGTGTCAGACGAGCTCCGTCGTGAAGCCCGCCTCCGTAGCTCAGTGGAAGCGTCGCTGACTACCATGCAGGAGGCCCGGGTTCGATTCCCGGCAGGGGACTGGGTGTTGTGTGTTGTCCTAATCATCATCATCATCATCTCATCATCATTGGCACGTAAGTCGCCCACGCGGCGTCAGACAGACTTACACTCAGGCCGCCGAACAATCCCGTAAGGAATCTTCCGGCCATTTCCATTTTCCGTCGTGAAGCTGTAGTAGCCAGTCAACGACGAGTTTTCGGAAGGGGGTGAATTAAACGGACTTTACCCAGCTCCGAGGTGCATTCAGGCATATCTCAGATTTGTTTATTTATTATTATTTCCGCTAACTATAGCCAACTTCACGTAAGAAGGCGCCTCAGTTTTCAGCCGTTCTGAGTATCCCCCTCCATTACCGCTCTTGCAGCCAATAATGTACAGTGGGGGGACAAAAAGATTACCCCGTCCGAATAATTTAAAGTCAAGGACAGAGCATTACGATTGTCCAAACTCATAAACGCGGTTGTTGCCAACTCCAGCGGTCTGCACAGCTTCCACTTGCTGTTTACATCATCAAATAGAAGCAGTACAATAGTTAAGATATACTACATGCCGAGATTCATTGTAATTTAACTGAACTTTTATTTATTTTGGAAAGCATTATTTGAGCATTTAGAAACGATTGAGATATAAAAATTCCACGTGGCTACATTTACTACAACGAACCGCTCCTCACATTTGTTACATTGGGTGAGTGGATAGGTGACGGTTTATGAAATCAACGGGAGCGCGTTCGAATCCTAATGCAGTAACTTATTTTTTTTAAACCTCTGGTAGGTAATATTTTAAATATTTAATACGCAAAAAATTGTTCAGTTGTAGGCTTTTATAAGTTTTTTGGAAGATCCTATTTTATAATAATATAATATTTAAGTAGATATACACGTGTTCATAGTAACAATAATGAAAATAGATGTATTTTGGGAGGTCATATGAAACATACCGTACAAGGATGTTTACTTGTTGTTATGGTGGTCAAATGTTCCCTTCCCAGGGAGATTATTTTTAGATATCAAATTGACAAACTGTAATTAGGTATTTACTAAAGAGAAAATTGAAAGAGTAAAACCAATATAATTACAAAAGGTGACTAAAGCAAGTAAAATTGCACCGCGATATGAAAAAAAAAGAGAGAGAGAGACTTGGTGGCATCATCCGACGCACACCACTCAACCAGGAAGGCCCACACACTGTCAATGAGCTACCTGTCCTTTCTCGTTAGCCGGTCGATTGGTCCTACCGGAGTTGAAGAACGAATATTAAAAATACATGCATCCATTTTCAACATTTTTAGTATGACTATTATTCGTCTCGTTGTTTAAAGATTAGCCTATTACAAAATTGAATATGTTTAAGAATGTGGAATCTAGAAAAGCCCATAACTGTACAATGCGTAGCGAATTAATGTTAAAAAAATTTTACCTGAAAAGATCGAAAATAAAAGAAAGAAAAAAAAGTTGACTCAAGTGGTACTCGAACTCGCTCCCCTTATGTTTGTAAACCGTCATCCTATCCACTCGGTCAACGGAACATAGGTAAGAAGCAGTTCGTTATAGTGAATTTACCCACGAGGAGTTGTTATACCTCAACCGCTTCTACGTGCTGGAATAAGAGTTTCCAAAACAAATGTTTCGTGAATTCAGCTGCTATGAATCTCGATGCACACTGCATCCTAACTATTATATTGCTTCTATCTGCCGATGTAAACACCAAACTGAAGCTCCGAAGACCGCTAGAGTTGGCAGCACTCGCACTTTGGAACTAGGGCATGTGCAATGCTCTGTTCTCGGCCAGGAAATCTTTTTGGTCCCCCATTGTACAATCCCTGGGCGCGTGGCTAGACGCGAGTTACAAGAATGTTTTATTTAATACGCGATATTTATCAAACAACATCAATACAAATACTATCAGCCTCACAGTTTAGATAATTATGCATCAACTTATTTACCACATAGAAGGTATTCTTTTACACCTGCATGGAGCATTTACACTTACCAAAACGTGCAATTTGCAATTAAATGCAGTCTTCGATCTACATAACAACAACTCATGAGCGAGAGATGATTCAATGAAACAATATAGCAAGGAATGTGTAACTCAAGTCTCTTTCCAATGTCCTCCTCCCCTCCACGCTTCTCCCATAGCTCCGCGTCTGTGCGCGAAAGCGCCTCCCTACATGACGCAAACTATAATCACACGCAGATTGTGAAATTTCAGCCACTTCTCGACCTTATTTCTCTGCAGTTCTAAACATTGCTATCAACGACAACTCTATGATTGCCACGGCGTAATAGCAGTACGCACTGAAGCACCCTGCTACGGTGCGCGCGGCCGTTCCACGTAGTAGGTTCAACTCCTCCCTCAGGTATGGATGTTTGTGTTGTTCTTAGGATAAGTTAGTGTATGTAGTTTGTATGTTTAGGGACCGATGACCTCTGCAGTTAGGTCCCATAAATTTACAAACATTTTTTGAACAACTTCACGATTCTATGAACGCTGGGAACACATCTTTAACCACAGGAAATTGGCCGATGAAACTACAACACGGCGCTTCGTTTCAGGGTTGAAAAACGGCATGCATGCCTCATCCGTTGTCACACTCAATGACAAAGTCCCATTCATGCCGCCATCAGGCGTCAACATAGCCTGATAACGTACCACGTGCTCATAATTGCGGTTGTCCGTCAGTTTTCGTGGCACCCACATCGAGGACACTTTGCTTTTTCGGGTCCTCGTGGAGGATTGTATGCACAGAACCCACGGAAATGACAACTTTGGAGGCGACGTGTTCCACAGTTCTTCGGCGATAGTCCAAAACAATTTTCTCCACTCGCTCGATCACTTTGACAATTCGGCTGGTGCTAGGCCGATCAACATTGTCTTACTCCGTAGTTACACGACGTTCTTCCTTCAGTAAGCTGTCGCAGCAGCCGAAAGCACATAGGACACATCCTTAACACCATCATAACATGCCTCACACAAGTGCCAATGAATTTCAATCGTCGGTATGCAACGAAATTGGAGAAAACAAATGATTATACGCTGTTCTTATTCAGAGAACGTTGCCACTTTAAGCATCCATGAAAGTATACATATTCGTTACAGGAACGCAAGTCAGTGTAGGAATAAGAGCCACCAACGACAAAGTTCAGGAGATACGATTTCATGAACAGTGAGATTCGTAAATAATGAGGTTTGATTAAACCACTATTTGAGAATGACAGCACTTAAAAAAACTACACGTGATTTCAAAGCTTTACGGTACTACTATTCGCTGAAGAACGAAACAAAATAAAGGATAAAAGTTTATAGCTTTTCCGCTGTTCATAGTTTAAAACTACATCATTCGGCACGACGTTACAACTTATTATTTGTACACACAACGTATTACTTCTACATTGTATTTGTGAGACATTTCACATTTAGTATCCATATATACTACTGACAGTACCTTCGAAATTATATTAACACTTCGCAAAAAAATTCAGAAGATCTGAGATATTAAGGAATGAGATGCATGAAAAACCTACCCTTCGCGCATGAGGTTTTCATTTATTAGTCTTACTATTAAACTCTAAACGCATCACATTTCACAAACAATTTTCTAATATTCCACTGTGTGAACATGTCGTGCGTAACTGCCGTGTGTAGTTCAGGTAATTGACGTCACAAGTATGGAGAAGCGTCAAAAGAAAACTATAGGCAGAAATTCGTCACAGATGAAATAGGCAAAAACTGTGGCAGAAGGAGATGGAAAGAGGGGGTAGACGGAAAGATACTAACGTACGAGTGGAATGAATACGTATCCGGTTAACGCCGGGTACTAATCTTCGAACGCCGGCCGCGGTGGCCGAGGGGACTGAGGCGCTTCAGTCACGGTCTGCACGGCCACTACGGTCGGGGGTTCAAATCCCCACTCAGGCATGGATACTTGTGCCGTCCTTAGTTGTAGGTAGTTCATAAGTAGTTTGTAAGTTTAGGGACTGATGACCCCGTAGTTAAGTCCCTTAAGCTTAACATTAAATAATGTTCAAATCTTAGAACAAATACACAACGAAACAAATGAACATTTTAACGCTATAACAACGATTGAAATTGGACGTGTAACCGTTAAAATAACAAAGGCAAAAGAATGATTTATTACACCCAAAATAAGGAAAGCAAGAGTAGCATCAGGAACCTACATAGTGTGTTAAATACTCCAATACAATATGCAGATTTTCAGCCGGAAATCTACGAAAAAGAGAAAACATTAAAAATTGTTTTGTTGTTTGCGGGTGACAAGCTATAGAATGCATGGTAGATTAAAAAAAATTATCAACAGTAATAACGGTTGCATCATCTGAGGTACATGAACAACTGAATAATTCTGTAGCCAAATTAAGAGTCCTAGGCCGATCTTTCAGGGTATCATTAACATACAACACTTATGTCTCAAGAGAGTAACATTTTTTTACCTGTGTGTGTGTGTGTGTGTGTGTGTGTGTGTGTGTGTGTGTGTGTGTGTGTGCGTGCGCGCGCGCGCACAAACTAACACAATATTTTGACGCCATACTATCGCTCCTTTGGCCGTGGAAATATCTTTAGTTGTGAGATCCACAAATATCTCCTATAAAACATGTAGGAGACAGCTCGGGCGTCAACTCTCACCCGAACATTCTTTCAGATGATATCGTGGACTCGTCAAGACACCTTTTCCCAAACTGTGAAATACGTCCAAGCAAGAGGAGGTACAGTACCATACTAATATCTGGGACCATACAATCAAATTATTAATTTGGCTCAATTATGTGTGCGCCTCGGTTGCACAAAGGTACCTTGCCAGACTACAAGTCCAAAGGATTTTTATCTGTCACTTTCCACTTCTTTCACTTCTGGCAGTATTGCTCATGTTAAAAATAACGAGTAGCACCGTGGTTCGGAACCCACGTTAAACTGTAGGTCCCCCTATAACTGGCCGGGTAAGTCAGTTCGAAGGAAGGCAACGGCATACCACCTCCAAAGAAATCAAATGTTCAAATGTTTGTAGAGCTTATGGGACTTAGCTACGGGGTCATCAGTCCCAAAACTTACGAACTAAGGACGACACAGATATCCATGCCGTAGGGGGGATTCGAACCCCCGTCCGTAGTGGCCGTGCAGACTGACTGGCGCGCCGCAGAATGCTCGGCCACCGCGGCCGGCACTACCAAACAGGACTAGGCTTAGTAAAGCACTGTTGTGTTCAAACCAATCCTAGGATTTTAATACTGATTTTAAAAATGGTGGAGATCGCTTGAATAATCTTCGGATTGTTGACTGTTTTACCTTTTCATATAATTACTGTAATAGCACCACGCCTCTCTCAACCTGTGAAGTTTCAATTCGTTTCCTCCTATCCTTCTTGGTGTCTCAGTTTTTCTGTCATGCACTGTGGACAGCGAAAGGCGAAGATGGGCAAACTTTTGTACTGTTGTTGGTTTTAACATTCAAAGTGGCTAATTCACAAAACACACACAATAAAGACAACATGGTCCTGATCCAGTCCCATCAACTTTTAGTATGACGCGTCACTCGCAATTTCTATTTCTACGCAGCAGAAGGCGAAACTTTATGAAGGTAATAATATTCAAATAAAAGGACTGGTTGTGAGCTCACCCTGCTGAGGCGAGCAACGCGCAACAAAGCTGGGAATTCAGCGATATAAAATGACTCACAAGCAAAGATTAGTACTGCAGGGGGCTTGCAATCAATTTCCAATCTTAAAATAAGTAGCTTAACAAAAAAGTCATATCTACAGACACTATCAATACCATGTCAGTTTCGTTGATACACTTTACTTGCAATAAGTTACTGCAATTATTGTTATTATAGTGCCACTCAGCATATATCATCTAGTTTACAGATATTGTAATGACCACAATAAACTTAGTCAAGAAAGAACATGCGGTAAAAATAGTGCATAGGTGCAGTATCTGTAGGGGAAGGAAGTTTAGGGTTTATAGACCCGTCGAAAGCCTGGTTATTACAGACGGAACTCACGCTAAGATAGTTGGGTAAGGGCCGGCCGCGGTGGCCGAGCGCTCTGCGGCGCGCCAGTCTCAGTCTGCACGGCCACTACGGTCGGGGGTTCGAATCCCCCCTCGGGCATGGATATTTGTGCCGTCCTCAGTATTAGCTAGTTCATAAGTAGTTTGTATGTTTAGGGACTGATGACCCCGTAGTTAAGTCCCATAAGCTATACAAACATTTGAACATTTTTTTGATGGGGAAGGAAATCGGCCGTGCCCTTTCAAAGGACTCATCCCGGCGTTTACCTGGACTGATTTAGGGGATTCACGGAAAACCCAAATCTGGATGGGCCGAGGTGGATTTTAACACTAAGCCGCCAGACGTGATTTCAGATACACTACCACCTGACGGCGGCCACAGAGACCGCTTGCATTTTTAAATTTTACGTCATTGTCTTAAAATATTGCAATAATTTGAAGTCTCGTCTTTGTTTTCAATAATATTTAAAATCCTAATGCAACTTTAAAATATGAAAACGCTTACTTATAGATATAAAAAAATCAATTAACAAAAGCGTACTCACTTTAGGTAAAATTTACAGACTTAAAAAATTTCAGATCTGGCAGTACATATTCTTGTAATATCAATATTCTTACATATTTATCAAATGTTATGCATCTTACCTATAACAAACAAGTAATTTTTTGCAGATATTAATATATTTTTTTTCAAAATTGCAAGGCAAACACACACAATTTGCGGCGACATTCAACGCACATATCTTGACTGCATTCAGCTCAAATAGGTTTTATATATGCAAAACATAAATACGCCGATTTAATTGTCTTTTTGGGATCAGAAGTCGAACACGTTTTTCTTTTTTCATGTTTATCTTAAGTTTTCGTAGATGAGGTACTGAGCATTCGTTCCATTTTTAGAATTCGACGTTTGGCGCACTTGCAGTTCTCTTGCCAGGCCAAAACTCTGCACCTGGCGATTCATGTGAGGTTCTATAAGGTCTTCTGCAAACTTTTTTTTTTTTTTTTTTTTATCAAAGTCAAGTGTGATACCTTTGCCTGTACTTGGTTCATGTTACTAAAAATGTACATGTTTCTTGTCATATTGTCATTGGCCATCGCTGAGTTCGTCTAGATGTGGAGTAGACAGGACATGTCTAATCTAGCATGTCGACGCCTCCCTTTGTGCTGTTGTAAAATACGATCATTTCCGGGTTCTTCGTATCCTAATCAAAGATTGGGTATGAAGTATGCTAGACAAAACGAGAAGAGAATTATTTGTCTTTTGGTACAAAAGATAGTGTTAGATGTAAAGACAAAACGGCCGACAGGACTTCTCAATCACGCCTGGGGAAAAATTGAGACGGAATTTCACGCCTATTTTCCTTGATGGTACCCACTAGAGTTAGTTGGTTTTGTTTTAGCACATTCAGTAGCTCCAGTGATGTGAATCAGTTATAGGTCGTCACGTTTCTGTGCGTACCTTCTATCGACGTTATTAGTCGCAAAACTGCGTTGATAGGTTGGCTGACCTTTGGTACTCAGCTGGTAGATCTTTGCCATCGGAATCTTCAGAAGCGTCCAACAGATATCCAGTCTGAGCATCATTGACGTATTCAATGACTTCAACCGCTGGAACATCTAGTACATCACTACAGTCTTCATTCAGAAGTTCCATCGGACTAATATATACATCTCCATTTGAGACATTGTAACCCCCCCAAAATTAAATTGTAATTTAGTTAATGTTACGTAACCTTCTGTTACTTTGTGTTTCAGGATATATCCTATCAACCGATGCCCTCTTATAGGCGATCCACAAACTTCTTTCCTCGCTATTAATGTCATTATCTCATCATCAGTTAATCAATCTAATCCTTCACAGTTTCATTAAAATTTTCAAAATCTTCTACTTTCTTATATTCTGAACTTCCGTGCACGACTACTCTCCCAAAAACTCCGTAAAAGACTTAGTAATGCATAAATGTGTATTAGATCACAAAAATACCTATTTCCCATATATGCTTTTCATATCCTCTACCCATTCACGAGTACTGCTGAAATGTTTGCGAACCTCACCAGGCAGGGTTATAGGAAGAAATACAGAATCTTGGTGTGAGATTTGTTACCGGTAAATTCGATCGTCACGGTAGTGTTACGGAGATGTTTAGTGAACCGAATGGGAATTCCTAGAGGATAGACGCTGTTCTTTTCGCTACACACTACGAAGAAATTTAAACAACAGGCATTTTCATATGCCAACAGAACCATTGTACATTACCAACGTACATTTGTTGTAAGGGTCCAAAACACAAGTTAATAGAGATCATACGGAGTCGTGTAAGAGGCAGTCTTCTTCCCTCACTCTACTCCCGAGCGAAACAGAAAAGGAAATGTTTAGTAGTGGTCCTTGTTACCCTCCGCCATACACCACACAATGGCATGCGGACTGTGGGAAGATGTATTTCAGCAATCTTCAGCTATTTTGTTGCCCAGGTAGCTGCAACTGCTTTTAGTATGTCATTTATTTTTCTTACTTTCTTATAAGTGACAACCACATTCTATTACACGTTTTGAGCATGTGATAACTTATTTTCAAGTCATTCAAATGCCCTTCCAAGTTTTGTGTCTCGTGTGGCAGAAATAGACGGAAAACTTCAAAGTGTTTAAAAAATGTTTAAATGTTTGTTAAGCTTAAGAGACTTCACTGCGTGGTCAACAGTCCTTAAACTTACAAACTACTTATGAACTACCTTATACGAAAGACGACACAAACATCCATGCCCTATGGAGGATTCGAACCCCCGGCCGTAGCGGCCGTGCAGACTGTGACTGGCGCGCCACAGACCGCTCGGCCATTGCGACCGGCTCAAAGTTTTTATTGCTTCTCCCAGATCTTTAGGTAGCTTTTCCAAAATTCCCCTTGTTTTACTGTACTGCCTTCTCAATGCACAGACCGAGTAATACACCGTCTCAGTCGCTTCTAAGCCACTGCTTCCCCCCAAAGAATCGTTCGACTCGTACAGTCTCTAATGACCATGACGCCGAAGGGACATAAAACCCTTATCTTCCTTCCTTCTGCCTTCTTCCTTTAGACTACTAATTGTGATCTGTTCCCTTAACAGGTTGTAAACGACATTGCTGTGCGTTTCTTTAGACAATCATCTAAGGCAATTTGGCGGTGAATGCTATGGTTATTATTGCCATACAAATGAAAATTACTTCATTGTGAAGGAACAAGGCGCTTGAGATGCGAAGAGCGGCGATTGAAAGGCGATGCCTCGGCTGCGCCCAGAGCATTGCTGGCAACATTCCACGAAGAGAAACGGAACGTGGATTGCAAACTCTTTCAACTGCATTCGAGAGTTCCGGCAGGCGGCTACGAGGACGGCGAAACAGTCTCTAGGTCTTGGTGGCGTTAGTTACGTACGATGAAATATGTCAACGTGTCCTACGTCTTCGACCCACTTCAAGTACTGGCTGTTGACAATTACGAATGTTTTATGATTTCACCAAAGAACATTCCGCCAAATTGTTGACAGACTTCAGAAACCATCTTTCTTTCTTTCTTTCTTTCTTTCAATATTCCCAAATCAGTTATGATGATTAGTTAGAATGAACGAAGTCATAAATTAAAGTAGTTCAAAACTGCGCCCCGTCGCCTTCAACAGTTTGAAATGGGGAAATGCATTGGGATCCCTTTTTACTCAATTCTAGATTACTAATGGATATACATAACGCACCTCAGAAAGACTCAAAGCAGGATATTGATTTGATTTTCTCACTGCGGAGCGCGCGGTTGCTCGCCGTGGAGGTTCGAGTTCTCCCTGGGGCATGGGTGTGTGTGTTGTCCTTAGGTTAGTTTACCTTAGTTTAAGTAGTTTGTAAGCTACGGACTGATGACCACGCAGTTTGGTCCGATAGATTTACAAACATTTGTACATTTTGTACATTTGATTTTCTCAGGGAAGCCAAATCAGTCTTGGTCCAACCCGGCACTGCCCGTAGCGAAACTAAGTTTATTGTGCGGTATCGCTCCCTGTATATCTAGTAAAGACAACCAATGCCTTTGAACAGTGCAATGAGTCCCTTTACCAGACAATTTCTTCGGGTCTGGTTGTCCCAAATGGTCTGTGCCTTTTACTCTCTAATGCAATGCATTCGAAGATTAGATGTGATGCACTTTCATCACCGTCATCACAGGGTCCTCTTCTGTTATTCCCATTGTATATAGGTGTTTTTTAAAATTCCCATGGCCTGTCAGCAATCCAACCATTAGTCTAATCTCTCTCCTGTTCAGGCCCAGGATTGCAGAGCTTCTTTTAAAACATGGCTTTGGCATCATTACCTTGCCATGTTTTTGTTGATGGACTTTGGTCCAATATTCTACATGCTGTCTTCTGAGCCAGTTACGTAGCTCCAATTTGATCATTGCCTTGGTGATTGTCAGGACAGGTTCCAGTCCAATAAATGGAGTCTCTGCCCCCATCCTGGATAATCTGTCGGCATGTTCGTTGCCACTGATCCCCGAGTAGCCAGGGACCCAAAACAGCATACCTGCCAACTTTTGAAAAGGGCTTTCAGTAAAACTGAAACGTGCCGTAAAAAATCTGGGAAATAATTTGCACATAGCCCGGCTTGGCGAAAATAATGATATTTCAGGGAGACAAAATACAATAATGTAATCGTATCTACATACGTCATAGGCCATTGTTCAAGCGGACATAACAGTCAAGAAGATATCCACCTTAAATAGCAGTAGGCACGGTGAATGTTGGTTTAGAGTATACAAAACCGGACTTCCTTGACAAATGATGCAGATATGTTATAGCTGAAAAAGGTTTTACGCAATAAAACTTCTTTAAAGGCAAGAAATAATAACACACACTGCAAATGATATGCTAGTTCGACTATAGCCTAATTTTTTCTCTTGCATAAAATGAAAACTTTACCAAGAAAAAAGGAATGGAAGAAAACTGTGCATCTTCAACTTTGTCTCACCTTGAGTGCAAACGCAATTATTTAGTCACAGGAGGTACGTAAATAAGTACTTCCTCATTGATGGAAAGAAATGATATTTATATGTATCCTGGAAATCGAAAAGTATGTTCTAGGTCTGAATGCCAATAACTGACTTCTCAGCACTTGTTTGAATTTGCAGAGCAGAGCCTGCCGACACCTGAGATTCACATAAAACTTTAACTGTTATCCCGCCTTTAAATTCAGTTCCAATGGCGTCACCACAGGACACTGTGTCACGAACATCAGGGTTAAAAGTACCAATCAGATCAATGAATAAATTTTCGTCTATCGTAGACGTATCTTCGACTCACACAAACAATCGATTGAACATACGAGGTATTATTATTGAACGTTAACGTTTCAATTTTTTGTGCAAGTCGTAAAATAACGCCGACCATCCGTAAAACCGTAAAATGGTGCAATTTCCGTAAATTTTACGGATAAACCGTAAAAGTTGGCAGGTATGAAACAGGTTTACTCTATTGCTTTCCCCTAGTTCCACCAGAACCCTATGACATTCGGCAACAATTTTAGACCTTGTTGCAGGAGCTGCCAGTGATCTCAGGGCTGCCTGGCTGTCTGAATAGATATAGATGCTACGATCTTTTTAGCACCTACGCAAATTCTCCTCCACACACGCCCTGATGGCAGTGATTTCGGCCTGGAATACTGAGGCCAGTTTCCCTAGAGAGATGACGCCCTCCAGTCTTGGCTGCACCCCGTATACTCCGGCCCCAACACCTTGGTCGGATTTTGACCCGTCAGTGAACCAGACAATATCCCCCGTAGGGTGTCTATTTTCTCCCACTGCTCCCTACTTCCAATTGTTATATTGAAAGGCTTGTTGAAGCAGTATGGGGTTATAATATAGTCGTCTGGCATTTCCCCAACCTTTCCTATCTTTACCTCACTCACTATTTTAGTGTGTGATTCTGGATATACATAACGCACCTCAGAAAGTCTCAAAACAGGATATAGTCCGCACGCCAAGAAACTACATAAAGGTACACTTCAGATCAGGCATATCGTGGTTAACTGAAACCAGTAAAGCAATAAAATATATCAGGGCTCATATATGTGATTGCCAAATGTTTGGGACCTGTACAAATATATTAATTACAGTTCGAAATTTAAACAGGATTTTACAATAAAGAAGTAATAATGTCACGATTAACCCTGCAATTTCCATGCCAAGATCGCCTTATCTCACGATTATTGTTATTAAGTAGATACTGAGCGCGTGTCAGAATGGCACATGGGCGTTTACTACAAGCAGCTGATACACTATATGATCAGAAGTATTCGGTCAAGTGGCTGAAAATGACAAGTTCGTGGCGCCCTCCATCGGCAATGCTGGCATTCAATATGGTGTGACTAGTGAAGTTTTCCCCGGCGTATTTCTTCTTCCAGTAACTTTCGGGTGTGCAGCCGGATCCCGTCGTCATTCTGACACGATATTTCGGCCTGGAAACGTCCGACCATTTTCAGGTGAGTAGCGAGTACTGAAGAGCCCAGGTGCAGTTGCGGTATTTATAGTGGTTCTTGCGCATGCCAAAAGTGCTGTATAGTTTTGCGCATGCGTTAGATGGTGTCATGCGCTATACAGCCGAGTTGTATGTGCCTCCCTTGGTGGTGGAAGAGCAACAGTCTTCTAATCATTAATAATCGATAGATGGCGTCGATTACGTTGTGACTGGATAATATTAATCACAGGATTCCAAGTTTTGTCGAGCTGAAAGCCCTTGTCGCGATTTATAAGATTGTCGGCAAGACGAATTTCCACCCATTCTTTAATAAGTGAATCCCAGAAACTGGAGTCAAAATTTTAGTTTTACTATATTCCTTTCTGTGTCCCATGGAAATGCAGTGTTCTGCTACTGCTGATTTTGATGGTTGGAGTAGACGGGTGTCTCTTTCGTATTCTACACAGCGTTCCTGTACAGTTCGTATTGTCTGGCCTATATATGCAGAGCCACACTCACAGGGAATCTTGTAAACACTCTGTTTTCTCGGTTGTAGATCAACTTTGACAGATCCTACTAAGGCCAAGCTCTTCGCAGGTGGACGGAAGATAACCTTTATTTTATTTCTCTCAAGCAAACCTATTTTGAAGGACACATTTCCGGGAAAAGGAAGGAAAGCAATAGATTTGTAGTCTTCAGTGTCTTCTGTGCGTTGCATCTTGTTATTATAATTGTACCTGGCCTTCTTTATTTGGCGAGAAGTATACCCATTATCTTTGAAAACCTTCTCCAGGTGTTCTAATTCTGCGTGGAGGTTATCTTCGTCAGATATTATATGCGCTCGATGTATTAAAGTGTTGGGAACACCAGTAGTTTGCGCGGGGTGATGGCAGCTTGACGCCTGTAAATATACATCTGTGTGCGTAGTTTTTCTATACAATGATCCGTTATTCTTTCTTTGTACTACCACATCTAAAAAGGGTGAAGTCCCGTCTTTTTCAGTCTCCATCGTAAACTTTATGTTCTCATAAAGTGAATTTAAATGACAGTGGAACTTCAAGTTCTTCTCTACCATGAGGCCATATAACAAAGGTGTCATCTACATAGCGCCAGAACACTTAGGGCTTTAAAATAGCAGTCTCAAGTGCCTTCTCCTCAAGATCCTCCACAGGGGACAAAGGGCTCCCCATGGCGACGCCGTCCGTTTGCTCAAAAAATTTGTTATTAAATAAGAAGTACGTCGAGAAGAGTATGTGTTCAAACAAGGCTGTCAGTTCTGCACTAAATAAGTTACCAATAAGATGTAACGAATCGAATACAGGCACTCTGGTAAAGAGTGAGACCACATCAAAACTTGCAAGAAAGTCTGAGCTACTGATCTTAATAGACTTCAAGCGATAGACAAAATCTTCAGAATTACGTGTATGGTGACAACACTTACCTATATACGGCTTGAGTAGAGAGGCCAGGTGTTTGGCAGTAGAATAGGTCGGCGCACCAATGTTACCCACTATTTATCTCAGAGATAAATTCGCCATACCCACACCCTGCCATTGGATCGATATGTTTTGTACTGACTCGTCACTCTACAACGTATTTCCACTGTTACCTGTGTGATCTGTAGCTTATGGGCAACCGCTCGACCAAGAAATCCTTCCACCCGTCATAGCACTCCGAGTGGACCGTGAAGCAGTTTGGAATTTCTGTGTGATGGTCTGGATAGATGCCTGCCTATTTTACTGTACGACCCTCTTCAACTGTTGGCTGTCTCTGTTAGTCAACAGACTATATTGACCTGTACGCTTTCGTGCTGTACGTCTCCCTTCAACTTTCTACTTCACTACTACATCAGAAACAGTGGAACTACGGATGTTTAGCAGTGTGGAAATCTCGCGTAAAGACTTATGACATAAGTCACACACAATCACCTGACCACATTCGAAGTCCACGAGTTCCGCAGCGCCCCAATCTGCTCTCCCACCTTCTCTAGTGACTACTGAGGTCGTTGATATGGAGTACATGGCAGTTGGTGTCAGCACGATGGAACTAATATGAAAAACAATGTTTTTGGGGGTGTCGGGATGGTTTTGATCACACCGTGTACTTCGGCTCCCATCTCAAACCACAGAATTAATCGAATTGATTATCGGCGACAGACGTTTCAACAATAGGGTCAATAACAGTGACCGAACGGATGCACAGTTCTAGGAGGAATTCCGCAGGCTGCTATTACTACCGCTACATACTATCTACACACTTTCTGCCAAAGCAGCAAAAGGCAATGCATTTTAAAACTGGTTAAGCATGTTGTGAGATAAGAATCATCACATTGAGAAGACTATTGCTGGTATTTAAACACGGAAACTTCACACAGGCAAAAGGGCAAAAACTGGAATATATACGCGAAGACAAAATTTATGTCTATCAAAGTTGAATGTATCTATGCATAACGACGAACACAACTATGTCCTGGAAACACATGTGATCGACTTAACAAGCAGCGCTGAAACGTGACTTGTTTATCAGATTTATCGAATGGAGAATACAAAAAGGAACAAACACACTCATACACATCTATTTTGTTCAAGAGGTCCGTTCAAGTCTGTTGTGGCAGTGAGATTCACGTCTGCAACAGAAGGAACAAGAATAGTAAGAAGGCGAATACTCATGAACTGAGCCGAATAGCCAATCAAAAGAATCCTTTAAGAAATCGTCACTGTCAAAATATAAAGCAAATATTAAAACATAGCGTAATACGATGACACTTTTTACGGTAAAAATCCAATGAAGCTCGGCGCAGGTGATGTGCGTCACTAGTATACCTGTCCATCGCACGAAGTCGCACTTTTTAGTTCCGAGTGCACAGTGAGCACAGAAAGAAGCTTAGAACAATAGTCTCCCACAAAGCCTCAAGTGCAGAGGGGTTACGCCTGATTTCCATGCAACCCACGTAACTGTCATGCGTGACAAAGTGCGGCATCGGTGCAAGAAATCTGGTGGACGACGTACAGCCCTCGTTATAGGCGCTCACGGTAGGAAACGAGTCAACCGATGCGTCACAGAGTGGATGAGCTGAATTGAAAAACGAAGGTCAATTTAGAAGAAGCGAAGACGAACGTTATCAGACACGCTATCTCTTCATAATAGTGATCGGTCGCACACAGCAGCTGCAAGAAAGATGGTAGTGCACTTTTTTCAGCGGGAAGTGTTACTTCGCCTATAACACAGCCATTTTGCTCAAATGGTACCCTGGCTACGACAATAGCATCTTGGCAGAGACAAACGCAGGAAATTAGCAGAAAGCACAGGCGGCTGCCATCGATTAGGGCGGTTCTGAAAAGTTTGTACTGCGCTATGATAAACACTCAAGCCTGTCAAGCGATTGTGTACAAGAAGCTGGAAGGTGCAGCTACATGTTTGTATATCAAATTTTTTATTTTCCATGTGGTTTCCATGTCCTGACCGATTGAATTTTAAACCCATTTTACTATGTACGATAAAGCAGCGGAAAGGTTCACTTTACTGTCTGCACATTCTTTTGTCTCACTCCCACCAGATAAAACATTTTCTTTAATTACTCTGTAAATTTTTTTCTTGGACGTTCTAGTCACGAATGTATTTCCTAGTTTTAATACCTAAATAAATTTCCAACTGTATTCTTATGTTCTTGTATAGCAGTTGAAAAGTGACGTGATTCAACAAGAAAGCCCAAGTTTGAATAGTGCATTAGTAAATCGTCGGAGTGATGACTGAGGTGAATTGTGACTTTACGTTTCAAAGTGGTCTGTTGAAAAATTCCTGTACTCTTTGTCTATGGTGACAGTCCTCAATCACTGTTTGCTTTCTTTTTAAGCTTCCCACAATATAATCTGCAATGATTCAACAACATGAAACTCTAAAGATGAAAAAACTGGAACCACAGATTCAAGTAAGTTTTCAGCTTCATTGCTATCTGTTGAAACCAATACAATTTATTATGGAAAACAGCTAAGATCGCGTATACTCAGATGACTGGTTTCGGGAGATTACACTGCCATAACGGATCTTCCATTTCATTTACCATATCACAAAGAAAAGTTTTTAAGCTGCCGAAACCAGTCATCTGAATAAAGATTGTAATTGATCTTGGCTGTTTTCCATAGCAAATTAACTGAACAGTTGCCCCACGCCCTCCCCACAAGTATGACAAATTTTTACCAATACACACACATAATCCAAGCCGTGGCGGATTAGCCGCGCGTACTGGAGAGCCGTGCTGCGGTGCGCGCGGGCGTTCGTCGTCGGGGGTTTGAATTCCCCCTCGGGCATGGATGTTTGTGTTGTCCCTTAGGTTAGTTTACCTTAGTTTAAGTAGTTTGTAAGCTACGGACTAAAAACCACGCAGTTGAGTCCGATTGCATTACAGACATTTGAACATAATCGAAAAGCAGAATTTCATAATCAACCTCTTTGAAATACGACTGTCGTTCGGTTTGAAGTAGTCCCTCCTGATTGATCATCATCATCATCATCATCATCATCATCATCATCATCATCATCAGTGTTCTGCCTAAGGCAGGTTTTCTCGCTCTCTGGTATTCTGCCTTCATCTTCAGGTCCGCATATTTTCCTCTTCCCTTATGTCATCTATCATCTTGTATCACCTTCTTCCTCTCAGTCTTTTCCCACCAACTAGTCCTTCTGCTAGCATGCACTCCCTTCTAAACGAATGTCCCAAACAGTTCCTTTTTCTTTTCTCTTATCACCTTCAGCAGACATCTAGACATCTCGCCCCCAACCATTTCCAACACTTTTTTATAACTCACTCTTTCCATCCAGCTTATCCTCTCCATTCTCCTCCACATCTCAAATGCTTCTAACCTTTTTTTCTTCCTCTCGTCTTGGCGTCCATGTTTCTGTCTCATACAGTGCTACACTCCAGACAAAACATTTGCCAAGTATTTTCCTTAAACCCTTATCTAATTTGCCATAAACATTCTATTGAATGCCTTCTTCGCTATGGCAATTAGAGTTTTCACCTGCCGGTGGCATCTCAAGTCTTCAGTTATTGTGTTTCCAAATTATTTAAATACTCTTACTTCGCTAATGGCAGTATGTCCTATTTTAATATTTGCCAGTCTGTGTCTTGTACTGATGACCGTACTCTTTGTTTTTGCCGTGTTTATTTTCATCCCATATTCCACACAAGCGTCATTCATATCTTTCAGCATGTTGATCACTGTCCGCTCTCTTTCTGTCACTAAAACCATGTAATCAGCAAATCTATGACATTCTATTCTCTTTCCGCCAATACGTATTCCCGATTGCTCAAATCTATGTATTTTAATTCTGAATCTAAAGGAAAAGTTGGAAAGCAATTGTTAATCATTGTGTTATTTCTTCTTCCTGTTAGTGCATCCATGTGCCGCAGACAATGAATCTCTCAAAGATCACACGGTATCTACCAACTGAAACGGCAAGCCTTATTGGCTACGCCTAGGCGTGAATGGAATGAACTGGCGGTAGTCAAGCGGCACAACAACAGAGAGCGTTGTGGGCCCAGTGCAGGCGCAGGTGGCCTGGTAAAGGGAGGGAGGCGTTTCACACACCTCGCGCGCCCACAAGGCCACTCTTACCTTACATGCTCCGTAGTCTCTCCTTACACATTACTTCCCGATTCTATACCTCCTCGTTTTTGTACAGCTAACCTAATGACCTCCACTTCAAATGAGGATTACTGGTAGCAATTTGAAACTCACTAATGACTCCTTCCGCCAATTTAATGCGAGTTTTAGAACCACCCTCCGCTTTGGACGGTGCCTGCCCGTCAGAACTTAAGGTCTACATGATTTTCGTTTAGTCGTATGTAATGACCATGCTGTCGACTGGACGTTAAACTCTGATCTTCCTTCTTAGTGTAGCTGTAGATGTTACTTTCCGTTTTAACGTCACAATCGCAGCCGACTTCGACAGGTTAGATGTGGTGAAATGCCCCCGAGTAAATATGTTGCTCTGGTAACATTTAATGATCACCGAGTTTCTGCTATTACTGCAGCTCTTCTGACAACGCAATACACCCCGCATCATTCATCAAAAATGTTCAAATGTTTGTAAATCTATCGGACCAAACTACGTAGTCATCAGTCCGTAGCTTACAAACTAGTTAAACCTAGGTAAACTAACCTAAGGACAACACACACACCCATGGCCCCCAGGGAGGACTCGAACCTCCACGGCGAGCAACCGCGCGCTCCGCAGCGAGACGCTTTAGACCGCTCGGCTACTCCACCGCGGCCATCATTCAACCAGAAGTGAATTCCGTATTACGGAAGGTATGTGGACACTTCCGATTAGATACCGTATAAATTCCCAACACTATCCTTAAGTGGTAGGAATGAAATGCAAGGTTAATTCTCTCCATAGTGGAGGGTTTGGGACGCAGCTGATTCGATTATATAGGTAGATGAAAATACCAGCAGCTGTATTCAAAATCTTTATTAAATTCTGTGCGACCGGTTTCCATGTTACATTACACCATCTTCAGGCTTCCGTTGTGTAATTATTATTAAAAACACATTTGGATTGGGTAGCCATTAAAACCAGTAGCCGTAAATGTCTTGCTTTGTTCATGCTACACTCTCAACCCGATTGCCGGTAGTCAAGCGTGAAGAGTTTAGCATGAACAAAGCAAGAAATTGTGGTGTCCCACACCACGTCGTAAGTGCAGCTCCGACGGTGCCCTGGAACGAATGCCCTGTTCATTTCATGACATCTCGTCTCGTTCGTCAAACGGTGTGGCAAGTACCGTATCTGTTTTAGACGAGAATCGGCTACTTTGAAATGAAGTCCGCGAAAATCGTTGGGACATTAAGCCCTTCAGATGGGTGTGTACATTAGCTGCCTGGTCACATGGATACGCACTAATTAAAGCTAAATCTTTACGTAGTAACAGCGGTGTAGTGGAAAGTGGAAGTACGCTTGCTACTGGCTGAAGCATGGGAGTTCGACGAGGGCAGAGAGAGAGAGAGAGAGAGAGAGAGAGAGAGAGAGAGAGAGAGAGAGAGAGAGAGAGAGAGAGAGAGAGCCTTTCCACGAATCGTCAAGGTCCAGTGCCGCCCTCAAAAGAGGAATGTAGTGTGGCATAGCTCGTGCGTGCATCTGCAGCCTTACAAGTGGAGAGTGCCTACGGAAAAACATTAGGAAACCAGTAAGCGTTAATGATGCAGCATCGACTCCGGTGACTGTATAAACTGTTTGTAAGCGATTATAATGATAAACAATGAACCCCCTTTTCAAATCATATTACAGCCAAGGCCGGTGTGTAACAGCCAGCTCAGATTCCTATTCACTCACTGAACTCTACTATTTATTATGAATACAATCGAAAGTAGACGAGCGCGCGCGCGTGCAAGCGTGTGAGTAATTCTGCTACAGTTTTGAAGGGTACCTGCGGAAAGCCTTGCACCTTTAACGTGTAGATACCCTGTATACAAAGGCACTTCATAATTAATTTTATTTTTTCAATCTTCCAGTTGACGTTTTATAATTGTAAATCATACATAAGCAAAAAATGCCAGTAAGTATTTCCCTTGTTACGAACTGCACATTTGGGCGATGTATACGCACCAACATGTTCGGCTTTTTAAATTGCCATTACTTTGTATGTCCTATAAACTATAATTCAGAACACATATCTTTCGGAAGTCGTAAATTGTTTACCACATTGTAGCTCAATTTTTGCTACTAAAAGTCGGCAAAAAGAATGAAGAAAATTATAACTAATCTTTTCCAGAAAAATCTAGAACAATGTTTCGTAATATTTTATTTTTGCATTACTTCGTTAAATATTTGAACTACGAAGCTTTTAATAATTACCACATATGGTATACGAACTTAATAAATAGTTAAAACAGTCTAAAAACGAATATTGCAAATAGGTACCTAAGAGTTAGATTGACCAAAATACCGTCATCATTTATTTACTTAAGTTTGCTAAGACTGCCAGAAGTCTGCCTCTGGAAAAAAATTTGAGTTATGTAGCAACGCAAGAGTCAATATTTTCGTATCTCAAAGGATAGGTAGAAGAAAGGCAACTCTATAGATTTGGACGACATAAAATTTTTGAGAATGATGAACACAGGACTCAGTCCATCCGTTGATGTCATTAGTGTGCGGCGGTGTTGGCGGTGGTTGTGTTAGAACACAGTTTTGATGCAAATCTTTTCTCCATAGCCGGATTAAATAACATTCTATTCTTTTGTAATAGGTCATTCTGGAACCTTCTTCTATGGAAATCCTGAGGAAGGGTTTGAGTTTGGCGAATGTACGGAAACGCTAACTGGCATGAAGTGTACAGTAAAGTTAAGTGGTTTAACAATATGGTATTTTTATCATTGTAAGTCTGTGTTCCCTTTATAGGGGTTAAGAAACGTTAAATACAGAAGCACATGAACCCACTGCTTTTATTAGCATGACAATACAGACTATCAAAGTAGCTTCTATGAGACAGCGGACTATGAACGATAGCACTCCTGAAGAAGAGTGGCCTGCCCAGAATTGTGACCTGCAGTCGATAGAGCACCGTTTGAATGAGTTACAACGAAGTTTTTTTTTTTTTTTTTGTGGTTTTAGGGGGCACAACTGCTGTGGTCATTAGCGCCCAACACTGCCCATAGTAAAAAGAATCGGGGTTAGAAATTAAATGGCTTTCGCCATATTTGCACGATGTATAAAACTCTGTTAACCGATTGCGGGTCATCAGCTAAAATGTCAGACAATTCAAATGGGAAACACAGATCATGACGGAGACGGTTAAAAAATGGACATTGCACTAAAAGATGGTTCACAGTAAAAGGTGCATCACAGTGCTCACATAAGGGAGCAGGACCACCACGTAATAAATGCTGGTGGCTATAACGGCAGTGGCCAATACGAAGCCGGGCCAGAACAATCTCCTCTCGGCGGGAGGGTCGAGATGACGTTGACCAGAGATCAGGCACAGGTTTGATGGCTCGCAATTTGTTCCCTGACAGGGATGACCAATGTAGATACCAACGGGAGATAATACGCTGGGAGATACCAACGCGAAGGTCATCAGAGCTGGTGGAAAAGGTAGATAGCCGAGGAAGGAGAACTGCTTCCTTGGCAGCCGTATCCGCAGCCTCATTCCCCAACACTCCCACATGGCCAGGGACCCACAGAAACGTCACCGTAGTTCCGCTCGTTGAAAGAGAAGTAAGGCAATTGCGGATGCTTTGTACCAGGGGATGGGCCGGATATAGCATGCGAAGGCTCAACAAAGCACTCATAGAGTCCGAGCAAATGACAGTCTTACTGAGCGAGTGTCGCCGGACGTATTGTGTGGCTTGGTATAATGCATACAGCTCAGCTGTAAAAATGGAACTCCACGCAGGAAGACGATATTTAAAAGAGACGTTGCCAAGTACAAAAGCACACCCAACACCCTGGTCTGTCTTTGAGCCATCAGTGTAAATGAACAAATTGTCATCAAATTTAAACCGGAGTGCGTGAAATTCTCTCTGGTAGACGAAACGAGGTGTGGAGTCCTTTGGGAGAGAATGAAGATCAAAGTTAACACGGACTTCGGGGCTTCGCCACGGTGGAGAGGTGCTCTCTCCAGCCGAGAAGATAGCAGGCATTGTAACGCCAAGCTGGCCGAGTAGCGAACGCAAGCGTACTCCCGGCGGTAGCAGAGCAGACGGGCGCAGAGCGAAGAGACTGTCAAGTGAGTCGTTAAAAAAAACTGCGTACGTCGGGTGTCCTCGCATGGACGACAAACGACTAGCGTAACGGCTAAGCAGGAGTTCCCGACGGTAAGAAAGGGGTAGTTCGGCGGCCTCGGCATAGAGGCTCTCAACGGGGCTAGTATAAAACGCTCCTGTCGCCAGACGGAGACCGTGGTGGTGGATTGTATTAAGGCGGCGCAGTATGGACGGTCGAGCCGAAGAATAAACGATGCTACCATAGTCCAGTTTGGACCGAACTATGGTGCGATACAGATGGAGGAGAGTAGACCTGTCAGCTCCCCATGAGGTGCCACTTAACACCCGCAGCACATTGAGAGAGCGGGTACAGCGAGCTGCCAAACGGGATATGTGGGGAGACCAACTTAACTTCCTGTCGAGAACAAGTCCCAAGAACGTCGTGGTATCCACAAATGGAAGTACTATGGGGCCCAGACGAAGGGACGGGGGAAGGAACTCCTTCCGCCGCCAGAAGTTCATGCAGACTGTCTTGTCAGCCGAGAATCGAAAGCCAGTGTCCATACTCCACGCGTGGAGATTGTCTAGGCACCGCTGGAGGCGCCGCTCCAGGAGACCCGTTTGCTCAGAGCTGCTGTAGATCGCGAAGTCGTCAACAAATAGGGACGCCGACACTCCCAGTGGAAGGTGATCGGCTATAGAATTGATTGCCACTGCAAATAAAACAACGCTCAGGACCGAGCCCTGGGGGACTCCGTTCTCCTGATTAAAAGTGCTCGATAAAACCGAACCAACACGCACTTTAAAAACACGGTCTGTTAAAAATTCGCGGATAAAAATTGGCAGGCGACCCCGAAAACTCCATGTATGCAGAGTGCGGAGGATGCCCATCCTCCAGCAGGTGTCGTATGCCTTTTCCAGATCAAAGAACACCGCTACTGTCTGGCGCTTCCGTAAAAAGTTATTCATTACTGAGGTAGATAGGGCAACAAGATGATCCACCGCAGAACGGTGCTTGCGAAACCCACATTGGACATTTGAAAGGAGATGTCGCGTTTCAAGCCACCATACCAGGCGCCCGTGAATCATGCGTTCCATCACCTTGCATATGCTACTGGTGAGGGAAATGGGGCGGTAGCTGGAAGGGAGACATTTGTCCTTCCCAGGCTTTGGTATGGGAATGACTATGGCTTCACGCCAGCGTCGCGGAAAGGTGCCTTCTATCCATATGCGGTTGTAGGTGGCCAGTAGGAAGTGCAAGCTCGTTGGTGAAAGGTGTTGCAGCATCGCCACGTGAATGCCATCTGGTCCTGGAGCGGAGGACCGCGAAGACGAGAGTGCGTGGTGAAGCTCTCGTACAGTAAACTCGGTATTGTAGCATTCACGGTTCTGAGAGGTAAAGGGCAATGGAGTCGCCTCCACCGTCCGTTTCCTAGCTAGGAAAGCGTCAGCGTAATGTGAAGAGCTAGAGACCTCTGCAAAATGTCGACCCAGTGCGTTGGCTATTTGTGGAGGATCGACGACGGTGTCAGTTGCGACACACAGACCGGGAATTGGGGAATGAGCCATAGTGCCCGAAATTTTTCGAAGGTTACCCCAAATGATGGAGGAAGGGGTAGACCTATTAAAAGAGCTCGTGAATGAGCGCCAACTGGCGCGTTTACAGTCGCGAAAGAGGCGACGACAAAAGGCCCGCAGCCGTTTGTATCGGATGCAGTTGTCGAGCGTGGGCCGTTGTTTGAAGATTCTAAGGGCACGTCGCCGTGCTCGCAGAGCGTCACGGCATTCCGCGGTCCACCACGGGACAAGGGGACGATGTGCGTGGGAAGTCTTGCAGGGGATGGAACATTCCGCGGCTGTCAGAATAACTGTGGTAATGTGTTCCACATGGTCGTCTATACTAGGATAATGGTAAGTACCAAAATCCGCCAGTGACGTGTAGAGCTCCCAGTCCGCTTTCGTTAACTGCCAGCGGTGTGGATGCTCAAGGCTGTCAGGCATCATTAGGTGAATTACACACGGAAAATGATCGCTCGAATGTGTGTCTGAGAGAGCAGACCATTCAAGACGCCGTGCCAGCTGAGCAGTGCAGATAGCTAGATCTATATGGCTGAAAGTATTTGTGGTGTCTGAAAGATAAGTTGGTTCACCAGTGTTAAGGCAGATGAGCTGAAGGTGGTTCAGTATATCTGCCAGGAGGGAGCCCCGTGGACATGGCCGTGGGGAGCCCCAAAGGGGGTGGTGGGCATTGAAATCTCCCACCAACAAAAACGGACGCGGAAGCTGGTCAATAAGATCTAGGAGATCTGATCTAGTGACGGGAAAAGAGGAAGGAGCGTAAATATTGCACAGTGTGAAGACAAATCCAGGAAGGTATATCCGGACAGCAACAGCTTGTATTGGAGTACACAAAGGGACCGATGTACTGTGTACGTCATCCCGAATAAGCAACATTACGCCCCCGTGGGCTGGAATTCCTGCCACTGGAGGAAGGTCAAAGCGAACGGTAGTGTAGCGTGGGAAAGTAATTCGAGTACCAGGGAGCAATTTTGTCTCCTGTAGAGAGAAGATGATTGGATGATATGTTCGCGTTAGAAGCTGCAGTTCTGTCCAATTCGACCGGATACCACGAATGTTCCATTGAAGAATATCCATAACGGGATGAAGGTGGACATCAGCCCGACGAAGGCGGCGGGCCACAGTGCGAATGTTCGCAACTGGTGGTGTCTGAGACAGGAGGGTCTTGCTCCATATTCTCAGAGGTTACCACAGCAGCTGCGTGAGTGTGGTCGGCAGCCCCATCCTTGGCTGATGCACCTGGAGAGACTATAGGCTTCCAGGGGATGCCATCGTCACATTGTGAGGTAGGAGGGGGGAGAGTTTTCCCCCTATTTGATTTCTTGGAGCCCTGGTGAAGCTCCTTGGTTGGCTCAGATGTTTTGGTAGGGGTGCGGAGGAAATCCTCGCGCGAATGCTCTTTCTTAGACTTTCGCGTCTCTATCTGTGGTTTCACAGCTGAAGATGAAGACTTGGAAGAGGTACTCACACTTTTCGTTGAACGTGACGCCGTTGTCGATGTAGACTGTTTGACAACTACTGTCGTAAACTGTAGGTCACAAGTCTGTGTGGCCATATCCCGTGTTGGTGGAGGCGTTGCAACTACAGTACTGTAGTTACCACGCGGCGGGGTCTTGGGGTACGACTGGCGTACATCTTACGTGCAACTGGTATGGGAACCTTTTCCTTTACACGGATTTCCTGGATGGCTCGTTCATCAGCAAACACGGGACATTCCCGGGAGGAAGCAGCATGATTCCCGTTACAATTGATGCAATGAGGGGACGGTGGTGGACAAATCCCCTCATGGGCCTCTTTACCACAGGTGACACATATGACTGGGTTCTTGCAAGACTGGCTTGTGTGGTTAAATCGATGGCACTGATAACACCGAGTAGGGTTAGGGATATAAGGTCGTACTGTGATGACCTCATACCCTGCCTTGATCTTCGGCGGCAGAGCCACTCGGTCGAAGGTCAGAAACACTGTGCGAGTGGGCACTACAACATTGTTCTCTTTTTTTGTCACCCTGTGTACTGCAACGACGCCTTGAGCTGCCAGATATTCTTTCAGTTCATCCTCAGTCAGACCGTCCAAACTGGCCGAGAAGACTACCCCTCGTGAATAATTGAGGGTTGGATGGAGCTCAACACGAACCGGGTAGCTGTGGAGCAGAGTAGCCTTAAGCAGCCGCTGTGCCTGGGAGCCACTTTCTGTTTCTAACAGTAGTGTTCCATTTCGTAGGCGGTTGCAGGTCTTAACAGGGCCGGCAATGGCATCAACCCCTTTTTGAATAATAAATGGGTTCACCGACGAAAAGGATTGACCTTCCTCAGTACGGGTCACCACAAGGAACTTTGATGTCTGTAAATTTTTCTGTTCAGGCACACTATTGTCTAGTACATCAATTTCTAAAGGCTCTTTCCATTTTCTTTTTTTTTAGAACCATCGCGGTTGTATCCCCCACGATTGCCAGTGTCTCCGATGGCACGCTCCTTCCTGCTGGGGGCCCCCAACGGAAGCACACCCGCCTTGGGTGATTGTTCACACCCCAGGTCACACCTCCCGATCTACAGACGGAGGGACCAATCGGCGAATCGGGAAGGTATCAGCGCAGGCAATCGCCCCTCCCCTGGCCTGGCCTTAACCAGGGGGTACGCACGCACCCTACATGCCAGCCCGGGGCTGGGACTTACGCATTACCCAGTCACCCATATGGGTGGCCTTCAAGTGCGTACAGGGAGGAGGAAGAGAGAAATAGTAGGAGGAGAAGCCTCAAACGCAGACGCGGAGGCAAAGAGAGAGGTGAAAGAAGACTGTAAAGCCAAAAGGGTCAGAACTTCGGTTCCCCGAAGGATGCGCAGACTCGGTCCCCAAGAGAGGGGAAAAGGACAGTAGAAGAAGCGTCATGTAGCACGGAAAGGAAGGAGTGCTACAAAGGCTGGGGCCCCGTGCTCGCCACGCACGTACTCACCACAGAGCGGTGAGCCCCCTGAGGGGTACAACGAAGTTGTTCCATACCTCAGGATCGTACCTCAATTCACTACCCTATCTAGTTTCGGAACTTCAAATGTATTTCATTCCGAAAGCAAAGAAAGTGTCCACAACATCATTTAACTGTTGTTCAAATGTTTGTTAAGCTTATGGGACTTAACTACGGGGTCATCAGTCCCTAAACTTACAAACTACTTATGAACTACTTACAAACTAGGACGGCACAAATATCCATGCCCGAGGGGGGATTCGAACCCCCGACCGTAGTGGCCGTGCTGACCGTGACTGGAGCGCCTCAGTCACCTCGGCCACCGCAACATCATTGAAGCCACGATGATAGAGAAGGATGGACGGACTCCTTACCGATGATACTTTTAATCAAATGGTATTTGTCATCTCAGTAAAGTAAACAAGGTAAAAAACTTGTGGTAGACTGAATCATGATTGCAATGGCGGGAGGTGGGGGAGGGGCACGACACAGCGACGTGCATCAAGGGAGTTCCATGCTGGATTCCAAGAAGAGGAAAATATGCTTAGGACGGTGACTTAAAACGAGATGCCGCCGTCACAGGACAGCACCTAATATCGTGCTGGGCAACTTTTTCGTGACTGAAGAACTAAGTCTCTGGTAAAAAGTGGTAAACTATGCACGGTAGTAGGGCTGGGGAACTGTGATAAATCAGCAATCGTATACTCGTGATGACAAACTGTTATAAAACAAATACTGTAATCGCGGATTAATTTGGAACTGCATTGTTCGATGTACTTCACTAATTTACGAGTGATAATTTGGATCATTCATTCTCGAATTCGTGTGATACTTATTGTGCCTCTCATTGACAATAGTTGGGCAAATATTCAGTTATTTACCGATATATATGAAGTAGGACCACCTCCGAAATTCCATGTCCAAAAAGGAGTAATATACTTCATTTATAAAGAATTGCTTTGTGAGTGAATCACTTCTTTACCTTAGAATCTATTTTGTTGGTTATTCAGAGGTTTAATTTATGTTTGTTAAAATATATTTTCACGTTCTCATATGCAGATTGATAGACTGGCTAAACTACAGATTAATAATTGAACTTGTTTAAACAGATTGGGTAGCTGTTTAGGGCATATAAGCTAAAATACGTAACTCACCCCTATGAACAGAGAGAACGAGCCATAAACGTTTTACTACCCTGAGTTATGTATTGCCCAATTCTTATTGGTGAATACCGCTAGGAGGGTCGCATGATGACCAACGAAGTTTGGTCGCATAGAATTGCAAACATTTGAACATTTGACAAAAATCGTCTAGGATGGCAACATGTTTGTTTACTAACGATTTCGCCATTCGGAAATTGTCACTTATTCGGAAATAAACAACCAAATATTTGTTTCGTCCTTACTTTCCTAATCAGATGAATTGAATATAGTAAAAGGCCCAGTATGGTGATTCTCGTGTACGACTAATGGTGTTATCCGAATCCATTACGTTCCTCGACGGCAGACCTTCAGCGCACAGTATTAGTATCCTCTTTGGAGCTTTACCTGCGACCAGCTTTGCGAAAGAAGCTGCAACACTTTCTGCGCAACCTACCCATCATTTTGCACGACAATGCGCGTGCGCATACAGCGCAAGCTGTGGCTGCTCTATTGGGCCGATGGGACTGGGAAGTACTGGACCATCGATCATTCACACGGACTTAAGTCCTTTTGAATACTAAGCTTTCCACATCGCTGGCAACGGCTTCTACACAGCGCTGGTGAGTACTTTGAAGTCAGTAACAGGTGCAAACATGTAATGTTTTTGTATTGCTTGTTAATAGTTGCCACTATTTAAGTTCCTATCCTCGTAATATAGTAAAAATTCTTAGAACATCTTAAAAATGCTAAGGTGAAGTATATATAAATAAATGTGAATGTCTGTTCGGTGTAGGCTTATCACGTCCGAACGACAAGACGCAGAGACTTTAATATTTGTACAGTTACTAATTTATACCTGAGAAACGTTTAGGCACGGTTTTATAGCGATCTGATAGATATTTAGTAATTTGAAGAATATAACGCGAAATGAGGAACAATAATTACTCTTTGTAAATTATATTTACTCTTTGAAAATTGTTTCATTGGTTGCATTGTACAGTATAACCTAGAAATATAGTTTTCTTCTGTCTGTCCCTTTTAACTTTTTATATCTCGAGAAGTACCGAACGTATCGTCATGCGTTTTTTTTTTTTTTTAAATTTCTTTAAAAGCCTGGGATAATCTTAGGCTATATTTAATGACAATACGAATATATTAAAAAATTAAAATAGAATCATAACGTAGAATCTTTTACCGCTTCTGCACTTTAGTCAGCTTTGGTGCCTAAGCCATAATAGCTAGGCGGTGTACTTAGTAGAAACTTGCAGAACTCACAAACGTCTACAAAAAAACACGCGAGAGCATGTGTCTAATTTTTGCGAGTGAACCACATTTATCATTTTTCTTTTATAAAGCGCTGGCGCCAAATGGCTTCAGACTACAGACTGTAGTCAGTAGGTTCAGACTGTGAGAGATCTGTAAAAGTTACCCATATGATCTCGCAGGTTTTTTTTTTTTCTTTTAAATCGTCGTGAGTTCTAAATACTATACTATGTACTTTGGCACAGGTCTCATAATTAAGGCTGTGCTACAAAGGTCACGAAAGTGCGGAAGTGGTAAACCTTTCTACGATTATTTCTAATTTCGTATTGAGATTTAATATAGCCTACGTTGAACACAGGATTAAACCGAAGAAATTGAAAGAAACCGCATCACGATACTTTCTGCAGTTCTCGAGTTAAAAGTAGTTTGATTACCCGTGCAACCCGGGGCGGCTCAGCTAGTATATAGCCGCGGTGGAGTAGCCGAGCGGTCTAAAGGTGGGTTGTCCAAGGCGCGATTGCTGCCTGCGGCTGCGATGGATCGGCTCGTGACGTCAGAGGCTGGCTGCTCACGCATGCGCACTTTCAGTTTGGAGTGCGGCGCGCGGCTGACGCGGCGACAATCGCAGGACTGCACCAGTGAGCAGTGTTGCGATGGGAGTCGGACGACTCAAGGCAGCGGCACAAAGATGTCGAGCCAAGAGGACCGAACAAAAACGGATATGAACCACTCAAAAGATGTGCTCGTCTCGCCATTAACCTAATGCATTTGTATGTTGAACAGATTTAGATTTCATGGCAATTTAGTGACATATATAAGAGTAGACTGAAAATATTCGGAGAAATAAAAAAGAAATGAAGGTTGGAAAAGGATCTGTATTGGCCTCTAGGGTTTTGGAAATAAAAAATGTGACCGGTGGTAACAATTTTTGTTTTTGTTTAGGTGATCCCACAGGTGTAAGGAAATGCATGACAACGTTAATGTAATATTTTCAATAATTTGATTCATACCAATACAGTACGTTTTGTGGCGCGCCGCAAAAATTATCTTAGTTTATATGAACAAAGATAAATGTTGTGGTGTACCATTTAGATTCAAATGGCTCGTATACGGTATGGATGACATCTCCGATATTTTAAAATCTTTTTGTTTTCCATATTCGCTGGAAGATGGTTTAGGACAGAAACCGGTCAGAATGAAATAAATTATAACAAAACAGCGAACAGTCTTACAACTATTGTTGATACATTTAACAAGCTGCAGAAAAATCTTTGTTATGTGTTTGCTATTTTTGATCTCCCTTGGAAAAAAATTCAACTGTACGTTTCCAACACTGGGACTTATTTGAAAGGCAATACAGAAGGTGAATCCAATCAGTTAAAATGAAAAAAAAAAAAAAAAAAAAAAAAGCCTGATGAATTAAAGAACCAAAACTTTCATCCCTTTGGAGAATCCACACATAGCTTCATGAAGTCGCACATAGAATTAACACTAAAAAACTGCCATTGATGATGGCTCACAAATAAAGAAGCGAGACCCCTTTCATTTAGTTGCAATAGACGGAAATAAACATCCATAATATTAAATACTGTTTAATTAATACCTCGTTTCTTCGTAAAAAAAAACTATAGTTATTTCTGTATAACTGTAGTTAAGAAAAGCTTTGAGTATTAATGATTGTATAAAACATGAATTCCTTCCCAGGCTATCATTTAAAAAAAGGGTTCAACATCTTCAACTGCTTATAAGATGTGATGATTGTTACCTCCGCACAATTCAGGTTGCACATGGAGAGAAATGGCGCGCTAGTCGCGACGCTCCCGTACCGTAGATATACGAGCCAATATCTCTAAAACGGAGACAGGTATCGTCCTGATTTTAACTTTAAAAATAATTTCAAATTATTGGCTTCATTTCATCCGCAACAATGTATGACCTAAAATGAACCATACGCAAAGTAGCCAGCGACTACATTTTTCGATGTAAACACTTCGAGTTTAATGCAATAGGTTAGTTGAAAATTAAGTATCTGAATAACTATGAGGAATTTTGAGAAAATAGACACTTCGTTATCAAGCTGGGGTATGATACTACAAGATATGCAAAAACCAAATTTTTTTGCGCCGTAGTTTCCTCAAACTCGACAGAGATGTAATAAAAAGTGAAAAAACACGCACAACTGAAAGTAGCGCTTTTTAATTTTTTAAAGGAAAACGAGAATCTGTAACGAAAAACTAAATGTGGGAACTGATGTAGCTTTGCTTCCTTAACAAGCAGTATTTTTTACAGGAAGAAAATCGGAAATTTTATTTTCGTCATGAATTTCCCGAGTCGCCGAACAGGAGCCGCATCTTGGTAAACGGCAGCGGCTGCCGTCGTGCTGCCGACTCGCCGCCATCTGCCACGGCTGGAAAAGGGAGGGGGGCCGAGCCGCAATCGCAGTTAACAGCCGCGTCTTGGACAACCCACCTTAAAGCGTCTCGTTGCGGAGCGCGCGGTTGCTCGCCGTGGAGGTTCGAGTCCTCTCTGGGGCATGGGTGTGTGTGTTGTCCTTAGGTTAGTTCACCTAGGTTTAAGTAGTTTGTAAGCTACGGATTGATGACCACGCAGTTTAACCCGAAAGATTTACAAACTTTTTTTTTTTATTTTTATTTTTATTTTATTTTATTTATTTATTTTTTTTTATAGCTAATAAAGCAATGCACTCGACCTGTCTCTGGCTGAGCTACTTACGACGGAATTGCTTGTTGAGCGATGTCCATAGTTTTGGACTTCTGTTATCGACTCATCGACGATATATCGGAAATCAAATCATCGAAGTTACCATAGATGTTTGCTTTCAAAACATCGATGTATCGTTTGC
The DNA here is from genome assembly GCA_026315105.1 of Locusta migratoria. Taxonomy (NCBI): domain Eukaryota; kingdom Metazoa; phylum Arthropoda; class Insecta; order Orthoptera; family Acrididae; genus Locusta; species Locusta migratoria. The sequence continues at coordinate 274,240,435 of CM048748.1, forward strand.
ATCTCTACACACGGCCCATCACACTGCTGCAACCATTAACAAGATGAAATTTAAAGTATTTGAACACTGCCGACAGCCTAGACCATGCTCCAAGTGACTTTCACGTGTTTGGGCCGCTCAATGATTGCGTGGTCGCCTATTTTCCTCAGATGTGAACGTGCGAAATGCAGTGCAAATGTAGCTTCAAACCCAAACGAACCAGATCACCCCAATAAAATGTGTGAGTTACGGATTCTTTTCATTGGTGGCCAATGCCCTTACCTATGAAGTTACCCATCCGAGACACAATTAGGCACAGGAGAGACAATAAAGCCAGTAGCTCTCTGCAATTTCCCCAGTAGCTCCGTGTCATCGCTAACAGAGCGAGTGACGCATCAGAAGCCGGAGGCTGCCTAAGGGTTGCAGCTCAGCTGTTGCCGCGGCACAGCGTGCTGACTGGTGCTCAGGAGCGCGTGGCGGGGCGTGGAATGTGCCTCGCTTGCCCCCCCCCCTCCCTCCCCCCCGCCTACGTCACACACCCTCCCTCCAGCCGCCACCCAGCGAGCACGGTTCAGCCGCCACGGCCCGCCACTTGTCTCAGAATCCGGTAACGTGCGGCGCCGTCCTATGCATTCGAAAAGCAAGCAAACGGATATAGGGTAGGGCTGGGCAAATGACACTCGCGTTCGAACAAGCTCGGGATTTCCCGATACAGCGGAGAACTCGATACAGTATCGAACTGTTCGAACACTCAAATAATAAATGACTGGCGCTGCGTATCTATGAACAATACGCGGGAATTTTTTTAAGTCATTGGGCTATCGCTTTGCTCAGAACTAATTTCATAGGAAGTAAAACTACATGTAAAAGAAAAGGAGGGCATAACTATGAAAAACTGTATTTTTTTTAACACAATGAAGACACGACCCGTCTGGTATCAGTGCAAAATACGATCCATTGATAAAATATCTGCTACTATGACAGAACTACTACATCACATGACTAAAGGCTAGCATTCAAAAGAAAAAAAATATGAACCCTGCATAAGTAGAAATCACATTTAATGTGATTATTAGATGTTGCAAATGGCTATCCCATTCCCGGTTCATACGGTACCGTAACAGATAAAAATGTTACCGCCTTTTAATCGCCTTGAAAACGAGATTAAAAAGAGATGAAATAGGGGAAAACATTAGAAATTTAATGCCCAATAACGGAAATAAGTCATATAAAAATAAACTGTAATTGCGACCTAGGAATAAACTGTGCACGAGCTGCTGTTTAAAAGTAGTATAAACAGGCGTCCCTAGATCACAGCACTAGAATTTAAGTCGCAATTGCTATCGTTTACTTATATAGCCTATATTCGTTACTGTTTTTACTTGTGATCTGCACTCTAGAAGCTACTATAGTCGGAATATCACACTTATTAATTCCCATAGTACATTAATGACACCCAATCTTCGTCATAAATCATATACTGCACAACACAGAAACGATTTATGAATACCATCATTCTAAATCGTAGAGATAGTACCTCGGGACATTGCTAGATAGCATCATGATCGAATGTTCGAACATTTCTCGAGATTTCCAGAACTGTGACGTAAATTGTTCGAACAGTTCGAGTCATGTTCAGATCCAGCTCTCAAGTTTGGGGTTACACCTGATTACGGAGAGTACGAGTTAAGCCCTTTCTATACGAGACGTGCAGCACGCACAAGTCGTCGTCAGCTGCAGCGCCTCTTGCGATAGACCGTGGCACTACAAAGAAGCGTTCAAACGATACGCATTTGTTGAGTCGTCTGCTTCAAGGGTCTACTTCGTTTGTTGTCAACTTACAGCAAATAAATCGCCGCGTTAACATCACTTTTCGAAACTGTATGATATATTGTAATGATAAAACATTTGTATTTTAGACTGCCACTGTGAAACTGCAGTTAATTGATTTAAGAAAACTGCTCCAGTCACTTTTTCTTGAAATGATATTTATTCCATGAACCGGTTTTCAAACCTTTTCAGGTTCATCAGCAGATGGATCATGTTACACTAACATTTTAAGCGTCATGTTGGATGCTGGCTTGCGACTGTATGGCCGGATTTTTGTGGTTAATTTCCATTTCTTGTGTCTTCTTTTGTTTAAGTCACAGCAACACATCACTTTTTCTGTTGGGTCCTACACTGCACTATACACAACAGCACTATAACAGCAGCTGTAAAAGCACATGTTGGACGCTGGTAAAGTGTTGTTTATAGTGCAGTGTAGAACCCAACAGAAAAAGTGATGTGTTGCTGTGACTTAAACAAAAGAAAACGCAAGAAATGGAAATTAACCACAAAACTCCGGCCATACAGTCGCAAGCCAGCATCCAACACGACGTTTAAAATGTTAGTGTAACATGATCCATCTGCTGATGAACCTGAAAAGAGGTTTGAAAACCGGTTCATGGAATAAATATCATTTCGAGAAAAAGTGACTGGAGCAGTTTTCTTAAATCATATTGAAAATAAGTCACGGGTTCTGAAACATCCGTAATGGATAATCTAAATGCATTTAATTGTTTTCGTGCAGTTCATTTGTAACTACGTCGCTCACATGTGTTAACGTCCTCATTATAAAAAGCGATTACATACTTCCAGCCCCTGCGGTTTGTGGCGCCTATGTATATGATGAACAAGCTCAGGTGTAAACAAATATCTCATCTGTTAACTACAGCATGTTTCAAGAAAAATAAATATTTTAGAAGATTGCAATAAAGACTATTTGCAGTTAAAATTTAAAATAACGTGTGTCCATTTTTATTGGGTACAGAGATACAGCTCTTGATATGTACAACAAACTGATTTGGATATTTTGACTGATTCTTTCGTCGATATTTGGTAGATCACCATATTGACTTTGATTTAAATAACCGGTTTTCGGCGTAGTTTAAAGTCTAAATATGTCCTAGTAAGCAGAAAACCGGGCAACTACTTGGAACGTGTAGAACATACACAAAATTCTACTTTTAAGTAAATGTGATGTACTATCAAGAACCGACGGATAAATCAGTGAACATTTCTTGATTTACATTTGCTCTAGGTTTGTTTGGATTTCATATTAACAGCTATGTCTCTGTATTCAATAAAAATTGTACACAGGTTATATTAAATTTTAATGCAATTCCTCTATAGTATCACCTCCTAAAATACTTACGACTGAGTCGAAAAACTACGTTCCTCTGAGCAGGAGAAACTACACATTCTCATACAAATTCCCGACTTGGCTTTGTTTGTCAGCTAGGTTCCCCATTCGGTCGTCTGCGCATGCGCGAAGCACTTCCATATGCGTGAGAATAGGATCCATCCTATTCCGACTACTAGCGATCGTATGCGTGCATCTTCTGCAAGTGGACGCGTCTACACTGTACGCGGACAGCGTGACCGGTGCATCATGGGTAATCTCGTAAGTTCTCACTTTTCGTGTAGGATGGGCTTTAGGGTTGCCTAAGGCTGTTCTCAAAGGATCCCACCGAGCAAGGGGGCGCAGTGGTAACGCACTAGACTCGCTGTCGGAAGGCCGGTGGTTCAAATCTGGTTTCGGCCATCCAGTATTAGGTTTTTAGTGATTTCCCCAAATCACTCAGGCAAAAGCCAGGATGTTTCCTTTACAACGGCACGGCCGATTTCCTTCCCCATCCTTCACACAACAGCTACCCAAGCGTGTGTTCTGTCTCCAATGGCCACGCTGTCGATGAGACTTAACTCCTAATCTTCCTAACCTCCTTTCATCAAAGGAACCAGCGCGGTAAATTTCGTTTTACACGAGCTACTCTACGTACATGCCACTACGCGTAGTTCAACCGTCAACCACATCGCAAGTGCGTCTATAACGTGAATGACGTACAGATTATACCTAGTGTGGAGTTCTCAAATGCCTATCATGCTGCGTACTGCGCATGCGTAGAAGTAAACAACTGTAGTGCTGTCAGCTAACATTGGAAATTAACCTACACTGACCAAGCTCATACTAACCATAGAAATGCTTTCCCTTCTTATTCTGTATGCTTTTTTTCCCTACTCATATTGAAAAGGATACACCAAAACCTACTATTCTTCAACTATCGTTAGCGTTCTACTACAAAACTCCTCCTTACAGGAAAATATTTACCTTTTACTGAGAAAATCGTGCCCTAGGTATAAATAGTAAGGTGAGTGGATGAACTAGTTTTGATCAATATTAATTCAACCACGATGTCTAAGTTTACGAAGTATGTAAACGTCAGATTTACGTTATTAGAATTTGTATAATCTTTGGAACTATTTTGTGTGCTAAGAACAGTTTTTGTTCTTTACTTTATACGTATATATTAACCAGCTGAAAAATGCTCCTGCCGGAGCACAGAAAAGGCAAATATGTTCTCTGACACAAAAGTGTGGAACCAGCTGCCTCAATCCTCATTCCGACTTCCTCACCAAAAATTTTGATATGCGAACATATTCGCGCATAACTTTGTAAATACTTTTGCCCAATTAAGTCGTCAAATTCAGCAATTTCGTCTCACTGTCAGTGCCTGTATATGTCTCTGTCCGTTTGTTTGCTGTCTCTCCCACTGCCGCTTTCTGTCTGTGTCAAACTTTAAATGTCATCATCACTTTCCCTCGCGATTCCTCACCGCTCTCTGTTTCTGCTACTATCATCGTCTCTCTGCCCCACTTCCTGCCCTGTTGCCAGTATCCTTTCTTTCTCAGAGTCAGCTTTCATTGTCTTCAATCATGATTGTCTCCTTTACACATATGTAGATGTGGATGGTTTGCTTGGGATTTGACCTGTAGACCGGAAAACTTTAGCACGCGGGTAGCGAGGATGGGAAAAATTGGACAAATTGTTTCGTGCTATAGTACTGGAGAGCCGCACGCTCATGCTTTATGTATGGTCTCCATTTGTCTCAATTTCCCACTGTTTTCTTTTTCGCTCCAATTGCTACTATCTGCATCTGTCTTGGTTTATTGTTGCCACTATTCCTGACTTCCGACATCTTGTTTCGTTTCCCACTGCTGTTTTCATGCATATGCCTTTCTCCTGAACTGACACTTTCTCTGTTCCATCATATGCCTGTTGCACTGTCTCTGTCCTACTCACATTCAGCCGCAAAAAGCGCGAATATGTTCGCATGCCAAAATTTTTGTTGAAGTCCGAATGAGGATTGAGGTAGCTGGTTCCATACTTCTGTGTCAGAGAACATATTCGCCTTTTCTGTGCTCCGACAGGAGCATTTTTCAGCTGGTTCCCGTCTTTTTTCTGTTACATCAGTGTGTACTGCTTATATAACATGAAATCAATGGTGAGTAAAATTTGGACAGTATTTTATATAACTTGATACATCTGTAAACACGTCAGACAAAATTGACTATGTAGTAGTTTACTTTCTAAAAAGAACTTCACATTCCGATGACTGCTAAACACGCTTAACTATTTCAAAGAACATTGTTAAAACACTATCAATATCGTTCCATAAAAAGCATGTAAATATTTTCGAGTCCAGCTGAGAATTTAGTTTTATATGGTGTTGCTATTCACGACAATTCAAGTCGTTCACGTTGATCCAATCATTACGATTACGAATTTTTGCACGTCCAGTGGCCTGAACGATGCGAATGTTGATGAAATCTCAAGGGATTAATAACACTGCATATTTGTCATGAATATGTGCGGTAACTTGGAATCTACAGATCTCGGTAATGGATAGTATTCGCAGAAAAAATTTTCAGCTTTCCGGTATCATAATATTAGAACGTATTGTAAAAGTTTCGACGATTTACCGTGAATAGAAGTGTAGATTTGCCAATGCACGCAGTTGGATCTTTTGATACCACAAAATTATGCGTTTTTTAGCGTATCGCGATAACGAATACACACTTCCAAAAACGGGAAACGGTTTTTTTTTCAGATAAACACCTAATCATCATACACAAACATTTTAGTCATTTCCTATTCCTCAAGTACGTTACCTCACAATCAGAAATAGCGTTTTCAAACCTACTACTGTCGCGTGCTATCATTCAAGGACCGATATCTCAAGAACCACATACGATATTATTCTGCTCTAAATTTTAAATAAAATTTCGAGATGTTATCTACATTTCATATGCAGCTATGTGTAACCTAAAATCAACCGTACGAGAAGTGCACGCAATGTGTTTTTACCTCTGCAAACTCTTTAAAATATGTTGCAAAAGTTTACTAAACCGGATGCTGCATATTAACTGTAAAGTAAACGAAAACAAAAATCACCCCTTCATCGACTGAAGAATTCAATCTTTAAGATATACAAAAATCAAATTTTTTCGCCGAGTACCTTTTTTAAATCGCGTGGCAAGTTTCAGAGCTGTTGGAACGCCGTCTTTCAGCACAATGGCACTTTTTCTAGCAAAATATTGCGGTTTTTCGGCCGTATCTTGATAGCGGACTAAGATTTACGAAAACTGAAAAATGCCGTTTATAGATAAATTTCTACAGGAAATATTGTAAATATTTGAAGTATTTTCTATGGTTAGTTATTTAGATATTTGCGATTCACGGAGCTACAACGGCTAAAAAACGGGTTTTGTGATTTTGTGCAAAAGAATGATAAGATTCAACCTCTTGATCTCGGTAACGGATAACAAAATCGGAAAAAACACGGCCTCGATAATATCATCATAAGAACATATGGTAAAAATTTCGAAGATTTGCAATGAATAGAAAGTATTGAAGTGACCATCCCCACAATTCGTTTTTTTTTTGTTGTAGCCAAAAATCATGTTTTTTGAGATTTTATCAGGAACCGCCCATGAATGAATGGTGCTTTTGTAAGCCGTTTAAAGCCCACCATAGACTACACGTCACGTACAAAAGCCAACTGATTTGCTCAATTTGGATGGGCTCCAGGAAGTAACTTTGAAAATTTTGACGATGTACTGTATGATAGCTATAGTATACGTATTTTTCTAATATGTACACACATGATCACTAGGCCAAGATCTATCCGGAACACTTTACCCCTTCACTCTGAGATGAATAGAACCTGAGATATGGGCCCCTAAAGAATCGCAAATTCCCACGCGCCGTTTACGAACAAAAGCGGTATGATTTTGTACGTTTTTCCATTAAGTTCAATCAAGAAACCTCCTTGTGTTCAAGTAACTGTCGGCTTGCTTTATCTATGGATTTTTTTTTTTTTTAAATATTGAGCCCAACCATTCTTACCGCCGAAAAATTGTGGACAGAGAGAGAGAGAGAGAGAGAGAGAGAGAGAGAGAGAGAGAGAGAGAGAGAGAGAGAGAGAGAGAAGGGAAGGGGAGATGGAGTAACTTAGGACTGGAATGAACTTCCCGGGCGACGAACAGTGGTTCAGAACGGCCTAATCCCTGGCCAAAAGTCGAAAAGTGAGAATAATAATTTCAAATTTCCCGATTTTATGTTTTTGGGGTCGCTGATTACGAATTTGATAATAGATTCATGATATTTGAAATTCTAAAATGAAAAACAATTTTGTAGAATATATAAATTTCTATTTTATGTACATAATTCCATACAACACATCCCATTAGACTGAATTAAAACGGTATGTATCAATGTTGGCATCTAGTACCAGGAATATAGCTCAACATATCGTTTCGCGACGTCTAAGCAATAAACCCTGAACTTGTCGATATGTACAGCGAAACCGCTCATCATTGTCTGCAAAATTACTTTGCAGCTTGCTACGAATTTTTCGTCCAAATTTAAAATATCTGCTGTTAAGGCAGCATTTTCAATAAATAAATAAGTAAATAAAAGATAAAAAATAAAAATAAGTCGGGCTCTATTGCCGTCGTTTGTACTGCCAAATCCTTGCTTAGGCATATCGATATGTAAACCTAAAGCAGTCTTAAAATTTCTTTCGTATTTGTTCGTTACGATCTTTAACTACTTTATTTCCATCCATTAGTTCCGTCATTCAGTTTATATGCAATATGATGCATCCATTCAATAACCTTATCCACGCGTGCAAGGAAGAAATTCCAAAATTTAGTTTCGAGCTATCACATTTTGTTTGTTCCACCAATTGTTAATTGTTGAAATTTTTCGACGTCAAATTACATAAATAACCTCTATGTGCAGATTTAAAGTCAGTAATAGTATTTCTTACGTTTACAACTATCATTGTAAACGGTAAGTCATATTTCGCTTGAAATATGACTTAGTGAATGTGACGAGAGATGCTATCTACTTATCGATGATATTTTTTTCATCAACAGTTTACTGACGGTTTCTTTCAAAACTTGCAATCTCAGTGGTCTGCAGTAACAGAATGAAGAAGGCCTTTGATTCATCCAAACATATTTCTGTAAAAATGGTCATTACGGTTTGAATTTTATTTAAAATCTTTATTCACGATGCTACACCGTTGCAATAATATACCGTACTTATCTCCTCAATATTTTACAAAGAGGTAGAAATCATCTATAAAAAACCCTTCATACGTGGGACCTTTCAAGCCTCAGGTATAGGAAGTTGAGGGGAGAGTATCGCCATTAAGTCACAGTGCGCAATGCGCACGACAGCGTGCACAGTAACACTAAAATCTTTATTATTCTAAATGGGCAACTTTGGAGCAGCTAATTCTTGAAAATTTCATTAATAGATAGTTCAACAATCATGTCCCTGTCAATTCCAGCGTTAAAATGTGTTAAAATTTTTTTGTATCGACACAAATGTATTTCTGAAGAAGCGAAAAAACAAGATAATCACGATTACCTTTAGTATAACGTTTCATAAACAACAACATACATTTTCGAACATTGAAGTACATAAACTGTTTCTACATACCTTCGTAAGCATTTTCCTTTTTGGAAAATTGGAATCGGACGCTTGGTTGTAAAATTCTGTATGTTTTTCTGAAGCACTGTATAACTGGGAACTGACGCGTCGCGAGTGTGTTTCTACGAGAGGCAACTTCCGACTGTCGCAGGGAAGCAGGTGTACAATATTATGACCTCCGCTAATGAGATCCGAGAGCCCCGAACCTTCATTAACAAGAATCCATTCCAAAAACATTGATCTTTCAACCTTCATTTTTCGACTTTTGGCCAGGGAATCGGCCGTTATGAACCACTGTGCGACGCCAGGTTATCAGCTAATCCATAATAAAAGTTGTTCTACAGACGAAGACAATTAACATCTTTTACGCGATCAACTTTCTTATTTCAGTTCTTGAGACTAGGGGGTCTACTGTTCGGCCACGATAACTTGACGATTTGCGCGGTGGCTGCTGGGAGCTCCATTACGGCTGCTGAGAGGAGTGAAGGGTGTTACTCTAACAATGCGTAGAGTAATCTTTCGTGTCAAGGACCATTGAAAAGTTGGCAGCACTTGTAAATAAAAGAAGCAAGCAATGGTAATAGTTGATTAATGACCAAAGGAAAATAAGTAGTGGCTGTCGCTGCACTCTCTCTCTCTCTCTCTCTCTCTCTCTCTCTACTCCCTCCCCATCACCACGTCTCTTTCCCTCTCTGTTCATCTGCTCCTCCCCCCCCCCCCGTCTCCTCCTATCCCTTTGTCATACTCCTCCTCCTCCCTCTGTTCATCTCCCCTCTTTCTGTCGGTCTTCCCCTCTACCCTTTTTGTCAGTATCCTCTTCCGCCTAGTCATCTCCCTCCTACCCATGAAAACATACATATATGCGCTTAAGTTTCATGGTGACTGGTCAAAGTCGCAAGGTACCCTCTGCCACGCTAAATTCACTTGTTTGCAGATAATAAAAAATCTCGTTTTCAAAACATACATTTATGTGATAACTTTCATGGTGACGTCAAACAATTTGAACGTTTGTTATAACGCACCCTCCGCCATGCACCTATGGAGGCTAACTAAAGATAGCCCATGTATTAATTCGGGGTATATGCTATCTGCATTCCAAATTTCATTCCAATCCGTCCAACTGTTTCAGCGTGAAGAGAAACAAATTATCAATCCTTTGTAAGATGGCTTACGAAAGCTAGTCTATGTACTAATACGGGGTATAAGCTATCTCCATTCCAAATTTTATTCAAATCTGTCTATCTCTTTCAGCATGAAGTAGTAGCAAACATACTAAACCATTGTAAACTACCGTCCGTCACGCACCCTAAGCTGGCTTACGAAAGGCAGCCCATCTATTAATCAGAGTTTTTTTTAAGGGCGCAAAACTACTTAGGTCATTAGCGCCCAACTGTGCCCATAGGAACTTCGAACTGGGGTTAGAACTTAAATTGCTTTCGCCATATTTGCACGATGTATAAATAATAAAACTGTCATCAGAATGCGGATCATCAGCTAAAATATCAGACATTTCAAATGGTAAACATAGATCATGACGGAGACAATTAAAAAACGGACATTGCACTAAAAGGTGGTACACAGTAAAAGGTTCATCACAGTGCTCACATAAGGGAGCAGGATCACCACGAAGTAAATACTGGTGGCTATAACGGCAGTGGCCAATACGAAGCCGGGCCAGAACAATCTCCTCTCGGCGAGAGGGTCGAGATGACGTTGACTAAAGATCAGGCACAGGTTTAATGGCTCGCAATTTGTTCCCTGACAGGGATGACCAATGTAAAAACCAACGTGAGATGATACGCCGGGAGACGCCAGCACGAAGGTCATCAGAGGTAGTAGAAAAGGTAGATAGCCGAAGGAGGAGAACTGCCTCCTTGGCAGTCGTATCCGCAGACTCATTCCCCAACATTCCCACGTGACCAGGGACCCACAGAAACGTCACAGTAGTTCCGCTCGCTGACAGTATTGATCAGGGTGCAAGCTACATCTGTTTCAAATTTCATTCATACCCGTCCAGTCATTTCAGCGTGAAGGCATAAGAAACGAATTAACTAATTGTAAAGCAACCTCGGCTATGCACCATACGAAGTTAATTTTAGTATGCCTGAATTGCCTCTAATCTTTGTCAACTCATAGCTTGCACTCGCACAAAGTTTTACCGCAGTCGGATGTAAGGTATGGCCGTGCATAAAATACGAACAAAAAGAAAAACAAACAATTTTTATGTATCAGAAGACTGTTTTATAATACAGTGCGTTAATGATGAAAAACGCAAAGTCTGCAAAATGTCATCAGGAACTAATCGATAGGTAAAACACTATACAATAAGTACATCTGAAAAATTCGAAAAAAAAGTTCCATTTCCTTATAAATTGTTTATACAGTGGGGCCTATCTTAATGAGCAAAATTAGCTTCTGAGTCTTGCCAGAAATGCTCTCTTTAAACAAAATATATTCTTCTTTCGGAATAATCTAAGAATAGAACGTGTTCCATTCCGAAAAATACACAAAACACTCCAACAATTTAAACGAAAGCTAAAGCAAAAGAAATAATATTAATTTGTTTCCATCCAGATAACAGTTTTGTTCGTGAGTTGGGGGGGGGGGGGGGGAGAGAGAGGAAGGGTCGCGCCGGCAGCAATAACCGAGCGGTCATCGGCGCGCCAGTCACAGTTTGCACGGCCGCTACGGTCGGGGGTTCGAATCCTCCCTCGGGCAGGGATGTTTGTGTCGTCTTTAGTATAAAGTAGTTCATAAGTAGTTTGTAAGTTTAGGGACTGATGACCCCGAAGTTAAGTCTCTTAAACTTAAACATTTGAACATTTTGAAGGGTCGCCAGAATATTTTTATTTGGAAGGGGGGGGGGGGTCGCATATTCGAAAAGATTGAAATATACTGCTTTAGTCCATAAAGGAACTAATCCATAATGGAGGAATGCGATCATTCAGATTTTTCACAATATATGAAAGTCCAAAGATCTTAGTCGCAACCACATAAAGGGCATTTCACTTTTAAATTAATTTAGTATGGACATATGTTGACGTCCTTGACAATTTAAGATTATGTTTACGGTGAGCACATGAAACATACGCGAGGATAGAATTATTTTTCATATACTACTCGATGGTAGTGACTGCTGTAGGGGCAACTACGGAAGTGACGATGACTTGTCGCAATGCAAGCAAAGTAAAAAGTGAACATTCGTAGCGCATAGGAGGTCACTACGTAACTCATATTCAATCACAGAACATCAGGACAATCCCTGCACGATATACTTGTATGCAATGGCTGTATAATATTTAACACAGAACTGACTACAGTAACAAATTTCGCATGATACCTCATACATAGCTGCTCATTAAACAAGAGAGTAAGCTTGCCTTACTTAACGGCAGATCGAGAGTGACACACAGTTTCTACATGCGTTGAGGTTAATAACCCTAGCTTCCGGGCAGGAACAATTCAGTCTGCTGACCTGAACACACAAATCAGCAGTTCTCCCATCATGTGGCAATACCACGCCACGTAAATCAAGGGAAGCAGCGCTGACTCGTGGATTTTCCCTACAGTTCACATGGTCACCAGCGGAACGGAATGCAGTTCCAAAACCGTAGATGCCAGCAACGCAATTCGGTTATTCTATAGTATACCCACCTCTTCCACACGTCTAATTCTCTAGAAAATCGAAGTCTCGCGTGAAGAAGAGTTAACTAGCCTTGTTATCAAACAGTGGAAGAGTAAAGTTTCACATATATAAATTTTATAAGGGCATATTTCCGGAAAAATGTTACGTACGACGATACAGATTTGCAGGTGCACTTGCAAGAAACACGTCTGAACGCTCGGAACCCCACGAAACGACGACGTTTAGAATAACAAACTCGTCATTAAAGGACAGCAGTTCGTTGCAACCTACCGCAAGTGATATGTTAAACATTTATTTGGCACACGCATACACTGCGCGCACTGAAAAAATATTTAGCTATTTAAATTAGACGTGTAGGGCCATGTGAACAATTTTATGATTTTATTTTTCAAAATATAATTTCTTGCCTGTAAGTAACAATGTCAAAGCAAAAAAAGCGTATGGATGGTAAACACAAATACTTCAGTGTTGTTCCTGTGATTGTAGAAGTTATTGTATTTCGAATTATTTCATGTGGAAGGTCTGAAAACAAGTCCTTTTTCGGTACGAAGTCCAGAACAACCCAACAATTTCCATATTTTACAGTGAAGTACCCGTGAAGACAAAAACCTACATATTCCTTTTGTCCCAAAATCTGGCAAAGACGAAAACTGTTATATCGAATAGTGTCTGGCACATGAGATGCCAGTTTATTCTTCTTTTTCTTCTTCATCATAATCATTATCATCATCTATACTGATTGTCCATGCTATGATGGTCTTCCCAATAAACTTCAACCTCTATGCAGTGTCCCAGGAAGAATTCATCATCACCTTTGCATAATAAATCTGTAAGGCCTTCTCTCTCTCTCTCTCTCTCTCTCTCTCTCTCTCTCTCTCTCTCTCACACACACACACACACACACACACACACACACACACACACACATTTAACCGATTAAAACGAGAAATCTAAAGGAACAAGTACCCCGGAAACTTGAGATTGCAGTGTCTGTTAAAAATTCAGACTATTGTCCATCCAAGGGCAAAACTTTAAACATGTTGACGAAAACCTTGTGCAATGCTGATCTTGCTTGAGAGCAACATTGTCAATTATGTAGAGGTGGTTGGAAGTCGCTAAGTGAACTCATCCTCAAGTAATTAATTCTTAACCGGATATCACGAGAGGCGGATTTACCAGTATAAAAAGGAACCGGGAGTATCGCCTTTACAGTAGAATGCGTATCAGAAATACGAGTGTTACACTGGGTCACAATTGTTAGTGTTTGAGTTTAAGGACTTTCTGGGAAATAACTTTGTATTATCTGCTTACCCACAGAACATTTATAGGACGTAGTCTACAGGTCGGTTAGTGTTTACATTCCTGCACCGCAAAACTTGGCCAATTAAAGACGGCAATACAGTAGGGCTCACTATTTCTGCAAAAAGTATGTCCGATACGGTATTAGGAGGTATCCCAATTTTTGATTTGGGCTTTATGGTCGAGCAGCTAGTCACAAGCCACGTATTTCTTACGTTTGATCTAACTTCGTTAGCTTCGGCTTCTAAGAAAGGGGCTGCGTTAACTGACTGTAGTTACCCGCAAAATTTGGTTAGTTAATAGTTAACTGTACTAAATACTGCTAGAATAGACCCGAGCAGATATAATTTGATTTCCGGTACGGAATTCTGGTTGCTTAACCACGTGGAATTTCTCCCGCAACTGAACGCAGCACTGCGCGCTTCCTAATGAGATGAGCGGATTATTTAACTGAAATCCGCTGTTGCCGTTGATAAGATTAGGTGCGCGAGGGTACAGGGGTGGTCGATCCGCCGCTTCCCTACGATCTTGGCTAGGTGGCCTCATCATGTTAACCGCTTGCGTGCGCACCCTTCTCGCTCTTCCTTTGCTTCTGGTCCTTGTTACTTGCAATAGAAGTCAACAATTACGACTACGTTTCTTGGAATCGATTTTTTACGACACGATGCTTTCTTTATTCTAGTACAGTAAAAGCAGCTACATACGAAAGGATAAAACCTCTACAAGGAAGGAAGGAAGGAACAAATGAATAGTTACAGTATTTATAACTAAAGAACGTCTGAACCGATTTGGCTCAAAATTGGTGGGGAGGTAGCTTAGAAGCAGGAGACGGACATAGGATACCTTTTGTCCCGTTTGACCGCGTATTATATCAGAATTTGAGAAAAACTGAAAATACGTTTGCAGCTCGGATCATTTTCTCGATTCCCCAACAATCAGATTATTCATTCGCTACTCGCCTAGCGACCAAATACGCTGTAACGTAACGAACAAATACGCCAATGAGGTTAGAATAACGGAAGATGGTGTTATGCACACAAGGTTAAAACTGTCATATTTAACATGAAATGTTGTTTCTTTACAAGCCCCTTCGTATTATTGTTACCTGCATGATGTTATCGGTGGTAATCACATCTTTAGAGCATTGCAAAGAGAGAATTAATGTTATTTCGTGGTATTTTTTGAGTATTACAAACTGAGTACAGATCGTGGTTTATTTTTTTTAGAACAATGCCTCCATTGCGTCGGCGTAATATCGGTCGGCGTACGTGCAACGCGATCTTACTACGTGATCATAGTCAATGAGACCGACGAAGATCGTACACAGCGCTTGGAGGTAAATCGAAAAGAAATTCTCAAGCGCGATCCGTTATAACTCTGAAACAAAGGGTAAAGTCGAGTTCGACTCCCTCAGTTGCAGTTTACGCACGAAATAATTTGGGTCGTCGACAAAACAGACGGCCACGCGTGGCAATTATAATTGAACGATTGGGGTACAGATACAATCCAGCAGTCGATTGCGCAACGGATGCATCAGTTGGCTTCGGAACAAACTGTCGCCATCTAAAATTTCATTGGCTATCTCAAGCTTTGCCACGATCCAACAGCTGTTGACAACATAGCTATACCACGCATGTGTCACAGATTGTAAAATTTTACCGGTATGTAGCAATGTTGTTAATCGTGTTTGAATTAGATTCCTAATAAGACAAGAAATGAACGCAACATAAAGACTTTCGAAACGTTGTATTGCCACCCCACTTATTTTATTTCAATTAATTGTTTGGTTTCATATGGAATTCTATCATTAAGGTATGATCATGCTACAATTACTTTGTATCTAACTGAAAAACTCTTAAGAAGATATACATGTGTTATAAGACACATTACTGCTTGCTGCGAGAAAAATATGCTAACATGTGCGTTTTTTTTTTTTTCAGTGCGGCTTGTGCGGAGTCACATGGACATCCCGAAATTATCATCTCGCAGTAGAAAATTCAGTGATTTCTAAAATATTTCTAAATAGTACAACGTTTACAGAAGGGTGAAGTGCCCTTTTGTCGCCCTACACCCCACCGCACACTCCAGCCCTTGCCGACTCGTGTCCGCAAATCGATATGTCATTGACAAACGAAACAGAAGACGCAACGCAACCAAGCTCGTTCTGTGGTTGACTGACGTTGTAGTATTTCCGCAAACTACGCAATACACTTTACCGTGCACAGCAGAGAACAGCTCGTCCCACCACTAGTCATTTCCTGTTCTGTTCCAGATAGAACAAAGACGGAAACGAATGAATACATACGTACCGTTTCATATCGCACTGCAACGTTACCGCTAGATATTTAATCGACAGGTCTGTGTCAAGCAGCTCATTGCAAATGCTGCATTCAAACATTAAGGGATTGTTTTTCCTGCTCATCTATACCTCTAAAATTTTCAGCTAGCTGCCATTCGTCACACCATCTAGGAATATCGTTTAAGTCGTCTCAAGGAAGACACCTTGTTGTTTTGTGATTTTAAGTAAGGAGACTGGTTTGGTTTGATGCCCTATCCTGAGCAAGCCTCTTCATCTTCTCAAAAGAACGGCCATCCACACCTATTTGAACTAACTTACTTACTGTATTCGTCTTTTGGTCTCCGTGTGCGATTTTTACCCCACACTTCAAATGTTCAAATGTTTGTTAAGTTTATGGGACTTAACTACGGGGTCATCAGTCCCTAAACTTACAAACTACTTATGAACTACTTACGAACTAGGACGGCACAAATATCCATGCCCGAGGGGGGATTCGAACCCCCGACCGTAGTGGCCGTGCTGACTGTGACTGGAGCGCCTCAGTCACCTCGGCCACCGCGGCCGGCTACCCCACACTCTTCCCTTCAATGCTGATTTCAGGATTCCTTGGTGTCTTAAGAATGTTTCCTATCAATCGACCTCTTCTTTTAGTCAATGTATGCCAGAAATTTGTTTTCTCGCCAACTATGTTCAATACCTCCATCTTTTTACGCGACCTAACCATCTAATCTTCAGTATTCTTCTATAGCACCACATTTCAAAAGCCTCTATCCTCTTCCTGTCCGCACTATTTATCGTCCATGTTTCAATCCCGTACAAGGCAACACTCCACAGCATGCTTTCAGAAAATTAACACTTAAACTGATATTCGATGTTCACAAATTTCTCTTTTTCAGAACTGCTTTTCTTCCCATTGCCATTCTGCTTTTTATCATATGTGCTGCTACCATCGTATGTTATTTTACTGCGTAAGTAACAAAACTCACCTACCCTTATTTGAGCAATACTTGTTTCTCAAATTATTGTTTGTTTCGTTACCTAATCTAATTCCTTCAGCATCGCCTCATTTTCTTAGACTGCATTCAATTACCCTTGTTTTGCACTTTTTAGTGTTCATCTTATTCGCTGCTTTCAACAAATTGACGATTCCTTTCAATTGCTCTTCCGGGTCCTTTGCTGTTACTAATAGAATTACAATGCCATTGGCAAAGCGCAATTTTTTTTCTTCTTCCTGAACTTTAATTCCTTCTCCAAAATACTCCCTCCTTTCCTTCGCAGCTTGCTCAATATACAAATTGAATAACACCACAGTATCATTGGAATGGCCTAAAGACTTTTTGGACGTAACAATGGTTACTCTTGAGAAGAAAAAGCAAGCCAAGAAGTGTAGTGATTATAGAACAATTAGTCTGATCTCACGTGTGGCAAAGATCACAGCAAGGTTACTAAATATACGGTTAGAACACAAAATTGAAGAAGTGATGGGAGAAGAGCAGTTTGGCTTTAGGAAAGGAAAAGGGACTAGAGACGCCATTGGCGTGGTGAGGATATTGTCGGATAGTTTTGGTCGTTAACGAAGAAATTTGCGCGTGTTTTTTTAGACTGGCAGAAGGCCTTTGACAGAGTTAGTTGGAATATATTGATGAACATCCTTAAGGAGATAGGTATCAGCTGGAGAGATCGGAGACTAGGAATTTGTATGTGGGACAAAGGGTAAAGGTACGACTGAAATTTGGAGAAACGAACAGCGTGGAAATAAGAAGGGTAGTGAGACAAGGATGTTGTCTGTCGCCAAGTCTCTTAAACCTGTATAGAGAAATGCTGGCAAGAGAAGCGCTGAAAGGATGCGGAAACTTCAAAGTAGGAGGACGTCTCATCAAGTATGCAGACGACCTGGTAGTGCTCGCCAAAGACAGCTGCAAACACATAATGAACCATTTGGTGGAAATGGGAAGAAAATACGTCATGGAAATCAATATCGAAAAATCAAACACGATGCAAATATCAAAACGTGAGAAAAACTAAGATAATTGTTGACAATCGGGAACTGGAAAATGTGAATCAGTTCAAGTACCTGGGATGTTTTATCACAAATAATGTCCACTGCACCAACGAAATCAGAGCAAGAATCGCCATGGCCAAAGCTGCTTTCAACAATAAGAGAACTCTGCTGACCAGCAAGTTGAGCTTGACATTAAAGAAGAAACTGGTAAAGTGCTCAATTTGGAGCATTGCACTGTATGGAGCAGAGACGTGGACAATGAGGAAGAAGGAGAAAAAAATACTTAGAGAGCTTTGAAATGTGGTGCTGGAGAAGAATGGAAAAAATCAAATGGATAGATCGCATGAAAAATGATGATGTACTGAGAAGAGCAGGAGAGAAGTATTCTACATACAATTCTACAGAGAAAGGCCATCTTGATTGGACACGTACTTACACACGAGGGACTCGTACACGATGTCACCGAAGGGAAAATCAGAGGAAATACAGGACGAGGAAGAAGAAGAATTCAACATTTGGACGACATGGAAGATGGAAGGAGATACGGCCGGCCGCGGTGGCCGAGAGGACTGAGGCGCTCCAGTCACGGTCTGCACGGCCACTACGGTAGGGGTTCGAATCCCCCCTCGGGCATGGATATTTGTGCCGTCCTTAGTATTAGTTCATAAGTAGTTTGTAGGTTTAGGGACTGATGATCCCGTAGTTAAGTCCCGTAAGCTAAACAAACATTTGAAGATTTGAAGGAGATACAACAGACTGACGGAAGAAGATGAAGACAGGGAACAATGGAATCAGAAATTTTCCGTACGAAGACATGGACCTGCCACTAGGCAGAATACCGCATAATAATAATAATAATAATAATAATAATTAGCAAACAGCTGCGGATTGCTACTGACTTTGCGCGTCAGATAATTTATGAAGATATAAATTAATAACGGTTTGACCTGGTGCATTCCTGACGATACCCTTGTCCCTATGAACACTCGCCATCGATTACTTGTCTAGCAAACAGCTAGCTGACAATTCGCTGTTGTGATCCGGGTAGCCGTCTGTAAACCGGACGCTGGGTGTGCCTGGTACGTCACCAGTGAGCCAGCAGCGCTGTTATACAGTACTGAGAGCTGTAGGGGTATTTGGAGAGGGATCCCCAAAAGGTTGCGACGCGTCGGATGCGGGAGCAGCGCGATCGCCTGTCGCTTAAGTGCGGCGTGTGCTCACCAGCACAATTGAGTTGATTTGCTGAATTAGGTCACAGTTGACCTGCGTAGGAAGAGGATCCTGGATGCGGCGGTGGCGGCGGCAAGCCCTGGGCAACAGCGACAGCGGCTAACGCATCCGCCGCCTGCTGGCGGGACCCACGCCGCGGGTACCGCAGCTACTCTCAGATGCCGTGCGTACCAGAGCTCGGGAGTAGTCCTTGTTAAAGGACCCCCCCCCCCCGCCCCCCCCCAAAAAATGATAATTTACTAACTCTCTCCAAACTTTTTTGTTTAAACTTATTTCTGTTCTAAAGTTTCTAAAAAATAAGCTTTCGGGCTCAGCGGCCAATAACTATTAATCAATATTTTTTTGCAATAGCAAATTTGTTTTAAAATTTTCAAATGTCTGTAAATCTATCGGACCAAACTGCGTGGTCATCAGTCCGTAGCTTACAAACTACTTAAACCTAGGTAAACTCACCTAAGGACAAACACACACATCCATGCCCCAGGGAGGACTCTTAACCTCCACGGCGAGCTACCGCGCGCTCCGCTGCGAGGCGCTTTAGACCGCTCGGCTACTCTACCGCGGCCGAATTTGTTTTAGCGTCACTGTATAAGGTATACTTGTTCTACCAAATGGTGACACATGAAAAATTGTGCCGGGCCGGGACTCGAACCCGGGTTTCCCGCTTATCGCGAGCGTTCGCCTTAACCACTAGGCTACCCGAACACGACTCCAGGACCGACCCAAACTTCCATATGCCACACTGACTGCACATATGAGTCAACTGCATTCATCCCTTAGCACTCGCAGCTTAATCTGTATTCCCGCATCAGGGAGAATGTAAACAACGAAGTATTAACCTACGCTGTTATCGCCATTGCCTCGCTTAGGCATCTGTTAAATTACTGTATGATGACGATTTACAGTGTTGATATATTCATCAATATTTTTCGCAATAGCGAATTTCTTTTAGCGTCACTGTATAAGGTATAGATGTTCTACCAAATGGTGACATGTGAAAATTTGACGTCCTGGAGTCGTGTTCGGGTAGCCTAGTGGTTAAGGGGACCGCTCGCGATAAGCGGGAAACCCGGATTCGAGTCCCGGCCCGGCACAAAATTTTCATATGTCACCATTTGGTAGAACATCTATACCTTATACACTGACGCTAAAAGAAATTCGCTACGTTCTCCAATAATAGGCGAATTTAGTTCGAACTTTTGCGCTCCTGGAGTTTATCTTCAGCGACAAACACTGCTGGCCATCCAATTATAGGTCTCGGAAATTCAGTTCGGGATGAGACTTCGCATGATAGTAGTATCAGAATGTTCAAATGTTTGTAAATCTAAGGTACTTAACTACGTTGGTCATCAGTCCCTAGACTTACAAATTACTTTAACCATTAACCGGAATCGTTGGTCAATTTGGACCCACCGACAACACCAAAACTGTCTAACAATCGAAACGCGCGAAGTTTCATTTCGCGCAGCAGTCTAATCTCAGCACATTGTGTGGTACACCAGGGACCGGGAGCTCGCCGTTTGAAGTTTATAGGAAGTTGACGTAAGTGCCATCGAGGGGTCCAATCTGACCCGCGATTCCAGATTCGGGATTTTTGTAGTCAGTGTAAACTGACTTATTTTTATTTTTTTATTTTTCAGGTACTTTCTTATAACACTGCAGTGTTGTCTTACTGAAAAAAGAAATTTTTGAACTATTATTAGACGAAAATCTCCCCCACACACAATCGTTGAGCGATTGTCAACCCACAACAAAAACTTCATCTTTTAATCAATGTGACTCACAAAAAGAGGAAATGTTCAAATGTTTGTAAAGCTTATGGGACTTAACTGTGGGGTCTTCAGTCCCTAAGCTTACAAACTACTTATGAACTAATACTAAAGACAGCACAAACATCCATGCCCGAGGGAGGAGTCGAACCTCCGACACGAGAGACTGCGCAATCCGCAACGTGGCGCTCCAGACTGCTCGGATACTCCCGCGCGGCCAGAAAAGAGGAAGATGTTATTTATGTGGTCCTAAAGCTGACCGCAAACAATCACAAGAAACCGACAGATGCTTTAAATTCATATGTAAACGACATGATGAAGGAAAAAAAGTGTTGTGTAACAAGTGCCATTATTAGTTCAGGTACTCCTATACAGATAACATTTGGACATGTTCATGTTTCGTTGTCTTTGTTTCTCATTGGTGGCATAAAGAGTCCATGTTTATGTTAAGGGGAAGTTATGACAAACCCATAATATATGTAGGTTTCTTAATCCAAGCTATTTTTAATCATACAGCATTCCAGAGTAAAGTATTACAAATTTTTCTTGAATGTGAGACCTACGACTTTAAAGTTAAAAAATAGCACACTATAAAATGTTTGCTCAATGTAAGTTGATTTTTATTTCAACTAAAAGTTATTTTAATACATTCATTGTGCATTTACATATTAATTATACATTTCATAGGAATTATGTGGATTTTTTATTCAATGGTCTATATGGATCCGCGATTCCAGTTATGTTCGTCAAAATAAAGATTCCTGTTAAGGATTAAAGTAACTTATACTAAGGACAACAAAAACACCTATGCCGGAGGGAGTACTCTAACCTCCGAAGGCGAACAACCGCGCGCTCCGCAACAAGGCGCCAAACTCGTAGAAATTCTACAGCGCACTATGCAGAAAATTCCTAGAAAAATGGCTCTTAAGTTTTAAGCTTAGCACATATGTAACCGATATGTAGTGAAGTATTTACTGCAGCACGGTTAAATAGATCAGGTGTCATGTGCACGATCTTAGATTAGAACGTACCTTTTTTAATCTTTATTTGCCACTTCTTGACTGTCTGCCTTTTTGTATACATACAATAGGTCAATAGCTCTACTTAGCTCTTCCAAGAAGAAACCTTTTCCTCGAAATTACAACTAATATTTCCACAGCTTACAATATCGCCTAATTTTGCAATAAAACTGTAATGACAATAGTATTTAATGCTGTAATCTGCCTATATTAATCGTAAAATGCATTCGAAATTGTTGGATTTTTTAAAAAGAAAATATTGCAATCAAAATTTTAATTTGCTACAACCGTTACGTAATTGATAATATTTTATAGCAT
The DNA here is from genome assembly GCA_026315105.1 of Locusta migratoria. Classification (NCBI taxonomy): domain Eukaryota; kingdom Metazoa; phylum Arthropoda; class Insecta; order Orthoptera; family Acrididae; genus Locusta; species Locusta migratoria. Next base: position 274,262,820 of record CM048748.1, read on the forward strand.
AAATTTTATTTAAAAAATGTTGTTTTTAAACAAATAATGAAAAAATTATGTGTTTCCCATAAGCAGGATACAAACCAGATTATCTCAAATGTTAAAATGTTTGTAAAGCTATGGGACGTAAGTATACTGATTATCAGTCCCTAGGCTTACAAACTACTGAAACCAACTTATACTAAGGACAACAAATACACCCATCCCCGAGGGAAGACTCGAACTTCCTACGGCGAGCAGCGGCGCGCTTCGCAGCTAGGCGCCTTGGGACGCTGTGCCACTGCACCACGACCCAGATTATCTGCCTGATGTATTTTACCATACCTAATTGACTAGAATATATGTGTTGCTTTTAAATTTTAGAGTCCCTATCTCCGAATTAAAGCGCGTTTCAAAACCTCTGAGTGGACACCACTGACGCGTTAACATGTGAAGTCTTACACCAAATTTAATTTCAGAGACCGGAAGGAGTCCCTGTAAGGGAAACACAGGCAAAATTTATTTGGGAAGTTCTCTCTCTCTCTCTCTCTCTCTCTCTCTCTCTCTCTTTTTTTTTTTTTTTTTTTTTTTTTTTTAGCTTATGGGACTTAACTACGGGGTCATCAGTCCCTAAACTTACAAACTACTTATGAACTACTTAACACTAAGGACGGCACAAATATCCATGCCCGAGGGGGGATTCGAACCCCCGAACGCAGAGGCCGTGCAGACCGTGACTGGAGCGCCTCAGTCTCCTCGGTCACCGCGGCCGGCACTGAATCGAAGAGACTCTGAATGTTTTGTTTGAGTATAGTAGTCCATTCTGTTTCCATATGTTGTCAAAGTTGATGCGTAGAACGGGACGTGTATTCGTGGTCAGTCGCACAGCAATCACCGACGAGACGTTTTCGCTGGGCGCTACACTGGGTGAATAGGGAGGCAAACGCACAGGTTAATCCGAAGTGTTGAACGTTGCTGTAGCTCCGAAGGGCAATAGGTTCAAACAGTTGCGAGATTAAGCGCTGGTTTATTAATGTAATGACAATGCGTATCAGGTGATCGCGGGAGTGTTGTCGAGTACCACCCCAACCTATCATACGGGGTGCAGGGCCAGAAGGGCGATGCATAAGGCAGCAGTCTCTCGCCATGATGTCGACAGGCTGTAATCCCACCGTCGCCGTAATGCAGGTATAACATAGGGATGGGAAAAACCGACCGGTTAAAACCGATACCGGTATTTTAGTTTTGAATAACCGGTTTTTTATGTATTTATTTGGTGTCTGTTGTTTTTAGTTATTACCAAGAACCGGGTAAAAAACCGGTATGACTACTTCCTGTAGCAGTGATTCAAAATGGGTGTTTTTTTTCTTTTATTTTCTTTTTTTTTTTTTTCTTTTTAAATAATAATCTGATGAAGACTGACTAAATTTGCCGAAAACGGCCATTTTAATAAATGAGTTTTCTTGACTTCTTTTACTATTGGATATTAAAGAACAGAGTGTTGTTAGCTCCTCAACACGTTGGTTAAAACTTTAAATGTAATATATTGTTAAGCTAACAAGTTTTATTAATGCGATTGCCGGCCGCGGTGGCCGAGGAGACTGAGGCGCTCCAGTCACGGTTTGCACGGCCACTACGGTCGGGGGTTCGAATCCCCCCTCGGGCATGGATATTTGTGCCGTCCTTAGTATTAGCTAGTTGATAAGTAATTTGTAAGTTTAGGGACTGATGACCCCGTAGTTAAGTCCCGTAAGATTAACAAACATTTGAACATTTATTAATGCGATTGCTTGAAAGTGAGGAGCTTTTTTAATAACCAATATGGGTTTAGGTAACATTAATCATGTGGTGCCTTGCGATGTAGCCGTGCGGTCTGAGGCTGCATGTTACGGACTGCGCGGCTGCTCCAGTCGGAGGTTCGAGTCTTTCCTCCTCCCTCGGTCATCGGTGTGTATGTTGTTCTTAGCGTAAGTTAGTTTAAGTTAGATTAAGTAGTTTGCAAGTCTAGGGACCGATGACCTAAGCAGTTAGGTCTCATAAGAACTCACACCCATTTGAACATTCCTTGGGCATGTGGTATACAGCTTTTCTAGTTCAATATGCGTAAATTCACACTGACAACAATCGTACAGTTAGTCAGAACTGTGACTTTATTTTTCAAAATACTTCTGCAGCACTGATTGAAGTTCATTTACTGACTGTAACTTTATATATATTGTGTATATAACTAGATATTCATATGCGCTGGCTCGCAGGTCCAACTTACGGAGTGGTTGGCTCAGTATTCGCAACTGCCGAATGGAAATACTAGGTCAGTAAATCTGTATGCTTCGTATATCGTCTTCTACGGACTCCTGGCTAGGCTTACAGACGCTCAAGAACGTTTAATATTGGGAGGGGATCTTGCAAAATATGGAAAGACTAGTGATTTGTCGTGTAACGTAAGTTTACCTAAATTTTAACTAAACTTCCTAAGTTTCGTTTCCGGGCGAAACTAGAAGAACCGAAAATTCGATTACGGTTTCTGTTTCGGCTGCCAATTAAGTTTCGGTCGAACTTTGCTGGAAATAAAAGAAATATAAAACCGAAAACCGGTTATTTAAAAAACCGGTTATCTTGAGCAGTTTTTACAGTGCGGTTAAACTGACGACGAAAAGAACCGGTATAACCGAAAACCGGTTGTTTCAGCTTTAACCGCCATCCCTATTACCGACGAATCCCTGTTCTACCTGCATCACCAGGACGGTCAGATTATTCTTGAACAGTGTGGCAAGACGGTGTTGAAGTCTGTGGCCTTCTCCATCGCCGTTGAGGTTCTGAACCCGACATTAATCAGGGTTCGTACTGAATTTACAAAGGAAAAATTAAGGACTTCTAAGCACTTTTTTTTTTTTTTTTACTGACAGTTTCACTCAGCACTGTAGTCAGTTCAAGAATAAAATAAACACACACAAATAGATGGTTACTTCATTACAGTATCATTATAATAAAAAACAGTATGAACTTAATACAAATACAGCAAATTCTTTAAAAACCCAACATTATCCTTTACTGCACGCCTGCTTGATCTTCCAGAAATATTTTTCTTACTGAAGCAGTTGAATTACGTGGGTCACGTGTTATATTCCTCTCCGCACTTTCTATCATACAACAACGCATGAAAGTAGTTCAAAATGTGAATTTAATGCAAATCGGAATTACTTGTCAATAATAAAAAATTATAAGTACTAAAAATCAATTTGAATTTGCTTACTATGTGTCTCTTGGTCTCCCTCTGCGATTATTACCTCACACACTTCCCTCCAATGCTAAATTAACGATTCCTTGATGTCTAAGAATGTGTCCTACCAAGACATCCCTTCTTTTAGTCAAGTATCCCAAAAATTCCTTTTCTCATCAATTCTGTTCAGTACATCTTCATTAGTTATGCTATCTACCCACCTAATCTTCAGCATTATTCTGTAGCACCACATTTCGACAGCCTCTATTCTCTTCCTATCGTCCATGTTTCACTCCCGTACAAGGCAACACTCCACACAAATACCTTCAGAAGAGACTTACTTAGGCTTAAATCAATATTTATGTTAGCAAATTTCTCTTTTTCAAAAAATGCTTTTCTTCCCATTGCCATTCTGCATTTTATATCCTCTGTACTGCGACCGTCATATGTTATTTTACTGACCAAGTAACAAAACTCATCTACCACCTTCATTGTTTCGTTACCTAATCTAATTCCTTCAGCATCGCCTGATTTTCTAAGACTGCATTCCATTGTCTTTGTTTTGCTCAAGTTAATCTTAATTTTATACGCTCTCTTCAACACACTGTCCACTCCATTCAACTGCTCTTCCAGAACCTTTGCTGTCTCTGACAGAATTACAATGTCATCAGCAAAAAACAATGTTTTTATTTCTTCCCCCTGAACTTTAATCCCTGTTCCAAATTTTTCCTTGCTTTCCTTCACCGCCTGTTTCGATGTACAAATTGAATAACATCGGAGAAGGCTACAACCCTGTCTTACTCCCTTCCCAACTAATGCTTCCCTTTCATACCGTTCACCTTCTAACAATTCCATCAGATACAGGCACAACACAACGTCAAACAAATAGAGAAAACATGTTTTCTTTTAGTGTTGTTAGTCAGTGCAACAACGTCACAAATTAATAGGTTGCATATGTTGACACCAGTTACTTTGTTAAGTGCAGAGCTGACCTAGTACACGTAGTAAAGAAACGCGCGTTTTCATCAGTTTCTAATTCTGTTTTATTCATTTAAATATTTATCAGAATCTCTATGTTTGGTATGACATTACTGGTCATCAGCCGGACTGTTCCAGTCAGCTGAACGTTAGGAAGATTACTCCTGTCATCCAATATCGTTAATTTCAAGTTAGGAAGGAAGATTTAAACTTCCATATCAGTACTAACTATCTTTACAGCCGATATCATAATAAAAAAAATAACTTTTAAAAAACCTTATGTGGTGATACACCTGAGTTGTTTAATTTCGCCTCTCAGGGTATTAGGAGTGACTCAAGTAGTTCAGACCAAATGTATGTAAAACCTATTGGGCCACACTGCTATGGTCATCAATGGCAAGACTTAAATTACTTACTAAGGAACACACACACCCATGGCCGGCGACGGTGGCCGAGGGGACTGAGGCGCTCCAGTCACGGTCTGCACGGCCACTACGGTCGGGGATTCGAATCCCCCCTCGGGCATGGATATTTGTGCCGTCCTTAGTCTTAGCAAGTTCATAAGTAGTTTGTAAGCTTAGGGACTGATGACCCCGAAGTTAAGTCCCATAAGTTCTACAAACATTTGAACACACCCATGCCCGAGAGAGGACTCGACCCTCCGACGCGAACGGCGGCCCCGTCCGTAGCATGATGCCTTACACCATGCGGCCATTCCGCGCGGCGACTCAAGTAGTTCGAGAGAACAATCGTAAATGTGCCCGAATGACTTCTCTGCACTACTCAGGCTGAATCACCGTTTATCATTGTTAGGCTAGTCGTATCAGGTGAAATTAAGTATAACACCAAGTTTCGTGTATCACTAAATATTGATTCCGTACCTAACATCAAGTCTTCGTGTCCGAAGCAACTGCTAGAGTGGGCAAGCCCCTTCGAGAAATAACATTAACGGTATCATTCAACGTTAAGTTCGGTGTGCTTCGATTTTACTTTCCTGGAGGACAGTTTGGTTTAGTGCAATAAACCGAGTAAATGGAAGTTCGTAGCCGAGCTTACATTTTATTTATGAATTAGAAATATTACAACGTGTCAGCTGTTTCAGGGAGTTTAGTTAAATTCAACGGTGAAGGTGAAACATTTGTGCTGCGGCGGTGGTGATGATTGTCACTTTAGGGCGCTGAAAAGCGAGGTCATCAGCGCCCGGCCGGGCCGGGACTCGAATCCGGATTTCCCGCTTTGGGCCAGTAGCCGCCTTCACAATTAAGCTATCCGGACGCGCTTTTCGTTCTGCCCAAACCTGTACCTTATCGTCATCGGTTCATTACATCACTTGCTTGAAACTGAAACTGTAATTCTGCAAGACATCGGGCCTAAGTGTGCATCCGCACTGAACTTGGCTGAGACATGTATGTTCTTTCGGACACTAACTCTGTAATTGCACGTATGCCTCAAACAGGCAAATGACAATTTCAGTCCGCATGCACAATTAATTACGTTCCTTGCGGGAATACAGGTTAACCTGCACGTAAGTGGAATAATGGACTTGGTGCACTACTATACCGGTGTGCCTTAAGTTGAGAATTTGGGCAGGACGTCTGGTTATTGTAATGGTTTAGACGACAGCTGGCCCAAAGATGAAATCCAGAAATTTTCAACTTCCCCCTTAAATTAATTCAACGCCCGTTAAACAGCCGCGACGAAATATTTCTAACTCTTGATCATTTTTTCTATTTGCAGCTCTTATTATTGCAGTGTTTTCAGTGAAAAATTTTAGGCATGAGGTCGGCCTGATGTGAAAAACTTATTTTACACCCTAACATGTTTCAGCTCCTCTATGCCGTCAGTGGGTTTTTCCATTTATTTATTGATGTGAAAAACAAAATAGCCAAAAAGCCGCAGGAGGTACTAAATGAACAAATAATTTAACAAATAATTTAACAACAAGGTAAAAACGAAAAACCCACAGGTGATGGCACAGAGGTGCTAAAACATGTTTGGATGTAAAATAAAATAGTGTTTTGTATATCAGGCGGACCTCATACCTAGATCATTTCTAATTCATATATATATATATATACGGCTGTTAAAGTCAACCAATAGTACGCTCAAAATTTTCAAATGTTTGTAAGCTTATTGGACCAAAGTTATATGATCATCAGTCCCTAGAATTACAAACTACTTTAAATAACTTGCAAACACCAAAACACACACACACACACACACACACACACACACACACACACACACACACACACACACACCAGAGGGAGGACTCTAACCTTCAGCGGGAGCGACCGCCCAGTTCGTAGCATGATGCCTTTGACAATAGGGCAGACCCGAACTAGGCAACGTTTAGTGGCCATCAGAAGGAGGACAGTTAATCCCACACTCTAACTGGGCAACTTCCGCTCGCAGGTAATAGGACGGTCCGACCCAAGGCGTTCCTGACCCTCACTGAACTCGTCGGTCATGTGAATGACTCCATCTCGCTGACATCTGTGTAGAATCATAGTGTTTCGTTCTGTATTTCAGTTTAGCCACGGAAGCGAATAATACGGCAGAAAGTCACGATTTACAACCTGTTATTAGTGACCGTGGTAATCCACGTTTGATGTGTGATTGTTATAAATTCAAACCTTACAGAAGAGTTGTAGCAACGGAAGAACGTGGATGGCGATGCTGCGGTAAACGTTCGCGGTATGCTGTTATTTACAGTAGGCAGCGAACACACATTTTCGCGTTTGGATCAACCACAAGATGACAACATCACAAAATTTGCGGATTACATAACTGAAAACTACATTTATTAAGAAGATGCAGCCTTTCCTCCAAACGTTTGGACAGCAGATGCGCTTCCTTGTGGAGGACGACTAACGCTTGCGAAAGCTTTCATTCCCGATTCAATGCTTCATGTGTATCTTCTCACCCGAACTTCTTTCAGTTTGTGAAAAGTCTGAAGCATTAACAAACTGATATAAGGATCAACTCAACAGAAAATAATATCACCATCCACAAGAACTCAAAAACCAGGAAGAGGCACGCTTTCCTTCAACAGAAATTAGAATTCATTAGGAATGGTGATATTTGCAAATTAGACTCTGTAAAGTGATCTGCCGTGAGCAGAATATGAACCAAACTAAAAGCATTTGTTTTCTGCAAATATTTTTGTATGTGAAATTTGTAATAAAATCTATATATTTGTATATAATTTTTATCTTGTTCCTTGGTACAGTATCGACAGTATTCGTTAAGAACTCTACAAATAGGGGCAGAGGTTACGCACTCGGTAAGTTTAGATTAGGAAGCATTTTGCGTGATGTGCAGTCGGTCTGCCAGCAGCAGGTAGGAGTTGCCCAGTTCGTGCGTGCCACTCAGGGAGCACTTAGGGGACAGTTGCCCAGTTCGAGTCTTCAGTTTATCACCAACAGGTAGAAGTTGTCCAGTTCGGACGACCCGGAAAATACACACTACCGGGCGGCATGGTGTGTGTTCCTTTGGTTATTTACGACATAACGTAAATCATATCTATAAAAACTTTTATTTACGTTATCCATATATGAAAGAACGCTAGCACTGGATTAAATTTGTATCAAAGAGGAGCAACCGCCACTGTTTTGCCGTAAATCAAAGTGTGGTTACTTATGAAAGCCTAATGCAGTGGATGCTCACCGCTTTCACTTGGGCTGCGCGCTTCCGGTGCAGGGCGGCCGCGGTCCATGTTGACAGGCGGGGAGGGTCCGTAGTTCGTGTTTGCTCTCCACAAACACTGCGGCCGAGCGGGGCGCCGGCGGCGTCGATGCTCTTCTGTATCAACCCTGACCACGACAACGCTACACCACTTCTAGACGCCTTGCGTGCGTAAACGCCAACCAGAAGCGACTAACGCACCAGCCACTGCGCTTGGCCTTTTAACATGCACTTGGGAACTACCAGACACAGGGAAACGTGGAGGGGGTGGAGGGGTAATGTCGATTTACGCGCGAGAATTTAGAACAGCCTGTCACTAGAAAATCTCATACCAGCTGAGTGATAAATGTTGGACAGCATTCACTATCACTGAATAACTAAAACTTAAAACACAGAAGATTGCCTAAATTATATGTATTTTGTAAATAATGAAATGTCAAGATGGCGATATTTCGTCTTTCTATATGAGAGACGACCGGTTTCGATGTACATAAACATCTTCTGGTCTCTGCACTAAATAGTAACATTATTACGTAAATACATATTGTAGCCAGTTGGATTGTACTGGTGGGTTGTCACACATTAAAATTAGCCGTTTGGTTGTCAGATATAAAACTCGTATAGTCATATATAAATAGAGAGCCACCATATTGTACAGTTGTGACTGACAACAGCCGGCCGCGGTGGCCGAGGTGACTGAGGCGCTCCAGTCACGGTCAGCAGGGCCACTACGGTCGGGGGTTCGAATCCCCCCTCGGGCATGGATATTTGTGCCGTCCTGGTTCGTAAGTAGTTGATAAGTAGTTTGTAAGTTTAGGGACTGATGACCCCGTAATTAAGTCCCATAAGCTTCACAAACATTTGAACATTTTTTGACTGACAACAAGCTACTAATAGGCGGCGTTGTGGTCACTATAATGTTACCTTAACATGCCGCTAGAGATGTTAAGGTAACATTATAGTGTCACTCTAGCGGCATGTTAAGGTAACATAACAGTGATCACAACGCCGCCTGTTAGTAGCTTGTTGTCAGTCACAACTGTACAATATGGTGGCTCTTTATATATATGACTATACGAGTTTTATATCTGACAACCAAACGGCTAATTTTAATGTGACAACACACCAGTACAATCCAACTGGCTACAATATGTATTTACGTAATAATCTTACTATTTAGTGCAGAGACCAGAAGATGATGTCTGTGTATATCGAAACCGGTCGTCTGTTATAAATAAAGACGAAATACCGCGGTCTTGGCATTTCTTTATTCACAAAATACATTTATAAGCTCGCTCCCTGCCATGAGCAAATTGTAGATTCTATGTATATCTAAAGACCATGAGGATAAATAAAGTGATTAGAACCCCCACAAAGGTTTACCTGCAGTACACGCTCGGTTACTCGTGTGGTCTAACGCACCACTTTCCGAGACGGGGAGGCGTACCTGCCCCGGTTCGAAACCGCCCGGCGGATTAACGAAAGGGGTCTGAGTGCCGGCCAGCCTGGATGTGGTTTTTAGGAGGTTCTCCACATCCCCCTAGGTGAATACCGGGCTGGTCCCCAAGTCCCATCTCAGTTACACGGTTCGCAAACATTTCGTAACACTTTACACTTTCGCACACCTATAACACTATACGCAGACATTCGCGGTACACATTTCCTCCTGGGGAGCACGGGGTGGCGGCAGGAAGGACATCCGGACATCCTGTAAATATTAACACATGCCAAATCCGCGTTTAACACAGTGCCGACCCTGCATGTGCGGGGAAAGGGCCAAAGGAATAGAAAAGGTTTACCTGCAGCCTTCCTTCACACGAACCATATAGACCACTGTGTTAAAAACAAAGCAGTAGAATAATCGGAAATTTATTGTGTTCTTTGTGGCCCAATTATATACTATCCTTGCTTCCGCACACCGATAGAATTGTCCTTAACCCATTGGCATACAAGTTTTTTTGTTAGCATTTTCACAACAACGGTTGTAACAACATACTAAACACTATTTTACAGTGACTATTTATTTGTATTTTACGCGCCTCGGTTGCACAGTGGTAGAGGGTCAGACTACAGATCCAAAGGTCGTGGGTTCTATCTCCGCCAGGTCCTAGGATTTTTATCTGTCACTTTCCACTTCTTTCAACTCTGGCAATATTGCTCATGTGAGAAATACCGAGTAGCACCGTGGTTCGGAACCCACGTTAAACTGTAGGTCCCCCTATAGCTGGCTGGATAAGTCAGTTCGAAGGTCGGAGGAAGGCAACAGCACACCACCTCCTAACATGACCATGCCTAGTAAAGCCTGGTGGTGTTCAAACCAATCTTCGAATTGTTGACTGCTTTACCTTTTATTATTCTACGAGATACACTCAGACAAAGATAACTGAGTATGATAGTCCTTACAACATTTGTCCACATGAAGACAAACTGTCACACTGAAAGCACGATTCTCCGCGCTGTCCTCTGTCTTTTGGTAGGTGTTGCTTTTATGTCTGTTGGGGGATTTTTGTAAGAAAATGGCCCAATATTCTTCCTTAGAGTCGTGGTGGGCTTCCTTCGTGACTTGGCCGTCCTCGAACATCATACATTGTAATAAATGCCCACTCTAGAGAATCACTGGCCTGTTTCAATACATACAGATTCTGTCATCTATTGAATATGTGTGCAAACTAAAATCGGAGCGAGCGGTATGGCAGAGTCCTGCTAAACTGCGGAGTTACGAGTCTCCTACACAATGACGGAAATATCCGTCATTGTACGTTACTACACAGGAGAACAGTGACGGATGTATCCGTTAAAGTACGCCAGTGGGTTAAGGATACAGGTTACTTATAAATGATGGAAAAATAGATTTTTTATGACTTGATTCTAGAATTCAACTGAACACGGTTGCTGTACCACACCACGTAAAAATGGAATGGGAAGATTTCTACTTTATTAAACTCTGTAGTCTTTCCTGATATATTGATAAATGCATTATAGGGTTACAAATGAAAAATTATATATATCTGCTAAATTTTAAAGTTACGGTCATGTGAACTCTAAAGCTTTCAATAAAATCAATGAGTTCAATGTTTATGGTGATACCTTGGTAACAAAAATGTTATAGACATGTGCAAAAGAGAATGGGTGCTAGATTGAGGAAGCTAAGAAGATAAATTAAAGTTGCTATCTGATGGAAAGTCTGTCTGTCCGTGGCAGATTGACAGAAACTGAAATAGACCTCCTTCAGAGTTATTGTGGACCGGCCATTATACGAACTGCACCTCTGAATGATGTTACAGCAATGAGAAAAGCAGTATGGTCCACCTACTTTCATACGTTGTCCACAGATAACCACCCTGTTCATGTACTTTGCACGAAGGACCAGATTCTTAGTGTGGTTACCAAAAAGCAAAAGAAAGTGGTCAAATATACCATCATAAGCATTCTTTCTCTGAGCCTGTTATGAATGAAATAAAACCGATTTTCAGACCTAAGTGACCCTTTTATGCTCAGTAAATGTCTTCATGCGGACACTCAGAATACAAATGAAAGTTTCGACCATTGCATATGGGTAAGATTACCCAAGAATGTTTTTGTATTACCAAATATATTGAAATTTGGTGTATTAGCTGCAGTGATATATTTTTCAATGTTCGAGTGACAGGAAGGATGGAAGTCCAGAGAAATTTAGGCATAAAATGTGAATCTGATATGAAAGATCAATTGCTTGCGTGTGACAGACAACGGGTGCATGAAGCTGAAAGATTCGCTCTTCAAGTAACCAAAGAAGCAAGTAGTGCTAAAAGAAATGTTAAGAGGAAGCTTGAAGATGATGACATGCTGTAGGTTGAAGACAATGCTTCAGGAATGCTCTGAGGCACACATTAATTGGACTCTTATTTTCATTCGCATTGCCATCTCGGTCGAACGCAGAGGATACCGCGCTTCCGGGTGCGGTGCCTCTAGGAAGACGCTTGTCCACTGTTGGCCGAACTGATCTCTACGAGTTTACGAGAGAAACTCGGGCGTTCGATCCATGATAATCCATTTTTAGTCTGGGGCAACGTCCCAGAGCTAAATTGGTTCCAACCCCCGGATCCGACCAAGGTTTTCGGGAGGTTTTCCTTGGTTGTGAGGCGTATGCCGGAACTGGTAAGCCCCTCCCAATTATTCCCAATTGGGATCCCCAAAAATGTTCAAATGTCTGTAAATCCATCGGACCAAACTGCGTGGTCATCAGTCCGTAGCTTAAAAACTACTTAAACCTAGGTAAACTAACCTACGGACGAACACACACACAACCATGACCCAGGGAGGACTCGAACCGCCACGGCGAGCAACCGCGTGCTCCGCAACGAGGTGCTTTAGACCGCTCGGCTACTCCATCGCGGCTTGGGATCCCCCTTGGCCCCACTATCAGCATGTCTGATAATTGGCGGAGTAGAACCGCTACTCATTTTTTTTATCAAACATTGCAGTAATTTTTTTCTGTAACTTGCAATAGTCCTTATGTATTATATCTAAGCTTTATTGCAGAATTAATTATAGAAAAAGTAACATTTTTATTAGGAGAAAAATATAAAAATTAAAATGTAAGATTTGATATTTTTACCCTTGTAATACGAGGCGCGTCCAGAAAGTAAGTTCCATTTGGTAATAAAATGAAATTGTACACAGATAAGGACGAAATTGTTATCGCACAAAATTCTACAACTCAAACTACTTTTCCACATAACTGCCGAAATTTTGTAGGCACTTGTCATAGCGTGCCACAAGTTTTTGCATGCATCCTTCACAGAAGGTTGCCGCCTTTGTATTCAACCATGTGGTAACAGCTCTTTATCATCGTTGAAGTGCTGACCACGAAGGACAGATTTTAGGTGTAAGAAGAGATGAAAGTCGCTAGGAGAGAGGTCCGAGCTGTATGGAGCATGATCAAACAGGTCCCATTGAAATTTCCGTAAGAATTGTTTGGTCACATTCGGTGTGTGAGGTCAGGCATTATCGTAAAAAAAAAAAAAAAAATAAATATATGTAATCCTCTTACACCTAAAATCTGTCCTTGGTGGACAACACTCCAAAGAGGATGAACTGATAGAACATGTTACTACATGGTTGAATACACAGGCGGCAACATTCTATGAAAAAGGCACACAAAACATTGTGCCATTCTATGACAATTGCCTACAAAATTTCGGAAGCTATGTAGAAAAGTAGTTTAACAGTTGTACTCGTTAGTTTTATATAACCAAACGGAACTTACTTTCTGGACGCGCCTCGTATGCATAATAGGTGGAATTAAATGGGTATAGTAGATGAGCTATCATGTCATACCTATATGGTAATAATTTGGCCTCCTCCAAATGTATAACATAGGATTAAATGGTACCTCAATTTGAGGAATCATTTTGGGGAAGAATTGCATCAATTACTTTGTAATTTTTTTAATAACCCTAAGCAGGATCAAAACTATTAAAAGTACTTGTAAACTGTTTAAAAAATGTGGTGCATTACCTGATGTCAACAAAAAATCTGTAAATCATATACATTGTTTATAATGTCCGAAAGAAATAGGTGATTTTTAAATAATATTGAGACGGAAAAGTACCCTGTATCCTTAAGTGTGGTTGTGGTTTTTTGTAGGCGAAGGACGGGAGTAGAAACGTAGCTTCCCGCCCCCAACAACAACGAGATTTTGCGCTTTTAAGGTCGTATGTGACTAAAGACTCAGAATATGGAAAGCATAGTCCCGTTAAAAGTTGTAGGGAGTTTAAATTCTACAGTGAATGAAACCTGACGTACATCTTTACACGTATTGAAAAAATACCATCTCACGATGTTTGTCCCGCAGTCACAGGTGCGTTTAGTCACTATAGGAAGGCCGAGATGGCACAGAGCATTCTGAAGAGTGACATCAGTTCTTCTCAGATTTCTGACCGTGATATTCGCTGCATATCGACTGACATGCAGCAGGTTCTGTTTGTGTCCACACTAACGCACTCCGAGATGTTTTATCGCCGCCAGTTGTCTAGGGGAGTATCTGTAGGTGACACCCTTTAGTCTTACATGTGCAGGTGGGATGAGAACATCGCTCGTAGGGGTGGAGATGAAATCGCGTCATGCATTCTGAAAGTGTTAAACAGCGAGATAACAACGAGGAAAAACCTTACTGTTTGTGCTACCCAAGATTCCAATGATGATATTTCTCTTTCTTTTATGTTGGCGAATGGATTGTTCACACGAATATAACGGCTTCTTGTTAGTGGGCACAGCTTCCTCCCCTGTGACCCTGAGTTTGCCGTGACAGAGAGAAGGAAATCGGCGACGAAGGCATTCGTACCCAGCGAACTTTGTAAAATGGTCGAGAAAGCAAAGGTTGTTAGACCTTACAAAGTAATTCCTAGGAATACTTCCGATTTTTTTTTAATATTCAAGCAGTGGCAGACGAGTTACTCTCTACAAAAAAGCTGAACATTTCAAAAGCTGTCAGCATCATATATATGATTCAACATATGTAGCACATGTAGGAATAAAAGAATGTTACACCGACATGGAAAGAATCCGTAAGGTCTATGTGCTCAAAAAAGGTAAACATGCAAGAAACAGTCAATCTATTACCTTTGAATCTATTACCTCAATCCACTCATTTACAGATGAAAAGAAGAAAGATTTAAAGGCTATGTTATCTGGAAAAGATTGAGTATAAAGCAGATACATTAAGAGTGACTAAGAACTTAGTACCTAGAATAATTTGATGGGACTTAGCAACTTTCATAAATGTTTTAATTGCTTTCAGCGCCAAACAATACAAACTCTGTGATGAAACCACAACTAATAATTGATAAGATACTGTTATTTGTAACATGTAACAGTTTGATGAATAAATAATTAAAACTCTGCACTACAGACAGGTGTTGGGGTTTTTTTTTTTTTTTTTTTTTTTTTTTTTTTTTTTTTTTTTTTTTTTTTTTTTGCAATAACTTCAGTTCATACATTTGTCACTTTACACCTTTCTACAGTTAAGTATCTAATTCATACAAATCTGCAGTTCTATTTCGATTTTGATGAAGTTTTGCACATTTCATCTTAAAAATAAACGAAAAGATTGCTGTCTACATATCATACGGCGGGTGGCGGAGGGTACATTAGTACAAAGCACCGCTTGACTGATTACCATTCAAGCTGGCAGAAGTTATGTACGTTCTCGTGGATAAGTTTGTTATTCTCCGCAAGCAGAGTGTACTTTGCAATGAATTTCGATATCGTTTCACCGATCACTACGGAGTAGTCAGATATACGTAATTCATGATAGCCGAGAGACTGAGGAACCGGACAAGAAGATGGATATAAAGGTGCAGAAGGATTAATAAAAGACCGTAAATAATTCCACACGCTGGCAACTTCGGGTTTTCACCTAGTAACATGATGAAGTAAAAGAGGGGGAACGGAATGAAACCTAATTAAACTACGTTACGCTGACGGGTTTAGATTAGGAAATTAGACACTAACAGTATAAAATGAGTTTTGCTATTTGGGTAGTAAAGAAACAGACGATACTTAAATTGAGATGATGCAGAACGCAAAGTAGCAAAATCAAGAAAAGCGTAGGAAAGAAGGTAAGACAAACGCCCCGGCGACGACGAGGTCATTAGAGACAGAGCAGACACTGAGATCATGAAAGGATAAGGTAGAGAATTTATTTCCATTCCACGGTGTGGGACAGCAACCAGTGAAATTATATTTTGAAATAAACACCGTCTTTGTTGAACAGCATTTTATTACTCTTCAATGTGGCATTTCGCCCTTACGTCAGGGCATCATCAGATTATCTTGTTTTGTGTATACCGATAGTCCTACCTTCGCTCCTTTTAAGAGTAATAAAATATTGCGCAAAAGACGATTCTTATTTAAAAACGTAGGAAACGGAGTGCCCTATATGAGGGGATTTAGTGAAATCGCAGAAAACCTAACCTGAACTGCCGGACGAGGATTTGAACTGTCGACCTTTCGAATGCGCAACTCTGCTTCCGGAATAGGAGAAACAGCGTAACATAGAATAAAAATTCAAGTGTTTTAGTCCTTTTTTAAAGGTACTTGTCAAAAGTAAAGGAAGCAGCACACACACACACACACACACACACACACACAGACAGAGAGAGAGAGAGAGAGAGAGAGGGGAGGGGGGCGCGTGCGTGGGCGGCTCTTTAGGTCTACGTAGGTCAAGAGTTCATGAACCCCATCAATCCATACAGGATGGAGGTCGGCTACATCACGTACTCCGCGGTCCAAAGCATGACAAAGTGCATCTAGTTCATAAGGTTATTCAGCGCGCTTCCCGAAACACCGTATAGAATTATTATTTAAATAAATTTTGAATGTACAATGTCGGACTGAAAGATTTAAAATATTTTCCTCTTCCCCTATGCAGGTACCTAACCTCACACAGTTGTCAAAATTTGAGATTGTGAATGTTTTAATTGCCAAAAAAATACTTCCAAGATTTATAACGATTTTTTTCATTTATTGATACTTGTTCCTTACACTACAGATATACGACGACTACAAATTAGATACATAGTTATATTCCACATGTTGCCCAAAACTCTGCTCTTGGAACTGCCTCATCCCTGGCGAAAACCAGATCATCCATCGAGATTCCTGTAGTTGAGTAGGTGATGATATAACCAAGTTCATAAAATTCTGATAGCTCGTCCCCCTGAGATAAATCGCTATTTCTTCAGCTTTATTTTACATCGAGATGCCTCAAGTGTCAACCAGTTAAAAACCTTCCATGTCTTATATGGGAGGTTATCACCTGCAGTAAGTTGTTCTTTGGGAGTGTTCCATAGGTAAATAATTAGAATGTGAACTATTAATGCATTGAATATACCTCGCATATGCTCCACGTTTTACGTTACAAATAAGCTAAATATTTTTATGGCTATTGAAAATTCATAACAACAAACTTTCAGAATTGTTTACATTGGTCTATGAGTATGTATGGAAATATGAGACATTATGTTGTACTTGTTTCTCAGATAAAAAAGTAATAAAAAGTTATTTATATTTAAATAATGATTTTCTGCTTTTTAGTTTCGTGAGTTTACAATCAACATCTTGACGAGATAACAGCAATAAACATATCGATTTAGGATAAATAAAGGAACGCGCGAGGCAATAATCACGACTTATCTTAGAAGATGGGTTAAGGAAAGACAAACCTATGTCTTTAGCTTTTATAGATGTGAAGAAAGCTTATGACAGTGTTGACTGCAATACATCTTTTCAAATTCTGAAGCTAGCAAAGGTAAAATTAAAAATATTGGGAGTAAAGAGTTACATTAAACTTGTACAAAAACCAGAAAACAATTATTCGAGTAAAAGGACATGAAAGACACGGAGGTTTTCAATCTACAGATTGAGCAAGTTGGGAAGGAATGCAAGGAGAGATTTGGAGAGGGAATGGAAGTTGAGGGAATAGAAAAACTTTGCGGTTTGGCGATGACATAGTAATTCTGTCAAAGAAAAGGACCTGGAAGAGCAAGGTCATGGAAAAGTCTTGAAAGGAGGGTAAAAGATGAACATTAAGAAGACTAAAACGAGAGTAATGGAATGTTGTCTCCTAAAATCAGACAATAATGAAGGAATTAGATTAGGTAATAAGACAATAATAGTAGAGGAGTTCTGTTATTTACGTAGCAGGATAACTTCTGATGGCCGAAATAAAAGAGATATAAAATGCAGGATGGCCATGGGAAGAAAAGTGTTTCTGAAGAAGCGAAATTTGTTGACAACTAATATTAAATGTTAGGAAATCCTTCCTGAGAGCAATTGTCTGGAGTGTAGCACTGTATGGGAGTGAAACGTGGACGATATGGAGTTCAGACTAAAATATGATAGGAACTTTTTAATATGTTGGTACAGACGAAAGTTGAAGATTAGCTGGATAGATCACGTACCAATATGGAGGTGCTAAGTAGACTTGGGGAGAAAACCAGTTTCTGGCATAGCCTGACTAAGAAGGGATAGGTTGGTGCGAAACATTCCGAGACAAAGGAATCGTCAAGCATTAGAAGGAAGTGTGTGGAGTAAAAATCGTAGAGGGAGACCGAGGGACGAATACAGTACGCAAATTTAAAAGGCTGTATTTAATCGTTATTCTCAGAAGAGGCTTGCACAGAACAGGGTAGCGTTAAGATGAGCATCAAACCAGTCAACTGACTGAAGACCACAACGACAACAAATTTTAGGTTTATATCAGTTTTTCTTCACCTGACACGACTAATAAATTGCTCAAAACAATTAGGGGATCAGTTGAGATATGATACACAATATGGTAATGCACTTCATCAGATACTGGTTACAATTTTAATTTGTATGTGATACAGTACGATATTTTGCTGTCTCAACCGTTTATTGAGGTTTACCTGGCGCTTACTTCGAGCGAAACATCATGGGAGCTACCACAACAGTGAAAAAGTCATTCTCGTTGACTTCTAATAGGGTGTGTGATCAGATCGTACGGACAGTACTGTTGTCCACCCGCGTGGCATGGGCAGTATGAGATTATCTATCAGCTTTTAACAGATATTTAGCCATTCTTCCATGTGTGTAACATCCAGAACTACAACCGTAGCCGGCCGCGGTGGCCGAGGTGACTGAGGCGCTCCAGTCACGGTCAGCACGGCCACTACGGTCGGGGGTTCGAATCCCCCCTCGGGCATGGATATTTGTGCCGTCCTAGTTCGTAGGTAGTTCATAAGTAGTTTGTAAGTTTAGGGACTGATGACCCCGTAGTTAAGTCCCATAAGCTTAACAAACATTTGAACATTTACAACCGTTGTGGAAGGTGCCGATCTCGCTGCAATGCGGCTATCAAGTGCAACTCTGACATGATCCATTGGGTTTAAAACAGGAAAACAGATCCTGGAAATTACAGTTTGGGAAACTCCAAGATCTGGCCCCCAATCACTTGTGCAATTCGTTTGATAGAGCAAACCCAAGTCAACATCAACTCCCCTCTGCAGCAATTTTTTGTTATTACCACCATCTCGGTTGCCGTAATGTTGTGTCCTCTCCATAGAACCAACAAAGACCTAGAACCAGTTTATGCTGTTGATGACAATACTTCAGAACCTAGCTATCTCAACTGCTCCTCCAATTGTTTTGACCAGTGCATACTGCTTCCTCATACGTATATCAAATGTTAAAACACACACACACACACACACACACACACACACACACACACAGGGAGGACTCTAACCCCCGGCGGGAACGGCCGCCCATTCAGCAGCTTGATGCCTTAGACCACAAAGACATATGTATATGTCACGACGAAAAGATTACGGAGGAACAAATTCATATATATATATATATATAGGGGAAGTCGGCCTGGGATTCCATCTTAAGTGGGGATGGCCACCAGGCTCTAAATCTATTGGGAATCGGCGAAGTACCGCGAATAACGATTAAAAAGGGTAGGGATCCCATTTCCAGATAACGGGAGGCGTGCTAAGGTAGTTCGAGCAGGTGTGGTAACCACTGTGCACCGGTGGCTTAGCGAACGGCGCAACTGCCTAAGAAGCAGGAGACCCGGTTCAAATCCCCACGGGGCAAATATTTTCAACTTTACCCACTTATTTAATTCAATATCCACTGCATCTAACGTCGTGTATACCATAGTGGATCTCGTAGTGTCATTGTGGTACATTTTACTGTGTTTGGTTGAATAGTCTGAACGAAACAAAATCGTCGCTTGGCTGCAATTGCAATATTTTCTCCGCAATAAAACGCAGCGAAGTGGAAGAATGATGCTTCCAGAAATGGTTCAAGGTTCCCCAGTGGATCAGTGAAGATAACACGCTAAGGCTAATGAGATGAAAGTCGACTTATGAATCAATCAAAACCTGACAGAAAGCACTAACATATACGTTTACGAGTGCCCTTGTACAGTTTAAAAGACCTACACCTTGATGCTAATCGCATTCCGCGGTCCGTTCTGAGGCGCCTCGCTGCGAAGCGTGCTGTTGCTTGCCGCCGGAGGTTCGGGTCTTCCCTGGTGTGTGTGTATTTAGTTTAAGTAGTTTGTAAGCCTAGGGGCTGATGACCATAGCAGTTTAGTTTAGTAGTTTAACAATTTATTTTCGAATCGTCATTTGCTCGGTGTCATGCTGATTGTGACAGCACAAGGGCAGAAAGTGTCCCAGTCTTGCGGATCATTCACCGCCTCAATGTACGTCGTTTTCCACTCTAATTGTGTTCACAAGTAGCAACGATTTGGATGTGTGGCCCGAAGAATCCAGGACTTTAAGCTCCTAATTTGTCTAATTCATCGAGGCCAGAGAAAGACGATGAAACGAAATACAATATCATCAAATGTAATTTCACTGATTACTAAAAAAGGAGTATTTTTCGGAGAAGTTAGCAGCAAGGACCCAGTTATCAGTACGACGTTGCAGCTACTCTGACATGGGTGGAAGGGTGGCAAGGCCGTTGTAACCACCCCTGAAGTAATACAACAAGAGTATTCCGAATTGATAATATGAATCAGCAGTGGCTGAAAATTTCTTGTACTTCATGTAACAGCTGTAGTCGGCAGAGTGTCTGATTCTTCAGACATGCCAGCACGTTAGAGGTAATTTTCATTAGTTGTCTTTGCAAAACATTGGAAAAAATATTTGTAAAGCTTAAGGGACTTAACAGCGGGGTCATCAGTCCATAAACTTACAAACTACTTATGAACTACCTTATACTAAAGACGACAAACATTCATACCCGAGGGGGGATTCGAACCCCCCGACGGAGTACGGCCTCGCACATCAGAGCATAGCGCCTCAATGCGCTTGGCCACTCCGCCGTGGCAAGGATCGAAAATGAAACAAATTACGCTGTATACAGGGGATTGTTTTCATTTGAACCGTAAGATATCACGAATTATGGAGGTACTCGCATGGAAAATCGTCGGCATACAGAGAAGACAAAAACAGATGTCTACATCGATACTCTGCAAATCACATTTAAGTGCCTGACAGAGGTTTGTTTCAGTAACCAC
Organism: Locusta migratoria; assembly: GCA_026315105.1. Classification (NCBI taxonomy): domain Eukaryota; kingdom Metazoa; phylum Arthropoda; class Insecta; order Orthoptera; family Acrididae; genus Locusta; species Locusta migratoria. The sequence continues at coordinate 274,283,714 of CM048748.1, forward strand.
TTTCATAACTTTTCTCTACCATTCCATTCCCTAATAGCGCGCGAAGAACACCTAAATCGTTCAGTTTTCGATCTGATTTATCTTATTGGGATGGTCATGTCTCCCTAAGTAGGTGGGTGCTATCAAAATATTTTTACATTCAGAAGTAAAAGTCGGTGATTGAAACTTCGCGAACAGATCACGCCGCAAAAAAAAAAGTCTTTCTTTTAATGATTTCCACCCCAATTCGTGCAACATTTCCGTGACGCGTTCCCCTCGGTAACGAGATAAAACAAACCGAGCTGCCCTTCTCTGAACTTTCTCAATGTCTTTAGTCAGTCGCACCTGGTGAGGGTCCCACAAGGGGCAACAGTACTCCAGGAGAGGACGCACAAGTGTGATGTGGGCAGTGCTTTTTAAATTAGATTTAACAGTAAAATATGTAGATGATAGCAAACGAGTAAGTACTAAAACTGGGGAGGCGTACTAAGTATCGAAAAAGTAAGCTGATGTAGCGTTCAGCAGTTATGCACAGACGACGAGACTGTCTCAGGAAAGGCCACTACAGAGTGTACCCAGATTGATGACTAGAACGGCAACAGACGCATAAAACCGCGCGAAATCTGAAATGGAAGTGTACGAAGAATTTATGCTAACGACTTCATACATCCTGTACCGCATATATTCGAGTTCAGGTAGATCTCCATCACAAGTGAATTTTTTATAATAATTATCAGTTATTCTCCCAAAATGATAAAAAGTATCAGAAAACCTGGGTAATTATTTTTTCTACAACATTTGTCATACTGGGAGAATTTACAACGCAGTATTCATTTCTGAAGACGGAGAAGTCGTATGAGAAAGGATAAATGAGTGGGATAGCGGGAGACGTGAACACAGCGAAGCCAATAAGAAATGCCGACGTCGCATTGTGCGGGTCGTTGACAATGGCACGTAACCGAATTCCACGTCGTCTGCAAGAGCGCCTGCACGGGAGCAATGAAATGCGTCCATTTCGCAAGTGCGTCAGAGAGAAATGTGTCCGCATTTGACTTGAAAAACCAATTACACCATCACCACATACGGCAAACGAGACAAAGCTCTTACGGGATGTGTAAAAAATTAACATCAACTACGGTGTAGCAATCGTCAAAGTAAAGGTATACCTTCCCCCCCATTTTTCCCGTCGCTCAATACGAGAACTAAACGCGATTTAAACTTAAAATTCGTACAGACTTTACCTCTAACTGTCAAGTGACTTGCAGAACATAAATGCCAAATTTGATGGGCACGGCTACAAAATTCAGTAAACTTTAGTTACCATCTTCAGAACCCATCAGTTTAACCCAAGAAGGTGCAAGGTAAAGTCGTTGAAGCGCGACCTTTAGCTACGCGTGGTGTAGAATTCTTGCCAAAATGTAGTAAAGCGAGAGCCAGACGTGATCCTAAAACGGCAATGTTCCACCCGACCGGTTTGTTCGCTTCGCGCCAGGGCACTAACCGAATACAGAAGCGTCTCCAATGAAGGGTTCAGACTGAATAAGATATGTGCAAAGTGAAAATTCAAGGCCCTTGCAACGAATCAGCAGATGAAGCACAGGGCATATTACACCGTTCACCTGCTTTTGGGGTGTACAAAGGTAACACTAAATACTGCGCATTTTGTTTGATCCTTCGTATTCGTCATTAATTGTTTGATTTCAAGGGCAATAATTACTAGAGTCAATGGCACTCTTTCATTCTATAGATGCGGGACGGCTAACATGTAACATTTTTTTTTTTCTTTCCTGCACGGCAAGAGAACACGAGTTTCTATTTTAAACGATACCATCTTGGTATCGAAATGTGCAAAGAGAGTTTATGTATACTACATGTGGCTCCCCAGAATTATATTCGCAGTTGCGAATGGCAATCAGTCTCAATTTTACAATTTTTTGTTGACTTATGAAAATTTGTACCTTACCGAAATTCGAACTCTGATTTTCCATCCCCCCCCCCCCTCCCATGTAGGAACCCTTATGTCTAGTAGAGAATATCTGGCATTTGGGCTGATCCGGAATGCGTGCACTGATACAATAATGGTTAACGTGACAGCTTGCTGAAAATGGGTCAAAATTCCGGTCTTGTACACATTTTATACGTCGCACATAAAATGTAAAGCTGATGTTTAATATTTGCAATTGCGAATACATTTCTTGATATTTCCCGCCGGGGGATCGAGTCCTTTCTTGGGAGATATATATAATTGTGTGCGTTCGTTTTCCGAAAGAACAGATGTCACTTCTAATCCTGCAGTTGTTGTTTCATATTTACAGAATATATGACAACTGGATATGGGCAAAGCTGAAAATGTGTTCCCAGCCGGGACACGAACCCGGGTCTCCTTTCTAGGCAGTTGCGCTGACCCCAACACCACTGGGGACACAGTGATCACCACACCTGCAAGGACTATCTAAGTACACCTCCCGCCAGACACATACTCCCAGCTTCACCCTGGCCACAGTACTGAAACTCGTAGTTTCGGGAACTAATTCCAGTAAGAATAAGGGCCGCAAACTTGCCCACCCCTCCTCACTAACGAAAGGATCATTGCCTGTCACAGGCATATTATATATATACTGTTACGAGAATTAGTTTAATAACTACGAGTTTGAGTACTGTGGGCAGGGTGAAGCTGAGAATGTGTGTGCGGCGGGAGGCGTACTTAGGTAGTCCTTGCAGGTGCGGTGATCACTGTGTCCCCAGTGGTGTAGGGATTAGCGCAACTGCCTAGAAAGCAAGAGACCCGGGTTCGAATCCCGGCTGGGAACACATTTTCAGCTTTGCCCATTCGCAGTTGATGTATATATATGCTCGCCGGAAGGAGGTCTCTAAGTTTAGGATCTGATGATCACTGATGACCATAGCAGTTTGGTCCAATAGGTTTACGAACATTTGGACACTGCACGTCGCACAAACGGTTCAGTAGGAGCCAACAAAATACAATACAGCGAGAGTATAAGCTGCTACAGAACAAATTTTGAAACAACTGATGTCCACGTCTGAGATATTTCAGTGAAACACAGGCTACTATCACGCATACAATCTCGATTTCAAATACTCGATCAAAGAATTTTGTTGTACTAATGACTAAATCTAGAAGTGAACAAACCCGGTTGTTTTAGTACATAAATAATGTAGTATAGAAGAACTACTTGTAGTGTAGTGTACAAAGTGCACAATGTGTTTTTCATTTGCACTCTGGCGATTCATGTGAAAACTTTTCCGACATGATTGTGGCCGCATGGCGGGAATGAACAGATTTAGAACGCGGAATGTTAGTGGTGCTAGACGCATGACATTTCATTTCGAAAATCATGAGAAAATTCAATATTCCGAAATTCACAATGTGACGAGAATACGAAATTTCAGAGATTACCTCTGACCATAGACAACGCAGTGGCCGTCGGTTCGCACTTTAAGTACAGCGGCGTTTGGATAGAGGTGTAAATGATAACAGACAAGCAACATTGCGTACATTATCACAGAAATCATGATCGCTAACGACAGTTCGGCGCAATTTGGCGTTTATGGGCTACGGCAGCAGACGACAGACTCAGTGCCCTTGCTAATAGCACGAGAACGAGTGAAGCTCCGCTCGTGGGCTAGTGATCACGTGGCTTGGACGCTGGGTGACTGGAAAACCATGGCTCGATCGGATGAGTCCGAATGTCAGTTGGCAAGAGACGATAGTAGGGTTTGAGTGAGACGCGTACCCCACGAAGCCATGGAGCTAATTTATCAACAAGGCCTTGCGCAAGCTGGTGGATCCATAATGGCGGGACTGATGATCTAGCTGCTTGGTCCCTTCTTCCCATCAACCAACCAAACATTCACAGTGTTGTGGGTTAAAGTCTAGTTTATGAGTCCCGGACTGGTGCTTGGCGTGTAGATGTTGGCGACGGCGCGGAGGCAGCCAACCAGGAGTTGCGTTCGCGCGGCCAATATGATTGTTTCATGTCTATTGAATTTGGCGCCAGTTTTGAAATTGCTGTAAGCCCGAAACGGAAGATTTCGTTATGAATTTCAGTGATCTCGTGATTAAAGATTATAAGGTTTGTTAAATATCGATGTAGTTTCCGAGGACAGTGTATCACGAGAATAGCTGATTTATTGATCGGACAAGGGTACATGGAGAACCTATCAACCATGGAGCAGGAACAGCATTAATTAATTTCCACAAATTTGTCGCGAATTCCGAGGGCAGTGTTTCACGAAGATAGCTGATTTGTTGACCGGACAAGGGTACATCAAGAACCTGTCAACCATAGAGCAAGAACAGCATTAATTGATTTCCTCTAGTAATAGGCTACTTATTAAAATAACTAAATCAATAAAGTAGCCGTAAGTTTAAGATGAAATTTATCTCAAGTTTGTTTCTTCATTCAAGTGGAAAACTTGCCTCGTAAAATAGGATGAATATTATTATAACCGCTATTTTTCCATACATATATGCTATATTAAGAGGCGAAGCAAACGATTAGCGACAAATACTCTAGAGCAGCTTGAAGATTGGTCACTAAACCGTTGAAACTGGAATCTTATTTACCCACAAAAGCACTGAACAGTGACATGTGAAATTTTAATTGAAAGTTGTCGTATAATACAACCAACGTTTCGTACTATTACTTCATCATCGTCCGCCTCCATAGCTCAGTAGACAGCGTCGCTGGCTACCACGCAGGGGGCTCGAGTTCGATTCCCGGCAGGACTGGGTGTTGCGCGCTCATCATTCATCGTCGTCGGCACGCTAGTCACTGTCGTGGCGTCGACGAAAATGACTTGCACTAGGCTGCCAAGCTATCCCAGACGAAAACTCCTGGGCAAAAATGCCATACTATCATTTCGTACTTGCTCGCTAACGTACATTACGGCGTGCAAGAAATTGGCAGTTGTAAACTTCTCCCCAAAAAGGGCTGCACATTCACCCTTGAAGCTACCACAGAGGGGACCATCTCCACTGTTGCAAATTTAAAATTACTCGCGCGGAGGCAGGCCAGGATGCAAGATAAGAACTGCCGTAACACACGCAAACAAAGCTGCACATTGTGTTTTATACTTACGTTCCGACAACAATGACAACAGCAAATGAAGAATCTACACTGAGCCTACTTGGATTGAGACATCACACATTGCTTTTTGTGTTTCGACGATGAAGACATAGAAGAAAAATGTTTTGAAAAGTGAAATGTGGCCAGAAGACTTTCTAAAAAGCAGAGTTGATTAATTGGTTGGTTGAGACATGGGGTCCAAACTGTTAAGGTCATCAGTGCCCCGGTGGGGAGGGGAAGGAGCGAGGATAATGGAGGAGAATGGAAAGGAAAGGAAATGCTGTCCATGGAGGAAAGAATGAACAAAGACTGCATTCGCTCAGGGCCCCATGCTCGCTACGCACGTACTCATGAAACAACTGTGAGCCCCTGGTGGGAGCGGAGGTAGGTCACAAAGAAATGCAATATTAACAATAAGTAGTACTACTAGGTTAAACGAGACAGCACACCCAGGGTTGTCGTTTTTATTTACGACGGGTTTCTGGCAATTATTGCCCTTCTTCAAGTGTTCTATTGTGTCCGATATGTTCGATGTGAACATGGTGCAATGACACGATTAATACACATGAAGGACAAAAATTGCCAGAAACCAGTCGTAAATACTGGTTGCTGGCTAATTTAACATAATATAAACTGCAGGTGATGAAATGGGCAAAATAACCGAAGTAGTATCTCTCATACTACCAAAATTATGTCCCCATAGAATCAGTGAGAAAAGATGTGGAAAACATTGGAAAGATGATGGTATTGATGAAAGGACGTGTGTAGTGAAATACTTGAGGGTAAATATTGTAGACGGAAAATGATTTGTCGCGGTGAAGTGGCCGAGCCCTCTAGGGCGTCTTGCTGCGGAGCGCGCGGTTACTAGCCGTCGGAGGTTCGAGCCCTCCCTAGGGCATGGTTGTGTGTGTTGTCCTTAGCATAAGTTAAAGTATTTTGTAAGCCTAGAGTCTGATTATCGCAACAGTTAAATCCCTAAGATTTACAAACATTTGATGATTTTTTTGAGAAAGATTTGAAACATATTTAAGAAATATGTGTAACTCCGAGAGAGAGAGAGAGAGAGAGAGAGAGAGAGAGAGAGAGAGAGAGAGAGAGAGAGAGAGTAAAGATTTACACAGAGCAATTCGTGGCGGTCTTTTTCAACCATGATGTCCTGTCCTCCCCCTCCCCCCCCCCTCCAGAAAAAAAAAGTGATGGAAAGTTTGAACTCTTATCGCATGTCGCCGGAAGACTTTAAAAGCACCTGGTCAGTTTGAATGGAGCAGTAATAAAGAAACAAGATTTTAATTGTAGAAATTCAGTAGGTTCTACGTATAGAACGACGACACAGCTTGTTTTTGGAGTACATTCGGAGCATCGAAACCGAACATCTCACTGAAACTTCCTGGCAGAATAAAATTGTGTGCCAGAACCGGAACTCGAACCTGGGACCCTTGCCTTTCGCAGGCAAGCGCTCTACCGACTGAGCTATCCCGACACGACTCACGGTGCCGCCTCACAACTTTACTTCCGCCAGGAACTCGCCTCCTACTTTCCAAACTTCACAGAAGCTTTCCTGCGAAACATGCAAGACTAGCACTCTTGGAAGAAAGGATATGATGGAGACATGGCTTAGCCACAGCGTAAGGGATGTTTCCACAATGAAACATTCGCTCTGCAGCGGAGTGTGCGCTGATATGAAACTTCCTGACATATTAAAATTGCCAGCATCGTGAGTCGTGTCGGGATAGCTCAGTCGGTAGAGCGCTTGCCCGCCAAAGGCAAAGGTCCCAGGTTCGAGTCCCGGTTCCGGCACACAATTTTAATCTGCCAGGAAGTTTCATATCAGCGCACACTCCGCTGCAGAGTGAAAGTTTCATTCTGAGAACATCTCACTGTTTGTTCCTGAAGCTATTCCAACTCATGATGCAGTAGGTAAATCTAATGTTTATATTTGAAATTTATTTTAATGAATATGTTATGTGGACATGTGTCCGGAAACGCTTAATTTCCGTGTTAGAGCTCACTTTAGTATTTCTCTTCAAATAGAAATTGAAATAATTCGTGCAGACAATTGTTAAAATACCCAATTGTTTCGTTAGTATGTACTGTACTTCCTCGATTCACCGCCAGTTGGCCCAATTGAAGGAAGGTAATGTTGACTTCAAGTGCTTGTGTTGACATGCGACTCATTGCTCTACAGTACTAGCATCAAGCACATCAGTATGTAGCATCACTGGTTGTGTTCATCACGAACGTGGTTTTGCAGTCAGTGCAATGTTTACAAATGCGGAGTTGGCAGATGCCCATTTGATGTATGGATTGCTTCGAACGTTTTCCTGTCGGGACACGTTCGTTCTGGAAATTGTCTCGATACAAACGTACCGCGCCACGGCTATTGCCCCGTGGTAATCCATACATCAAATGGGCATCTGCCAACTCCGTATTTGTAAACAGTGCACTGACTGCAAAATCACGTTCGTGATGAACACTAACCAGTTAATGCTACGTACAGATGTGCTTGATGCTAGTACTGTAAAGCAATAACTCGCATGTCAACACAAGCACTGATGTCAACATTACCTTCCTTCAATTGGGCCAACTGGCGGTGAATCGAGGAAGTACAGTACATACTAACGAAACAATTGGGTAGTTTGACAATTGTCTACAATTACAATTTACATTCAACGAGAAATACTAAAATGAACTCTAACATGGAAATTAAGCGTTTCCGGACACATGTCCACATAACATATTTTCTTTCTTTGTGTGTGAGGAATATTTCCTGAAAGTTTGGCCGTACCTTTTTGTAACCCTGTATAGACGTGTTTTTATAAAAATTATTTCAACAGTAAATTAGCATTATTAGATGAGAAAATTATTTTCGACGTTATAAGTTTTGAAATGTTTGGACGATACTTTTCCTATTTCTATGTATCCAATAATGTCCAGAATTTACAACATGACATTTTGACGAAAAAAATCAACTATTATTTACTCTTTCGTCATTAACAACCTCAAAGTTTACTGTGACTGCGTATAAGACGCCCTCATAACCACACTTCGTCATTCTGATGCGAATCTACACAGCAGAAAGCTCTATAGTTTTGGTATTCACGTCTAAACCAAAATGATCATTCGAGACAGGCGAGGAACAGACCGCGAAAAACACGCCAGGGGCGCTGCAGTAGACCCACTTGTCTCGAGTAGTCAACTGATTAGTAGACAAAGTCGACCGTGTAAAAGGGGCTTCATTTCCAGACACACCGACGTGACACATTGGCTCCACTGGCAGTAAGCGAGTGAAGGCACACCTGGATTCTTTATACTGTGGAATTAACTGTGTATATGACCCAAAGGCTATGAAGCGCACTCAGAGAATCCGAGCATACGATTTCTGGTTGTACCCAGCAGTATACGTGATGACAGCCATACTGTGCGCATGGCAGCGACGGATCGCTCTGCTACATCACGAACTGCATCACAACAAATTCGGTCTGTTGTGCAAGCGGTGTCCGCGCGAACCAGTCCACGTCGTTTGCAGCAGAGGGGACAGTGCGGAAGGCGTCCATTGAACCAGAAATCAACGCCACTGGTGTTTGCGCCACCAAACGACCAACATGGGGAACCGAATCGACCGACATCGTTCTTATTGACGCATCCGGATTGTACCTGCACCATCAGGATGGGCGGATTACAGTCTGGAAAAACCGTAGTAAGACTGTTGAACAGTCGTTCAAATTGTCAATTTTTGTAAACCTATTGGGGACGAAACCACTATGGTCAACAGTCCCCAAACTTATGACCTACTTTAATTTACACAAAGGAACACACACACACACACACACACATAAAAACGCGCACGAGGGAGGACTCGAACCTCCGACGGGAATGCCCGCCCAGCCGGTAGCATCACGCCTTAGACCAAGAGGCCATTGCGTGCGGCTGAACTGCTGCCTTATGACATTATACAGATTCTGCACCCGGTAGTATGTTTTGGAAGGGTACTGGATTCTCTTAGACCCATCCATAGTAGGTATTGCCGAAAGTAACCAGCCCACGTTACATTTCTGAAGCATTGAGGCCTGTTGTCCTCCCACACCTGAATTTGGTGACGGCCACACAAACAGAAAATATGCGATCACACACGGAACGCAATGTTCAAAACTTCTCCATACCCCACTCCTCCCTTTTGGTGTTGGTTGGTTGGATTTTTAGGGGGACAAAACTGAAAGGTCATCAGTCCCCTCCAAGACCTTGTCCGCATCGCCTTTCCCTTCCGTCTTCCATCTTCACCCCCACCCTTTCTCTCCTCCTCCTCCTCCTACTACTACTACTACTACTACTACTACTACTACTCCTCTACGTCTCCGTCCCTTTCTTCTTTCCCTTGTCGAATCTATGTCGTCTATATGTTCATAAACCATTTATTCGATTGCAATGAAACTTTGGTGAACTGTTCACCGTAGGCCACGAAGATTCCTGACAAAAAACAAAACAGAGCACGACACGTAGCTCAGGAGATATGATGTCATAAATAATAAGAGGCCATCTCGCGAGAATAGCCAGATTTATGGGTCAATTATTGGAAAATGGGAGTAGTTAGGGACCTGCAACAAAGTTTGCATGTAATTTCAGACGTTTATGAAGCGTTTTGTAACTGAACCCCCCGCCCCCACAAAATGATGAAATAAAGTCTACCACTCACAACAGTTTCGCCGTAGATGCCGTAAAACTGTCGCATCTGGCAAAAACGTATATCAAATAAAGTTAGCATTACATATTTGCATGTTACTATTTATTTTTGTCTGCAAGTTTCCCTTAATTCTGTTGCATCCAAAATTAAGCAATCTGCTTTCTTAATCTCTATCTATATAAAAGCGAAAGGATACTCATTCACTGACTTAACACGAATTTTTTGTTGTTTTCGTTAGTCTCAGAACAAGGGTTATATGAAATAAAACTGGAATATTTGAGAACAACAAAGTGCGTTGCATTGAAATCTACAGTTTTGTTCCGATATTGATGAAATTTTGCACACACAACCTTAAAAAGAAGAGAAATGTCACAGTATAAAATTTCGTTTGGTGCGTGGTGGAGGGTACTTAACTTACGGAATTTTACAAAATGCATAGTTTTGCTCCAATCTTTATTAATTTTTGCATCCATGACCTTTAAACGAAGAGGAAGATCACTAGGTACATAAATGTTTGTATGGTACCTTGTAGAAAATTTTGCCGAGAGGGGGAAAGGTAGAAGCGAACAGAGAGATGGAGACAAATAGGTGGATGCAGAGACAGGAGGGAAGGGGAGGTGGACTACGAGAGTGTAGGATAAATAAACACCCGGGTAACGCTAGCTAGTTCAAATAAATACATTAAAAGTTAGGAACGTAGTTCAAATTTTGTTGTGCTAAAAGTGACCACAAGGTTACTCTCACTATCGACGTAACAATTCGTACTGACAAGACTTCGACACGGTTTTATTCCTAGCTTCATAAAATTTTGCACACTTTACCTCCAAACCTACAGAAACACCACTTTCTGCATAAGATTTTGTACCGTGCTTGCCAGAAGTTACCACACTACTGACTGGCACCGTCAGACCCATCACCATGAATTTAGCAGGTATCATAATTTTCCATAGACAGGGGAGGGGGGGGGGGATGAACAGAGATAACAGAGGTAGGGGGATGGATAGGTCGATTGAGGGAGGAGGAGAAGGTCAAGGCAGAGGTAAGTAGACAGAGGGAAGAGGAAATGGGCAGAGGGAGGAGGAAATAGAGAGAGTGAAAGAGAACTTTGCAATAAATAAATACGTGAGCAATTCCGGGCTTCGGCCGATGGCCGTGCCGCAGTGGATACGCAGGTTCCCGTTAGATCGCCGCGTTAAGCACTGTCGAGTTTCGCTAGCAGTTTGATGGGTAGTCGTCCGGGCCTGGCGAGCGCTGTTGGCAAGCGGGACGCACTTGTGAGGCCAATTTAGGATCTACTTGATTGAGAAGTAGCAGCTCCGGTCGCAAAAACTGACAAAACAGGCGGCACGGCGGGGCGCTAACCTCCATACCGCATCCCGTGACGCCTTCGGGCAGAGAATGACACGGCGGCCGATCGGTAATCCATGGGCCTTTCGAGGCATGTGTGGGACTGCGTTTAGTTTTATTTCCGACTTTTCAGGACGGTAATACAATGAGAAGCCTACGACAACAAAGAGATAAGAGACAGGCAAAAAGATGGGGGAAGCGATGAACAGAGAAATTAAGGAAAGGAGTGTAGGATGTATATCCAATTCCCATGCATATTTATCAATTGCAAATCACTGCCGGGTTCGCTTCCCCCCCCCCCCCTCTCTCTCTCTCTCTCTCTCTCTCTCTCTCTCTCTCTCTCTCTCTCTCTCTCTCTCTCTCTCTCTGTGTGTGTGTGTGTGTGTGTGTGTGTGTGTGTGTGTGTGTGTGTGCGTGCGCGCCAAGGACACACAAAAAATACACACACTAATAATACTTTATTCGGATAATGTTATGAGAGTGTTTCTCCCACTCATCTACATCAAAGATTACACTTTTCTACAATAGAGCTAGCTGGCATTACACCAACTAGGAATTTTGTCTACGTCATCTTGAACAGGGGAGACAGCTTTACGGAAATGATACAGGATCTGGAATGGGAATCGTTACAACGGCGCTTATCGCTGCGTCGTGGGATACTTACGAAACTCCAATCGCCAATATTCTCCTCCGAATGCGAAAATATATTGTTGACTCCTACTTACATAGGTAGAAATGATCATCAGAATAAAATAAGAGAAATCAGAGCTCGAACGGAGAGATTCAGGCGTTCTTTCTTCCGGCGCGCTATTCGACAATGGAATGGGAGATAAATAGTGTAAAGGTGGTATACGATCTGCAGCGTGTCACCATGTCAAACGCCTTTCGGAGATCAAGGAATACGCGAATTTGCTTACTGCCCTTCATACATGGCTCGCAAAATATCAAGTGAGGTAAACGCAAGTTTCTCAAGAGCGGCTGCGGCGGAGCGGCCGAGCGCATTGAGGCGCTATGCTCCGAAACGCGAGGCCATTCAAATCCCCCCCCCCCCCTCGGGCATCGATGTTTGTGTCGTCTTTAGTACAAGCATAGACAAATATATAGCGGCAGGTAGCGGCTGCCGCCCCCACCACCACCACCACCACCACCCCACCACCACCACCTCCCCTCAAACGCCAGCAAGCCGGACACAGCCGTGGCCTCGTGGCAAGCGTGCCACGAGCTCTCCCCTCACCCTCCCCTCCACGCTACCCTCTGACGTGCGAGAGGCACCCTAAGCCAGGAAACGGCCTGACACCTGCTAGCATTTTACGGAAGCGGGAGCGTAGGACAGCGGTTTAGGGGGGGGGGGGCTTCTCCTCTGTAAATGTTACACTGTGGTATAAGGTAGCTCATAGGTAGTTCGTATATTTAGGGACTGATGACCCCGCAGTTAAGTCCCTTAAGCTTTACAAATATTTGAACATTTCTCGCTGCGCTGACGCATGGATAGAAACTTTTCCGTCTCCAGGAAATTTACTGTATTCGAAGAAAGAATATGTTTAAGAATTGTGCAGCAAACTGATGTTAATGATGTTGGTCTCAACGTGGACCCATTCTTATACCTTTCTTATAAACAGGAATCACCTACGCATTTTTCCAGTTGCATGGAACTGCGTCAAAACAAGCATTTGGACAAAAGACTACAACAGTAAAAGATGTTACGAAAATCATGGTCTGCTTCAAATTGCGTTTCTTTAAAAAAAACGAGAGCATAAGAGAGCCTGCAAGTGCCAATAAGAGATGGTGCTACGCTGGAGTTTCTGCACGAAGCCTGCAGCCACGGTCAGATTCGAGGACCTTCCAGAGAGCAGCATGCCTCGGTGTTAAGTGGCGAGATTAAGTTAAGAGGGTCAGTACACGCGCAACAGCCACTTGATGAGCTCGGCAACGAGTCTGGACCATCGAGTTTTGGGCGGTGACCGGGGCCTTGACCGCCGTGGGCCTGTTGCGGAGGGTATCATTCGCGTCACATTACCGCCGCCTCGCCTCCACTCATGGAGCAGAGACCCAACAACTTAATTGTTGGAATGCGGCGTGGTATCAAAGTTACTGCTTGTAATGCTGTCATTGTCTTTAATGACTATACTGTTCGTGCTGCAGTTGTCTTCAGTCTAAAGGCTGATTTGATGCAACTATCTCCGCCACTCTTAACTGTGGAAATACCTTCATCTGTACATAACTACTGCAACCTATAACTACATTATATCCCCGCTTTTACTTTCTCGTAATTAACGTTTTTCCTCTATTCTCGTCAAATTTCCTATGTTCACAATATCAATTCGTTCCCGTTTTGCGTTAACATATTTACAACTTTTCCGCCATTAACGCTTTATGTTCGTAGAGGAGAAAAAAAAAAAAAAAAAAAAAAAAAAAAAAAAACCACGTAATTGACATAAATTGACTGGCATAGCTTTCGCATTAAAGCTGCGTTCATAAACTTTAACCAGCTAAGTTTGTAATCACACTGCATTTATTCTAACTCAAATTTTGCGTTTCGTTGATTGATTAGGAGCCAAATTGACTCATTGCGCGGTAGTTGATGGGATCATCGTATAGGCTTTTCCCCATTCACGATATCTTCCATCAGTTACTGCGTCGAGTTTCAGCTTAGTTTGTGTGACTAGTTAATTTTTCTTGCTCGACATGACACGTTTCGAGAAATTAGTCTTCTTGTGAAGTGCAATTATTTAAGTATTTTGTGACTCTTGTAAACAGTGCGCGTGTGTGTCTTGTCCGCATTGGAGGGGGCACAATATAACCTCGAAAAGATGACTAAAAGAAGGCAACGATTGGCAGGACACATTCTTAGACATACAGGAATCGTGAATTTAGCATGGGAGGGAAGTGTGTGGGGTAAAAACAGCAGACTGAGACCAATAGAGGTGTAGGTAGATTCAAATCGATGGGGGTGGCCGTTCTTATGAGAAGATGAAGAGGCTTGCTCAGAGAGATTAGGATAGAGAGCTTCATCAAACCAGTCTCTGGATTGAAGACAACAACAATGCGAATAAATTGTCGAATATCGCCATGTATGGAAAAATACAAAAATATACGTAAATTGTTCCGCGTTTAACTATTTGAATAATGAATGACAGTTACAAGCTTGCCAAAAAAATATGAATTATGATGAAAGAAATAACGTCTAGTTTCTCTAATTCCTACAAACTTACCAGTTCCCGTTAAGCTTACGTTTGGGACTAAACATGTAAACAAATTCAGATAATCCTTATTACATAATAAAAGTCCAGGCGATTGTTTTGATACCTATTATGTATATATACAATTAATTATAAAGTTGCAAGGGTGATACTATCCGCACATTTTACCGATTCAAAAGTTATTTTCCTCATTTTACACCAGTTTTTTTTTTTTTTTTTTTTTTTTTTTTTTTAGTAGGGAGCACTCAGCACGTTGTCTTTGACGGAGTTATGGACAGCTGCGGATTGGTTTATTTCTATGCCCTTCCTCACGTCACCACTATTTATGCCCAACTGACCGCTGAACACGTTGCACCTGCATTGCCCATTTATGTGAAAGGATGATCTGATAACTGACGCACGTCCGGAACTAGTCATCGTGTAGTAAATAATATTTCTAAAGGCACCTTCTGACAGACAGTAAACCAGTTCTCCATCACTAATCTGTTCGAAAACTTCCTGAACATTAGTAACTTCGCGAAAATGGAAGGTTGGGGGGCGAAATGCTGTTCGCATACCTGCCTACGCCATTGCTGAATGTGTAACTGCCGGAAGTCAGTTATTGTACAGTGCTGCGTTAAGTAGGGGAAGAAAACCTTTGTAGTCACACGAAACGAGTCCTTAAGCCGAACGCAATGTTACGAATGGTTCACGCGGCTTAAAAATGGCTGGACGAAAGTTGAAAATGAGCCTCGTTCAGCACGCCCTTCGTCTTCTACCGATGGCTCATGTTAGGAACGTCAACGAAACTGTGCGTGCCATCGAAGACCGACTGTCCGAGAGATTGCCAGGGAATGTCATGAAATACTGACACAGCATCTTGTAATGCAAGCAAGTTGGCGCCAAGTTCGTCCCATGGGTCACGAGTCTGAACAGCCCACTGTGCTGCATCATCCTCTGTAATCTACACACTTTTGCCCTGCGGCCGTTTTTTTTTCACAGTGGAAAACCCCGTTTAAATGATGTCGTGCGGCATTTTTGTCCGTTACACCCCAGACGGGGTCGAGTTCGGGCAACACCGTCTGAAGAGAATGCCTGCGCGCAGGGTCGCGATCGCGTAGCTCACTGGCTGGCCGATGGGGCACAGCCCACCGCCTCTCATCGGCCAGCCAGTGAGTTACGCGATTGTGACCTACCAAATGTTCAAATGTTTGTAAAGCTTATGGGACTTAACTACGGGGTCATCAGTCCCTAAACTTACAAACTACTAATGAACTACTTACGAACTAGGACGGCACAAATATCCATGCCCGAGGGGGGATTCGAACCCCCGACCGTAGTGACCGTGCAGACCGTGACTGGAGCGCCTCAGTCTCCTCGGCCACCGCGGCCGGCTGTGACCTACCAACACCACCTAGAGACAAGGCCTTACAACAGGCCGTGCCTACGTCACACTTAGAGGCCGCGGCCGCCACCTCACTGGCTGTTGGCTGGGGCACGCCCACCGCCGCGCAGCGGCCGGCCAGTCAGATGGCGGCCGCGGCCTCTGAGTGTGACGTAGGCACGGCCTGTTGTAAGGCCTTGTCTTCTAGGTGGTGTTGGACCTACTCTGCGTGACGTGGCATGGCATGGCAGCGCGCAGGCCTTCTCTTCAGACGGTGTTGGTTCGGCCTGCCTGGTGCAAGCCTTTAGGTGAAGCAACTTGAGCGACTTGCGCCTCGATGATGATAACATCCAGCCGAGTGCAGAAAATCTCCAACCCGACCGAGAATCGAACCCGGCCCCTCTACGCGGCTATCTACCAATGCCCACTGAACTACGGAGGCGGTCCGTTGAAAAATGATGATTTTCAAAGACAGACGAAATAGTATTCACTGACAGCTCTTCGCGCGATCTACAAGGAGGCTGCCAAGATTGCTTCCGGAAGTAGAAACGCCTTTGAGGAGCGGTGCATCCAATATGGAGGAAACTACACTGGTCAAAACAATTAGGGCATCAGTTGAGATACCTAGGTTCTGAAGTACTGTCATCGGCAGAATGAACTAAAATGGTTCGTCTTTCTATTGGTTCCTCGTAGTGGAGGCAATGACATTACGCCAATCGAGATACTGGTAATAACAGAAAGCACCTGGTGAGGAGTTGGTCTTGACTTGTGTTTACTAAACGAATTACACAAGCAGTTGGGTTCGGATAGAGTAGTGAGCAAGTAATTCAATGCAACATTACGTGACATACCTGAAGTTATGGCATGGAGACCCGCAGGAAGGTTGAAAGCGGCGCAGATACAAAGGGACTTGGCTGCAACAATATGAGTGTTCCCAAGTGTAATCACACACTTATTATCATTGTAACCAATACGTTACCATAATGTATATTGTGTATGATCTCACCTGATCCAACAATTGTGTTGAGCAGTGTGTTTCGAAGGAGAACGTGGACAACAATAAACAGTACGCGTGGAAAAATTGACAAATTCTGGAATTTTTTTCAACAGGCCTCGTATATTAAAAAATTACAGACTATTTCACGAGCAGCATGTTGCAACTTCGTGAAAATGTGGAAGTAACTTTGGGGTGCCCAAGTAATTGTGTTGAGACCATTGTCATTAAAATACGACAGGAACGGCAATATCAATAACATCAAAATCAATTATTTGAAATTAATTACAATACGGTATGTATTTTTTGGATCTAGAATTTATCAATTTCAAATTGGCAACTTGCTGGTAGAATCCGACTTCTGGCAAAATCAATTTGGATTCATGAGCAACTTACGAAAACTCGAGGCAACACTGATCCTTACGACTTTACCTTAGAAGATAAAGGCAAATTTACGTTTAAAGCTTTTGTACACTGAGAAATTTTTTATAGCATCAACTGGAGCTCACTCACCAATATTTTAAAGGTAATAGGGAGTGGGAGGTTATAGAATGAATTAGAAAATTGCCATTAGATACTAGAATGACTTTTACACAAAAGTGAGTACCTAAGATTTTGATAAGGCACCCGTGTCATCCAACGAAGCTATGAACACTTCTTTATCTGTGACACTGAAATTCCTTCTAATGCAAGGTCTTTGCTTCTCATATTTTGGAAGAAGGTAGTATGGACCAAAAAAGAGAAACATGGATTCTAAAAAGCATACCGTAAGAGTTTATGGACATGTCAAACTTTGACAATGTGATCACGTCTCTTGACAGATAATCATTTTAGAGGTCATGTTTAATGTATTTTTTTTTTCCGTACTACTTTCTTCCGAAATATGGAAAGCAAAGAGCATGCGATTGGAGACATCCGTTCCACAGGTTCAAAGATATAAACGTGTTCATAGCATCACTGGATAACATTTCTGGACATTGATTCCTCGTCAAAATACTATGTATTCACTCTCCTCTATAAGTCCTTGAAGTTTGTAAAGGGCATTTCCGAACACCCTATATTACATTCCGCTGCCTATATTTCAATCTTGATACCGGCAGCCGAAACTGTCAAAAGCTTTTTCCAAATTTTCAAAAGTTTTAAACGTAGGTTTGACTTTCCTTAAACTATTTTCCAAGACACGTCGTACCTCGCTCGTTCCTATACTCGTATCTCACGAATCCAAGCTAAGCTTGCCTAAAGTGAGCTTCCTATGTCTAGTCTCATGCCTAAATAATTTTACAAACTGTCGATACCTGCCTCCTTTGGAACAGGAATTAGTGTGTAGTTCATTAAGTCCGAAGGTATTTCGCGTCTCATACATACTAGGTAAATATTGTTGTCAGAGCTCTCTCACAAGGATCTTTAAAATTCTAAAGCAACGTAGTATACTACAGAGGCCTTGTTTCGACTTAGGTCTGACAGTGCCTTGTTATTGTACCCACGCTTTGAGACGAAATGTAAACTGCCAGTAAAAGACTATACAAGTTACCAGTCGACAATGGAAGTATGTCTTACGTTTACACAATCTTATTGCTTAGGTAAGCAATTAATTTTAAAGCGCCGAGAGTAATAAAATACGACCCCCCACCATTGAGCGCCCTTTGCTTCTTATTCTGAGGCCTCCAAATCCCGATAGAATTTTTTTTAGACTGTTCTGTGCCTCTCTTTCTGGGAGGCTTCCAAATATCAAAAGTTACTTTTTATATTTAAATACAAGTATTTCCAAGTGGACGTGGGGGGGGGGGGGGGGCTCACTGTTTTGCCGCCGCCCCGGGCATCCGACAGCCTTAGTCCGCCACTGTTTCTATGTCGTATTTCTCGGCACTCAGGTTTATTCTTTATTACAAAGGATGGGCAGTGCTCTGTGACCAACACGCTGAGGTTCGGTGTCGGCCCCTTTCAGCTATGGTGATGGTTCCTATGAAAAACAACAGCCAAATTGAGAAATATATTAAAATCACATTTGGACCATTGCTCTGAATCTGACTGACACACAGGCACTGGAAGAGATTGAAATGAATGTACAGAAACCCTTGAGATTGTTGCTCGCATGGAATTATTGCGCTAAGGAATGAAGACGTACAACGAAACATCAGAAAAACTGAATAATTCAGAAGATAAAGTACCAAGAGAGAGAGAGAATGTGAGAGACGTTGAAAACTGGTTGAATATAGTGGCGCGCGCGCGCGCGCACACACACACACACACACACACACACACACACACACACACACACACACGATGGTGGACTAACCTCCGGCGGGGAGAAACCGCACGCTCCGCAGCAAGGCGCCTTAGAGCACTCTGCCATTCCATCGCGTCTCTCTCTCTCTCTCTCTCTCTCTCTCTCTCTCTCTCTCTCTCTCTCTCTCTCTGTGAGAGAGAGAGAGAGAGAGAGAGAGAGAGAGAGAGAGAGAGAGAGAGAGGTGTCACTGGCGTAAGTTACAGTAGTATGTAAGCCTAGGGACCGATGACATCACCAATTTGGTTGGTCCCTTAGGTTTACAAACACCCGAAACGAAGAAAATAAGCGTTACATGACACATCTGCAACTGCATCAGACGACGTTTAGGGTTAATAACCGAAATAACAACGCCACTACACTATTTGTTATACCGGTTGCGTCTCCATCAAGGTTCTTACGAGGCGAAAACTTAGTTCAACTAGATAAATAGAGATAAAACAGTCATGTTGCTATTTTATAAATCAGTATTCGACCCAAGTGACTGGGACCTTAAATACCAAACGACAATGTGGATTCCACTCGCACGAATGTACCCGCCTTCTTTTGATCTATACAGTACGGTATTCCGTAGACTTTTATTCAGAATTATCTCCTCCACATTTTAAATTTCCTCCTCCTAATCTCTATTTACAAATAATATAAAACTGAATAATAGCAGTGTAACCGAAAATGCAAAACTGCATAAATTTTGTTCTGTTCAGTCACGAGAGCTCCTGACCACTATTGTATGGCCAAAACACGCACAATATGCCGTACTGTTTTTAGCAACAACAAAAAATGGTGACCATTTACAGACATGTAAGATTTCTTCCTTTACGTGCTCGAATATTCCCCCAGGACACCGTGCGCCTTCCAGTGAGTGGAGCAAATATCTCTTGAAATTATTTTTTGCGAATGCGCGCTTGAAAATGAGAGTGGCACGGGGAAAATGGACTAAATTATCGACCTCAAAAATGTATATTAGTCAAACGTCACTATTTA
This sequence comes from Locusta migratoria, assembly GCA_026315105.1. NCBI lineage: Eukaryota > Metazoa > Arthropoda > Insecta > Orthoptera > Acrididae > Locusta > Locusta migratoria. The sequence goes on from CM048748.1 coordinate 274,303,633, forward strand.
GACAATATTGTGTAAGTGTTGTTGCCTTGTGGCAACAGACGAACGCTTATGAAAGATGAGAATTAAAAGCAACAGCAGCAATGTATATGTTCGTGCGGCTTGCGTTTGTAGTCCTGGGGCTTTGTTGTCATGTAAGAGCCAAAACATGGGAATGCTAGCACAAAATACTTAGACAATAAGAAAACTGCCAACAGTTAAGGGGATATCCATTGTTAAACTTTTTCACGAGCCAAGATTTACTTTGTATCATACGGTCACCTGCTTTAACTCACGACAAAGAACTGATATCCATCGTTACACCTATGACGGAATAATGTGTGACAGAAGACAGTATAGACAAACTTCAGTTTTAATCCACTGGAGCAACTAAAATTACTTAATCGCGCTAACTTAGTTGCCGCACTAGATTATAAAACTATTATCAGCCAAATGTCAGAGTCTGTCGGGAATATATTAACGCGAAATGTGTGTGTACGGAGTACGACGCGCGTTGTTTACATTCAGAATGTGAAAAACTAACAAAATGAACATATTTATTTTATAATCAAAGTATGTGGTTTCCCCTGTTTCAACGATTTCAACACTCACGAACTGTCGCATAGTAAATATTCCGAACGTATTCTTCTGTAAACTATCAGTCAAACATTCAGAACATAATCAGCCTACAGTGATGTCAAAATAATAACCCTGTTGCAAACAAATGAACATTCAAATGTGGTTAATTTAAACGCAGTCGTTGCTTTATTATTACAAAATAGAACATTCAATAAAAACGAACACACACGTTACATACCGGTATACAATTCGCTTCCACCGGCGCAATAGAAGCAATGAATGCATAGGTAAATATGTATTTTCTATAACTACACAAAGTTGAATTGCTTTCACTTTGGTGAAATATCTCTGAATATAGGAAATATTTTGGAATTAAATATATGATTCTCTAGCAGCAGAAAAAAACTTCAGTTGCAGAAAGTTCACCTCTTAAGCGAATAACAAGTCTGAATCTTTGAACATAAACTATAATTAATGTTTACAGAACAGATGTTGTGTCACCACGGCCTTTAAACGAATTATATTTATGTAAACATGCATGCAGTCGGCAAAACAAACGGGCAACATTTTAACTCTCAAGTTTTGGCGCCACATGAGACACCTGAGATATAGCAAAAGCTGTTTTTCTTTTAAAAGCTGCTCAAATAATCAATAAGCAGATAACAGACGCGAATAACAAATCTTAGTCATTAGTGAAGTCTTACCACTTCTCTGCATTTTCGTTGGATATCCACTTCTACCCCAAATTCACATAACGAGCGAACCTAGCACTCTACTGCACACAACACTTGCCAATGTTTTCAAGATGCCTTTCACTGCCAGGGTGACCAACATTCCGCAAGTAACTTTGTGTCAAACAGAGTTCCAGTGTAGGAACAAAACAAATGATAATCTACGAGCAGTACGAAGTTGATGTTTACAGTTCCTTCATGTTAATGACAACAGCTTCGTGTCAAAAAATAATTTTGTGTGGCTAAGAGGTATTAAATGAATGCATTTGTAAATCTACAATATTTTAACGATCAGCTGTAACGCTAGCGGACATACGTACCTTAGTGGTATCCGTAGAAAGAAGACTACTGTCAAATCAAAATACCTTGAAATGGTGTTTAATAACATTTTATCCTATAAACAAATCATAAAATCCTGTGACCCCTGGAATTTACCTTATAACGATAGGCACTGATAATGTATAGTATCGCAATAACAATTGAATATGCTAACGCTTTTTGTTTCTGTAAAAACAAAAAAACAAGTTTATTTTACGTGTTTACGAAACGGAAATCCTTAAGCGGTTAGAAATATTAGTGACACTTACAAGCACGACACCGAATTTAGTGCTTGTGGTAATGCATTGTATTATTTGCCATTTATATATAATAACTTTCAAATAACTAAAGTCCCCAAGGAATATTGAAGTTATATTTGCTACTGTGCCCTATTTCAGCTCTGTGAATCTTTCAATACTTCCTGGTTGTAATTTTTCAAGGCTGATTTGTTTATTTCGTTAATAGCCTTTTTCAATAGCTATTGTATTTTCAAGCAGCAAGAGTAAAATGTCAAATTTGAAGAACATTTACTAAAACTTTCAAATGAAAACAACAATGATGAGGATGACGAATAAACTTTCTTAGTGCACTTACGGTGTACTGCATCTCTTCTGCTGCAAGTGGTTATTGTTAATTTGTTATCATTTTTTTGTATCCAGTCAGGTGCACAGTCACGGTGTAGTTAGTTATCTTTTGTTGGAACATGTTGCAGTACAAGTTGCTCCAGAAATTGTTTACTAGTTGTCACTGAACATTAAGATGAGAATTTGTCTTTGAAATTTTTATTGAAATACATCCGTCCATGTAGGCTTACTAGGAGGCCTCTGTTTGTTCTTTTTGTAAGTTCACTACCTCTCTTGCTGTCTGTCAATCTCATGTCATTTGCTGAGTTAAATATTCGAAGATAAATTCTCTTACTGTACATTACAGAGAAAGCCACACAACATAAGCAGCTGGCACATTGCAATAATACTGTTGCTTTGATAAATAACAAGAACACCTGATCCCTATTCGTTAAATAAGGTTGAATAATTCATGGGTAGGTGGTTATGTTATACCAAACTCTATTTTGAAGTGGCATGGTGATGAGGATGATTGGTCAACCAAATTAGTAACATCTGGTGACTAGCTGATCTACAAATAGATGGGACTGAAGCTAGCTGGAAGTAAACATACATAGAGTGGGGGGGGGGGGGGGAGGAATCGCATAAAAAGTGTGTTGACTTTGTCTATTAATAAAACGACATTGAGTTCCCTCAAAATAACAACAACAATAAAATGATGAATTATGATATGGCGGATGATGAACATATGTGACAAACAGAAAGAGAACAGAACACTTGTGTTTTTAAGTGACTAACCATGAGTTGTCACAGCTGTATTAAACATTTCGGTTACTCGTAGAAATCTTGTTACTGAGATTTCACAAGTTAAATGTAACTAGTATTGACGTCTGAAATCTACATCATCAGAAATATCAAGTGTCAATAAAATTCTTCAGATTGTGAGACTGCAGTCTATAAAACTGACATTTTGGCCCCTGTTACAAGTGGCATTTCTCTGTCAGACATATGCCCAGAGGATTTTGAAATATTGATGATGAGAATTTTATTAACAGTGACAGCAACCATGGAAGACTTCACATACAGAAATAGATGAGGTTGGAATAAGGTGGAAGTTCTCAAAGGACTCATATAGAAGAGACTGTGAAATGATTGTGGGCATTAGAAATTGTAGTGACAATAGTTGACAAGTGAAGACGATAGAAGGGTGTGTGCAAAATAAGCTTAAAATTATTATAATTGAAAAATTGGAGATTGCTGCCCTTTATCCACTAACCAATTGTATTAATAGTATCATAATCATAGGAAAGTATTTTTGAGTTATTTACAATCTAAAACCCAAAACTACTTTTGCTTCTTCCTCTTCCCTCCTACTTGATGAAGGAAATTTCTTTTCTGAAACATTGCTTCAGTTTTTATTTTGGGTCATTTATAGGACGCGATTCCACCCATCAGCTTTGACCCGTGATGTCATCACAGTGCGTTACTTTTATGGCGCATGCGTGTTTGTAGGTGTGAGTAACCTTGTGGTGGTTGAGTTAAAGATGACAGTTTGTTTACAAACAGGATAGATTATCGATTAGCCTAATATTTTGTGTTTAATATTTTGTGTTTAAAAAGTGATCTGTAGCTTCCTTCTGATGGTAAGGTTAACAGAGGGGTCCCCCCCCCCCCCCCCCAGCAGGAATACCTTGACAGAATAGAAAGGATCATGATGAAACTATTCAGTTTAGCCTTTAAAGTGCATGGATGAATACTACGATCATTGAATTCATGTGGCAGATTATTAAAATGGATGTAGAAGAATACTGCACACCTTTTTACAAAAAGGGTCAAGGAGGTGTGATCCAAGTGCAGATTTGATTTCTGTATAGCATTAATAGAATGAAAGTTGCTAACTCTTGGGAATAACAAAGTATTATCAACAACAAATGACATTAAAGAAAACATGTGTTGAGAGGCCAATGTCAGAATTTCCAAGCTACTAAACAGGAGTTGACAAGAGGTACACAAGCTTACCCCACATATTCCTCAAACTGCTCGTTTCTGTGCAATAAATACCCTTTTTGAATTAGAGGAGTTACCTAACAAAATAAAACCTTATGTGATAAGTTCATGAAAAATATGCAAAGTAGGCTATTTTTCATGTTGAACTGTAACTTATTTCTGAAGTGGTTCTAATGGTAAACAGCATAGCATTTAGTTTTTGAACAAGATCCTGAACATGGGCTTTCCACAACTTACAATGTATCTGAATGCCTAGAAATTTGAACTGTTCATACTGACATATCATGTGCCCATTCTGTGTAACCAAAATGTCAGTTTTTGTTGAATTGAGTGTTAGAAACTGTAAAAACTGAATCTTACTGTGATTTAGCATCAATTTATTTTCTACAAGCCATGAATTTATTTCATTAACTGATTATTTGATACTGCATCAATATTGCCAATAACATCTTTGATTACCTACCAAGCATCAGCAAACAGAAATATATTAGAACTATATGTTATACTTGAAGGCATTTCATTTATATAAACGAGAAACAACAGTGGCCAAGAACAGAACCCTGGGGTACCTCCCATTTAACTGTGCCCCATAGGCATTGTGTAACACAACTTTATCAACACTGCAGAAGTTCACCTTCTGCTGTTTGTTATTGAAGTAAGTGGCAAATCAATTGTGAGTTTCTTCCCTTACTCCACACTGTTCCAACTTCTGCAACAATATTTTATGATCAACACAAACAAACACTTTTGTTACATCAAAGAATATACCTAGAATTCACAATTTTTTATTTAATCTATCAAGTGCCTTACAGAGAAAAGAAAATATAACATTATAAGTTTGTAAGCCACTTCTGAAACAAATGGTACATTCAATTATCCTCGAATATAGAGCCTTTTCAATAACTATAGCAAAAACTGATGACATAGGAGTAGGTCTAAAGCTGTCTACATTATCTCTTTCTCCCTTTTTGTAATGTAGTTTATTACTGCATATTTCAAATGTAAGGCAAACTGACCGTTCCAAAAAAGAAAAATTACAAATATGGCTAATCACTTGGCTAACAGAGGCAGATCAGTACTTCAGTATTTTGCTAGATAGTCTGTCATATCTGAGGACTACTTCAGGCAATAATCTCAGAATGCTATTTTCTAAGGGAGTTATATGATTACCTGTGGTTGCTAAGATTTTGTTTCATTCACCTGCTATATTCAGAAAGTGATTATTAAATACTGAAAATATGTCTGACTTGTCAGTAACAGATAATCTCCATTACGAACGACCTTGTATTCTCAACTCTGCGCTGCTGAGCAGATACTTCCTTCATGACTGATTATATGGTTTTAATTTTATCCTGAGAATTAGCTATTCTTTCTGCATGCCACTTACTTTTTGACTTCTTAATGACATTTTTCAGAACCTTACAGTACTGTTTATAATAGACTACTATAGCTTGATTCTGACTGCTTTTAATATTTTGATAAAATTTCTGCTTTGTTCTACACAATATTCTTATTCCTCTTTTCAGCCACCCAGGCTGCCTATTAGTGGCAGTACCTAGTTTTTAGTATTCTAACAAAAGCAGTTTTCAAAGAGCATGAGAAATGCAAGGAAATAATTATATTTGTCCTCTATATCATTAGCATTATAAACATCCTGCCAATCATATTTCTTAATTATGTTAGAAAAGATCTCTATTATAACTGGATTAGCTTTTTTAAATATTTTATAATTATATTTAACAGATGTTTGAGCACAAAAACCATTTAAAGTTAAAATTTGTGTATCATGATCTGAAAGGCCATTCATTATTCTATTAATGGAATGCCCCTCCAATAATAATGTATGAATAAAAATGAGGTCTATGATTATGTGTCCCCCGGTACTCTTGTTGGAAAGAAAACTGTTTGCAATAGGTGATAAGAAATAAAGAAATCTAAAAGCATCCTTTTCCTTGCACAATCACTTACACAATTCATGTTGAAATCACCACATATGACAAATTCTTTGTACTTCCTTTCAGGTGAACATAGAACCATCTCTAGCTTGAGCAGATATGGTTTAAAATTAGCATCAAGGGACCTATGAATAATAACAATTATAAGATGAATATTCACAAGAGTAAAACAAGTGCAATGGAGTGTAATGTCAGAAAATCAGGCGATCTTGAAGGAATTAGATTACCGTAGGTAATGAGGCAATAAAAGTAGTACATGAGTTTTGTTATTTGGGAAGCAAAATAACTTCTGATGGCCCAAGTAGAGAAGATGTAAAATGCAGAATGGCTATGGGAAGAAAAGCATTTCTAAAGAAGCAAAACTTGTTAACATCCAATATTAATTTAAATGTTAGGAAGTTCTTTCGGAAAGCATTTGCCTGGAGTGTAGCACTGTATGGGAATGAAGCGTGGACGTTACGGAGTTCAGACAAAAAGATGATAGAAGCTTTTGAAATATGGTGCTACAGACGAATGATGAAAATTACATGGGTAGATCACGTAACTAATGAGGAGGTGCTTAACCAAATTCTAGAGAAAAGGAGTTTCTGGTGTATCCTGACTAAGAGAAGGGATAGGTTGGTGGGACACATTCTGAGACATCAAGGAATCGTAAACTTTGCATTAGAGGGAAGTGTGTTGGCTAAAAATCATAGAGGGAGACCAAGAGACGAATACAGTAAGCAGATTCAAAAGGATGTAGGTTGCTAAACGTATTCTCAGATGAAGAGACTTGCACAGGACAGGGTAGTGTGGAGAGCTGCATCAAACCAGTCTGTGGACTGAAGACCACGACGACAACAACAAGTTTAGATTCACTACATTCAATCACACCTGTACAACATTCAAATATATGTTCAGTGTTAGAAACATCGATAGACTCAGTTTTAAAACCATTTTTCTTGTACATGACCACTTCCCCATATTGCAAAGAACTCTAGAGAAACTGGCAGCCAACCCTGGTAACGGAAAGCTCTGAATTGTAGTGTTATTCAAGAAGTGCTCTAAAATAGCAATAACATCAGAGTCAACATTTAAAAGCAGTTCACTAACTTTATCTCTTATGCCTTGTTTAATCCTGTGAAATATGCTAATTCCTCCGTTATTTGGATATGTGACATTTGCTGAATGTGGTACTATCTTTAAGCAGGAATACTTATCAGCTGACTTCAGTCTAACAAAAAGGTGCAGCTACTACAGGAATTTTCTCATGAGTGATCCCTCACTCCCCACTACACTGTTACCTATAAGCTTTGCCAACCTCGCCTTTGAATACCTATTGAGATGTAAGCCGAGTCTAATGAAACACAACCTGCTGATAGACTGAATTAGTACCTCTGAAAAGTTAGTGATTCCTTCTGCCATCATTGTCTCCCCCAGCTTGATGTTATTACCTCTGACAACTGTAGAAAGACAAGGTTGATCATGATGCTGAAACAGTCTCATGAAATGCACATTTGTGCCACCAGTTTCAGGAGCTCTCTCTTCCAGATCACCACCTACTAGATACTCCATTACTCCCCAATATGCCTATAACTGCTGGCCTATAACTCTCCCATGCAAGTTACATAAAAGCAAACCGCTTTCTTTCTATTAGCCTTTTCTGACTGTTTTAAGTTTTTTAGCAGCTGAGATCTGCTTCTTATTATCTGCCCCTAAAGTGCCTCTCCACTCAACTCTGACAGTTGGTCATACCTATTGTTCACACAAAATTTAAAACTATGTGAGAACCTCCTCTTCCTAACTGCCTTTTACCAACTGCCAGTCGCATCCCCCAAACTCCCTCTTCAACCTATCTAATTCCTCCTTTTTGTTCTGCAACTGCACCTGAATGGCACAGATCTTACACTCCTGTTCCTCCATTAACTTATTCTTGCTTCATAATGTGCTAGTGCCCACTGCATATCCACCAATGAAAATACTTCATACAAATCTCACACCATAACACACTGCTCATGAATCTATGGCAAAGTCCACACTTCTCACTCACTGTAAAATTTTACAGTAGTAAATAACAAAATAAAACACAAATTCTTTCTCATTTCTGATACTACACAAGTACGATTTTATAAGTTAACTATGGTAATCCAAATTTCACTCTCTTAGTAATAAACTGCTGTTAACAGTATTAATCTACAATAAATAAAACTACAGTGGAAACTTCACACTACTGGTTGTCTAAAACAAAGAAAATAAAGCACCCCTGATACACCAACAAAACTGAACATGTGAAAGCACAAGAAGTTATTGGCACAGTAAGTGAAATTTACTCTACCGCTATTACACCAAGAACAGCAAGAAACACTGGTTAAAAATATCCAAAACAATAATCACTAAATGTCATGCACCAAGATTTCTTCAAAAGAACCAAATTTAACAAAGGATAAAAATGCAGCTCTCGGTCGCAAAATTAAAAATTTTCTGACCGAGGGCTGCATTTTTATTCTTTGACATTGTAATAGTCACTGACAATAGCAGCTATGTTTGAAATTTCCAAATTTAGTAATTAACTACCAGGCACAAATAACTTTAGGAACATAGCTTTTGTTGACCACTACAGCTGGAATTGCTTGCTGTGAAATGTAAACATGGGACTGAGTCTCAATGCATAGTATGCACAAACACAAATAACACACAACTCTAATAAAAAAAATGGCACAACAAACACTGAGACGAATGATAATCCACTAATTAATAATATAGTAATAAGTACAGTTTACAACTCACCACAAAGACGTGGCGATGAGCTGCGACACGCACATATAAAAGACACACACGTACAACACTTTCAGCTATCGGCCATGGGCTTCTTCAGAAAATAGAACATTCTTGCAATCGCACATTCATACAACCATCACCTCTGGCTGCCACACTTTGAGGTGACGGTTGTATGACTGTGTTGTGTGCCTGTGTGAATGTTCTATTTTCTGAAGAAGGCCACGGCTGACAGCTGAAAGTGTTGTATGTGTGTGTCTTTTGCATGTGCCTGTCGCAGCTCGTCGCCATGTCTTTGTGGTGAGTTGTAAACTGTCCTTCTTACTATAATATTAATTCTAATCTGGAATTTCTACTATTATAAGATTAGTTCCACTAATAAATAACTTATAGAAAAAATATTATCACAAATACTCGTGTAAATAACTAACTGAAACCAATAAACTACCAGGTGATCAAAAAGTCAGTATAAATTTGAAAACCTAATAAATCACGGAATGATGTAGATAGAGAGGTAAAAATTGCCACACATGCTTTGAATGACATGGGGATTTATTAGAACAAGGAAAAAAAAGTTTTAAAAATGTCCAACAGATGGCGCTTCATCTGATCAGAAAAGCAATAACTAGCTCAACAAATTAAGACAAAGCAAAGATGATGTTCTTTATAGGAAATACTCAATACGTTCACCATCATTCCTCAACAATAGATGTAGTCAAGGAATAATGTTGTGAACAGCACTGTAAAGCATGTCTGGAATTATGGTGAGGCATTGGCATCTGATGTTGTCTTTCAGCATGCCTAGAGATGTTGAGCGATCATGATACACTTGTGACTTCAGGTAAACCCAAAGCCAATAATTGCACGGACTGAGGTCTGGGGACCTGGGAGGCCAAGCATGACGAAAGTGGCAGCTGAGCACACGATCATTACCAAATGATGCGCGCAAGAGATATTTTTCACATGTCTAGCAATATGGGGTGGAGCGCCATCCTGCATAAAATCATATGTTCCAGCAGGTGTTTATCAGCCAAGCTGGAGATGATATAATTCTGTAACATATCAGCGTACCTCTCACCCGTCATGGTAGCAGTTACAAAACCAGTGCCATCTGTCGGACATTTTTTGAACTTTGTGTTTTTTTGTTCTAATAAAACTCCATCTCATTCCAAGCATGAGTGTCAATCTTTACCTCTCTATCTACATCATTCTATGATTTATTAAGTGGTCAAATTTATGCTGACTTTTTGATCACCCGGTATATATAGAGATCGATTTGAACATGAACTAAACCATCATATGTTCAGCAGGCCATGGATTTATGTTGAAGTAAACAATCAAAGGTATCACACAGTCAAAACTGCTGAAGACTTGTTGTAGCCCTATGACTTAACTTCTAGCAGAGTATGAGAGTATGTATGTAATTAACTGTTTATCACGGACACAATCAATTTTGTAGAAATTTATTGTAGGATATGAACAGTTCAAGCTTGCCATATAATATCACATTACATTGAGTAAATTAATTTATTCACTTACAAGGTAGTACAATTGTTCCCGGGTACTGTAAATACTCATTTCTTCTCTTGGATGGAATGATTCGTACCAGAAGTTCTAGGAAATTTGCAACAGCCTACAATAATGAAGTGAAAAAGTGGGTTTATTGAAAAGCAAATGTCTTTGATATCTTTATTTCCACATACAATTTTATCTTTACTGTTCATCCAGATAGCTCTGGAACTAAGGTAGGCTCATGATGGTAGACTACAGTAGCCATTACTAGGCATAACTTTAGGAAATTTCATTATAAGATTGTAATTTGAACATTTATTTCATGCAAGTATACTTTAGAAAGTCTAATTTTGCAGTGCATATGTTTAACACTTACTTCTTTAGCAATAGCCTATGACAGTTTATACCATATATTATATTTGGTATGTAAATTGTTTTTGACTGGTCTAATGAATTTTGTACATGAATAATGAAATAAAATCTGATTACTCATATTTTATCTTTATTGTAATTTATATTATTTATTTATAAACATTACAAAATATGTACATATATAGTGATTGTTTAGTACATTATTAATACATGATATACATAATATACACATTGTTTACTAATACACCTGTTTACAAAGGCATATAATCTTTGGAATGTTGGAGAAATAAAACAATAATATCGGTTTGGCACTTACAAACTATTCTACTTCATTGATCAACAGTCTTCAATGACAATGTATCCCTATAAAAAGATGAAAGATTGGCCAAAAATAAAATATATGATTTTTCTGAATGCACAGAGATTTCTTCAAATATTTTATTTATTGAGTGAAAAACTACAGTTTGAGTGGCCAGTTACATATTAAAGTTCTGTAATTTCTTCACTCAATTAATTGTTGATAGAATGTCGAGAGATAAAAATTTTAAGTAGTCATTGTAATTTCTAGCATTACACATGGCATATAATATGAAATGCTGATGGATAGTTTATTTAGGATTATGCAATCATGTCATAATCTCAAATGTGAAGAAGTATTGTATATAATGGTTTTTAGTAAATATAGGCTTCAGTCAAAATTGTTTCAACTGTTGTACTGTGAATAGGATGAACACATTTCACAGTATTGGTGTTCATTTATTTTGCAGTTGCTCCCAAAATGCAATGCTAGATTGCAAAGTCTTTGGCTTAGGCTTCTCATTAAGAGATGGCATTGAAGTTGATATAATCTTCTGTTCCACCTGCAATTCATTTGGAGGCGATGACGAGAGGAAACTACTTTCATCTGAAGTATACCCAGGTGTTGAGTCATCCTCTTGTCTAATTATTCCATTCCTCTGAATACTTCTCGGTGGAGACTGGCTTGATTCATGTCCATGAGTGTATAAATTTCGATCCATCTGCGCAGGCAAGTTTCGTTTGAGGCCTTCGCGAAACTCCCTGGAGATACTCCTTGCTGTCAAGCTGTGTACCTGTGTTCAAATTAAATGTTAGTTAAGTTGATAAAAAAAATATCTTCTAGATTTGGAGTGTAGTGATACATATATAATAAATGTAAATTCAAACAATTCATTTATATACTTTTTGTAGCAGTGCATACATTAGTAATTACTACTGTCAAAATTGAAATAATTGTAACAGTAAAGCTCATAATCGTAAGCCAATTTACACTATCAAATATATTGAACAAAGTTTATTTGTCCAGTATATTTGATCTAGTGTAATAGAAAACGTTTGTCATATGTTGCCTTTCATCCAACTTAATTCATCACATTAGGACATCACCTTAGATTAGGCGAAAGTAAGCATTTGTCTTTTGTTTACTACAATGAGATATGCAACCTCTCAGAGCACTAACATCACTGCTGCTGTGTGATATCAGTAGTATCATGGGCAGCCCCTTGTCTCCCTTGGTGGGAATATACAAAATACCGTGTCAGTACGGTATGGCTTACGTTGAACAAAACACACGCACAGTGGAACTATACTGCACAGAACATAAGTGTTGCACCTGCCTTTTGCAATCTGCAGTGGCAGAACATTGCATCTCCACTGGACATATGATAGAATACAACAAAATATCAAATCTAGCCACAGCTACATCTTTCTGGTACTTCATCAAAAAAGAATCAGTTGAAATACATGTGGCAGAAAATTTGATAAACTGAGACAGCGGCTATCAGCTGAATAATGCCTGGAATCCCGTCATCTCTAAGATTTGCTCCAGACGAAGATACCAGAGGACTCTGAAGGACACGGCGAGCGGCAGTGCCGATGACATGTAGACTGCACGTCTACCAGCGAGGGTGCTGCTGCAGGACAGTGTGTTCCATCTGCACTGCAGTGTTCACGCATGTGCAGATTACCATTAGCGCACTGTATAGGGTGGAATGGAGAACATCTTTCTCAGTCCGCATGGCCCATCTGAAGATGGCTGACAGGTGTCAAGCTGAAGTATCATGTATTGGATGCAACGAAGACCAGATGCAAGCCCAAAATCTGTTTGCATATCAGTAATAGGGTGACCAACTATCCCATATTATAAGAGTTCTTCCATATTTTAGCAACTTTTTTTTCCTGTCTCCCTTATTTTTTGCCTGTTTCTCCCTTATATTTCGTCAGTTATTACTTTTATAACCTGACACCTGTGAGTTACTATCAATAGTCGAATTTCTCTCAGCGAGATATCTTGAAAACTTTTCTTATAATAATTGATACTGTTTCCAATTTCTTTTCATATTTCTGCAGCTTTTGGAATGAGTGGCTCCGTGAGGGAAATTTAAGTTTGTTTCTTGGTCAATACTGCCAACTCAAGGATGCGCTCGCATCATATCGATCAGGAGTTAACGTTTCTAAATCACGAGAACACACAGAAGTAACAATTCGCGAAAGCGAATTATAGAATTTAAACAGAAGCGTATCATTAGTTATTTATCAATCGACTCACCCAACATAATGATGCTATCAGTTTGAAACTAACAGAACCCACATACAAATGAAAACACTATCTGATGCCATTCCTGTCCAAAGTGGTGTCATTCCATACACCATTGAATTCTACCATGTTTCTTCACATTAGTCAAAGTCAGTGCAGAATTTTGCTTTGGGGGGGGGGGGCAGGGGGGGGAGGTTGAGCTCATAGAAATTTTGTCGCATTGTAAGTCAAACTGAGTCCAAAATATATTAAAAAAATAAAATAACCCAACATCATATTACACATATTAGGAGGTTTTTCCTCATGGTCTTGGAGGGAGGGGGGGCAGCAGCCCCAAAGCCCCTCATCCCCCCTGGATTCACCACTGGTCAAAGTATAAGATAGGCAGAGGGGTCAACAATATACATGTAACCCATGCTGTAATAAACAGTGATGGACTGTCACCTCTGATGTGCTCCACTGTTGCATTAGAGCTGAGGAGAACCCACATCTGTCCCGCAATGCCATTTCATGAGGTGTCTTTCTCCTTGGCAAGGAATTTGGCCTGGGTGGTGCAACCTGACCTATCTTGTCATCTTCTATGGTCTTCCATGAACCATTCTGCACATAATCCTTCCACTACAAAAACACTTTGTCTTAAATGAGGAGCCGGATGGCTGTCTCACATTATCTCATTTCAAACTCACTGATTTGTTGGTACAGTTCGTGAATTCATCTGCAAGGCATGCCTGCTGATGTCCTACAGAAGTTGTCTTTTGTTTATAGAGACTATGGCTAAAGGCACATTTTACTGGTATGTGGTGTTCCACTATGATATCGATGTTGTCCTGTGAACATGAATGTCCTATCTCTAGTCTTTCTAGGTGTTCTCTCTAGCTCCCCTCCCCCCTTCTGAACATGAGTGTAAATCATGCTGATTTGCCAATGGGGATATGCTACATGTCTTGCCAACAACACAGCCATCAACCTCTGCTTCTATCAAGGCTACATTCCAACAAGCAGGCATAGGGAGAATAAGAAATTTTCTGTATAGCTCTTCATTCTGTGATATGATACTCTGAGTGCTACAAGTTCTTAAGTTCTTCATCTATTCGTACACCTCTGTCAAATTTATACTAGAAGGACCCTATTGACATTTAAATATATACAAATAGTGTTTAATGGCAACACAAGGCTTATTCGGTAAGTAACTCTGGTCAGCTACTAAGAGGTGACAACAGCAACATATGTTTACATTATCTTAATGCTTCAACAATGTAGAGATAATTTTAATTGTTGCAAGTCATTATTGCACTATTCAGTATTAAATAGTAACTTGAACACAAGCGTTTTGGATTCAAGGTGAAAGAGAGATAGAACCTGGAATTTGTGTTGTTGTCCAATTCTTTCTTATGGAAAGTAAAAAAGCAAAAGAAATCCATGAAAGGTTAGTGTCTATATTGTGTGACTCATGTCATTTCTGTGAGATGATAAAACTTTGAGTCAATGACTTCAAGCAATGCAGAACAAGCAATGATGATGCACCAGAAAACATCGATCCATGATATTGTTTTGGCAGACAGGTGAGACAGCTATCATAGATAAATGAACTGGAATGGCAAAGGGAAAAACAGTGTTTTTCTATCACAATAAAGCACTAGCACTTCAAGCCAATTTTCTCTGCAAAAAATGACTGAATATCTTTTGCAACTGCTTCTACATTCATCCTATTCACCTGTCTTGGCAGTCTTGGACTTCCACTTGTTCCAAAAATTTCCTGACTGGACAATAGCTTGTAAGTGATGAAAAAACCTTCAGACGGTCAGTAACTACTTCGAGGATCTTACAGAAAATCGCTTTACAGAAGGAATTGTGAACCTGGAGAAACAGTGGGCCAAGTATATTGAACGAGGAAGGGATTAAAAAATAAATAAATAATAATAATAATAATAAAATAAAATAAAAATAAGGTCTTGATTGGAAAAATTAACAATTTTTATTGACTGGTTTCGACCTGATGTTGGTCATCTTCAGAACAAAATGTAGCCTGCAAGGATTAGTGCAAATAATTTCAAAAATGTCTAAGTACTACTTTAGATGTCACATAAAATACACACAGAGTAATGTTACGGCGTTTACCCATGTGGCCAGTGCTGGATTCGCCTGGGCTGGGCTGTCCTTTCTGTTCACCTGCCAGCTGGTAACTGTTGACTAGAGTCCATAAAGCTTCTGGTTAAAATGTGTATGAATTTGGCACGAAGTCAGCTGCAGCCAATGGGAAAAAGCTTCACGAAGGTAGGTTCTGAGTAACATATAAATTAATATATGGTCTGATAATAAAAATACATAAATAGAATTAAGAAGTATAATAAAAAAGGATAATGTAAAAATGCTGTTTATTAAAATAATGCAAAACAAACCTAATCAACAGGTGAGATTTAATCATTAGTATTAATTTTCAACAAAAAAGGTTACTATAATCAATATATATGCTAATGTGGCTAAAACATATGCAGACCCTACTTTATTATATTAAAACACTGCATAATTATAAATTTATGGTGTAATGCCATTTAATGGGGCGTTAGATATGACGCCATTACCATGGTAAAGGGAGGGTTAAGGATGGTACCAATTAGTGAAGCCAATGTCATGCCAAGAGAAGTTAAAATGGTGGGTTGGTAGTCAAAGACGTGTGTAGAAGGACACCGACTATCATCATGCATCAGTATCAAGGGTGAAGGTCATTAAGACAAATTTTTTCGAGTGCATAGCATTCGAAAATCAATAAAAATACCACAAATGACAGTGATGCATATTAAAGGGTATTGTAGAAAGGAAATAAAAGTTAACATCTCTTTGTCACTTGGTAAGATACTAATAAAAAGTTATACAATGTGTCTTAAAGAAAATAAAATGAACAAGAAAAGGTCAAATAATGGTAGTAGGATCTGTCTCTCTCTCTTTGGCCCTTTCTCGCACAAGCAGGGTCGGCACTGTGTAAATGTAGATTTGGCATGGGTTAATATTTATAGGGTGGCCATATGCCCTTCCTGCCACCCCATGCCCCCCAGGAGGAAATGTGTACCTCAAATGTCTGCATATAGTGTTATATGTGTGTGAAAGTGTAAAGTCTTACGAAATGTTTTCAAGTCTTGTAACTGAGGCAGGACTTGGGGACCAGCCTGGTATTCACCTAGGGGGATGTGGAAAACCACCTAAAAACCACATCCAGGCTGGCTGGCACTCCGACTCCTTTCGTGAATCCGCCACGTGGATTCAAACCGGAGCCAGTACACCTCCCCCATCTCGGAAAGCGGTGCATTAGACCACACGGCTAACTGAGTGGGTCTAATGGTAGTAGGAACTATTAGTATGATAATAAAATACTACAGATGTCAAGGTAGATTTTATAGTAGTAGAAACTACTAGTATTATAATAAAATAAAAAAAGTGCCAAAACAGAAGATAGTATGCTAGCACTGAAGAGAGTCATAAAGGGACAACAACTGTAGTCCCTGTTGTAAATAATAATAATAATAATAATAATAAATAAAATACGCAGAACAACAATATCAGGAATGCCAAAACATAAGATGGTGGTTCGGCAGATACTCTAAAGAGACAGTGACTGTAGTCGTGATATAGTTAGTAGTAGATGGGATTCCCTTTTTTTAAAGTAATATATATATATAAATGTATACATTACTTCTCAAACATAATATGTTGGCCACCCTGGATATGAACATTTGTACATTTGGATAAAAGGGGAAACATACCAGTATAAATAAATTTACAATTTGATTGTAATTAAAAGTTTCATGTATGAATTAACATGAGCCTGATTTTAAATGTATATAAGTCACCTCTACAAAGGTGCAACATAAAAGAAAAAACAGCATCCCAAGTTTCAAATAATATTTCCAAACAGTTCAAAATATGTTTTATCATGGAATTCTAAGACTTCATTAAGAAGAGATGATGGACTCTTTTTATGGTGAATGAAGATCTCCAGTTCTTCAAGAGTATCTAAGAGAGAACCTTTTGTGGCAGTATGTAGGATTTTCATGTCATGCTCTAAATCACATTCCGAATGTTTGACATTAGTTAGGTGTTGCCCAAATACGGATTTATTATGTGATGTACCTGTCATGTGTTCTTTGAACCTGGTCTTAAAAGTTCTACCAGTTTCCCCAATATATACTTTTTGGCAGTATCTACATTTCAGTTTATACACTCCAGTTTGGAAGAATGGGTTTTGGCTATTACCGATGTTGTGTTTTAGTTTTTGGGGCAGAGAATTTGTGGTAGAAAATGCTAATGAAATATCAGTATTTTTAAATATCCTATTTAACATAACCCATGTAGATCATTTTGGAGAAATACTTTTTTGTATTTGGTGGTGGTTGCTGCAACTGTATCTTCTGGTATAGATTGTTGACCAACTTTGCATTATAGCCATTATTAGAGAGCAATTTTTTTAAGGATGGAAATTTCTCTTTGTTTTGTTCTTATGAAAGCGGTAGTTTGTTCATTCTGTTCAACATTGAGCACAAGAAGGCTTTTTTATATTTGTTTGGATGATATGATTTGGCATGAATAATGGCATCCATTGTTGTAGGTTTTCTGTATACAGAAAAGATATGCTGTCCTTCGTTACTGGCGATTGTCAAATCTAAAAAATTTATGGTCTTATGTTGTTTATGTTCAATTATAAAAATGAGGATGGGGTGCTTCACTAATTGCTACCATCTTTGACCCTCCTTTTACCATGGTAACGGCGTCATAACTGACGACCCACTAGATGGCATACAACATATAATTATGCAGTGTTTTTAATATAATAAAGTAGGCTCTGCATAGGTTTTAGCCACATTAGCATATATATTGATTATAATGACCTTTTTCATTGCAAATTAATACTAATGATTAAATCTCACCTGTTGATTAGGTTTGTTTTGCATTATTTTAAAACACAGGATTTTTACATTATCCTCCTTTATTACACTTCATAAATATGTTTATGTATTTTTATTACTTTTTCACGTTACTCAGAACCTACTCTATGTAAAGCCTTTTCCCATTGGCTGCAGCTGACTTGGCGCCAAATTCATACACTATTTAACCAGAGGCTCTATGGCTTTTAGTCAACATTTACCAGCTGGCAGGTGAACAGCCAGGCCAGCCCAGCCCAGTCAAGTCCAGCATTGGCCACATATGTAAATGCCGTAACATTACTCTGTGTGTATTTTATGTGACATCTAAAGTAGTACTTAGATATTTTTGAAATTATTTACATTAATTCTTGCAGGCTACATTTTATTTCTAAGAAGACCTACATCAGGTTGAAACCAGTCAATAAAAATGGTTAATTTTTACAATCAAGACTGTTTTTGTAATTTTAATTATACCAAATAGATTGCTGTTCCTCTCCATCGACAATGTTGTCTAGATTAATTGGAAGGGAGTATGTTGAAAAATAAGGAAAGTTAGAAAACTCAAGATTGTTGTCCTATATGTTGAACTAAATTAATAATTGAATGGTTATAGTACTGTATACTGAACATTTAATGCAGTCAGATATTCCTCATTTAATGTTCTATAAATAGCTTCACATGTTTTTGGTATTACTTTTAGCGCTACACTGTAAAGTACAGTAGCTTTTTCCTGTGCATGAAATCATAACATAACATGAGGAGCTGCTGAACAGAACTGGGAAGAAAGGAAATTTCTGGCATGTCTTGACTAAGAGAAGGAGACAGATCACAGAACACATTCTGAGACATCAAGGAATTGTCTATTCAGCATTGGAGGTGTGTGGGGTAAAAATCTCAGGCATACCAAGAGACGAATATAGTAAACAGGTTCAGAAGGATGTAGGATGCCATTCTTATTCAGAAAGGCTTGGACAGCTGCATTAAACCAGGCTCAGTACTGAAGATCACAACAACAATGAAAACAAAATAACAGCAAATGCAGAATAACACACAGCATAATGTGTGATTAATAGACTATAGCACAACCTATTGTGAGATTGTAACAAAACACTAAATTTCATTTTATAGGTTGCTGCTTAAGCTGCAATGTATTTATTTTTTCACCATCTGCCCTTAATTGTAGTACTATAGCCACATCATCAGAGTTTCCCTGCATACAAATAAAAGCAAATCATAAAAACATTTGTGAGTTGATAAATTTACAATTAGAGAGCAAGAAAGAAACTCTATTTAATCATCTGGAGGATGATAGTCAAACTGAAAATTTAAATTAGTTAGAATGTTGGGTGTATCCCCTCATGTGTGGAACCTAAATAAGAAAAAGAGTAATTTTACCATTTGGAGGGATAAAAACAGAAACCGATCTTTAATACTTATACTGCTTATTTGTATGCTTTTTAGCCCAGGTTAGCTCCCATAAAATGTTTTGTAAAAAATGTAATGACAGGACTAATAGAAAAGGTGAAGGGGCACATAAATAAAATAAATATTTGGCAGAATTTTAACAATGGAAAATTTGATTGGATTGTCAGTAATGGAAGATAGATTACAACTCACCATAAAGAGGCTCGCCGATCTGCTGACACAACTTAACTTTTCGGCCATCACCTTTGTCAGAAAAAGAAACTCATACATTCATTCAATCACTCAGGCAACTATACACACACACAACCACCATGCCTGGCCACTCCAGTGCCACACACATTTAAACTGTGAGTGAGGTGGATAGTGGAGGAGGAAGGATGCTGGGTAAGAATGAGGCTGGGAACTTCAGTGTTGCATGATGGACTGTAAAGGCTCTGATAGGCGGGAATTTGAATTGCGGCAATGAATACTGTGAAGGGAAGGGGCAGGGAAGGATAAAGGGGGGTGTAGAGGAGTTTGGGGAGGATATGGAGAATTTGAAATGATAAGAATGACAAGGGAAAAATAAAAATAGGAAAAAAATGGGAAAAAGTTAGGAATCAATAAATAAAAAGTAATTAATGAAGGGGATATTGTAAGTGGTAACTCACAGTTGCGTGAAAGACATGAGAGACAGATTAATGAGTGGGGAAGGAGGGGGGGGGGGGGGAGGAGATGTTAGATGTAGGAGTAGTGATGGGAAGTTATCATAGATTGAGGCCAGGATGGTTGTGAGACTGTAGTATGTGTTGAAGGTAACTACCATCTGTGCATTTCATAAGAGCTGGTGGTGGAGGGGAGGATCCAGATGGCTTGGGTAGTGAAGCAGCCATTGAAATCCAGAGTGCTGTGTTCAGCTGCATGCTGTGCCACAGGGTGGTCCATCTTGCTTTTTACCACAGTTTGGCAGTGCCCATTCATCCTGACGGACAGCTAGTTCGTCGTCAAACCTATGACTGGACTGGAATAGGAAGTGCTCGGTGGGTGGATTTGGCAGGTTTTGCATTGGAGTTTTTCACAGAGATATGATCCCTGTGGTAAGGGGTTGGGGTTGAGAGTGGCATAGGGATGGACTAGGATGTTGTGGAGGTTAGGTAGGCAACAGAACATCACTTTAGGATGGGTCAGGAGCAGTTTGAGTACTACATCTGTCATTTCAGTGCATGATGACAGATAATCAAAGCCTTGACGAAGGATGTGATTTAGTTGTTCCACTCTGGAGTGATATTGGGTGACAAGGACACTCGTTTGTGACTGGTTAATGGGGTTGGGGGATTGGTTGTGTGTGGGGATTTGGCATGGGAAATTTGTTTGTGGGCTACGTAGGAAGGAAGGAAGCAAGCAAAGGGTTTAACGTCCTGTCAACAGCTTGGTCATAAGAGACGTAGCTAACGCTCGGAATTTTGGGTAAGGATGGGGAAGGAAATCGGTGGTGCCCTTTGAAAGAAACCATCTCAGCATTTGCCTGGAGTGATTTAGGGAAATCACGGAAAACCCAAATCTGGTTGGCCGGAGGCGGGTTTGAACCAACATCCTTCCAAATGCGAGTCCAGTGCATTACCACTGCGTCACCTCACTCGGTGCAGGCTAGGTGAGGAGGATAATGATTGTCTGTAAATGCGTTTGTGAGGCCTTCAACATAATGGGTAAAGGACTTCTTTTCATTGCAAATTCACCATCCACAGGTGGCAAAGCTGTATAGGAGGGATTTTTATTTTTTTTTATTTTTTTTATTTTTATTTATTTATTTATTATTTTTTTTTGATGTAATAGATGGCAGCTATGAAAGTGCAGGTACTGTTAGTAATTAGTAGGTTTGCTATAGATGGAGCTGTCAGTGAGGTGGAGGTTAACAATCAGGGAGGTGACTTGTTGAGTTGAGGAGGACCAAGTGAAACTTATGGGGGAAAAGCAGTTGAGGTTGTGAAGGAATGAGGATATGGTGTCCTGAGTCCAAATCATGAAAATATCATCAATGAACCTGAACCAGACCAGGGGTTTGGGGTTTTCGGAGGCTTGGAAGGTTTCCTCTAGATGGCCCATAAATAGGCTGGCGTAGGAGGGTGTCATACTGGTGCCCATGGCTGTGCCACAGATTTGGTTGCTTATTTTTCCCTCAAAGAAAAAGTAATTGTTTGTTAGGATGTAATTGGCAAGGGTTATAATGAATGAGGTATTGGTGTTGGAATCTGAAGGACATTGAGGTAGGTGGTGTTTAAGAGCAACAAGACCACGGGCATGAGGGCTATGGGTGTACAGTGAAATGGCATCAACTGTGACAAGTAAGGATCCATGAGGTAAAGGGGTGGGGATGGTGGAGAGTCTGTAAAGAAAGTGGATGGTATCTTGGGTGTGGGACGCTAGGTTTCGAACAATAGGTTGGTGGTGCTGGTCAACAAAATTCTTTCTGTGTGAGCACAGTAACCACCACAATTGGGCATCAAGGATCGTTAGGTTTATGGATTTTTGGGAGCATGTAAAATATAAGCCTGCAGGGTTTTGTTGGAGGGAGATAGATTCAGGGGAGAAATTATGGGAAGGGTCATAAGATTTTGACAGGGATTAGGTCATTTTGGGCTTTTAGGATGACCACATCCATGAAATATGCAGTATCAATTTCAAAGATCAGTTTTAGCCCAGCATGTTATTTGGTTGTATCCCTCCCTTCCCCCTCCCCCAAAATAATAACATTACTGCCTTTTATTTATGTTCATTCCATATATGAGAGGATACACCCAACATTCTAATGATTTTACATTGTATTACCGCCCTCAGGGACAGTTTTTTTTTTAAAGAAGCATCTTATCTCCAAAACCATAGGCAAGCTACTCCGATTAGCACAGAAAAGTCTACCGATAAACAAACTAAGGTAGGAGGATTAGACCATTCTTGTTTTTGCTAATGATCAATGACCTACCCTCCTATGTAAGTTCCAATACGGTGCTATATGCAGATGACACTACCTTCCTAAATTACAGCAATGACCTAAACTCACTTGCCCAAGCATCACATTGGTTTGGGGCAAATAGGTTTCTCCTGAATGAGGGCAAAACACAACAAATGGTAATTAGTCTTATGGACAAAAACCCATTTAATGATCCCATTTATGTTAAGTTTTTGGATGTGATCTTGGATGACAAATTGTCTAGGGGGCATCATATAAAATACATTAGTGCCAATTTTCCCAGTGTCATTTACTTATTGAGATGTCTTATGAAATGTGCACTAACAGACTACATTATAACATCTTACTTTGCATTCTTTCAAAGTAATATGTCATATGGACATATTATCCGGTGAAACTCAAGCCACGTCAAAATGTATTACTTTTGCTGAAGAAAGCAATCAGAGTGATTACATGTTCTCATCATAAAACATAATGTAAACCTTTGTTCTTTGAGTGTAAAATAATAGGTACTATAAATCCGTATACAGGGCGTATCTCTGAGGTAATTATGAATGTATTGTTCCAAGCCACCACAGAAATCATTGTAAACCTCGTGCTAAATAGTACACATTAATTTTGAAATTTAGACTTTCCTATTAGGTTTTACATTGCATTCAGTTCACGTTTCATGTATGGGTTACATGTTGAAGGAGGTGTTCGAAGTGTCTTCAAATGTTCAAATGTTTGTATAGTCTATGGGACTTAACTAAGGGGTCATCAGTCCCTAAACTTACAAACTACTTATGAACTACTTACGAACTAGGATGGCACAAATATCCATGCCCGAGGGGGGGATTCGAACCCCCGACCGTAGTGGCTGTGTAGACCGTGACTGAAGCGCCTTAGTCCCCTCGGCCACCGCGGCCGGCCGAAGTGTCTTCTTTGCATCTGGATGCAATACTGTGCTCAACTCTGCAATAAATTTCGAATTCTTTTGAAAACCAATGGATCATTTCAGAATTCTTGACAAATATGTAGAACTCTCTGCGCCAGTTTTTCAACCGTGTTAACGGGTGTGCTGTACACTTAGCACAGAAGACATAAAATCCAAAGGATTTAAATCCAGTGATCTTTGAGGCCAAGGTACAGATCCACCTCAACCTATCCATATTTGGCCATATCTGCACGTTAGATGCCATCTCACAGCAGCAGCAAAATATGCCGGAACTCTATCATGCATATACCATATAGTATGTCATTAATGAAGGGGAACATATTCAAGCAACGCTGGAAGATTGTAAAGTCTAAATTTCAAATTAAATTGCCCTAACTAGGAAAATGTTTACAATGATGTCAGTAGTAGCTTGGAAACATACATTCATAATTATCTCACAAACAGCTTGATTGTGGACTCATGTTTACTGGGACATTTTTTATTCTATTATCGTGTAATTTCAATCGTGTAAGTTTGCACCATCCTTTACGATACACCCTGTATATTTCAAGTGTTAATCAAAGAAGAAGAATCAACATGATGTAAAACAGAAATAATATTTCTGGTCACAATACAAGAAACAGTAAGTCCATACATATGTCATACCACACACCATCAAAGTCAATTAATAGCTATGAGATAGTGGGCCATAAATTATTTAATAAGCTTCCACAGTTGGTGTAAGACCTACCAGAAGATACATTTAAGAAAACATTAAATAAATGGCTTGTTGCAAACCCCCTCTTTGAATTAAAAAGAGGTTTTTGACTGTAACAGGAATTGTAAGTGAACAACTTGCATGTAGTACTGTTCTGTTTACCAATGTAAAGTGTTTTGCTGTATTTTGTCTATTGTTGTAATGACCTAATGACTGTAAAATTATTTTATAAAGGCAGTAGATGAGTTTTGTTACTTGGGCAGTAAAATAACATACAATGGTCACAGTACAGAGGATCTAAAAAGGAAAATGGCAATGGGAAGAAAAGATTTTTGAAAGATAGAAATTTGCTAACATCGAATATTAATTTAAGTGTTCGGAAGTCTTTTCTGAAGGTATCTGTGTGAAATGTTGCCTTGTATGGGACTGAAACATGAATGATAGATAGTTCAGACAGGAAAACAATAGATGATTTTAAAATTTGGTGGTACAGAAGAATGCTGAAGATTAGGTGGGTAGATAGTGTAACTAGTGAAGAGGTATTGAACAGAAGTGGGAAGAGAATGGTTTTCTGACATAACTAAAAGAAGGGATCTATTGGTAGGACCTATTCTTAGACACCAATAAATTGTACATTTAACTTTGGAGGAAAAGGCATCGGGTAAAAATTGCAGAGGGAGATCAAGAGAAGAATTCAGTAAGCAGATTCAAATGAATGTGGGTTGCCATTCTTATGAGATAAAGTGGCTTGCTTAGGATAGAGTAGGGTGGAGAGCTGCATCAAACTAGTCTCTGGACTGAAGACCACAACAACTACTTCAGGCCAGTTGAAAGTTTTATTGTTGACTATAGAGAATGTTGGGTCACCTTCCAAATACCAAGCCTAAAATATGAATTAATTTTCAGTAGATTTTTCTCTACAGTTTTTGTTCACTATGTAATGGCAAAGTTATCATAACACAATTGTTATATGATTTGCTATTATTTGTATACAGGGAAACTGAAGATGTGGCTATCATGCAAAAAACTTGGTGAAATAAAAACATACTGTACAGCCGAAATGGCCTCCTTCAATAGGACACAGATCTATAGCTGTGGATGCCGAAGTGCAAATTTATTTATTTATTGTTACAACAACTAATACTGGAAAGCTCAGAGATGCTCTGGTGTGACTGAAACTGATCAATGCACTACATATGGCAGTGTAATAGAGATATTTAGGGGCAGTGTGAAAATGTGCTCTAAGGAGAATTTTGTTTAAGGTGGATATCAACTTGCAAGGAAGTGTTCTACACACTACAATTTCTGAACTATACTCCATGGTTCAAATGAAATGGATAACTTTGGAAGAAAGTTTACATTCTTACAAAAGGCAGTTGCATAAGCTTAAACGTAAATTGCACAACAATTCTTTAAATTCGATTTTATATTTGTTGTAGTGCTGAAGAAGACAAAAGAGGTGTAAAGGCTTCCAATCATCCTCATCAAGTGAGGTGGCACAGTGGTAACACACTGGATTCACATTCAGGAGGATGGAAGTTCCTCTGGCCATCCAGAGTTATGGGACAGTAAACCCTAAGCTTCCTTCCTCTTTTCACAAGCAGTAGTTTTCTCTCTACCTGGCTGTTTTAAGTGACCCACCATCTCCAACCTAGCCATATTTTTTTCCAAAGAAGGAACAGACCCTAGCAAAACTAGGTAAAGTTTTTTCCCCTACTTTTGATGATCTGTTGACAATATTTAGAATTTCACTTTGTTGAATAAATGACCTAACATACTATCTCCTCATAATTTTACAATACAATAATGTAAACTTTTATAACTTTATGTTACAATTATTATCATCTGAAATGCCTGTGTACTACATTGTTTATGGTGTTTTTACTAAGGTATTGCATCCTCATAGCTGGAAACAATATATTATCTGACTTCTGAGCTACTTTATTTATTTTATTTTTTGAAAAGAGCCACAAAGACATTTGCACTATTTACACAGAGGTTAAAACTGTGCCAGACTTAGGCATTAAAATTAGTTTATACACCCTGCTGCCATTTGTATTGTGCAACAAATTTAACTTCGATTATGCATAGCCATAAGAGGACCATAGGATGTGTAGTGGTTTTTAACAGGTGTGCCTGCAAATAGATTGCATAGCTTTATGTGCTGCTGTGCAATATGGCAAAGACTGCATATAAAAAATATTACTTGCTGTGGAACAAGCTTTGTGTAGTGAGAAATAAATCAGTATTTTGTGTTTGGAAAAGCTGTGGCAGAAGCATATCATTGTGGTATAAAACAACATTTTGTCACAGTATCAAAAAACACTTCTGTAAATCCTCATACCATTTTTGGAGGAAAAAAGTGCTGAAGCAGTAAAATAGAAAGAATAACATTTTGTTTCTCAAAGCAGCAGTGTTCATTCCAGCACCACAATTCTCTAATGAAATGACTCTCACTTTCTATGAACTGCCTTAACATCTTTATGGTGACGCAAGTAGCTAACCTCTCGCATTGCATGACTTGGACTTAGGCTGTGTCTTCCAGTCACAGGACCCTCCATAGGAGGGGTTGCATCTGGGGTGAGTCTCTCTGGAGTTGATGTCCTCTTCAGCTTCCCATCTGTTCGATTCCACATTGGTGTAGGGCTTGGACACTAGAAACAAGAAATATGAGTTATGAAAATATTTAAACTTCTTTTACATGTAATTTATATTTGATTAAGCTTATGGAAATTCTCTTCTGAGATGTGAAAATATTGTTCAAAAGAGATAGAGTTGCTGGCCAGTACTTACCTTAGTTTGGTACTGACAATAGTAATACATACACACACACACACACACACACACACAGACACAAATGTCTATGAAATTAAATGTCTCCACTAGCTTTCAGGAATGAGAATTTCCTTCATCAGGTAGAAGAGGGGGGCAAGAGCAAGAAGACAAAACGAAAAGGTTACTTACAACCTAGGCCTTTGAGGTAGGATTGGATTTACCCATGGAAACATTTAATTTCTTCACCTTTTGTGTCTTTTTATGTGTTACTGTTGATGGTACCAAACTGTGTGTGTGTGTGTGTGTGTGTGTGTGTGTGTGTGTGTGTGTGTGCGTGTGTGCGCGCGCGCACGTGAGGGCTAGCACACACACACACACACACACACACACACACACACACACACACACACACACACACACACAGAGAGAGAGAGAGAGAGAAATTGGACAGAACTACCCTCCTGTTTCACTGTGTTTATGTATTTCTGCCACATATAACAAACAATCAGAGCGAAATTTCTTACCTTGACTGAAGAAGCTGATGAATCACTCTCCTGCATTCCTTGAAACTGTTTTGCTAGTCGTTTCACTGACGGTAAGAGATTGTAGACTTCACTATCTGATGAATTAACACTGCCTTCACTTGTTACTGACATTGTATCTTGTTTAGATGATGAATTTAAGTGTCTTTCTTTCATAGCTTGTCCAAATGTGTTGTTCACGTCACTTTCACTGTTATCTGATGCTGTGCTGACAGTTATTTCTGGACTTCTGTTCACAATCTCAATATGAGAAACTGTCTCACTAATATTTGTTTTCTTGTGAACTATATCAATGTTACCTTCTGTTCTTGGTTTTGGCACCGGTTTAACACTTCGTTTGCTATGTCCATTTTGGATAGTTTGCTGAGATTCAGGTGTCACTTTATTTTCTTTTGGGTTGCTACCATTGATTTTTTGATGATTAAGGACACCTGTTCGCATTTTGACATTTCCATTTTGTTTTATATTCTCCTTTTGTTCAACAGAATTCCCTGTAGTTTCAGGAATTTTATGTTTTGCTTCAACAGTGTTATCAAACTCTCTTGTTCCATTCATATTGTTATTGTCTGAAATGTTTAAACTTGAAATTTTATTCTTAATGCCCCCATTTTGTCTGAAGCTGTTAATCTCATCCATGTATGCTTCTCCAACATCTCTGTGTGTACTGCATGAGTTACTGCTCTCCTGACGATTCATACTTGAAATCTTAGTTTTCACAATCCCATTCTGCCATAAACTGTTTATGTCATCTTCATAAGTTTCAACATTATTCATAGTTTTTCCATTCGCATCATCTTTTGTTTTTGTTTTGCTAATCTCTTGAAGGTAAATTTCTGCTATTTTTGGTCTTATTTCACTCTTACTAGAATTAATACCTTTGCTGTTGTTATCATTTTTCACATTTTCAATTTTATTTATATTATTTGCATTGTCTGACATAACAGCCTCTGCATTTTTGATCCACATTTGTTCAGTTTCATTGATTACACTCTGCCAGCGAGCAATTTCACTTATCACTGTTCCAGGAGCCTGCAACAAATTGATTGTTATGAGAACAAAGGAATTTTTTTTAAAAAAGATGCAATACTGTATTTACACATAAAACAAGAGACTTACCGGAATTTCTGGATCGCTTTCATAGTTAACAGAGCTCTTTCTGTCTGGTACTGAAACTTTCTCAGTCTTACTGTGATGTACCTTTTCCTTTACACTTACCTGTAAAAAATAGATTATATTACTCCTGTTGGACTACTTCACATTAATAGATATATTTTTCTATTATTATTATTTGTTTCCTACTCTCATTAGCAAACTGAGATGTAGAATAGCTTCTCCTGTACTGTGATAAATCTAAAATTACTCTTGGACTTTGCAGCAACCAGGATGGCAGGCAGTTAAATCCCTGGATTTGGTGTTGTACTTGTTCCACACTAAGATGTGGATCCCAAATGGCCTTGTGTGCTTGAATGATTACAGAAAAGGCATTATGCAACTGGAAGAGCAACAGTATGGTATGCTAGTGAATCAACAGCGGGGAATTGGGAGCAGTGCCAAAGGAGAAATTGTATGAGCACCAGTGTAATCCTCTCATGGTAGAATGGGTCATTAGTTTTCAGATATGAGTCGTCCACTGTGCATGTCATATCCCTGAGATGTGGTAACCACGAATGTTTGGGATAGAAACCTCATTGAGTTTTGAAGTTAGAATAATGCCTCTCATTTGCATGTCAGATTGATTAAAAAACACAATGAGAACAGTTGAAATGAACTCATACACATTTAACATAAATCCCTCTAACATTTACACTGTATGTTGCAATTAATGAGTCACAGTTGCAGGAGTAGATTAGTAACAGAACTGGAAAATTGCTCACAGATAATGAACATTGTTCAGGATTGTGTATTGTGGATGTAATATTGTTTATGGCTGTTTCAAATGGAGTAACCCTTAAAACACCGAGTAACATGATTCACCAACTAAAAACACTAAGAGGGCTTAGGTAGGGAAGACCATACGATCATGGAGAGGTGACCATGAAAGCCCAAATAATGCAGCTGCTCTAGAAAACTGTGTCTCCAAGTACTGTCCTACATCTTAATGACATATGCATTCATACTCCACAATTCGACCAATGGTGCATGGCAGAGGGTACTCAGTACCACTACTAGTTACTTGCTTTGCTGTTCCACTCCCATGTAGATTGAGGGAAAAATGAATGCTTGTGTGTGTCTTTATGAGCCCTAATCTCTTTGATCTTATCTTTGTGGTCTTTATGCAAAATATAGGTTGGCAGCAGTAGATTTGTTCTGCGGTCTGCCTCAAATTCTGGCCCTCTTAAATTTTTTTCAACAGTGTTTCTTGAAAAGAATGTCGCCTTCCCTCCAGCAACTCCAATTTGAGTTCCCGAAGCATTTCAGTAATACTCATGCATTGATCGAACCTACCAGTAACAAACCTAGTGGCCCACCTCTGAACTGCTTCTATGTCTTCTTTTAAACCAATCTGGTAGAGATCCCAAACATTTGTGTAATACTCAAGCCAGGATCGCACAAGCATTTTATACAGAGTCTCCTTTACAGATGAATCACATCTTTCAAAATTCTCCCAATAAACTGAAGTCGATCATCTGCCTTTCCCACAACTGTCCTATATGCTCATTCCATTTCATATCACTGTGCAGTGTTACACCTAGATATTTAATTGACACGACTCCTTCAAGCAGCATACTACTAATGCTGTATTCGAACATTACAGGATTGTTTCCCCTCTCGTCTACATCACCTTACATTTTTCTACTTTTAGAGCTAGCTGTCATTCCTCACACCACCTAGAAATTTGGTCCTAGTCATCCTGCATCCTGCTACTATCATTCAATGATGACACTTTACTGTACACTATAGTTTCACCAGCAATCAGCTGCAGATTCCAACTCACTCTGTCCATCAGATCATATTTATATACATAGAAAATAATGACAGTCCCATCGCACTTCTCTGGGACACTCCTGACAATACCCTAGTACCTGATGAACACTCGCCATCAAGGACAACATACTGGGATCCTTTTCTTATGTAATATTCGAGCCTCTCACATATTTCATTACCTATTCTATATGCTTGTGCATTCATTAGAAGTCTGCAGTGCGCTAACATGTCAAACACCTTTCAAAAATTGAGAAATATGCAGTCTGCCCATTGCCCTTCATTTGTAGCTCGCAAGATGTCGTGAGAGAAAAGGGTAAGCCAAGTTTTGCACAATCAATGCTTCCTAAAGCCATGCTGATGCATGAACAGAAACTTTTCTGTCTCAAGGAAATTTACTATATTACAACTAAGTATGTGTACAAGAATTCTACAGCAAACTGATGTTAATCATATAGGTCTGTCATTATGTGAAGGCCTTTGATCTGCTTGCTAGTTTTACATAGAACCAGAATTACATAAGACCAGAATTTTTTCAGGTTCTCAGCAGGATCTTTTGCTAAGGTAGTTATTGTATGATTCACACATTGCTCTTTTTATAGACACACAAATATCTATTAAATTTTGGCTGATTTGATTTGCTTGACTTTTTTGAACCAAGAATACAACTGTCTTTACTTTCTCACCATTTTGAAATACTATTAATAAACCACGGTGGGTTTTTCCCGTCCTTAATCCACTTTGTCAGCACAAATTTCTCCGGCAGTTTATTTTACAATGAATTTAAATTTTGCCCATAATTCCTCTCCATCCACCATAACGGAACTAAATGATGTCCAATCATTCCTTAAGTGGCACACTAATAATTGCTTATCTGCTCTTTCTAGCACAAACACTCTCCTAGGCTTCTTGATCAGTTTATTACCTTTGGTGGCCATAGTTGCTATGTCAACATCATGATCACTAACCCATGTCTTAACAACATTGACCAGGTCTGGCCTATTTGTAGCTGTAATGTCTAAAATATTTCCATTGCATGTGGGCTGACAATTTAGCTCCTCAAAGAAGTATTCAGAAATTGTGCTCAGGGGTATTTCACAAGACTGCTTGTCTGTACTCCCTGTAGTGAAACCATAGATCTCCCAGTCTACACTTGGCAGGTTGAAGTCGCCCCCAACTAATTATGCAAGGTCTGGGTACTAGTGATTGACTCTAGCATTGTGACAATGGAAGCAGGGGGGCTGATTTTGCCTATACCTGTTATAAGTGTCTAGATAACCTCACAATCACTCTCAGCTTTGATCTCAGTTGAAACAAAATTTTTGTGGACTACAGTGAACACACCCTCTGCTCTAAGCTATCTTTGCAGTATACATTCCACTTCTTGCTAAATATTTTGGAGCTTCATACATCGGGATTCCACTAAGGATTATTTGAGCAATGTAGTAAATTTAGGAACTTTGCTTTTAATACTCTGAAAATTTATTGCTAATATTTTGACAGTTGTAAAGCCCTGAATGCATTCTGATGTCACTGCCTGTATATCGATTGATGAGTGTTCATCAGAACTAACACCTAGCCTAAAAAAAAAAAAAAAAAAAAAAAAAAAAAAAATGTTTACTCCAGAAATACTCTGCTACCCATGTAACTGCTTCCTTTGTGTATTGCACCCCTGATCTATCAAGGGGATCCTTACAATTCTCCACCTGATAACGCAGGTGCAGCCATGACTGTCACAGAGTTGATGAAACCTTTGGTTGAGACCCTCCTCTCTGTGGCCAAAAGCACATTCAACTGTGGCCAACTTCTCCTGCATCCACACATACACTGTTCCAGGCTGGAATGCCCATAATAGAGGCTAGATAACAACTCACCATACAGGTGACCACTGAGTCACAGACAGGTGTGTAAAATAGACAATCACATTCACACAAATGTTTGGCTCTTCCATCACACACTCACTCAGACTTAACTCAAGCATATATGACTACCATCACCGGCTGCTAAAGTGCAACAATGTGTGCTGCAGTTATGTCGGAGTGATTGTGTGAATGTACGAGCATCTGTGTATCTCTTTCTGATGAAGGCTGTGGCTGAAAATTAAAGTTGTATGAATGTGATAATCTATTCTATGTGCCTTTCTGTGGCTCAGTGTTCAAAATTAGTCATGTGTTATTCTTATGATAACCAAGAAGAAAATCTACATTAAACTCCCCATAAATAATAATTATATTCCTTTTCTCTGAAAGATACCACAACAAAGAATCCAGGGTTTTTAGAAATAGATGACAATATCCTGAATGGTACCTTAACTTAATTATGTTTGTAAAATGTTTGATTATGTAGTTTAAGCTCACAGAAACCTGCTTCTATATACTGCTCTTCTTTTTCTAAATTTTTTGCACAGTGATAACTTTCAACAGATGAGGTCTGTTAAAAAAAATATCCACAACTTTACCCACAAAATGTTTCTACGCTTACCTTTTACTTACTGTACATGGTCTCCTTTGAAATAGTCTCCCCACAACTGAAACAATGCACCCACTGCCGTTTACATTCCAGGAAGCAGTCAGGTTAGGACCCTTGCTGAATTGTGCAAAGTGACATCTGCAACTTTTCTACATCTTCCTTCATTGTTTGTTGTGTCTCTGTAATTGTTTTCACATTGCTCCTTTAACTCTGCCATCTCAAAATTTGCAAACTGTGCAAATGTCCTACTAAACAACAGCACTCAACAATAACTAACAGACATACAATAATGAAACTTTTGGCAGTTACACATTCAACATAGGCATGTGCAAGGATATTAACCCCATTAGGCTTCTAAACTCTATTGACATGGAATTATGAATGTTCCAGACTTTTTTTTAACAGACCTCATATGGCAACACCTTATCTCTTCTTACATTACTTTCTTCATCTAAGTGCAAAGTGATGTTCAGACAGACAGTACATCTATTACATTGTCAGTTTCTAAGTCAACTAAACAAACCAGCTCATCTACTTTCTTCTTCAATCCTCAGTATTTTGGTAAAATATGAGAATCTTGTGATATTTTAACATTTTTAGTTCCTGCCTGTTTAAGCTTCCATTGAGCTTAATTTCTTTCCATTTTGAGCCTTTGGACACACATTAGTCTAAAAAACAGGTCCTCTCTTGAGATGCAGTGTGCCCCCTCAAGGATTCTGCTATCAATACAGCCAGTTTACCTTTCCCTTTCCTAATGAGATCCATACCATGACTAGTGAAATACCACCTGTCAGTAGCACCAACACGAACCAAACCCACACCTGACCACAGCAGCCACTCTAAGCAGCTGATCTAACACTATATTAACCCTCCCTACAGACCTGTTCAACTTGGGCTTATCATATCACACGAGAATAGCCATGAACTCAGTATTTGTATGGTTTGTCGGAGAAGCTATTTTTACCAGAACACTCGCAGTGTTATAGCCCTGATTCTTATCAGTACTGTTTCCCACTCCAACCACTGTCACAACATGATCCTACTTTGTAAAGCATTTTCACAAATTTCTTACATCTTGGCTAAGACAAACACTTGGCTCGAAAAAGTTTGTGACCTGGTACATGTCATCGAATTTTTTCCTGCAAAATCAGGCCAACACGTATTCCATGGATACTACCTTCCAACATAACATTCCTCCTACTGTCTACTTTTTTGAAGCAGTTGTTCTCTTAGTGAAAGGCTGTTGGGTGTTACCTAGACCTACAATTAGACCTTGTAGTGTTACAAAATAAACTACATTTTCCTTCTGGATTGGCTTAAGTTTATCAAGGCATTAATTTGCATACGAGTAGCCTAGCAATGCAGTAGCTACTGCGAGGATCTGTCTTTGTTGCAGATATGACAAGCAGTCAGTCACTGCAAAGTGGATGCTAGGAGAAAGTGGAGAAAGTTCACAGAATAGATGATATATAAACTCTTTTGGATGGGAAAAATGATTTTTAATTGTCCTTGAGCCATAAATGACAGAAAAAGCAAGTGATGGTTCAGTTTTTAATTACCCTTGGGCCAAAAACTGCAGAAGCAGCACATAATTTAAGATCTGTTAATTATCATGGGACTTGTACAAGTCATGCTCAATATGCTATCCACCATTTTTCACTAGAAGTTGAAACCGATTAACAGCATATTCCAGAACATAGTGCAGTGTGTCAGGGATCAATACTTTGCACAATGGTGCCTTCTCTTCAGCCAAATTCACCATGTGGCCACTGAACTCAGTACTTTTTGAATAACCCCACAGCCATAAGCCACACAGATTGATGTCCAGTGACCTTAAAGATCAAGCTACAGGAAAATGATGGCTGTCATTTGGGAAATGGCTCTTGAGTAATTGCTTCACTGGCTTTGCAATGTGCAGAGGTGTGCGATCATGCATGAAAATGATCCAGACAGCCATGTTGTTGAGGGCTCAGAATGATGTGGTAGCATAGAAGATTTTTATTCTAGATACCATTGACTTTACAGTTAACAGGACCCCCAGGAGTCATCACCCTTCATCAATAATGTTAGTTCATTTGTGCAGTCATTCTGCCCTATGGTTCTGTCTGTGCAGCATTTTGACTGCAGGGTGTTACTTAAAATGCAACAGAAATGATTTTGTGCATTAGTGTTTTGAGACTGTGTGAATGAGTGTGTGTTCTGTTCTGACCATACTGCTGTGACAGAAAGGTAAGTTTGGTGTGTGTGTGTGTGTGTGTGTGTGTGTGTGTGTGTAACAAATTCATTCAAGATAGATTAAACTCATCACTGACATTTTTAACCAAATATATTTTTTTCCGTTCCAACTACTGGAAATGCCCATTGAAGGTTGTAGATTTCACTGTTGATTATGGTAAACTAAAGCAGCAGCATTTCATTGAACTACAATCAACAAAGAATCATATGGAAAATACATACAGAAGTTTCCATTCGGGTCTGGCTAAACTCCTGCTGTGCTTCAAATGCCTTCTTTGTTTCAGAAATGGGTTCACGGACTTCAGCAGTACTAATGTTGTTGACCTAGAATCAGATTAAGCATGCTGTTAATAGTCATTATTAACTAACAATCAAATATTTAGTGTAACACAAAATCCATGAACTAGATTTGTTTCATGTTAGCTGTGATAGTTATTTTTAAGCTAAAACACATAGATTAATATTTTTTTTCTCAATAATAGGTCACTTGTGTACTCAAAAATAGAAAAAAATAATGAACAGTGAAAACAGTGGAACCATTTTTTCAATTACTCAGTCCTGTCTCAAATAAAAGAGGACTAATTCTGTAGCTCTTTTTGATGTACCAACTTTGACAAGAGAGAGTAAGTAAAATAAAGTATTAACTGGACCAAAGTTAAGCAAATGTAAGTCATGTTTGGAATTCATTCCTTGTAATATGGTTCATATAGTTAACCTTTATTTCTGAAGCTCTATTAGTTTTCTGTTTTTCGTTTAATCAACACAATCAAGCACCTGCATGAAGTTACAACTACGGAAGCTGACAAACCAATACAGAAACCTACTTAAACAATGAGATTAGTAATTCCATACAAAGACGTAATTTTGTAGAATTACCATACATTTTTATAGAAAATTAGTTATCATTATGAATACCTTTAACAAATCTATTAAAATATTTAACTGTTAAATTGATTATGACTATTAATTGTAGATAGCTCTCTAATGAAACTAGTGACAAATGTAAATTGGAAGCCACAGAAATTGTATATGATATCTGGATTTCTCTGTTCCTTAGTTCTTTATGCTAACATATGGAACATCATAAAACAATACAGTTATAAACATGGCCTTATGAGCAGCAACTGGATGTAAAATATTGTTGGAACTGCTGCCCCACGAGTTGCTTTAACATAATTACAAAAATTTAACTAGATTTTGACAACACTACGGAAGTCATCATCAGAATGTAAAATTATCACATGACACTTTTACAGAAGTAAGGAATGTTTGTGTTGTATAAAAGATTAAAAACAATATGCTAGTTACTGGCTAGCAATCTGGACAAATAAAATTTTTTGACAAAGTAGCGAGCTGCTAAGGGGCTGTCGATGTGCCAGCAGATCAAGCCAGGATCGGCTGGCACATCGGCAGCTCCTTAGCAGCTCGCCAAAGTGTTAAAAATTTTTATTTGTTGAGACTGCTAGCCAGTATCTAGCATTCCTTACTTCTGTAAAAGTCTCATGTGGTAATTTTACACTCTGATGATGACTTCCGTAGTGTTGTTAAAATCTAGATAAATTTTTGTAATTATTTTAAAGCAACTTGTGAGGGCTGCAATTGTCAACAATATAATATAAAACAATACTAGGCCACATATTAAGAAAGAATATACTGTAAAAATGTCAAAGAGACAGACAGATGTGGCTTAATTTTTGAGGTCTGCAATATGGTAATTGTACTTGTACATATACATTATTACATAGGTTACAAAACATCAACATCTCTTATTAGTCAACACTTTTGAAGGTATCTGGATGATTAATATATTTCCAAGTCATACAGAAGTAGACTGCTACAGTTTAAAATTTAGAGAGGATAGGACACCGCAATGAAGAAAATTAATGCAATGTATTGGTTAGTATCATCCAAAATGTTAGCCCTGTTACCTTAACAGACTTATTACAGGTTAAACACAGTTTGTCACAGTCATTGAAAAGCTTTAGAGATCCAGGGAAGATAGGTTAATTCAATACAAATATTCAGTTGTTAATTAACATGAGAAAGTAATAATTGAATTAACATCTCAAACTCTATATTTAATTTTGAATGTCGAATATAACCACACTGTTTCATTCTGCTGCAATGTTTGCACCAGTATGATAATCTTAAATTCATACATATTAGACAAATGAATTCCATTTGCAGTACTTTTTCACCAAGCAAATGAGCACACATTTTCTTTAATCTGTATATTACAGTATTTATGATTTCAACAAATCATGATGCTAAAATGTATGAACCACTGAAAGAGCTACCCTATTCTCATTGCTCTTACACATACTATGTTCATAACACAATCATAACACAATGCAAATACTTCCTTTTTGTATAATGAAGGCATTCTTTATCTATTTTGACCTCCTGAATCACATACATTTGCAATAATGATTATATTCACAAAAGACCAAATGAAGTTCACAAGCAGCACACCGCTTTCAGCTATTCAAAATTTGCACTCCTAGGGGCACACAATAGCCTACATGTTAGTGTTAGAGTACAATGTCTACCTGAGGCTGTGAAAACTCTCCTGACAATTACTGTTATATTTGTGATGAGAAAAGACAGAAAAAGAGTCTTATTTCGTGATAAACATCTACTATGACTATTTTGGAGCGAAACTAGATGACATAAATAAATCACTGGTGCTACAGGTAGTGTGTGTGTGTGTGTGTGTGTGTGTGTGTGAAGATGGTTTACTATGGTTGGTGATGGGAAAGATGATTATGATTTGGCATCCATATGATGTGGTGGGAGCAACAGAATCATTCTGATTTCTGGAATTTCCACTTTTATAAGGTTACAGTTTCATCAAGGGAGCTGGAAGACTAATGAGTATCTGACCAACATTCTCTCAGAAATTCATCCTGTTTCACAAGATCTGGATATACAAATAGCTCAATCTCCACAAATGGTGTGGATGATACTTATGACAAAGATACCACATAGGAAACTGAGGATACTAAGTTTGAAGTAAGTACAAATGATGTAGTCCATGATCTGGGACTGACAAATAATAGAGCTCAAGGGGTCAAGACCTGAAAGACATTTGTTAGCAGCTGGTCTGTCCGTTACATTTTACTGTAAAAGATACTTGATATTCACACTATATTTTGCTCAGAATGACTTGTTTCTGAACTGCAGCCATTGGGAAGTTTTGATGGATATGTTCAAAATTCCATATGCACGTGGTGACTGGAGACTGTTTATTAACTATTTGAAAAGAAGAGTTGTTCTACATTTATGCATGAATACTTGTTAGTTATTCTGTGCATCTGAAGAAATGTATGTCAACACAAAGGTGCTTTTTACTATAGTTCATTATGAGGATTACAACTGAATGGTGTGTAGTGTTTTGAAAGAGTTTGGTATGATCTGAGACAAAAAGTAAGATCTAGCTTGTTCACCTAATTAACATGTTAATCGGATAGTTAGAGCAAAAACAGTTATCCTGAAAGTTGAGATGAATTTCAGGGTTCAAAAATATCAAGTGTGATCCTCTAGTGGAAAGAGACATACCACCACCTCTTAAAATTGGCCATAAAGAAGCACTTTGTCAAAGCAGTACCTAAGTATGGCAAGTATTTTAAATATTTATGTTACTAGTTCCTCAACTTGTCAGATGCTAAGTTGAAATAGGATTGTTCATGGGTCTGGATTTTTGGAAATCAATGCTAGGCAATTTCCTACATTCAGTAGAGCAAGAAGCCTGGATTGTTTTTAATGGCGTGGTTCAAAACTCAATGGGAAACAACTGTAACCCAGAGAATATCAACAAAGTGGAAAATAAGCTGACAAAATTCAAAATGTTAGGATGAAGTAACTTTTTTAAATTTGCACTTCCAACCTAAGTGCTGTCAGTGAGGAACAGGGTGAAATATTTACATTAGAATATCAAGGACATGAAACAACAATACATATTAACTTGGGATGTGCAAATGATGTGCGACTACTGCTGGATGTTTTACTGTGAGCACATTAAAGTGCCCTATAACAGGAAAATAATATGTAATTAAGGAGGTTAGTGCACGTTGAGAACTACAATCTCTGTGTGCATTTGTTCACTGTTTGTATATTTCACTTAGTGTTTATACTTGGATTCTACTTCCGCATGTTATATCAGTCTGGCAAAGTATTCAATGGGCGCCAAAAGTGTGTGTGATATGATGTTTTCAATACCTTTTTCGAATTCAGCAGTTACAAATAAACAAAGAATAATCACAGTTACAAAAATGTTTTTTCACTGCTGCATTGTGTAATTCACCACTCGCACCATAATTTACACAGTGACCTTTTATGATCGCTTACTTTGCCCAGAGCTTATTAATCTGCCCTTTGCTTATCTGTCAATTACATTGTGTAAAAGTGGAAGGAAAACACAGACTCAGCTATGGTGTGTTGGAGAGTTATCACTCTTAAAATTAGTTAAGTCATGCTCATACTAAACATAGCATCATTTACATTGCAGCAAAGAGTTTTGGACAAAGGTGTAAAAATCTAAACCTTGAGATACTACCAAAGCTTTACAGAAAGGCAGTTCAAGAAGATAGTATTAAATCACTTACCATATTAAAGAGCACTTTTTCTTGATGATCAGAACATGATGGATTTGCATGTTTGCATTTTACTCTTTCTGAATTCAGAAACATTAAATTGAAGATTAAGAGTAGAATCACTCTGTATGTTGTGAGATACAAACAGCCTGAACCAGTTGTTGCTGAAGTACTAGAAAAGAATTACTTTTCACTTCTTATTTCCTCTGTTAATATTTACTTGATACATATAAAAGACAAGAATCAAGTAAAGCATTCTAAAGATAATTGCTTTAGAAGGCAAAACACTATTATCCATGTACTAAAGCTGGCTGGGTAGATCCGATAGAAATAAGAAAGAACACTAATGTTTTCCTCCAGAACTCATGTATCTCATACTGTGTGTGCACTTGAGAAGTTCTCTATTGTTATAATGCAAGACATAAACAACAGTTAACTGATTGTCCATGTAGACTGTACAATAGTTATACTTAGAGAGAGAATACATCAGGGACAACACTGCATAAGAGAACACACAACTGAGAGCAGGTGCAGGCTGCTCTGAATTTATAGCAGTGAAATCTTTGGTAGACAGTGCGATGGGTGCCATGCTGTGTCCACAAATTCATAGACACCCTCTGCTGACCAGCCCGTGTCGATACTGTTTGGTGATCTTTTCATGTGGAGCATGCAGGCAGCATATTGGCATGCCATATATCTAGTCTTGCATACAGGAATATAGCATACATTGACCTTTTGCTCTCACCTTTCTCTCTGACATTTTAAGTCATTGATTTTATTCCAAAGAAGGCAATCCTGGTTTTGAAATTTATTGTTGTCTCATACATTATTGTGTGTGTACCTCAATAGTTTCATTTTTAGATATTAGTATGTTACTCCTTTCTAATCTACAATATTTTAAAATAGGTGAGAACAATTATTGTGATAAATTAATGTTTCTGATTGACAAACAGTAAATCATTGTACCATAGACTTCATGTTTCTGTGTCAAAAGACTGAACTGCTGTCTCCGATAGAATGCCACAACCATGGGAAATAATGCAATTTCTTAACAGCAACATGTACAATTTATTGTTTGGTATAATATCAACAGTTTCATGTGAGGAAACACATTAAATTTATGCTTTTATTCAAAGCTGTAATTTCCTCACAATATAAAACAGTACCTTAATTATACTTTTTATAAGCTTTGATTTATATTATTTGCTGCTACTACACATTGACTATGTAGATACATGTGAATCATTTATGGTACCTCTACTATAAATTTGTCATTCTGTGGGTATATTGTACATTTTTAAAGTCAAGGCATTGATGCTTCCTTGAAGAATATACCGATATCCAGCAAAGCAGTATTAAGTACGTTTTTGTAATATTTTGGAGAAGGATAGTTTGCTTACTCACCACAGAAACGTCCAATGAGCCACAGATACGTACAAATAATAGACAACAACATTAAAGTTTTCAGCCTTTTAGGCCTTTGTCAGTTAGAGACACGTATGTACACACACACACACACACACACACACACACACACACAGACATGACCGCCATCTCCGGCTGCTGTGGCCGATCTGACGATCGGTCGTGTCTGTGTGTGTGTGTGTGTACGTTTGTGTCTCTAACTGACAAAGGCCTAAAAGACTGAAAGCTTTAATGTTGTTGTCTATTATTTGTACGTATCTGTGGCTCATTGGACATTTCTGTTGTGAGTAAGCAACCTATCCTTCTCAGAAATATTAGTAAGTTTTTGTAATTCACTTCTCACACAAATTTTAATGATTTGTAACATCCCAAACTTTGTAAGTTTGGAAGTTGAAAGATTAATCTCTTAAAAATGATAAAGTGGAGTAAAATAAAAATAACTGTACAACTGACAACTGAATTTTATTCTAAAAAACAAAAGGACTGTAGCATTTAAAATTATTTGTGGATATTATTGTAAACTTCAAACTGCAAACACTGGATTTTAAAAGGTTTTCACCAACAGAAACATGCTAGGTATTGAGGTTCGGTGTCTGCAGGTGTAAATGTAGACTGAAAATATACAGATTTTCAGGTCTTCCAGTTTACATTACAATTACATGAATGTCACCCCTCTCAGTGCTGTTTATACGAATGCTTCTACACCAAAGAGCCAAAGAAATTGGTATTGACATGTTTATGCAATAACACCAAGGGGATAGTTGGAACACCTATAAAAGGCAACAGTTGTCTGGCTCAACTGTTAGATCAGTTATGGCTACTACAATGGTAGTTTAACACAATTTAAGTGAGTTGGAATATGTTGTTATAGTTAGTGCTTGAATGATGGGACACAACATTTCGTAAGGTAGTGATGATGGGGATTTTTCTGTGTGACTATTTCACTAGTGCACAGTGAATATCAGGAATCCAGTAAAACATCAAATCTCTGAGATTTCTGCAGCCAGAAACAGATTCTACAAGAACAGAACCAACAACAGTAGAAGAGAATTGTTCAACATGACAGAAGTGCAATCCTTCTGCAGATTTCAGTGCTGGGCCATCAAGTGTGTGTGCGGACCATTCAATGAAACATCAATGTGGGATTTTGGAGCCCTTCCTGACTACACGACTCAAAGCTTTATGCCTTGCCTAGGCCCATCAACACCAGCATTGGACTGTTGATGACTGGAAACGTATTGCCTGGTCTGATGAGTTGTGTTTCCAATAGTATCGGGCAGATGGAGACAACCTGATGAATCCGTGGACCCTGCAAGTCAGTTGGGGACTGTTCAAGCTGGTAGCTCTGGTGGTATGAAGTGTGTGGAACCCCTAATACATCTAGATATGGCTCTGACAGGCAACACATCCTGGTTGATAACCTGCATCCACTCATTTCTATTGTGCATTTCCATGGACTTCCCCAGACATGAACTTTGTTGAGCATATCTGGGATGCCTTCCAATGTTCATAAGAGAACACTACTCTTATGGATTGATAGACGGCCATGCAGGATGCTTGGTGTCAGTTCCCTACAGCACGACTTCAGACATTGGTCGAATCCATGTCACACCAGGTTGTAGTCCTTCCGTTTGCACGCAGGGGCCCTACGTGAACCAGTTTCTTTGGGTTGTCAGTGAATTTCTATAGATCCACTATAGTGAATTGGATAAGCTGATTCTTGAGGCAGAGGCATGCCACACTGGCTAATGCCTAAAAACAGTCCGTAGTGATCAAAAACCAAGCTTCAGGCTGAAGCGAGCATTCCATATGACAATCTTGACTTCATTGGAGATATTTTGTTTCAAACCTAATTACTTTCCTTCTTTATGAATCACATCAATATTTAAATGCAGGGCTTCAACATATGTACAAAATTGAAGGCCTGAAGTGAGCTAAAATTGATGTCACATTCATTATTACTAAAACAATATTTTAATTTTGTATTCAAGAGAGAAACTAAATGTTATGATAAAAATCTCTGGCCTCACTCTGATCCAGCAAAAGACCTGATAAAATGGCAACAGAGTGCCAGAACTGTGGCCTCTACTGTTATGATCGACAAACTGTGAAAAACCGAGCGAGGTGGCGCAGTGGTAAGACACTGGACTCGCATTCGGGAGGATGGTGGTTCAAATACACCTGCGGCCATCAGATTTAGGTTTTCCGTGCTTTCCCTAAATCACTATAGGCAAATGCCGGGATGGTTCCTTTCAAAGGACACAACCGAATTTCCTCCCCTAATCCTTTCCCAAAAATCCGAGCGTATGCTCCGTCTCTAATGACCACGCTATCGACGGGACATTAAACCCTAAGCTCCCTTCCTTCTTCCTAAACCATGGAAAAAAGAAAAACCAGATGTGTTCTTTTGTCAATATTTACTGCTTATTAACCTACATACACATATTTCTCTATGTACCTCCTCCACTCTGTCATTTATGTACTTCTTCCCACCTCTTACACCATGAAATTTCTTTCAAATAAATTTGTCATTTTACAGCACTCATCGACTCCGCTCTTTGAATTTTCCATGTACCCAGTGGCATATTAAAATATGGCCGGGGAGGGGGCGGGGCAATCCCCTCTTTCTGGGGGCATTTAAATCTCAAAAGCTCTTTCTCTTAGACTGTCGCGTGCCCGTTGTCCTGCAGGGGAGGGGGCTCCAAAATTCGAAAGCTATTTTTGTTGGACTGTCTCGTGCCTCTCACTCTGGAAGGCTTCAAAGTCTTGAAAGCTACCTCCCCTCCCCCTTCCAAGTAGACAGAGGGCCTCATTTTGTTTTCGAAACTAACCTGGTCCTCTGACAGCCTTAGTCTGCCACTGCATGTACATTTTTTTTCCTGATTCCAGATTGTAGTGACTTTAGGTCCTTTTTTGCCTCTATTTCCTATCTTGTTTGTCTTTTAATGAAAAAATATGTACAGTAAAATAAGTTTTTTTTACTTCCATTAGATTGCTCCAATTGTTGCTGCTTTTTATGAATGTTATTCACAGAATTAAATCTCTGTCAAATGTCCCCATATCAGTATAATCTTCCTCATCACCACCACCACTATCACCACCACTCTTCTCTTATCTACTGTGCTTCTTGTGCAGTGTTGCTCTTCAATATATTATTTACCTTTCTGTATAACTGCTAAGTCAATACTTAAAAATCCTTAACAAATATTTGAATGGAAATCTCTCTCTCTCTCTCTCTCTCTCTCTCTCTCTCTCTCTCTCTCTCTCTCTCTCACACACACACACACACACACATTTTCTGACTGTATATTTATAGTTGGGTCCAATAAAGTGCATAAAGAAAACATATTTTTCTATAAATCTCTGTGATTTTCTTGGAGAGTAATATTTATTTACACAACAGTTGTTGACATAAATGTACAATTTCTGATAATAAGTGATCAAAAATTAATACATTATTGAGTTATAATGTATCAATTACACAAAACCATAATGAAATACATGTTTTTGCAGTTATTCTCAGTTGAGCTTTACCTCTAGATAATACACTTTAGTAACTACATTTTGAGTTTTGTGCATGCATATGCCTATGGTGAACGGAAGTCATGCATGGAATAGTAAGTGCTGAGAAATGACAGTTGTACAATAATGAATTTTAAATAAAGCACACAACGTGAACTACAGGAGTAGCAAGATACAGTAGTGCAAAGTACAGATTCTACATCAGATAATTTCAGTTGTCATGCATAACTGAATTCAACATTT
Organism: Locusta migratoria; assembly: GCA_026315105.1. Lineage (NCBI taxonomy): Eukaryota > Metazoa > Arthropoda > Insecta > Orthoptera > Acrididae > Locusta > Locusta migratoria. The sequence goes on from CM048748.1 coordinate 274,348,598, forward strand.
ACAGGTTATAGCAGCATTTTGTTTTATAATTAAATACAACAGATTGTAAAACAGTTCTACAGTAATAAAATATGTACCCAACAAACATTGTACATCCTGCAAATTTTCAAACTTTATGATAAAATTCAGCATTACAAAGTTGCATTCATCAGTGAAGTAAAATTGTTACAGTGCTGTACAAATAGTGCACTCGTAGAACATGACCATTTCTGAAAATTCATAGTACAAGTAAATGCTTAAATTTCAGTTACTTTACATAACCTTATTAATAGTACTGAAACTGACAAGGAGTCATTTACTGATCAAAGAGATGTCAAATAATCATGTCCCCTAAATTTTCGAATCCTGAGGCTTCCTCCCATTCTAGTTGTAGAGTCTCCATATCTTGGTCTATTCAGCTTAAAACTTTCAGATCTTCGAATTTTGGATAAGGGTTCAAGAGTCCTCTCAACAACCTGAGGGACTGTTGGGGGAATAAGTCGAAGTGAGTGAGAAGCTGAATGGGTTTCAACCAGTGAATCAAGAGAACTACTATAACCAGATTCGGAATGAGGGTTTGTTCGTTCAGCATCTAAAAGGCGACACCCACTACTGGAATTGCTGACCTTTTGTCTCTGTGGTTTATCTAGATTAGCAATTTTTCCTACAGCTTCAGCTTGTTCATCAGGTTCATAAAGTGGGTTCATTTTGAAATGAGGGGAAGCACTTCGTGAGCGTAATGATGCATGGTGAAGGTCTCTTTCCATAATCTGCTTTTCTAGACCATATACTGCCAAATGTGCAGTATCACTTACCTGGGGTGTATTATGCCTTGGGGTTTGTTCTCTTGCCATGTGTCGACTGGGTGACTGTGATTTCTTCTCAGGCTCTGGTGTTTTGGCATTAACATAATAATCTCTCCCATACCTAAAAGAAAAATATAGTATGTAAAAATATGCTTCATTGTACACTAGAAGAAACTATAAAATATAACAATAAATTTCTTACACGTTTAGAGTTGACAATAGAGAACTTGTAAACAGTTGTTATTTTTTGTTACTTATTATAAATTCTCTTTTTTTTCAGTAGTTTCACAACAGTCTTCCTCATAATAACAATCACAGATCACCCTCAATCCTTGCTTTATTTGCTAATCTTTTTGTGAAGGCAATGTTACTTAAGGATTGCAAATTGTCTATGTAGTTATCAGATATTTTAAAAATCACAGTCTGAATTTTAAAAGGGCTTATGTACTGAGGCAGCTATTTATATATTCACATACAAGGAAAGTACTTAGGCTCGAACAAACAGAAATACACCAAAATCATATGACAGGTAATGTAAAGGTCCCTTATTGCACTAGTGATACTTCCGCATCTGCAAAACTCTGCAGTCACCCATTAGAGGCCTCTGCGTATGCCATGCCGCATTGCACTACGCCAGTAGTGACGGTGTAGTGTGCCTCTGAAGTTGCGCTTTGTGACATTATTTGTGTAGTGAAGCGTCAGATGGGTTGGCGATTGGTAATCAGTCCTGCTAATGTTCAAATGTTTGTAGAGCTTATGGGACTTAACTACGGGGTCATCAGTCCCTGAACTTACAAACTACTTAAGAACTAGCTAATACTAAGGACGGCACAAATATCCATGCCCGAGGGGAGATTCGAACCCCCGACTGTAGTGGCCATGCAGACTGTGACTGACGCGCCTGCTAATGTATTGCAATTGGTTGAGATGAAATTCCGAAGAGTCCTTCTTCGTGAATACGGTCTTGGTGTAGAAGAAAAATCATTCAAATGTTGTCTGGTATCTATTATAGTGCAGAAATATGAGCATAGATTAGAAACATTATAATAGATAACAGGTAACATGCGAATGATTCATCTTCTACACCAATACCATCTACACGAAGGTAGACCAGTTACACTATATTAGCTGGATTGATTACCAATCGCCGACCCATCCGATACTTCACCACACAAATAATATCACAAAACGCAACTTCGAGGCACACACAGAGGCCTCTAATGGGCGACTGCAGATTTTTGCAGATGCAGGAGTATCACTAGTGCAATAAGGGACCTTTACATTATCTATCATCCGATATTGGTGTATTTCTGTTTGTTCGAGCCTTAGTAATTTCCCATTTCCTTGTTAGTAGGCCTGAATAACAAAATTGGTACATGACAAAACTTCACTTTTTGGGAACTTCTGCAACCTCTGACAATAAAATTAACACAGATGAACTATGAACTACAGCTACCTTACTGTCCTTTGAAATATTCATATCCCATAACTATGCACCACTAAGCTATGTGATACATGTCTTGGAAACTTTGCATGGGGTTTCTTTTGGAAAATTGTTCAAAAGCCTCATCTCGTTTCACTGGATATCAGGAATATTGTCAAATCTCCTTTCTTTCAAAGCAAGTTTGAGTTGAGAAAATAGGGAGAAATCTGGATGATTGAGATCTGTTGAGTATGGTGGATGTTCAAGTTGCACTACCCTCTTTTTTTGCTAGGAACTGTTTGACAATATTGGCTGTGTGTGGGCATGAGTTGTCGTGAACAAAAAACCAGATAATTTGTGTATACTAGGGCTGTACCCTGCATAGACGTTGCATGAAACGGGCCAAAATTTCACCATACGTTGAAAGTAATTGAATAAGCCATCCAATGCCATTAACGTTTCTGGGGAATCCAGTATTGCATTATACATGTTCACAAATTTTCACCCCTGCAATGTGAATAGGTGAAAGTATTATTGTACTAATAATGTCCATAATTTGAGATGGACAGGGATAACTATACATATTTTAAAAGTAGATGTGCATGCATACATGCTTGTTGTGTGTGTGTGTGTGTGTGTGTGTGTGTGTGTGTGTGTGTGTGTGTGTGTTCCACATCTCCTAAACTACTGGATTGATTTCAACCAAACCTGCAACACACATTTCCTTACCATCAGGGAACACTAACTTTGGGGGTTAAGAACCAACTACAACATAAGTCACAAGATATGATATCATACACAATGAAATTTGGGGAAAAAATGATGGCTGCATCATGCAACTTTTGAATAACCAGACTATTTCTCCCTTATTTAAGAATTACAGTAATTAATGACTTGCAACAAACTTTACACATTATTTCAAACCTCCGTGAAATTTTTTCTTCAGAATGACATTATAATCTAATATTTCTGTACACCCATGAACCATAGACATTGCCGAGGTGGGGTGGCTTGCGTGCCTCAACCATACAGATAGCCGTACCGTAAGTGCAACCACAGCGGAGGGGTATATGAGGAGGGGCCAGACAAACATGTGGTTCCTGAAGACAAGCAGCAGCCTTTTCAGTAGTTACAGGGGCAACAGTCTGGATGATAGACTGAGTTGGCCTTGTAACATCAGCTAACTTGGCTTTTACATGCAGTTACTGCGAATGGCTGAAAGCAAGGGGAAACTACAGTCATTACTTTTCCCGAGAACTTGCATCTCTACTGTATGAATATATAATGATGGTGTCTTCTTGGGTAAAATGTTCTGGAGGTAAAATTTGGATCTCCAGGCGGGGGCTAATCAGGAGGAAGTTGTCATCAAGAAAAACAAAACAGGCATTCTACGGATCGGAGTGTGGAATGTTCTAACCCTTGATCTCAAAGTTAGAAAGTTTGAAAAGAAAAGTGGATAGGTTAAAGTTAGATAAGGTCAGGATTAGTGAAGTTCGGTGACAGGATTTCTGGTCAGGTGAGTACATGGTTATAAATACAAAATCAGTTGGTGGTAATGCAGGAGTAGGTCTGATAATGAATAAGAAAATAAGAATGCGGGTAAGTTACTATGAACAGCACAGTGAACGTATTATCGTAGCAAAGATAGACATGAAGCCAACACGGAATACAGTAGTGCAAGTTTATATGCCAACCAGCACGCCCGATGATGAGGATATCGAAGAAATGTATGAGGAGATAAAAGAAATCATTCAGAAAGTTAAGGGAGATGAAAACTTGATTGTGATGGGGGACTGGAACTCAGTAATAGGAAAGGGAAGAGAAAGAAATGTAGTAGGTGAATATGGGCTGGGAAAAAGCAATGAAAGAGGAGATCACTTGGTGAAATTTTGTGCAGAGCACAATTTAATGATTACCAACACTTAGTTCATACATCATGAAAGAAGGCAGTGTACTTGGAAGAGACCAGAAGACACTGGACAGTACCAGATTGCCTTTATAATGGTAAGGAATAGATTTAGGAATCAGGTTTTAAACTGTAAGACATTTCCAGGGGCAGATATAGACTCTGACCATAACTTATACATAATGAACTGTAGATTAAAACTAAAGAGACTGCAGAAAGGTAAAGAGACTGCAGAAAGGTAGAAAAGTTAGGAGATAGAAGTTGGACAAACTAAAGGAAACAGAAGTGGTTGAGGGTTTCAGAGGAAGCATTAGGCAAGGATTGGCTGAAATGGGGGAAAGTAATACAGTAGAAGAAGAATGGGTAGCTCTGAGAGATAGATTAGTGAAAGCAGCAGAGGATCATATAGGCAGAAGGACAAGGCCTAATAGAAATCCCTGAATAACACAGGATATACTGGACTTAATTGATTGGAGGAGAAAATATAAAAATGCATTAAGTGAAGCAGGCAAAAGGCACTATAAATGAGTGAAAAATGAAAATGACAGGAAGTACAGACTGGCTAGAGGACAAATGCAGAACCATAGAAGAATGTATAACCTGGTGAAAGATAGACACTGCCTACAGGAAAATAAAAGGGATATTTGGAGAAAAGCAGCTGTATAAATATCAATAACTCATACGGAAAGCCAGTACTAAGCAGAGAGGGGAAAGCTGAAATGTGGAAGAAATATACAGAGGGTCTGTACAAAGGAAATAAACTTCAAGGAAGTATTCTAGAAATGGAAGACAAAGTTTGAGGAAGAGGAGGTAGGAGATATGATACTGTGAGAAGAATTTGACAGAGCACTGAAAGATTTGAGTCGAAACAAGGCCCCTGGAATAGATGATATTCTGTCTGATCTGCTGGTATTGTCATGAAGAAATTATTCCACCTGGTATGCAAGATGTATGAGACAGGGGAAATACCATCCGACTTCAAGAAGAATACAGTAATTACAATTTCCAAGAAAGAAAATGCAGACAAATATGAAAATTATAGAACTATCAGTTTAATAAGTCATAGTTGCAAAATACTAACACGATTTATTTACAGACGAATGGAAAAACGTGTGGAATTCAACCTTGGGGAAGATCAGTTTGGGTTTAGGAGAAATGTAGGAACACGGGAGGCAATATTCACATTATGATTTATCTTAGAATCTTAGAAGATAGGCTAAGGAAGGGCAAACCTACGTTTTTGGCGTTTGTAGATTTGGAGAAAGCCTTTGACAATGTCAACTGGAATACACTCTTCCAAATTCTGAAGGTCGCAGGGGTGAAATATAGGGAGCGAAGAGTTATATTCAACTTATACATCAACCAGACAGCAGTTATTAGGGTCGAAGGGCATGAAAGGGACACAGACATTGGGAAGAGAGTAAGTCAGGGTTGTAGCTTTTCCCCCATGATGTTCAATCTGTACATTGAGCAAGCAGTGAAGGAGTGCAAGGAGAAATTTGGATAGGGAATTAAATTTCAATGAGAAGAAATAAAAACTTTGTGGTTTGCCAATACATAGTAATTCTGTCAGAGACAGCAAAGGACCTGGAAGATGTGTTGAAGGGAAGACAGTGTGTTGAAAGGTGCTTATAAGATGAAGATAAACAAGAGTAAAAGAAGGATTACGGAATGTATCGTCAGAAATTCAGGAGATGCTGAAGGAATTAGATTAGGTAATGAGACAATAAAAGTAGTAGATGAGTTTTGTTATCTGGGTAGCAAGATAACTTCTGATGGCCGCAGTAAAGAAGATATAAAATGCAGAATTACTGTGGGAAGAAAAGTGTTTCTGAAGAAATGAAAGTTTTTGACATCCAATATTAATTTAAATGTTAGGAAGTCCTTTCTGAAAGCATTTATCTGGAGTGTAGCATTGTATGGGAGTGAAACATGGACGATAAGGAGTTCAGACAAATAGATGACAGAAGCTTTTGAAATGTGGTGCTACAGACAAATGATGAAAATTAGATAGGTAGATTATGTAACTGATGTGGAGGTGCTTAACCAAATTGGGGAGAAAAGGAGTTTCTGGCATATCCTGACTAAGAGAAGGGACAGATTGGTGGGACACAGTCTGAGACATCAAGGAATCACCAACTTTGCATTAGAGGGAAGTGTGTGGGTAAAAAGCATAGAGGGAGACTGAGGGACGAATACAGTAAGCAGATTCAAAAGGACAAAAGGTTGTAGATTGCTGGATTGTAGCATGGAGAGCTGCATCAAACCAGTCTGTGGACTGAAGACAACAACAACAACAACAACAACAACAAAAACAACAAGTAATAGCTGTGTTGATGATAAGTTTTCCACAATGTATGCACAAATACCATAGAATGCACCTTGAAAATTATATCATGGTATGACACATAATTCAAGAGATATGATGTTCTATAATAAAGTGCTTGGAAAACTGGCACATCACTCATAAAGTTTTAATGTATTATATCTTTACTACTAACTATTTGCAATGTAGGCTTATTTCACCTGAAGTTTCCCAATATTCCACCTATGTAGCTAAAAACTACTTTATTGTAGGGACATATTGCTCAGGAGATATGATGTCATAAGGACTGAAGTGTGTGAAACAAACTACTGGCTGAAATTTGCTACACAATCAGGTAAGATGGAGGATAGAGAGTGGTGATGGATAGAAGGGGAAGAAGGAGATGGAGAAGCATAAGAATGGAATGAATATATATCCAGAAAAACCAGACACAAATGCAAGATTATTAAGAATGGAATGAATATACATCCAGACAAACCAGACACTAAAGCAAGATTTTTTTATGTGGTTAACAAGTTTTGCTACCAAAATATTATAATTGCCTCTGATTTTCAGGTTTCATTCATGACTGCAATAAAACATTATTAAACAAACAATAAGAACCTTTACGTTACATCCCATATAATCTCAATTTAGCGTTTTCCCCATTATTGACACTTTTAAACATATATGTTTCATACATTATCATAATCACATTCATAGCTAAGAAATGTTACTTATATGTTATAACTTGGCAAATCAGTACATACCGCTTAAAGTCAAGATCTTGTGGAGCACACACAATATGGAGAGGTTCTGCAATTGGGCGTGGCACCATATTCTCATCCTGTAGGTCTGGAAACTCCCTAAAAATGTCGATAAACATTTCTGTGAAACAAAACTGATTGCTGCAACCAAGTTTACCAGTCATGATAATTTACAATACAAGAATTAAGGATGAAAAACAGCAAATGTTTTAAGACTTCATTTTCTGGATTATACAAAATTATGAATAATTTTGAAATTGTAATAGTTTCAATTTTATTTCCCACTAAATGGGAATATCTTGCCCTTTTTGCAATAATACTCAATCCTGGAGATAAATCACTACTTCATTTGGATTTGGCAATCTACAGAGGACATGTGATTACTACAATTTGTACAAAACAATAAATAAATCTGTATAACACTACATAGAATTTTTATCTCAGTTATGGAATATTTCAATGGCTGGTCTCTTTCTGAAAAATTAAAAAAGAGTGTGTTCTTCATTAATGCTCAACATAGTAAACTACTCAAATGTTTCCAATAGATCACCACAGTGACAATTTAATTCCAACACTTTTCAATGCAGTTCTTTCAGTGGCAAATGCTAGACTTTCAGTCCTGGCAAGAGGTTTATATGGAGTTTGAAACAGGTGGATAAAGTTAGGGCTAACTGTAACTTAGTGTGCTTCTTATTTGAAACAGATGGAATCTAAACCTTTCTGTTGTTATGTGTAATGCATTTTATAATAGTAGTAGCAGCCATAAACATAACACTAGAAACACAAGTAGCCTCTACTATTTACAACTTAATTTTGTTCTTGCACAGAGAGGAGCTAAGTTTTAGCCGTGAAAGGTTTTACCATCTCATTGTAAATGAAAGGTACAGGCAAACACCCTGATTCCACAGATTAATTCAGACAACTATACACACTCAACCACCATGTCTGACCACTCCAGCACTGGTGTAGCCGGACATGGTGGGTTATGTGTGTATAGTTGTCCGAGTGATTGCATGTATGTGTGTGTCTTCTTTTTCTGATGAAGGCCATGGCTGAAAATTTGAGTGGTGTGTGAATGTGAGATTGTGTGTGTGTGCGCACATGCTCGTGTGTGTGTGTGTGTGTGTGTGTGTGTGTGAGAGAGAGTGTATGTGGTCATGTGTATGTGCAGTGTACATGACATGTATTTTATATTTATTTTTATTTATTATTCATATATTTAAATGTATATTTATTTTATTTTCTTATTTTATTTTTCTCCTCTCACCCGCCTCCCCACTCCATTCCTAAACAGCATATCGTTATTCCCATCTAGGCCATGCTGTACCCATCCCCACCACCGTGATGTAACCTTCCTATCCCCTCTCCTCTCCCCTCCCGTCCCATCACCAATTTACACGCCGCAGGGCGTGATTCGAAGTGCGGCAGCCTGAGGTGATGGTTGTATGACTGTGTTGTGTGCCTGTGTGATTGCGTGAGTGTTCTATGTTCTGAAGAAGGCCAAGGCCGATAGCTGAAAGTGTTGTATGTGTGTGTCTTTTGTATGTGCCTTTCGCAGCTCGTTGCCACGTCTTTACGGTGAATTGTAAACTGTCCTTATTACTATATTATTAATTCCAACCTGGACTTTCCATTATTATACATTAACTGTTACAGCTTCTCCTGTTTCATCTTGAAAAACATTATGTCCCCAGCCCAAAATCCTTACGAAATTGTCACTTATCATGAGAGCATTTTCATTTCTTTAACTATGTGAGAATTTTATGACCATCCCGCTCCCCCATGAGATATGGAAATTCTGCTTATTCACACATCCATGTAAGTGGAAATTTGCCTCGTCACTGTCATCATAGTTGTCCTGCTGTCTCTCAGATACCAATCAACAAAATTTCACCTCTCCACATAATCGACCTCTTTCGGCTACTGAATTAACTGAAATTTATAAGGGTGATAATGGAGATTATACTGGAGAATTCTCTGTTCTGAAGAACATACAGTGCCTAATGCTTGGGGACAGTGAAGAACTGATTTCTTTTGACCAACAGCCACAATGTCACAAACCACTACAATGTTTTCCTCAGATTGACCATAATGATAATGCCCAGGGCTTTTAATGTTCACTATTGAAAATGTTTCACTGAACTTTTTCATGGGTCTGCAACTGTTTGGTGCTGCATTTTGCTCTAGGATCATGCAATGTCAGCTGTAAGCTGCTCCATAACTTTCTCCATTCACAATTAGCACACAACATGCAGTAGTAAACTGCCCAAAGCCAGACACAGACTGAAAAAACTCTAAAAATTCAGACTGAAGTGACAATCTGATCATTTGTAGGTATAACAACAATACTAAAAAAAATATGGCACCTGACAAACTAAAATAATAACCAAATGAAGCAAATCCAGCACTCATTTTGAATGACCATTCAGCTACTGATTTCTATGGACATAGACATCCAGATAAAAAATTAGGACTTCACTAATGGTATACTCACACAGATGCCTCACTGCTGCTGCTCTGGCTACTTGTTAGCTTCATTCTGTTGCTGAGTCGTTTTGAAATGTTTTCTGGTGAATAGGGATTATTTGGTAAAGGTGGAGCAGTTTCCCATTTCTTGTGTTCCCTCTCTGCAATTGTACCTGTGTAACAAAAGAGATCAATATCACGTGCATAGTCAAATTAAAAGTAAATTTCCCTGTGTAATCACACAGAAACTAATGATTGGAGGCCAGTGGGGGACAGATCACACGGGGCCTATTGTATTTGGGGGGGGGGGGGGGTCTCTAAATACCTTGAAAGTAGCCCCCCCCACCCCTGGTGCCACCATATCTCGAAAGCTATTATTTTTAGACTGTCCCATGCTTCTCATCCTGGGGGGCCTCCAAACCTCAAAAGTTGCTTCTTCTATAGTAATATATGTATCTCCAAGTGGACAGGGGGGGGGGGGGGGGGCTCATTTTGTTTTGCCACGGCCCCGGGCTTCCGACATCCTTAGTCTGCCACTGTATGTGGCTACTCTAATTTTAGATTTACAGGTGTCTTGTCCTACTGATATTTATTATATGATGTTGCAGACCGATTAGTGGTTTTTTCCTTTCTTTCACAATAAAGTGTAGCTTCATGTCACATGCACAAATAATTAAATTCTGTGTACCTTACATTAGCAACATGTTATCTGTAAGCTACTGACAATTTCAGAAAATAAAGATAGATGTGCGAGATGCAGATGACTAAACTGCTACATCAACAGCAAGATTTGTTTTATACAAGTTACTGAAAAGTATGAGCTGGAGTGTCGAATGTTTACAACTGTTTTATCCCTCCACCCCCGATTTCCTATTCCATTTGCAGACGGTATGTGACTCCCGAAACTCCCCTAAAAGATCACTACTTTTAACATTGTGACTTTTACATGGAATGTATATATCGTGACCTTTTTTTATATAGGCTTTATGGGTTTTTTCAGTGAGGCTCTGCACAATGCTCAGCATTTCTTGTAATGTCTCCTAGTGAAGTTGGTTTGATTGATCACCTTTGTGACATTTTCACACTAACTAAACAAAATTCTAACAAATTATGCTGCTTATCTTTTACTATATGTTAGGTTAACCCAACAGAGTCTCCGATTGTCAAACTGGTGCTCAAGTGTTGGTTAATAAGAGTTTTGAAAGTAGCATCTTTTGAGAACAGATTACTGTTTCCTAGGATTCTTTGGATAAAGCTGAGTCTGACATTGACTTCCTCACAGCTAGTTTTATGTAATTATTCTTCCTTAAATCAATCCAGAAAGAAACTGGAACTGATTCTAGTTACTAACCTTTGATTTTACAGTTAAAATATTACAGTTCTTTTAGCACATCTATGCAATTTACATCACTTTTACTTATATGAGGTCTGTCTAAAAGCTAACTGACCTTTGGCCAAAAAAAAAAAAAAAAAAAAAAAAAAAAAAATATTTCGAATACCTGACAGGGTTGGGACCCTAATTTCCCTCAAAGCAGGCCTCTTGTGCTTGCTCATACTTAGCCCACTGATCCTTCCACTGCTGGAAACACCTCTGGAAGTCTTCTTTTGGAATGTTGTTCAGATCCATCATCATGTTCTGCCTTATATCTCAAAACAGGAACCTTTCAGTGGCATCTTCAATTTTGGAAACAACCAGAAGTTGCAAGAGCCATATCTGGAGAGTAGGGATGTTGGAAAATGGCTGAAATTTCATGTTTGGCCAAATTTTATATCAAGTGGGATGAATGTGTGGAGGTGTTGTCAAGATGCAGTTGCCAGTTGTTGCTATCCTTAAGTCTGTTTTTTTGCACTGAACTGCATCATGGAATCGCCAGAGAACATCTCAATAGTACTTCTTTGTTACTGTTTGTCCTTCCGGTGCATATTAATCGTTTAAGGAAAATGGCTACTCTGAAAAACAGATTCGCCATGCTATGGAGTTTGGACCAACTCCAGAAGTACTTTAAGAGGAGTATAGGGCTCTAGCCTACATTCCTTATGCCGGGAGTGTTTCCTTTAAAATTGAAAGACTTTTTTAAAGTTTTAACATAAAGACTGTTTTCCGTCCACCATCCAAGATTAGGGCATTGCTTGGCTCCATCAAAGAGGACCTCGGACTCAAGAAACCCAGTGTTTACAAAATACTGTGAGAGTGTGGCAAGACATACATTGGCCATACACTTCGAACTGTACAAGATAGATTCGTGGAACATTGCCACCACACAAGACTATTGCAGCCGGATAAATCGACGGTAGCAGAACACTGTTTAATGAAAGAACACAACATGATATATGATGAGGCCCGCATAGTAACCAATACCTCTGGTTTCTGGAACAGTTTTTACAGAGAAGCCAAGGAAATCAGGTTGACGGACAATTTAATAAATAGAGACATGGGGTTTCCTCTTAATAGAACATGGAATCCATTATTAAATAATATCAAATTGCAATGTTCGTCCCGCACCTGGGACCAATTAACGTAAGGTGCGATATATCGTTGTGCCCTGTTCCACTAGGGGTGGCGCCACCAGCCCTGTCTAGGAGATAGCAACTGTGACAGCCGGCGCATGCACTGTGCATGTGACCAACGCCTATATAGGACGCGGTACTTCAATCTTGCACCAGTATTCAGCGGGAGTCAGCAGCAGCAATGGTTCCTGAAGATGACGGACAGTTGTACCATCGAAATATTGAATTGGTTTGATTTTATTATCCAGCAGAAAACCCGCAGAGACTTCGAAGATTTGTCACGCCGGAAAAGCCTACGAAGTTACATACAAGTAAATTTACTTTTTTTTTCTTATATAGTCAAGTGTACACCTCACAGTGTGCACTCATTAAGAAATTCTTTCTTTCTCTATAGCCATATTCCTGCACATGCAGGGTCAGATTTGTTAATCATATTTGACGTGTTAACATTTAGGAAGTGGCCAGATGCCCTTCTTGTGGCCACCCCATGCTACCCGGGAGGAAATGTGTATCCCAAATGTCTGCATATAGTGTTATATGTGTGAAAGTGTACAGTGTTATGAAATGTTTGCAAAATGTGTAACTGAGGCGGGACTTGGGGACCAGCCCGGTATTCTCCTAGGGGGATGTGGAAAACTGCCTATAAACCACATCCAGGTTGGCTGCCACTCCGACCCTCTTCGTTAAACTGCCAGGTGGATTCGAACCGGGTCTGATACACCTCCCCATCTTGGAAAGCAGTGCATTAGATCACATGGCTAACCGAGTGGGCCCAACTCATTAAGAAATTGACAGTCACAAAATAAGCCACATTTCACCATGCAGGAACAAAGTATAACATGAGAGGGGCTAATATTAATTACACAGTTTACATCATGCTGTTTTAAGTATGCCTGTAAGCTTTACATATATCACAGAAGTTCAACCAGTAACAGGAATAGGTGATACACACTTTGAGAATTAGAAATACAAGACAGCACAATGAGTTATATTCACAGAAGTAAACATGAAGAATGTGCAAACAGAAAACTAACGACAATATCATAAATAGTTGTGCACAAACATTTTAAGCAGGTGCATTGGCAGGTAGTAGAACCCATAAAAATGGCTGAAACATATTGAGGAAGCAATCATTTTTATGTCCAAGAGTCATGCCATAGTATATGTTTATTTACAGGAAAATACCAATCAGGCTTTTATACATTGTTGCATTGAAAAAAAATAAACATACATTAAAAAAAATTCTAGGGGTATTTTCTTACCTTCCAGACCTACAAAATTGATATTGCTAAAATGTGAAAGTATCTTGTTACTTGATCCAGAGGAAGCTACTTTAAATACTGGTAGTGGAAAACATTTTCATTGCCAGAATTTGCATGGTGGGAAATTTGGTGATACACGTTCATAAGATTAGTATTGGACATTATTTCTCATCTGAGTGACATCAGGTAAATAAAGATCAGTTTATTTATATAGCTGTCAAGATATTAAAATAAATTTGTGTTTTCTTTTTGTGTCATGCAGAGCACACAAATTCATAGCAACACAATTTAGTGCTTATCTATGGATGCTGTACTGCAGATCATACAGTAAAATAGCCAATGCCAAACATCTGGGAGAAGTAAATGATAGCAGTGTTAAGAACTTTGTTCCACGCTTAATGATATACCTTTTGTAATGAAATATGTTTACTCTGTGTTGAGCTGTTAAATAAATATGATTTTACAAGTAAACAATTTTTTAAAATAGGGTTTTGATTTATATAATTCACTGTTATGATTCATTTTATATGAAGTAAACTGATACCAGTGACGAAATAAGTGAATCTAAATTTAAATTATTTATTTTATTGTATTATACATTTGAAATACATACGGTGGAAAGTCTGTTTATCTTCAATATGTAACAAGAGCTCAGGAATAAAAGTACATTAAAATTCAGTCAAGGATTTACAAATAATATTTAAGCTATATTCTGTCTAAAAGTGAAGTATGCTGACTTTGAATTAATTACAATGCAACATTTAAAAAAAAAGTTAATATGGGGAGTAAGAGTTACAAGCATCCAAGTTATGTGAAATCTCATTGTTTTCTTCTGTGTGGAGTGGAAGAACCTTCTGTCAAATATACACAGTGAGTCACATGTGTGAATGGTTACACACATCTAAATGCAGTTTTTGAAAACTGTTAGAGCATCAATGGCACATATTATTTTGTTTGGTTAATGTTTTTACCACAGGTATCACCTGAGATATTCAAGCAAGTATGTTTTTTAAATGGAACTATACTCTTCATAACAGCATTCAGTAGCTCCTAAGATGAAAATTACACTGATAAAACATATGTTAATATTTTTGTTCAAACCTGCCATAAAAAATTTAAACAGTGTTGCAGAATTTGAGAACATAGTGGCTGGAATCAGCATTAGTGGTTCAAACACTGCCAAGTCTTTGATTGTTTACTTGTCTGCTCTGCTGGCTGCTCATATCTGCTTCAACATTTACATGCAGACATGCACACCAATGAAGAGAAGTAGGAGATGGATATGAGTGTTATTCACATCTTACACTGTTGAAATTCCATCCCTAACATCTGTCACTTGATCATGAACTTGACGACCATGATTTTTTATGCCATACAGAAGTTTGTCAGTTTGCCCTTCAGCTGCTGAGAGATGACCCTATGCTTTTCTGTCATGTGCTCTTTACTGTTAAAGCAATGTTTACTAACCAAGCTAATGTAAATTTGCGTAATGTGCACTACTGGGCAGCCTAAAATCCAAAAGGCTTCGTTGAGTGCAACATCAATGACCATGGCCTTAAATGTATAGTAGGGCATCAAAGGAAATTACATTGTGGGACCTTACTTCATTCTAGGAATGCTGAATTGGTAAGCACACTTTCTTAGGAACATTCTTCTGGTTCTTCTAGAAGAGGTACCACTGCATATCTGACAGTATGTGGTGAAACATTATGGTTGTCCAGTGTTGCAATGCAAATACTGAATGAAACCTTTACTAGATTGGATGAAGTTGTGTTGAAATGGCCATCAAAGTCCTCTGATTTGACTCCTCTTGACTTCATTCTCTGGGGAACACTAAGCCAGACAGTATGTATTGTTAAATTACCACTGCATGCTCCAACATGCTATCCATTGTAATTGCATCTACTCATCTTTTTTTCAAAAGACAATCGCAAATGTCTTTCTCATGCCACAGGAAACAGTTTAACCACTTGCTTAAACAAAGGCCAAAATTATGTTTTGTTCAACAAAATTTATATTATGTGATTTGGGTGGTTACCAAATCATGATCCACAGACATTGCTGAGGTTAGGTGGTTCAACAATACAGATAGCTGCACTGTAGATGCAGCCACAGTGGAGGGGTATCTGCAGAGAGGCCAGACAAATGTGTGCTTCGTGAAGAGGGGCAGCAGCTTTTTCAGTAGTTGCAACAGTAGGGGCAACAGTCTGGATGACTGACTGAGCTGGCCTTCTATCATCAGCTAATGTGGCTTTGCCATACAGTTACTGCAAATGGCTAAAAGCCAGAGGAAAGTACAGTCGTCACTTTTCCCGAGGACATGCAGTTCTTCTGTATGAATATATGATGATGGAATCCTCTCTGGTAAAATAGTTCCCCATTTGGATCTCTGGGTGTGGACTAATCAGGAGGATGTGGTAATCAGGAAAGACAACACTGACCTTCTACTGATTGGAGCATGTAATGTTAAATCCTTTAATTGGGTAGGGAGATTAGAAAATTTAAAAACTGAAATGGATGGGTTGAAGTTAGGTACAGTGGGGATTAGTGAAGTTCGATGGAAAGAGGAACAGGATTTCTGGACAGGAGAATACAGGATTATAAATACAAACTCAGTTGGAGGTATTACAGGAGTAAGTCCAATAATGAATCAGAAAACAGGAATTTGGATAAACTAGTGTGGACAGTGCAATGATCACACTGTCATAGTCAAGATTGATAGGATGTCAGCACAGACCACAGTAGTACAACTTTATATACAAACTAGCTCTGCTGATGGTGAGGAGATCGAAGAAATGTATGAGGAGCTAAGGAAATTATTCAGACAGTTAAAGAAGATGAAAATTTAATTGTGATGGGGCACACCTGGAATGGCTGGACATGATGGTTGTGTCTGTGTATAGTTGTCACTCAGATTGTGTGAATGTATGTGTTTCTTTTTCTGACAAAGGCCATGGCCAAAATTTTAAGTTGTGTGAATGTGATTATCCATTTTTGTGTCTGTCAGCAGCTCAATGAGCCTCTTTACGGTGAGTCGTTATCTATCTCCATTATTGACATTCCAGTCGGATTTTCCATCGTTAATATTTCACAATTTACTTGAAAATATTGCATGACATTCATTTTTTGCCCATGAAGGCCATATTATTATTCAAAAAGAAACATGCTTGTACACACCCACACAGACACATAAATAGGCACACAAGCAATAGCTGAAAAGAGAAACAAGTTGAAGTCACCAAGACGTAAACCAAGAACTCCAGTACCTGTGCAAGGAAGCGTGCAGTTTCCATCAGAGTTTTCTGTACCTGGCCGCGGTGGAGCTGCAAGGGGTAGTGTCTCCTCCTCCACTGCAGATGAAGTCACATTGTCATCAGTCTCTGTTGATGGCTTCTCTGCATCTACATTCGAAGGCTCGTCATTTGACACTACTGATCTGCACAGAATAAGAATGCTAAAAATCACATATTAGTAAATGTCAAATCAATGTCAAATCAAGTAAAGGGTTTCAAAGTTGAAAAGAAGGGTTTTTAATAGATTTCAGCCATGTAAAAAAGCTATGTGCAACTTTCATCTATGATTATCCTCTTACCAAAAGCAAGAAAAATGACAAAAAGCAAGTTTTATGTAGAGCTAGATTGTGTTTATGAAGAAGTCATGAAACAGAATATACAGGGTGGTCCATTGATAGTGACTGGGCCAAATACCTCATTAAATAAGCATCAAACGAAAAAACTACAAAGAACAGAACTTTTTGCGCCTAGTCTAGGTTGGTAATGACTGATAAAAGGGGATTCTTTTATGAGGAGTTACTGGCGGGGAGGGAGGATTGGAGAGGGCGTGAGGATATGGTACAGAATATCTGCTTATGCACTTTTAAAATTTTTTATTTATTTATTTATTTTTTTTTTTTTGGGGGGGGGGGGGGGAGATATTGGTAGTAAGTGAAGGCATTTGTGAGACTATCACCATATTGCAAAAGGGATTTCTTGTAACCATAGTACACTATCCATGTGTTGTCAGGCTGATAAAAGGGGATTCTTTTATGAGGAGTTACTGGCGGGGAGGGAGGATTGGAGGGGGCGTGAGGATATGGTACAGAATATCTGCTTATACACATTTTAAAAATTTTATTTATTTATTTATTATTATTTTTTTTTGGGGGGGGGGGGGTGGGAGATATTGGTAGTAAGTGAAGGCATTTGTGAGACTATCACCATATTGCAAAAGGGATTTCTTGTAACCACAGTACACTATCCATGTGTTGTCAGGCTGTGTGAAATGAATTATTTCGTGTGGAAGGGATGACAACTCTCAATCCCCCCTCCCCTTTTCTTCCTTTGGAATAATGGAATCTGCAACAGTTGCTAATTTTAAACTTTTTATTTTATGCACTACCAGAGTTTCAAGACCTATATGTCATCATCAGGTGCATCTGAAAATTGCAATCTACATAAATACTATGCAAGCCACATTGAAGTGAATGGCAGACATTTAATTGAATTGCTTTTATGATGTTTCTCTATGGTTCCATTCTCTAATAGCTCACAGGGATAAAGAAACACCTAAACCTTTCCGTTTTCAATCTGATTTCTCTTATTTTATTTTCATGATCATGTCTTCCTATGGAGGTAGGTGATAACAAAATATGTTCACATTCGAAAGAGGAAGTTGGTTAAAGAAATTTCACAAATAGATCTCACTGCAACAAATAATGCCTTTCTTTTAATGATTTCCACCGCATCATTTCTGTGACACTCTCTCCCTTACATCGTGATAGTACAAAATGAGCTGCCATTCTCTGAACTTTCTCTAAATTGTCTGTCAGTCCCAGTTGGTGGAGATCCCACAATGGACAGCAATACTGCAAAATAGGACACATGAGTGTAATGCAGGCAGTTTATTTAGTAGAAATGTTGCATTTTCTAAGTGTTCTGCCCACAAAACATTGTCTTTGGTTCGCTTTCCCTACAATATTTCTGTGTGTTCTTTCCAATTTAAGTTGTTTGTGATTGTTACTCCTAGGTATTTGGTTGAATTGATGGCGTGTAGTTTTGACTGATTTATTGTGTAAATGAAGTTAAATGGGCTTTTTTTAGTAGTCATATGGATGACTTCACACTTTTCATTATTAAGGGTCAATTGTCATTTTTTTGCACCATGCAGATATCATATCTAAATTATTTTGCAGTTGATCTTCTGGTGACTTCACTAAGTGACAGCATCATCCGCGAACAGCCTAAGAGAGCTACTCAGATTGTCTCCTAAATCATTTATAAAAATAAGGAACACTAGGGGCTCTATAACACTTCCCTGGGGAATGCCAGATGACACTTCAGTTCTATTCGATGACTTTCCATCAGTTACAACGTACTCACAATTGAGACAGTATTCCATAAGCACACAATTTGATTAGAAGACACTTATGAGATACAGTGTTGAAAGCCTTCCGGAAATCTAGAAACATGGAATCTATTTGACATCCCTTGTCTATAGCACTCATCACATCATGTGAGCAAAGAGCTAGATGTGTTTCACAAGAATGATTCTTTCTGGATCCATGTTGACTATGGGACAATAGGTCATTCTCTTCAAGGTAGTTCATAATTTTTGAGGAAAGTATACGTTCTAAAATCCTGATGCAAACTGATGTCAATGATAAAAGCCTGTAATTTTGAGGTTACCTCCTACTGCATTTTTGATTACTGTGCAACTTTCCAGTCTTTGGGTATGAAATATTTCTTGTTGTTGTTGGATTTTTAGAGGGGACTAAACTGCTGGGTTATCAGTCCCCTATGGAACATTTGCTGAGTGAGCAGTTGTATATGATAACTAGGTATGTGGCTATCGCATCAGCATACTCTGAAAGGAAAGTAATTGGTATACAATCACAACCAGGCGACTTTCTTTTGTTAAGTGATTTAAGTTGCTTTAGTACACCAGGGGTATCAACTTTTAAATTACACAAACTGGCAGCTGTTCTTGATACGAATTCTGGAGTATTTTCCTTTTCTTTTGTGAAGGAATTTCAGAAAGCTGTGTTGAGCAATTCTGCTTTAGCGGAACAGTAATCAATAGCATCACCATTTCTATTCCTTAATGAAGGTATTGTGTTTTACCACTGGTATACTTTACATACAACCAGAATTACTTAGCATTCTCTACCAAATTACGTGACAGGGTTTCATTGTGGAATTTGTTATAAGCTTCTCGCACTGAAGTTCGAGTTAAATTTCAAGTTTCTGTAAAAGGCTGCCAGTCTTGAGGATTTTATGTCCATTTAAATTAAGCATGATTTTTTCTGTGCTTTTGCAAGAGTGATGTAATCTGCTTTTGCTTTTGTTAATTTGTTTGGTATAAATCTGTCAATAGCTGTCGATATTATTTCTTTGAATGTAAGCACTGATAAACACTAACATTGTTAGTTTCTAAAGACTGCAGATTCTCTCAGGAAAGTGTTAATCTAATTTTTATCTGATTTTTTGAGTACATAGATATTTCGTTTGTCTTTGGTATATTTGGAAAATCCGATAGTCATTTTTGCTTCAACAACTCTTTGTTCACTAATCCCTGTGTCAATTTTGATTCTATTTATTAGTTTTGGATTGAATGTGTTCAGAATGATTTTGGACGATGTTTCATGCTTGCCTCTGGTTTTAAACATGTACATTTACCAACATGTCGAGGGTAAGTTAAAGTCACGACCAATTAAAATAGTATGCTTGGGGAACATTTTTGAAATTTGGTCCTAGCTTTATTTGAACATTTCTACAATTGAATCATCTGAGTCAGGGGTTCGGTAAAAAGAGCCAATTATTAATTTATTCTTGTTGTCAGGTATAACCTCCAATCTTACCAACTCACAGGGACTATCTACTTCAATTATGCTACAAGACAAACCACTTGTGATAGCAATAATTACGCCACCACCTGTTTTATTCAATCTATCCTTTGCGAAGTCCATTTGCCCCTTAATAAAAATTTCAGTTGAACTTATCTCTGGCTTTGGTCAGGTTCCGGTGCCCATGACAATCTTTGTAGTTTCACTACTTTCTATTAGCACTTGGAGCTCTGATACTTTTCCAACACAGCTACAACAATTTACGGCTGCTGGGCCAATGACTTTTTTAACTAAGTTCATCCTATCTTTGACCTGTATCCTTAGAGATTTAGACGCTTTCTGTGTGCTCCCAAGGCCCTCTAACCTAAAAACCTGCACAGTCCATGCCACACAGCCCCCGCTACCAGTGAAACCGCTTCCTGCATGTAGTGGACTCGTGACCTATTCAGCAGAACCTGGAACCCCACCACCTGACAGCGCAAGTCAAGGAATCTGCAGCCCAAACCTTCGCAGAACTGTCTGAGCCTCTGATTCAGACCCTCCACTTGGCTCTGTACCAGAGGTCCTCAGTCGGTCCTGTCAACTATGCTGCAGATTGTGAGCTCTGCTTTCACCTTGCAAGCAAGACTGGCAGTCTTTACCACTTCAGATAGCCGCTCAAAACCCGAGAGAATCTCTTCAGATCTGAAGCAACACACATAATTGGTACTGACGTGAGCCACCACCTGCATGCAGTTGGCTGCACCCTGTACACTTCATGGCATCCAGGACCCATTCCACATATGGAATGACCCCATCTGGTATGCATACGGAGTGCATGTTGACCTCCTCCTGCTCCTTGGCAGCCATCTCTCTAAGGCACTCCATTAACCTCCTAACACTGAAGCTCCCAACTATAAGCAAACCCACCCTCTGCAAAAGCCCAGATCTTGCAGACTGCATGATGACTTCAGGATGAGGGACACCATTTGGCTCAGGAACATTGTCCTGAACAGATAGCACCCCGAACACGTTCACAAGGCAAATCGGAAAGGCCTCACGATTGGTCCCCCAGAATGTCTTACGTTGCCTGCAACACACTGGAGCGACCTCCCACACACCACAGGTGGCGTGTCTGCCTCATTGCTAGCAGTATCAGGGCATGTCGCTGCCACAGGCCGATCGCTGGACACACCAGGCAACTGTTCGGTTCTCACGACTGACCAACAACAATGACTCCCCTCAATTGCAGCCTCAAGCTGCCACAGCTTGAAGCTGAGAGGGAAGTGTCACCAGCTCAGACTGCATCTGCACATAGCAGTCACAGTCCCTATTCATGATTACAATACCCAGACTCGACAGACAGTAATTAAGCTAAACAAAGATGGCTAGAGATGGTACTAATACAACGAAAACAACAAAGATGACTGTCGAGATTCAGATGGCAGAAAAATACACTAATGAGATGCTTAATGTCAAACTGAATCTAATATACTCATGAGAACAAAGACAGAAGATAGTCACGATTCACACAGCGAAGGGTACACTAACTGATGCTTAATGCAAAACTGAATCTAATATACATACGAGCACAAGATAACTTTAATAAACTGAAGTAATAATGTCAATGAACTCTCAAAATATGTTGCTTCTAGTAAGGAGCTGGTTTCACTTACAGCCACAGTGGAGGGGCTGGGCGCATTGAGGTGTTATGCTACTATGCGCGAGGCCATTCCCCGTCGGGGGTTTGAATCCCCCCCCCCCCCCCCCCTCGAGCATGGATGTTTGTGTCATTTGTAAGTTTAGGGTCTGATGACCCTACAGTTAAGTCCCATAAGCTTTACAAACATTTGAACATTTATTACACTTACAAATATTGCTGTATGCGCTTGGAAAGGGCCACGCAGTGAGTGACAGTAGAAACAAATCTATCTGTAATCAAAACAAAGGCAGGAGGAGGCCACGATTCACATGGTGGAAGGGTACACTAACTAGATACTTACACAAACCTGAATCTAATATACATGTGAGCACAAAATAAATTTAATAAACGTCACTGAATACTCAAAATATGTCACTTTTAGTAAGAAGCTGGTTACTCATACAAATATGGCTGTGCTCGGTACTGCAGTATGCGCTTGGCAATGACCACGCAGCAACTGACAATCAAATAAAATAGTGATTCTATCATGTCATAGAATGCTACCCTACATCTCTACTAAAACTATTCAGTATAAGGGGAGTACACATACTTAGTGAGTTTGTCAAACTGTTACATGTACAATTACACCGACAACAATTGAAAGTATGGAGTTTGGACAGTGCCACTAGCGCATAGTTGATAATACCACTGCTTGTCTGCCTGCCGACAGTTCAGCTGCTACAGTGGCCGTAGCATTTTATTACATGATAGATGTCACTATTTTATTTGATTGTAATTTGCAGATATACCTGATGATGACATATAGGTCTTGAAATTCAGGTAGTGCATAAAATAAAAAGTTTAAATTTAACAACTGTTGTGGATCCAATTATTTAACATGAATTCTCAAAATACTGATAGACTTGGTGATTGGTTTTTTAATGTGGACAGTGTGTGGATGGAGTCATCGGAGGGGTGGAGGGCAGTGGCACATCAGGTTGACGCCAGGTGAAGCTGATGGGAAAGAAAGTGTGAAGTAATGAGGCTAGAGTGTCTCTCCCATGAGTCAAGAAGTTCATGGGATTTGGGGTTTTGGAAGGCTAGGAAGGTTTCCTCTAGTCAACCCACTAACAAGTTCTTTTAGAATGCGGGCCATGCAGATGTCCACATACTTGGTGCAGATTTTCTTGTACACCTACCTTTCAAAGGAGACGTGTGTTGGGATATATTTGGTCCAACGTCCTCCTCATACCATAAAACATCCCACAGACCCTTCTTTCACATGCTACCCAAAAATAAAAAATCTGGAATGTCCAATTATAGCTGCTCATCATGCTCCCACTGAAAGAATTTTGGCCTTCGTAGAGTAACACCTCAAACCAATTACCTGAAATCTATCCTCCTACATCAAATATACCGAGCAAATTCTTTACTGTCTCTCCTTCATCTAACCCCTTTATCTCTGGGATCCTTAGCTGCCAATGTTGATGCCACTTCCCCATTCACCAAAATCCCTCATGCCCATAGTCTGCCACTCATAAACATACCTCTCCCAGTAAACTTCATAATCCAAACCTGCTACCTCATTCATCATAAACCTTACTAACTTTATCCTAACAGCTAATTTTCCTTTGAAGAGAAGATATATAAATCTCACCGTAAAGATGAATGTTGAGCTGCTAACATACACAAATAAAAGACACACAAACACACACACAATTCTAAATTTTCGGCCGTGGCCTTCCTCTGACAGAGAACAATCAACCAAACAATCGCTCAGGCACACTAATCCACACACGTCAGCCATCTCTGGTCACCCGGCCAGAGATAGCTGACTTGTGTTGATGAGTGTGCCTGAGTGATTGTTTGGATGAGTGTTTTCTGTCTGAGGAAGGCCGCGGCTGAAAATTTAGAATTGTGTGTGTGTTTGTGTGTCTTTTATTTCTGTCTGACGGCGGCTCAACGTTTGTATTTACGGTGAGTTGTTCCCTATCTATATATTATTAACATTCCTTACTGGACCTTACATTGTTGATATATAAATCTACATCACAGTCATGGGCCACTGCATGGCTCCCTCTTATGCCAACCTGTTTATGGTCTATCTGGAGGAAGCCTTATTATCTTACCAAAACTCCAAACCCCTGGTCTGGTTCAGGTACGTTGATGGTATTTTCATGATTTGGACTAAGGTTGAGGACACCTTTCTTCACAATCTCAAATCCTCACCCTCACATATGCTTCACCTGATCTTTCGCAGGCAGATATACCACCTTCCTGGACATTAAATTTCACTTCTCTGACAGTGTCATACACTCCTCTGCCCACATTAAACCCAACAACCAGCAACATGCTTTCATTTTAGTAGCAAATATCTCATCTATAACAACAAATCATCCTCAAACAGCTTGGTCACCTGTGGCTGGAGTATTTGCAGAACACCATTGTATAATATGCAGAAGGTCTCACAAAGGCTTTCTCAGACAAGTAGTCTATAATCAGAGTTTCCATGCTATATTCCTTCACACTACCATCACCCCCTTACCTCCCCAATGACTAACAATAGATGAAGTTTTCTACTCAAATGTTGCTTTTTAAATATAATGTTTTCTGTTTGTTTTCATTACTACACATTTGAGGAAATTAGTGTATAGAATACTCAACAAAATTTACCCTAATTACTAACTTTAGTTTTATGAAACTAACAACATACCTCGGTTTTGGCACTGGAGGTGCAGTGGACTCTGGCTCACTCAAGTTTGTTAAACTATCTATTTGGCGCTGAGTTACAGCATCGTAATCTTCAGTATATTCACTGTCTTTCTGACCAAACTCAGATGAACAGTCGACTGTATTATTAATAGAAAATTTTAATGATTAGATAAATCACTGTCTAATACACATGCATGAAAAACAAATCTTTACACATGAATTCAAGTTATGTAAAAGGCCATTATTCATTTATAAATAAAGAGCTAAACTACACATGAACACAAATCTCATTTTCTTTGTTTATTCTTTGCATAGTTAAAGATACACGAGATGGGCAAAGGAACTTTCACCAACAGTAGTACACAACAACTAGTGACCACAGTAGAATAGCATTAAAAGCAATGGCAATGTCTCGCCAAGCTTCAATTTCATGCCTTCAATCTTTATATACGAAGTACTCCTCTTTGAACAGAAAAACTCACATCTGTTCAAAGATAATGCATTCATACATGACTATAACACAAGACATAAATCACAATACATGTTACCTTGCCATAGGCTCAAATTATTTGAAAATACTCCATATTACATGGCTCTGAAGATAAAAAATAAAATGAGGAAAAAATTTGGGGAATCCACACTGGGGACCATTGCTAAATACCTTAAAAGCAGGTGTTATTACAGTCTAGAAGAATTTTTAAATGATTAAAATCAAATGATGATATAGTCTAGAAAAAATGTATATTCATGTTTATATATACTGGTAGCCCTAAACTTACTGCCAAAATGGCATATGTATATCTGTACTCCATATGGGTGAATGAAGTTTTATTGTTAAATTTTGATGATGTGAAACATTTATAATGAAATTTGGTATGCTTCCTATAATTCTTAATGTATATACTATATATTTACTATAATCTATAAATCAATGTAACATTTTAGGTTAAAGACATGACGAGTCACCAATGTTCTCAATCAAACAATTGTATAAAAACATGTAATGTGACAATAAAGTTATCTTATCTTATGACTTACAGAATGGGTATTTTTAAATGATTGTGCAACGCTTCCCACAACAGTATGTGTTTGCAATTAAGTGTCCATTGCCACAATTCTTTTTCTTTACCAAGGCAGCCAATATTAACAACACAAACCTTAGAATAACCATAAGAATAATCATGAGCACCAGAAATAAAATTACAGACATCTGTGCATTAAATAAAATGAAGAATGGCTGATCACCTGGTCCAGGAAACATTCCTGTTGAATTATTGAAGACTGGAGGAAGATATCTGAAGAAGTGAATAGCCTGCCTGATGAACAACTGTTGTAAAAGAGTTGAAATTCTCTCAGAATGGAAAAGTTGTATATGGTTTCTATTTTCAAAAAAAGGGAATAGAAAAGATCGAAACTGCTATAGAGGCATTAGTGTCAACTGTACAATGAGCCACTTATTTGGCAAGATAATGTTTGAAAAATTAGACAAAATGTTGGCCACTATATTGGGGAAGAGCAGAGCGGCTTTAGGCAGAACACATCATGTGCAGATAACCTATTTATTTTACAACAGCTAATGGAGAAATTTATAGCAGTAGGGAAGGAGCTACACATTGCCTTTGTAAATTTAGCAAAAGCAGTCCCTAGATCTAACGTGTGGGAAGCTATGAAAGATACAGGTATGGATGATCCCCTTTTACAAATTATTATTGAAATGTACAGAAATAATGTGGTACAGATTAAATGAGGTTCAAAATTATCAGAACCTATCAATGTCACTAAAGGTTTGAGACAAGGTTGCAGTATGTCACCCATCTTATTCAATTTATATGTAGAAGTGGCTCTCTGAAATTGGAAGAACAGCTGCAGAGGAATGGGAATCACAGTCAACAATGTACAGTTATTTTCATTAAGTTTTGCTCACGATCAAGCCATTATAGCACAAGATGATTATGACCTTGAGTTTGTGATACGTCGAGTACATCATGAATGCAACAAATGGGGGCTACAAATGAGTCTAACAAAACAGAGTATCTGGTGGTGAATAGTGATGCTAAATTTGAAGTAAACATCAGTGACGAAGCAGTTATGAGACAAGTAAAGAAATTTAAATATCTCGAGGCACATATTGATAAAAATGGATCGGGTCACACAGGAGTAAAATACAGAATAAAGCAAAGCAGAAAGGTGTTAGGGTGTATGATTTCTTTTTGGTGAGATAAGAATATTTCCAGCAATAATAAGAAAATAATAGGTAAGATAATGGTTGAATCAGTGCTATGCTATGGATCAGAACTATGGATATTAAATGCAGATCTCAAAAGACAACTAATAGCTGTGGAAATGGACTATTTGCGTAGGAGTGCCAGAATATCAAAAATCGAAAGAAAAACTAATGATGAATTAAGAGCTATAATGAAGGCAAATGATACAGTGATAGAATTGAAAGAAAATAACTGAAATGGTGGCCAAAGAAAGTTTGTGAATGGTAACACCCAGCAGATGTAAGCACGGAAGACTACGATGCTCTTGGACAGACCAGATAAATGGAGTAATGGAACATCGTGGCATCAACAAGAAAGGAGCGCTGGATAAAGAGGCCTGGCAGAGGATAACAGGAATATGACAAGATGATGTTATTAATTAATCTTTGTATTGATTTATCATGTAATAATAATAAATTTGTAATGTAATGGTTACAGCAGGCGACTATTGTAGTTTTTGATTCCATCCTCTATTCTATAACCCAATACCACATCTGTATTCATTCATCTGATACCATTATCTCTTTTACTGGTCATTTGCTTACAG
Organism: Locusta migratoria; assembly: GCA_026315105.1. Lineage (NCBI taxonomy): Eukaryota > Metazoa > Arthropoda > Insecta > Orthoptera > Acrididae > Locusta > Locusta migratoria. The sequence continues at coordinate 274,376,005 of CM048748.1, forward strand.
TGATATATTTAGAGCATGACCTAGCATATCTCATGTATCCAATTTACTACGGTTATTTTAATTACATTTCAAACATCAGATGATAATAAATACTTTAACATCTCTATTGGAACCTGCAGAAAAAACTGAGTCAATTTGCATAATTATCTGTAAATGATCATACATATCAATGAATCTAATTAAATTTCAGTTTTAAATGAATTAAAACATTTGTTTCTGATTGTCTGGAAGTGTCAATTATATCTAAAATAATATTGTAGTATAAAAAATACAACAATTATGAAGTTCATCATTAGCAGTCAATGAGACCATATTTCTATAACTTCCGATATATGTAATTAAATTTGTAATGAGATATTAACATACATCAAAATGTATCAAACTGTTAAATAATCATATTGTATGAAAAATATTCTAGTTAAGAAAATTTCACTCTGCAGCGGAGTGTCTGCTGATACGAAAGTTTGGAATGTAGGAGGCGAGGTACTGGTGAAAGTAAAGTTGTGAGGCGGCATCGTGAGTCGTGTCGGGACAGCTCAGTCGGTAGAGTGCTTGCCTGCAAAAGGCAAAGGTCCCAGGTTCGAGTCCTGGTTCTGGCACACAATTTTAATCTGCCAAGGAAGTTTCATATTTTAATTGTTTATGAAATTCTAATTGTATCAAATTAATGACTTTGTGTCAATAATGGGATATATTGTAATAAACCTATAAATGGAGATGCATTACACCAATTGAATTAGTCTTGCTTTGATAGTCTTGGATTATTAGTCTTAAATTGTGTATCAGTCAGTTCAGCAATAAAAGAAAAAGTATCAGTGCATTTGAGTGTTATTTGTTACACCCACCAAACATAAAATCTGCAAAGTTATGCAAATATTTTTATTAATTATGATCTCTTGAGGCAGTATTTTTTATTGTCAGAAAGTATTGGTAATTGATATGTCTCTCAAACCTATAGTAGTGGGACATTTCACAAGGATAACATGTAATTCACCTGGTGGGGCGCACAATAATGTGTGTTTCAGATATAATAGTTTGACCATTTCTGCTCTAATTAAAGCAACAGCTGTGAGGCAGTAGAATTTCTTACAATGATGTATTTTTGCTTGTAATGTTAAAATAATGAATACTTATAAACTACTATAATATTTAAATACAAAAGTTATTTTCTACAAGTTTCTACATTCGGAGACTTTTCAATTTCTATAACTCAAGAATTCCTTATTGAAAAACTACCTTTATAATTTAATTGTACCTGAAGTCTACAATCTGTGTAAATGTTGGTAATGAAAAGTGTCACTTAATTTCTGTGTAAATCAAAATTATTATGATCACATTATTTCAAAAGATAATTTGTTAACTTCTGTATGTAAATTTTTTAACAGTCTCTGATTATAATATCAGTTTAACCATCTCATTTTACTACATTTAAATATCTGTTTTTTTTTTTTTCAAACTCTATGCATTGTAATTGTCACTTTAATGTGTAAAACATTCAAACAGTATAATGTAATACTGTCATTTTTTGATGTAATATGCCAGTAAATAGACAACAGCAGTGTTTGTTGGCAATTCGGGTTTTTGATCAAGTTTTTGCTTGAGATCTGTGCTGCTCTACATGTTAAAATAAATACTTTGGTATTTAGCAGAAGTAACATGTGGTGTCTGTGTATGTCATTTATCAAATACAGAATCGACACATGCTGATTATTCCAGGCAGCAAGCAGATTTCACCCCAAGATCATTGAAATTTGTTAACAAAAATCAGATGAGTATTAATGTTCACAAGTGTTACATACATTCTGCTGTACCAATTTGATTCTATGTGATGCACACCTGAAAAATAAGGCTTCATCACCAATTCCTTGACCTTAATTGGGGGATTATTTATTTGTTTCACTACTAGCAGAACATTACTCCATGCAATGGCTGAAATCGATTAGCAAAAATAAAATATTTCAAACTTTGCAACCCATGTTGCTGCTTTGCTTGTGTAATACTTGTATACAGTCATTGAACACATTGTTCCCAATGGAATCCAGTATCAAGTTTACACACTTAGCTGTTTTGTATATGTTCTTCCCTTGGCCTTGAACTTAATGATCAAGCCCTTTGCTACACATGACAAACTGCTCCATTTACATATTAAAACAATGACTGCACTGTTTGCTGGGCCCTGTGTCCCCCCCTCCCCCCTGCACTCAAGCTTTATATGCCCTCTGCTGCTAGTGCTACCACCTGGTGTCTGTTAGTGGTCAATGCACCTTGATGTCAAACATAGGCAGTGTTTGAATTAGTGTGAATGGACTGGAATTTGGATGTTCAAAATAAAATATTTGACACCAAAGATACTTACTAGATGCTTTCATCAGCTCCAAATTTGTAGCTTCCCTTATATCCAAGTCCGCATCTAGGATAGAGCTTTCCTCTTCTTCCTCAGGACCCGTTATCCTTATCAGTAATTCACTGCTGTTATTACCAGGGGATTTTATATCAATACTTTCCTCTTTCAAAACATCAAAATCAGATGTTTCTCCTATATCTGCCAGCACAGGAAGCTTCACATTATTTCTGACCACTTGCGCATCCTCATGTTTTTTGACTTCATCACTTTCAATGTCAGCTAACACTGTTTCTTCTAAAGCACTGTCACTGCACTCAGACAAGTCAGAGATATCCTCAGCATCTCTGTCACCTATGAGGGCTCTGAAGTCTTCACTTGGGTTAGGAACCAACATCGGCACAGGCATCTGAGTTGAGGCTCCACCAGCTTTCAGACGACGGCGCTGAAACAACCAGTTCTCTTCCCATGATTCCACAGGACTCACTATATCAGTTGGCTTGTGATCTGTTGAGCTATCAGATAAATCATCATTTCCATTCTCAATATTTCCAGTAGCTTCACCTGAAAATAAAGGTATCAGTCACGGATTATGAAATATATATACAAAGTTAATCAATTTTGTAAAACAAAAACATTGAAACATAGCAAGGTGGAGATAGCTGCAGTTCTTTGGACAGTGCATGAGTGATAATTCTGATGCTTGCTATGATTGGCAAAGGGAGAGTTTTACAACTTACTCAGTGAAAAATCTGGTTACATACATCACTGGCTGTGCTCAAAGATTTCTATGTTTGAATACTTATATTACTTTCTGTGTTACACAACAGCTACCTAAGTGGGTGTATGGATAAGTGAATTTTCTCTCCAGTACTATGTATCACCACATAATGTCAATAATCTCCTGGGATAAATAAATTTTTGATTTTGGACAACTAACTTAGTAAATACATATAAAAGTTACAAGAAGCTCAATGTGTTCCAAAATCTTATAGATTTAAGAGTAATTTATGTTTAACTGATTTCAATGACATAGTTATTTTCATTAAGGAACTTCTCTTTCACAGGAGAACTCGATATTCATAATTTCATAATACTGTGTACCTAAAAAATCTTGAGCATACTTATGCTCATTGATCTTTATTTACAGTGGCAATAAGTCATTTTTATTTGTTTGCAACTACATAGTATGACTCTTCAAGATTAAGAATTACATTATTAGCTATTGAACAGAAGTTTGTACAATTTCCTATCCTTTATTGGTATTCTCACATATTCAGCAATGATCAGAGTTTTTGCAGGGCATCCAATATCTTTGCTAAATCATTTATGCAAGTTAGGAACAAGGTTGGAACCTAGTAAGCAACCTTCAGTTCATTGTGTGACACCTTCACTACACAGTGCACATGATTTATTACATGACTATATGCTTGTAGCTGTACAAGATTCTGGAAAAGGAAAGCAGAAGATAATCCTCTTATAGTGCACATTGTACATTATTTACAGCCATAAAATCAATGCCCTCATGTTATAGTGCACATTGTACATTATTTACAGTCATAAAATCAGTGCCCTCATGTTTACAGAGATAATTAATTATCATACACAGTCATTTTTGCTGGTACTTCATTCGTAGGGGGAGACCGAAGGACGAATATAGCAAGCAGTTTCAAAAGGAAGTAGGTTGCCGAATGTATTCTCAGATGAAGAGACTTGCACAGGACAGGATAGCGTGGAGAGCTGCATCAAACCAGTCTGCGGACTGAAGACCACAACAACAACAACAACTTCATTCTATTAATTTGTACACTGTTAAAGCTTCAGATTTTTATTTCCAAGTTTAATTTTTAACTATGTGAGGAAATATTTACTATAAATGAGCTTGTATTACTGAAACATCTCCTACCTTCAACAATATCCATGCCAAACTCTGGAAATGGTACTCGTCTTTGCAGCAACTTCAAATCAGGTACAAACAATTTATCATCAGAGTCACCATTGTCCTCCTCACATTCAGAATTACTGTAAGTAGTGACCTCTTCTATACGTTCCTCTATCTAAAAAAGGAAGTCAACAGAAAATAAATTACTTTTACATCTAAAATACTTAAAGCATTCAGCAGCTTTAATACTTACAGTTAGAGAAAGTGAGGGGTCAGTTAGTCCTGATTTTTTCCAGTGTATTTCATCAGAATCAGATTCACTAAGTTCTTTTGATGAAATACTTTCATCATCCACCTTATTTACTCCTATCTCCAGAGAACCTTAAAGCAAATCAATACAGTAACTTAATTATTCATTTAAACTAGTTTATATACAGTTGAATACATTTGTATTCACAGAATATATGACATCAACTGGAAATGGGCAAAGCTGAAAATGTGTACCCAGTCAGGACTCGAACTCGGGTCTACTGCTTTCTAGGCAGTTGTGCTGACCTCTACACCTCTGGCGACACAGTGATCACCACATTTGCAAGGATTACCTAAGCACATCTCCTGTCAGATACATATTCCCAGCTTTACCCTGCCCACAGTACTCAAACTCATAGTTATGAAACTAATTCCCATAAGAGTAAGGGCCACGAACTTGCCTACCTCTCCCCACTAATGAAAGAATCATTGCCCATCACTGGCATATTATATACATATACATGTGGCATCTGCTCCAAAAGAACAGATGTCACTTCTGATCCTGCAGAATTTGTATCTGACTGGAGGCGTGCTTAGGTAGTCCTTGCAGGTGTAGTGATCACTGTGTCCCCAGTGGTGTAGTGGTCAGCGCAAAGCAGGAGACCCAGGTTTGAGTCCTGACTGGATACACATTTTCAGCTTTGTCCATTTGCAGTTGATGTCATATATTCTGTGAATATGAAAGAATAACAACTGCAGGATCAGAAGTGATGTCTGTTCTTTTGGAACAGACACCACATGTATATGAATACATTTGTATTGTAAAAAGGACAATTATATAAAATTATAACAGCTAAGGAATGCCTTGAATGCTCAGTAAAGCAGTTATTATTTAGAAAAAAAAGTGTTAAGAAATGATATTTTTGGCTCAACAAAGTGTGTAGTTACATGTATCTATAGCTATTTTTGCAGTACATAAACTTACATTTGACAAGACTATGACTGCAGCAAGCCTGCCTATCATAGGTTAAACTACTGTATATATAATCTATTTCCTGATCTGATGTCTGCAGATTTTGATGATGTAAGTGTTTTTGACACACAAACTTGCAATGTTAACAAACATAACACAGCTTGTCAACGAAAGGAACTTCATATATCACCACTGTAAGCACTCCTCGGCCTTAATCTGAAAGAAATTAGAAAAAGGTGCCTGGCAAAGAGATATTGGCTGTCCCTTGGGCAAACAGTTTGTCTATGATCATTCATGTGTTCAGGCAATTTATTAGTGGTCGTAACAATATAAAGCACTGTCCAATGAACACATGTCAATTACTTCACCTTTGAGGACCAGAACTTCTAAAAAATCAGAGGGTCAGCTTTGGGTACCTGATGGCCTCTTCCTATGCCCACCTATTCTTGGGTTGCATGGAAGAGGCATTCCTTAAGACGCAGCAGTTGCACCACCTGGCTTGGTATAGATTCATAGACATCTTTGTGGTCTGGACTCTTGGTGAAGAAAATCTTCAGACCTTACTTCAAGACCTCAACCCATAATCTAACCTGAAATTCACGTGGTCCTTCTCCAGAAACCAAGCCACCTTCCTAGATGTTGACCTCCACCTTGTTGAGTTCCCCATCCACACTTCAGAACTTATCAAACCCATAAACAAACAACAGTACCTCCACTCTGATAACTGCCATCCCTTTCATATCAAACGATCCCTTTCCTACAGACTATGCATCCGTGGTGAACATATATGCTCCAATGATGAATCCCTCACTGCCTACACTGACAACCTATCCAATGCTTTCCTCTCCTGCAACTATTCTACAGACCTTGTCTACAAACATATATCCCAAGCAGTACATTCCATCACTTCCACTAACACTATTCCTAGCTCCAGATCACTCAGAATCACCCCTTTAGTCACCCAGTACCATTCTGGGTTGGAATGCCTTAACAATTAGCTTCATCAGGACTTTAACTTCCTCAAGACAAGTCCTGAAATGAGGTATTGTCCCCACCATCCAGAGTAACCATTCCCTGTTTTCCAAACTTATGCAACATCCTCATCAAACCCCATATCCCAAAAACACTGTCTATACTTAAAGGTTTCTACCTTTGTAACTGACTGCTGCAAAATCTGTAACATGCATCCTGCCACAACCAACTACTACAGACCCACCATAGGGAAAATGTACACCATTCAAGGCAGGACCAAACATGAAACAACAGGTGTTCATTGCACAGCATTTTACATCACTATGACCACCAACAAATTGCTTGAAAAGTCACAAACTATCTGATCGCGTAAGGGACACCCAAAATCCCATGCCAGAGCATGTCCTCCAACATAGGAACCTCAGCACAGGTTACACCACACATACAATTCAAATACTCACACCTAGCATCAGTTCTTGACAGCTGCAAAGAGGGAACTTACCTCTTGACACTTCCCACCAATTCCTCTATTCTAAACCTATGTTGGCTTTCCCCCTCTACTGTCTTCAACTTACTTATTCATTTCTCACCCATCTTCTTCCTTCTGCTTGTTTTTGTTTGTTTGTGTGTGAGTGAGTGTATATTTTCTGTATATCTTACAAATATAGTTTCTGAGATTGTGCAATGTTCATACTGTCTTTCTTTTTAGAATAAGTCTTTATTTAAGATTGCTCCACTCTTTTATAAAAGTACACTGATTGCAGAGATACTCTATTTATCTAGAATCAGATTGTGTGATTTTTTAAAAATTAATAATTAAATTGTTTGCTCTGGCCTACTTACAAATCTTTTCAAAATACTGACTGCTGTGAAACAAACTGTCAGTAGGTATGGTAACACAAGAAGCTAATAAAATTTTGGCAATAAACAGAAAATGTATGTAAACTAAACACCTAGTAATCCTTAAATAGCATACACTTTTTGTCATCTTTTAGTATAAGTTCAGGTAAAAAGAATCTTTTTTCAAACAATGGAGTCTTTCACCAAACATATTTTTTTCCATTTTAAGAACCACTGCACAATCTGATGACACAATGTTTTCCAGTTCTAATGCATTTTTCAATCAAACTAGTTTTTGAGCTTAAAAGGAGAACTTCTGTTAACTGGAAGTTCAAGGAGGGAGAGACTTATAAAACATTATACTACATGAGTGAATAAAGGACATTTTCTAGCCACTAATGAGCTTGCTACAGATCTGACAGTTATTGATTTGTACAAAACGATTCAAATAAAATCTTAACAAATAGCACTACAATTTCAGTACATAACTTACTTATATATTTTGTTTGTTGCTCCATGGAAACTGTGGAATAGCTGGAACTGAGGATGTTGCTGTTGCCGTCTATGGCTGAACCATTGTGGAACTTATGAGTCTGGTATTTTTCAATGACCTACAACATGAAAACTGATCTTACTTATGACAGTCCATCATGAGAGTCACCGTGTCTGCAAGTGTGAACAGCTGAGCAAGCTTGCACTATGCAGGCTTCCTGTTCCTGAAGCTGTCAGCCAGTATTGAGTTAAGCCCAAGTGTAACACAAAGCCATACAAGTTGCACTATATTTCAAAGTCTTCCTCATGAACTAAATAGACTACTTGGAAAATATAAATATTTTTTTCTAGGAAGTAAACATAATGGAGGTATTATTTTTTATTACATTCACTTGTCTCTTCCTTAAACCCCATATTTAGGATGAAAAGAAAAACGAACTTCTGCATTATTGACCAGTACATAAATTTAAGACACTTTTCATATTATAATGATGTCTGGGGAATTTATACATGTAATTGTACATGTAATTGCAAACTTCATCATTTTTCTTCTATTATACACCTAACACTGGCTGACAAGACAAAGAAGGATATAAAGTTAATTTTTTTAAAACATATTGTCCTGATCTAATACATGTGAAAAAAATCTTAAGCAATTAATCAGGAAAATAAAAGAAGGAAGAGTTGGATAAAATGATATTTTTAAGGGAATAAGAATATGGGGATTAAAATTATGGGAATAATTTCTACAATAATAATCTGCATCATAATGTAGCACTGATGTGAGCAGACAGGATCATTAACTGTGATGCGGATACAAGACAACATAAAATGCCAGGATAAAAAAAAAGAAGGAATGAGTAAAGAAGTGTTAGAGGAGTAGCAAAGGATAAACATAAGGTCTGGGAAAGAAGAAGGGCCATTTGGCAAAATTTTACAATGGATAACCTGATTGGAATGTAATTTCAATTGGATTTTACATGGTTAAAATTATAAGAAAATATCTTGATATATTGTGAGAACTTTAAAAAACTCAGCTAATTTACATAAAAGGGAAATAAAAATACTGGTATCAACAGAATGAGAAAAGACAGATTAGCTAAACAAGCAAGCAAGCAAGTAAGCCTATTCCATGAAACTGAGGCAATGAAATATAGTGTCATCTGGAAGAAAAAATTTCATATGTTGAAAGTAATTAATCTTTCATTATTATTAGATTTATCTTCATTTCAATTCAATAAATATATCACACTTCAAACAATGTTTTTGGTCTGAGGTGTGACTATTATTTATTAATTTCAAATTTAGATTTAGAAATAAGAACAAAATGAGTGGTTAAAAAAGGACTGCAAAATAAGACCAGAAAGCACAACTCATGTATGATCTGCTAAGCATAAGCTGCACATTATCTCTTCACTTTAAGAAATCAAAGTGTAACATTTAAACAAACCCATTATTACAAAACAATACAAACAAACTAATATGTGATTCAGATGACCCACCTTATTTAAAATTGCTGTTGCTAATATATCCTCATAAGTTTTTAAAGCCATTTCATCTTCAGTTGAATAATTCTCTGGCATAGCTGCTTTTCTAGCATCCACCTGCTATAAAATTTTGTGGTCTTTTTAGAATTTCATTAACAACTAATTTCTAACACACATTTAAGTGTAACACATTATACTTAAATTATAGAGGGAAACTTTCCCGGTGGGATAAATAAAAATAAAAATAGAAAAGAGATGACTTACCAAAAGGACCGGCTCGTCGAAAGAAACAAATAAAATAACACACAAACACACATACAAGCTTTCGCCACCACTGGCAGCTTCTTCAGGAAAAAGAGGAAAAAAGGGGAGGAAAAGGGAAGGATATGGGTTTTAAGGAAGTGGAAAAGGAGTCATTCCAATCCCAGGAGTGGAAGGACTTACCTTAGGGGAAAAAAAAGGAAGGTGAACAAATACACACACACTCAGACATATCGAAACGCAAGCACACCTAGACAGACATTTGTGAAAAGCCAAACTTTTCACAAATGTCTGTCTAGGTGTGCTTGCGTTTCGATATGTCTGAGTGTGTGTGTATTTGTTCACCTTCCTTTTTTTTCCCCTAAGGTAAGTCCTTCCACTCCTGGGATTGGAATGACTCCTTTTCCACTTCCTTAAAACCCATATCCTTCCCTTTTCCTCCCCTTTTTTCCTCTTTTTCCTGAAGAAGCTGCCAGTGGTGGCGAAAGCTTGTATGTGTGTTTGTGTGTTATTTTATTTGTTTCTTTCGACGAGCCGGTCCTTTTGGTAAGTCATCTCTTTTCTATTTTTATTTTTATTTACACATTATACTTAAATAGATCAAAGTTATGGTAGACTACAAATAATCACACACACACACACACACACACACACACACACACACACACACACACCTTCATATTGCACTGGTGTTGGGCACTGACACTGGAATATCACGGACTGGAGTAGAATGTCTTCAGTGATGAGACCCACTTCTAACTAAGCCCTGATGAACAAGGAAATGTGTGGTGTGATACTAACCTGACTCTCACTGTCATACAGCAAAAAAACCTGGAGTGGTCTGGGAAGCCATTTCATTTTGTCACTGATGGCACCATTATAGCATAGCAGTATGTAGAAATATTATACACCCATTTTGTTATCCTTGATGGCAAGCCATCCTGAGCTTACATTTCAGGAAGATAATGCCGACCCACACACTATGCCAGTTTCTAATGCTTGTCTTCGTGCTGTGAAGCCCCATCTTGCCCTTCAAGGTCACCAGCTGTCTCTCCAATCAAGAATGTTTGGTACATTATGGGCAAAGGATTATGATGCTCTGATGTGCCAATTGGATAGAATTTGATTCAATATACCTCTTGAGGACAATCAACATCTCTTTTAATCAATGACAAACCAAATAACTATTGCACAAGGGGCAAAGATAGACCAACACATTATTGGCTTATTCAATTTGAGAAGCTCTTTCTATTGAATAAATCATCTAATTTTTCTGAAATTGTAATCACACATTTGTCTGTACATGTGCATCACATCTACCCATTTCTGTCCCAATTGGATAATCCTCTGTGATACATTTTTTTTCCTTAGAGTGTACTTTATTGGTTTCTGTATCCATCCAAAGACAAGAAATATTTTACAGGTGTTGCCCAAATGTAAATGTAAGTTGTATGGGAAATTGGTACAGAGAAATGGAATACCAAATACATACCTTAGATAATATACACAAAATAGAACATATGAAATACTTATCAAAAGAAGTTTATCTTCCTGTTATACAGCAAAATACTATTAATATGCTTTTACTTTTGTCTTCCCTAGCCAGCAAATTCTTTTGTACACATTGAATTTATTGCAGAGTGATACTTTATTGTAGTTAGTGGGACCTCAGTCTACAATTGAAACATTGGTGAAAATACATGTTCAAACATGATGGTAGATAGAAAACATCTGTAATTGTACCAAGTACTTTCTCCAAAACTCATTTTGAACAATTTATTCATGACTTTACAAAAACTGTAAAATGGCTGTAAAAATACAATTGACCTCTTAACAACAAGTGAATACCATCATGATAAATTGAGAATCTTCTGTAATGGTGATTATAGGAACATTGTTAACAATTTTTCACAATAATGAAAACATTTGACTGTATCTCTGACTTCCACAAATCACCCATCATCATCATCTCATGGCCTAGGTCATGAATAACCTCCCCTTGTGTTCGCTGTTCCTTTTTTCTTCCCTCCTGTCATAGTTGATCAAGGGACACAGTTCTAAGAGCTTGTCCAATTTTTTCGTCTCCATTTTTGTTTTAATTTTCTTTGACTATTGGTGATACAGAAGTACTGGCCAGCCAACCTCTTTCTCTGAAGAATAGTTTAGCATCTCTATGGAGAATTTCCATGAGTTATTGAAAACATTTGTGAAAGGATTTCAAAATTAAATATGTGTCCAAAATTTTATCAATGCAACATGTAGCAATCAATCATTTAGATTGTGTATTTTCACCATTAACAGTTTATAAAGACACTGTAGTTAGATAAATTGATTGGTATAATCTACATCCTCTTTAAAAATAATTTTGCACGATTTCAATAAAAATTTCTGCAAAATGTTGCTATTTAAACATAAAAGGTATGTACAAGCCTGTGGCTCTGTCATATGAACTATAATTTGCTGATACTAAAAATATTTGTGTGACTAAAAACTGTAATTATTGATGTAACATTTCATTGTTTGTTAAAGCTTAAATACTGGCCAAAACATGCCACTGGTCGAGTTGTTAGTTATCAGTTTGTTGGTGTGCAAGTTGTTAGTTCATTATTGTTGTATAAATGAAATATGTGAATAAATGTGAAAAGAATTAAAACAAACTCGCTGAATTCACCATCCGAGTTTATAAAATTGACCTATCTCATTTATGGAACACTGAAACACAGTCTGAAAGTTGTGTATTTAATTTCTTTGGTTTTTTAACTATTGTTTGATGAATGGAACTAACACTGCTATAAGGAACTAATAGTGTCAGAGGTTCAAGATCCATTTACTCCCAAGTCATAATGACAAAATTCTTTCAGCAGCTCATTTACTCACTTTAGTTTTCTAGCTTACCATAAATCTTAATACTTCTTTATTGATATTTTTTCCAACTACTAGCAGATTTTGAAGATGACAGATTGAGCTTTAGAGAAGCACAATAAAAATATTAGTTACATGAAGCTTTTGGCTGAAAAAAGACCTTCCTCAGACTCAGCCATTCCAGCCAGAGATAGTGGTCTGGTATGCTCGATTTCTATGTTTTTCTCAGCATGTCACCATTGCAGTGAGTAGTAATCTCTCTCCCTCCCCTATCCTTTTCACAGTATGGTTGCTATTTCAACCTGGTCTTTCCAGAGTTTTATACACTGTGTATCACACTAGAAGACACTCTTCAATAATGTTGGAAGGTACATCAAAACTTTACTCTTTTTGATAATGTTGTCGACAAAATCTATTAGTTTTATTGAAAATTTGTTTTTGCTAAGTAAATCTAGACAATTACAAATATTAATTACACCTTTCCTAAGGCATACATATACAAAAGTTTTGTTTTGAAAAGGCTGTTTTCCAGCGCTTTTCATAAGCAACGTTCATGGCCACAGTACCAGTTCATATTACTAGAGACCATTAAGAGATAAAAAATTAGCTACATGAATGGAACTGCAAACAACAAATGAACTGGTCAGTTCTGCTATCTTACAATTAGTTGATCCACTTGTAGGTTGTATTTTTGTTGAAGTATATGTGGTCTTTCTACTAGATAAAAATATCAATGATCCACAACTACTATTAATTTGAGACCATTATAATTTTTCACCATGTTAATTACCACTGTAAAATATGATGATTTGTGGAAGTATTGATTTACTGTGTGAATTAAAAGAAAACAACATTTGTTATTAGTTGAAATAGAATGTCAATACCAAGTAATATACTTTCAATAAAATTGACTGCAGTAATGTTGTGCAATTCTACATCCACATATTTACTCTAAAATCACATTTAAGTGCCTGGCAGAGAGTTTTATATTATTTCTCTGCCATTCCATTCTTTAATAGTGCACGAGAAAAAAGAAACACCTAAATCTTACCACTTTCCATCTGATTTCTCTTATTATTATGATGACCGCATGACTCCTTATATAGGTGGGTGCGAACAAAATGTGTTGGTGAAAGAAAATTCAAAAATAGATCTCACTGCATTAAATAATTCCTTTCTTTTAATGATTTTCACCCCATCTCATGCAAATATAGTGTAGGCAATTTTTTTAGTAGAACAGTTACATCATATAAGTGTTTTGCCAATTAACGTAGCCTTTGATTCACTTTCCCCACAATATTTCTGTGTATTCTTTCCAATTAATGTTACAGTAGAGTCCTGAAAACTCGGCACCTCCCCTGAAGTTATTCTGTGTTTGCAGAATGTAGGATAGGATTGAAATCAGCTTATAGGAGTTACAGGCTATGCTGTGTACGGGCCCAGACATCTTATCTTGTGACACCTACATTCTATTTAAAAATCTTTTGAGTTTCATTAATGCAGTAGGTAGAAGCGTTTTCATACTAATAACAGTCAAAATTATGGGTGTACATTTTTTCAGAGTGCCATTTAAAATCAGTTTAGGCATGATGAACAAATAATGAACACAGTTACAGCAGACAACAATGACGCCATGTGACATGGCTGCATGCACTCGGCCTCTCAGCCTGTCTACAGCCTTTGTCTTTTCTTAATTGCATTTTGTGAAGTCCATGTGAGTGAATAATGTTCAAGGCTGTTTCACAGGTTTTGCGTGCATTATAAATTACTATTCTGCAATAGCAACTTCCCTCAAATGAAAACTGGTTTACTAGTCTATGGAGCAAAAACTGTGTGCATTAAAGAGTCTGGATAATGGAGAAAGTGTCAGTGCTGTAACTAAGGACTCAGGAGTCAGCAAAAATACAATTCGAGACTGGAAGAAGAAGCAGACGGAAATTGAGTCTTGCAGTGTTAAGTGATTGAGCACAGAAATATTGAAAGAAAGGAAAAATGTAAATAAAAGTGATTTTAATGAGGTAAGTAAAGCACTTTACATATGGTTTCATCATGCAAGAGATAATGGGATGCCAATTAGTGGACCGATCTTGCAAGAAAATGCCATGAAGTATTATGAGAAACTAAAAAAGGACAGTTTGTTGCCAACACTGGCTGGATTGATTGCTGGGAAGTCAGACAGCTTAATACTTGTGGGGAAAAATTATCTGGCAACAACAAGGCTATATCTCAATTTAAGGAGGAGTTTCAGATATTTATTGAAGTTGAAGGTTTGATTGAGGTCAGTTATACAATCATGAAGGAAGGATTCAATAATATTTTTGGGAAGGATAGGTTGCTTACTCACCACAGAGATGTCAGATGAGCCACAGAAACGCACAAATAACAGGCTTTCAGCCTTTTAGGCCTTCACCGGTTAGTGACACAAACATACACACACTCACACAGACACGACCACTGTCCCCGGCCGCTGTGGCCGATCTGCGCTACCCAGCACCCTTGGCGAAAGCAACCAGTGGTGGGGGTTAGGAGGTGGCAAAGAGAGGAAAGCAGAAGGGGAGGGGGGGATGTGTGACATGGCTGCAACCACTGTGCAGCTTTCTATGTTGACATGACTAGCATCCAACTATCTATCCGAATGAATGGACATTGTCATACCGTGGCCAGGAGACAGTTAGACCATCCTGTTGCACAGCATGCAGCACTGCATAGCGTGACTCACTTCAATGACTGCTACACAGCCTGTGCCATATGGATCCTCCCCACAAACACCAGCTTTTCTGAATTGCGCAGATGGGAACTCTTCCTACAACATATCCTACGCTCCCGCAATCCACCAGGCCTAAACCTCCACTAATTCCTGCTTCTACCACCCTTCCCTTCCTCCCCCTGTCACTCTCTATCCTTACATTCATCTCCCATCCCGCCACACATTTCATTCCCTTCCCTTATTTCTGCACTGTCCATCAGACAGCACTGGCGTATTCTCCCACCCAGGCCAATAAATATAAATAAATATAGAAAGTGTTCTATAACAAAAAAAACTTACCTATTCCTTTTTAACACCATTCCCAACAACTTGGCATTTTAACAAACTCTGCCAACCTTCGGTCCACATTTTACTGACTTTTCGGGACTGTACTGTATTTGTATTTGAAATTCCTAGATATTTAGTTGGATTTATGGACTTTAGATTTTACTGACTTACAATGTAAATGAAGTTTAATGGATTTCTTTCAGTGCTCATGTGTATGACATCACACTTATAATTACTGAAGGTCAATTGCCAATTTTCACACCACACAGATATCTAAACTGTTTTGCAGTTACTTTTGATCTTCTGGTGACTTTACTAACTGATAAATGATAGCATCATCAACAAACAGTCTAAAAGAGCTGCTCACATTGTCTTCTAGATCATTTATAAAGACAAGGAGCAGTAGGAGCCCTTGGGGAATGCCAGATATTACTTCTGCTTTAATTCTACATCTACTTCTATACTCCACAATACACCATAAAGTGTGTGGCATAGGGTACACGGTATCACTACTAGGCATTTCCTTTCCTATTCCAGTCGCATATAGAATGGGGAGAATGTCTATACGCCTCTGTACGAGACCTTATTTCTCTTATCTTGTCTTTGTGAACTTTACCCGAAATGTAAGTAGGCAGCAGTAAGATCGTTCTGCAATCAGCTTCAAATTCCGGTCTTCTAAGTTTCCTCCACATAATTTCTCGAAAAGAACGTTGTCTTTCCTCGAGCGATCCCTATTTGAGTTCCTGGAGCATTGGTCGAATTTACCAGTAACGAACCTAGCTGCTCGCCTCTGAACTGCTTCTACGTCTTCCTTTAAACTGATCTGCTGTGGGTCCCAAACACTTGAGGAATACTCAGGACGTAGTCGTACAAGAGTTTTATACGCGGTCTCCTTTACAGATAAAGCACATCTTCCCAAAATTCTTCCAATGAACCAAAGTCAGCTGTCCGCCTTACTCACAACAGTCCTTGCATGTTTGTTCCACTTTATATCCCTCCACAATGTTACATCTAGATATCTGAATGACGTGACTATTAATGCTGTATTTGAACATTATGGGATTGTTTTCTTCTACTCATGTGCATCACCTTACATTTTTCTACATTTAGACCTAGCTGCATTCTTCCCACTGACTAGAAATATTGTCTAAGTCATCCTGTATTCTATTAGAGTCAATTAAAGACGACACCCTCCCATACACCACAGCCACAAGAGCCACAAATTACAAGTTACTCTGTCCATCAGATCATTTATATAGATGGAAGATAATAGCGGTCCTATCACATCCCCTGGGGGCACACCTTACGGTACACTCGTCTCTAATGAACAGTCACCATCAAGAACAACACACTCCATTCTATTACTTAGGAAGCCTTCCAGCCAGTCATAAATCTGTGGATCTCTTCCATATCCTCATATTTTCATTACCAGTCTGCAGTGTGGCACTATGTCAAATGCCTTTTTGAAATTGGTAAAAACACAATCTGCCTGTTGCCCTTCATCCATGGCTCGCAAGATGTCATGTGAGAAAAGGGCAAGCTGAGTTTTACATGAACGATGTTCTGATTCATAGAAAGAAGCTTATCCATCTCAAGGAAATTTACTACTGTATATTCAAGCTGAGAATATGCTCTGAAATTCTACAGGAAACTGCTGTCAATGATATTGGCCTGTATTTATGGGGGCCCATCCTTTATCCTTTCTTATAAATAGGAGTCACCTGCACTTTTTTCCAATCATTAGGAACTTTGCTCTGAATTAAAGATTCATGATAAATGCAAGCTAAGTAAGGGCCAATGCCACAGAATAGTCTTTGTAAAATCGAACTGGTATTCCATCTGGAGCAGGAGATTTTTTTGTATTCAGCTCTCTCAGCTGATTCTCTACACTGAAAATGTTCTGTTACTGCCCTGGAATGATCAAGGAGTGACTGGATAATGACCTTTGACCTGCTTATTGATTTTACATAGGACCAGAATTTTTTTGGGTTCTCAGAAAGATCTTGTGCTAAGGTATGACTGTGGTAATTATTGTATTCTTTGTGCATCGGTCTTTTTATATACGCACAAATCTCTATGAACTTTTGCCTGTGATAATTTGTGTGTTCTTTTTTGAATTGAGAGTGCAACAGTCTTTGATTTCTCAGTAGCTTTCTAATGTTATTATACCACGGTGGATCTTTTCCATCCTTAATCAACTTTATAGGTATATATTTCTCTAACCCTTTACTTACAATGCATTTAAATTTAGTCCGCAATACCTCTACATCCATTGTACCGGAACTAAATGATGGTCATTTTCTAAGTGTGACACTAACAATTGCTTATTGGCTCTTTCTAACAAAAATATGCTCCTAGCCTTCTTGATTGATTTATTCACTTTGGTCATCATTGACATTATGATGATATTATGATCACTAATTCTTGTCTTGTCGTTAATAAGGTCAGGCCTGTTCGTAGCTATATGATCTAAAATATTTCCATTTCGTGTTGGCTGTCAGTTTATCTGCTCAAGTAAGTTTTCACAAAATGTGTCCAATAGCAGCATGCAAGACTGTTTGTCTGAAACTAGTGAGGTTCCAATCTGTACTCTTAAAGTTGAAGCCTTTGCGACTAATATTGCATGGCCTGCTACCTATACACTACCTGGCATAGACTTTCTTTGAATGACTCTAAAACTACTACTGCAGCACTGGGGGGCGGGGCAGAAAAAACACCCAACTACTAACTTTACTGTTCTTAGACCTGTTATATGTGCCCAGATAACTTCACAGTTACTTTCAACCTCAACATCTTTGTCCACTCCCCCTCCAGTTGTGTCTGATCTGTCTATCCTATATACATTCTATGCCTTGCTAAATATTTCTGAACTTGCCACATCATGATTTAGCCACCTTTCGGTGCATAAAACTATCCGAGCAAAATAATTTCCATGCAGCACGGCAAATACGGGAACTTTGTTTCTAATGCTTTGAAAGTTCACGGCTAATTTTTGATAGTCGAATTATTGTTCTAAATGTGGCCTGAATTCACTGTCTGAATGTTGACTGGCAAGTGCTCATCAGTGGCAGCACATAGCCTAAAAACCCCCATGTGCACCCTACAAGTACTCTGCTACCCGAGTAGCTGCTTCCTTAGTGTTGTGCACTCCTGATCTATCTAGGGGTGTACTACAATTCCCTATCCGATAACGCAGATCCAAAAATCTGTAGCCATGACTGTTACAGAGTCAGTGAAGACCCTCCACTTGGCTTCAAACCGAAGGACCCCAATCAACCCTGGGAACAATGCTACAAATCAACAGCTCTGCTTGCACCCTGCATGCAATACCAGCAGTCTTCACCAATGCCGCCAGCCACCCGTAGGAACTAGGGATGTCTACAGAACCCAAGTGACAAGTGTCATTGGAGCTGACATGGACCATGACTTGCAGCCGACTGCGCCCTGTACGCTCGATAGCCACCCACCAGTAGGGCTGCCTCCACATCCATGATGAGGCCCCTGGCAGACACACTGAGTGCACGTTGGACTTCTTTCCAGATCTTGACACTATCTGCCTAAGGGGCTCCATAAAATGCCTAACATTGGAGCTCCCAGTAACAAGTAATCCCCTCCCCCCATGCACCTGCTCGGACCCTGCTGAAGGAGTGACCACATGTCCACTTACAGGATGAACGGGCGTCGCCAGATGGCCAGCCTCCACATTAGCCTTCCGCCTTGAGCGACGCGAATGCCATTCAACCTGCCACTCCCCTTGCAGAGAGGGTGGCTCGACCATGTCTGGTACACCTGAAGGTGCCTTGACAGCAGGGACAGAGGGCGAAGCATGAAGGACCTGATGTGTCCCACTCGATGCACCGGACTCCCCACCACTGCTGCACCCCAAGACAGCAGCCTTAAGGTAGCTGACCATAGCCAGCAGCATCTTCCGCTGTTCGCAAACATCAGCCAACTCCTCCTGCGTCTGCACACGGCAGGCACACACACTCTATCCATCCTATCGATACAATTAATGGTGAAAGTAGAAAATTAAATAATCAACTTGTAAATAGTCTAGTACTTGATGTCTTTCTGTCAATTACTATGTATTATGTACTTCATGACAGGAAATCATGAACCCAATCACACAACTGAGATGGTAATCCAGAAGCATGCAATTTGATTAAGAACCTGCTTGTAAGGTACAGTCTCAGAAGCCTTCTGAAAATCTAGAAATATGAAATCAATTAGAGAGCCCTTGTCAATAGCACTCATTACTTCAGGTGAGTAAAGAGCTAGCTGTGTTTGACAAGAACGATACTTTCTGGATCCATGTTGACTATGGGTCAATAGGTCATTATCTTTGAGGTAGTTCACAATGTTCAAAAATAGTATATGTTCCAAAATTCTACTGCAAACTGTCAATGATATAGGTCTGCAATTTTGTGGATGATTCATATTGCCCTACTTGACAACTGGAGTGACCTGTGCAACTTCCCCGTCTTTGGGTATGCATCTTTAGGTGACTCTGAATGGAACCTAACTGGTATACAATCTGGACCGGAAGACTTGCATTGCTTTAAGTGATTCAAGTTGTTATAATACTCCAATTATATCTACTTCTAAATTACAAATGCAGTTAATCTTACCTGCATTGATGGAAGAGTCATTGCTTCTCCTATTATTTTATGAATTAACTTCTTCAGGGCAGCATGAGCAGCAGTTGGTGAGTCTTCCTCTGGTAATGGCTTATCTGAACACAAACCAACATTTGATTTGATTCAAAATACATATGAAACCTCAAAACTGTAGTTCTTCCCCCCAAGTCTATAAATACTTATAGTGATGTAATACTAGCTGCATGTGAGAACCCAGGATGTCAAGTCATAAATTTGTCATTACAAAAACATTCATAAAGACCTAAATCAAGTGACAGATCTAAAAATAGTGCCTCCTACACACCCATAACAAAGGTATCTGAGCAAATCATGCAAAAGGTCAGTAGGATGGAACTACCATTCACATTAGTACCTATGATCCTTGTTTAATCTTCATTACTAAATATAATAATCTTATAATAAATTCTACACACACACTAAAGAACAACATTCAAGGAATAAACATGACAAAATAAGAAATAATAATGAATATATTGTGCCTACAATATAATCCACAAACCAAATAATCCTGGATAGCCAATTGTGTTGGGTTACTGTGTTCCTACTGAAAGAACTGCAGCCCTCGTTGACTAACAACTTCAACCAATTGCCCAAAATCTGTCTTCCCATATCAAGGATACCAAACACTTCCTTCACTGACTAACCACCATCCCCACCCATTACCCCCTGGATCCTTACTTGTTACAGTGGATGCCACCTCCCTATACACCAACATCCCCTGTGCCCATGGTTTTGCTGCTCTCTAACATTATGTCTCTCAATATCCCTCTGAATTCAAGACTGATGCCTAATTCTTCATAACCCTCATCAACTTTATCCTAACAAACAACTACTTTTCCTTTGAGGGGAAAGTTTACCATGAAATCCTTCATGCTACCCTCCTATGCCAACCTGTTTATGGGCCTTCTGGAGGGAACCTTAATACCATCCCGAAACCTCTGGTCTGGTTCAGGTGTATTGACTACAAGCTGAAAACCCGGTGTTCCCTGGGGATTTTGTATATATTCATTTGTATAAGGGCTATATGTCTGTAAAATCTCTTGCAAATACATTTAGTAGTAAAGAAGTAATAGATTAACACTTGGTGCGTGATGGCGCGGTTTTCCATGAACGTTACTATTTATGTACTCATATCTCATGAACAATGTGTCATACTGTGATACAATTAAAGGTACAATCAGCTATATGCATGTATACTGTCTGTAAAATTATCTGCAGCTAAAATTTGTTATGTAGAAATTAAAAACCTGTAACGTCATACTGGATGCCGTAGTTTTAGTCCATGAACAGTAGAATGTTACTGTTTATGTGCTCATATCTCATAAACTGTATGTCGTACTGTGATACAATTTAGAAGGTACATTCAATTATATGTGTGTATACTGTCTGTAAAATTTCCTGTGACTACAATTTGAAGTGTACAAACTATAAATTGTAACGTCGTACCGAATGCTGTAGTTTTACTCCATAATCAGCGGAAAAGTAGAAAGCGAGAAACTTTTTTCCTTTCATCATTTTGCTATGGTTCTCAGCAAGAAAAAGTTTGAAATTATGTTTAAATTTTATTGTAAGTCACTAAGTACACTCATTCTCATATAGCGTATTTATAAAGTCTCGCCGCATTATATGGCAGTTTTTTGCAATTCCTATTGTTTATGATGTCATATCTTTTGAATCATGTGTCATATGTGATTATTAAGCCTCATGGCAAGGAACGGGTGTACCAAATTTGGTTGAAATAGGTCCAGTGGTTTAGGAGTAAATGAGCAGCATTGTCGCTAAATGTAGCAATTTTTCACAGAATCTAATTGTTTATCACGTCATATCTCGTGAACTATGTATCACACATGATTCTTACACTTATGGCGACCTTCCTCACGGATTGAAGCTTTTGAGTACATAATTTAATAAAGATTGGAACAAAACTGTAGATTTGTATGCAACACGTACAGACAAATACACAAATGCACAAACATATGGACACTCTGCTTCATATATGAGATATTTTCATGATATGGAATCATGACCTGGACACCTTATCCTCCTTCCTTCAAACCTTCTACCCCCACATCTGTTTCACTTGCTCTTCCTAAACCCACCATGTCACATTCCTGGATGTTAATCTTTACCTCACTGATAGCTCCATCCACACTTCTGTCCACATAAACCTACCAACCACCAACAGTACCTACACTTTGACAGTTGCCATCCCTTCCACATAAAAAAATCCCTCCATTCCAGCCTAGCCACTCATGGATGGCGTACCTGCAGTGATACGAATTCCCTTTCTTAATATCCTGAACGACTCACAAAGGCCTTCACAGACAGAAACTACTCCACAAAGCCAGTCCGCAAACAGATCTCCTGAGCCATATCCCAACACACCCCAAATCCTCCAGCTATCACCAGTAATCATCTACAAAAGAGCACTCCCATCGCCACCCAGTAGTAACCTGGACTGGAACAATTAAAGTACATCCTTCACTAAGGTTTTCATTTCCTGTCCTCATGCCCAGAGATGAGACACGTCTAGTCCAAGATCCTTCCCACCCCTCTTAAAGTGGCGTTCTGTCTCCCTCCCAAACCTCTGTAACATCATAGTCCATCTCTACACCACACTGAATCCCAGCCACCTGCCACAGGGGTCATATTCCTGTGGAAGACCTTGCTGCAAGAACCGTCCAACCCAGCATTTCATATTCCAGTTCTATCAGAGGCTTATCCTACTGAATCAGAGGCCGGGCCATCTGTGAAAGCAGCCATGTCCTTTACCAACTTTATTGCAATCACTGTTCAACTTTTTATATTGGCATGGCCAAAAACTATGATGAATGGCCACTGCAAAACTGTGGCCAAAAACAAGGTAGACCATTCAGTAACACAACATGCAGCTTATCTATCATATGACTGATTTCAACTGCTGCTTCACAACCCAGGCCATATGTATCCTCCCACCCACCACCTGCTTTCTGAAACTACAAAGATGGGAGTTATCCTTACAGTACATTCTCTGATCCTAAAATGATCCAGGTCTCAACCTACCCCTTTTTCTCACACCCAACAGCTTCTATCCTGTCTATAATACACCTCTCCCATTTTGAGTGCTGTGTGTGTGTGTGTGTGTGTGTGTGTGTGTGTGTGTGTGTGTGTGTGTGTTTGTTTTGATTCCCTCCCCTCTCCCCACTCCATTCCTAAGTTGCATCTCATTCCAAGATTCCCTGTAAGGTCGTGCTGTATCCATCCCCACCACTGGGATGCAACCTTCCTGCCCCCCCCCCCCCCTCATCCCCTCCGATTGCGGGACCACAGAGCGTGATTCAGAGTGTGGCAGCTATAGGTAATGGTTGTGTGTTTGTGAAGTATGTGTGTGTGAATGCTCTCTATTCTGCAAAAGGCCAATGGCCAATAGCTTAAGTGTATATAGTACACAGCACAGATGATGGTACACTAAAAACATGGTAGTTCACAAATGAACACAGGAAAACTGATGTGTATATTATGAATGAAGAAAAAACATATTTTTATACACAAGAAAGATACAACAGTCAGGTTGCATGTGAATACAACCTTGGAAATGTGCGTGTAGCTATATAACTTAATTGAATCACTCAATCAAATGTAAGTGACTTTCTCCTTCATCCCAGCACTGATGCACAACTGCACTAAAAACTGCACAAATGCAGAGCCAGGTAATACTTAGACAAAACTATGTTTAGTTGTGTTCCTGACATGTTTCATGTTTTACAAACCAACTCTTAACATTAAAAAACTTTTTTTAATGAATATAGAATAGAATTTCTACATTAGAATGTATAAAGGCAAAATTTGTCAAATTAAACAACAATTGTGTTAGTGCCTCCACATCAGCATGCCAAGATAAATATTATTGTTATGGATTTGAATAATATGCCCACCTCCATGGTAAAGGGTGTTACATTATGATGATTTAGCTGTGGCTGAGTTAGTCACATGGAGCCCCAAAGGTAGAAAGAAATTTCACCATCCAACACAGGGTATCAATGTAAAAGATCTTGTAGGAGATTATCCTGTCAATGTTTCTACTACTAAGTATCTGTGGCACTGATCCAAATCACAATACTTTCTTGTACCCATTGACTCTAAACACAGTTCTGCATAGCTGCCATCTTCAATAGGTTGTTATTTTGGTCTGGAAAGTTCAATTTGTAGAAGAGTAACAGTTACATTAATCTTAAATTACGGCTTATTGTTACAGCACTGTTTACACAGGAATTGGTAAATATTATTTATTCAAGTGGCTTTCTACTCCAGGAAAAATTTCTTGTCTAGTATTGAAGTAAGGGCAAACAAAACAGCACTAGATGGGGGTCTAAGCTCATAAAAATTTTGTTCCACCATTTCATATTTTCTTAATATACTATAACACACAAGTACAATTTTTGAGACTGTTAATTTTAAATGCTCTCTCTCTCTCTCTCTCTCTCTCTCTCTCTCTCTCTCTCTCTCTCTCTCTCTCTCTCTCACACACACACACACACACACACACACACAAACTCATTTATGGCAGTGACAGTTATCAATTGTATTATTGATCCCACTTTCAATTTATCTTCCTCTTTATTTTTCACTCTTTCCTTTTTATCCTCTCTGAACTAAAGTTGGCCCAGTGCTTAATATTTGACCTCTTACTCTCTCCAACACCTTCCCTTTCATTGTTCTCACAAAAGCTCATTTTCTCTCATCTATTGGCCTGAGAAACCTGCTCCTTCTTAACAATTTTAGAATCTTCAACATATCCACCCCCCCCCCCACCCCACCTGAATGTAGAGGTTCCCCTGTAAGACACTATAGAACTATTATAGTTAGTCCTCTATTATTGTTACTCACTAAGACAGCACTTCTCAGAACGTGTGTTTTATCACTAGTAGTCCCTGGCCATGTCAGAATCTGTAGATAAGCAGCCACAGGGATGGTTTGAATAAGTTGTGCTACAATCTGTGAAGGGCATGACAGTTATCATTTTGTCTACTGCGGACTCTATTTATTATTAGACAGGTATTATTTCTGAGGGTCATCCTGTACATAAATGAGGACGAGCCTCCATTTGTGTGTGTGTGTGTGTGTGTGTGTGTGTGTGTGTGTGTGTGTGTGTGTGTGTTTGTCTGTGTCTTGCACTGAGCACCTTTTATGAGGGAATGCTTAAAAGTAATGCCTCCTAATTGTTTTCGTCTGTTTGTAGCATGGTTGAGGTTTTGCATGTCCTACATATTACTTGGTTGTCCTTGCTGTGTAGCTGACACAAAGTACAATCCTCTGCCACTGGAGGGCTTTGAGAAGTACCAAGTAACATGGCGGTCTGTAAAGTGACTATGTTGGTGCGTGATAAACAGCGTACTGTAATAGAGTTTCTAACCGCAGAAAACACTCCTCCAATTGAGATCCACAGAAGAAAGAAAACTGTGTATGGTGACGAGTGCATCAACATCAGTAATGTGTGCCGGTGGGCTGCCCGTGCTCGTGAACACAGTCCTAACCTCAACATCTGTGACAGAGCAAGGAGTGGACAACCATGTACAGTAACAGACAAGACTCATTGGATAACACAGGCACAACTCTCACTGCAGTGTGGCATATCCTGGCAGAGTGTACAGGCCCAATTGCTGAACTGCAGTACAAAGAAGTGTGCGCACGGTGGGTGCCCCGTATGCTCACCCCTGACATGAAACATAGGAGATTTGAGCATCTGTCAACAATTGCTGTTGCGTTTTGAGCAGGAGAGTGATGGGTTCCTTAACAACATTGTGACTGGTGATGAAAGCTGGGTGCACCATTTTGACCTCCTAAGCAAGTGAGCATCACAGGAATACCGCCAACACGGATTACCACCCCCAAGAAAGTGCAAGACCATGCAGTCAGCAGGCAGGATCATGCTCACTGCTTTCTGGGATGTTCAAGGTGTCGTGCATATGGAGTTCATGCCTAACGGTACCACCATAAACTCCACACAGTACAGCGACTCTCTGCAAACTGAAAGCACGCATTCGAAGAACTCATCCCCACATGGAAACCCACTCCTTCAGCATGACAATGCCAGACCGCACACGAGTGCTGCGACATCTGCAACAAGCCACCGCCTTGGATTCACTATCATCAATCATCCTCCATACAGTCCAGACTTGGCTCCATCCGATTTTAAAGAACATGTTTGAGGTGTCCACTTTACAACTGATGAAGCAGTGCAAGCGGAGGTGAAGCGATGGTTCAGACAACGAGGTCCAAACTTCTATAGTGATGGGGTCCACAAACTGGTCTAAATACTGTTTGGTTTATTTCAAAAACCATAAGGTATTTCCAGAAACATCGGAGGCATTACTTTTCAGCATCCCTATGTA
This sequence comes from Locusta migratoria, assembly GCA_026315105.1. Lineage (NCBI taxonomy): Eukaryota > Metazoa > Arthropoda > Insecta > Orthoptera > Acrididae > Locusta > Locusta migratoria. Next base: position 274,402,427 of record CM048748.1, read on the forward strand.
TATTATGGAATGAGAGACAAAGGTTCAGAAAGCTTGGAAAAATTTTCTACTCTAAATGTTTCTATTGACAGTATCTGACATTTGTATTATTTAAGATAAATAAAACAACAGTGAGAATACATTGTAATGGCAATGCTGAATGATATATGGGTTATATTCAAAATCTCATTGTTGACATGCCACCAAGCATGCACAAAGCAGAAGTATACCCCATCTAGGGCATCTACTTTGATTTTGCTCATAAAGTTACAATTTTATAGTTTGTATAATATTTTAAGTTAATAGTCTTCACTAAAATGGAAGAATGAATATTCATCAAAGTGTTATCTATTCTTCCAGTGTGCAATATATTACTGATGGGAGCTTAGCTGAAATAGGAGCAGTGATGTATCTATTTCTGAAAGTTGCTTTGACTGTTGTCTTCGGTCTGAAAACTGGTCTTAACCATTTCCACCCGAACCCACACAATCACGTGGATTCAGATTTTTCTTTCTTACTCCGATGTCAATCGTTTGGTATACTTCCAACGAACATGCAATGATAGTTCAGGCTCTGCTCTTCGCCTGCACGATCATCGCATGTCGGCTGGAATCATATCAGAAGACTGGGATTGGAGGAAAGAGAAAATCATAACTCGCACGATCGTGTGGACTCGGGTGGAAAGGGTTAAGCAGCTTCCCATTCTACACTATCACGTAAAAGCCTCTTCATCTCCAAATAATGATGGCAATCCACATTCATTTGAACCTGCTTATTCTACTAATGTGTCTTCTCTTAGGATTTTTCACCCCCCCCCCCCCCAAAAAAAAAAAATATCCCGCTAATACTAAATTAATGATACTTTCGTGTCTCAGAATGTGTCCTATAAATTGATGACTTCTTTTAGTCAAGATATGCCAAAAATTTATTTCCTTTCCAATTTTGTTCAGTACTTCCTCATGAGTTGCATGTCCTACTCACCAAATCTTCAGCATTCTTCTGTAGTACTATATTTCAACTTCTATCCTCCTTTTGACTGAACTGATTGTAGTTCATCTTTCCATCCCACAAAAGTCCACACTCCAGACAAATGCTTTTAGGAAAGATTTCATAATGTATTATTTCATTATTTGATGCTAATAAATAATCTTATGAAAGCTTTTATCCCTAAATCTGACATCTTCTCTACTCTGGCCATCATAAGTTATTTTACTACCCAAACAACAAAACTCATCTACTACTATTATAGTCTTTTTTTTTCCTAACCCAGTGCCTTCAGCGTAACCTAATTTTATTAGACAATATTAAATTACCCTTGCTCTTGTTTATGTTCATCTTATATCTTCCTTTTAAGACAATGATCATTCCATTCAACTGCCCTAGTAGGTCCTTTGCTGTCTTCAACAAACTTATAATGTCATAAGCAAAATGCTATGTTTTTATTTCTTCTCCCTTAACTTTAATTCCTTTCCATATTTCTCCTTGTTTTCCTTTATAGATTACACAAGGTTACAACCCTGTCTTATTCCCTTCCCAAACATGTACCCTTGCATTCCTAGTTTCTGTACAGATTGTACGTAAGTTTTCACTCTATGTACTCTACCCCTGCTAACTTCAGAATTTAAAAATGTATGTTATATATCACTAAGTAGTTATGATGAGATTTCAGGAAATCATTTACAAAGAAATCTGCACTGAAAATGACTAGCTATAAATATAGAAAATTTATCTTGTGTGTCTTTTTATTTCTATTGTGCTTACACATTGTATCAGGCTTCAGATGTATTTGTGTGTCTTATCATTTCAGTCAGTCTTCTCTTTCTCTAGCAGCAACAATGTACCATGACAAAGAAATTTCATCAGAGCAAAACATATTTTTGAACTTACTGGCAATTGCCATCTGCAAAGCAAATGAAAGCCGGGCAAGAGCTTCACACAGATTCGCGTGGTGGCAGGCAAACATGCGGTCATCTGCAACAACCCTCATTACAATACAGCCAACAAACAGTTAGGAAAGCTTACATGCATAAATCGAATCAATCCTTCAAAGTTCTGCATCAGCATTTCTTAAATATTTTGTTGCAACACACTATGCACATTTCTTTTGTGATTGCTTCTGTTGTCAAAACATGTAAAATACATTTTCTTATCATAGTTTGTTCAGTATTAAAAATATTAAAACCTATTTCTCTACTGATGCAGAGCTTATTATGTAATTGTATTGTTCCTCACAACAATATCATCTCTCAGTTTTCTTTTTAATTATTTTGAAGTCACATGCTGCTGGACATGAAAATCACTGAACACCACAATAAACATGACAACATTAAAATTATACAGCAGTTGTTTTAAATAACTAACTTATTTCAGAGAAAATGAGTTTCAAATATGCCAAATAGTAGGCAGAGAAGCAAGTTTGTGACTACTGACAAATCACACTGTGAGCTCATTCTTTATTTAAAAAAAAAAATGTAGTCCAGAGCACAACAGAAAACAGTTCACACCTAATATTCCTTTGATTACAAATATCCATGCAATGGTACAGTTTCTGTTTTAGCATTTAAGGGTCAAAGATTTGCTATAACACGGAGCTTCCATTTGTTTCCACTTGTGAAACTAAACCAGAACAAGGGTGATTCAGATTCAGATTTGAGCAAATCCGATAGTTACTGTCT